>JAUPFV010000002.1:123638397-124898711 GCA_036936605.1 Limnanthes douglasii subsp. nivea
AAACTGATCCGTTTTTTATTAAATGGGATAAAACAAGTTTTGATGTAAAAACATATCTATTTATAAGAGATTCACAACCGGAAAAGCGGGATTGTTGTAAAAAATAGTTTATCCAGTAGTGAATTTCACCCAGATTGTTTCTGATTATAACAGCTCTATTGGAATCACCATTATGAAGACAAGACGAATCAGTCTTCATTTTAAGCCTGTCTGAATTAGGAGATGACCATTTAAGGTAAGTAGGGTTCCATTTCAAATTGATGAAGGATAAATAACCTATATCAATGGAAGCGTTAGTGTTATTGATCCTATGTTAAGGTTTAAAAATATTAGCTGAATCAAGACTGCGGATCTTAGATTTGAGATAGTTTATAGAAGATAAAGAAGAAGTTTGTTTTTCTTTGAATTTAGCATGGTTCCATTCTTCCAAATAACCCAGAACATAATAGGAAGAATAATACTTCTAGCATGAACTTTTACCTCAATAGACCAGAACAAATTTCTTATCATGTGAGCCACAATCATGAACTTGTGAATTTCCACTTTGAATAAGTCTGCAAAGTATATCCAAATGTTCCAGAAATAACTACTGGAAAATGAAAAGATGATTAATATCCTCTTAAGCTTGACAAATTGGACATTTCGATACTATATTGAAATTTCTCTTGTTTAAGATGGTGTCAATATGAATTAAGTTATGTGTAACTTGAGAAAAGATAAATTCCTGAGAATGACTGTGTTCCATAGTTTCCTGACCAAGTTAGATTCATTGTAGTACTTCCTAATGAAGTTTTAAGTTTTCTTGGTATTGAACTTAGTATCTTTAGAGAGATTTTACACCATGGGTATCCTCATTGTTGTTGTTGATGATTCTGGTTGCATAATAAGGTTGAATCTAGCAGTAGAAATCAAACCATTAAATATGTTAAGGTTCCCGTTATAATTCAACCAGAAATAGTTAACCTTTATAGACTCAAACCAATTATTTTCTTGCTTATCATCCAAAATGATAAAAAGGGGATGGTTATGCCAATTCTCAACCCAAACATACATGTCACATTTGCCTAGATTTCACATTATATTAGGTTCGACAATGGATTTAATATCAGCAAGCCTCTTCCAAGTTTGAGAACCAGATTTGATATAGTTAGCTTCAAGAGGGGGAGTTATCCTACAGTAGATGTTGTGCATTAGGTTGGCCTAATAACTCTTGTTTTCCCTAAAAATGAATGAGAGGTTACAAGAGATGGTTTTCTGGATATAAGAGAGTTTTCTAATGTCCAGGATACCTTCAGCAAAAGGCTTGCATAAAGCAGACCATTTAGACAAGTGGATGTTATGCTCATTAATTTTTGAACCCCACATAAATTTATTCAAATATTATTCAATTTTTATTATTAATTCACTTGGGGATGGAACATCTCTGCATCTAATATAAAAGGATAGATATTAGAACTGAATTGATAAGAATTAAGTTGCCTCAATATGATAAGTTTTTGTTCTCCCAATCATGAATCCTGTTGATGATCTTGTTGAGAAGTGGAGTATAGTTACTAGACTGTTTGTTAGTGTTCAATGTAATGTCTGGTAATTAGCAGGGAGATAACTATAATTAAATTGGTTTTAAAACTAATTTTATCAATGATATAAGAGACCTCGAAAAATCCGTTGGAGACAATGATTATTTTCTTGTCTTTATGGTAGGTTTGAAGAAACACGTTTAACTTGTCAAGTGTAGAATCAAAATGGTTAAATTAATTATTAACTTTAATTTTAAACCGGATAATTAGTAATTATTTATCCTGCATAAAATAAAATTTTATTATAGTTAAGTCATATATAAAATAAAAATTATTTGATTTATGGAATAAACGTTTTTTTATTTTTATTTTTAAACGGCAACTCTTTTAAAATAACATAGTTATTCATTTATTTCTTCACGTAATAAAATCAAATTATTTGTCATTTCAAATTGTTTCATCTGTGTGTTCAATTTTTTTCATGGTATCAGAGCAAGGTCTCTGCAGATCAAGTGTTTGATTTTATTACCCAAAGAAATCATGTCAAGTGTCATTACTTTGAAATCAATATGAATGGAAGTAATTCAGGTTCTCCTATGTCTACAGTGAAGCTTGTTAGAACCAATTACCAATATTGGCGGTTGTGTATGGAAGCCTTCCTTCAAACACAAGATTTATGGGATCTTGTTTCCGGTACCGAGGTATTTCCGAGTGATACGCCAGAAAACACTGAGTTAAGGAGAAAATAGAAAGTAAGACGAGGAAAGGCTTTATTTGCGTTAAGAACTTCGATCGGTAAGGAATTTATTAATCATGTTCGTGTTTTGGATTCTCCAAAGGATATTTGGGATACTCTTGACATGTTATTTACCGAGAAAAATAATATGCGGTATCAATACCTTGAGAATGAGCCTACTTTGTGAAACCAAGGTAATATGTCGGTCTCTGATTACTTTCTTAAGGTTAAGAATGTATGCTCAGAAATTTTAGATTTGGATAGTGATGAACCTATCAGTGAAGCAAGGCTAAGACGTTATTTGATTCGTGGATTACGATCTGACTCCATGTTGTTTATATCATCAATACAAAGATATGTTAACCAACCATCAATTGTTGAGTTACAGAACATATTCTCTAACCATGAAGCATTGGTTAAACAAAATTCTTGGTAAGTATTGAGTTGATGTTGAAGATACACTGTTTACTAAAGACAGGTCAAGGTGGAAAAACATACAAAATGGTGGTAAACAGACAAGAAATAAGGGGGAGTCAACAAACCACTTTAAACAGACATGTTTTAGATGCGAAAGGACTGGACACATGAAGTTGGATTGTCGTGCAAAGCTTATTTGCAAGAAGTGTGGAAAACCAGACCATATTAAACCAACCTGTTATTCGAAAATCGTTAAAACATATGCAAATATTGAAGATGATGCTGGAGATAGCAATGAGCTAAAGTGGGAAAATTATTTCTCAATTGAAGTTATTAATTAAACCGAACATCATGGATTCTGCTACACATAAATCTGAAAAGAAATCGGAGGTTAATACTAGTTTTATTGACTAGAAGAACGAGTGGATCGTTGATTCGGGTTGCTCACATCATACTACTGGTAATTCTTCTATACTCTCTGATATTCGACCTCATTTGAGAAAACGAGTAATTGTAACAGCAGACAACTCATTACATCCAGTAGTGAAAGAAGGTGATTTCAGTGTGAAGGCTGCATATTTTGATGATGAAAGTCTTACACTTGAAAACGTATATCAAGTATGTTTTATTTGGACCAACTGATGTTCAGATTCTTGATGATTATAAAGGTGTTGATGCTAATGTCTTATTCACTAGAGGAAATGCAAACTCCTTATATGTTTTATCTGCAAGTGAGGCGTATGTCAAAAAGATAACAACTTCAATTTGGCATGCTCGACTCAGACATGTTGGTAATCAACTGTTGCAGCAAATATCAATAAATAGACTACTTGAAGGATTTCCTTTATTCAAATCAATAAATCAGGATATCATTCGTGCTGGTTGTCAATATGGAAAGTCACATCGAATCACTTTTCAGAAATCCATAAACCGTGCATCATCGATGTTTGAGCTTGTACATTATGATCTCATCGGTCCTACAAGAACACCAAGTTTTAGTGGTTTCTGTTATATGATGGTAATTGTTGATGATTTCTCCCGTTATAGTTGGGTGTATATCTTGAAAAAAAAAGGAGAAGATTTCACACACTTTGTTCAGTTCAAACAGATGGTAGAGAAGCAATTCAGGTCTGTTTTGAAGTGTTTGCAAACTGATAATAGAGGTGAATTCCAGTCACACAAATTTTTGGAATTCTTCAGCAAACATGGTATTCATCGACAACTAACATGCCCGGATACCGCACAATATAATGGAATCTCCGAGCTTAAGTTAGCACATTTTAATACAATGAATTTATCTTTGATACATGATAAGAACCTTCCTAAAGAGTTATGGGTCGCACCTATGCAGTGTGCATGTCATGTGATAAACCGATTGCCTCTATGGCCAGGTACATTAAAATCTCCTTTTGAGCTGCTATATACTATCAAACCTAATGTGAGTTACTTTAGAATCTTTGAGTCTCTTTGCTATGTTCATATACTGAAGTAAAATCAAAATAAGCTTGATCCGAAATCAAGAAAGTGTGTGTTTGTTGGTTATGACGTGAACAAGAAATGATGTAGATGTATGGATCCTATCACTAAGAAGATTGTGACTTTTCATGATGTTGTTTTTAACGAGGTTTCTAATTTTTACCCAACTGCGGGTCCGGAAAAAACCTTTGTATTTATGCCATTTATTGAAACTGATCCTGAGCCGATGTGTGCTCAAGAAGATGTTAGTGAGAGGGGGAGTTCAGAATTTTCTGGTCATAATAATTCACCATAAGGATAAATCACACTCCAAAGAACTACATGACGTAGGAAGCTACCTATTTATTGCAAGGATTATGAAGTTCAAGCAAACCAATGTACTATCACTTCTTATTTTATGTTAGAAGACATATTGGAAAATGAGCCTTCACTCTATATTGAAGCTCAAGGGAAGTCAGAATGGGAGAATGTAATGAAAGATGAAATTGCGGCCTTGGACAGAAATTCTACTTGGGTTCTTGTACGAAACCGAAAGATGTTAAACTTGTTACTTGTAAATGGGTTTACAAGTTAAAGAAGGCAGTAGATGGAAGGGTTTCTAGACACAAAGCTCGTCTAGTTGTTCGTGGTTTTTCTCAACAACATGGTTTTGATTATGAAGAAACTTTCAACCCAATTTCAAATATGGTAACAATTCGTACCATTATTTATTTGGCAGTAAACAAAGGTTGGACTCTTTGGCAATTCGATGTAAAGAATTCTTTCCTCTACGGCGAACTGGATCGGGATATATATATATATATATATATATATATATATATATATATATATATATATATATATATATAAAATAACTATTTGGTTTTATTTCAAAAGAATTTACTGAATATGTCTGCAAACTTAAGAAGGCGCTCTACAGTCTCAAACAAGCACCTTGTGCGTGGTATGGTAAGATTGCAGAATACTTCTTATTTTGCGATTATTATCCATATGATTCAGATCCAAGCCTCTTTGTGAAAACTGATGGAAATTTAAATACTATGATCCTTTTGTACGTTTATGATATTGGTTTGGTTTATTTTGGGCTGGGGGTAGTTTGATAAAGTGTTTTTGTAAGTTTGAAGTATTTAGTGTTTAGTGTAAAGAGTAAAGAGATAAATAAGGAGCCTACTTGTATTAAATGTTGATCACCCTCATTAATGAGAGTGTTTGGGTTATTTATACTCTTAATTTAATGACCCATGGGCTTACTGGGTCAAGTTGTGAAACTGGGTCAAGTTTAAGGACCCATTAGTATTTTAAGTAGATTACCAAATAGCTTAATCAAAAGGTGTATCACATTTGTCCTGTTCGGATGTTCCAGTGGAGTGTTATGGTACAAATTGCCCTGTCCAGATTAAACAATGGGATGTGTCTGAAGTATCCGAACTCATCATATGATTATTACTGGTAATAATTCAACTGAAATCAAACGGTTGAAAGAGGATTTATCTACTCATTTTGAGATGAAAAACTTAGGAAAAGCTCACTGCTTCCTTGGTTTAGAAGTTGAAGAAGTAGACGACTATTTTCTGTCACAGAGAAGTTATGCTACTAAAATGTTAGCACGGTTTGGAATGGAAAATGAAAACTATACAACCACTCCAATGGATCCAGGTCTAAAATTACATAAGAATGAAGGTGAATTATTAGATAATGCGACTGAGTATCACAAACTTGTGGGTTGTCTTTTATACTTAACAGTAACTCGTCCGGATATTACTTTTTTTGTTGGAATAGTATCCCAGTTTATGAATCAACCATGTGTTGGTCATATGGCTGCTGCAAAACAAATTATTTGATATGCGAAAGGAACTTTAGAGTATGGGTTGTTGTATAAAAAAAATACAGAGTTCCTTTACGTGGGTTTGTTGATGGTGATTGGGCAGGCAATATGAATGGCAGACGGTCAACTTCAAGCTACTGCTTCAATACTGGTTCAGCAACTATCTTTTGGTGCAACAAGAAACAAGACACAATGGCATTATCAACTGCTGAAGCTGAATATGTTGCAACCATATTAGCTTCACATGAGCGTATTTGGCTTACAAGACTTCTTGGAGATATCAATGAGGTGCTACATCTTCATATTTCCATCTTTTGTGACAACAGAAGTGCCATTAAACTTGCTAGAAAACTTGTGCTTCATGCTCACACAAAACACATTGATACTCACCATCACTTTATCTGATAGAAGGTGCTTAATCAAGAAATTGAGTTGAAACCTATACAGACGAATGAACAGGTTGCAGATGGCCTTACTAGGGCTCTCCCCAAATCAAAGTTTGAAGAATTCAGAAGAGCTTTCGGTCTAACTGATCCAAAGAATGAACTAAGGGGGAGTTTCAAAATTAGTGCACTCTTTAATCCAAGTTACAAGAAGCAGACAGAATCAGGACCCGCACACAGACTCAAAACCCACAAAGGACCCGCAGACAGACCAAAGACCCGCAAAGAATCAGACAGCTCCAAATCAATTCTCAACTATTAAATGATTTAGTGAAGTAGTGGGAGTTATATTAACAAGTTTGAAAGTATCAAATTAGTAAGAGACGTTTGAATCATATTTTCTATAAGTACTGAATCTTTTGTTTCATTTCTTCTAGTAATAAAATCAAACTATCTGTTTGTTCAAATTGTTTCATTTGTGTGTTTAGTTTGTTTCAGCTTTTCTATGTATGAGAGTGTTCAAAAATGGGATTAGAGCTATCATAATAGAGTACGCGAGCATGCTACATGTACTCTGATCGGGCCCTGTATCGACTGATTCTCTCATTGATGTGCCAACATTCACATGATCGAGATATTTTTTAGCATTTTCATGCGGAGACACCGTCTTTTAATTTTTTGGCGACATGAGTGTGATAATTGATAGTGTCTGCGGTATTATAGTCAGCATTTTCACTTTTGTTGCATATTCTAGTTAGGATGAAAGGGCTCGGCTTTGTGCATATATACTTGGTGTTACACCTCTCCAGCTGACGTGCACACTTAGTATTGGCACAAAAAAATTATTCAGTCATGGTTGAGGGATACCATTTCTACTGACTGTTATCAAGATGGTACTGTTACCAAGGGTACTAAACACTAGGGATACCTTTATTGATGCTAGAAGTCTAGGACATGATTATAAGGTAAGCTTGTTATTAAAGTGGGTAATGGTTGAAAACTTCCAATATTAGAAACATGTTACTTTGAGATTTTTAGCAAAAAGAACAAATGCATCACATTAAAGAATATATTACATGTACTACTTATCATAATCTAGTTTATGTAGAATTTATGAACGGAAAAATAACATGAAGAGTCTAACTAATATCAAAATCTAAAGATGGTATATATTATACTGAATGATTAACTAATTACATATCTTCTAAGAGTCACTCTCTACGTTCATGTTTTAGAGTTTTCAATTTTGAATTTCCTTATTCCATACATATGTTATTAAGTCATCATTGTTGATAAAGATATTAAATATTGGTTTATTAAACGTAATAAAGCTAAGGTTGTATGTGATAGATTGGGCTTTGAACATTATATCGTCCCTGGACTATCACATTTTATAACAGATCGTCCATTAACTTTCAAAAGTCCGATGGTAGTCCATGGACTATCAGCTTTGGATAAAGTTATTCCACCAGATCATTTGATTCATGTGAACTATCCACATGTCAACATAGTCGCCAAAATTTGGTATCACCACTGGTCCCTTAACTTTAGGTCACAGGTTGTAGACTTGATTTTGGCTTTTTCCTAAAGTTAATGGACCATTGGTGATACCAAATTCTGGTGACTATGGTGGCAGGTGCCAAGTTCACAAGAACCAAAAGATCTGATTGACTAACTTTATCTAAAGTTGATAGTACAGGGACTACCAACGGAGTTTTGAAAATTAAGGGACTATATATCACCAAATTTGATATTCCACGGACGATATACTGTTCAAAACCAAATAAATTGTATAGTTGAAAGAGGATATTTAAAGGTTCAGCCTCGACTCTTTTTTCGATTGTTGTAAGGGTAGCTTCATTTTACTTCATTTTTGTCTTTATCTCCCTCTTTTGTGGCTTCGGATCAGTTGAAGAGCCAGACTAGCTGCTTTGTTTTATTTTTGGCCTTCTTTTTCAAAGTAAAATGACTTTCAGATCTATTTCGCACCGGCGGAGTGGGTTTGGTGGTTCCATTAAAATTTCTGAGAGATCAGCACCTGGAAAGATCATCCACATATGACTATTAATGAAGTTTATGGGCATAAAAGCTGAGTGTGACTCATTAGCCCATTCATTTTCTACCCAAGTGGCCAACTTGTAAAAGATATATTTCACATCCTTCTTGCGGGATTTATATCTCCTCAGAATTATTGCATGCAGTAGCAATACATGTGAAAATTTTATATAAGTTATAAAGAGTGGAAGAAAATATAAGAGAACTTCCCGTTGCCTCATTGCTTCTTTAAACGTCCGTCTTGAGCTTTATTATAATAAATATATGGCACATTTTTCAATGTCATGATGTATTCATGGAGAAGTGGATTTAAATTCATACTGATTGCGGTAGCAACATCTTTGAAAAGTTCAACTGGAGCTTTCTTTTTCTTTTCTTTTTTCTTTAGTTCCCATTTATTGGAAGCATCGTGTTCAGTATCAGATGCAACACCACTTTCTTTAGCCTGGACATTTGAGATAGTTTCATTTGAATAAACATATTCTTCATAAGCTCTACATATTAGTTAAGGAGGATTCTGGTTCGACGTTGAATTTTCTTCTTGAGTATCTGAGGGAGTATGTTGTGAATCAAATTTTGTCTCAACAATCTCCCTCGCGGGAGGAGATGGTGGTGTAGAATTATTTGTGGTGTCTAGGGTAGTGTTTTGTGAAGTGTTATCTGATATGATCAAATATGTTTGGACATGCATTGCAGTGATTTTGGTTTTATCCGAATGGGTTATTCGGACAAGGTAAACAAAAGTGATGACTAAGCAGTAACTTAAGTGAACCAATGACTCAGCTATGTACCTAGTATCTTGAATCATGGGCTTGGGGCTCAAAAAATGGGCCCAAAATAGACGATTTGACCCGAATGACCCATGGACTTTAAAAAGAGTATAAATACCCCAACAACCAACATTAAATAGGTTGGACTTTTTCTACAACATTAAATATAAGCATACATCTCCTTTCTCTCACTACTCTCTACTAAATACTTAATGTCAATCAACTGAAAGATCTTCTATTTTTATCCCTAAACCAAACTTTTCATCATCAAAATCAGCGACCATAGTGGAAGCACGAGATGCTTGAATAGATTCAAAACCTTAGTTGTAATTCGAACTTCAAAAATCTTTGAGACATGGGTGTCAATATGTAAGAAATTCACCTCATGAAAACTAAGGAATAAGAGATGATAATGAGCATGATATTATGTCTCGTGTCAATCACAATATAGAGGAAAAACCGTTCATGTAGATTGAATGTGATCAGTAGAGGGCTCAGATTGAATTTCTGAAAGCCCAAAGGCAAGCTGAAATAGAATTGAAAGAAAAATCCAATGTGGGAGGTATATCTATAGATGAGCCTGGTGATAATAACAAACAAGGTGAAAATGACAGTTCTCATGGCTCATATTACTTCTAAAAAGGAGCATCGGGTTAAATATATGATGAGCACGTCAGATTCTACTGAAAATTCAACCATAACCACAACATCTGACTATGATGGGTCTTTTTTATCAAGTAATGACCATGGTCATCATAAGAAAAAATAAAAGCTATCTAAAAAATATTCGAAGAAAAGAGATAGAAAAGTTAACGGGAAGAAGAAGAAGTATCAATGGAAAGTTAAAGGATCGGTTGATCACGATATTGATCATTTGATAAGTGCCCAATCCGAACCATGTATCTTTGCCACTTTGGATAAGGATCACATGTTTAGCTGAAGTCACAATTAGAGACAATCTCATTTGTCCTTCAAGACTTAGTTGGCCATCTTCTGGGGCATTTCGATAGTTCTAAAATGGAAAAAGATAATGGGGGCAAAGATCCTGATAATCACCTTGAATAGTTCAAGAATTTCATGATGAATATTGATGATGATGACAAACTTTTATGTCGGGCTTTCTCGTAGATCTTTTCAAGGTAAGTGCATTAAAATGGTATAGCAGTTTACCACATGGATTCATTAAAAACTTTGATGTATTTTGGATGGCCTTCTAGAGGAAATTTGTGGGAAGTAAAGAGTTTAAGGGAAACAGTAATACCGACATCCATTGTGCGCAAGAACCGAATGAATCTTTAGAAAACTACATTAGTCGTTTTTTTAATACAAAAAATGGGTTAGCTGATTGTTTTGAGCATGTGCTTATTTCTTCTGAAAGACAAGGTTTGAATCCAGGTGAGTTAGCTAATTGAGTAACTCTGAAGAAAGGAATAACGTGGGCAGGGTTACTTAACCGGATCGGAAAACAAATCACATTGGAAGAAACTAAAAAGATCTAGAGTAACCACGTCATAAAAGATCTGCTCCAACCGTTTCAATTCTGTAAGCCATTACTCAATCGCAATCCACAGTCAATTATAGGCCTAAAGATTTCGGACAGGGTTTGCATCGTCCTAGGAAAAATCAATCAAATTAAAACCAGTAAGGTAGACCCACGAGGAGTCAGTGGGTTCAACCTGAATGGTTTAAACAATTGGGTGAAGTGTAGCTACTATCTATGAAAAAACCAAGAATATTGTTCATTTTCAAAGGCCAACACCAATTTAATATCATAGAGAAAATCGAAATACTCATTTTTGTAGATACCACAATGATGTAGGTCTTGATACCTAAGATTGTATAGCCTTAAAACAGGAGGTATAGATCTTAATTGAAAAAGGGAAACTATCAGATTCTGTTGAAAATCAAGGGGGCAACATGCTAGTTAATACTCACTCTCAGCTACTGCAAGTACAACACCAGCAACTTTGCCAAGTGCTCCAGGGCAAAATATTGGCATGTCCAGACAAGAAGATGTTATGGTAATTGTAGAAAGGTTCGATGTAGATTTGGAGTACTTGCGTCCTGATCCAAATCGAGATCAAGTCGGGATGATAGCATAAATAATAGCCATGGTATCTGATCTATGGAGCTTTTTTGAATCTTTAACCATTTTTGGGGGGATACCGTGATACCACCTTCAGGTTTTTCAAGAAAAGGACATGTTAATAGTCTCACCACTCAGTTAGAGGGAAAAATGTATACAAGTGTTAAGGAACTAACAAGTTCTACCACATTAAGCCTTTAGTATTTTAGTCAAGAAAGAGATAAGCCAAAAAATATCACTTTATTCGTAGATAGGTATTCCCTATTTATAATACAAAGATTCGTGGGCAGTTACAGTCGTTCGCGCTTTAAGCGCCACTATCCCACTAATATCAATATCCCTATAATGAATGAATAACTAACTAACACAGTTTGACTTATGGGTCAAACCGTGCGTTTATGTAACAAGTAAGAAAATTCTAAGTCTAATCTACTTTAAGCTGAGCTAAGATTTACTTTACACGCAATCAGATCTACAGAGCTCGAGCTCATTGACCAGATGCTTAGTTTATATTCATTTAGGTCCTCACCTAGTCTTGATCATCTATTCATCTTGCTCCTAATCCAGTTGATCAACTCCTTCCCTGATATCTTTGAGCTCAATTTGTTATTGAGATCATCAATACTGTATTTGTATTTGAGCTCTATCTTATAATGAGTTTGACATGTTTTGAGCTCATCAATGGCATATTTCTCCTCGTTCTCGTTCTCGCTTTTGAGTTCGTCTATTATATTGTTTGAGCTCGCCAGCATTGTATGGCCCGTGCTTCTCTTTACTGTTTGTCATAATCCAAGCACGTGCTACTTCTGCTCGTGCTCGTACTTATTTGCGGGAATACCCCCTTATCAGGGCTCGACCCTAGTTTATGAGGTTATTAAATAGTAATAAGCCTATAAATTAAAACATTTAATTAAATTCTTTACTTTATCCACATAATAATACGAATCGTCTCACGTCTGTCACTTAAATACATCTTAGCGATTCAGTTTTCTGACATCGTCGTTTCTTGGAAATACGTCTTAGCGATTCAGTTTTCTGGCGTATCTTTCAATTAACTAATGACATCACAATTCGCACGCCTTTGTGAAAACCCTTAGTCACTTAAACACTTACTATACCCTTTCGCTAGGAAAAATCACAAATTTCAAAAAAAATTGCTTCGAACGTTGCTGGAAAACTCTTTCCATCTTCAACCAAACCTCTTGCAGTCGCCTTCTTTGTTATTACCCAGGTAACACATTTTTTATCAAGTAACCATTTTATGTTGAATACTAGAGAGAACCCTAGATTTAAAGTTTCGAACCTCTGTTCATAGGCGTTTCCCAAAATCAAATTGCCTGCCCTCACCATCATAGTCATTCTGATGCATATCCTTATCTAATTGTAGTTTGTAGAAAAATCATGGCACGAAAAATGGCAACGAAAAGTAAAGTCGAAAAAATTACGGACCCCTTGTGTGAAGACAACGATGATTTAGAAAACTACTTTTCTCATACAGCCCCTAAGTATACTAACCTAGACGACTATTATGGCTCCCGGTCTAGGAAAACATCCCTATCAGACGCAGGAAACAGAGATCTGCCTTTTCACCACTTTATTTGACTGGGGATTGAGGCTACCATTGCCCGAGCTGATTCGCGATTATTTCAGTGTGCTCGGTATCTACCCTACGCAAATGTCTGCGAACGGTTGGAGGTTGTTGCTTAGCATAGTCCTTAGCTCACGCTTACTAAACACTGAAATATGCTTAGGAGACCTACTATCTGGTACCGATGTAAAAAAAATGGCCAAGACTTCTTCTACACCCACTTTAAAAGGTTTAAGAAAATTGTTGAACTCCCTACCTCTGATACAAACTTGAAGATATTCTCTCGTCTTTGTGTCGGGTAATTGTGAACATAGCACTCTCACCTTAAAGCTTCAACTAGAAACAAAATATAAAAAACTGTAAGTACTACTAGATCATAGTAGATAGATATTTGTATGAGCTCCATTAAAATATTTCATCTATTTTTATTTTCAGGTGAGCTATCCAATCAGGGCTGGTGGAAAGAAGGTAGACCACTAGACTACGTAAACCCTTTTATCAGAGTTAGTATTTTAGCTTTTGAAGCTTGGCAGCAAGATCCTAAGCGACTGTTCACCCGGTATAGCTACTTGAAATCATGATTGTGGTCAATCCCCGAGCTCAGTCTAACAGAAGGAGTAGTGAGAATGGAAAACGGTTTAGAAGCTACCATGGATCGTCTCAGATCCCTTTTAGAGAAAAAAACTTCATGAGAAGAACAACAATGGCGTCTGGCTTGCCGTGCCTAAAGTCACCAGAAAAGCTGGTGAGATTGGGGACTCATCCTCTGCCCCTACTGCCTCTCGTGAACAGGGGAATGATATCGTAAAAAACAAAGGAAAATCTGTCGAGCAAAATGAAAAAGAATCACTGGAGGTTCCTAAAGCTACCCAACCTCCCAAAACCAAAACAGAAAGAGAGGATGAAGATAAAAAGACCCTTTATTGCGCTCTTGATACGCGGAGGAATAAAAATCAAAAGTTCATTGTAGATGTTGTTCCCCTAACCACGAGGGGATTTCAGCTTAGAGACAAAGAGGATGGTGCTGAAGCTACTTACAATGAAGGAGGTCATCCCTCCAACCCAACAATAACAAGAGTTGGTGAAGAACCAACTTTACAAGCTTCTGAAGAGATAATTGACCTAGAGGAAACTGGAGCAGGAAATGACGATGATGCTCAGAAAAAGAAACCGGCCCTCAGCTCAAATAGAGAGAGTTCATCAGCTGGTGTGGAGCTCCTCTATCGAAAATTGAGCACCTTCAGTGGAAACCACTGAAAAGAATAATAATGGTGACAAAGCGGCTGAGTCCAGCCAGCAAAGGATGCATGTTGGAGAGCGTTCAAAAGTGCAAGTTCCTCGCCCTTCCTCGTATATGTTCGATTAGCTTCGTTGGATCCCTGACCTGTCGTACTATGATAAAGTGTCTAATGCAGAGCTCTTACAAAGGAAAACAGAACTATCGATCGAGGTAAGACTCATCAAGTTATGCACACGTTTAAGTCAAAGTTTTGAAAACTTTACATCTAACTCTCTTTATTGTACACAGATGCATCATAACTCATTTATACTTGGCTATCGAAATATGTCCCATGCTGACATAGCTGTTATGGAGAAATTGAAACCAGAAGCCATGCTTTTTGGCTCAGCTAAACACAGCAGTTCCAAGGTCATTTGTTTAAGGCATGCATATATCTCAGCCAAGACCTTCAAGCATGAAGCCTTAGAAGCAAAAGCCAAGTTGGAAAAGGTAGTTGCTTCCCTACAGGAAACTGTGAAGTGCAATGATGAAAGACTAGCAACTGTATCCAAAAATCAAAAATTTGTGCTGACCCAGAACGAGAATTTGTTAAAGAGGAACAATGATCTGCAGGCACAAAACGCAAACTTATTGGATCGGACCAACAATCAAGCGAAAAGGATGGAGGAACAAGCAGACCGAATTGCAGCTATGACTGCTGAGGTGAGCAAATTGAAAAAACCAGTGGAAGAGGAGCATGCCCAGCTCGAACAAGAGCGAAAACAGTGGTAAGCAAAGGTAGAAGTAGTTGTTGAAGAAAGAGAAATACAGATGTTTACTGTTGCAACAGAGATGATTACCAAGGAAAACAAGAATGCTATTGCATAACTAATAGCCTTGAATCCTGGTATGAAGCTGGGTTCTCTTGCCCATCTTACAAAGTTTACAGCACCGAGCTCGATCGTGGACCCTCAGACAAACACATAGACTTATACCTCTGTTGACCCTTCCAAAGGACTTCCACCCAGTAGTTCTAAGTAATATTTCCCACCATTGTTCTGGTGGATAAATTTCTTTGTTTTTTGTTGTTAAATATTAAAACTTGTCTTACTGCTCATAATTCTTGGTTTTATTTATTAAAATATGTTTGAATTGATGCATGATTTACCTTAATTATGGTTATAGACAGTTGATGTTAATTATGGAGTATGTGTTTGCTGAGCTATCTGGAGATCCTTATAACACCGAGCTCAGTAGGGCTCATTGCGTATCTTAGACAACTTGTGCCATAATAGCATAATCGTGGCGAGGTCTTGCAGACCCTATTGCGTAATCTGTTCAGACTTAGTCTTTGACCATTTCGCTAATAAACCTAGTACAAAATATAGGCATAGTCTGACCATTACGTAGCCCGTAGGCGTGGCCAATCAACCCGTTCGTGTTTATAGACACTTAGTTTAAACTCAATATGGTCCGTTGTGTATCCATAGATGGCGTAGTCATTGACCCATTCGCTAGCTATAAGGATAAAACTTGCACAAACACACATTGGCGAAAGCATAACTTATATTGGAAAATTCAAAGAATTGTTCTTAGATGCCTCAGTAAAAAACCTTCCCGCGCTATCAGAGAGGAAAAATTGTATCTTTACATCTTAAACATTTTGGCGATACAACTTTAGGTGATTAACATTCCAAGGATGCTTGAGTGATTGACCTTCTTGATATTCTAATCTGTACGCGCCATGGTGCCCTGTTGAAATAACTAAATATGGGCCTTCCCAGTTTGGCCCTAGCTTGCCACTTGTTCCGCTACCGGAGCACTGAAACACCTTCTTTAAAACTAAGTCTCCCACCTTGAACGAGAGCGGCTTGAAACGAGCATTAATGCGTCCTCTCATAAGACTTCGATAGTGCTATGCTCGGGCTCTAGTCTGATCTTGTCGTTCCTCTATCAGATCCAGGGATGTTGACCTAGCTATGAGATTTGCCTCCTCTTCATAGTGCCCAATCCAATGGCTTGGTATTATGACCTCTGCTGAAATAACTGCCTCTGCCCCGTATACCAAATCAAATGGTGTATCGCCTGTTGTGGAGCGAGGGGTTGTTATGTACGCCGATAGGACCTATGGTAACTTGTCTGGCCATTTGCCTTTAGCTCCCTCCAGCTTCTTCTTTAACCCTTCTAATAGTGTAATGTTAGTCACCTTGACCTGTCTGTTTTCTTGAGGGTAATAGGGGGTTGAAAAATGATGGAGAATCCCATATCGTTTACAGAAGTTGGTAAGGATTGAATTTTGGAATTGAGGGTCGTTATCTGTCATTATAATCCGTGGAATTCCATATCTGGTTAGAATTTGATTATGTATGAAATCACATACCTCTTGAGAGCGCATTCTGAACAGGACTTTAGCCTCAACCCATTTTGAAAAGTATTCCACTGCCACAATGGGGAACTGTCGTTTGCCTGTGGCCATTGGCAAATGGCCCACTAAATCTATTCCTCATTTATCGAACGGATATGGGACAAGAATGTTCAGTATGGGCTCGTTGGGTCTGTGCTGCGTGTTTGAATATTCTTGACATTTGTGACGTTTCAATACTAGATTCTTAGCATCGCTTGCTAGCTCAGGCCAATAGTACCCAACGAAAAGAAAACAATGAATCAGTGTTCGGTGTCCACAATCAGCCCCTGCTTCTCCTGAATGTAAATCAACCAATACAGAACTAGCTTCACTTCGGTCAAGGCAACACAGCAGAGGTCTCGTTGAGATTTCTCTATACAAAATATTGTCAAGGACACAATATTTGGTTGCTCTGATCTGCAATGCGCAAGCCTCGGTTTTACTTATTGGAAATATTCCTTGGTTCAAGTATTGGAGGTATGGAGTCCGCCAATTGTCATCATTAGTGATTGAATTGATTGTTGCAGCTACTGATATTAGCTCTGTCGTAGGGAGTTGTTAAAGTAAAATTGTTGGATGGTCTCTTGAAGCTGCAGCCTTAGCTAAAGTGTCAACTGGCGAATTATCCCTTCATGGGATCTCTTCATTACACGTTAGTGAATTTATACTCATACTCCTTAAGTATCACAAGATACTCCTTGATGGCATCTTGTCTGACATCATAAAGACCATGTGCCTAATTTAACACCAACTGAGAGTCAGATCTGATCTTGATACTTCAAGCTCCACATATCAAAGCCAACTTCATGCTAAAAAGGGCAGCCTCATATTCTGCAGCATTATTTGTTACCAGAAAATTAAAGTGCACCGCTTGTTTGACCTCCTCCCCACTTTGAGTTCTGATTATAATACCTGCACCTTCTCATGTTGTAGAAGATGCACCACCGACTTCAATTATCCATTGGTTGAGCTCAACCACTTGTCCGTCATTTATCTTATCATGTTCTTCCCTGGATTAGCTGAACTCTGCTAAGAAGTCTGCAACTACTTGTCCTTTTATAGCTACGCGTGGTTCGAAATGAATGTCATACTAGTCGAGCTAGATGCTCCATTTGGTTAACCTGCCAGAAACGTCGAGTGTTTGCAATACTGTTCGTAAAGAATATGTTGTTCGTACCGTAATAATATGCCCTTGAAAGTACGGCCTCATTCGTCGAGCTGCGACAACCAAGCTCAAAACAAGGTTTTCAAGGTTTAGATATCTTGTCTCCGCATCTGCTAGCGTTTTTCTTGTGTAATATACTGGGCATTTTTTTTTCATTTTTGATCGCGCACGAGAACCGAACTAACAACAAAATGTGACATTGCCAAATACATAAATAATAGCTCTTCAGGTGTAGGAGCAAACAAAATCTCAGGGGATGTAAGGTACTGCTTAAGATCAACAAAAGCTTTGTCACACTCTTTTGTCCATGCAAACTTTTTAGCACCCCGTAATACTTCAAAAAATGATGACTCTTGTCTGATGCACGTGAGATGAACCTCGACAGAGCTGCCAAACGTCTTGTAAGACACTGGACTTCTTTGACATTATTTGGTGATCCCATCTACAGACTTGCGTTTAGTTGAACTGGATCTACCTCAATACCTTGCTGACATACCACATAACCCATGAATTTTCCTTTAGCAACACTAAAAGAACACTTATACGGGTTAAGCTTAAGATTAAACTTGCGTAATAAATCAAAACGACCTTTAAGTATTAAGGTGTTGCACTTCTTCATGTGTTTTAATAATCATATCACCAATATATGCCTCCAGATGTTACCCCAAATGATCTTGCAAAATGTGATTTACCAGCCTTTGATATATTGATCCCGCATTCTTCAGCCCAAAAGGCATAACTGTATAACAATAGAGACCCCGATTGGTTTGAAAGGTTGTGTGCTCCTGATCAGATAGGCGCATGCGGATCTGATTGTATCCTGAGTACGCATCTATGAAGGAGAGGAATTTGCAACCTGAAGCCGAATCGACCAGCTGATCTATCCTTAGCAATGGGAAAGCATCTTTAGGGCATGCTTGGTTCAAATTAGTAAAGTCCACGCACATTCCCTACTGTCCGTTCTTCTTTTTTACTAGAAACGGATTCGTTATCGAAACTGGATACCTTGCTTTTCAGATGTGCCCAAAATGAGTGAGCTTGTTGACCTCAGCTAATATAGCAGCCTGCTTCTCAGCTGAAAATTCCCTATGTTTCCGTTGTACAGGTTTGGTACAAGGATTGATAGCCAATTCAACGCTTATGATCATAGGACTTACTTTTAAAACATCAGCTCGTTTCCCAATCGAAGTAAAGAAACGAAGTGTATATTTGAGTCCGAAGATAGCTCGCTTCCCAATCAAAGTATTCTATTGTTAGCTATGACTGTATCCACTATTGTAGCATCTGTAGCAGCTGAATTCTCATTTTCTTATGGATAATCTACTGGATCTGGAGAGGTGAGATCTAACGTTGTTGGTGTAATGTCTCTCTCGCCATTTAATTGCTATTGGATAGGTTTGGATGGATCTGACGCGATTGCATAGAAAGTTCGCGCAGTCATTTGGTTGCCCCTGATTATTCTTGTCGAACTACCTACTGGATATTTAATGCATTGTCGATATGTGCACGGCGTTGCTTCCATCCTATGCAGCCATGGTCGTCCAATAATTGCATGGTAAGGGCTCGGCGCGTCGAAAATCAAAAATAACATTTTCAGTTCTTTTTTCGTAGCTCCATGACCGACTTTGACTAACAGCTCCACCTCCCCAACACATTGAGAAGATTTTACTTTGTAACCTACCAATCCGCTGAGTAGGTTGGTATGGTGGCACGTTGTGCATACGATCAAAGCTGCTTTTGAAGATAATATTTGTTGAGCTTCCTCCATCAACTAGTACTCGGGTTACCAATACCCCTCCAATGTCCAAGTGAATAGTTAAAGCGTCCTCGTAGGGTAAACTAACACCTCTAAGGTCATCATCATTAAAATGTGAGATCGGGAACTGGGTCTCTATAGTTTCGATAAGAATGTCCATCTATTTCATAAATGTCCAATTCATTTTTAGCTCGTTTGTTCTAAGTAGACCCTTGACTTGTAGCCAAACTCCCCCCTGATATGGTCAGTAGCCACTGTTGTTTGTTTGCTTTTGGCTCTTCTCCAGTGGCTGGTTTGTCAGTGTTCGAAGGATGATCTTCCTCTAGTCGATCCGGTTGAGTTCGTTTGATATATTGAATCAGCTCACCATTGTCTATCAAGCGCTGAATCTCTTCCCTTGATTACCAGCACTCCTCCGTTGAATATCCATGATCATGATGATATGCGCAGTGATACTGATTAGATCGCTTAAATCCAAGCGCACTCATTGAATGTGGAATTTGATACCTCGTACTCCTCTTTGTGCGATCATAAATTACTGAAATAGCCTCTATCAATGGGGTGAAGCACCTGTTTGGTTGATCAAGCTGCTGAGGTCTTTGGTTGTAGTCCTTCCTTGGTTGCTCCTCATTCTTTTTTCATTCTGAACCACCATCTTTGAAATCCGACTCGCGCTGCTCAGGTGACCCCCCCCCCCCTCTTCTAGCGTCATCAACCCTGATAAAAGTATTCGCTCTTGCGAGTAGGTCCCCCATATTTTCATTTGGGAACTTGATGATATCTGCATATAGTTCCCCTCTTCTGTCGAGCCACCGTTTCAAGGAAGCCACCACCATGTTTTCAGCTAAGTCTAGCAAAGCATGCATGGCATTAACAAATCTTCTAACATAACTTTTAAGAGACTCACCTCGGCGTTGATAAAGATCCATGATCGAATCCCACTCGCGCTTAAGCTCCTTGTTATCAACGAACCTTTCCCTGAATACTTTCCACAATCCTGTAAAATCATAGATGGATCCCTTTGGCAAGCTGCTGAACCAATCCATGGCATTACCTTTGAGGGTCATGGATAGTGCTTGGCATAACATCGCATCATTGAGATTGAAAGTCATCATCATGTTTTTGAACTGTTCCAAATGCCTCTCTGGATCCCCTATCCCATGGGAGTTGAGCTTCCAGGATCTTCTCAGAGAATGGTGATTCCTTTGATATGTAGGCCGACAACTTTGGGCGAATCTGATTGTAGCGAAGGTCCTCATCCTCTCGATCTCGCTTAATTGACGTCTGTTTCACCTCGTCGCGTAGTTCTCTGCTAAGATTATTTCTCCCGCTCTCGCCTTCACCTTCTTGTTTTTCATCTCGTTTAGAAGAATGATCTGTCATGTTGACTTTGCTCGCCTCTGGTCTTGACGGTTAGTGAGTCTTGCTCGTGCCCTTGATCCTAGCAGTTAGAGCATGATTAGCATCGTTCATACCTGTCATTGTAGCATGCATAGCCTGCTCTTTTGCGACTCGTTTAAACGTTATTTTCAGCAGTCGCTCCTGAAAGTTCTGGATTCTTTGTTCTAGTTGGAGAACCACCGAGTCATTCGCCGGTATAGCTTCCACAGCTCTACGAGCCCCTAATGCATTATCTGGCTGAAGAAGATGCACTTCTTCCCTGCAAACGGTAGTTGGCTGAATTGGAGGTCCCTCTGTCATCATTATTTTTTGGGGTATCGAAGGATTGACCTCTTGAGGAACTATGGGGCCGAGATGCAGGATGTCTTGCCCTGTTGGCTGACTTACGGTTCTCCTCCTGTGTGTTGTTGTTTCGCTAGTTTCCTGATTGTCTCTCTCGATTCCTGACCTAGTGACTACCATGGTGATTGGTTAAACTGTTCCCACAAACTGCGCCAAATTTGTTAAGAAACTAACAAGTTCTACCACAGTACGCCTTTAGTATTTTAGTCAAGAAAGAGATAACTAACACAGTTTGACTCATGGGTCAAAACGTGCGTTTATGTAACAAGAAAGAAAATTCTAAGTCTAGTCCACTTTAAGCCGAGCTGAGATTTACTTTACACGCAATCAGATCTGCAAATCTCGAGCTCATTGGCCACATGCTTAGTTTATCTTTGTTTAGGTCCTCACCTAGTCTTGATCATCTGATCATCTCGTTCATAATTCATTCGATCAACTCCTTCTCTGATGTCTTTGAGCTCAATTTGTTCTTAAGATCATCAATACTGTATTTTTCTTCGAGCTCAGTATTATCATGAGTTTGACATGTCTTGAGCTCATCAATGACATATTTAGCCTCGTTATCATTCTTGATTTTGATTTCGTCTACGCTATCGTTTGAGCTCGCCAGCAATATATGGACTGTCATTCTCTTTATTGTTTGTCATAATCCAAGCTCGTGCTACTTCTACTCGTGCTCGTACTTATTTGGGGGAATACCCCCTTATCAATGGGGCCATACAAAAATATTGTGGTAATAGGGGCATCCATTGAGGGTAATGACATACTTCGAATCCTGATTGACACAGGCAGTCCGACCAATATTTTGTTCTTATCAACGTATAAGTAAATGAAGAACCCTTCAATCATCCAGTGCTCAAACCGGACCATAAGAGGATTTTCGGGTAACTCAGCCGATGTGATCAGAGATCTTGAAGGAGAGGTTTTGTTGGGGAAAGGGTTGTTTAAGAAAATGGTGAAGGTTTTGTTTGTAATAGTTAATTGTCCAACGTCTTACACCGCTATATTTGGTTGATCCTAGCTATATAGGATGCTTGCAGTGGCTTCCACAGTTCACCAATGTTTGAAATATGTTGTGGGAGGTCAGGTAGGAGTTGTCCAAAGTAGCCAAAAGGTAGCACGTGAATGTTATGTCACTTCTCTTGCTCCAAATTCATTGGAATGAGTAAAAGTAGACAAAGAATAGCAATCAGTGAAGCCTTCTTCTGAACCAAATAAAATAGATGATCCAAGGGAGGCTCCTATTGCATTGATCCTTGTTGAAGAATTTGAAATTTATCGTTTTGTAGAAGGTAAAAGTGTCAAGGTTGGATCAAAATTATCGATAAGATTAAAAGAAAATTTTGTATCCTCTTTATCTAGTAGTCTGCATGTATTTGCATGGTGTAATTAGGACGTAACTCAAGTGTCAGCTAACGTGATTAATCACAAACTGTATGTTCGATCCAATGCTAGGCTAGTGTTACAAAAAAAAAGAGCTTTTTCTAGAGAAAAATCTAAATCGATAGTCGAACAAGTAGATCTGCTAACCAAGGTGGGACATATTAAAGAATATCAATATCATATTTTGACAGCTAACCCAGTTCTAGTTAAGAAGAAAAATATAAAATAGCGTATGTATATTGACTTCACAAATCTCAATAGAGCTTGTCAAAAGGAACTGTTTCCAGTACCACGGATAGATCAACTAGTAAATTCTACCTCAGGGAACAAGATATTGTCATTTATGGATGATTTTTTCGATATAACAAGATAAAGATAGATTTGAATGATCAAGATCACACTACATTTATTACCAATAGGGGGCTTCATTGTTATAAGGTAATGCCTTTTGGGTTGAAGAATGTTGGTGTCACTTACCAACGACTAGTAAAACAAAGCATTTGTCAACCAAATCGGAAGAAATTTAGAAGTTTATATTGATGGTATGATGGTTAAAATCCCTAAGAAGGAAGACCACATATCCAATATCCAAGAAACTTTTACTAATTTGAAAGCCATCAATTTGAAGTTAAATCTTGAAAAATGTTCCTTTGGGGTTCGATCTAGTAAGTTTTGAGGTTATATTATCAGTGAGAGAGAAATTCAAGCTGACCCAGATTAATTAAATGCTTTGTTGGCCATAGATCTACCTCGGTATAATAAAGAAGTTCAGATACTAACTGGAAGATTAGAAAAATTGAACCGATTTATTTCAAGATCATCAGATAAATGTGCTCAATTCTTCTAAGTCTTAAGAAATGCTAAAGACTTTAATAGGTCTCCAAATTGTGACCAAGATTTCCTTGAGATCAATAGACACTTATCCTCACCAAAACATTTATTTAAACCTGTTGATGGAGAAAGTCTTTACATGTATTTAGTAGTATCTGAATACGCTGTAAGTGTTGTATTGGTATGAGGAGTTGATAATTTCCCCCGCCCTGTCTATTATATAAGTAAGAGTTTGCTAGAAGCTAAGAAAAAATACCTATAATTGGAGAAATTGTCCTTAGAATCGGTGATAGAAGCTCGAGATATGGGACCTTACTTCCAATCACATTCTATCACAGTTCAAACCTCTTTTCCACTAAAGAATGTGTTATGAAAGGCTGACATATCGAGAAGAATGACTAAGTGGTCAGTTGAGCTTGGAGATTATGATATTGACTTTGCTTCCCGGACTGCAATCAAAGCTCAATCTGTAGTTGATTGTTTAGTAGAATTTCACTCCAACAGGCCTCGTGAAGAAGCTCAAATTAGTAAGACTAAAAAATAATGGGTGATCTGAATTGATGGTAGATCTAGCACAATGGGATGTGGAGCTGAAATTTATCTAATCTCTCTTTATGCTGATTTCATGTATCAAGCGATACGTTTTGGCTTTAGAGCATCCAACAATGAGTCGGAATATGAGGAAGTAGTAGTTGGATTAAGGCTAGCTCAAATATGCGGTGCCAAAAGAGTCTGACTGATAAGCAATTCTCAATTACTCGTCCATCAAGCTTTGGGGAAATCTGAAACTACAAAAGATCACTTGATAAATTATCTACAGGTATTAAGAGAGGTTTCAATTGGGTTTAAACATGTCGAATGTGAACATGTTTCAGGGTTGTAGAATCCTATGGCTGATTCCTTAGCCATTATAGCTTACTCTGAAGCATATCATTGGATACTAGTGCAAGAGTGTCCTTATATAGCCACAACAACAGAGATAAAATGCTGAAATGGAATAAATTATGCATGTATTAAGCGTACTCTCTAAAGACTCGAGAAAAGAAATTCAATAATCTCTCATTAATGGATTTTTACATTTATACAAGAATTTTGTCAAAAAGATCAAGTATAAAGCTCGTGGATTTCTAGTTTTGAAAGGAGTTCTTTATAAAAAATAATTTAGTAGGCCTTTGGTGTGTTGCCTCTGACCCAATGAATCTCAAAGTGTTGTATCAGAGTTGCATGATGGTGAAGGGTCAGCACATTGTGGCTACAAAGTTTTAATTAGAAGAGTATTATTACCAGGATACTATTGGCGTACCATTATGGGAGACGCTAACAATTTGGTAAAGATATGTGACCTCGTTAAAGGTATGGAAATATAATCCATTTGTCGGCAATCCCCATGGAATCTATATCCAAACCAATACCCTTTTATAGATGGGGATTGGACCTGGTCGGACCCCTTCTGATGGTTTATGGAGGCTGCCAAACCATAATAGTGGCCACAGATTACTTCTCCAAGTGGGTGGAAACTGCACCTCTGTCTGGAACAACTTCTAAAGCAGTGATAAAGTTTCTCATCTCCAACATATGTTGCTGATTTGGCATCCCTAAGTGCATCACTACCGATAATGATCCTTAATTTGACAACAAAGACACAGATAAATTTTGTACATCACGAGGTATTCATTATTATTTCTCTTCTCCTTTTCTACCTTAAGCCAATTGACAAGTTGAAACTACAAATCGAACAATTTTAATGGGTTTGAAGAAGAATTTAGAAAGAGTAATTGGGAAATGGTCAAGCTACTTGCAAAAGGTACTATGGGCATATCAAACTACACCTCATACAACTACTAAAGAGTCTCCATTCGCTTTAGTTTATGGAATGGATATGATTACGCCTATAAAAGCTACCCTTCCTTCTTTCAGAATTCAAAATTATTCTGAATAGCAGATAAGGTGTCTGTCATGGCTCACTTGGATTTAATTGAAGAAAAAAGAGTAAAATCTCACCTAATACCTGTATATTACTAAGGATTGATGAATATTAGGTTTGTATCTAAATTAAAATAGAAGATAATTTCAAATTGGAGATTAAGTATACAGAAAAAGTGTTCTTGGACACTAAGGAGAAACCATACAGAAATCTAGCTCCGTACTGGGAAGGACCATACATTGTATATGAAAGAGTTAAGCAATGAACATAAATGCTTCTAGAAAAAAAATATAACCCTTTGAAGCAATGAACATACATCTTATATGAAATGTTTAATGCCTTTAAAGAAAATACCTTTTAATGGCTTGATCAAATTTAATATATTGTTGTAGTTTTATCACGTTTAAGTAAGATCTAATATTAATGGAAGTATAACAGAAAATATGGAAAAATAAAAAATGAATAAAAGTAAAGATGGCATAAAATACTGATAGGGTCATAAAATATATTTGATCCACAACACAAAAATTCCTTGTATACAACAAGGACTTGTGCAAACAGGGTTCTAGAAAATCTGATCCAAAAACAACAAAATCTCTTGCATAATCTAAGGATTTTAATTCAAAACACAAACACGGTGAAAATAATTAACCTTAGGGCTCGTTCCTCGCGGTTTTCTTCTCAACCTTTCCTTCTTCTTTTTCTTCTTGAACATCAACTGAATCTTCCTGAGCCTGATCATTAGATTCATATTCGTCCGAGGACATATTAAGTTTATCACTATTTGTCATAGTATGAAAGGGAATTTATTCATATGGCACGAACCCCACAACAACCCAAGAGACTGTTTGGGAAACGTCTCATGGAACAATAGGACCATATCCGATTGTAACTATTTTTTCTCCTCAGATAATTGGTTGATGGCACCTTTATCATTGGTCAGTTCTTCGTTCAAGGAATTGATCACTTTGGAAGTGTTATATTGTGATTCGGTATAACTAGCATGTAACGTTTCATGATCGAACTTAGTTAACACCAAATCATCGCTGAGTTTTTTCTTCTCTTGGCCTAAAGTCTCAACCTTGTTTTGTTCAGCCTTGATGGAATCTTTCTGGTTTTGACTTTTAGTTCGAAGGGAAACGATGTCTTTGACTTAAGACCTAACCTACCCCTCCAAGTCTATTATTGGCCTTAAATAGCCTAAAACTGCATAACCCAGTGTATCATGCTCATTCGATACTTCAAAGTATTTACCATCATGTATCACAACATTCGCAATAGTGGTAAATTAGGGGAAAGCCTTATCAAAGTCTTTTTTATCAAATTCACTAAAACATAGGTTTCATATATCATCCAAATTAACATCACCTTCAGCAGATGATTGGTCAGCAGCAGGAAATACTGGGGAAAAATGATCGACATGTACCTTTTCTTGGGAAGGAACTTTTGTAAGAATACTAGAGGGAAGGACTTGGGATCGGAGTATGATCAACGAACCAATGGAAGTTTTCTTCTTTTTTCATGATCTCTTATCATTATTTTATTTTCTCCTCTTCTACCACTTCTTCTTCTTAACAGTTGGGGAGTTAATTGGCTTTTTAGCTTCACCTACAGTAACAACAACAACGACATACAATAATGGCATCCAACAAATCAGCATCAATCTTATCTAGAGGCCCCGAATCACCGAGATTGGAAAAATCTTGAGATGGATCATGAGTCTTTTTCTTCTTCTTTTTAATCTTGCCAAGATGGCTAGGAGCCTTGTTCCTGGCTGGTAAATAAAGTTTACCATCCGTTTCCTCAGTCCTTTTGAAGATATCAGCAGCTCTGGGAGGACTGGTAAATTGTTCCCATAAGAGTTCCCTGGTTGAGCTCGTTCTCCACAAATGGGCCTTTACCATGTTTCCCGGAGTGAAACAATTGTAGAAAGCAGTTCCCCATTTCTTTGTGGCCCACTGGTAAAACTTCGAAAACGTGGTTCTTCCCTCTTCCAGATTTTCTAAAAAATATATTTGAAAACATTGAAAGATAAATCCGATGTGGAATTTAGTGTCAAAATATGATGTGGGAATTAATATCAATGCATAATAAATTAAACTCATAAAATATTTACCTGAACTTCTCCAATATCTGATCAATAAACTTGGATTTCCCTTGGAAGTAATTTACTTGCTATTTTCCCAAGCACGACTAATGTAGAGGAATTGGTTCCTCCAAGGCTTGTCATCCTCCAACAAATCGTCAATGACTTTATGATTGTTCCCTATATAAAAATTGTAAAAGGGGATATGGTGGATTCAGGATAAACTGACCACAACAGCAAACTGTTCCATAGGCATCAGAATCTTAGACAGCCTAGAAGCTATGATGTTGGCTAATAGTGTATACCAGGAATTGGGACTTAATTGGCTTGGGTATAACCTCACCAAGTGAAAATATTTCACTATATCTGGGTCCAAATGGAATCGAAGGCCCCAATTAAGCACTTCGATATATACCACTAGCTCTCCAGCTTTGATATCCATCAGAGTCTCCTTAGGGATGGGAATCCTCACTTTGACGGACTATGGAAAACCCTACTTTTTCCTAATTCTATCCAATTTGACTATATGGGCAGTGGCGGACGTACGTAGCGGCTCGGGGAGGCGCTAGCCCCCGCTTACTATATTATATGGATTAATTTATATAGTTTATTTTAGGATAATATGTATTTTTAAGGAAAAAATGTCATTTAAAAATTTGAAACAATGATTATTTTTAATAAAAAATTTAATTTACTAAATTAAAATATTGGATAATAGCGGTGTTAAGGCAAATTTTAAGTTCAAATATTTATAGATTGGAAGATGTAGTTCATATCTACATCTAAATCTCTTCAAGATTAGAACCACGTATCAAACCTTTTTTGTAAATGTTTTTATTTTTTATTGAATTTTTTTTATTGAATATTTACTCCCATTTTTTTTATCTTTGTACTCTTCTATTTTGTCGACATTACTGATTTGATTTAAAAGTTATTGGATCATTGTTTATAAAGAGATATTGTAATTAAATCAATTAAAAAGATAGAGAAAATGAAGCTTAATTAATTTCAAAACTTAAAGAAGATGGAGATTTTAATTAAATAAATTAAACAAAATAGAAAAAATGAAGAAGATAAGATTTTAATAAAGAATATGGAGATTTTAATTAAATAAATTAAAATAGATGAAGAAAATAAAGAATACAATCTTATAAATAAATAATGTTATTAACCCAAATTCAAAGTTACATATATAAAAAAAACTTACATACTAGTGAGTATATTTACTTATCTTTTTAGTTAGAAAATTTGTATTTACTTCATTCATATTTTTTAAAATATTTTTGACAGTATATTTTAAATAAAAAATTAAATTTTATTCCTTTATATTTTTAAAAATATTTTTTAATTAGCCATCTATTATGACTTGCATTTATAAAATAATTTATTTTTATTTTTAATATTCTTACACATGTTTGTTAAACAATATATATTGAAATATTTTTATAACTTTTTCCCATAAAATTTTTTTATTTATTATTTCCATATATTTTTATATAAAAAAATTGATTTTATTTTCATATATTTTTAAAAAATATCTTTTACATAACAAATTTTATTTTATTTCATCTATTCTTAAAAATGTAAAATATATAATTTATATAATAAATTTGATTTTGTTATATTTTATTTTTAAATATCTTTTAAAATACGATTTATTGTTAAATATTATTTTTATATGTAATAATTAATATATTAAGATATATTAGAAATACATTAAAATAGTTGTATAAAATGGGAGAAACATTTTCTTAAAATGATAATTAAAAATTAATAATGAAACCATATTATGACGAAAGAATCGTCTAGAATGAATTTTATAAAAAAAAAAATAACCCCCCTTATTTTGATTCCTATATTTGTCACTGTGTATGGGTATATACGTAGGAATTGTTTTGAAGATCCAGCAAATATTTAACACTGAACTTGGAGAAGTTAGGCCTCGCTCGCCCAACAAGTCATTCTGGACGTGGTTCAGAGTCCGGCAGTCTAACATTTTCATTTTTTTCCCAAACTGCACTGGTATCGCCGGTTTATCCAGATATCTCCAATAGATGATCTTCCCCATTATCATCCATCTTTTCCTCCATTACCTGTGGTCGTTAATCAGTAAGTTTAGACCCAATATCTTGTTTTTTCACACGAGGAGGCTCAATGGGTAGAACTAATGGATCTGGATCCGAAGTATGCAACGAAAGAAGCTCTACCATTCTAGGACCTTCAGTAGGTTTCTTTGTATCTTTGGTAGATGAATTTGTGGTTTTGGTTTTACAGATCCTGATAATTCTTCGAGGTATGTTTTCAACCTACATCCGACCCCATAGCTACAAAAGGAGAAGGAGTTTTGCGACTGCTAACGGTTTTAGTTTTGATGGAAGGTTTCTCGATTAACTAAATAGGTGGTTCAAAAGTTGTTAAAGGTTGGGCAAGAGGAATTGTTCTGGAAACAACTGATGGTGTATGAGATGATGAGCTCATGGCTGGTTCTGGGATATCTTGTACATTCAATCCGTCGGGCGAAGCAGGTAGTCCGGTAGCGATTTTGGCCTCCTTTTTTTCTTTTTCTAACTCAGATAGATTAAGCCAACCTTCTATAACTAAGGCAGTCCTTGCTGTGAACATAAAATGTTTGAGAAATCAAAGAAGAACAGGAAAACAAACCGATAGGTTAAGGTTTCTTTCTCTATCTAGAATCAAAGTTTGAAAAAAAAATTCGCTCTAGAACTAGATCAGTGGAAAATCGCACTTATATAGTTGAAAATTGTACTTGAGTATTTTACCTAAAGGAGATGAATCGGCTAGTAATGATTAAGGGCTATAAATTTAGCTTTTTAATTTTTGAAATTTAGATACAACTACCTTGAAAAATGGAAAATGACTACTAGGTCCAATTATTGCTTGACGCGTGTGAAAGAATTTTATTTATAAAGTCACGACCTTTGAGTTGTTCATTAACCCTTACGATTCACTTCAAAACCTAATCGGACATTGTTTCTCATGATTAGCTCTCCCAAAGAATTTTTCAAAGAGCTAAATGGGCTAGATGATAAGATCATATATTTTTGGACATGCATTGCAGTAATTCAGGTTTTATCTGAAGGGGTAATTCGGACAGGGTAAAAAACAGTTGATGACTAAGCAGTAACCTAAGAAAACAAATAACTCATCCGACTCATGGATTTGAGGGCTCATAATATGGGCCCAAATAGAATATCCTATCTGAATGACCCATGTACTTTAAAATTAGTATAAATACCCCAACAAACGACATTAAATAGGTTGTCTTTTCCTAAAACATTAAATATAAGCATACACCTCATTTCTCTCTACTAAATACTTAATATCAATCAGTTGAAATTTTTTCTGTTTTTACCCATGAACTAGATTTTTCCATCATCAGATTAGCTTCGAGGTCTCCCATAGCTATGAATTTTTTTATTTTTAAGGTTTTGGGAGAGATGGGTGGTTAGATGAACTCGAGGAGTCTATTTGCGTAAGTTTCGAGGTGGATCGGATCTGGTGGTTGATGAAGCTTTTTCTGATTCTCCAGTGAATGGATGTGTTTTGTGTTACTTTGTGATTATTTCAAGGAGGAACATTTAAGTGGCCTGAAAATACTGAAGAAGAATTCTGAGTTGGTGGTAATGATTGTCGAGGAGATTTTGGTAAAGGATTGTTAAGATCTGGGTTTTATGAATTCTGAAATACATGAGAACATTGGTTAGGATCGAAGTTAACGTAAATAGTATTTTGAGTTGAGAAATTTGGAGAATTGTCTATCATTCTAGCAGTTTTATATTTGGCAGCCCTTTCACTAATGCACAAGTAATCGTAAAATCCAAAAATAGGTTTTTTAGTAGTTGGGAAAATTTTCATAAACTAAGATGAAGAATAATATTCAAATTAGTTTATAAACTTTGAAGGTTAGCTAGGAAAGATGAGTTTTTTGGCGAAGGTAATCAAGAAATTAGTTGTTCAGATGTAGATAGCTAAGAAATTAGGTTCTAAAGTGAAGGTAGTTGGGGATTCTCTTAAAAGAAGGTAACTTTCTCTCACTAAAGGTATTTGTAAAACACAAATGATGAGTGAGGGAGTATTTATAAATGAAATATGAAAGAAAATGGTGAGAGAAGTTAGAGAGGTGGTGATGACTATTGGGTAGAAAAAGAGAATGTCAAACGGTTATTTGTAAAGGGATAACGTGACATTTGTTGGTTGTCAGACCTAATTGCAGTCCTAGTGGGTCTACACATGCGTCCTAGAGTATTCCAAACATTTCCAACCGTTACAAAAAGGCTAGCTAAAGATTCCATGTGTGAATATTCAAAGCAGAAGCAAAGGGTTGAGTGAAACTTTTGACCAGCTTCGAAGTGAACATGAGTATAATTTTATTAGAGGAAGACAAGTATGTTACCTAGCACTTTTAAATTAGTTAACAAATGCTTTACATTCGAGGAAAATTTTGAGTCTGTATTTATTTAAGGACAACAAATGTTAAAACAAATCACTCTGGTTGAGAGGATGTAAAGATTTAATCTGAAGCAAATTCGATTTTCAGAGTTAACAGTTTCCATCTATCGTAATTTCTGATGATTTCTAGTTCTTAATCATTGTCCTTCATAAAAATTAGGGGGCCACTGATAAGGATATTAAATATTGGGGGCGTAAATGTAATAGAGTTAAGGTTGTATGTGATAAATTATATAGTTGAAAGAGAATATTTAAACTATTTGTAAATATAGGGGGTTGCAATGTAATTTACCAGTATATATAACTACTTATGTTGTAGAAGTGTGACAATCCTATAAATAAGGAGTGAGACGATAAATAAAGGAAGACACTTTTTCATTAGTAAAGCTTCTTATTCCTAAAACTACTTTCTCTCATCATTTCAGTTCTCTCTTTTACTTTCTCTCACTAAAAACAAGATTCTAACTCAACAATTGTAATCATGTTTTATCTTATGTTTTTGCACTATAAAGTTCCTTTTAACTAGAAAGAAGATAAAAAATTGATATTTTCCAATTAGAAAAATCTTATTCATTACCATATTCCACATCTACTTCTCATACTTTAAATGTCCTAGACCTACTCCACAGAAACTTATGGATTCCTTCTCATATTCAATCACAATTCAGTTTCAAGTACTATATAATCTTTGTATGATTAAAGTAGGTATACATAGTTATACCTTCTAAAAACTAAGAATGGACCCTTTAATGTATTTGTTCAACTTAAAACTTTAGTTGAGAAACAGTTTGACAGAAAAATCAAAGTGATCAAGTAGGCTAGGGTGAATTTAAAACTTTTCTTTCCCTTTCTAAAGTATTAGGCATACACCTAAGAACATCATGCCCATATTGTTTTTTTTCAAAAATAGGAAAGCTGAGAGAAAGCATAGGCATGTTGTAGAAACATGACTCACCCTATTAGCTCAGTCAAAATTACCTTACAAGTATTCGCATAAGACCTTTTCTATAATTATCTTCTTAATTAATAAGTTACCTAACGTTGTTTTAAATTATCTCATGCTTTATGAGAAACTATATCACAAGAAACCATATTATTTTCTTTTTAAAATTTAGGTGTGCATGTTTTGCATGCCTTAAACCTTATCAAAGTCATAAATTATAGTTTCACACTATTTAAAAAATCGTTATAGCAAAAAATGACCAAACTCGAATTTAAACCAAGTTATATTTATTTGAATTTGCCTGAAACTATTTACTATATATATATATGTGATATTTTCTCGGCCCGCATATAATCTCTATGGAGCATTATATGTGGTGACCAAATTCTCCCTTAACTTGAAAATTATCAACACTTTTTTAAACACTTGATGTTCTTTTGTGATCATTTGTATCGATCATTCCTTTAGTCCATTGATCTCTCATATTCAAAGAATTTTTTACTTTTTTTTTCATCATTACAAGACATTTGAAATAATAACTAACATGCTTCTATTAGATTTCCTTTTATTTCACTCACACAATTCGTTTGCTTATACGAAGTTATTATAAAAAGCATACAATTTTTAATCTTGGGCGCATTCAACTTATACTATATCAATATCATTTTCCTTGTACAATATGAAATTAGAAAGGTAAAAATAAGAAATAAAACATAGAATAAGATCTTCATCATTATACTAGGAAAGAAGACTAGGTATTAAAGGTACAAACAAAAAGGTCACGGCATGATGCTGAAATACCTTAAAAATAATAAGTTAATATCAATTAAAAAATTCAAGAACAATGTTTATAGGGTCTTTTTTTTTATTTAAAGTTATAATTATCAAGTTCAAATCTTGATTTTTTGTTACAATGAGAGTTAGATACTTTTTTCAATATTAAAAATATAATTTAGGTTTACCAATTTTTTAAAAATCATTGTAACTAAAAGCACTACAAAAAGACGATTTTGGTTTAATTGGTGAGGAAAATAGTCAAATGGTATATTGGAGAAAAATCAATTATGATTAATGAATGTTTTAAGAACAATAACTCGATTCATAATATGAGTTTTAGCCAAAATAAATTATATTGTTAAAAATTATATTTAAAAAAATAATGAGTAACCTAGCATTAATTATCCAAGATCAAACTTATTTACCAATAACAATTCAAAGTTTGATAAAGTATCGATAACCATCTATTGGTAAATTAGTATTTGCAGACAACCACCTAGACGTTTTTTATACCAATATATCCCAACCATTTTTATATCTCCCGTTTTATTAGAATGCCATATATTTTAACCCATATTTCCAAAACTGGACCAAAACTAGAATTTCTTCTTTAAAATATTTCTCCAAACATATGACTCATGAATTTCTTTTTTTCGTCTTTAAAATGTAGAAATATATATATATATATATATATATATATATATATATATATATATATGTTTTTGGGTTTGTTTTTAAGGGAATTGACCTCATAAGTATCTACTCATAAACTATAGTGTCACCTAATACCCAAACTATTATTTATACTTACTTAAGACCCATGTCACTAAAGTAACTCCCACTTAATACCAAATAGTTTTTTAATACCCTAAATACCGTCTACCAACTATATAACCCTTTTTTTGCGAAAGGTTATTTTTTAACCAAATTAGATATTTTAAACATTTGAATTTGTAAAAATTTGCCTCTCTCTTGATATCCTAACAAAATACATAATTTCCAAGAGAATCCAATTTTCAAGAAAAGAATTATGGTGATCATTTAGGTCGACGCCCACTCTACCTACTAAAATGAGGTTAGTTCATCGTCGATTTCAAACCACCATGAACCGTCTATTAATATCCAGACTTTGTTTGTGGATGTGATAGTTCATTGTCGACTTCAGGCACCACGAATCGCCTATCAATAACCAGACTTTGTCTGTGGCTGTGAATGTTAATTTCTACTTATTTTTGTATCGCCATTTTTTTTGTTTGACTAGTTTAATCATTTATCCACGTGTTTTCATAAATAAATATCATTATCATTGTGGTTTTTTAGTCATGTCAGGGTTCTTTGTACGGCGACACTCTGGTTGTGTCATGTTTTTTATTTTCCTAAACGGATTTTGTAACCGCTCGATTTCATGTTTTTAGTGTGGTTTGTTGTGTAGAAGCCGGTATCTAGTATTTAGTATTCTAGGTTGAAGATGCGATTCCAGGGGTAAATGATGCAATTTATGAATTTTCAGCATGAGTAATCAGTTTACAAGTATGCTAGATTAGTGTAGATTTTAAACGACGAAACATGTGATTTATGGGTTGATTGTCATTGCAATTCTAGTCAACCTAAAATGTGAGATTTTATATATATATATATATATATATATGTGACTCTGTGTTTAAAATATTTCTAGATAAGTTTATCGATGATCATGTGATTTGCACTTATACGTTGATGTGAGTTGTTTTATGGCTCCCAATACAATTTATTGATTCAAACTTGTACAACTAGGGTAATTTATGTCTAAACCTAAATTTTTTATTTTTAAATATGGTCATCAAATTGCAATTTTTATTTCATCTAATTTTGAAAACTTTCGTATTCTTCAAGATTACGCTGAAAGCAGATGGGATGAGCTGGTTAGAGGTAACTACACTATTAGCTACTTCTACGGTAATCACAAGAATTGTCTGTTTAATAACGAGAAAAATTCTATAGGATAAGTGGTAAATTTTGATGTGGAGCGTCTAAAAAGAGTTAGTTGTGTCATAGAACAACAACTAGTTGAAAAAGGGCTGGGAGAAAAACGTAAACAGCCTAGTCTAAGTTTGGGAGAAGCCTCTCACAATCAACTAACTAGTGGGGAGAGTCGTAATGGTTTAGTTAATTCTAAACATAGAAATGACGTCTTGCTACTACTGGTTGGGTTGTTGTTATCACATGTGTTGGTCAAACATTTGATGCATGGGATGCACGTCTAAGGTCATCCTTATGCTGATATACCTTAGAGCATGGTTTTAATTTCAATTATATGCATAGTATAATAAGTAAGATCACTGATTTTTGAAAACAAATAGTCAAGTGGATTTAAATTGAGACTTTATGCATCAATTGATTCCACCACCGAATTCGTGAAGATAAAGCGGTTTGTTGAACGATACACATCAAGCCCCATTTTCTGTAAACAACATAGTATGCATTTGACATCGGATTTTGTTGTAGATAAAATTCATGATTCGATTAGAGCATGTTATGCAGTAACGGTGAAAAGTATAAAATCATCTGTGAAACAAGACTACGGTTTAGACATTCATTTACTGCCCTCGTGGAATGCTTTAGAGAAGACAATGAGGGAGTTTTCAAAGATAGTGATACTTCTTTTAGTTTGCTAAAATTATATTTCGAATGATTAGAGAGTCGTGATATTATTCCTGATTGCCATTTGGAATTAGCTGCTAGAAATGTCTTTATGTGTTGTTTTATAGCATTCAAATCGTGTCTTCAAGGTTTTCATTCATGTCGACCAATGTTTTATGTCGAAAAAAAACATTTCTAACCGGAAAGAATGGGGTTGTATTGTTATATGCGGTAGTAAAGAATGACAACAACGGTTAGTCCCACGATTTTTGTATAACATACGAGTTATGTGTTTTTACCTTTGTGATCGTACTCTAACGTGTTAAATATGTTTTATTTAAAACTCATTCATGTGATTTCCATGTTCATGTAAACCATGCTAGACATGTGTAAACTATTGGTTGTTGGCGTGCGATTTGTATCTTATGTCCAGATGATGTGATACTTCGTTTGTTGAAATATTACATGAATGCGATTGTTGTGATATTGAATGAATGTGAGTTATTTGTTTGTTCCTCATCCTTTGAATTTGATTTGGAGCATATTATTTACGAGTAATACATCTATTGTGAATTAGAGTTAACTCATAAAAATACATTTCATAATAAAAAAAACCAATGTGACTTGCCTTCTCAAACATTTCAGAGTATATCAAAATAATATTTCAAAAAATGTACACAACAACATCTCTGAGACCATCCTATGATTTGACAAATAAAGAAACACTATGATAAAATATAATACATAAAGTTGAATCTTAAGGAACTTAAGATCTATTTACATTTTAAACACGTTCATTCTCCACATGTTCGACTCTGGGTTCCAGTTCTTTTGGTCTGGTAGTCAATTCCACGGTATCTCGATTGGTGATACGGTGGTGTCTTTCTTCTGTATAGTATTCTATTATGTCCCCAGTTCCTTAACCCTTGTGGCCACTTCTCTTGTTATCGCCTCCTACTGCCGCTGCAAATCTTGTGTAGTCTCTGACTCCTTTGGCGCATAGTCATTTGCTTCAACTTCATGTTCATATGGCATAACAACTCCATCCTCTGCCACCTTTTCATTCCCAATCTTTGGTGCAAGATATTTAATTTCAAACACTACCTCGTTCGCTGGTTCATGTGAGGTAGCATCTGCCTCATTTTTAGGTAGGTCCAGTACCACTATTGTTGTTGTACTCTCACCATGCACCACTACCGGCTCCTCTGAGGTTGCATCAACCGTTTATTCAATCGTTACTACCTGTGAGGTAGTTTTTTTCTTGCCTTACACCACTAATGGTTCCTCTGAGGTTATATTTGCCTCCGGTTCTATATGCACAATTGATGTACTCTCTGGTTGCACCATAGTACAACCATCAATCCCTATAATATAAAAAAAGTAGACTTACTTAGCACCATTTCACTATGTGTCACACTAAAAATTTCAGTTACATGCTTATCTACTTCTTCATCTGATTTGGTGGCTCTAAGTTCTGTATTTTCTAAATTATCAACCTCTTCCAGTTTCGTTTGGTCATTCCATGTAACATCCTCTTCATCATCTTCAGCTTCATCTGATGCTTTTGTGTCTACATCCTCTTTGCTATGTTTCATTGGGAAACCATGTTTGTGTGAGACATAAAAAATAGTCTTAGGTGTTAACTGTTTAGTTGGTACCACATGCACTGTTTCTGGAACCTCCTCATCTACAAAATAGAAAGACAGGGAATATGATCTCTTAAGTGCTTTATTTTCAGCTTCAACGTTTTCATTGGATCCGTGAGAACAATAATTATGTGTCTCTCTTTTCGTGCTAGTGAACACTTCAACGGTTTATTTTCAAATGATAACCGGTACATATTGGTCTTTCTTTCTTCTTCCACTCTCTCACATAAAAGTAAACTTGAAAGTCCCTTGAACATTATTGTGTTCGTCATACTGATACTAGTTATACGCTTCAGTATCTCTTTTTCTTTGTTTTTCTTTGAGTTAGCAACTTTTTTACTATCAGATCTTTGAGCAGGAATTCAAAGTCATCATCATCGCCCCCGTCGTCTAGAGGCACAACTTCTCTTGGTGTTGTGAGCATGTTTGAGTTTTTGTTAAATGGGGGTTCCGTTTCACTTGGGGATGATTGTTTTGGTGTTGTAGGTAGGAGTGAGGGATCGTTAAATCTGGTTTATGTTTCACATGTGAATTTTAGTCTTGTTATAGAATGAAAGGTTCAGGTATTGCTTTGTCGGGTTTTGGTGGAAAGAGGTTGGCTTGATTTGTTCGGCTTTTTGCTTGTTTTTCTGGTCCAAGGCTTTCTTCATTTTATGAATACTTTCCTCATGCGATGTCGATTGTCTCTAGAGTTCCCGCCAACTTCCACCCATCATAAGGATCCTATTTCATCCTTTGTCAATAACAGCTCAGAATCCAAAACGTATCCAGTCAATAACAATCACTTAAAGCAGTGGTTACTAAAAAAAATAACAAGAAATTTACCAAGTAGAAAAACTATTATTGCCAGAAAAGAGAAGTTACATCTATTTAGTGTGTCTTCCTTATTTATATATTTCTTTCTCGTTAATGGACGGTTACAATGACCTTTATTTCCACTAATTACACTTGTAACTCCATTTACATCATGGAGCCTACATTTATGACTAAGTTTGTTAGTGGTTTGCTAAGTATGTTATAGTGGCATTAAATCGGGGTTTGAACCGTTTTTATTTTGGAACGCGCTTGATTTTCTTCAACTGAGCCTAGTCCAATAGTCTTCTAGCTCAGTTTCCTCGCTTGGTTATAAGAACGTAATGGTCCAAGCGCAACCTGTGCGGTTTTGCCGCTCGATCGGTCCTTGATTCATTCTTTCTCGTGTAACTCAGCTAGTCAACGTGCTCGTCTGTTTTTACCATTATTGACTTTATCAATTTAGCCTCGCGTTCCATCTCTCCTCTTTATCACGCTCGGTTGCTTCTTTGTTAGGTGTTCGGATTATTATCTTGCCCAGGTTTGTCCTTTACTCTTTCAACATATTCATCTGCTCGGTTCTTCCTTTCTTCAATCTGGAGAATGGCCCTTATTAGGGCACCCCTTAGTTTATGGATTTTTCATTTATTTAAATTATAAATCGATAAATTAAAATCATATGTAGTAGTAGATGAATCATTCTCGTGTGAAATTCAAACACAACTCAAATGATCCTAACGGTTATTACCTTTTTATCATTGTTTTTTTCCATTTGAACAACACGTGGGTGGACTGGATTTACGGTGGTTAGTGACGGTTCTGACACAACCATTTTTAGAAAATGGCACTTAGCGCTTGGGTTTTTTGGAAGTGTGTTTTTTATTGCTCACGATTTGCACATCTCATCACAAGTGGCAACTGTGTAAATTATTATCTTGCATATACCATGAACGATAGTTTCTCTTAATCGTTTTTTCTTTTCCATTTGCAAATATTTCCTGTCGTTTGTCCCATAGAGGTTTGTGTCTATCTTCAAACTGCAACACAAGTAAGTGAATATCCTTATTTGCTTATGTATATGCTTAGCATTGAGTATTTGGGGAAACCCTAGTTCTTGGATGAGTGATATTCTACTTACGACGAGACCCAATCAAATTTTATTTATTCGTGACACCAACCCCTTACCTTCTATAATAATTTTTCTTATTCATGATTTGACGCATTGCAATCAAGTAGAAACAATGGCACCAAAAAGGGCAAGAAAGAAGAAAGTGGAGAAAACTACGGTATTTGAATTCGAAGACCTAATTTTTCTAGAAGATTACTTTATTCGAATATCTCACAAGTATGAGTATTTGGATGATGTTGGGCTACTTAGTTTTAGGGCGAGTTATCGGATACCTGAGGATGTTACAATAAGGGTTCCCTCGGTTGGTGAGCATCCATACCAGGCGTGGGAAACTAAAACTTGCCTATTCACAACTGTTTTTGATTGGCCTCTCCGCCTTCCTCTACCTCTGCTAATTCTTGACTTTTTATAGCATAATAGGTATTTGTCCCACCAAATTTTCCGTTAATAGGTGGAGAATGATTCTTAGTATAATGATGAGTTCACACCTGCTAGGGATTAAGATTTGTCTGGCCGATCTGTTATTAGCCATCGATGTAACTAAGGTTGCAAAATCCCCTTTCTTCTATGCCCAGCTGACTGGGATTAAAAATATTGTTGAACTCCCCTCGTTAAATAAATATTGGAAGCATTCCTTTGTGTTTGTGTAAGGCAATTGGGAACATGAGAAACCTATAATAAATATCCAATTAGAAAAAACGTCGAGAGTAAAGTGTAAGTGTTAGTAGCATAGTCTATATATTTAACTTCTTGAACACTAAATTAATCTTTGATTAATTGTTTGTGCAGGTGAAGGAGCTAATCATGAGTGGTGGAAAGAAGGTTTGACAAAAGAGTGTAAAAATCTGTTGATTGAAGTCGGAAACCTAGCTAGTTCTACCTGGTTGCAGGAGCCCACACTACTCTTTACTCAAATTAGTTATCTTAGATCTGGTTTGTGGACAGTACCAGAATTGACGGTTACAAAAGAGGGTAGAGTGATTATAGCAGACGGTGCAGAAGCCTCTGTACAATGTATTTGAGCTTTCATTGAAAAATGGTACTAAAAAAAGAATAGTGCTTGGGTTTGGCTTGCAGTGCCTCAGACAAAAAAAATAAGGGGGGTCAAGGGGTCTTCCTCAGTCCCTTGTCAGAATGATCGAAAAGGGAGGGGGGGGGGGTGTTGGTTATTCAGTGAGTGGATGAGGTGAACTATGATGAAAAGAATGTGACTGGAGGGTAGGGTAATGAGGAAGGTACCTGAGTGCGACGTGAGCGCGATGATCATGATGATGATGATGATGATGATGATGATGATGATGATGATGATAATGATGATGATGATAATGATAATGATGAAGATTCAACTCCATTAGCGAATCCTTGGCAGAAGAAGCCAAAGTTGGTGCTTGATATTATTCCTTTTACAACATGGAAATTAAAATTAAGGGAGGAAGAGAGTGAAAGTGGAGATGTCATGCAGGAAAAACCTTTTGAACCTCATGTTCCCCTTACAGTAAGTAAAGAGCGAGGGAAGGGGCCCGAGGTCGTTGCCGAGCAGGTTGACCTGGTGGAGGACAGCGACAATGAGGGAGAAGATCCCAAGAAGGTGATTCTGAAAGATGTAGCAAAAAGGATGAAGAACTTTGTGAAAATTTCAACTATTCATTCATTGTCCTCGTTAGGGCGAGGGATGAGTTCACTGTCCACTTATGTCAATATCGCAAGGCCCGAGCTTGCTCCAGCTGGGAACAAAGATGATGGGACCAATTAAAATAACATCATCATGGATGAATTGATTCCTAAGAGGATCGTCATGACTCGTTCATCAATTCTGATGTTTGAACAACTCAAACGCATTCTTGAGCTGTCATATTATGATGGAAGGCCCATGAGCGATATTATTCAACTTCAGGTCGAACTCTCCATTGAGGTAAGAATAAGTTGCATTACATAATTTATTAGTTGGAATTCTTGGTGGGATTAAATGTGTATATTTGGCAGTTGCACCACAACTCGGTCGTACTGTCTTATCGGCAGATGTCTGCTGCCAACATTGAGGTGATGGAGAGGTAGAAACCAGAGCCCATACTATTTAGGTCGGCAAAATCTCTAGCTGCCGATCTTGTGCGATTGAGGCACACTTATGGATCTGCCAAAGCCTCGAAAGACAAAGCGATTGAGACGAGCTAGAAGCTTCAAGTCGAGATAACAACCCTAAAAGAGGCCTTAGTTTGTAGTGAAGAGAAATATAAGGAGTTCTCCACTGGTAACACTTCCCTACTAACTCTGAATAATATTTTAATTTAGAGCTCGAATTTGCTGAACCAAAATATGGCGCAAGCCAAAGGGGTGGAAGAACAAGCTGCATGGCTAGTTGCGATAACATCGGAAAAGGGTGATCTGAAAGGGAAAATGGAGAATGCGCAGAAGGAATTTTACCTCAAATGGCAACAATGGGGAGAGAAACGTAAAATGGCGCTAGATGAGCGGGAGAACCAAGTGATGGGCATTAATATGGATATGATAGCGATTGAGAAGCAACAAGCTTTCTCCGAGCTACTAGTGCTCAATCCTGGGATAAAGCTTGGAGCGTTGAGTTGTTGATAGAGCTTTCTGCTTGCCCCAAAGTCAAGTCGGCTCGGGTGGAAGATGGAAACAACTTATCTAAGGTAAAGGCTAATAATTTTATAGCTCGCCCGACCGTATTAGTCCCTGCTGTGATCGGTCGGACTAATTTGAAGGGTACAGAAGCTCACCCGACCATCGTGGTCCCTGTCGTGGCTGACCTAGTCAATGCGAAAAGGTGTTGAGGCTCAATATACTGATGTGATTCCTACCTCGATTGACTCTACCATTCTTTCCCATGTTTTTAATTCTTTAAATATCTAATATGTAATACTGATGTGACACTTGGAACCTATATCCTCACATGTTAATTATTTTTCGTGCCTTTACACCTTTTGAACTTGATTGACGTATAACTTTGATAATATCGCTCTTAAGGTATATGTTTATTCATTGTAAATGATGGGTGTTCGTATGAGTGATTATTACTCTATAGATTTTTATATGTTAGTTGGAGACATATTTATTACTTATTATAGTTACGCCGACGAATCCTTACAAGATCGAGCTCAGAAGGGCTCATTGCACAGATTAGGGAAAAATGTATCCTTCTAGCTGAATCGCGGCGAGGCCTAAAAGGCGATATTGTATGGTCTTCTATAGACTTGGTTTGTAACAAGTTTGGAAATATACCCGGTACAAGGTATGAGCCTTAGTATGACCTTTACGTAGCCTATAGGCGTGGTCGATCAGCCCGATGGTGTTTACAGATACTTAGTCTGAACTCAATGTGGTCCCTTACGTAGCCCATAGGTGTGGTCATTGACCCATTTTCTATTTGTAAGGATGGAGATTACATAATAAACACGTGGTGGCGAAAGCATAAAATATATTCTGAAGGAAAATAGTTGTTCAGATGCCTCATCAAAAAAAACCCCTACGCGCCATCAGGGGGGAAAAAGAGTGCATCATTAGTTTCTAGATAGAATGACGATACAATTTTAGATGATTTACATTCCATGGGTGCTTTAAGGCGTAACCCTCAGTATTTGTTAGCCGATAAGCGCCACTGTATCCATGGAGCTAACTTTGTAGGGCCCCTCCTAGTTAGGACCTAATTTATTGACCCCTCAGTCTCCTGACCCTTGGAACATTTTTTTCATTACCAAGTCTTCAATCTTGAAGCTGTGTGGCTCTAACCGAGTATTAGATCGCTCCCGCATAAGACTTTGATAGTGATTTTCTCTAACACGTCCTTGGACGCGTCGCTCTTCTAAGAGGTCGATACTTTCTGCTCGAGTCACCAAGTTTGTTTCCTCCTCATAGTTCTCGATGCGATGATGCGGAACGATGATCTTTGCTGGTGTTACTGCTTCATTTCCTTAGACGAGAGCGAATGAACGGTGTCACTCCCGTTGTAGTCCGAGGGGTAGTCCTATATGCCCATAAGACCTCACCCAATTTGTATAGCCATTTTCCTTTGGCTCCCTCAAGTTTCTTCTTGATACCTTCTAAGATTGTTTTGTTCGTCACTTCCACTTGTCCATTTTCCTAGGGGTAGTAAGACGTGAAGAAATGCATCCCGATCCTATATCTTTTGCAAAAGATGGTTACTACCAAATTTTGGAACTGTGGTCCGTTATCTGTCATCAAAACACGTGGCATGCCATACCGAGTCAAAATTTGATTATCGATAAAATCGCATACCTCTTGTGAGCGGGTCCTAAATAAGGCTTTAGCCTCAACGCATTTGAAGAAGTAGTCTAACGTAACAATCAAGAACTGCCTCTTTCCAGTTTCCATTGGTAGCGGCCCGACAACGTCGATGCCCCATCTATCGAAAGGGAATAGGACGAAGACGGCTTGCATAGGCTCGCTTGGTATATGTCTGGTATTAGCAAAATGCTGGCATTGATGACACTGTTGCACCAACGGTTCTGCATTAGCTACCAATTCTGGCCAATAGTATCCAACCAATAGAAACCTTCGAATCAAACCTCGATATCCCCATCGGGCACCTGCCTCTCCGGCAGGTAAGTCGTGCACAACCGAGCTTGCCTTAGCCCGGTCGAGGCAGCGAAGTAGTGGGCGGGTGATACTCTTTCTGTATAATATATTATCTAGCACACAATTTTTTTTGTCTTTTGGTGCAGGGCTCTAGCGTCATTCTTATTAGCTTGCAGCACAGCTGAGTTTACGTATTGTAAATATGGTTGTCGTCATTCTCTGTTATTATGAATTGCATGTATAATTTCCTCTTTGGTGATGACTTCTGTTTTCGGTAATTGTTGAAGGGGGACTAAAGGGTTCTCTCCTGAGGCTGCAGTTTTTGCTAACAGGTCTAATGTTGAATTCTCTAGGCGGGGGACCTGTTCATATGACACCCTGATAAATTTGGACTCATAATCCATGAGTATGGAGAGGTAGCTCTGGATTCCTTCATTTTTGCATCATAAGTGTTAATATCTTGATTAACAACTAGTTGCGAATTCAATTGAATCCTAAGACTGCACGCCTCGCATATCAAATCCAACTTTATACCATACATGAGTGCTTCGTACTCTGCAAAGTTTTTTGGGACAGGGAAATTAAACCGGATTGCTTGCTTGATTTCATCTCAAGTAGGAAAGCGGAGCACCACCCCAGCTTCACCGCCCAATGTACTAGAGGCTCTGTTTGCTTCGATCACCCATACGATGTGTTCGGCCTCGATAGGTTGTTCTTCTAGTGGGTATTTGTCTAGACGAAGAGAACTCAACTAAAATATTGGCTACATCCTTGCCTTTAATGGCGGTTCAATGCTCGAACCATATGTCATATTCTTCTACCTCAAGATTCCACTTGGCTAGGCACCCTAACGCATCAGGCTTCTACAACACAGCTCGAAGGGGAAAGGTTGTTCGCACGTAGATTATATGTCCTTGATAGTATGGTCGCATTTTTCGAGCGGTTGTGACTAACCCCAAAGTGATTTTTTCTAGGTTGAGGCACCTCGTTTCAGCGTCAATTAGCGTTTTGCTGGAGTAGTACACCGGTCTTTGGACATCGTTTGGCTCACGTTTCAGAATTGGACTAACAGAAAATAGAGATACCGATAAATATAGAAACAACGGCTTCCCAGCCACGGGTGCAGATAAAATTATGGGCGACGTGAGATATAGCTTTAAATCGATAAATGCCTTGCCACAGTCCTCCATCCTACTAAACTTCTTTGCTCCTTTCACGATTTAAAAAAAAATTAAATTTAATCTAAGGCCCGAGAAATGAATTGTGATAGGGAGGCGAGGCGTCGCGTAAGGCATTGCACTTCCTCGATCGTCTTTGGGGGTGCAATTTTTAAACCTGCATTTAGTTGGACGGGTTCAGCTTCTATACCCCTCTGACTTAGCACGTAGCTTAAGAATTTACCACTAGCAACCCCAAATGAGCATTTATTTGGGTTAAGCTTGAGGTTAAACTGGCAGAGTAAGTCGAAAACAATTTGTAGCATTTCTAAGTGTTGCTCTTCTGTGTGTGTCTTGATGATCATCTCATCAATATATGCCTCTAAATGTTTTCCTATGTGATCTTGGAATATTTGATTGATTAACCGCTAGTATGTGGACCCGACATTCTTTAAGCCAAGATGCATGACCAACACTCGCCTCCCATGCAAATACGTCCAAATTCTGGGCTAGTAGTTCAATTAAAGATTTCTTAAACTGAGGTGATAACTTACCACCCATCCGTAGGATGCGTCCCTCAGTGATGAGTTCCTCTGTTGCTTCTAAAATTGCATTGTCCGACTATTCTACCTCGCACGGGTCATCGATCGGGTTAGGTAAGGGGGGATAAGGATTTCCACCCTGTGAACCCCATCGACGGTTGATTGCTACCGGATGGGCTTGGATGGGTCGACAAATACTGCATAGCATGCTCTTGCCATGCGCTGGCTTTCTCGGATTATATCGACTGAGTTTCCCACTAGGTATTTCACACATTGCCTGAATGTACACGGATTCGCCTCCATTCTGTGCATCCACGGTCGTCCGATAATTACATGATATGGGCTCGACACGTCGGAAATTATGAACATTTTTTTGAGCTCCCTCTTAGTTATTACATGCCCCACTTTGACCATCAACTCTATTTCCCCCACACATTGAGAAGTTTTTCCTTCATAGCCGACCAAGGTTGAGTGGGATTGTAAGGCGGCACGTTTAGCATTCGATCAAAGCTGTATTTGAAAATAATATTAGCCGAGCTACCCCCGATATCGTCGTCGATAAAGTTGAGATCAGCCACAGGATCCCTGTAAGTTTTGTAGGAGGTGGCGTCAATTTTGTACCCATCAAAGTCGTTAATTGGCTGCTTGTTAGAGGTTGTTCTTGTAATGTCACTGGATTTCCTCCGGCGATTGTAAAAAGGGATGAGATGTCGTTTGGTTCATAGATACTGTTGCTGGCGACCTCCGAATCCTCCCCATTAGCGGTGCTATATGACAGTGTGCCAACTTCATCTGTAATCACTGAGTTTCCTCCTGCAACTGTAAGGAGTCATTATTATTTACTTGTATCTAGTTTTCCCTCATTCTTTTCTTACCCTCGATAGTCGGACGAGCATCCTCACGACGATCAGGATGTGAGTGTTGCTCTTGCTACTTGATGAATTGTACCAGCTCGCCGATGTCTATAAGTCTCTAGACTTCCTCCTGAGCTGCCAACACTCGTCAGTAGGATGCCCATGATTGTTGTGGTAAGTACAAAAATACCGGTTCGATCGCTTGAAACTGGGTGCACTCATCACACGCGGTGTTTGATACTTAGTTCGGTGGAGTAAACCGCGTGGAAGGATTTTCAAAGTGTTGAGGGCGTCAGTTGGTTTCTCGCCAGTGTTGATCCTCAACTCTCTTTCACTCTGATACTCCTTCCATGAAATCTGACACATGTCTGTCCGGTGAGTCCCGCTTTCGAGCATCATCCACTCTAATGAAAGTGTCCGCTAGGAGGAGTGGATCCCCCATTATCTCCGTTGGAAACTTGATACGGTCAACGTAAAGGTCCCCTCTCCGGTCAAGTCCCCGTTTGAGTGAGACCACCGCCATATTTATTGCTAAATCTGGAAGGGCATTCATAGCATGAACAAAAAGTCTAAGATAAATTTTAATGGACTCACCTTGTCTTTGGTAGAGATTCATGATCGAGTCTCGGTCGCGCTTAAGTTCCTTGTTACCAACGAAACTTTCCCTGAATGTTTTCCAAACACCAGCAAAATCATGGATAGATCCCTTTGGTAGGCTGCTGAACTAGTCCATCGCGTTTCCTTTGAGAGTCATAGATAGGGCTCGACATAACATTGCGTCGTCTAGGTTAAACGCCATCATCATATTACGGAATTGTTCCATGTGCCTCTCTAGATTGCCCGTTCCATCATAAGCCTACATTCGGAAGAGATGGAATTTTCTTGGCAACTGGGCCTCAAACAATTTATCCGATAAGGGTGAATCTTTAAGTATGTAGGCCGGCATCCTAGGACGCACCTAATTATAACGGACATTCCCATCATCTCGCGCTCTTTTAAAGGTAGCGGGGTCGACCTCCTTCCTAAGCTTCAGCTTTTTAGATCGGTTTTGACCTCCGCTCTCCATATCTTCTTCTTTCTTGTCATCGCGCTTGGATGATCCTTCCATCCGGTTAGCTCGGCTAGTCTCTGCCCAGAATTGTGATTTGCTGGACTCGTTCCCCTAACTTAGCGGTGAGCGCGTGGAGAGCGTCGTTCATTCCGGCTATAGTAGTGTGTACAGAATGTGATACACGTTCAACATCATATGAAGATGATGTGATTTACTACATAAATGCAGATGCACGTTCACTAAAATCAAAATTCAAGGATCTTTCCCCAAATTAGAGTAAAAAAACATCAACCTACAACCAATAGTAACCACAACACAATCATAACGAGCAAAGAACGATCACCAACCACACCCATAAAATAACCACACAACGTAAAATCAAAATCAAAACCATAAACAAAACTTGACAAAAGATATACCTACTAACCTATACATATACTAATCAACCAAACAATATAATAAACAATATAAACACTATAAACGCAGAACTACATAATCAACTCAAAGATTAAACAACTTGATTATGTTGAGTTTGGTTTAGAAATTAAAAAACAAGTATACTGAGGTTTAAACACTGACTCCGGCTTCGTATAGGATATATCGACATAGTTTAACTGGCATGAGATGTTTTCAGCACCTTTACCGAAGTTTAAGGTGGTCGGCTGTTTCGTCGGGATTAAATGGCGGTTGGGTTAGGCGAACGAGTTACGAGGTTTCTGCTCTGGGGTTTCGTTTTTCACTATTCAAATTTAGTCTAGTAAATTTGGGAGAGAATAGGTAGTGAAAAGTCTGTCTTAGAGAGGAAAAAAGTTGATTTCCAACCTCAATGAGCCTATTTATATTATTGGGAGTATTTGTTTTCCATTATTTAGGCTTAGGTACCTTTTTGGTGTACTAGGTGATAACGGGATACTTGAGAGTGTATTTATGGATATTTTTCTCTTTTTTAGGTTGAGATTTAAAATATATATGCACCTTTCAAAGTTAAAAATAACAAATAAAAAATTAATTTTGGTTTGTAGTTGAAAGTCATAGGTATCACATATCGTGTTTTTAAGGATATTATTAAAAGAAAATTGTTATCATATGATTTTTGGTAAACTTTAAAATCAAGATATTGTTTTTAATCCAAAGGGATTATATTTTTGAGGCAGTAAAAAATACAGGTTTCAATAGTGGAGATAAGGAACGACGTCAAATCAAAGGCGCTAAACTAGACAACGAAATTTTTAGGAACTTAAAACTCTTAAACACTAATGGAAAGAGAACGCTTCAACTTCTAGAAAACCCGGTTACATGAAGCTCATACAGACAACAAGGAGTGGATCAATGGAGGCTCAACATGAAAGATCTGAGAAACAGAGGTGATCAACAAGGCTTGAATCAGATATGGAGGCTCTAAGAAGATCACAAGAAAAAACAATATGGCAGAAAAGCATAGTCGAGAGCAAGAACATCAATCCATCAGATATCAAAGTTCCGCACGAAGAGCAAGAATAGAGAATCAATTTTTAACCAGAGAAGAAGATTAGAAGTTATGACAGACATAACAGCTTTAAATCAAATTCAAATCATGTAGAATAAAAGATAAATGAGCCACATAATAGATTGAATTCAAAGAATTAGATGGCTAGGTTAGAAATATAGAAAACATGTAACGGACGAATTAAGAATTGCTTAAATAACTAAGACACAAACTCCAAAAATAGAAATTGCACACAAAAACAAATAGGTTAGATTTAAGTTATATATATGGTTACAATATTATTTTTATTATCAATAAAAAATAATCACAATAGTACGTCATCGTAATTTAGCATTAATAATCCTTTGTAATTTAATATTAGTACTCAGTTTTTAAAATGATAGGTACCCTAGCGAAGACAAAGACAGGCTAATTTTGGAAGAGATACTAACAAAAAAGTTACCCTATTAATTATATATATACTAAAGTAGTCACTCATTCAGTGTATTTATCAACCGTGAATCACTACTTATCACTTTTTATATTTTGTAAGATTTTATATATTTAGTTTATTTTTACATATAGATTTATTAATTATTTTACATGTTTGTAGTTTTAGTTTTGGTTATGGCACATCGTATCAACGTAAGACATGGTTTTGCTTTTAATAATATATTTAATTAGCTCTAGGTTTGACGCGTCATCGTGTATGAACGTGGCGTTTTATATATTTAATTTGTTTTAGGTTTGACCCGTGCTATTAATGCGTCGTTCGTAAGTAAAGTCTTCTTTTAACATTGTATATAAATTCACCATCTGTTTTAACTTATATCTCGCGAAAATATAAATTCATAGTTTGTATTTAACTTTCATTTCCTCTATCTTTTTTGTTTCATTTCTTCTTTCTTTTGTTATTTCTTCTTCACTTTGGTGTTTTGTTTTTCATTTCTTCCTCTTTCATTTTCAGGTCAATCATTTTTTACATTTTTAAGGTTTGGAAACAATGTTTATTATATACTTACATGTTCCGTATTAATTTTTTTTTTATCATTTGAAAAATTGATTAAAATTATATCGCAATGACAAATTGCAGGTTTTGTTTGTAGGGGTATTTATTAAAAAGGTTAGGGATTTCATCTGATACTTCTATCAAAGTTGCAAAGGTATTATACTCAGCTTTGTATTAGTTTTTAGTTTATATTTTTTTAGTTTGATATAAGCGAATGGAAGAACAGCTATAGATTTCGCCTTTATGCATGTTTTGTACGAGAAATGATTGAACACTTAGACACTTATCTAACTTTGAAATTTTATGATCTAAAATTTTATATTTAGCATCAACTAAGATTGGAGGTGGATAAGAAAATGCCGACCGAACTTATAATAAATTTATAAGAAGATTTAAAAATTTAGAATAAGTTTAGATTTAAAAGGTTTAGACAATACTAACATCTATTAGATAAAAAGTAAAATATTAATATAGGGTAATGCTAACCGGTGCATATGGTCACGGGTTAGCAAGCATAAAATAGTAGCTTTTCTTGCAAATAATTATCTCAATTTTATAAATAGTAATGGGTATTAATGGTTATTGAGATTAGAAGAATTTGAAGAAACTATAACCCTCATGTTTATTATGGTAGTCACCTTTCTTTTATATTAGGTAAGTTTGTTTATATATATATATATATATATATATATATATATATTCAATTTTTTCATTAAAAACATAGTAATTAATATATAAACAAGTTTTCAAAATATTTTAAATATCAATTTTGAATTAAATGTTGTTTTCTCAAGTTTTTAATCAAAACAGTATAATTTTAAATTCAGATTTTAATTTCATTTTTTTAAAGTTAAATATTCAGTTCAATTTTCAATTTTTCTAACTAATTAATTGTATAACTAATTTAATTTTCAATTTATTTAAAAAATGAAAAGTTTATTAATTACAGATTTATTTATAATTTTTTTTTAAGCAAGTAGGTTTTTTTTTATTACAAACCATTAGTTATACAAAATAACTAAAAATCTATTTCCAGATTATATAAAATCATAAATAAAAATAATATGATTAAATTAATTAGCTACATAATTATTTTTGTAATATATTTCAATATTTTGATATAAAATATGACCATTAAAATATACTTTTAATAATTACGGAATTATTTTTGTCCCAATTAAATTATTAATTCAAAAATTAGTAATCTAATGCAAAAATATGCTATTTAATACTTAACAAATAAAATAAAAAATTAATTAATTAAATAATCAATAGTTTTACGAAACTCTACAATATTAACATTTGTTTTGTTTTTACGGTAACAAAAATTAACTTAAATAACATATATTAATAATTAATTTATTAGTGAGACGTTTAAAAAAGTCATAAAATTATATTTCTATAATATTTTACGTGGAAATCAACAATTGTATAGGTAGGAGGATAGTTTTGTCATTATAAAAATTAAATTATAGCTATTATTATCCTTCCTAACATTTAGATAAAAGTAAACTAAAAAGCTACTATTTAACCGGTACCATAGGCACCCGTTAGTCAAACCCATTAATATATTAGTGTTGGATTATATGTAGAGATGGAATTTAACCAAAACCGTGGTATCCGAACCGAATTGATCTGGCGGTGTGGATTATTCGAAAAAGAAAAAAGAAACGGTCGGGTTATGGTTTTTATTTTTATTACCCGTTCGGGTTTGGTTCGGGTTTCGGTTTTGGATATTTCCCGTGGATACCCACCCCAAACCCGACCCGTAAAAATAGTAAAATACTTTTACTTTTTTAAATATTAGTTAATAGTATAATACTTTTATATTTTAAAATATTATTATAGCTTAATAGAAAATATTAGTCCATGGGCCCGTTATGAATCTATAAATCCTACCTATCTCAAACTATTTGTCTTACTTTATCGGTAACTTCTTTCTTCTATGTTCAACTTTCTATTTCAAACTATCTATCTTACTCTTTCTTCTCTGTTCAACTTTCTATTTCAAATTATCTATCTTACTTTATCGTAACCTCTTTCTTCTCTCTTCAACTACTAAAGGGCGTTCTCTATCATTATCTCATAAAAGATTTTCTATGAAAAATTGCAGAATTAGATAATATATATTTCGATTGGAATATAGTAAGTTTAATTCTTGTTTAATATAATATATATTTTCAATTGAATTATATTTATCTTGAGTGATTTCTCTAATCCGCATCATGTATATTTTTTATATTTTTTTTATTGTTTAGGATAATATTTTTATATGTAATACATATGAAATTTATTTTCTTTTTACTTATTTCTAATAATATACAATTTTTTATTAGATAATATTTATGTTTTCTTTAATCAAATTTTAGTTTTTTTTATTTTATATTTTTTTATTGGATAATATTTATGTTGATGATTTTAATCGTGTCAAATTATTGTTTATTATTATTATTATTATTATTATTATTATTATTATTATTATATATATATATATAATATGTATTTTTGAAATTTATTTCCTTTATTTTCTTGTTTAGGTTAATATATATCATGACATTAAATTTGGAATTAAAATTTATTCTTATGTTATAACTATTATTCTAACAATATTTTTTATATAATGAAGGTTCAATATTTAATTAAATATATATTATTCTTACAATATTTTAGGTCAGGTTGGGTTCGCGAGTTCGGTTTTGGTATAAAAAATATATCCTTTTGGGTTCCGGCCGTTTTGGTATAAAAAATATATCCTTCTGGGTTCGGAGCCGGCCCGTTGCGATCCCTAATAATATGAGTCAAAATAAATTATTAATGTTTTTTATAGTAAATATGTATTTATTTTTATTTTTATTTCTTTAGTTTTATAAAACCAAAAAATAATGTAAGCTAATCAAATATTTTAGTGAATATTTTATTGAGTTCAGAAAATAAAATAAAAATAAATATAGTAGTGTATTAATTATTGATTATGTATTCTAGGAGTTAAAACTGATTATTTAAAATTTGGCCTAACTTAAGATGGGTGAGATCTTAAGAGGTACATCAAATATATCAAAATTCTTGTTACATACAAAATATTTTCATAATTCCAATAAGTGTATAATATTTTTTATACTAACACTATATCTAATATTCTAGATACACTTATTAGAATTAACCAAAGAACCACTAAACAAGAATTTTTAATTATTCTATATATCTTATTGGAAATAACTCTAAGATTTTAATAAGTTTTTTTATTTAAATTTTTAATCCATTGGGTATTAAAGTATTTGTTTCCAAATATAAAATTATAATTATAAAATAGATTCTATAAAATAGATTGTATTTAAACTTATATATAGGCTAAGTCATAAATAGATTGTATTCTGTTTTATATTTAGGATTAGCCCCTGAAGCATTGGGAATTTTTCTCAATATTTGTTTAATTCATAAAATTAATAATCGAACATAAAATTAATAATCGAACAGATTTAAAATAATATATAAATTTTGTCAGTTTATTATGAATTTACTACTAAAATTAATAAGATTAGTTAATAATTTAAAATTATATTTTGAATACAATTATTTTTTGTTTACATATTTATAAATATTATAAATATGTGTTAGTTTAATTATAATCCTTCTTTTATTGTTCTTGGCCATAATATGTGAGTCTAATGGTTGCCAAAATTAATGTCGAAAACTAATTCATGAATCTAGGTTTTAGTTTATGGTTTTTCTTTTATAATATCAAGGTTTATATTTTTTGTTAGATTTTTTTATTGTGGGTTATAAATCATACGTTTTGAGATTCTCGGGGTTGAAGGAATATACGTGGATCAGGTTATCAAAGGTATGTATTTAGATTTATATTCTTTGTTATGAGGTTTTAGTAGTTTTTATTATGTGTTATACAGCTTTAGTGGTTGTAATTTTTTTAAAGTACAATGAGGATTTATCTCCTTCGAACCAATCCATATTCTGACCACCAAAGAATTAAAAAGAAGAAAGGACAAAGTAGGGGTCTTAGTTTATCCAGGTATAACATGATCTGGATACTCTTGCATGAATGCGCTGCTTTTCAATAGATGTGTGATCGTTGATGATGGAAAAGTAATCACTTTAGGAAGAAATCGAACAACCGAAACAAGAAATTCGAACAAGAATGCAACAAGACATGCAGAGATGAAAGCTACATAAACGCTTCTCGAGTAGCGGTAAAAAAAATGGAATTTCGCATTTGGAGGTTGCTGAAATTCTTTCGAAATGCATCCATTACATAATATGTGAACCTTGCGTTATGCGTGCAGTAGCTTTGTCAATTATTGGTATAAAAATATATTTTGTCACTTATTCGTGTAAAAAATATTTTATGGTTGTGGAAACGATAGCCCCTGCATTCAAGTGCTTTGGCTTCTTGCATTAGTGGTGAAGTTTTGCAAGGACAAGGTTTCGAATGTGTTGGAAGAACAATGACATCCCAAAAAAAATGTTCTCACAAAATTTGTATGAACAAAGGAATCTTAACTCTCCAAAGCCTCACGAGCCTCTTATTCAGTACTGAAAAGAGGCTCACTCGTTGTAGGACTTGATGACAAATTCGTTATGTATGCTATATTATCTATCCTTCATCTTTCTAGCTATTATAATTGAACTGCGTATTACGATAACACTGTGATATATATAATTATGTTTTTTGAAATTTCTCTTGTCATGAGCTGATATACATTCTTTATTTTTATATTTAAAAAACAAATATGTTATTTGTGTTTATGTAATTTTGAACTATTTTTTTAAAGACATATTTGTATTATATTTTGATATGATATAATATTTTAGATTCGATAATCTCATTTTTTTATGGATAAATTTTTATTTTTATTTTTAGATTATAAGTTTTTTTATTTTTCGCAGCAACACGGGTATTTGTTGGGTTATATATTTGTGATTTTGACAATTATTCTATTTCATATTTATTTTTTTGATAATTTTTAGGAGCTTTGCTACTGGGGTGTTTATTTGAAGAATGGAAATAAACTTTTTTAGTTTCAAAACACTACGGTTAGTTTTAGAGTTAGGATACAATCCACATTCTTCATTGAAAGCATGCGAACATGTTTAGAAGTTAATGTATTATACTAAAGTTAATGTGTTATACAATTATTTATAGATATGGAATCTTGGTTTCAGTGAACCGAGTTTAACCATTAAAGTAAAGATATTGACATTGAAAAAAAAGAAATCCTAAGAAGAAATTTAATGCGGGCACCATTATAAAGGTAAGGTAAGCATTGTTTAGCAAATTGATTATTTGAAACTTTGTTGCTGTTTTAGTGTTATGGTTTCTATTTGGATTTTGACATATTTTAAGTTTAACGAATGAAATGGATAGTGTGGATAAGGAGGAAAGAATTATTTACCCAGAAAACTAAAACTGATCATGGATAGGGAGGATAAGAAGGAAAAACTAAAACAAAAATTTTGTCCTTTTTATTAATTTAAATATGTAACCTGCGGCAACGTGTCGGAAATTTCTCTAGTATAAGCTAAGATAAATTAATGCTTTGATTAACCAATGAAACATTAGTTATGTTTGATAAATGAACACAGTAATTTTTTGGATAGTCATAAACGGAGAGACCAACATCAAAAGCAAAAAACAAACATTCCCTCGAAAGGCAACTAACAAAAGGAATCATTATAATATCAAATTAACCGATCATTTTGATTTAAACAAAATATAATTATAATTGCACCAGATGAGCCGGTCTAAGCCACCACCCTTATAGGATTCTGGGAAATGTGACTTCAAAATAGATACCTTAACCTAAGGTGTCTATCTGAAAACATCGTTTGAGCATTATAAGACGAGTAGTTGGGAGATGGTTCTCTTATGTTTTAAAAGATAGACGGTGGCTGAGCTGTTAAAGGAACAAGAACCCTACGACTGAATCTAAGATCATCTGTATTAGGTTCAGGCTTTCTTCCGTAAACGATGGATAAGGGGGAGCGTGAGCACTATGGCGGTTACTTTTGCACTTTCCCTTTTTGTTTTCTACCGATTTTATGTCCATTGATTGAGATGTACGGTTAGATATTTTTGTATAATTGGACCGACTACTCGACCAATTTAATAATGATATATTATTGAACAAATCATAGAGTACGGAGTGGACACTTGTCAGATTATATCATGATTAACAGGGTTGAAGGGGAATAGCCTCTTGCGAGGTCCAAGGGACGGATCCCCGGCTTGGGTCAACAGAATTTTAAAATTGAAGATTTGAATGTTTTATTCAAATTTCAAATTTCAACCATTTTAATTCAAATCTCGGTATATGATCTTATCTACCCTAACTACCCTAATTGTCGAACCTATCTTGTTGGTCGAATTGCTTAAAGTGTAGGTTCTGTTGAAAACAAAACACACCAATTTTATCATTCTTCCTGTTAAAACAAAATATTTTTATCGAGTTGAGAATTTTTGGAGAACCCCAAAAATATTTCGATTAGAATTTTTTTCAGAGAATTATCCAGAAATCTTCAAATACTGTTTCCTACAAATAATTGAAATATTTTATTATTGTGTGTGAAGATAGAGATGACGAACGGAGGAGAATCAGCGAAGGATATGACAAGTAAATTCGCTAAGTCGGACAAGTTCGAAGGACATGATTTCAGATGATGGCAGAAAAAGATGCATTTTATGTTGACTACCCTCAAGGTTGTGTATGTCCTGAGAACCCTCTGGTCGGAGATCACTGAGAATGAAACGCTGGAACAAACAAGGAGGTACAACAAGTGGGAGAATGATGACTACATTTGTCGAGGCCATATATTAAACGGTATGTCTGATACTTTATTTGATGTATACCAAAATTTCGAATCTGCAAAAGAGTTATGGGATTCTATTGAATCGAAATACATGTCAGAAGATGCTTCTAGTAGAAAGTTCCTGCTATTAATTTCATAAATTACAAAATGGTTGACGCTAGAGCTGTGATTAAACAATATAATGAACTACTACGAATTCTGAGTCAATTTGTCCAACATAATATGAAAATGGACGAATGTATTTCATTTTTTTCTGTTATTGACAATTTGCCTTCTTCATAGAAGGATTTTAAACACCCTTTGAAACATAACAAGGAAGAAATGACTTTAGTCGAACTTGGTAGTCACTTTAATATTGAAGAGTCTCTAAGGGCTCAAGATGAAATAAGTAACCCTAAGGTTAAAAACCAAGTGGGAAACTTATCTATAAATATGGCTGAAAGGAGCACATTCTTTAAGAATAGAAATACAGATAAGGGGAATAAACAAAAGTTTAAAGGTAACAACAAAAACAACAATTTTTCCAGAAAAATCCTAAAATTGCATGTTGGAAATATGGAAAACCTGGTCACTTTAGGAGGGATTGTCGAGTTGGAAAAGAGAAAAAATGTTGGTCCAAGTGGGAACAATGTTGGTCCAAATGGAAACAATGATGGTTCAAGTGGATCTAAGGATCCTGAAAAGCAACAAGGTCAAATTTATTTCAGAATTTTAATTCTGGTCATAATTATATATCTCTAGTATCTGGAGCATTTTATGTTGAGGATGATGATGTTTCTTGGTGGATTGATTTAAGAGCAACAAGTCATGTACGTAAGGACCTTCGTTGGTTCAGAAATTTTCAACCGATTGAAGATGGATTATCACTTAAGATGGGAAATGTTGCAACCGAACCAATTAAAGGACTAGGAATGTTAAATTACTATTTGCTTTTGTAAAATACATATTATTAAATAATGTATTGTATGTTCCTAGGATTCGAAAGAATATTTTGTCTGGTGTTGTTTTAAACAATTGTGGTTTCAAACAAGTGTATGAAAGTGGCAAATATGTATTGTCAAAACATGGTGTATTTATGGGATTCAAATATTTGTGTAACGGTATGTTTATGTTAAATATTAATGTTTCGTTCCAAAATGATTCTGCTTGTATAGCTTCTACTAGTATGTGTAGAAATTTGAATAAAACAGAATTATGGCATGCTAGATTAGGACATGTTCATTATGGAAGAATAAAAGACATGTCGAAAATGATCCTTATTCCGCATGTTGATTCAAACAATGAAAAATTCAAAACTTGCATGTTAACTAAGATAACTAGAAAACCTTTCAATAATGTTAACCGAGTTTCCAAAATATTGGAACTAGTATATAGTGATCTATGTGATTTCCATGCTACACCTTCGTTAGGAAATAAAAAGTATGTTATTACTTTTATTGATGATGCATCTAAATATTGCTATATTTATTTGTTGCATGCTAAAAATAAAGCTCTTGATAAGTTTAAAATATATAAGGAAGAAGTAGAGCTACATAAGAATGATTTGATTCAACATCTATGTACGGAATACGAAGGTGAATATTATGATCCTATATATTTTCAGTCTACTGGTATAATTCATCAAACCAAAGCTCCTTATACACCACAACAAAATGGTATAGTTGAGAGGAAGAATAGAACTTTGAAAGAAATGGTTAATTCTATGTTGTCCTATTCGGGTTTGAGTGAAGGATTTTGGGGTGAGGCTATGTTAATAGCCTGTTATTTATTGAATTATATTCCTACTAAAAAGAAAAAAGATGACCTCATATGAGCTTTGGTTTAAGAAGCCTCCAACACTGAATTATTTGAGAGTTTGGGGTTGTAGAGCAGTTGTAATACTCACTAAACCCAAAAGGAAAAATTTGGGTGAAAGAGGTATGGATTTTATCTTCATTGGATATACTGAGCATTTCGTTGCATATAGGTTCTATATGTTAGAATCTAATGACTATGTGTAGGTGAACACTGTTATCGAGTCAAGAGATGCAATATTTGATGAAGACAGATTTACCTCTATACCAAGACCTAGATATACTATTCAAAACTCTTTGAATAGGAACTCAATTCAAACTGAAAAATCTATCAAGTGGTTATGTTTATGTACCTGAACCTTCTGAACCAAAGAGAAGTACTAGAACTAGAAAAGCTAAGTCATTCAAATCTGATTTTCAACTTTAAGGGTCAAGAGATAAGATTGACTACCAATATCAATATTGTTTTGTTATTAAAGATGGTTTGAGGACTTTTAGTGATGTTATGGCATCAAGGGATACAGCATTCTGGAAAGAAGCTATCCAATATGAGATAGAGTCTATCATGCATAATAATACATGGGAGTTGGCTTATTTACCTCGTGGTTGTAAATCATTGGGAAATAGAAGGATCTTTAAACGAAAAATGAAAGTATATGGTACTATTGAAAGGTATAAAGCTAGATTGGTTATCGAGGGGTTTAGACAAAGAGAAAGAATTGACTTCTTTGATACTTATGCTCCGGTTGTTAGAACTTCCACTATTAGATTGTTGATTGCACTTGCATCTGTATACAATGTTGTAATTCATGAAATGGATATTAAAACTGCACTCTTGAATGGTGATTTGGATGAGGAGATTTATATGAAACAACCGGAAGGTTTTGTCATGCATGGTTGTGAAAACAAGGTATGCAAGTTGAAACAATATTTGTATGGTTTGAAACAAGCACCAAAAGATCGACATCTAAAATTTTATAATGTGATATGGTGAAGGAGTTATGATTTTTCTATATGTGGATGATATGTTGATTTTTGGAACTGACCAAAATCAGGTTGATGAAACAAAGAAATTTTTATCATCTAGTTTTGAGATGAAGGATTTGAGGGAAGCTAAAATGATTCTTGGTATAAGAATCAAGCGAAAGAACAATAGTATATCGATTTCTCAATCTCGCTATATTGAGAAGATATTGAATAAATTTAATTTTAAAGATTGTTCTCTGGAAAGCTTACCTATAGATCCTAGTCTTAAGCTTCTACCTAATAAAGGTGCTGGTATATCTCAACTTGAATAATCAAGAGCCATCGGGTGTCTTATGTATGCCAGGACTAGCACTAGGCCGGATATTTCCTTTCTTGTTGAAAAACTTAGTAGGTATACTAGCAATCCTAGTTCACATTATTGGCAAGCTTTAAATAGAGTATTCAAGTATTTGAAAGGAACCATGAATTATGGTTTAACTCATACTGGATTTATTTCTGCCTTGAAGGATATTAAGACGCGAGTTAAATTTCCAATATGGAAGATCATTCTTTTACAAGTGGATGGGTATTTCTACTTAGGGGAGGTGTTATATCTTGGGCATCTAAGAAATAAACTTGTATTACTGATTCAATAATGGAATCAGAGTTTTTAGCATTAGCAGCAGCGAGTAAAGAAGTTGAGTGGCTAAGAAATTTAAAGTACAAAATTTTGTTGTGGCCCAAACCAATATCACCTGATGAGTCCGAATTCGGAATGCTCCCCGGAAGGGCAAACCAATGTAAGTCTCTCCGTAAACGGGACAGACACTAAGAACTTAAATCGGACAGGACTTTTAAACCGGACAGATGACTTCGAACACTGTGAGCCTAAGGCCGTTCGAACTATGACTAAAGTACTAAAAAACCTAAAAACTTTCTGACTAAGCTACCTGCCCATCTGCTTAAAACTCATGGGTCTTTAAACATGACCCGGGTCCATTAAACATGACCCGAAAGCCCATAAGGGCCCAAATATCATACTATAAATACCCAACCACCAGCATTAACTATGGGTAACAAAAAATTAACTGCTGCCAAGCTGCTTAATTCTCTCACCACCTTGAAACACCTTCACACCACCTTGAAACACCTTCACACCACCTTGAAACACCTTCACACCACCTTGAAACACCTTCACACCACCTTGAAACACCTTTACACCGCCTTAAAACTCTACTTGAAATTACTAGCCTACCCCCAGGCTATTTTTATCCTCACCAAATTGGCGACCACAGTGGGAGGCAACGGTGCCTGAATCAAGTATTCAAAACCAAGCAAAAAATTCTGTCCGAATGAATCCGGATAATCCAGAGCTTCCACCAGCTTTGCTCGAAGTGGTGGAAGAGAACGATGAGTATACTGTCCAAGAGCGTGACAGGTTAAAACTTGAAATAGAAGCTCTGAGGGCTGAAAAGGCCAAGATGGGTGTGGAAGAAAAGTCCAAGGCTTCAGTTGTTCATCACACCGATAACCCAAGAGAGCATGAGGTTTCCAAAACTCATGTAAGCACTAAAAAGACTCATACTGGTTCTAAAAAGTCTCACCGGTCCAAGCCTGTGGAGAGTTCTGACTCAAGTTCAGAATCTTCGGACAGCTCTTCGGACAGTGAGGGAAATGAAAAATCCTTGTCCTCTAGCAGTGATGAGGGACGAACCGAGAAGAAACAAAAGCAAGTTAAGAAGTATTCCAGAAAAAGAGATCACTATGGAAGAATGAAGAGGCATATTGGGAAAGGGTCATCTCACAACCGGAGGCATGTAGACCGGATGCTGATGGATCATTTTGCCTTCCATGATGAGCCAGGTATCTTTGCAACTCCTAATGAGGATACTGTGTTCAGTCGTGGGAGGAATTGGAGGCAATCACCGTTGTCTTCTAAAATTCTGTCCGGTAACCTCCCCAAGAGGTTTGACAGCACCAAGATGGAGAAGTACGATGGCAGTACTGATCCGGACAATCATCTGGAGCAATTCAAGAACTTCATGATGAACTTTGATGATGATGATAAACTACTCTGTAGGGCATTCTCCCAATCTTTCACGGGGAGTGCTCTGAAATGGTACAACAGCCTGCCTCAGGGTTGTATCAGAGACTTTGATACTTTTTGGGTGGCCTTTCGGAGGCAGTTTGTGGGGAGTAAGGAGCTGAAGGGTAATGGAGATACCATAATCCATTGTGCCCAGGAGCCAAATGAGTCGTTAAAGGAGTACATAAGTCGTTTTGTAAACACAAAAAACGGGTTAGCTGATTGCTTTGAATAGGTGGCAATAGCATCCCTAAGACAAGGTTTGAACCCAGGCAACCTGGCTGATTCGGTGACCAGGAAGAAAGCCATGACCTGGGGAGGATTGCTAAACCAAGTGGGCAAGCAAATAAATTTTGATGAAACAAAAAAGACCAGGGTGCACAGACAGGTGAGATCCACCCCGGTGGCACCAACTCCAAATCAGAACCAGTCCGGGAACAAAGCAAGAGAAACCGGACAGGGGCATGGTAGGGGAAAAGCTTAGTCTCAACCAGCTGCTCCTGCTCAAAGTCAACAGTCTAGAAACAAAAGAGGACCATGGGTCCAACCGGAGTGGTTTGCGGAACTCAAAGAAAGTGTGGCAACCATTTTCGATAAAACAAAAGATGAGGTACACTACCGGAGACCAGCAACCTTGCAGTCTCCCCGAGAGCATCGAAACAATTCCTTTTGCCAATACCACAATGATATTGGCCATACCACTGATGATTGCATAGCATTGAAACAAGAGGTATAAAACTTGATTGAAAGGGGAAAGTTGGGTGCATACGTTAAAAGGAGAGGAGGCAACAGGCCTGACAACACTCACCGGGCTGGTCCGGGTAATGCTGCCCCGGAGGGGGCTATGGTAATAGTTGAAAGGTTTGATGTGGAATCTGAATACTTGGATCCTGATCCAACACGAAACAGAGTGGGTGCTATAGAGGAGCGTTCTAGATCTGTCTCCTGGCTCATTAAATTCTTCGAGTCACTGACAATTTTCGAAGGGGACACTATGACAGCTCCTACTACCTCTTCAAGAAAAAGGCATGTTCATAATTTGGCCTCTCAGCTAGAAGGAGGCATGACATCCTATCAATCTCCAAACTCATTCCCATTCATAGTCTTCGATGAGGATTATTTGAGAGATATTGCTGGCCCTCATGAGGATGCTGTTGTCATAGGAGCATCTATAGGGGGCAATGAGATCAGGCGAATTTTGGTGGATACTGGAAGCTCTGCCAATATCCTTTTTCTAAACACTTACAAGAGAATGAAAAATTAAGTTGTGATTCAAAAGTCGGACAGGTCAATCGTGGGCTTCACGGGCAGCTCAGCCGATGTGATCAGGGAGTTTGAAGAAGAAGTGTTGTTGGGCAGGGGCCCTTTCAAGAAAATGGTTAGAATACTCTTCATTGTGGTGGATTGTCCCACCTGTTATAATGCTATTCTAGGGAGATCTTGGCTCTCTAGGATGCATGCAGTGGCTTCGACAGTCCATCAGTGTTTAAAGTATGCTGTTCAGGGGCAGGTTGGGGTTGTCCGGAGCAGTCAAAAGATTGTAAGAGAATGCTATGCCACTGCCTTGGCTCCACGAACGCTGGGGGCAGTCCGTGTAAATGATCAATAGCAGTTTGAGGGCCTTTCTGGGGGTGAGGGTGAAATTGATGACCCCAGAGAGACCCCTGGAGTGTTGATTCCAACTGAGGAGGTTGAAACACACTGCTTAGAAGAAGGAAAAAGTGTCAAGATAGGGTCCAAAATGCCACCAATACTGAAAGAAGGAATGTTGAAATTCTTAAAAGACCATCAGCATGTTTTTGCTTGGTGCAACGCTGATGTTACTAGAGTTCCATCAGAGGTGATTTCCCATCGCCTGTCTGTCCGGAGAGATGTGGCACCAGTGGTACAAAAGAGGAGAGCTTTCTCAAAAGAAAAGGCTGATGTCATTGTACAAGAGGTTGATAGACTCACAAAGATGGGGCATATTAAAGAATCTCAGTACCCTTTGTGGACTGCCAATCCTGTCTTGGTGAAAAAGAAGAATGGCAAATGGTGTATGTGCATTGACTTCACAGACCTCAATCGAGCTTGTCCAAAAGACTTGTATCCGGTCCCCCGGATAGATCAGTTAGTAGACTATACTTCTGGGAACAAGCTTCTCTCCTTCATGGATGCCTTCTCCGGGTACAATCAGATTCAAGTAGATCCAAAAGATCAAGAACATACCACGTTTGTCACTGATAGGGGTCTACATTGCTACAAGGTGATGCCCTTTGGCTTGAAAAATGATGGGGCTACTTATCAAAGGTTAGTCAACAAGGCATTTGCTGATCAAATTGGAAGAAATATGGAGGTGTACATTGACGATATGATGGTAAAAAGCGTGGATGAGCAGTTGCACTTGTCCGACCTCCAAGAGACTTTTGCCAACTTGGCCAAAGTAAATTTGAAACTAAACCCTGAAAAGTGTGTGTTCGGAGTGCAGTCCGGGAAGTTCTTAGGGTATATCATAAGTGAGCATGGAATACAGCCCGACCCGGACCAACTCAATGCTTTGTTCCAAATGGAGCCTCCTCGAAACATTAAAGAAGTACAGCGATTAACGGGGAGATTGGCTGCCTTGAACAGATTCATCTCCAGGTCTTCGGACAGATGTGCTCCTTTCTTTCAAACCCTGAAGGGTGCAAAGGGGTTTGAATGGACACCACAGTGTAATGAAGCATTTAAAAACATCTTTCCTCTCCCAAGACTTTGTTCAAACCGATTGATGGGGAGACTCTCTTTGTATATCTGGCTGTTTCAAGTTGTGCCATCAGTGTTGTGCTAGTAAGGGAGGTTGATGGGCATCCTCACCCAGTGTACTACATCAGCAAAAGCTTAATTGATGCTGAGAGGCGTTACTTGAAACTCGGAAAACTGGCATTGGCCTTGGTGATAGCTGCAAGAAAAATGAGGCCCTACTTCCAGGCTCATCCTATCGTTGTCCGGACATCTTTCCCTTTAAAGAATGTCCTTCAAAAAGCAGACATTTCGAGCAGCATGACAAAGTGGTCAGTAGAGTTGGGGGACTTCGACATAGACTTTGCTCCCCGAACAGCAGTAAAAGCTCAAGCTGTGGCTGACTTTCTGGTTGATTTCCATTCTGATAGGGATTCCGAACAACCTACTGACTCAAAGGACAAGAAAGTATGGATTGTCCGAACAGACGGAGGATCCAATACCATGGGATCTGGGGCAGGAATATGTCTCACTTCCCCATACGGGGACAACATATTCCAAGCTATTTGTTTTGCTTTCAGGGCATCCAATAAGAGTCCGAATACGAAGCAGCTATAGCTGGGTTAAAATTGGCCTACATTTGTGGGGCTAAAAGGGTCAAGCTACTAAGTGACTCCCAGTTGCTTGTCCACCATGCCTTGGGCCTATCAGAGGCTAGAAAGGAGCAATTGGTCAAGTATTTACTCCTCCTAAAAAATGAAGCGTTGAAATTTAAAGCTGTTGTCTATGAGCACATCCCCGGGCAGAGAATGAGCTAGCAGACTCACTAGCAACGATAGCATATACGGAGTCCTACCCATGGATCCACGTACTTGAAAGCCCTTCTATTCAACTCAATGAAGGTATTAAAGAGGAAGTCTTTGAAGTACAAGTAAATCGGCCTCAAGACTGGAGGTCTCCTCTTATACAATATCTGTCCGATGGCATCGTACCCTTGGATAAATCACAGGCCAGAACGTTGAAGCACAGGGCTCGTGGTTTCCTAATATTAAGAGAAGTGTTGTACAAAAAATCATATAGCAAACCTCTCCTACATTGTTTAGGGGATCATGAATCACAGACAGTCCTCTCCGAATTGCATGATGGTGAGGGATCAGCCCATTGTGGATTTAGAGCTTTAACAAGAAGAGTGCTACTCTCCGGATACTATTGGCCATCGATTATGAAAGATGCTAAGGAGTTGGTAAGAAGGTGTGACCCATGCCAGAGGTACAGCAATGAAATTCATGTACCAGCCATTCCTTTGGAATCAATTTCTGAGCCCATCCCTTTTGCTCGATGGGGATTGGACTTAGTTGGGCCTCTCCCTGTGGCGTCCGGAGGGCGTAAAACTATAATTGTAGCCATTGACTACTTCTCGAAGTGGATAGAGGCAGCCCCCTTGGCAGGGACAACCTCAAAAGTTGTCATAAAATTCATTCTATCCAACATATGTTGCAGATTTGGTGTCCCCCAGAAAATAACAACAGACAATGGGCCACAGTTTGACAATAGAGAGATGGAAAGCTTCTGTACCTCAAGAGGTATTCAGCACTGCTTTTCTTCACCTTTCCACCCACAAGCCAATGGGCAAGTTGAAGTGGCTAATAGAACAATACTGTCCGGTTTAAAGAAAAATTTGGAAGGGGCTGCTGGAAAATGGCCTAGTTATCTGCAAGAAGTCGTGTGGGCCTACCGGACAACACCTGGGGCTGCAACACAAGAATCCCCTTTTCCCTTGGTCTATGTAATGGATGCAGTAGCCCCTATAGAGAAGACACTCCCCTCCTTTCGTGTTCATAACTTCTCCGGACAGGCTAATGAGATGACAATTAGAAATCAGCTTGATTTGATCGAAGAAAGACGGGTGAAAGCTCATCTTAGAATGGCACACTATCAGGGCTTGATGAGAAGCAGGTTTGCCTCTAAAGTTAAAAGAAGAGATTTTCAACCAGGAGATAAAGTATTAAGGAAAGTTTTCTTGCATACTCAGGAAAAGCTCTTCGGAAAGCTGGCCCCAACTTGGGAGGGTCCATATACTGTGGTTGAAAGAATCAAGCCTGGGACATACTGGTTGGAAGACAAAGATGGCAGGGTTTTAACTCACCCTTGGAATATTGAACACCTTCGAATGTACTTGGAATAAAACTTGTGTAAATATTTACTTGTTTAAACATCCATGTAAATATTTGGGGGCATACCTTCCCCTCTTCGGTGGCACGGAGAGCTTTCAATAAAACTTGGTGCCTTCTTCAAAATTCTCTAAGTATTTTCAAAATTTTGTCTCTTATCATACTACCCGGGTTAAAAGATCTAAGGGCTATTTAAATTCTAGCCGGAGAGTCTTAATGCTCTCACAATACAATAAAACTACTTAAACTCCAGTTATTTAAACAAATAATGAAAGAAGAGGATGGTTGAGAAAAATAAGATATTCATTCAACAACTTAAAACTGCCGTGGCCTTCCAAGGACTTTTTAAACAAATATGGGCACAGTACAAAAATCTGTCCGAATAATACGGACGCCATCACAAAAAGAGTGCCTTGGCCTTCCAAGGACTTTAGTTAATAAAAGATAAACAAAATAAATTATAAGTTAAGGTTGAGCCTTTGAAGATGGCTCACCCTCATTTGTTTTCTTGCCCTTGATGTCGCTCTTCTCTTCGACTATCTTCTTACCCTTAGGATCAATCTCTTCCTCACCTGGGCTCTCTCCGGTTTCCTCTTCATCACTAGACGAGGACTCACCGGAGTACCCCTCATCAACCATGGTCCAGTATGGGAGATCATCATCATCCACATAGCGCCATAATTCCCCTAGTCTCCTCTTCGGGAATTTCTCGTGAAACAGGAGGACCATATCAGACTTCACCTTTTGGATCATTAACTCCTCGCTTTGGATCATCTCCCTGGCATAGGCGTTGATCTTGGCCTTGATCATGGCCTCTTGATCCCTCACCAAAGCAGCCTTTTCTTCAGCAGCCTGAGTCACTGCATTCTCTAAAGCAATTTTGTCAGTGGTCAGGTTGGTGACGAGCTTCTCCTTGGCTGTGGTTTCTCCCCTTGAGATTGTCAGGTCCTTCTCCAGTCCGGACAGTTTAGCCCGGAGATCTTTTATGGTCTCTTCCAAAGAAGCAACTTTTGTGTTGCTTTCCTCTTGATTCTTCTTTAACTGATCATTTGCCTCCTTGAGCAAATCAACCTTATTGGCAGCAGTCCGGAGGTCCTCAGACAGTTTTTCCTTCTCAGATTTGAGGTCTTTGATGGTGTCTGCCTGACTTCGGACTTGCCTTTCCAAAGTAAGCACTGGCTGTACATTGCTAAGAAGAGAATGGGCTATAACATCCCTCTCACTGGAAACCATAAAAGTCTTACCGTTGAAGTTAACTGTGTTGGAGCTGCTTGGAGGGACATAGGGCCCTGCGAACTCGTCTCTGGGCAGCCCAAGAAAATATTCACCAAGTCCACCCAGACCGGTGATATCCATTTCATCTAAGTTGAGCTCTCCCCCCTCAATTTCATCTGTAGTAAATTCCCTTTGAATCTCTCCTTGCAAGTCCCTTGGGATCTCTTCAGCCAATGTTGGGTCAGTAGGGAAAGAGGGCTCCGGGTCCCGGAGAGCAACCTCATCTCCTTGGGAAGTCTTCTTCTTCTTGGCCTCCCTATCAGCACTCTCACTTGTTTGCTTGCGAGTCCTCTTAGAAGCCCTTGAGGGCTTAGGGAGGTTCACTTCCTGCTTCTCGCTCTCCTGTTCCACCACTTGTAAAAGGGCTGCATCAATCTGAACCTGTGCCAGTCCTTCCGTGTCTGTTGGGGCCTCCTTCTCATTGTCACCTGCTACTCTCTTGCCTTTCTTCTTCTTGCCCTTCATTTTACTTGGGGCTTTGGCCCGGGCAGGTAGGAAGAGAGTCCCATCCAGTTCATGAGACCTTCTCAGCACGATATCTTCATCAGGTTGGGTGGAGAACTCCTCCCATGTTAGGTCTCTTCGACCTGTGGTGTTCCACAGGTGAGACCTTGCTAAGTTCCCAGGAGTGAAGGCTTTATGGAACCGGTTCTCCCAGTTCTCTGCGGCCCAAGCGTTCATTTTGCCACAAGTGACCTGTCCGGCCTTCAGGTAGTCCCCGAACTCCTTTGGCAGCTCTGATAAAACAAAAGAGAAACTAATTAGCATAAACTTAAAGAAAAGAGAGATTCGAACAGAAGCTTAAAGTAAAAACTTACGATCGCTCCTCCATCTACTCCTGAGAAGGCTTGGATTCTCTCCTGCTTTGATTTTCTTGCCATTCTCCCATGAGCCACTGACAAACAAGAATTGGCTCCTCCATTTACTCTCCGATTCTAGGAGATCATCAACAGCTTTAAGGTCGTTCCCCATATTGAAATGGTAGAAGGGGAACTGATGATGTTTGCACAAGCTGGCCACAGCTGCAAACTCTTCCATAGGAAGAGGTATTCCAGATAACCTAGACGCCATAATACATGACATCAAGGTGAACCAACCGTTGGGGCTTAGCTGTGTTGGGCAGAGCTTGACCAAGTGAAAATAGCGCACTATCTCCGGGTCCAGTGGGAACCTGAGTCCCCAGTTGAATAGCTCCGTAAAGAAGACTATCTCATTTATTTTGCAATCCATCGGGGTCTCCGGATCGATGGGAATTCGAATCTTTACATTCTCAGGGATCCCCCACTTAGTACGCAGTCGACCCAGATCTGAAGTATGGATGAACGCATACTTGGTCCTTAGCAAAGCTGAAAGATACTTGAGCTCGACCTTATGAAAGCATGGCCCTACTCTCCCTTCAAGGCTCTCCGGCAGGTCCGGGTGCTTCAGATATATGTTCTCTTTGCCCTTCTTGGCAACAACCATAGCAGTATCAGCCTGTCCGGAGGACTCGGACTCAAATCTAACCTCCTCAGTGGAGTCCTCCATCCTCTCCTCCATAATTGTTGGGGGAGCTTCTGTAGAAGTAGTCCGGGGAGGATTGAGGCTTGGCATAGCTGATCCTCCGGACTGTTGGCTGTCCGTATTTACTCGACTCCTCACCTCAATTTGAGTTTCTGAGGCAGAAGATTCTTTTGGAGGTAGTGGGCTGCTGGCTTCTAGTCCTGACAGCCTCTCCCGGTGAGCCCTTATAGTTGCCCCAGACCCTGATTCGCTGTTTTTTGCCCCCGATTTCGAGGGTGTGTTTTTAGAAGAAAGCCCTTTGACCAACCGACTTGGCCTTTTCATGATTAACTTATCCGGGGAATGGCCAGAATCAGACCCCATAGCAATAAAAGAAGATTTTTTCCTAACACTTGTAGCAGTGACTCCCGGTTCAACAACAGCGATCGACTCCTGAACTGAGGAGCCAGATACTATGGGAGAGAGAGTAGATTGAAAAAGCCTTTTTGGCTTGGTACCTTTAGAAGAAGATGAGCCTCTGTCAGATTCTTCGTTTGAAGGGGCTGGTTTCTCAAGAGGCGACGATGGTAGCCCTGCTGCAAGTCTTTTTTCCTTCTCAACTCTTTGAGCTTTCTCCAATTCCGAGAGGTTAAGCCAGCCGCCCTTGATCAGTGCTGTTCTTGCTGTAAACATAAACAGCCAAGAAAGTTTTGAAGATTCTAGAGAGATAAAGCTCTGAGTAAAATTGCAGAGTGAAATTTGAAAGAGATAATGAGACAGTGAAAGGTGAATTAGAATTTATAGTAAATGTGAAAAAAGGAGTTGATTCCTAGGAGAATCCGAAAAGTTGGGCAATGATTAAAAGACGGCGCTGATGTCATTAATGGCATTTAAAAGAGGTAACTTGTTCGAGAAAGTGGTGCGAAGTTCAAGGTGAAAAAACGGCTAAAGTGACCAACCAGAGGGTGACATGTGTCCCATTAACTCTGGCAAGAACCGTTTGGAATTCGTAACGTTCAGTATGTCCGGGTTTATCCTCAACTCTCTTCGAATTGAAAACCACTTCCTAAATTGGACTATTTTTCAGTTCTTTGACAAGGACGCTTGTTCAAACACCTAAAAAGGGGGCTCCTGATGAGTCCGAATTCGGAATGCTCCCCGGAAGGGCAGACCAATGTAAGTCTCTCCGTAAACCGGACAGACACTAAGAACTTAAATCGGACAGGACTTTTAAACCGGACAGATGACTTTGAACACTGTGAGCCTAAGGCCGTTCGAACTATGACTAAAGTACTAAAAAACCTAAACACTTTCTGACTAAGCTACCTGCCCATCTGCTTAAAACTCATGGGTCTTTAAACATGACCCGGGTCCATTAAACATGACCCGAAAGCCCATAAGGGCCCAAATATCATACTATAAATACCCAACCACCAGCATTAACTATGGGTAACAAAAAATTAACTGCTGCCAAGCTGCTTAATTCTCTCACCATCTTGAAACACCTTCACACCACCTTGAAACACCTTCACACCACCTTGAAACACCTTCACACCACCTTGAAACACCTTTACACCGCCTTAAAACTCTACTTGAAATTACTAGCCTACCCCGAGGCTATTTTTATCCTCACCATCACCTATATATATCAGATGTGATAGTGAAGCTGCATTGGCCAATGTTTGTAGACAAGTTTACAAAGGCAGGTCTAGACACTTAGGTGTTAGACATTGTATGATTCGTGAGCGTATCACGCATTATGTTATTTCAGTAGATTTAGTGAGAACTCAATATAAGTTAACCGATCATTTAACCAAAGGGTTAAGTAGAAATCTTGTGCACAAATAGGCCATTGGGATGGGATTAAAGTCCATCTAAAATCTCTCATGTTGAGATACCCAATTCTCATCTAGTATAACATTAGGTGTTGAATTCAATGTGGAAAGCTTAACATCTAGAGATTGGAACACATTTGTATATCATCCCAAGTTATGTGTTCATACCTGCAAGTTGTGAAGGTTGAAGATTATCTTCTTAATAGTTCTTTTGAAAAATTGCATATGCAAGTGCAAGAGGAAAAGAACTATATATTTGAGCATGAAGTTTAGCCGCTTCAAGATGCTAGGAATTGACTTTGATATGCTTAAGAAAGATAAGTACACAAGGCTAGTAAAAGATAGTGTCAAATAAGAAAAAGTGAGAATGTAAATTTATGTGTATATTATCTTCATGTATTCATTATGAATAGTAAAGGTTTAATCCTTAATGATACCTTGATATTTATATATTTGGAATGTGTAATATACTAATGTGAAATTCATTCGTTACGATATTTCATTTATGCATAAATTTGTTAATTGTTGTGATTGTGTTTAGTTGATCATGAATTACACTAATATGGGGAAGATTGTTAGATATTTTAATGTAATTGGATCGACTAGTCGACCAATTTAATCATGATATATTATCGAACAAGTCGTAGAGTGCAGAGTGCACGCTTGTTAGATTATATCATGATTAACAGGGTTCAAGGGGCAGAGCCCCTGGCTGGGGTCAACAAAATTTCAAAATTGAAAATTTGAACGTTTTATTCAAATTTCAAATTTCAGCCGTTTTAATTAAAATCCTGTTATATGATCTTATCTACCCCTAACTACCCTAACTGTCAAACCTATCTTGTTGGTCGAATTTCTTAAAGTATGGGTTCTGTTGTAAAACAAAACACATCAATTTTATCATTCTTTATGTTAAAACAAAATATCTTTATCTTCATCCGTTAATTGTGTAGTTATTTCGGTTTGAAATTCCGAATTTTTAAAATTCGACTTTCTTATGGTTTTAGTTGTTTGTTTACTGAATATTATGTGGAAGCGATAGAGCTATGTTTAGGATACATTTTTTTATAAAATGGTTATGATTTAAGTGATTTGAGGTTTTGAAATTGAGTTTCGATATTCGTCACAGACAACGCCCGAAATCCCTAGCATTAGTCGCGTACATCGCACGAACACAACTCATGTTGTTGTGAGCTATCGTGTGAATTTGATAATTTTTATTGTACGATCTATGCAACATTGATGACAATATTAATATAGTTCATGGTATTTTTTGAATTGTTATTCTTTCCTTCCGTATATGTATTGTATACTCATTTTCTACGTCGTGCGATAGTAATGCAATACATATATAAAATATATAGTTTGCATAACAATTGGTAAATTTGTGCTTTACTTGTCTTATTCGTTCATAAAATTACTTTTCTTTTCTTTTTGTAAACATGGTTAAAACAAAGTCTATGAGGAGGGTACACGATTGTTCATCGTCTCCCATATCACCATCATGAAAGCATATTCGGGCTGATCTTATATCATGTTTTGTGCGACATACTCAACTTGAAATATATGTAGAGGCTTCTGTTAGCATGTGTACTCACCATGCAGCAAGCGAGAGTAGTGTTGGACGGGCATCCATATTGCAGACCCATATGAGGTATTTGCAAGCACTAATCCTCACATGCCTCGTATGTATTCGGAATACAAGAAGCACGATGCTTATAATATATTCCAAGATGATGTAAGCTTATTTAAAAATTCAGTATTTGACTAGTATTCAATATTTTATTTTATTGTATTATATATATTTCATATTTTTGTTTATTAAACTATATTTATATGTTTTGTAGCCTTGATTATCACTATATTACTTTTCTATGTATGAGAGTGTTCGGAATTGGGATTTAAGTTGTTAACTATAGTATGGGAGCATGTTATACATACTCCAATCAGGCCTCTTATCGATTGTTTCTCTCATTGGTATACCAAAATCTACATGATCAAGATATTTCTCGAGTGTTGTCATACGGAGACACCGTCCTTCCATTTATAGGTGAGATGAGTGTGACGATTGATGATGTCTACACTTTTACAGGTCTTCATGTAGAAGGTATAATTTTCACTCTTCTTGCATATTCTGGTGAGGTTAAGAGGGCTTGAGGTTGTGCGGATATACTTGGTGTTACACTTCTTCAGCTAACGTTCACACTAAATATGTTATTGAGTCGTGGTTGATAGATACATATTCCAGTAAACGCTATCAGGATGGTACTGTTACCAATGAGTGTGTTAGTCATGTTATATGCGCTTATATATTATATATGCTAGGTAGTATGATATTAGCCAACAAGACTGATTATGCATTTACTCTTGATTATCTACCGTTCATTTAACATTACCGTATGATAGGTAAGTATAACTGGGGTCATATGGTTTTGGCCCAGTTATACATTGCCTTTAGACATATTCACCACATTGTACTAGAGATATATGCGATTTTACTAAGATGTTGGAGTCATTTCCTTACCGCATATTTATTGTTATGCACTACTTATTGTTCCCCCTTTTAGTTTTTACGAGTTGATATACAATATACCGTAGCTATGTTTCAAGAGATTGATGTAAGTTTTGATTAACACTTTAAATTCTCAATTTAATTTTGTTTTACTTATTTATCAATTTAATATATACTAAATTTTGAATGATTTCATAGGGCGTCTTTATTTCATATGATTATCTACGAGTCGTGTGACCGTTTTGTGAGCTCAACTGGATCGATCATGTGTTAAAGTCGTTGGACATAATAAAAGCGTATTATTTAGAATGTGTGGCACGTCAAATAGTGAATATTCATATAGTACCAGACCATGTATGATCTCAGTTTCCCAAGATAGTTAGACTCGTTGGCCTAAGTTCGCACGGACACCAACCATCTATGTTTATATTTCTCGCTCTATGATATCCTTTTAAGAAGGTCACAGTAAGTAATTATGCTTCCCGTATTTTTCTTGCAGAGATTTTACAATATGATAAGCAATAAGATTAAAAAGGAAATAATATTTTTTCTTAACACTAGATTTTAAAGATTGTTTCTCATACTTTTTAGATCCCTCGTAAAAAAAAATGGAAATTTCCTAGTTTTACGTCATCGTAAAAACTCTTAGTTACCATATATTCTAAATTTTCATCCATACGTTTGTCCATTTTTCAATTTCAAATTTAGTGTGATACCTAAGTTGTGAATAGGTGTGAATGGTCTCATAAATAGTATATATATATATATATATATACAAAATTTAACAACCGAAACAAAAATATAAATTAAATACCATAATCATAGAATGTTGACTTTTTCCCTCAACATTAGTAACATACATAGCAACAATGGCTAACTTGAACCACCTACATTTTTTTATGAATATTGACTTCCCTCTTCGGTAACAGTGTTCATGATATCAACAGATGTCCACTAAAAGAGTGGACATCAAAATTTATTTTTAATTTGGTTCGAAACGGTTTTAGACTATATGAAAAATGGAGCGTTATCTCATTCACTCCTTTTTTTTATTGTAGGTCACGACTAAAGATTAATTGAGTATGCTAAAGTTGAGGCTATTGGATTTTGATCTCTCAACTCAACTAACTTAACTCAAGTGACTTAGCTTGGACATAGCTGGTCGAAATGTTTGAGTTGATTCTAGAGTTGTTTAGCGAAAGGGTTGTTGTACATGCCTGAATGTTGGTTGTAAGTCGTGGTTTTGAATTAATATAACTTTTTAGACGGATTGAAAGGGATGTTCTGCTTATGTCTAAGTCGTATCCATATGAATTTTTTCTATCTTTTTTTTAGCCGAATCCAACTTTGAATGTTTTATTTGACCGATTAGAATAGAGTACGGCTATGTTATTATTTTTTTAGTTTGTGTGCTTTATGTTTAAGAATATATGAAAGTAGTTTGGATTTTGATATGTTAGATTAGGTGTTTCCTACATTGAGGATGAGTGGCCTGAAATTATAAGTAGATTAGAATGGTTAGGACTAACCGATAAATTGAAATGAAAAAAAAAACATTAAAAATTAAAATACGAAGTATTTAATGTTAATGGATACGTATGTAATAAAAGAATTATAATACATATTATTTAACGCCTAATATTTTTATAAAAAATTTGTAAAAATCAACCTATTTCTAAATTTTTATTTAAATTTGATATTACTCGATTAATAAAAAAAATCTTGTATTTTTGTTACAGAGTCGAAATTGTTACAAAAATCTTGTATTCTTGTATTTTTGGCGATAGATAGTCCATTGACTTTCGAAAATCTGATGGTAGTCATGGACTATCAACTTTTGATAAAGTTAGTCCAGCAGATCCTTTGATTCATGTGATCCTGCAATCTGTCACCATAGTCAGCATAATTTTATATCACTACTGGTCGCTTAATTTTAGATCAAAGCCAAAATGTTTTCTACAAGATGTGACCTAAAGTTAAAAGACTAGTGGTGATACAAAATTTTCGTGACTATAGTGACAGGTAGCAGGTTCACATGGATCAAATAATCTGGTAGATAGCCGAAAGACTACCAACGGATTTTTAAAAATCAATGGAATATCTTTCACCAACCAAATACGATAGTCATGGACGGTATACTGTTCAAATCTTTTATTTAAAATTAATATTAATTAATTAATAAAAAATAAATAGAAAAATCCTGTGTTATTAGTACTGCGTCAAAATTGATCAAGTTAACTTATTTCAAACCAAAAATGTATTACAAATAAAAATCATCCCAATGGCCTTTAAAACTCACCGACACATTTAAATAAAACAAACAATCATATAATCATGCTTTAATACCATCTTCATACGGCTAAAATTTCTAAAATATATTTTAGACAAAAAGTACTTGTCTTTTATCCATTGCAAATTAAAATTACTCAACCAGTGTAAGATTACCATATGTAAACTTATGCGTCTTTTGAAAATAGGTGTATATGCACTATCCATGGTTTTGTTTTTCGCATTCATGTTTGGCTTTCCACAATTGTTTATATGATCTTGAACCAAACTTTACTGTATAAGGATATTATCTGGTGAGTTTAACTTCTGATGCGGAAAGGAAATATTGAAGCTTATCATACATCCGATTAGATAATTTTTATCTATAATTTATTTAAAAAATATAAACAATTGTCCTTTTCTTAAATGTTCTATAAATGTTACGCATATCTAATCCAACATAATATCAGAAACTTGTTTTCCAAGAGATTAATTTCATCTGGTTTGAAAATAATAATAAATCTAAATTCATATTCAACGAGGAAAATAAATGATAATAAAAAAGAATTCTCCTCCGCTTGCTATAAAAAAAGTATTTGTCTTTGAGCTAAAAATTGATGAAAAAAAAATATTGCTACTTTTAGTTAATTCACTTTAGAGAAAGAGGAAAGTACTCCTAAATACCCATCCAACTATGAAATACCAAAATGGTACCCGTTTTTGGACTAGTTTCATAAAATACCTAGAGCCATATTTGGGACAATTATACCCTCTAGGGTATAAAAGGGGTTGTTTTGTTGAAACTCACTTTTTTTACACCTTCTAATCAGACTTTTAGGTTCCAATTCCCCACACTTTCACATTTCTAAATTTGAGGAGAGAGAAACACGTGAAACGAGAGGGAACCAAAAGACTTTTTTGAAACCAAACCAAACCGGCGACAACTTACCTTCGTTCCGATCTTTCAAGCAACCACCGGCGAGCCTCCAACTGCAACGAAATATCCGTCGAACCGAACCGTCGACCACTGTCTCTGTTCTTCCTTACGCCTTCGAACCGAACCAGGTATCCTTCTACCACTGTCTCTGTTCGAGTTATATGCGTCGATGTATAAGCTTCGCCGGAATACGTTTAATACTCCGGTAGTTAGAATACTCGGTTGTTTTACATTGAAAGTCCATGCTGTCTGACGTTTAATACTCCGGTAGTCAGTAAGGGTATTTTGTACTGTTGCTCGACCGGACGACGTTAGTTGATAGTTGTGTTGGTAGTGCTGTCCGACGCCATCGATTTGAATGCGGCCTGGTTGAATCGTACACATGTAACGTCGTCTATCGTAGCTATAGGGCTGCTGTTCTAAGCGTTGTGAGTTTACGTAGGTTTGTTAGACATCTAGCAATTTGGGTTGCATTATCTATCGGGGTTTGTTAATAGTTTACCTGTCTGACGCCATCGATTTGAACCTGGCCTGGTTGAATCGTGAACGTGTAACGTCGTCTATCGTAGCTATAGGGCTGCTGTTCTAACCTTTGTGAGTTTACGTAGGTTTCTTAGACATCTAGCAATGTGGGTTGCATTATCTATCGGGGTCTGTTAATAGTTTACCTGTCAGACAGCACGTCTAGGGGAGTAGTATATGATTCTGGTCACTTCTAGCAATCTTCATAATGCAGTGAGGTATAGGATGTTGTGTATTAACTTGGAGAAGTGCTGTCTATAAGAGTTTCCGTATATACTGGCTGTTTAGTTTTATTGTTTTAGTTACCATGGTATTACTAACTAGCTTATTATGTAAACGTTAACAGGTCAAAATGACAAAAACAAGAGTATTCTACAGGCCGGGGTTGGTTAGCACAATCAACGTACTGAGACGGGATATAATTAAAGCTGAACACATCGAGGCTGCTCGAGGAACCCCTTTCTATACCTTCCTCAAAACCTCGTTCGACTTGAGGAACGAGGTTCTGAAGATTAAAGAGTTCCACTACTTGATTGAGGCGATTTGTGGTTTATACGATGTTAGATGGAAGGCTTTCAAGATTGGAAAAAAGTATGTAAGGCTGACGAAGAAAGATGTTAAGGCGATCTTTGGCCTGAAACACGGTAACGAAGAGATGCCGATGAGCAAATCAGGCCCATTTATCGCTCGGTACGCTGATGGAGCTGAGTTAGATTCGATTTTTATGAAGAAATATTTTTTGAGCCCAAGGACGAGGAGGAGCGGGCCAACAAACAACAAATCAGTTTCCAATGCGTTGATAAAGGTAAATAGAGTCTGTTAGAATGTAGTTATTTTTTAGTTTATGCTGCAGGGTGTTAGTTGTATATTATGTTGGTAGTTGGTTTTATGCATCTAGCAATGTATGGGATCATATCTATCAATGTCTTATTAGGGGTAGGTGCCTTTAATTGTTATTACTGTATGCTTGGTATGATGTTGTTTATTTTTGTAGGAAGCGATCGAGAAAGCAGTCAGTGAAGGAGGGGAGGATGAAGCGAAGGATGTCGCTCGGCTCCTGATACTTTTCATATGCTCGAGACTGTTCTTTTCAGTGTCGGGCGACGTAGTCGGGTGGACAGCAATATTCTACGTGGAGAATCTCGAAAAGATAAACGACTATGACTGGTCTGGAGCCATCTTGGAGAAGCTTCACAAATCAATGGACAAATTTATTAAGGCCGGGCATCCTGGAAGAGTTATCGGATGCGTTGCTCTGCTTTTTGTAAGTACAGTGGATTATCATCAGCATGTCTGTTACGAAACTGTTTTTTTTAATCGTTGGTTATGTTCTGTGCAACCATTTCTGATGGAGCATATTTCGATGAACGTCGACATACCAAGGCCAAACATAATCCCTAGATGTTACAAGTGGTGGGGACTAGAGGGCAAGGAGTCGACATTCAAAATGATCCAGATGGTCAGTGAGCTCAGAGACGATCAGGTATGTAACGCACCTATCAATGTCCATGTTGTAGTATCAAACAGATCGCATTCACATGGTTCTTACAAACTAATAGAAACCATTAATATTAGAACAAAAAAAATAAACATATATATCGATAAAAATATCAAACAAATAGCATACCATGTAGCATAACGACATAACTTCAACATGTTCATGGATCATAATTGTCAGTAATTCGCAGTAGTGATTTTAATATTTTGCTGCTCAATGTATATTATACTGTATTTCTTAGGTTGTGGGCGGTGAGTTGGTGTTTTCAGCGTCTGAATGTTTTGTTTATGGAGTAAATGATTCGCGGAGGCAGTGCGAAGCTGCTGGAGAAACAAGCGAACAGAGGAGTAGGAAAAGAAAGAAATCTGTTGCGCACAGAAGTACAAGAAGGAAGGTAGATGACGGAGCTGGAAGTAAGAAGAGAAGACGTTCGATGACTGAGGTTGATGGTGATGTTACATTGGGGGAATTCATTGTGGAGAGGAAGGCAATAGTTGGTAAAAACAAAGGGGAGAGGTTGAAAAACAAAAACAAACGTAGGTCTAGTATTATACCAAGCTTTGGAGGGCTGTCGCAGTCGGTGCTGCGTGACAACAACAGGCTGAAAAAAAAAATCGGTTGCGCCGGTTGAAAGTTGAAAACAAGCGGCTTAAAACGTCGCTTGAGGAAAGAAACGAAGAGGTTAGTGTTACCATGTTTTTTAAGTACAGATAACCTCTATATGTTGGTTAAAAAGAACATATGAAATGTATAGATGTTGTTTGGTAGCAGCATCATTATAATTGATTTAGCAAACGTAACTATAAGTTGTCTATCAACGATCATATGTTGTATCTATCATTGTTAAAATAATGTAACTATTTCGTATGCTCGTTTGATTCAGGTGGAAAAGTTGAAGAAAGATTTGGAGGAGCTGAAACACAAGCTGGAGGTGGGAGGTGAAAGAGTGGATGGTGAGGACGACCAACTGTTGTTGACCTTATCAATGCCATTTTGCCGTATTGATGAGGACGATATTGAACCCGTGGGTGCAAACGTTGCTGAGAATGTGGTTAAGGAAACACTGGTTTACCAATCTCGGAGGCATGGATTTGTTCCGAAGAGGAACCAAACAGTTTCTGACATAGAAAAAGCAACATAAGAAGAGGATGTTCATGGGGAGACAAAAGCAGAAGAACAACAGGAGCTTGACAAAGCTGAAGAAAAAGAAAGGGACGTATCGGAGGAGGAGAAGGAAGAAGTTGATGGAGGGGGTGTTCAATCTGAAACACGTGTTGAACCAATAGAAGAGAGTACTACACAAGAATCTATTGTTGTTGATGTGTCTAGGAAGCCGAAAGGGACTACAATAACTGGTTGCGACGCTGGTAATGAGAAAGGGGAGGTGGCAGAATAATTATCACCCCTAACGCATGCTGCCGGTGCGCAAAATGAATTTTTGGTACCTGCACAGGGACCCGGAGTTGGAAACAACGAGGTTGAACAACAGAAGCTGATGGTGGACAGAATTGATTTGTTGGACGAAGGTTCCAACGAAGGAACGAAAACAATGAAACAACAGTTGGAGGAGTCGCCAAAAACAGTTGATCAAGGACAGAATGCGGAGAAAGGTGAGGAGGAAGGAGAAGATGCCATAGTAGCAACTGCCTTGATGGAGATCGCAGCCACAGAACTACAGTGTCCAGAACCTGTCTGTCACAATGTGGTGGAGAATGTGGCTGAAGATATAAGTGGATCTTAACATTCTTAAGATTCATAAATTGTCATTAATTATGTTTTGGCTTGTTTTGGAATGCTTTAAACATCAATTTTGGAAAACATTTACAGTATCTGCGTTGTTTTTTGTATGAAAAAGTTGGTTTGACAGTATCTGTGTAGTGTAAGACACGATTTGAATGATTGTCTCAATGAGTATTAGTTGATGCATGTTTGACAAATCGAAAACACAATATGTATATGTTAAAAAAAAATATAGAATACCGTATACATTGCAAACAAATCGCATACCAAGATAGACGTAAATAGCGTAGTTCTATTTGAATATCATCTATCAATGATATTTGTGCTAATCTCGCAATGTATGGTTTCCAATATTCTAATTTTATGTTATTAGGAAGTGGAAACAGCGAAGCCTGAAGACACACGGCACTCTAATGTAAAGACATTGGCATTCACTGGGATTGACAAAACAGCAAAGTGCGAACAACTATCGCAAGTTGTCTCTCCATTAAAGGTGATACCAATTATCAACGGATCAGATCAATCCGCAGATAAGATTGAAAAAGTGTCACAGGTTGAGCAATTTGGGTACGTAACACTACAACAACAGAAAGCAACATCTAACGATCTGATTGTCCGATCGGTTACACCGTTGGCTGACGATAGCTTTGTAGACTGCACTCAATCATTTTATGCAGAAGTTGACAAGGCTGTTGAAAATTCAAACGAGAAGAGACGTACGCCGGACTCCATCGAGTAAGAACAAACAGACGTCAACGTAAGTAGATATTTTGTATTGTCAATAAACCTTATTAAAGTAATGTTAACAGTTTACTATGATGCTTTATTTTAGGTGCTCGTTGATGAAATGCCTGGGTTCAACTTACTTACTCCGACGCAGTTTCAACAACAGCAGACTGCAGTCGTAGATTGGCCGTTCCCGACAGAGACAACGTCACTGTTCAATGTCAGTGAGTACGAGAAGGTGCTGACCCTCAAACAGGTAGAACAACAAGAAGATCCAGAAGTATGGTACTTGCCAATAGCAGAGTTCTCATACAGGCTTTCCATTAGTGTGTCAGAGATAATGGAACTGCCTAACGAAACTCAAGTTGACTTCAAGGTAATAAGGTTTCATGTTGTATCTATCATAGTGTAAATGTTAGTCTAGCAATGTGTCTATGTACGTCTAGCAATATTAATATGCAGCATCTAGCGATGTGTCAACCAATAAACCGTTGGTTATCCTTTTCAGTAATTGTCATTCAACTGATTTGAGCTTGTAAATTGTGTTTTGATAGGTAATAGATGCTTGGATATATAAGCTGTTAAAGGATTCAGATTGGAAACTCCCTCTGAAAGGGTTTGATGATAAGTATTCATTTCCTGTCAACGCCATTCAAATAACTGGGATTGCAACTGTAAGTTCCCAGGGAATTATTTGTGTTATATTGGAAACATCTACTTCCTGTAGTAATGACTTAAATTTACAGGGAACACTGGCTATCAAGGGAGATTTGTCTGTCATTGTGGACAAGGTTTTTGAAACAATGAAACCAGAAACATATGTTGCATTTGTTCCCCTTTGTACCGTAAACACGGCCGGCGTGAACCACTGGACGCTCCTGGTTATAGACATGGAGAATGGAGCTGCCAGAAGCTACAACCCACTGTTGCCGTGGAGCAAACACATTGCAGATAAGACGAAAAACACAGCCGATGCTCTGGTAAGGAATTTAAATGCCAAGTAGCCTATCTAGCAATTTCGAATACTGTATCTATCATTGTATATAGTAATACATATCAATGACTGCTACTCGTAAATTGCATAGTAACTATGGATTACTTGATTTTGCAGCTGGCCTATTGCATGAAGAAGAAATACACACCTTATGTAAAGGTGGATACAAAATAAAGACCGTGTTAAATATCCCAAAGCAAAAGAAGGATCACCTTGACTGCGGGGTTTTTGTTTGTAAGTACGTAGAAGACATCATTACAAGAGGGTTTGTTCCGCGGGAATATGGAAAGGAAATGCCGGCAGAAACAAGAGCTAAAATATTTAAGCATTTCATGAATGATCTTAACACAAAACAAACGTTGGTAGTATGTAATTTATTTTTTGGTACCCATTTTTATGATTCGGATAGATTAGCAATGGGTGAATTAGACAACTAATATGATTTCTGTTGGTAGTAGAAAACTCACGTGTAAACACACATATTCACATCACTGTTACATCATTCAGTGTTGAATCTACTAATTTATATATGTTTTATCCTTCAGAGTAGTTTTCAAGTTGTTATCAAAGTTTTTATTATTACCTATCAGGCTTGAACTAAACATCTATCAATGTCTACTTGCTTAACTATCAGAATAATAAACAGGTGGTGTATGTAGATCTATAAGAAATTCTTTTTTAATCAGGTTTAAACTCAAGTAAATATGTAGGCCAATGTTTTTATAAACTACCTTGGCTGATCCCCCATTCGTTGCATGAATCAATTTCATACCTGGGCAGATGTCTCTAGTATTTTTTATGTTCTAGATATGACAGAGTAATAGTAATTTATATCGCAATGTCTACCTTATTACCTATCAGAGATTTAATAAACTATCTATAATACTTATATCCAAATACATAGCAATGTCTACAAGTTTATCTATCGGGGTTATAATCAAGTATCTATCGTAGTACGAACTACATATCTGTCAGAATAATTATCTACTATATATGGATGTCCACATGTTAAATTTTTTTGTTACGAACCATATAGTACATTTTTACATATCTGTCAGACTAATTATCTAGACCAGATAGGTTTTAATTTCTAAATATAATTTATCTACCATTGTAAATTACTCGTAAATCTCATATAACATATTAGTGATGCACGAAATATATATATGGACTGGAGGATATGGTTATTGGTAGATGAGTAAAATTAATTTTTTGAAAGGATTTTTAACCACACCAATTACTCATTAGAAGTAAATGTGTTAAACCTATTGGTTAGATTGAAAGTTGAAAAGACAAAGGTAGATGGACTTGAATGATTACATGCATTAAATATACGTGTGCCATTAAATTTGTGAAAGTAAGTATGGTTGCTAAATGGGACTCAGCCTTGGGCATTGTGTTTTGCTATAAATAGAGGGTGATATTTGAACCTATTCCTCTCACACTTCCCTGCAAAGCAAAAAACAACCAGAAACTCTAGCCTAAGTTCAAACCAAACCACCTTCGAAAATGATACCTTCCTCACCTTTCTCACCACCTAACTCCGGCGAAGACGGGTGGTCAACTGACCACTACGTAGACAATAAGGTGTACAAGCGTACCACAACGTCGGAGTACTCTGATGATGAAGAAGATGACTGGTCTGTTTGGTCTGAGGACCAAAAAGACCCCTACGGTTTATGGGATTCATGGTCGTTCGACGACAGTTATGAGTCTGAGGATGAAAAACTTCCAAAACGGAAGAGACGTAGGAGCAGTTGCAAGTGGGAAAAAGAAGAGGATGATGATTCAGAGGAGGCAGACGAAGAAGACGAGGAAGAGGAAGAAGAAGAAAAAGAAGAAGAGGAGGAGGGATCTGATGAAGAGGATTCTGACTAGGTTTGAACATGTTGATGTAGTTTCATGGAACTTTTGGTTTCTATTTTGTTGTTTTTAATGTTTGTTCATGCTTTTTTTAGACTGTAACTTTCACCAACCCTGTGTAGTAGTCTCATTTTTTGACAGGGTTGGTGTATTTGGAAGATCTGTAGCAGTGAATGATTTTATGTTAATGTTAACGTTTGATTGAATTTTCCGTTCTCTAGCTTAAACTGGTTGGTTAATTTTGAAATGTGCAACAAGTTAACATATGATATGTTGCAGTTGACTGAAGCAGTTTTAATTCTAGTTATCTCATAGAATCGCATTGTATGAAAACTAACATATCAGAGTTAGGGTAACATTAAAAGACCAGTTTATGTAGACCTAATCTATCAGATGTAAGCTAACTTATCTATCAACCACTGTTTATGTCATATTTATGTCATCAATATATCTGGCTATTAAATAACGAGACGAATCAGGCAGGGAAGATTTAAAGGACCTCGTGAACAAATGTAAGACATGTATCAGATGGATGTACAGCAAAACAGAAAACATAAATTGATGTATCTGTCGGATGTAAAATCCACGATCTATCAATGTTACATAGAGTGTCTATCATAGTATAACAACGTATATAGCAATGTTGCTCTGAATAGATATCGGAGTCTGAGACAAACAGACATAGTACATGTTAATGTTAAAAGTGTACAAAAACATAAGTTGAAAGATAAGAGAGTGCTTATCTTTGAGATGTAAAATGTTACAAAAATCGGTAAAAAATGTCTAGAACGGAGCATCACATGACCTCCTATTATGCCCCGATTTGAAAAATCGACCACAACGGGACTGGCTGCTGGTAACTTCACCTCTTGATGGAATACGCTTTTTCCTCGGACTGCCAGGTCGTCTTTTAACGTTCGAGGGCTTCACCACGGCCTCTCCATCATAGTCTGGAGTACTGGATTCACCAAACTCTGTTATAGCCGGTATGTTAAATAAATAGCTTGACCGGTAATTCGCAGCACTAAAAAACGGTTCGACCAACGTCATAGGATCTTCGTTTAGAGATGCAATTGCAGCCAATGCATGAGCGCATGGGAAACATTCTTGCTGCCAAGAGTCGCATGTGCATTTGAAATCAAGTATGTTGACCACCATGACTGGGTCTGATAAAACCTCAAAATAAGCGACAGAGGACTTGCGAACTAACCATGTCCGACTGCATTGTACATTCTCTTTGAACATCTTGTCAAACTCGGGGCACAAATGTGTGTTCCAACTCAGGCCCTCTCATAAACGTCGAGACATTTGAGTCATCAGAAGAGCTCTAATCCGGTCGACCAATTCAACTATAGGCAGATGGCACAACTTTTTAATCTAGTAATTGAACGATTCAACAACGGTTGATACCATCGCCCCATACCGTTTGCCTTTCACATATGCCTGAGCCCATTTTTCTGGTGGCAGATTTCTTACAAAGTTGCCAATACGCTCACTGCCTTGGCGCAAAAACTGACCAAAACGTTCATTAAAAAGTTCCACCGTCGGGGCATAAGCACAGCTCTTAAACATCACTAGCATATTTTGTTTGTAGACTCTGTTAGTGTGTTCAAGAGCTTTAGTCAAGTTCTGGATAAGATGGAAGATGCAATAAGCGTGGTAGTCAGTATGATAAAGAGTTGCGACAGCGCTAATAATACCAGCATGGCGGTCTGAAATGAAAGTTATTTGGTGCCCTAACAGATGAGGTTTTAAACTTTCCAAAAACCAAAACCAGTTATCTGAGTCTTCACTACCAAATATACCAAAAGCTACGGGGAACAGACCTGAAACGGAAACGATAAAGTTGAAAAACAACACTACATTGACAGGGGTGAACGAACTAAAATCACAATGTATATGCAACTTATCTAGCAGACTAAGGGAGCTTGTGTAATTATCAACGTAGCACAGGGTACTATGCATAAATCGCAACGTCACATAACCAAGCTAGCAATCATTAATAATTAAAATGGCATGGTATGTAAACTAATCTATCAATTAGTACTAATAAATCGCAATCTAGGTTAACCTCCATAGCGGACTAAACGTTTATTGAAACTTGGACTGACCGTTGTTTCCATCTTTTGCCCCTGCTGAAAGCAACACGCCACCATGCTTCCCTGTTAGGTGGGTTCCGTCAACGTACAATAGAGGTCGGCAGGAATGGAAACCCTGAAGACATGCACCAAACGCTATAAAACAACGACGGAAAACATTGTCGGGAGCCAAATCCAGATGGCAGTCCGTAGTAATGTCACGACTCTTTAGTCTCTTGAAGTATGCTGGTAGCAATCCGAAAGAGGTATTGCTATCTCCAAATACAACACGACGGGCCTTCTCCAACGCATTCCAAGATAGACGATATGAAATGTCTCAACCGTAGTCTTGCTTGATGGTGGACTGTATAGTCTTAGCTGTTACGGATTGGCAGTTCCGTAGAGAATCGTGAATTTCATCAGCAATCAAATCGGACGACAGATGCCTACTTTTCTTCTTTGTGAATACGGGACTGCACGTATGGGTACTGAAAAATCTTTTAATAGTAATCAAACCGGTCTTAGAATCAACAGAAGCATAAAGCCTCCATTTGCAGCCGCCTGAATCTTTGTTTACACAATAAACGGTGATCTTGCTAAAGGTATTATGCATGTACCTAAACGCAAAACCGTTCTCTAATGCATACCGGGATAAGGCTAACCTCAGACCTTGAGCACCATCTGGAAAAGACTGTCCAACACCGATGATAGCTTATGCCCATCCAGTTGTAGCTAGATGCCTTTTTTGGGGGGTTGAAATGGCCAAACAGCTACTGCTTTCACCGCTAGTTCGTTGCATATGAGAGGATTCTTCGAACAGTTGAACGGGTTGTTTACGTTTAATGGCGGAGCCTTTATCAGCAACATGTTCTTCAATAAGAAAACTAACACTCTTCAGACGTTCAACATCAAGGTAACATTCCAACCCAATAAAATCGGTCTCCTTATTAAACATACAATTATTCTGATTACCGCAAGAGTAGGTAATGCTGTAGTTACCTCTAACAAGCCCCTGCCATGTTTGCTCAACGTACTGTTGAAAAGACTCGAAGTTTTCGAATTCGGACAGCGGAACAATAGCTGTTTCGGTACCAAATTTGAAAATGCAAACTTTTGGTTTCGACATTGTGTACCCTGAATTGTAGAACAGGTGAATGTGTTACTGATATTAGTGAATGGTTGAACACATCTAGCAATATATTGTAACTAACATATCAGAGTATATGCATTCGTGGGCTATTTTTCAACACATATAGCAATCTGTCATGACTAAACTATCAGGGTATATGGAGTCGTGAACTATTTTCAACCACATCTAGCAACCTATTATAGCTAACATATCAGGGTGTCTGTAGTCAGGGGAGATGGTTGCAACATCTAGCAATATCCCCTAACTAACATATTAGGGTATATGGATACGTGGTCTATTTTTCAACACATATTGCAAAGTGTCATAACTAAACTATCAGGGTATATGGAGGCATGGTCTATTTTCCAAAAGATCTAGCAACCTATTATAGTTAACATATCAGGGTGTATGCAGGAAGGGGATGTGGTTGAAAACATCTAGCAATATCCAGCACCTAAACTATCAGGGTATATGGAGTCATGGTCTATTTTCAACAATTCTAGCAACCTGTCATAACTAACATATCAGGGTGTATGCAGTCAGGGGATATCTTCCAACACATCTAGATACCTGTTATAGCTAACATATCAGGGTATATGAAGTCAGGGGATATGGTTGGACACAGCTAGCAATATTCCGTAACCAAAATATCAGGGTATATGCATTCGTGGTCTATTTTTCAACAAATCTAGATACCTATTATAGCTAACATATCAGGGTGTATGCAGTGATCCAGCAACCTCCACCATACATTAACAGGCGACAAATCGCATAGTTAACACACACAAATCGCAACCAGCGTAATAGAGGTCGAAAAATGAAAATTCTTACCGGAATGTTATCGGAGCCGGTATCAATGCCTTGAATCGACCAGAAACATATAGTAATAGGTTTCCTGCCATTAACGTACATTATATGCGAGTCTATATTCGATTTCGAAAATGGAAAACGATTTTGAAACTGAAAACTCACGTCCGATACTGACCTGAAAGCTGTAACGTCGGGCTCCGATAACAGTGGTTAGAAGGTTGATAACCGGTGGTCTAGGAGGCTGAGAAACGAGGCAAAATCGGAGCTAGGAGGCTGAGCTTTTTCATAGATGACGGAACTAGGCAATTGTCTCTGTTAGAGTCGTCGTCGAACCGTGTATTCCAGAAATCGGTGATGATCGGAAGCCTCTTCGAAGGTCTTTATATGGTTCGCCGGTGGTTACGATGTGTATCCGGTGGTTCAATAGCGTCGCCGGAGGTGGTGTGATCAGCCTACGTTTTTTGAAATGAACATACGTTCTTGAAAAATGGGTTGTTTGTTAGGTTAGGAGAGAGGAGAGAGAAAGGGGCTAATAAATTCAAAATTCAAAATTCAAAAGTAATAAAGAAGATACTGAAGCCAAAAGGGACCATTTTTCACAAATTAACCCTTATATACTATGTTGAGGGTAATTATGGTATTAAAAAAAATAAGGTATTAGAAGTGGATATGTTAGATGAGATGGGTATTGAGTGAGCATTAATCCATTTTTGGGTACTAGGTTGTAATAGGTTTGGCTAAAAGGTACTTAGTGTGTCATTTCCCTTAGAGAAATTGTACCTATAGTATCAACTCAACTATTCAATTGTCATTTAGTATCTTTGATCTATTATCACTTAATACCTAACTCAACTACTTAATTACCATTTTATACCTAACTTTATGTTAATACCCTAACTACCCTCAACCCACTATATAAGCAGAATTTTCTGTTTTTTTCTTCCTTTTCTAGCTTTTAAAGACTTGAATTTGTTAGTCGCTCTAACCACCTAACCCTACAAACCACCGTGAACCACCAAAATACCACACTTTTCAGGTGATCGGAGCGTTAGAATGTTTGTATATTTCTGTAAGTTCTGTATAAAATTTATCTAACCATTGTTTTCTACGTACAAGAGTTGATCACGCGTTATTCGACATTGTTGGAATCTCTGTTGTTTTGAGTTTACGTGTTGCTTTTAGGTAATCGTGATTAACTAACAATTTCGAAGTTATTTGTTGGATTTCTGAGTTAGAATAGGTGTTATTCTACTGTTTGTGTTCTTAGTAAATCTTGTTCGAGCTTTTCTCTTGTTTTTTTTTATTTTTGTTCCAGCGTTCTGTGCTAATTTTGTTAATGTTTGTCGTTAATCCTTGTTTAACTAGTTATATACTGATTTTTAGTGTATTAGATGTTGATTGTGGATGTGAAACATGTGTAGACTATGAGTTTTAGTTGTCTAGGAACTCTCGACAAAAGATGCAAATTGTTCAATGATTTTTAACGTAGAAGATGCGAATTGTGTTACCAGTTCTCAGGATATCATGAGAATTGCAAGCATCTCTCAGGATATCCTACTAATTGCAATTATAAGAGTTGCAAAAAACTCTCAGGAAATCCAAGACTTGCAAACAACTATCAAGAAATTCAAGAGTTGCAAACAACTCTTAGGAAATTCAAGAGTTAAAAACAACTCTCAGGTCCAATTGCGAATTGTTTACATTTTGTACACGCGTGAGTGTACAAGTACTTGATTTGCAAACAACTCTCAAGGGATGATGCGAATTGGGCAATTGTAGACATAAAACTGTAAACAATTCGCAGCTTATAGTTATACACAACTCGCAAAAGAATATGGGATTTTCTCACTGCAGTAACTAATAACTTGCATTGTTTTTTGGAATTAATAACTAATATCTTGTTCAGTGCAGGATAAGGTATGTCTAAATCACAAGTTTGTATTTTTAACCATGGTCACCAAACCGCAATTTTGTCTTTCACGAAGTTTGAAAAAGCTTTCAAAGTATCCAAGAGTATGCGGAGAACGCATGGGAGGAGCTTGTCACAGGTGACTACCTAATTACCTACTCCTGCGGGGATCACAATGATTGTTTCTTTAATAACTAGAAAGATTTTGTTGGGTTAGTGTTATATCTTGATTTGGAGCATTTAAAACGGGTTAGTTTTCTTATAGAACAACACGTCTTCGATAAAGGTTCTGGTGATAAGTGTTCTGGTGAAAAGAGTTATGGTGATAAGAGTTCTGGCAGTAAGAGTTCTGGTGTAAAGCGTAAAGAGTGTAGCATAAGTTTGGGAGAACAATCTCTTAATCAACTAGTTAGCGGAGAGAGCAGTAACGGTTTAATTAATTCTGATCAGAGAAAAAAATAACTTTCTACTACTGGTTGGGTTAATGCTATTACAGGAGTGAGTTAAGCTTTTGAAGAAGGTTCTGCAGATCTAAAGGTCATCTTTGTGCAAGTTTACTTTAGAGCATGGTTTTGCTTTCAAATACCTACACAACACAGCAAACAAGACCACTGCTTATTGTGAAAATAAATTCACAAGCGGATGCAAATGGATATTTTATGCATCTATTGATTCCAGCACCAGCTTGATAATGATCAAGAAGTATGTTCCGGATCATACTTGCAATCCCATTTTCTCCCAAAAGCATAAGCGGCATAGGCATTTGACATCAGATTTGATAACGGAGGAAATTCAGGATTCTCTCCGGATCTGCCATTCGTTGACAGCCAAAACCATACAATCAACTGTCAAATAAAATTACGGTCTTGACGTCTCTTACCGTTTGTCATAGAATGCTTTAGAGAAGGCAATGAGGGGAGTTTTCCAAGATAGTTCAATTTTTTTTAGTTTACTAAGCGGGTAATTCAAACGATTGAAGAGCGACGATATTACTACAGACTACCGGTTGGAGTTATCAGTTGGAAACCGCTTCAAGCGTTGTTTTGTATCATCCGGTTCATCCTTCAGGGTTTTCATTCATGTCGTCCAATGTTGTTTATCGATGGAACATTCTTATATGGCAAGTATAAGGGTACCTTGCTTACTGTCGTAGCAAAACACGGCAACAACGGTTAGTTTCATTTAACTATTTAATCTAAATGATTAGGATGTTTTGTTGGAAATTCATAAATAATTCACATCCTATAGTTACACACAACTACCTGGATGTCCTGAGATTGCAGAGCAATTCTTTGGACATACAATAATTGCAAACAACTCTCAGGGAATCCTAAGATTTCAGAACAAATCTCATGAGAGGATGCAAATTGGTCAGTAACTTGATTTGCAGACAACTCTCAGGAAATGATGCGAATTGGGCTATTGTAGACATAAAACTGTGAACAATTCGCAACTTATGGTTGTACACAATTCGCAGCCTATATTTGCACAGCACTCCCATGATATCCTGATATTTGAAAGCAACTCTCAGGCACTCATGCGAATTGTTTACATTTTTTACATGCTTGAGTTCTATTATATTGTTCATTTGAGGTGTCTTTTTCCTAGACTATTCCATGTTGCTCTTGGTATAATAAGCATTGAAGATTGTGATAATTGGATGTGGTTTTTGGGGTGTTTGAAACCTCATTTGCTGGAGCGCCAAATCACATTTATTTCAGACCGTCATTCTGGTATCATTAATGTTGTTTCTGTCTTGTATCCAAACTGCTATCATGCGTACTTTTATTTCCATCTCATGCAGAATTTGAAATCCAACTTGAAACACACTAACAGAGACTATGAAAAAAGGATGTTGAATTGCTTCCATCGTTTTGCTTATGCTCGCAGTCGAGAGCTTTTTAAGGATATACTAACAGATTTTCTATGTAAAGGTGGTGACCGAAATGAGTGATTTTCCTGCTAATTTACCCGAGATAAGTATGCGCATTCTTACGTTAAAGGGAAACGATACAGGTCTATGGCTTCTACTACGGCGAAATATTTTAACAATCAGATCAAAAAATATTGCTGCCTACCCATTGTTGTGTTTATTGACTGGATTAGAGTCTTGCTTATAACTCAAGTTTCACGAAGATACAAAGATGGGTTAAGCTGGAGTACTAATTTGGTCCCCGAGTATGAGAAGAAGCTAAAGCAGAATGTTGACATGTGCCGAACTTGGGTAGTACGTATGTCGTCTACCGCCATGTTCGAAGTCTTTTTTAATCATATGGCTGTTGTTAATCTGTTGGATTTTAAATGTTCTTGTGGATCATAACAACAAGAGTGTTTTCCATGTCCTCACGCTTTAGCGCCAATACAGTATACCGACCAAGATCCCTTTACTATAATAGAGCCCTTCTTTACGGTTAAGAATTACAGGGAAAGTTACTCTTTCAGCATACCAGCTATAACTAAATTCGGGGAAGGGTCCAGCACTAACGATCCTTCGTTTGTTGAAACACTTCCTCCGAACGTTAAAAGACGCTCCGGAAGGCCTAAGAAAAATCGAATCCCCTCTAGAGGAGAAACCTCAACCAAGCAGTTGAGGTGTGGCCGTTGTTCAAAATCAGGCCATAAGAGGAGGAATTGTGATGTCCTAGATTAAAAATAATTCTTGTTGTGGACAATTCTCGTTGGCCACATTGATTTGTAATACTGTTATTGTTGTGGACAATAAACTAAACATTTTTACATTTGTTTGTTCATTTACACATTTTTTTGTATGACAGTAATGAAATTCTAGGTGCTTGGTTAATATAGCTATTTTTCCCAAGTAACTTTTGGGAACATAGTTTCACGCAATTTGCATGAAACATCGTGATTTGCAGGAAATTCGCATTCACTATTGAGAATTGTGTGCAATATCTCGATATCATATTGCAATCATTTGGCATTGCGAATTGTTTGCTTTTCTAACTTATAGAGTTGCATACAGTATCTTGGTATAATATTGTAACCAACTCGCATTTCGTCCTAAGATTTGTTTGCAACTCCCAATAGGATGAGAATTGTTTGCATCTCCACTATATGGGTATAATATTGCAAACAACATCTCAGGTTTCCATGAGAGTTGTTTGCAAATCTAACAGAATGCGAATTGTTTGCAAATCCAATAGAATGCGAATTGGTTACATCTCCATTACCTGGATATAATCTTGAAAACAACTCCCAGGATTCCCTGAGAGTTGTTTTCAACTTCCAATATGATGCAAATTGTGTGTATCTCCACTATCCTATAGGAATAATATTGCAAACAACATCTCAGGTTTTCATGCGAGTTGTTTGCAACTCCAACAAGATGCGATTTTTTTGCATCTCCACTAATATTTGCAAATAACGCGCATGGTCCTCTGAGAGTTGTTTGCAACTACTAATAGGGTGCGAATTGTTTGCATTATTGCGCGTTCACACATTCACACATTCACATATGATTAAAAGTTTATACAAAAAATGGATTACAAAAAAAGGATTACAGGCTTCATGCACTAACAAGTTTCAAACAATCACTACAACCTTTAGTGTTTGTTAGTTGCATTCCAAAAAAAAACAGAAGCACACACTATCAGTCATCACTAGAGGATTCTTCACCTTATTTCTCCTCTTCATGTTGATCATCAGTATTCCCATTGTGTTCTTCCTCCTCGTTATCTACGTCCATTATCCTTATATATTTGGTCATCGATGGACCAACATCGTCCTCCCTCTTCCTTTTCCTGTTTGGAACCTATGCACTCTAAGTTGGAAACTCTGTTGGCTGAGGTGCAGCAACCAGGGGAACCACTTCAACTAGTTCAGAGTCAGCAAAAAATTAATCCTCGATATTAAACTCCATAACATAGGTTGGGCTATTTGGTGGTGTCACCGGAGTGATTAAGTCTGAGCTTATGTTGGTGCTCATGGAAGACCATGAGTCACATAAAGAACCAGCGAAGGTGGAAGTTGACATGATAATTAGAAATTGAAGATGTAAAAAATGTTTAAGAATATAGAGTTTGTTTTTAAATTAGCCTCTGGTTATTAGAGTTATTTATAGGCATGGAGGGAGTCTAAGCTTATGAGGTGGTGTGGCTATATTAATCATTACATAGCCTCTTTGTCCAATCAAAAATTAATGGGTTATGGTGATTAGATGGCTTTTTGCGTGCTCAATGCACTTAACGTTTACCAAAGCGGACGACATAGCCTATTCGTATTCTTCAACGATGATTTCGAATTATTTAATTTATATCAGGATAAGTTGCGAACTGTTTTAGTGGTAGTTTTCTCAGCCTATATTTGTTTTAGTGGTAGTTTTCTCATCCTATATCAGGATAAGATGCGAATTGTTTAGTAAGAATTTTGTTTTCTGTATACATCAGGGAATTATGCGAATTGTCCAAATACCCACTGTTCTTTAATATCTGTTTAAAAATTTCATACATTGCACATTTCTGAAACAAAAAAACTCTATATACACCAAAAATTACAAGGAATATATGTACACAAAAAAATCACAATGTCATACAGAAAAAGATTACTACCAGTACGAGTTGGTGTCACCATCATTTAGGAAAAAATAAAACATTTCTGCTCTGAAGTCTCTTAATATATGTTTATGGTAAGTCTCCTGCACATATCCTCGTTGGATAATATCTCTAGCTTATTGACAGACGAAAATACCACAGTCAAGGGTGCCTTGTTTTTGTTGTACAATTTTTATGTTCTTTATCACCTTCCACCCTGTCTTTGTAGTAGGTATGTATTCTTTATCTAGTAAATACTTAATCTGGTTATAATAATTTGTGTCAGAAATCAGCACAAATACTTATACTGTGGATGTCAAATAATTCGCAACCTATATTGGGAATTGTTTGGCAAACAAATCCAAAAGTGTTGCGAACAACTCTCGGGATATGCTGCGAATTGTATGGAACTTCAACGTATTACATTTCCAAACAAATCTAAGGACTTTTAGTTGCAAACAAATCTCAAGGTTTATATATATATATATATCATTTACATAGGAATTTATATGCATATCATGTGTGGATGAGGTGTGGTGATGTGTTGAATATGAGGACGATATCCTGCATGGACAACATGTGGTCATGTATTGATGATGTTTTATGTTGACGAGGTGTGGTTATGTATGGATGAGTCATGCGTGGATGATGCATGATCCCGTGTGGAAGATGTTTTTTACATTTATAGTCTAGCGGTGACTAAAAATGTAAAGAAAAGATCAACCATTGTAATATGTAATAACAAATGATTGAGGCTAATGATCGACGTACAATCTGGTTGCTCGTTTCTCGTGTACTTTTTGGCTAATCAATAACCATCAAAGAATGGGAAATTCTTGTGCATAAACAAACTTTCTCTAAAAAAATGTTTTCAAACTCTCTCTCTCTCTCTCTCTCTCTCTAAAAGCATTGGAATGAGATCGATGAGAAGCTGTGAGATTTTATAAGAGAAGATTGGCCCTTAGAATTGTGTAAATCCTAGAGGTAAGTGGGTCTGTTTTCCTAGGGGTAAAATGTCCAAAATAGAGGAAATAAGTGCCTAAGAAAAGATCGGACAGATCTTAGACTAATTTATGTAAGAAGAAAAGACACAAAAGGGCATGTCAATCGACAATTGACAGATGAGGAAGTATTTCATTGGAGGTATCAAAGAATCATTGGTGTTTTTTTTTAAAACTTGAAATCTATATTGAGTTCATCTTTTATCTTTATGCCAACGTTGATGTGATTTTAAAAAATTTGAGTGAACATTTTATAATGATGAATTTCTAACCATGTTTAATGTACTGCGTTTGTATCATGTACCAACTTTTTGGTATCGTGAACTAAATTTTTACTTATTAAAAAAATAATGAGCTTGACAAATTCAATTAATTTGTGAATGCACATTCATAAAATGTGTCTTGGAACTTGTTTTTGCAATTTATCTTTCATCTCTAAGTAACATACATTGTAACAAGTACACTGGACTTGGAAATTTAAAGGTCATACGTAACACCTACTTAAATGAATAAATTATTATTATTTTATATAATAATATCTCGCTAAATTAATACAATATTCTGATCCTAACATTATTAATTTATAGAGGTTTTACTATATAGTTAACATATTTGCGGATACGACTGCCATCTCGTACATCATTCTCTAAGTCTACCTAGTAGTGGCATCGCTTTAACACTTTACACGTTCTGCAAAATCTATTAAATCTTCCATACTAGTAAATATATTTACATACATGGACGTGAAATTCATAAGCTCGTTGTAGAGGACATCCCTAATCAACCTCCATTTATTTTGTTGTATGTTCAACGCAAACACAATTGAATGATACATGCATCGGCCATCGAATTTATTGAAAAATAATACAAAAGATTAGGCTTAATTAATCCGCTTAGTGCCAAGGAACTACCTCCTCCTGCACACAGTAGGTATAAAAGCCTTTCCTATTTCCTATTAAAGGCCTTTCCTATTTCCTATTTCCTATTAAATTTCAGTGGTCCACTTATATAAAGACATGTAGATGTAGGAGAACGGAGCAAGTGTGAGCAATAGCATCATCATATTCATCATATTCATATGCATACGCAAATAGAACTCTCTCCGAAAACCCTAAAACTCCCTCAGTCCTCCTCCTGCAACATGAGATTTGAATTCTGTACAAGTGATCAGGTCGAAGTTATGAAACACGATCGATCAGATTCCGACGCCAAGTCTTACTACCATGCTACATTACTCGGGCCTCCAGCAATGCAGAAGAATCTGGTTCTCGTCAAGTACAAAACCTTAACGATTCTTGAATCGGACGGGTCAAAACCTAAGACCGAGTACGTGGAGCTAAACCGAATTCGTCCTCTTCAGCCGGTGGAGCTTAATCGCTGGTTTAAAGTGGGCGACGAGGTGGACGCGTTAAGACAAACAGAAGGGTGCTGGATCCAGGGTGTAGTCAAAGGTATAGTTGACACTGCGAGGTTCCTTGTTGGATTGTATGATGATTTGGTAAAAGTTGAAGTGTATGGGTGGGATTTGAGGTTACATCGTGAGTGGAACGGCGATATTGAATCATGGACTCCTCCTCCTCTTGAAATCAATGTAAGTTGACACTGTTGTTTGTTTGTTTTAGTTGATTTCTCTTGAATATAGAATGGATTATATAGAATGGATTATGATTATGATTATGGATGGGTTCAGTCTTCAGTGTTTGACTGTTTGTGTTTGATTAAGTATACCCTTATAAAGCTAAGCCACCGTGTTTTACTTTCTCAGGACACCATATTCGGGCGACCTCCAACCTTTTCTGAAGATCCAGGAACAATATCCAGGAACAATCTCGAACCTCAAATGCCGATGTTTGTTGACAATATCTCCAACTCTAAGGTATTGTCTCAATTTCTTTTTTTTTTTATTTATTTATTTATTTATTTATTTTTTTATTTTTTTATTTATCATGTATTCAATACGAAGATAAATTACCATATTAATTGAAATTATCATGAACACTATTTGTCTTTGGTTGTTTTATGTTATTGAATTCTTGATAGCTAAAATTGCACGATAAGTTTCTTTCGGTGCTGTTTTATTGTATGAATCTTGCATTATAGATAGGACTTGGATATATATGAGTTGTTCTGTTTATCATAGAAGATGTTAACTTTTAGGACAAAATTAATTATTTCAGGGCAACCAACCGTCATGTCATATCATATTTACCTAGATTGTCCAGCTTTCTGAATATGCTATACAAATTTGGTATGAAAGGGCTTCAAAATCAAATGCCTGGAAATGTTTTTCAAAGTCCTCTTGCGTAATTAAGTTATACCAACTTGTGTAAAATCCGCATAGCACTGCATTAAGGATTAAGAAAGATGCAACTTCAATTGCAACTAGAAACAATTTTGAACCTCCTTTCTCTTGCTTGTTTTTATGTGCAGGATAAATCGACTGACATTTATCGCAGGCCTAGAAAGATGAGGAAGATAGAATGTAGCAAATCACTTGCACATTTTGATGTTGGGACAAAAGTCGAGGTTAGTCGCGAAGAGGAAGGATACAAGGGGTCCTATTTCGCTGCGGTGGTCGTTGGCTTCCAACAACACGATAAGTTCGTTGTCGAATATCTCACCTTGACGACAGATGACGAGACAGGGCCTTTAACAGAAGAAACAGAAGGGAAGTATATTAGGCCATATCCTCCTCAACTTCCATCCATTGCCAAATTTCAAGTATTTCAGAAGGTTGATGTTTGGCAGAACGAAGGCTGGTGGGTCGGTGTTGTTTCAAGAGTTTTGAACCACAAAAGATATATTGTCTATTTTGAGAGTACAAATGAGGAACTCGAATATGCACATTCTGATTTGAGGACCCACCAGGATTGGATCGATGGAAAATGGGTCAAATCTCCAAAGGAAAAAGTAAAAACTCAGCTCTTAAGGCCTAATATGCTAGCACCCAAAAATGATGAACGCGCTGGAAGATCAAGCATACAGTTTGCAAAAGGGATGCATGTAGAGGTTAGAAGCGACGAAGAGGGTTACGAGGGTGCTTGGTTCGCTGCAACCATTGTCAACTTGATAGGTCATGGCAAATATCTAGTGGAGTACCAGACACTGAAAACAGATGACGGAAGTGATTTCCTAAAAGAAGAGGCACATGTCTCGGACATAAGACCCTGTCCTCCGCCGATTAGACGTGTCTGTCGCTACGACCTTCTTGAATTTGTTGATGTTTGGTACAATGATGGGTGGTGGGTGGGTCAAGTATATAAACTTCATGCCGGTTCCAGATATGGGGTGTATTTTAAAAGCACGAACGAGATATTGGTATTTGAGCACTGGGATCTGAGGCCTCATCAAGAATGGAGAAATGGAGTGTGGGCTTCTTCCGCTGATCGGGGGTTATAAACTTGGGGGTGCAGGAAGCATGAATTAGGTGAATATGGTGTAAGTGGAGGTATAGGATCCGTAACTTTTTGTATCTAAAAGCTGCCTGGGTGCATTATATAGTAGTAGTGATAGTGGATGCCTACGTTAGCAATGGATAAAACCATAGTAATAGTAATGGTTTATGTAAGTATGGAAATCTAACCCTTTATAATGTAATGTTGGATGTCTGGATCTATATTGAATATATCATACCTGAATTGATGATTCCATCATTTGAAAGTCATTATCTTTTTATATATAGTTGGATTTCCGATAAAATCTTTATTGATTAGGAATCAATTTTTTACAATAATAAAATTCATTTTTTCCAACTGTTACCCGAAAATCCCTACAAAATCTAAAAATTACGCAATAATGATTCCGAAAATCTGTACAATATCTAAAAATTTGATTATGGAATAATGATTGAATAGTTAGTAGATTCTTTGTTCTCCGTTGTGGAAAATATGGAAAACTGAATTATTAAATTTTGGTGTCAATTTGTGTGGTTGGTTCGAATTTGATCATAAGTTTGCTAGTGCCAGTGCCGATGAGTACATAGTTAATATAATAAAAATATGCTATCATAATATATAGTTTATATATATTATCATAAACGTTATTGCGTTCAACTATACCAAATTATCTTATATCTCTAATTCTTACCTAACATCATTATATGGTCTATTTTTCTTTTTACAAAATTGATATGTTATCATTTTTATTCCACGAATATAAAATTTTAACAACACAATCAAAGTTTATATTGAAATAATTATAATGATGTAAGATAAAACGAATACATTGTCTGAATTTATTAACAATCTTAAAGTGAGAACAAAAACAAACAAATATTAAGATTGGTACCACGGGTAACATTTATGGACTCCGTTTGTTCTTTATGGACCGTTTGGTTTCACCTCCCATAAGCACTCGTTGTCCAAATGATGAAATCTATCTTTTCATCATAAATGTCGAAATAATGCAAATTTCCGGCAAAAATAAAGTCGTAAAATAATAATTTATTATGCTGTATAAAGTTTGGACAAAATTCAAATGCCCACTATTTTTCGTAAGGGATGTTATGTAAAACAAAATCGTCATCTTTCGACTTGCAATGTAATAACAAGTTTTCTTTAGAATCTAAACTATTTTTGATATGCACATGTGATTCATCAATTAGAAAACATATTTTATATTCACCTCCACGTATGTTTTGAATAATGAGAAACAAAATCAAAAAAAAAATTTAGAAAAGTTTGGATTCATTTTTTGAAGGTGATATATATTTGGTTTATGATATCTCTCATTTTGTAAAAGAGAGCAACACTCTTTTATACTACTCTTTCCTTTCCGATGTAAAACTCATCTACCGACTATTAATATACATAATATTGGTTTTCAAAATATTTAAATGTAAATAAATATAATGAGTAAATAAAATAAATAATGGTTTGCTATAAATATTATAGGTGTATTAAGACTACACTGAAATATTATGAAGTCATAAATATGAAACAAAATAATTTCCTAAGAACCCAACTATTTTACGGCATATACAATTGGCATCTTATTATTTTGGTATTTTATTTTAATATTATATTATTATTTTATGCGGTATTTATTAACCATCATAATATATATTTTGCTAATAACTTTTTATTTTATAATTTTAATACACTAAAGGGTTTTTACTATATAAGATGGAATATGAATAAATAAACAATTGGCCAAAACTGGTAATATATTTTTTTAATCTGAAAACTTCTTTTTATTAATATGATAGTAATACAAGCAGAGTTTGGTACACTTGGTGAAACTGCATATTACAATTTGAGACTTGAATTGACGTAATTCAAGATCAGATTGAAATTTATTGTTTTTGTCCTTGTTCAGCAGCAAAAATTCCTATTACTTAGTTTGTGTTAGGCATCAATGCTCCTACTCCTTTGTGCGTCATTGCATTTTAATCCTTGATTACTTAATCTAGTTTTCTTCTTGCCATCTTGATATCCACCTTCCTCATTGTCTTGATTCTCCTTGTCTTGATAACCTTCAAAAGTAACAAATATGTTGGTCAGGTTGAGAACCTGCCATAAAGGTGTTAGCATGTTAATATAAGTGTCTGAAATAGCCCAAGTTCAAGATTTCTAGTAATAGGATATCATTGAGAGGGCTAGGAGTGTTAATTCCATTGAAAGAGCAGTCTTTCTTTTGTTCTAAAGGATACTTAGCAATCCAATCAGCATCATAGTTTTCTTCTCTAAAAATATTTTTAAGAATCATTTTTTAGTTTATCAGTTTTCTACAGCATGTTAAAACATTGTATAAGAACCGCAGATACTTATCATATTCTATCATGTTAAATAAATCTAAAGAGTCTATCTCAACATCTATCTCTGTCAAGTTGTTTATTTGACAGAATCTGAGTCCATGTAACAGAGCTAAATATTCAGTTATTAAGGGTGTACATTTGCCAATCAATATTCTTTGTCCTATAATTAACTCACTATTAGAGTTTATGATAATGAGACCACTGCTAGACTCCCCATTATGCAGTGAGGAGCCATCACAGTTAAGCTTAAGCCTATTTGTGGAAGGAGGGTGCCACTTAATATATAGATAGTTCTTTTTGGTTGGGAGATGATTAGCACAGTTTAGGTCCTTAGCTACATGTGGATCTTTTCTCCAATGTTTAATTTTGATTAAAAAATATATGTCTAAAGTAAATAAAAGATATTTGACTTGCTTAATTATCGATCTATCATTACTAATCAAACCATCATGTTTCATTTTATTTCTTGCTATCCAAATTGTCCACACTATCAATGATGGTATTATTGTTCTAATATGAGTCTTATACAATGTAGAAGAAAACTATTTATTTATAACATGGTTAATTGTCATATGTTTTCGTATAGATATCTTAAAGATATTAGAAAAATATAACGAGACATTCCATGTTAATGGACAAGAGACAAACACATGATTTAACGTTTCACATTCTGGATAGAAGTGGCATTTAGAAACTAAACTAATTCTCCTATGTTGAATGTTAGTGTCTACTGATATTAAGTTGTTAATAACTCTCCACAAGGTAATTGAGCACTTTTTTGGCGTAATATTTTTCCAGATTTGACTTTTGAAAAAAGATTGAACATTTTTTATTCTTATATTATTCCAAGTGAGTTTAAGATTAAACTTACCATCTGGAGATAGTTTTCACATGATTGAGTCACCATTATTAGGATTAATTTGAATCTTAACTATCTTTCCAATTTCAAAATCAAAGACCACATCATTTTTAATTTTCGTCATGTTCCATAAGAAATTAGTCCAGTATTCATTCACCCTAGTTTTTGTATACCAAGTGCTTGATATATTAGGAGTTAATTCAACTAGGGCTCTAGAATCATGCCATTTTTCTAAGAAAAAAATCTACATTTCCTTTCCCCATTACCCAAAATATGTTTTCTTCTGCCTTAGTTCTAACTTTTAACATTCTTTTCCATATTCTAGAGTCTGATTGCTTAGACAAAACTTGTAAGGGATGTAATTTAGAGCAGTAGATATTATTTAAAAGGTTATCATATAGTGTATTATTTTCCCTAAAGTTAAACCACAGTTTATGTGACAAAGCTACTTGTACAGTTGAAATGTCTCTAAAGTTTAGGCCATTTTCACTAAAAGGTTTGCATAATTTAGACCATTCAGTCCATAATATACTTTTATTATTCTCAGTGTGACCCCATATGAACTTATTGAGTAGTTTGTTAATTATGTTAATTATTGTCTTTGGTATTGTGATACACTGGATATAATAAAGGGGATAAGCCAGCAAGATTGATTTGATCAAAATCAGTCTGCCCCCAAACGATAATTGGTGTGGATAAAAGTAGCCTGAGGGTAGGCTGGTAATTTTAAGTGGAGTTTTAAGGCGGCGTAAGGGTGTTTCACGGTGGTGTGGTGGTGTTTCCAGATATTTCAGGGTGTTTCAAGGTGTTTTAAGGGTGGTGAGAGAATTGAGCAGCCTGGCAGCAGTTAATTTTTCTTACCCATAGTTAATGCTGGTGGTTGGGTATTTATAGTGTGTAATTTGGGCCCTTATGGGCTTTCGGGTCAAGTTTCATGGACCCGGGTCATGTTTAAAGACCCATGAAGTTTAAGCAAATGCACAGGTAGCTTAGTCAGATAGTGATTAGGTTTAAAAGTACTTTAGTCATAGTTCGAATCGTCTTATGTTTGCTTTGTCCAAAATCACCTGTCCGGACCAAACAGTCCTGTTCGGATTATAGTCTTGGAGTCTGTCCGATTTTCGGGGAGTTTTACTTTGGACTACCCTTCCGGGGAGCTCTTCGAATTCGGACTCATCAATAATGACTTAGAATTTCAATGGTCTATACTAGTTCTGATCTTATTTATGATTTCATCATAATAGGTAGTTTTATTTTTTTAGAAATATTGATATACCTAAGTGCTTGAAAGGTAATGAGTTATGGTTAAAACCAAATAGATGTTCAAGAGTCCTAATACGTTGCCTAGTTAAATTAGATGGAGCTATAAAAGTAGTTTTATGTAAGTTAATTTGTTGACCAGATAAACTTTGATAGGTATTCATAAAGTTACTTATCTTCTTTAGATTCCTAATTGAGCCATTTAGAAATAATAGGACATCATCTACAAAGGATAAGCAGTTTATAATTAAGGATCCTCTAGTTTTGTAAATGAAAGTAGGATCTAAAGATATGTTCTTATTAATTCCTCTCATAAAAAATTCATCTGCTAGAATGAAAAGAGAGGGGGATAAAGGATCCTACTGTCTGATTCCATTTGAAGATTTGAAAAACCCATATGCTATTCCATTTACAATCACAGAGTACTGGATATGTTGAATGCTTTTTTGACTAAATTGCTCACTCTATTATTAAAGCCAAATGATTACATTACTTGATATATAAAGTTAAAGTTCAATTTGTCAAAAGATTCTTTCATATCCAAATTGATTATAATATTACTGCCCCTTTGTTTTTTTGTTTAAATCATGAACTAGATCTTGTGTAATCAAAATGTTCTCATGTATATTTATATTAGGGACATATGCCTCTTGTTCTTTTGAAATTAGTTTGGGCAGTAGTATTTGTAATCAATTATTTATAAGTTTAGTGATTATTCTGTTGAAAACGGAACATAAACTAATTGGTCTAAAGTCAGACGAGGTCCTAGCAGGGTTTTTTTTAGTATTAAACAAATAGAGGCTGCAAATATTCCTTTTGGGAAGCTAGGTTTGCTAAGATAATCAGAGATTACATTAACTAGATTTACTTTAGTTATAGGCCAGCATTCTATATAGAATCTGTATTTGAAACCATCAACTCCACATACACTACAACTATTAAGACCCTTATTAACTATATATGTCTCTTCTATTGTAGGCTCAGCTAACAAGGATCTATTGTCTTAGTCAGTAACTAATTCTGGTATAATGTTAGATGGAAAATCATGGACGGGATCATCATTCTTATTATTTAATAGTTCTTGAAAGTAATTAACAGCTGAATCACCTATTAAATTTTGATACTCTAATATGTTGTTATTATCAATGATCTCATTTATCATGTTTCTACATATTTTCTTTTTTAAAAAGTTGTGAGATGTTCTAGTGTTATTATCTTCATCTTTTAACCATTCGGAGGCACTCTTTTATTTCCAGTATTTCTCTTCCTTAGCAAACAGAATTAAGTGTTTGGCCTTTAACTCAGAAAGTTTCTTATTGTTTTCCATAGAGTAGGATAACTCTAAAATTCTTTCAGTTATTTTAATTTCATCTTCAGTTTTTTTAATACAATAAAAAATGTTGCCAAATGCTTATTTATTCCAGGTTTTAAATGGTTTTTAATCTTCTAAGCTTAAACCAGAATAAATGAACGTAAGAGTTGGTAAAAGGTGATGTATCTATTGGGGTATTCCAATTATTTTCAACTGTTGGAATGAAATTTGATGACTTAACCACAAATTTTGAAATCTAAAGGGTGGCTTTTGTTCAGTTGACACAGATGAGACTGAAACTATTAAGGGTGAGTGGTCTAACCCAGTTCTAGCCAGATGCCTCACCCTAGTTATATCAAAATACTCTCTCCAATTATTATTATTATATAAGACTCGATCTAGTCGTTTCCACTTATGGTTGTTTGTCCATGTAAGATTTGAACCTGAGAATCCTGGATCCTCAAGTTTACAGTCTAAGATCATATTATTAAAATCCTCCATTGAATTCATACACAGTGTAGCACAATTAAGTTTTTCACTTGCGTTGGAGATGGTGTTAAAATCTCCAACAACAAGCCAGGGGTCATTGTTGTGATATATTAGTACAACTACGAATCTTTTGTCCTTTGCGGTAACCTTAACCCAATTAGTCAAGTGTTGTTGCATATAATTTTCTTTCGTGATAAATAAATCACTATAATCTACAAAGCAAGCCTCATTTACTTCGTCGGTATTCGTAACATCCAAAACCACTAAACGGGAATCCTTAACCTCATCCTGCAATCACAAACCATTAAACATCAAAACCATAAAAATAAGGGAAAAAATAAATTTACACTTCAAACCGCTGGTATGAACATGCTACACCGATGGTACGGGTAACATATTTTTCACCTTTACACCGACGGTGCTGACATAAATACGGAGGTGCAATATTAAAACACCAACGATATCAACTACGTTATACTGTAGTTACATATAGTATGAAGCTACGATACCAACAATGTAACATGAGTGCACTAACGACTTGGGCCTGGTTACACAACTGGGTCAAAACTTTAATACAAAAAAATAGTTACACCACATGTGATAAAAACAATATTGAAAATGATTATGTGTAAAGTAATCCTCTTAGTGCGAATGAACCATACACCGTAGGCGTAAAAGCGGCTAAGCACCTTCGTTAGTCACTTGTTTTAAAACTACAACTCAAGTTATATGTGTATCAAAACTACCACTTTGTAGGTTTTTTTTACATTTATAGTCTAGCGGTGACTAAAAATACAAAGAAAAGATCAACCCCTATAATATGTAATAACAAATGGTTGAGGCTCAGGATCGACGTATAATCTGGATCCTCGTTTCTCGTGTACTTTTTGGCTAATCAATTACTATCAAAGATTGAGAAATTCTTGGGCATAAACAAACTTTCTCTAAAAAAATGTTTTTCAAACTCTCTCTCTCTCTAAAAGCATTGGAATCAGATCGATAAGAAGATGTGAGATTTTATAAGAGAAGATTGGCCCTTCGAATAGTGTAAAGCCTAGAGGCGAGGGGGTCTGTTTTCCTAGGGGTAAAATGTCCAAAATAGAGGAAATAAGTGCCTAAGGTAAGATTGGACTGATCTTAGATTAATTTGTGTCATAAGAAAAGATAAAAAAGGGCATGTCAATCGACAACTGACAGATGATGAAGCATTTCATTGGAGGTATCAGAGAATCATTGTTGTTTTTTTTAAACTTCAAATCTATATTGAGTTCATCGTTTCTCTTTATGTCAACGTTAATGTGATTTTAAAAAAATTAAGTGAACATTTTATAATGGTGAATTTCTAACCATTTTTAATGTACTCGTTTGTATCATGTACGAACGTTTTGGTATCATGAACTAAATTTTAAAGTATCATGAACTAAATTTTTACTTATTAAAAAAATAATAAACTTGACAAATTCAATTAATTTGTGAATGCACATTCATAAAATATGTCTTGGAACTTGTTTTGTAATTTATTTTTCATCTCTAAGTAACACACATTGTAACAAGTACACTGGACTTGAAAAATTAAAGGTCATATGTAACACCTACTAGTTCAAAATCAGTTTGCCCCCAAACGACAATGACTTAGAATTCCAATGGTGTATACTAGTTCTGATCTTGTCAATGATTTTATAATAATAGGTAGTTTTGTTTTTTAGAAATATTGGTATACCTAAGTGTTTGAAAGGTAATGAGCTATAGTTAAAACCAAATAAGTGTTCAAAAGTCCTAATAAGTTGCCTAGTTAAATTAGATGAAGCTATAAAAGTAGTTTTCTATAAGTTGATTTATTGACCAGATAAACTTTGATAGGTATTCATAAAGTTACTTATCTTCTTTAGATTCATAATTGAGCCATTTAGAAATAATATGACATATGAAGAAAGAGTAGTTATCTTCTTTATCCTCTCATAAAAAATTCTTCTGCTAGAATGAAAAGAGAGGGGGATAAAGGATCCCCGTGTCTGATTCCATTTGAAGATTTGAAAAACCCATATGCTATTCCATTTACAATCACAGAGTATTGGATATGGTGAATGGTTTTTTGAACTAAATTTATCACTTTATTATTAAAGCCAAATGATTGCATTACTTAATATATAAATTTAAAGTTCAATTTTTCAAAAGCATTTTCATATCCAAATTGATTATAATAATACTACCCCTTTGTTTTTTGTTTAAATCATGAACTAGCTCTTTTGTAATCAAAATATTCTCTTGTATATTTCTATTAGGGACATATGCCCCTTGTTCTTTTGAAATTAGTTTGGGCAGTAGTATTAGTAATCTATTATTTATAAGTTTAGAGATTATTCTGTTGAAAACAGAACATAAACTAATTGGTCTAAAGTCAAACCAGGTCTTAGCAATGTTTTTTTTTGTATTAAACAAATAGAGGTTGCAAAAATTCCTTTTCGGAAGCTAGGTTTGCTAAGATAATCAGAGATTTCATTAACTAGATCTACTTTAGTTATAGGCCAGTATTCTATATAGAATCTGGAGTTGAAACCATCAACTCCAGATACACTACAACTATTAAGACCCTTAATAACTATATATGTCTCTTCTATTGTAAGCTCAGCTAACAAGGTTCTATTGTCTTGGTCAGTAACTAACTCTAGTATAATGTCAGATGGAAAATCATGGACAGGATCATCATTCTTATTATTTAATAGTTCTTGAAAGTAATTAACAGCTGAATCACCTATTAAATTTTGATCATCTAATATGTTGTTATTATCAATGATCTCAATTTTCTTGTTTCTACATCTTTTCTTTTTAACAAAGTTGTGAAATGTTCTAGTGTTATTATCTCCATCTTTTAACCATTTGGAGGCACTCTTTTGTTTCAAGTATGTCTCTTCCCTAGCTAGAAGAACTAAGTGTTTGGCCTTTAACTCGGAAAGTTTCTTATTGTTTTTCATAGAGTAGGATAACTCTAAAATTCTTTCAGGTATTTTAATTTCCTCTTGAGTTATTTCAATACAATAAAAAATATTGCCAAATACTTCTTTATTCCAAATTTTAAATGGTTTTTTTAATCTTCTAACCTTAAACGAGAATAAATGAATGTAAGATTTGGTAAAATGTGATGTATCTATTGGGGTATTCCTATTATTTTTAATTGTTGGAATGAAATTTTGACGACTTAACCACATATTTTGAAATCTAAAGGGTAGCTTTTGTTCAGTATACACAGATGAGACTGAAATTATTAAGGGTGAGTGTACTAACCCAGTTCTGGCCAGATGCCTCACCCTAGTTATATCAAAATACTCTCTCCAATTATCATTATATAAGACTCGATCTAGTCGTTTCTAGTTATGGTTGTTTGTGCATGTAAAAGTTGGAAATGAGAATCCTGGATCCTCAAGTTTACAGTCTAAGATCATAGTATTAAAATACTCCATTGAATTCATACACAGTGTAGCACAAGTAAGTTTTTCACTTGCGTTGGAGATGGTGTTAAAATCTCCAACAACAAGCCATGGGTCATTGTTGTTGTTATTGGACATGTTTCTGAGTTGTTCCCAAAGGTTCATTTTTTGTATTCTATTACATTTTGCATATACTATGGTAACCAGAAACTCTTCCAAAGAGTCAGAATGGTGTACTATAGTGTGAACAAGTTGGTCAGCATCTAAAACTATATCAATTTTGTATGAGTTTATCCAGAAGAGCCATATTTTATTATTTGTATTACCAAAGAAATTATCAAAACCAAGTTTTTAGAAGTTTTTTTCAATTTTTTCAATAGATATCATAGGTTCTTGAAGCACTATGAGATCTATTGAAAACTTTTTAACTTTATCTTTTATTCTTCTAATGGTATTTTGGTTTCCAACACCTTTGGCATTCCAGTTTAAAAATGAGACTGACATTTCTAAATATTTTTTGAGGATCTTATAGATCCTTTAAAGGTTATTGGCTTGTTGATGATATTACTCTTAAAACTTTTGATCTTTATTTTATTAGCTTTCCTTTGACCTTTTTGTTCAATCTTATCGGTTTGTTTATCTATTGGAGACTGTGGTACACTTAAGTTTTGTCTATCACTAGATATTTTACAGAAATCTTTATCAGAAAAAGTATCATCATTCAAAATGTTAAAAGTGTTACTTAAATTTATGGATTGTATAGCCTCAATGACGTCACTTTCATTAATATCAGGGGGATTATTATTCTGATTAAAGACCATACAGTTTTCTTTAGTGTTTATCCTTTTAGGAAAATTTAATTCTGTGTTATTATAACCATTCTCAATTTGGGCTTTCAGATTATTCTCTACAGGTTGATTCAGTTCACTAGGCATATTTTAACTTGTATTCATACCATTATTTGAAGACACCACTACAGATTTCAACTTGGGAATCCATTTCTCATTATATGTTTTCATCTTTTAAGTAATTATCTGGTTATCTTTTGATATTAACTCATCCATTTTACAAGAACTTTCTATATGGCCTAAATGCCTACAGTTTCTGCAATATGCAGGTTTGTCATTATAAATGACATCTTGCCAGAATTTGTCTCGATCACCAAATCTTATCCAAAGTCTTTGGGGAAGGAGACTTGAGGTATCCACTACTGTCCAAGCTTTACAAAGATTAAATCTTGTACAGTTTTTGTTGGGTATCCATATTGACAAAGGTAAGCCAATTGCCTTTGCAATATGTTCAATTGTGTCTATGTTGTACATCATTTCAGGAATATTAGGGAAAGAGATCCAAACTGGAGTCAAAGGAGACTCCCGTTTGGGGTTAAATTCAGTGGTCCATCTAAGATTCTAAAGGAGAATTGGTCTATAGTTCTAGTTGTTCGTTTTCAGAATGTTTTAACGTCATTTATGTTATCAAATTCCATGAAAATATGCCTATATATAGATACCATAAAACTAGCAAGACACGAGGGGATACTTTCTTACTGCTAACTCAAGGGTTGGCGACAGACTATTCCACCATGAAACTAGCTTTTCTACGAGTCTTGCTCTTATCTCATTATTTTCCAGCCAACCATTGTACAAGTCTACTCATAAAACTACCCAGAGATTTAAAGTTACCAATGAAGGTGTATCTCATCAAACATATTTTATGCACTCTACATTTTTCTGTCTTTACCGTCCATTGAGCACCACACCTGAGCCGTAGCCAAAGATGTAGTGTGAATCCACTAATGAAGCCGATGGTATGGTCAGCCAATGCATTTTCCACTCAATGTGAGCAAGTGACTTTCCTCTTGGTAACAGAGACAGGCGCCGAAAAATTTCCAACTCACGCAACTGACAACAAAATCTTATGTGGAAATATCGGCGAATAGGTAAGAGACCGATCGTTGGAATGCCTCCATCTCCGCATCTTGACTCATTGGTTCACGAGAAGTACCAGTCATCGTATGATCGGATGGTCCTTGAAAATCTATGGTCGACATTATCAAAACTAAAAAACCAAGAATATCGATAACCCGAGATTCTCCACAGAGAACAGAAGCTAGAAATTGAACGGGTTTGGAATTTGAAGAGAAAAAGAGAAGAAAAGGAACGTGAGCTCTACTTGTGCATGTACTCTCCATGTATCTCCAAGTTATTCTACATGTAACATTGTCTACATCATTTACAAAAATAGCATTAAGGGAAATATGAAGCAATTTACACAATATATGGATTTAGACAACTTTATCTTATTATAATAATAAATTAAAAATTAATTTTTTTAATGAGCATCGACTTCAAACAAGAGATATCTTTACAAAATCAAAACAAATATTTTATATGACTTCGTCAAGGGATATTCCAAAAGAATTTTTAGTGATCCTCAATGGTTTCACTTTATAACTCGAATTTTAAAAATTAAACCTTCAAAAGATACGTATGCCTTATAACTTATCTTAATCATCATAAGATACCATAAAGAATATTAGTAAACATGCATACTTACAAGAAGAAATTATTGTTCTATATACAATTTACAGCTTTAAAAATCATTCGACACACAAAGAACATAAATTGTGCATATTTTATTATGAGGCTATAAGCCAATGTTTGCCAGCAGCAAAATAGAGGTCGTTCCCTCAATTGTGCCAGTTTCACCCCGTGATCTCCATAATATGCGCTAAATTTTCTCGATGATAGAAAAGTCTATAAGCTAAGTGATCTCCATCTCTATTATACAAAAATATTATAAGTCAAATAATTTCCATGTAAATAATGATAAAATCTACAAAATAAAGGGGTCATATACACTAATACATAAGCGAACATGGTTTATAAGCTAAGTCTATAAGGCCACAAAGAGGCCATATAGAGCCTAGAATTAAAAAGTAAAATTAGCGAACATGGTAAATTAACTAAGCCTATAAGGCCATGTGAGGGGCCATACTGAGCCTAGACTTAGAAAATCAATTCTCTCTCTCTCTCTCTCCCATTCTACCATGACATGAAATTTCTAAAAAATCTCAAACACATGGCTTTTTGTTTGCATCATGTATACCCAAGTTTTTCTAGTAACATCATCAGTAAATGTAACAAAATACTTATTACCACCAATAGACTCAACATCCATGGGACCACAAACACATAATTTACTAACTCCAACGTTTTTTGAAAATGATGCTCTATGTTGCATTACTTTCAAACAATGGTCACAAAGGTCAATACTAATAACTTTATCAAAATAAATGATTGACTTAGTGACAAAGGTTTTTATCTTCTTATCACTCATGCATCCTAATCTTTGATGTCATAAGTTAAGAGATTTTTTTCTTCGACTACATTCAGCTCCCTAGAACATATACCCAAATATACAAAATAAAACTATGGAAATATCTCGAAGATCTTTGATCTCACTTAAGATGGGACATTGTAAAGAAAAAGAAATTGATTAGAGAAGTCTAACGCCACTCTACCATCTAAATATATTTTGACATTCTTACAATACTAAAACTTTTGGTTCTTCTTCAAACAAAGCAATATCAAAACCAAATATTTAGTGAATAATATTTGATTTCGCCAATTTCCAGCTGGATCATAACCTAAAGTATTAAAATCAGCTTTTGAAGAAGAAATCAAATAAATACAGGATGAGTAAAGCTAAAAGAAAACGATGTTGTCTGGTGTTACCTACTAACGTGGTGATATATTCTTTGTAAATAAATTCAAAAGTCCAAATCTTGCTGTATGAGCAATCTGGAATTGGAAATATAAACGAAATGTTCTTTTAAAGCCTCTTCAAGGTATTAGAGAACATGCGTCTACTTGTTATGGCCAAGTGTCAAATGGTACATATAAGGCCAATAGCTGTAAACATTTCAAAATTAATAAATTATATTATTTTTCAAAAAAAATTATATTTTATACTAAATTTTAATCAAAAATGAATATTAAATCTCGATATACATCTAGTTAAATTTATAATGAATTTATGTCTAGTTACAGACGAGATTGGAAAAATTTAAAATTATCATAACGATTTGATCTATTGTTTAGTTAAAAAATACTATATTTATGAACACATATCATATATTTATTCTCCATAAATCCCATCATAATGCAAATTTTGGTCTACGATCACATTTAAGTTACCTCGTCATATGAAGGCCACGATTGTACATAAAAACTATCCCATATATGAGTTTTACCTTTTTCGACGAGGTTTTGAGTTTGATTTTCATTTTTTATGTATACATGTGTTATTTTTTGTTATCATAAATACGTTTTTAGGTTCAGTTTCCATTCAAGACAGCTTGAACAAGTATTATATATATGTGGACTCTGTTAAAGTGTTAATGTTATATACACTCTTATAGAACTTTGAAATTGTACATAATATACATCTACCAAAAGCGGAGATGAAAATAGAATTACTGGTTATTGTTAATATAAATGGAAAAAATCAACGTGGGTGAACTGATGTAATTATTTATTATCTCGTGATGGATCCATTATTAGATTGTACGTCTCTTTACGATGATCGATTTTAGTGAAAATGAGACAATATGAATGACATACAAGTATAAATAAACGATCGATACCAATACATGGTAGAAAAAAACATTTGGTGTAATGCATCAAATGTAAACTTTACGACGTCGTTAAGAACGTGGGAATTTTTTGACTTCAAAATTTTTCATATGATTTTTTATTTTTATAAGTGACTTAATTTTGTATAAGTTGTTCTAGACTACTATTTTTAAACGTAGTTAGTTTTGCCTTGTTCGAATATTATTGGTTTTATTTATAATTTATGTGTCTGTTTAATTTATGAGAGTTATATTATTTTATAAATTGTTTATTATATATATATATATATATATATATATAATATTTTGACATTTTTATGCAAAGAAATAATTTTATCTTAAAAGTAGGTTTCGAACTGTGTGTAGTCCTTTAACTATCAACTTTCTAGATATATAAACATGTTATTGTATACGTTAAAACTTCCCTTGAGAATCAATTTACTATATTTTAATAAAGGGAAATGAGTACAAGAATAAGTAGGAGGCTGCTAGAGTTATATGGACGTTGTATTGTATTTTTTTAAACCAATCTTGTAAAGATTTTAAGCTACATGTCGTTTATATGAATTATATATGGTATGAATGAAACTTAAGATTTCTCGATAGTAGACAAAAACACTACTTTATTTCAAAACACTAAACAAGTACATAATTATTCTAACAATAAGAAATATACATTGACCACATAAATAATGAGATCATATAAAAAGTTTATGGATTAATTTAGAAGTATAAAAGTGTGTAATAGGGAAATCTATACAACATTCAATACTTTTTCCTTGTAGCGTGTAACCCTTTACCTTGAGAGAAACCCAAGAAAACCATACCTTAGATGTTCAAACTTAAGATGAGACCTTTTTTTCCGTAGCTAAAAAACCATGCATACATCATTCTTAACCAATTGAACAAGGCTCACAAATCCAACCTCACTAAGGCTGTCAATTTTTTATTTTAGGACGAGTTTTTTTTTTCAGATGGAACTCGCAGCCGCTATTCAGAGTGCAATGAGTGCGCACAGGGTAAACCTTGAGTCTGACGCGATAGCCTGCAAACCAACGCTAGAAGGTAAACCACACAAGGTGACAGGCTCAGCCGAGAAAGCCTGCTCATACAAACCCGACGAGAACCTGAAAAACTTAAAAACATTTAAGCCCAAACCTAATTTGTTACAAACACGAAAAACACGATCTCGTCATGTTTGACTAGATAACACGACGAAACTTTAGAAATTTGATTATTTGTTAGGTTTGAAACCTATTAAAACATAAAAAAACATTGTTAAATCCAAAAGCTTGAAACATCCACTAAACCCAAAAAACTTGTAATTTGTAAGTATTTAGTGTTTTTATGTTAGTTTTGGGTTTTATGGGTCGACATGAACCCAACCTGTTTTCATCGTGTCGTGTTCAGGTCGACCCTAAATATTATACGACCGTAAATATCTTAACTTTTTCCCATTTTTTTCATATTAAGTTTGTGTCATGTTTTTGGGTCGTATTAAATATTGAGAACCCTAATCTCTATGAAAAGTATGTTACAAACAATTGAGTATTAGTTACAAAAAAAATTGTTTAAATGATGTTAACGCTTTTAGAACATCAATGGTGTAAAATGATATAATTTACATCATATCCTCAAACATATCTTCTCAGAGATTGCAATTGTTGGACTCGTCAATGAAATCCCATTGAGCTTTAGATACTCCAAAACAAGTTTGGTATGCTTATGTAAGTAATATAATCACGCATCAAGTAAATTTGTATTTGTAATTATTTATTTACTTTAGAGTTGGTGTGAGAAAACCTTGATAATTTTTTGTCTATCGAGAACTGTGCAGACATTAGTTTTTGTCGTTACTTGTAAAAAATGCATATGGTAAAGAATATTTATTTTGAAAGGTCCAGCGAAACATAGTTTTGTTGTTATGAAAGTAAACAACTTTGGTTTAAACTTATAAAATTAAGTTAATGGTTCAAAGTAGTGTTTTTATAGTCGAAAAATTATTCGTGCACCATTTACAAAATTAATTTTAGTTCCACGTGGTAGCTATAGAGAAAAGATCACGCGCCATGAACTAATTTTATAAAACTCGCCAAATTGAGAGACCATGACCATACATTTTAAAATTGAAAGACTAAAGAGAAGAACCATCATAGTCAACAGATGATGCGCCGGTTTAAACATATTAGTATAACAAAAATAATTTTGGCAAACAATTCAACATCATTTCTAGATTAAAAATAATTATAAAAACATCATATCGAAAATAAAATTTTAAATAAAATTAAGATAATAATGCATATATAAAAAACAATATTTTAAATCAAAACGCTAATTTATATTACTAATTTCAAATAACGTACATATATTATGATGAGGTTAGATATTTTAGCTACTGAATCCAGTTTTAATCTGATGGGCAGTTCGGAAAAAAACACTATCACATGAAACCGGACATAACTAATGTAGTGGAATATGACTAAGCTAGATGTTGGTCACTTCAAACCAAATTACTAATGGATCCTTAAACTTAACCGGACTTCATAATCTGACCCGATATGCCGCCTATGGGTCATTAATTAAGTATAAATACCCCAAGTACTTTCATTAATGAGGGTAATCATAATTTATTACTAGTCCACAACTTAATTATCTCACTACTCTCTACTCTAACCATTAAATTTCCAAACCACTTTACAAAATTACCCTCAAACAGAAATTAACTACACCATATTATATTTATTTATGTGCATAAATTTTGTATTAAATTAACACTAATTTTTATTTATTTATTTTAAAATTACCCTCAAACAAAAAAATTGATTATTTGTTAGGTTTGAAACCTGTTAAACATAAAAAACATTGTTAAACCCAAAAGCTTGAAACATCCACTAAACCCCAAAAACCTGTAATTTGTAAGTATTTCATGTTTTTATGTTAGTTTTGGATTTTACGGGTCGACATGAACCCAACCTGTTTTCATCGTGTCGTGTTCAGGTCTACCCTAAATATTATACGACCGTAAATATCTTAACTTTATCCCTATTTTTTCATATTAAGTTTGTGTCATGTTTTTGGGTCGTATTAAATATTGAGAACCCTAATCTCTATGAAAAGTATGCTACAAACAATTGAGTATTAGTTACTAAAAAATTTGTTTAAATAACGTAAACGCTTTTAGAACATCAAGGGTGTAAAATGATATAATTTACATCATATCCTCAAACATATTTGCTTGGAGATTGAAGTTGTTGGACACGTCATTGAAATCTCATTGAGCTTTAAATACTCCAAAACAAGTTTGGTATGCTTATGTAAGTAATATCATCACGCATCAAGTAAATTTGTATTTGTAATTATTTATTTACTTGAGAGTTGGTGTGAGAAAACCTTGATAATTTTTTGTCGATCGAGAACATTGCAGACATTAGTTTTTGTCGTTACTTGTAAAAAATGCATATGGTAAAGAATATTTATTTTAAAAGGTCGAGCGAAACATAGTTTTGTTGTTATGAAAGTAAACAATTTTGGTTTAAACATATAAAATTAAGTTAATGGTTCAAAGTAGTGTTTTTATAGTCGAAACATTATTCGTGCAAAATTTACTAAATTATTTTTAGTTCCACGTGGTAGCTATAGAGAAAAGACCACGCGCCATGAACTAATTCTATAAAACTCGCCAAGTTGAGAGACCATGACCATACATTTTAAAATTGAAAGACTAAACAAAAGAACCATCATAGTCAAAAGATGATGCGTCGATTTAAGCATATTAGTATAACAAAATTATAATTTTGGCAAACAATTCAATATCATTTAGAGATTAAAAATAATTATAAAAACAACATCATATCGAAAATAAAATTTTAAACAAAATTAGGATAATAATGCATATATAAAGATAATATTTTAAATCAAAACGCTAATTTATATTACTAATTTCAAATAACGTACATATATTATGATGATGTCATATATTTTAGCTATTGAATCCAATTTTAATCTGATGGGAAGTTCGGACAAAAACACTATTAGATGAAACCGGACAGAACTAATATAGTGGAATATGACTAAGCTAGATGGTGGTCACTTCACACCAAATTACTAATGGATCCTTAAACTTGACCGGACTTCATAATCCGACCTGATAGGCCCATGGGTCATTAATTAAGTATAAATACCCAACAACTTTCATTAATGAGGTTAATCATAATTAATTACTAGCGCACAATTTAATTATCTCACTACTCTCTGCTCTACCATTAAATTCACAAACTACTTTACAAAATTACCCTCAAACAAAAATTAACTACATCTTATTATATTTATTTATGTGCATAAATTTTATATTAAAGTAACACTCCTTTTTTAAAATTTATACCAACCTTGATGTTATACAATGTTTTTAAAGAAATAAATTATTATATGAAAATGAAAGATTTCATAAATTAAAATATAAATTTATAGGTGAGGAGAGTAGAGTTTTATAGGTTTGAATACTTACCACTTGTAAGTGTTTTTTAAATCGAAAATAACAAATCTTATAAAGACCAAAATTAAGAGTATTACAAAATATAAGGATCTAGAGAAATAAATCCTTAACAAGACATTAGGGTTTGATGATTTGGTAAAGTGCCAAATCTAAAGCAAACCCTAATTACAAAATCAAGTTTGATACAGAGACATAGCTTTCTCTCGCCCCCATAACTTCATCTTCTATTCAATGGCTCCATAAAAAATACTCCAAAATTAACTCCATCAAAATATCCTTGAGCTCCACCACCAACAACCATAACAAAGCTTCCACCACCGCGTCCCAAACAGCTACAACATCGAACAAAATCTTCATCTCGATCCAACAGAAGTGCCAAGCTCTTTAAGCAACAACACCAATCTTCAGAAACATCCAACAGAAAAGCCCTCACCAAACCTGAAAAGAAAACGATAAGGCAAGACCTCCGATTTTCTAAGATAGGTAACCAAATCTTAACCCTTCTAGAAAAAGAATTGCATTCAATTCGGAAGGAATAACGAATTGAATGAAGGAGGGCTTATTAATGCATCTGAGAATCCATATGGCCAGCCAATCGGCGGCCTGATTCTGGACTCTAGGGATGTACTTGATAACCATAGAAGAAGCAAAAGCCATTCGACAAATCTTGATGACAGGACTGAGATACCAAGGGAAAACACCAGAAGCAGTAAAATTGACAAGAATCTGACAATCAAATTTAATGTCAACATGAATCCAGTAGTTTTGCTTGCAGATTAGCAAACCATCAAGCAACGCACAAGTTTCAGCTAATAGAGGGGACATTTTCCCATAAGTATTGTCATAGCACTGCAAAACTTCACCAAGATGATTCCTGAAGATACCAGCACCACTAGCCTCCGCATTTCGCAAAACAGAAGCATCGATGTTAAGTTTGATACGACCTTCAATCGGAAGATTCCAAGTATTATATATAGGCTTAGAACTGAAACTAGGGCAACCCATAAGAATTCTCGCATTCTTAGTCTTTAGCCAGTGCTTATTCTTAAGAACATATGCATTTAAAGATAAGATGAAACGATTAATATAGTTTATAGTTGAGTTAAAGTTGAAAGAAACTCCCTTGAACTTAGCATTGTTGCGGTTGTACCAAATAGACCAGCAAATGATTGCATGCATTAGATGAGTGATGTGAGAATTGCTACTGACAAAGTCATGCCAAACTTTGACAACATTAGTAAGAATCGTGCATCTTTTGATCTTGATCCTGAAAATGATGCTATAATGGTTCCAAATTTGCCAAGCTTGAGTGCAATTGACAAAAACATGATTAATGTCTTCGCTATTTCTGCAAAATTGACATTTAGAAACCAATTGTAAATGTGTTTTACGAAGAATAGAATTTATAGGGATGTAGTTCATTATAACTTTCCATAGAAGAAATGAAAACTTCCTGGGAATGATAGAACTCCATATTTTTTTTAAAAATTCTAGAGTAATTAGCTTTGTGTCTGATGGTATTCCAAGTAATCTTGATGTTGAATGTTGTATCATTTGAACAAGTCCAAATCATAATATCATTCTTTGAACTGTCCACCTTTAAATTCTGAATATGACTCCATCTTTCAGGGGAAATAAAATGAATCATGGCATCAGTGTCCCAGCATCCATTCTTCCAAAAGGAGTTCACTTTTGCCTCCAGGTAATTGACTTCTGTTTGATCACTATGAATGGGCTTATAATTATGCCAATTGTCCCTCCAATAATCCATTTCACCTTTACCCAAGACCCATCTGATGTGATTTTCAACATCATTCTTAACACTAACCAATCTTCTCCAAGTCTGAGACCCTGGCCTATTAAAATTAGCATACAAAGGATGAATATTATTAGAGTAAGTATTATGCATCATCTTGGCCCAAATAGATTCATTTTTCCTAAAAGAGAACCATAACTTCAAAGAATAGGTATACTGAATATTAGTAATTATTTTGATATTAAGACCCCTTTCCTCAAAGGGCTTACAGATCGACTTCCAATTAGCCTAATGAGTAGAAGGCTCATTATATTTAGACCTCCAAAGAAACTTGTTCAATATTTTCTCAATCCTATTGATAATACTCTTAGGAAGAATACTATTCTGAAGCCGATAATTAGGATAAGTCATTAGAACATTAGAGATAAGAACTAATCTGCCTCCAAAAGATAAGTATTTAGAGTCCCAATCAGATTTCTTATCATTAATATTGTAAATGGTTTTGATGAAGTTGCAGGCCTTGCTACTATTATTCAGGATGCATCCAGGATAGTTTGTGGGCAGATGCTTAGTTTTAAAGCCAGTTTGAGCCTCCAAATTAGCAGCCCTAGAATGCTAAAGAGAAGATGATGTATTTAGCTTAGTCTTTTGTTTATTTATCAATTGACCTGAAACAAGCTGATATTTATCAAGAAAAACAATAAGCTTGTTAATAGAGTCATGTAAACTATTTATAAATATTAGAATGTCGTCTGCAAATGCCAAACAAGGCAATACCATCTGAGATCTAGTATTATATAGCATATTTTTATTGTTTTCGAATAAACTATGCATTCTACGAATCAAGACCTCCTCACCAATAATAAAAAGGCTAGGAGACAAAGGATCACCCTGTCTCAAACCTTTCTTAGTTCTGAAATAACCAAAGGATCCACCATTCAACAGAATAGATATGCTAACATTTGAAGTTAACATGTTAATAAGACTCAGAAACTCATTAGAAAAACCAAAACTAGATAAGACTTTATATAGAAATGAGAAAGACATTTTATCAAACGCTTTCGACATATCGAGCTGGATCATAACATTGCTAGTTTTAGGCTTCCTCTTAATGTCGTAGACCATTTCTTTGGCCACAAGAATGTTGTCATGAATACAACGCCCACAAACAAAAGCCCCCTAACAAGTCAAAATGATCTTAGGAAGAAGAATGGCCAGCCTGGAGTTAATGAGCTTAGAAAATATTATGTTCATCATAGTACACAAGCCAATAGGCCTGTACTCGTTCCAAGTAGTGGGATTCTTAGTCTTGGGAATCAAGCACAGACCAGTGGCAAACATGCCTTTGGGAATGTAATTGCCAATGATAAAAGAGTTAAAGGAAATACAGAGATCACATTAGATGATCCTCCAACAGAACTTATAAAAATGAAGATTATAAACGTCAACTCCAGCAGCACTATCCAACTTCATAGTTGAAATCACATTCCAAATTTCCTCCTCAGTAGTTAACCTCATCAAAGCAGCATTATCCATATCAGAGATCAAAGAAGGAATGTTATTAAAAATATCATCATTAAGGAGAAGAGTCTCCTCATCCTTACTGCCATAAGACTCCGAATTAAGAGTATCTTTAAAAAACTTCTCAGCAGACAGACCTATACTCTCATCATCATTCAACCAACATTCACCATCCTTAATGCTGTTAACCTTCACTTTCCTTCTCTTCTTGTTCACAAATGAATGAAAAAGCTTAGAGTTCTTGTCGCCATCTTTAAACCAGTCACTATAACATTTCTGCTTCTAAAAATCTGATTCCATTTTGAGATACTTAATGTACAAGCTATTGGCTTTATCTAACTCAGCCTTCGAATTAATGTCGAAATTATTCACCAAAGAGTCTTCCAACTTCCTAACACAGTCTTCTGACTCTTTTAACTTGCTAAAAATGTTCCCAAAACTATTAGTATTCTAATCTTTCAAACACTCTTTAAGTCTCTTTAACTTCTGCCAAAAAAGTTGATTAGGGTAACACAAATAGGCAGCATCTAATTAGCTTCAACAATGCCTAAGAAAGACTCATCATTCTCCCACACATTCATATATTTAAAACCTTTCATAAGATGAACATTCATGGCATTATCAACTTTAATCAGCAATGACGAATGATCAGAACAGGTTCTGATCATATGAAGAACCTTTATATTACCAAAATGATTATTCCAAATACTATTAACCATAGCCATATCCAAACACTTCCATCTAGAGCCCCTATTCCAAGTAAACCTCGAGCCTCCATAACCAGCATCTTCAAACAAACAATCATTTATACATTCATTGAATTCCTCCATGCTATTTACATATAATGAAGTACAACCAATCTGATCATCCGAGGAATAAATCACGTTGAAATCTCCAACAATCAACCAAGCTTTGCCCGTAACAGAAATAGAATTAAGAAGACTCCATAGATTTCTCCTCTCATATCTATTACACTTAGCATATATGATCGACAGAATAAAATCAGACCCCAAATCATAATTAAACACCTCCAAATGTAAGCATTGCTCATGATCAATCAGCACCTCAATCCTAAAACATCTTTCCAAAAACACCATACTTTATTAGACAGATTAGCAGCAAAATTGTTGAAGCCAACCTTATGAGCAAACTCCTTAATCTTATCAACCTTCACCAAAGGCTCATGTAAAGAAAGAATTTAAATATTATTAGTGTGAATCATGTCCTTTAACCTCAAAATGGTTGCATTATTGTTGTTACCACGAAGGTTCCAACTAATCAGACTTATCATTATCAGATTATGATTTTTAACGAATGTCCCTAAAATGTAAAGATTTAACGATCTTTTGATTTGGTTTCTCTAATTTTTATTAGTTTTTAGTTTTTTCAAAAGAATTTCTTTAAACACAAGTGAAGACAGTTTCACAATCTGATCCTCAAGAGTACTACAGTCTGATTTACTGAAAACCACTTCATTCGAATTGACAAATTCAGAAGATTCCCCCTGATAGCATCCTTGAACAAGATTATTGATTGCTTTAATAATCTCCATCTCTTCGTGTTGATGAATACAGTCTGCACCCTTATCACATTCTTGAATGTTATGACCATCCTTAGAAGCTAAAACCTCCAATACAGGACATATAGGGATAACATTGGTATGAGCATTCACAGAATTGTCCTTTGAGACGATAATAGATTGCAATTTCCTTCTGTAAACTTGACTAGAGGGTTGAACCAGATCAACTTTAGGAATTTGAGAGCTTGAATCACTTTCTTTAACAGAAACAGATTACTTTTTTTTCTATACTATAAGACTTCGCATCTAAATCTTCTTTGTTTACTGTCTTTTTACACTCAGCAAGGTTATGGCCTAAATGATGGCATCTTTGACAATAATATGGAGAATTTTTATAACTAACCCCCACCCAGCAACCTTCTTGCTCACCAAATCCTATCCACAACTTTCTTTTCAATAATCTGGATACATCAACTTCAATTAGAGCGTAGCAAGCATTCACCAAGGCCCTATTAAAGTTAGGAATCATAATTTGATGAACCAACCCCAAAGAATCAGTCATATTCTTGATTATCGTTCTGTTATACAAAAATTCTGGCAATCTTTTGAAACGCACCCAAAGAAGAGAAATTGGGCATTCATAGTTTTTGCTGTATTCAGGACTCCATTTTATGATACGCATAACTTTACCATCTACATTCCATATAAACTTCGACCAAATTCTATCAACATCCTCCACCAAACTGAATTCAATAAGTATTTGTCTTGAATCAAGAGTAGCATAAGAGAATGAACCTTTAAATTTGAAGGAATCCAGAAATGACTGAAACGCCGCTTTTTTTTGAATTCCCTGACTAAACTTCCCAATTATAGTAGATCTTGAATCTTTCAGCAGAATGGTTTTAGTTTGATTTGAGTATTGGATCACATTGTGATCTTCAACAGACTTTACACAATCATGGGAGAAAGATTTACACTCAGTATCGTTCTTCAAGACTTCAGAGTATGATTTCATTTCAATCTTTTTTCTGATGTCAACATCAGATATCTTCATATGCGAATCATTCAGAGAAGGAAATTCATCGGTATTAAGCATATCCTTAGCTATCATAACACAAAGAAACCAGAAAACATCAAAGACTCTGCGAGAACAGAGTAAACAACCCAAACAACAGAGAAAAACCAAATCATGAGCAAAGAATCAGTAACAACTGATCACACCTAGAAGAAGAAGAAGAGCACCAAAGGAAGAGAGAAAGAAGATTAATCAACAAGGAGTTGATTAACTTTTATTTTCCATAGCAGAGGAAGACTCTGTTTCTTGGAGCATTCTGATTCCGTCCCACACCACTTGTAAGTGTTAATGCACTTTAATAAGTGGATATAGTTTTCTAAAATGGATAAATAAAATATCACGTATAAATCAAATTATTTATATTTTACGTTATTAATTTACATGAGATATTATGTTTGTAATATATATGATTACTTCGATTGTATTCAAGTTGAAATGTAATTTTAGATAATTAAAATATTAATATGATTGTGATGTTTTTGGTTATTAGTTATATATATATATATTGAGATTTGTTTGCATTTACAACTGATTAGGGCACAGTTCGCATGATATCCTAAGCATTTTTTAAAAAATGTGTTTAAAAGTAATTGTAGCAGTTAGGAGTTTTACCAGCTGTGTCGGTGTCTTTGTTGTGTAGTCATGTGCTTTGAGTTTCGGCAGCAGTGGGTTGTAGTTTGTTGTCTTCATGGCCTCTATATAAATGACGAGAAACGTCCAATGGTTGACTTGGTCCTGCTTCTTGCTGCATAATGGAATGAGGATGAGGTTGTAGTTTCCAGGCACTTTGCTAAAAACATCGTCGACTAAATTTTTTATTTCGGCTCCTATTTCCATTTGATGTTGCATTCAAACAAGAGTACATTACAACGAGAACATGCGACGTTTTGTAGTTTATAGATAAACTTACTGTAGTCATGCCTGAAATCCGTACGCAGTTATATTTCACTCTTAGAACAGTTGTGTATGGAACTTTCCAATTTACTTCTTTGAGAATCTTTCGAATCCAAGCGTCCACAACCTATGAAACGAGTTGTTTATTTATGTCAAATATACAAGACTTGTTTGAAACATTCAAGAGAGTTAGTTGACAATTGGATACCTTTACGTCCCACTCTAGTTCAAAAGGTGCGCAGCACGTCAGTCATTTGCACACTAATTCTGTAGGCAAACTCAGATGTTGGTAAATTATATACTAATGGATCGATGGAGTAGGCAAACTTATGTTAAATTCTTTACTCTGGCTTTAATTATCAATATTTTTTGGTATTCACCGACATTAATACGGTTAGTTGTCTATATTCTCTTTGGCCAGTCGGTGAGAGTTACTTGTAGCGCTGGAGCTTCTGTTATAATTATCTTTTCCTCTTCCTCTGCCTCTGAATGTTGTGTTGGATTCAGTAGATTAAAATTAGGCTCTGTTGTCTCTTTCTTTGACTTGAACATATTAAATAACAAAAATTAAAAGAGAGTATGTCAAACATCATAATATTAACGTCCCCACACAATTCGTAGGCTAACATACGAATTGTTTGAGTTTCTAATTGAATATAATACCAAACAACTATCAGAACAACATGGGAATTGTTCGAGTTTCCAATTAAATTGAATACCAAACAACTCTCATGAAACATACGAATTGTTTGAGTTTCCAATAAGATAGAATGTTGAACAATTCTCAAGATATCCTCAGATTTGTTTCTAACTCGTAATATACATCCACGCAAGTCTTATAATATGATGCGAAATCATTTAAAATAGCCTTTACTACACGGTCAGCGACAACCAATGTTGTTGACTGCTTTGGCATAATCTCTGGATCGTGTCGGCAAAAATCATTTATGTCATCCTCCGACATATTCTCTAAAGATCGTTGTATTACATCATTGAACTCAACATTATCAATTTCATTTAAAAATGTGTGTGAAACTTGAGTGTAAATACCATCAATAGATTCATCAGGTAAACATATTGTGTTATCGTTCGACTCTGGAGCTTGGCCTTGTATGTTTTGCGGTTGATTCGGTACTGGTACTACAATTTCATCTTGGCTTAGCAATTCTGATTTTGCGTATGACATTGTTGGTTTTTGAGGTACATCTTCGTCTCGGTTTTCCTCTTCTAACGGTGCTTCTCCTTGGCTAAGTAGTTACAACTTCTTACATGGATTGACACTTCTGACTCTTCCGGAGCTACGTCTTGTGTTAGCCTTTCTCTCTTTGCTAAGGATATGTGTTGTTGTTCTTCTTCTTCTTCTTGATTATGTTGTTCTTGTTCTTCTTGTGGGTATTGTTATTGTTCTTGTTTCTATTGTTGTTGTTGTTTTTGTTGCTCATCTTGATTTTGTTGTTCTTCTTGTGAGTGTTGTCTGGCGGCCTGTTGTTTCATACAAAATTCAAAATAAAAAGGTGAAGGGGTTAAGCATACTGCAGTCTGAGTTGCAAAAAAGTTGCATGCTAACCTGAGAGTTTTTTAGATCAGAATATCAAACAACTCGCATGCTACCATGCGATCTATGTGATACCCAAATCAATAAAATATTAAACAAGTCTCAAGATATCATAAGAATTGTTTGGACTACACAATAGTCCTGAGAATTGTTTGAAAGTTATCCTAATGCGAGTTGTTTGAATATATATACAATGAGAAAACCCCTGACTGTTTTAAATACATAAACTGATTTTGTTTGAATATGTAAACAACAATAAACATTAATAGACATACAATTTCATCACAACACTATATTAAGGTATTTGAATCTTAGTGTACTTTCGATCCACTTACATCTTAACGGCTATCTGCGTATGTACGTCCACATTCTTCCGCTGCCACTTCCTTCTCACGAGCTTCTACCTCCTTAGCTTTGTTTTCTTGGCATTCTACTTCCTCTGGCATGTGAGGTACGAGTTGTTGGTCATTCGCAAGAGACTAATGTCTTTCTTTCTCCTTTGGAGGACTCAGACGTGTCCCTACCTCCTGTGTAGGAGGAGACCGGTCTGTCTGTCTCTCTGTGGTGTCCGTCTCTGTGGATACCAACAACTCTTCTTGTCTTTGTTTAGATGGCTCATCTGCCTCTTTTTCTAAAACCATAATTTCCACAGGACAATGATTTGTATCGTCCTTTTCAGGTACAACAGATGGTACCGGTATGGGTGAATGGTTCCCATCATCATCCTTCTCTTCCGGCAGTACTCCATCATGTTTTTCAGCATCCTGCATTTGTCTGTCCTGATTCGGGTCATTATCCTGAATTTCAGCTGGCACAAATGCCTGCAATTCAGTGGACGTCGTTTCTGCTGGCAGTGTTGGTACTCCAAGTCCCTTCTCCTTTGCAGGGCTTCCAATCTAGCAAATTGACTGAGAGAGATCATTGCGGAGTTGTTGTGCTTCAAGCTCCGCTATCTTCAATTTTAATTATTCCAACTGAAAACGTAATAGCAGACATATTATAACATATTTTGTGCTGATTAAAGCGATTAAATCTACGTTTACGTAAGGCTCAATTCTGTACTTACTTCTTTCGCATGTTTGTCTATCTTCCGCTGGTACTTGTTCTTATCGGTATACGTCTTCAAACGCTTCGATGTACCTTCAGTTCCAGAGTTTTTTGGAGTAGCCCCTCTGCGCTTGAGGACAAAATTACCGATCGTGTCACTCATACTAGTGGTGCCCTCGTCCTCGGCCTCCTGCTGGGATGTCCCGATCAGCCTTGGTGGAATCACTGGCCGGGGGACTGTTTGTGGATGGGGTCTGACAGATATCACCTGATTGGATTCTTTTCATTTTTGTGATGCTCGTTTTCTTGTTTTTAGGGCTGCGCTTTTCTTCCTTTTCTTGTTTTCAGTTCAGCATCTGCATCTCTACTACCTACTGCTCCTCCAAATTCTTTGCTTTCAGCCTCAGTAAGATATAGTGGACCTTCTAAAACCTATGAAGGGAGGAACATGAAATTAAATAGCTGCACACGGTTTATTTGGAAAATATCAGGTTATAGCCCGACTGTTTTTTTCAAACAAATCGCATGATACCCTGAGAGTTCTTTGGAACTCTACCAGTTTGGAGTTCCAAACAACTCTCAGGATACCCTGTGAATTGTTTTCAACTCTATCATCTATTGGGTTGCTAACATCTCTTAGGTTTTCGTGAGCATTGTTTGCAAATTATAAGATGCGAATTGTTTGATACCTTAATTTAATAGAATATCAAACAAAACTCAAGATAAGCTGCGAATTGTTTGATACCCCAATTCAATAGAATATCGAACAACTCTCTGGATATCCTGAGAGTTGTTTGGTACTCTGACAGAAAAGAATTGTCTACACCTCTAATGCTTGATAGTTGTCTATTGTACTATATGTTTCATACCTCATCATCTTTCAGCAGAGGTAGTCTTAAAATCAGCAAAACGGTCGATGATAGGCACTCCAATCCCCACCATTTGAAAAACCTTGGGATCAAGGCCGGCTTTACGACCTCTAGCCCGATTGATGAGTGCTCCATGATGAAGGGCTGCATAGGGACAAGTATTATCATGAAGATGCTCCGTATATAACTAATATTTACACTGAATAAATCAATATTACAATTAGAAGGGCGACACAGCCGACGACTCTATCAGGTTTTTTGATAGCTAAGAAACTCTTGATAGACTGGAGAAGCTTGAACGCTATTGATCCAGATCAGTCATAATCGTTTATTCTGTTGAGGTCTTCAACAAAATAAAGCACACTTCAACCCATTACATCTCCAGATACCGAGTAGAATAGGGTTGAGCACAAAAACATTATCAACAACCGTGCAACATCTTCCAACTCATGCTCCCCCCTTCGTTATTGTCTCTTGTTATACCTGTCTGTAAAACCCACGACAACATACTATGGTAGTAAAGTTCAACATCTTGCTTATAAGATGAAGTCCATTTACAGGTACCTTTAAAATGGCATTCGTAATGGTTTTAGTATTCGTCGGTCCTATCTTCCTCGACGTTTCACCCATGAAGTATTTCTTCATCATCCTTGATTCGTTATCCCTGCCATTTACGTATCTACTGTGGAATGCTACGGCTTTCGTTAAGGGCATTTCTTATGTCTCGTGCTTCAGCCCGAATATGACCTTCACATTGTCCGTCGTTAGCTTCACAAACTTTGACCCAAGACGGAAGACGTCTTTATCAACAGAGAACCTCTCCACGACCCACTGAATGTTTGAATAGAACTTCTTCTTCGGCAGCTCTGCCACATTCCGGAGGTCGAACGCTGTTTTCCAAAGCGTGTAGAGTGGTGTGTTTCTTGCAGCTTCGATGTGGGTGATAAGGGAATAATTCGTCAGAATTAATAATAAAGAGTTAATTATGAGTAGAAGAAAATTGACGTGATTGTAATAGCATTTACAGCTTATTAGAGGTTAATTTGTAAACAATGTATTTGATGAATGACCAAAATAGAAATAAAACAAGTCCACCAAGAACATTAATGGGTCCACCCTTCTTTACTATAAAAGGAGACCCATTATTCTTGGTAGGTGGGACATTCCACAATATAATATTCTCTTTCCGCTTTCTCTCTCTACACTCTCTCTCTAGTCACATCAGGTCCACGACCCAATATTCTTCCTAGTCATTTATTCTCTCATCATTGGCGCCGTCTGTGGGAAACTGTGTTACCAAGAAATAATCTTTTTCTTTGAAAATCGCGATCTGATCTTAAAGGATGAATGAAGAGGCTGTCGAAGAGAAGGTCGGGAGAGAAGTAGCCCGAGCTGTTTCGTTGTCTGAAGGCGAAGAAGCTCCGGGTCGGGAACGTTACGCCCAGGGTCGGGACAAACGTTCGACTCTTATCATAACCAGAAAACAGGTCATGGAAGACATTACCAGATTAAACGCTGAAAGAGAGCGGGCGTTAGACGAGAAAAATATTCGAGAAGGAAAAGGTAAAGAACCGTTCATCGACAACCGCGGCGGAGGCAACCCGACTGCGGGGCATCGCATCGAAGCCCGACCAGTTAGATATTATCGAGAGCCTCATCCAGAGGATGGGCAAAATGCCAGAGAACAGCGGTACCCAGAGGATAACCGCGGCGTCTCTATCGATTACACCTCGGATGATTCGTCAGGAAGGGAGTACCGACGTCGGGAAAGGTTGAGCAAGCGCGCACAGAAAAATTGTTCACGACGCCGCAGGGGACCCCGGTCAGATTCTCCTAAGTACAAGAAAGGTAGCACCGAGAAACGAACGCCCGTGTCGTTTGAAAAGAAGAAATGCCAGCAGTCAGCAGTGAAGAGCGGGTAGTGCTGCCTTAGGTACAATGGCAACCTTCGACCAGCCAGAACCAGGGGTACCAAACTAGCAGCCAATTTATCAATCCCGGGGATGAGGGCCTCTACGGGATTCAGACAGAAGGACTCGGAAGCGGAGCTTTCGGGTTCGGGATGAATTGGAGAGCTTCGTCGTTGTCCGATTAGATATTAGCGGGGCACCTTCCAAAGAGGTTTGATATTTCCAAATTGGAAAAATATGACGGAAAAAAGGACCCGGATAACCACTTGGAAGCCTTCAAAAACTTCATGCTGAGTTTCGACAACGACGATAAACTTCTATGTCGGGAATTTTCGATGACCTTCCGGGACCGGGCATCCAAGTGTTACAACCGGTTACCACAAGGTTGCATCAAAAACTTCGGGATGTTCTGGACAATGTTTAGACAGCATTTCGTTGGAAGTAAGAGTTTCCGAGCCAACGGAGACACCATCATGAATTGTAAGCAGAGGCTAGGAGAGAGCCTCAGGGAATATACCAGGCGTTTTATTGACGCTAAAACCGACCTGGACCATTGCGAGGAAAATGTGGTGCTAACCGCGTATCGCTTGGGCTTGCTCCCAGGACCGATAAAGCAAGCGGTAACTAAGAAGCAAGCATTTACTTTCCCGCCCTTCTGGCTCAAATAGAGAAAAAAATACTGATCGAAGAAACCGAGATGTCCGAGCTGGCAGCGCAAATTCAGCAGAGCGCGCAAGCAGCGGTCGTGATAAGACAAGGGGCTCAATCTAGCTACGCTCAGCCAGCCCAGCCGGTCAGCACGATACCTCCGACCCAATCCTTACCAATCAAGCCTTCGGCTCCCCCGAGCCAAAAAACGAAGCAGACGAGTCAAGCAGTTTTGCGACCCATATCTAACAAGTAGATCTGACCTGCTTACTTCGCCGACCTGACGGAATGTGTATCATCGATCTACGAAAAAACTAAAAAAAACGGGATGTATCGGAGGCCTTTCCTCATACCAACGCCTCGGGAACAGAGGAATAATCATTATTGTCGCTATCACGAAGACGTGGGGCACGATACTAAGGACTGCATTGCTCTTAAAAAAGAGATCCAGATGCTCATAGAGCACGGAAACCTCCTGGAATACGTAAAGAAGAAAACCCAGCAGAACACAACTTCGAGAGAAGTCGTAACGGTACCAAAGTCTGAAACCACCATGATCGTTTCCGAGGTTATTGACCCTTTTGATGTTTCCATTGAGTACCTCGACCCCGAGATGAATCGAAACATCATCGGGATCATCGAAGAAGAAGCTGAGAAAAGTATTGGTAACGTAAAAAACCTTTGTAAATTCTTCGAATCTCTGACTATCTTCGGTGGAGACTCCATGGCAGGTACCACACACTCTTCCAGAAAAAGGCATATCGTGAATCTGACCACCCAGTTGGAAGCTCGGACCTACCCCCACTCCAAAAGTGTCCCATCACCGATCCTGTATTTTGACGACGACATGAGAGATATAGTCGGCCCTCATAAGGACGACATCGTTATCGGGGCGGCCATTGCAGGGGAAGAGGTCCGGCGTATCTTGGTGGATACCGGTAGCTCAGCCAACATAATCTTCGCATCCACTTTCGCAAAGTTTAGGACACCTCCGGTCATTACACGGTCGGATCGCACTATTGTAGGATTTACGGGATCAGTAGCTGATGTGGTCGGAGAATTTGAGGGCGTCGTTCAGCTAGGCCGCAGCCCATTTAAGAAGGAGGTCACCGTTTTATTCGTGGTGGTAGACGCGTCGGCTTCTCACAATGTGATTTTTGGCAGATCATGGATATCACGAATGCATGCGGTATCATCCATGGTCCATCAGTGTTTGAAATACGTAGTCGGAAACAATGTGGGTATTGTCCGAAGCAGCCAGAAAGCGGCACGGGAGTGTTACCGAGCGGCGTTAGCACCCAAAAAGGATCAAGAGATGGCTCAGGCGCGGGATTAGAAATTAAAGGGGCTCCCCTGGGGTCGTTTCCCGTTGATGATCCTAGGGAAGCTCCTATCTATTTGACTACCGACGAAGAATGCGAACAACACCCATTTGCCGAAGGTAGAGTTATGCAGATCGGGATCCGTTTGTCACCGGCTTTCAGGAAACAGTTGTTATATTTACTACGGGAGAATTTAGATTTATTCGTGTGGTGCTCGAGGGACGTAATCGGAGTCCCAGAGTCTTTTGTGATTCACAAGTTAACTATCAATAAAAACGTCAGACCCGTCTCTCAAAAGCGTCGGGCTTTTTCCCCAGAAAAGGCAGAAATCATTTTGCATGAGGTCGAAAGAATGATCAACGTCGGGCACATCAAGGAGTCAAGTTACCCGCTCTGGACCTCTAATCTCGTCCTGGTAAAGAAGAAAAACGGGAAGTGGAGGATGTGCGTGGACTTCACCAACCTCAATCGGGCATGCCTGAAGGACCCCTTCCCGATGTCGAGGATTGACCAATTGGCAGACTCGACCTCGGGAAACAGACTGCTATCGTTCATGGATGCGTACGCCGGCTATAATCAAATCAAATTGCACCCAGCAGATCAGGAAAGCACAACGTTTATTACGGGTCGAGGCTTGTATTGCTACAAGGTTATGCCGTTTGGATTAAACAATGCTGGAGCAACGTATCAGAGGTTAGTTAATAAAACGTTTGATGATCAGATAGGGAGGAATATGGAAGTCTACATCGATGCCATGTTAGTAAAGAGAGGCACGAACGAGGACCATCTCGCCGATTTACAGGAAACTTTTGATAACCTCAGGGGTATAAACCTCAAGCTCAACCCTGAAAAATGCTCCTTCGGGGTCAGGTCGGGCAAGTTCCTGGGGTTCTTTGTTAGTGAAAAAGGGATTGAAGCCGACCCCATCCAACTCCGAGCTCTTACTGACATGACCCCACCTAAGAGCATCAAGGAAGTCCAGATACTAACTGCGCGTCTAGCTGCTTTAAATCGGTTTATCTCTCGTTCGTCTGACAAGTGCGCTCCATTTTTTCAGGTTTTGAGAAATGCCAAGAATTTTGTGTGGACGTCCGAATGTGACGAAGCTTTTATAGGGATTAAGCGCTATCTATCGTCCCCGAACCTTCTAACGAAGCCTCTGACGGGCGAGACTCTTTTTCTTTACATTGCGGTTATGGATTTTGCAATAAGTGCGGCCTTGATAAGCGAGTCGGGAACGCCCCCCACAGCGGTCTATTTCGTAAGTAAAAGTATACTGGATGCAGAAACGCGGTATTTGAGGCTGGAGAAAATGGCCTTAGCCTTAGTGACCGCAGCACGAAAAATGCGGCCATATTTTCAAGCCCACCCCATTGTGGTCCGCACCTCATTTCTGCTCAAGTATGTCCTCCAACGACCGGACATGTCAGGGAGAATGTCTAAATGGTCGGTCGAGTTGGGCGATTTTGACATCAACTTTGAGCCTCGGACGGCCGTCAAAAGCCAAGCTCTGGCTGATTGTTTAGTAGAATTCCATTCCGAGCGTCCAGACCAAGACGCACCATCTGGAGAAGCCGAACCAAATGAGTGGATCGTCCGCACCGACGGGGGGAAAATGTCAGTGGCTATAGAGCGGGCGTCCAGATAGTTACCCCAACAAGCATAAGTATGCACCAGGCCATCCGATTCGGTTTCCCTACCTCCAACAATGAAGCCGAATATGAAGCCGCCCTGGCTGGTTTACGACTAGCGCAGGTATGTGGAGCAAGGCAGGTACACCTCGTTAGCGATTCCCAGTTTTTGATAAATCAAGCCTCGGGAGCCGCGGAGGCCAGGAAAGAGCATCTGGTCCAATACTTAGCCGCGTTAAGAGTGTTAGCCGCCTCATTTGTCAAGATCACGTATGAACATGTCTTGAGAAGTGAAAATGTGGTGGCAGACTCTCTAGCATCGGCTTCTTGCTCAAGAAATTACCCATGGGTAACCGAACAAGAAAATCCATCCATCATAAAGAGACAGGAGGATAACCGGCCTGAAATCGCTTGCCAGATATCTTCGGTAACCATTTCAGATTGGCGACGTGATATCATAGCCTTCCTAGCCGAAGGTCAACTACCAAACGATGGCACAGCGGCTCGAAAGATTCGCAACAAGGCTCAAGGCTACGTTTTACTGGGCGACATATTATACAAAAAGTCATTCAGCCGACCATTACTGAGGTGTCTGGGGGTCCATGAGTTACAGATAATTGTATCTGAATTACATGACGGAGAGGGCGCGGCTCATTGTGGCTACAAGACCTTAATTAGAAGAATTTTTCTCGCTGGATTTTATTGGCCGACGATAACGACGGACGCACAGCAGATAGTAAAACCTGTGATACTTGTCAACGATTTGTGAACGCGATAAACGTACCCGCGAATCCTTTATAGTCCATATCAGAAGGATTACCCTTCGACCGATGGGGAATCGACCTGGTGGGGCCGTTACCAATGGCATCTGGTGGGAGACAGACAATTGTGGTGGCGGTGGATTACTTTTCCAAATAGGTTGAAGCCGAGTCATTATCCACCACTAAGACTAAAAACATCGTCAAGTTTATTTGGTCCAATATCTGTTGTAGGTTCGGGGTACCCCAAAGGCTCACCATGGATAACGGACCCCAATTCGACAGCAGAGAGATGAAATCTTTTTGCACAACTCACAGGATTAGACAATTCTTCTCTGCTCCATTCCACCCTCAAGCGAACGGGCAATTCGAAGTCACCAACCGAACCATTCTGGATGGGCTTAAAAAGAACCTCGAAGAAAAGGCTGGCAAATGGCCGGACTATCTACAAGAAGTGTTATGGGCTTACCGAACCACTCCTCGAACGACGACCCAAGAGTCACCTTATGCTCTGGTATATGGTATGGACGCGGTCACTCCGGCAGAATCCATTTTTACGTCTTATAGGATCGGTACCTACGATGAAAACACAAATCAAGGCGACAGACAGTTGGCTCTCGACCTCATAGAAGAAAAACGGAATCGCGCTCAGCTAAATTCTTTACACTATCAGACCCTAATGAGGAGTCGGTATGCATCTAAAGTACGACGTCGGGAATTCAAAGTCGGTGATAAAGTTTTGAGACGCGTTCTTCTGCACACCAAAGACAAAGGCCTCGGTAAGCTCCCCCCGAACTGGGAAGGACCATACGAAGTGATAGAGAAAATTAAGAGCGGGACATATCGTTTGCGGGACAAGGTCGGGCATCCATTAAGGCTGACATGGGACATTGAACATTTGAAATTGTATTTAGAGTAATTTTACATTCTTGTAACTCTCTGAGCATTATGTGTAAGAATATATTGGTCGGGGATGCACTCTTTCCTACCTCGGTGGCGCGAGAAGGTTTTAATGAAGCATTGACAACACCCGACCCCTTTTTTTAATCAATTTTTTTTTTGCCTTCCAATCTTTGAAGTATTACAAACTTTGTCAGCTGACGAGCTGATTAACAGTTTTTCTTACTAATCTTGATTGACCAACAAAACCTTAATAGGTTATTCAGTGTTCAAACTGATCTACATCTTAAAATTCCCGACCCTACGGGAAAACTTTCAATTTTACATTGATCTACAGAACCGTCATTGGTTTTTCAGTTTCCGAACTGATCTACATCTTAAAATTCCCGACCCTACGGGGAGATTTTCAATTTTACATTGATCTACAGAACCGTCATTGGTTTTTCAGTTTCCGAACTGGTCTACATATTAAAATTCCCGACCCTATGGGAAAATTTTCAATTTTAAATTGATCTACAGAACCTTCATCGGTTTTTCAGTTTCCGAACTGATCTACATCTTAAAATCCCGACCATTATGTTCCGACCCTCACAAAACCATTACAGAATGTAACATTCACAAAAATATAAAGTACGAATGCAATAATTGATTGTCGGGAAATTTTGTTTATAAAATAAGTTTGTAGGGGACTCCCTAGTCCCCAAAATCCACAGGTCTTACAACAACAAAAAAATACAAAAACACAAAAACTAAGGACGTTGGGAGTCAAGCATCTTCTTCCTCTGACTCGGGGTCGTCTGATTCATCGTCCTCGGGAATAACACCAGAAGGGCGGTCATCTTCTGGAACGTCCAACCACATTGATCCAAGGGCAAGGTCAGGGAAGCGTTGGTGAAAAGACAGCACATATGCGGCCTTGGCCTCGGCCGTCTCTTTCTCCATCCACTTCTTGCATTTTTCAGCAAAAAGCGTATTGGCTGCCTTCAGATCGTTGATCTCCCGCACCGGGACCGCGGCACGATCCTCCCCGGCCTTCCTCGCCTGCTCCAAAGCACCCTCGGTCTCTTTAAGCTTTTCCTCGGCCGAGTCCTGAGCCGCTTTGGCCTTTCGCACTTCCTCTTGCAGATCGGTAACTTTCGCTTCCGCGCCCGACAGCTACCGGCTCAGCTCCCCTGCCCGACGTTCTTTCAGGGCCAAGGGCACAAGCATGTTGTACAGGAAAAGGGCCAATCCGTCGGTTATCTGCAACAGAAACGTGTCCGGACTCCTAGGCACCGACATCACCGGAAGCTTCGTGCCACTCGACGACGCCGCGGCATGTGTATGAGCCTTCGGGGGGCTAGCATCATCAGGGATCACCACTACGGGATCAATCATCGAGCCACCCTTAGCTCCCCCATACTGGTCGAACAGCTCCGGAACGGTAGCATTGTCAGCACCAATAGCCGACCCGCCCTCCTTCTTGGAACGCTTAGACTTCTTAGCCGGAACCTCCTCTGCGTCGGCCCGACCCTTCATTTTCTGCACCAGCCCCTGGGTCCGATCGACCTCCCCGCCCTCAGCAGCATCTTCATCCTGATGCAAATCCGCCCCCGCCTCCTCAGCACCGGCATTGGTTTCCTCGACATCATCGTCGGATTTTGGGCGCGTGCTAGGTGCCTTGTTGCGCTTTGGGAGGAAAAGATGGGCATCGGGCGCATCCGTTTTTGTAATCATGTCCTCCATGCTCGGGGGCTCACGCAGCTGCTCAATAGTGAGCACCTCTGACGAGCAACGCCATAGGTTACTCATAATGAGGTTGGTGTTCTTAAAGGCCCGGTGCATTTCCCGACCCCGGTGCTTCTTGGCATAGTCCTTCAACACTTGGAAGGTGACTTTTCCCGATTTGAAGTAGTCCTTCTTCAGCCCCTGTAAGAACTCCTTCGACACTACACAAAGGATCGGTACAATAAATAAATAAAAATAAAAAATAAACGGGGGCTTACCATCGGGAACCCAGGTCCGGAGCAATTGCCTCGGGTTCTCCTTGCTGTAAGGGCGGTCATTTTCCCAGCAGCCGCTAAGAAAGACGAAGCGATGCTTCTAACCCTTGTCGCGCTCAAGGAAGTCATTGACTATCTTCCATGTGTTTTCCAGAGAAGAATAGAAAAAGGGGGACTTGGGGGATTTCGATAGCCCGGACATGGCTATGTACTCCTCCATGGGCATGACCCGACCCGACAGGCGCGAGGCCATTATGCAAGACATCAATGTGTACCATGCATTGGGCGTCAGCTGAGAGGGGCAGATTTAGAGGGTTCGGAAGTACAGAGCAATCTCAGAGTCCAGGGGGAACCTGAGGCCCCAGTTCAACAATTCGGTGAAAACCACAATCTCTCGTGACCGAACGTGTACAGGAGTCTCGCCAAGAAATGGAAACCGAACGGTGACACACTCCGGAATGCCCCAACGGATCAGCAGCTCTTCTTGCTCAGCAGCAAGGAAGTAAAGATACTTGCCCTCAAAAAGAGAGATAACGTTGTTCGCGGGTAGCCAGCGGTGATAGGTGGTGGTTATGACCGCCTCTATCTCCTCGGGAAGCGGCTCCTCGGGAGGGGCAGCGGCATTGCCAGCAGCACCAAATCTTGACTTCTGCGGGTAGAACGTCTGCCTCTGATTCTTCGGTATTTACTACCAGAACTTTGTCAGAGCTAAGGGTGGTGGCGGAGCTTGGGTCGGATGGTCGAACGCAAGGGTCTGTAGGACCAGAACTGCTACCAATTTGTGCCAGATGAGCCTCATCTTGTTGCTGACGAGCCCGTTCGGGATCCAATTCCGCTGGCGTCAGTGACCGTCGATTAAGACCTAAAAAAGTCACAGCAGTGATAGTACTGGTTCGCCACCCTCGTATGGAAGGAGTAAGCTGAACCATCTCAGGCAAATTGCCTCTTGTGGGAGAAGTTGGAGAGTTGGTTTCCCCCATAGACAGAAATTTGGCTTTACCGAGGCGTCGGGGCGGAAAAGGGAGCGGAACAGCGTGAGTTGACTGACGAAGGCGTCGGGCGGTTTAATCGAGCAATTGGGGAGCGAGGAGATCTACTGCTAGAAGTGATGACGACGGGCTCTAGGGTTAGAGCGTCGGGTGGTTCGGGCAAGGTAAAGGACTCGGCGGGGATCGAGTCAGCAAGAACAGGGTTGTGGGGCTGCGGTACAGGCGTGAATGGCTTGGTATCAGAACTCCAAATCAATCCAGCGCGTTGGTATTCTTCAACACGGTCACCAATACTAGCCCAATCTACAAAACCGAACACTGGTCCTTTCTTTTTCTTTTTTGATTTCTGCTTCGGGTATCTAGGTCTCATAAAACAAGCATTCCCTCTCTTGAAAAATCTGGAAAGCACTTTATCTCTCTAGAATGCCTCTGAGAGGGATCTGTATTTGTGAGGTACGTATAGGCAACCTCACCTAGCCGTTGCGTGACCGGAGAAGGCCAAGCGACGAAAAGCAACGGGAAGTCGAAAGGACTTCTTAAGAAACTGTGCGGGCAAGCACGCGTCGAGTTAGCAGTCGACACGTGTCACTTCTTTTCTGACACGAGCTAACCCTATGCTAACCTACTCAGACAAAGACACTAGATGGGCCACCATAACCCGATTCACCATTCAAAGCCGGTTTACCGGCCTAAGCCCATGAAAAAATCACTGAAAAGGTTCGGAAGCCGACCCGAGGTAACTCATAAGTCAAGTCAGGGCAAAGTTTAAGTGGAAGAAAACATCCGAACCTGGTTCCCTAATGAGACAATGTGGGAGAAAATCTCCACGCCCGACCTGTTGATAGGCACCTCAAGGTTCGGACGCGCTGGAAAGAAAGGGTCTGACCTAGGCAGACCAACCATCAACCTAGAGGGTAAGGGACAGCGGCATCCTGACTTACTCCTTTATAAGTCTTCGTTCACATTGCTCTCGAAGACTGGGGGGCTACTGATAAGGGAATAATTCGCCAGAATTAATAATAAAGAGTTAATTATGAGTAGAAGGAAATTGACGTGATTGTAATAGCATTTACAGCTTATTAGAGGTTAATTTGTAAACAATGTATTTGATGAAGGACCAAAATAGAAATAAAACAAGCCCACCAAGGACATTAATGGGTCCACTCTTCTTTACTACAAAAGGAGACCAATTATTCTTGGTAGGTGGGACATTCCACAATATAATATTCTTTTTCCGCTTTCTCTCTCTACACTCTCTCTCTCTAGTCACATCAAGTCCAAGACCTAATATTCTTCCTAGTCATTTATTCTCTCATCAGTGGGCACGGGTAATACGGTACTCTTTCAATAGTTTGAGAAGGCTCACCAATCCTGACCTGTAATAGCTTGGTTTTGTTGTCATACACAAACACAAATCATCATTTGCATGCGAACTGTTCCCACAAAGGGACTCCTATCAGTTTGTAGTTACAAACAACTCGCATTACAGGCTGCGAATTGTCTATAGCTATAACAGCCTGTATTTGCAAACAACTCACAGGATGGCCTGCGAATTGTTTGCAAATATAAGCTGCGAAATGTATGGTATATACATGTAATCAAGATGCGAATTGCTTTGAACTATAAACAGTGATGAAGCTGTGAATTGTTTGCATTCTTACGTGATGAAGATGCGAACTGTTCTACAACGCACATGTACAGGCTGCGAACTGTTCTATTTTTTACATGCACGTTGCAGGGATCTGGGAAATATCGAAAGAACACCAAAATCAACAAACAACTACCTAATGCACAGCTAACATACATCACAACTCTCAGGAAATTATTAACATTACATGCAACCTAACAAACACCTGGATTTGACGATAAACCCAGAAACTAACATACCAACTGCAATCACTAAATACTTGATTTCGGTAGAAATAAGCAACGTCGATCGTCAAATAACAAAAACAAGTGGTTCGAAGTCATAAAAACGCAAAAAAAAAAGACATTTCCCACGAGAATGATGTACCTGGTTATTGTAACACACATTGTTGCTTCACCGACCGGCGACCACTCGACGGCAACTTGTCGAACAGATGCTGGTTACTCGCTTGACGGAATACAAGACGGTGACCGGTCGAAATCTGGTGAAGGTTAGAAGAACGACTGATTTTCTTTGTTGAAGGTTGGAAGGGTTTGTGATTAGAGAGAGAATAGGTAGGAAGTCGAACGGTTTTCTGGTGGCTTCTAACAAATTAGACGTGTTTAAGTTGGTTTAAGATGTTGAGAAAGGAGAAAGTGGATTTCTAACAAATTAGACATGTTTAAGTTGGTTTAAGATGCTGAGAAAAGAAAAAGTGGATTTCAAGTGAAAACTGGATATATATAATTAGGGGATAATTTTGTCCAAAATTTAAGTGGATATACTAAATGACACTATCCAAAATTTAAATACTAGCAGATAATTACATAGTTGAAAATAATTACATAGCTGAATGAGTATTTACTTGCACTTTTCTATCTTTTAAATACTACTATATTCAATAAATATAGCATTTTGTAGCACCGAAAATAAACATTAATTTTTAGGCAGTCATAAACTGGAATAGATTTATAATCCGAGAGACTAGTTCAAAAAACTATTTAACATTCATTTAAGGCCGAAACATGAAGTCGTAATCCGAAAGACTAACCAACATCCAAAAGGCATAACCAACATTGCCTCAAAGGCATTAACAAGACAGCATTGTAATAGCAGATTAACCAACATTCAAAGCCAAAACATAAATGTTATACGAGTCTGGTAATAAAAATCAGAACCCCGTTTTATATTGCAAGTGACCAATCACTTTGATTGGAACAAAAAAAAAAACTTGTGTGACCAATTTATATTTTTGAAGTGGTTTGGTAATTATTCATGATAATACGACATGGTTCTCAAACATCAGTAGGTACAAAATTGTCTCAATCTAAAACAAAGGAAATGTTTGTTACCTCCTTTCGTATGAATCCCTTGTTCTTTGTAAGACACGAACAAACTCATAAAACAGAGAGAAATCAAAACCACCTTGTGCGTTTTTATTAACCACGTTTGAGCATGGGTTTTGACAGATGAGGAGGTCAAAACTGCCGAACATCTCAAAAAGACTCGCTAGCTTCTTGGTTGTTAAGCTTTGAACACTTTCTATCTGCACCAACTCCCCGGTCTGCCCTGAACTACGCCACCACCCTTTTAGGATTCTACGTTTTACTTCACATGTCTCTATGGACACAACAGCTTTTAACGGTATACCAAGCCGGGCTAATGTGATTTCTGCCCCACCGATTCCACTAAAGATTGACAGTACTGTTAAGCCTCTTGGGAAAAGTGACTTTAAAACAGAGAGATGGTATCCTAAAGTGTCCGTCTGAAAACAGTGTTCGAGCATTTTAAGGCGATCTATCCGACTTTCCTTAACTTGTGTGTGCTCTAATGGATATCCCAGAATCTGCTCAAAAATTTCCGGTTCAATTGGTTCTAGATTGTTGTGACCAACCCAGACAAGATTATATAACCGGCACTGTTGAAAGATATATTGTTCTTGTTCAGGGCGGCAGACCCCACCGGAATCAACCAAGATGTTTCTGAGCCTATCACAAAGTGTAGGTATTCCGTTAGTGTCTGAAGTCACATGACTCAAATGCTTCCTTGTATCCCAAGGTGGCCAATACTTTTTCGTTCTCGGTAATACTTCTTGTATCGTCATCGGTGGCTTTGGAATAATGTGGAACCTATTTTCTGTCGGAAGGTTGTGCACATAGCCTTCTTTTCTATTTATAGCTGAAAAGAATTGAGTTCTAGCGAATTCAGGCTCAACCGTGAACAAAAACTTTGATATTTTAGCCCAACAATTGGGAGGTAATTCTGTCACATTTCCGTAAAAGAAATATGGTGGCTTAGCTGCCGCAGGAACAAGACTCGGACAGAATTTGGGATTGAATACAAGATCATCTGCATCAGGTTCAGGCTTCTCTTCCGTAAATGATGGTTCAAAGGAGGAGCCTGAGTTGTCAATATACTCTCGCGGTTGCTTTTGCTTTTGCTTTTTCCCCGTATAGTTTTCTACAGGTTCTCTGTCCCTTGACTGGGATGCACTGCCCGGACCATCGTAGTAGTACTCCTCTTTTGGTCTTTTCCCTTTCCAACTTTTTTCAGTAGAAGGACTAGAATCCTCAGTTTTTATATTTATGGGATTACTTGAGCTAATGCCATTTTCTGTCTTGGAACACTGCACAAAGACACAGACACTGACAAAATTTTCGACTTTCTGTAAACTGATGAAGATATTTTGCAGGACCAAAGCAGATATATTAGATAGTATGAATCCTCGAGTCTAGCAATTTAAGAAGACATTCACCAAGCCATCTGACTCAAAAAGGGTCAGCTACGGTCATACATATAAGTCCAAATTCTTAGTCTATAAAATAGCCAAGTGCTGCATAAAATTCTCTATACCCAAGACAAACCCTAAGTTGTTGCTTTGCCACCCTAACAACGGCACTCCTTTACTGATTGTAGAAGTATAGGACAGTATATTGGATTTCTATTCTTTCAGCATTTTCATAACAGCAAAAGCTAAGGCTAGTCCCGTCAAGATAAGACAAACCTCCTCTCTTTTGATGTAGACACCAGCACTTTCACCGCCAAAAATCGCATTGGCAAGCTCTTCAAGTGGAGCTTCTGAACCTGAAAAAGTTCAAAACATTATTAAATCAGTAAATTTAGATTACATCAAACGAAAGAGTTTAATATTCTTCTGCTGATCAGGCTCATGATTTTCAGCCACACAGAACTGTAGAAGGTGTGACATCAAAATAGAATCTGAGACTGCATGCAAACTTTTGTTTTGAGACCAACATCAAGTCAACTTATCACATGAGTTCTTAAAACTCGTAAAGGACCTACCAAGCCTCTCGAACGCTAATGACACTTGGACCTCAGAAGACCCCATTTCCAGTAGACGTAGTGTTTTGTCCATAGTTCCATATAAGGTTTCATGGTTAACCTACACAGTTTAGCCAAGGATAGAAACGTTTTTTAGTAGCACATATCGATCACAATAAGCATGCAAACCCATGTGAAACAATGAGTTACAATGTGATACTAAAACGTTAACACGTGAACAAACTAGCAAGCTATTAAAATGAGATACATTATTTATGTGGAAAGAGTAAAAGCATTAAGAACAAACAAAATCCTGATCTATTTTAAACATTAGGACCCGGCAGAAGGACAAAAGTGACCATCATCCAAAACTGTGTACCTTGACTAGTTGAAAAGATATTATGACACTGACTCTTATAAGGAAAGAATCCAAACAGAACAGAATTTATGTACTGCGAGCTACTATACAGAAAGAGTAGGAGAAAGTAACAAAATATTGCATATCGCTAAAACAACTCAGCATCTCTACCTCAGGTTTCATTTCAACGCTATTAGAAGAAGCAGTTGATTCCTTCTCAATATTTTCCGCTATCTGGGCAGCAAAAATGTAGTCCACTAATTCACTAACTTGAGCACCTTCACCTGGTATGCAAAATGGAATGAGTAAAAGTAAAGAATGTAACAGTCTGCATTTTGAATTGCTTTATGCACATGTTCCTTTTGCATTCTATATCAAAGAATAAGTCAATGCAAAAGTCCTTCCGCAGCAAACAAAGATACACCTTATACCAACTAGACAAACTCCCGAACTATCAGTTTCATAGAAACAAAAGGAGCAGGGGAAATTGGGCTGCACATTCTCAATTAAGCTCAAGTAGCTAACCTTCTTTGCTTATTGATATTATGATTGTAACGTGACAAAGAATGTTAAACCTAGCTGACCTGCAAACCAGCTTTAGTAGGGAGAGATGCCTTCCCCATTATCATAGCCAATATTTCAAGCTAGGGTCTATAGAATGTGATGGAAGCCCATGTAAACGGCAAGTGATTTTATTACAGTCAATATATTCTCAATCCATTCAAATGTTTTTACTCTGGAATCTAAATTCTCTCTCTACCTCAATTTTCGATTATATTATCATCGAATCTTTACATTGACAAGTTACCAACTCGAGCAAATTATCATAAACTGGACGCAATTATTAATGCAGCCAAGAGAAACTCATGAAATACAACTCCTGAATATACAAAAACCACATACCTAACTTAACCATTGCAAGCTCAACTAAGCTTTGGGGGAAGTTCATCGCGAGTAAGGTTTTTCTTTTGTCATTGATAAACTCATCAGGCACATCCTCATTGGTGAAATAAGGCTCCTGTCAGTCAACAGAGTGAGTCAATCTATTAGAAGCAAATAATTTCTAATTGGATGACAATTTTCTTTGTCTAATTGAAACCATAAAATCAGTCAATCTCTCAACTTAAACAATTTCACAATTAAATCTTGCTTTTGTGAATTTTGTAAGATTATTTAGCCTCTGGGCTTTCTCAAGTCCAATATGGACTATGTAAACTTAACAAGTTGTTCATTTCAATAAATTCCATTTTTGAAAAGAAAAAAAAAATTAAACCCTCAAATTTTGCTGGACAAAACATTAAAACCCTTGAACTTAAGAGTTATTAATACAAGGTGGAGACTATAGATTGTTTTAAGACCATAAGGATGTAGAAAACAATTTTAACCAGTAAAGTGTCCATCTCACATGTGAGGATGAATACACGGATGGTCTATCGTGTTTTAGTTTTATATCATTTTGGTGCCATTGTTCCCTCCCTCTCTAATGTACGTATTAAAAACCATTTTCATTCTTGTAGGAGAGCTAAAATGTTGCATTTTTTGTATTTTGGGGATGTTACAACATTAAATACTGGAGATTGGATACAAGAAGATCAAGAGAAATCATAACGAGTAAGTCCTTATATTGTCGCAATACACTATAAACATAACAAATTTGGATTTGTACCAAATGATGTCATAATAAATTTCTTCTCTTATTGGCTGAATCATTAAAGATCAGCCAAAAACTTTGTATGTATTCTATCATAGTGCAACGGCTGTGGGCTTAATATAGCACATACTCTTTTGGTTTTTTTTTTTTTGCTCTTCAAAATGTTTTTTTTCTTCTTTAGTTGAAAGTCCTTTTTTATGAGATTTTTGCGGTCCTCACCTCTTTGCCATTTCTTATTCAACCTCTATAGGTGCACTTCTTCATTCATGATCTTACTAAGCCTTTCTCACTTTTCTTTGAAAACCTTTTCTATACAAAGCAAAAACAAAACTTTACATCTAGAAGCAAAATTTTATATATTTTATACCTTTTTCTAAAGTTAAATGTTTTTTATATAACTTAAAATTTAACTTTGAACTGATTTTAAAACTGCTTTTATAATTTCAGTTAAAAAAATTATTTGAAATATTAAGTCTTAGTCTTGAATAGTATGCATTGTATTTGATGCATAGTTCTATAATATTTAGTTATTTTTATTAAAATACTGATAGTATGTACGTATAATAAATATTTATATAATATATATAATATCTCAATTTGATGCATAGTTTCCTAATATTTAGTTATTCTAATCAATATATGTATATATGTATATATTACATACCTTCTATATAAAATAGTAGCTTTTCGTTGCGCCCTGGCTACAGATCTATGCTATTCGTTGCGCTGTGGGCTACAGATGTTTGCTATTCTATGGGCTAGAGATCTATGCTATTCATTGCGCGATGCACTAGAGATCTTTGCTATTCTATGGGCTATATATCTATGCTATTCTTTGCGCTATGCACTAGAGATCTTTGCTATTCTATGGGCTATAGCTCAATATTTTTTGCTCTTTGTTGTGCTATGGCCTAATGTCAAATTCAGCAAATGGTTCATTACTTTCCTGTTTATAGAAACACTTTATTAAACTTTAAAATTGTTCAAAATAATTCACTTGTTATTTATCTATAGGAACTTGGACCAAAAAAAGTTAAAGTTCTCAAGCGCATATCAAGTGCATATGACAAAAAAAATGACACAGTTTTATACAGCAACAAACAAGGTTGGTTTACCTCTTTTGGTTCTACATAAGTCGGAATTTCAGACGGACGGTTTGTGTCGTTATCATCCAAGTCATTAAACATGCCGCTCAAGGAATCTGATGATTCAGAATTCCCTTTCTGAGTTTCCTATTTAATTCCCGACATAACAAAACAATTAGAATTTGAAACTTACAACAGCTAAGTGTATTCTTCTTAAGAACCATTTCATACTCTTCTATTGCAAAACAGGATAAATGTCCACAGAAATTAGAGTACTTACATTCAGTGCAAAGAGAGTCTCCAATAAGACATCGACATTATCTTCACCTAGATTTGAGAAGTTGAAACTCAGTCATCATGAACAATAAGCCAGCTTGTATAATATATAGACAGAAACGAAACAGTAGAAACATCTACCTTTTTCTTCGATTACTTTCTCAAAAACAGATGGTAAAAAGCCCATCTCAATAAGCAATGATCTCACATCGCTTCCAGATGAACTCGCTACATTGCTCTGAAATTATACATAGAACTAGAAGGCTAAGCTTTGAGTACTTGTTAATGGTATACTGATAAAATAATTGAGTATCTTGTCCCCAAATTTCACAACTATTATCATGAAATCCTCCTAAAATTCATCCCTACAATACCGATACACATAACCCTAACTACAGAGAGGTAATTTTGCAGTGGTCGTGGATACCTCTACAGGGATTGAGCTTAGTCTCTCCGGTGACAATTCATCGTCCAAATTCTCCGATTTAGGCAGAACAAGATTATCATTTTCCCTATCGGCCGAACCCGAATTTTCACCGTTCGAGATTTTGCCTAGGTCACCCTGCAAACTCAATAACAAGTACATTTAACACAACGATGGCTTAAACCATCTCCTAAACGCCGATAATAAAAATTCATACCATCGAGTAATTCAATCAGAAGCTAAAAACAATATCGGAAGATCGGCCACAAAATGTCACTGCAAAATCCAATAAACCGAACTATGAGAAACAAAACCGCAGGAATTCAAAGGTCTGATCATAGATATATATCAGTAAAAACGATCCTCAATTTTCAAAGATTGAAAAGCCAATCCATAGCAGACAGGAAAAGAAAACCTAAGTAGCATACAAACCTGGCCAAATCTTTGAGCCTCGATTATCCGACTTTAAACCAGTGAAGAGTGAAGTCGATTCTGAAGAAAAGAAAAGAAGAGAATGTGAAAAAAGTTAACTGGGTTTACTGAGATGGTCAATCTGACTGTCGAGTAGACTAACCACGTGCCCAATATAACATTGCATGTAACCAAGTGTCAGTATTAAAAAACCGTAACTGTCATTCGTATATTTTTATTTATAATTTGTATAATTACCGACAAATGTTAGAACAGCTGTTTACTGAGAGACATAACCCATATACCAATGAGTTAGAGAAAATTTATAAAAAATATAATTTTATTACTGAGAGACATAACCCATATACCAATGAGTTAGAGAAAATTTATAAAAAATATAATTTTATTTATTAGTCTAAATTTAAATTTTTAATACAATTTTATCTATAATTGATTTTTTTTAGATATTTCAAAATTGGGTTGAATATTTTGTTTTGGAAGTAGTTGGGTATTTTACTAAATGAGCTGGATTTATCCGTAGAGTGGATCTCTAGTAAATATTTGACTTCTTCTTTTTTACGTCCAATACATAAATAGCCCATGTTAGAATTGTAATATAATTAAATCCAAACTTATTGATGATTCGGATTGTAACTTAATTGATATGGATAAAAACTTAAAGGTTTCTTACATTATTGTCTTGTAGAAATTTTAGAAATATATAAATATTAAAAAAAAAAATTGTTTAAGTGTCATTTCTGAGTCTCCCAGAGTATGTGTACAATCAAGATATGACTTTACGTATAGCTAAAATTCTAGGCAGATCATTGTCTATTCGGTTTCCATCAAAATAACAACACACGATTTAACTGCTGCACGATATGGTTGGAGTTGGATGTCTCTCAACTTATACTAGAACTTAAAAAAAAACACAAAACTTATATAGTTTCTCTAAATGCATAGATGATTCAATCTATACTCAATAATATAGATCCAACGAATTAATTGATTTGCTTGAATAACATTGGTAAGTAGGTCTTTACATGACCTATAACAAATTTGTTGTTAATGTTACAGGTCTAAAGAAGACCATAATATTGAAAAATAACTTTTTGAAAATATGGAAAGGTGTTTGAGGGACAATCTTATCGGAATGCAAGGAAGAAAAAGAGGCTATCAAAGATCAATGTAATAGGGTATTGCAATGTTTCATACAATCCCAAAAAATAGGAAATTCTGCATAAAAAGATAAAAAGTAATTATACAAAAGACTTCCCACTAGTGTCAATTATATAATAGGTTCAAATTTTAAGTCTTGTAAGCTCAAGTCATAGTCTAAATTGGACTAAGTGTGTATACAACAATAACTTATTGGCTTATTATAATCAATAAAATACATTTTTACTGGAAAACATTGATCTCAAATATTTATAAAAAATGTCTAGTAGAAAATAATAAATTTATTGATGAAAATGAAACTCCTAGAAAAAATTAACCTACTAAAAGAACTCACTAAAAATTATATTCAATAGATCCGAATATTATTTTTTGCTAATTATTTTTATAATACGCCTGCTGGTGGTGTACTACTACTGCTAGTGTGGATCCTATATACTAGGAGTGCTGGTGTATCAGTCGGCACTGATGGTATATCGGCGGTGCAAAAAAATATCGCTGGTGCTTTCGGGTACCGTGGGTGTTCATGTGCACGCAAAACAAAAACATGTATCTTAATCCACTGGCAGTGATGGTTACTGAAGTATATACCATCGGTGTTGGTGTACATGTGGTGCTAAAAGGCACCATCAATACTCTTGTGCGCACGTTTTAGCCCATTGGCGTTATGCTTTAATCAATACCGGTGGTATTGAGTACTAAACGTACGGTGTCAAGACGTTAGAAAGATGCGAAAAAAAGAAAACTCCTAAACATTTATTTGAATGTGAGGCATCTGTAATCGAATGCGAAGTTGGTAGATCTAATAGATCTTAAAAGAAAGTTTACCAGAAAAAATATGTGGATGCCCTTTGCAGCTTAAAGAAAATATTGTAATTCTTAACAAAGGGTCCTTATGGGTCATATGTTAAGTTCACAGCCATAAAATTGTGAAATTTATTGAAGGTCATTCATACTTGAGATATTTTTCTAAATAAAAGGTTGGAATTTATACTTGTTCTACCAATGTAGGAACCCGTCCTCATGGAATTTTGGACGGAGTAAAAAAGTTGAGCCATAAGAATTTATCATTCATGCGCATTGTACACAATGCTTAACTAAAATAAAAAAAGATCTAGAAAGGCGGTCGCTCACAGTTGCAATAGTTGTTAGGAAAACTGAAAAGATTAAATTATTATGAATGGAAAAGATCAGGTGATGACCAAAGTGACATTTTCATTGAACATTTTTTTGCACACTGAGTTAGTTTTGATTTGTTACAAACATTTCCAAACATGATGATTTGTTACAAACATTTCCAAACATGATAATAATAGATAACACATACAAGGTAATAAGGTAGGGATGTTTTTGTTTGAGGTTATTATAGCCTCTTCTAACAGTATGGTTTTCTACATCATATTTGTGTTTATGTCTGGGAAGAAAGTTGACAAATACAAATGAGTATCAGAATGTTCGCAATCGTTGATGGTAACTAATTTCACCAAAAACCCGTCTATTTTTTTACGGATAAAAACCTACCGTTGGTAAAAGATCTCGAAATGCTGTGTCGAAGCCACATTTACATGAACGCCTTCGTGAAATCGAAAAAAATCATGCATGATAAAGAAGCCTTCGATGATTTTTTGCGTTCGTGGAATCAAATGATGTTGTGAGAGACGGAACTCACGTTCAATAACAATCAGTCTTAAACCATTATATGACTTCAGATATTATCTTGAATACACCAAAAGTTGGTTAAATCCTTAAAGTGATAAGTTTATCACGTGGAAAAGTTCATGCATGTTCTTGAATCATACTATTAACCACGTGGAGAGTGCTCATGAAGCATTTCATTGGTATGAGCAAATATAACTTTGACTCGTTTTAGCTAGGATCCACTTTTTACTTGAAATGCAACATGGAGCAATTAAAACATCATTTGAAAAAGATTCAACTTATAACCTAACATAAACTTATAGAAATGGTGTACACCGAGCTTAGAAGTAAAGTTTCTCACACTACTTTAGAAATCTTATCAGACGAAATATAATGTGCCTAACAAATAGAAGTTGCAGATACAAATTGAACTTGTGTGATACAAACTACGCATGGTAAGAAGTGTTCGCACGACATCTACGAATTTAGAAAACATATAGTGGCACATTTAGACTCTTTCAACGATAATTAGAAGAGGTTAGATATAGTAATCCGAAAAAAGAGCTATTGAAATAAAAAACTGGATTAACTCGTTAATATTGTCATGGAAATTAAAGATGAAGCACACATAAAGCATGTGTACAATAAATAGTTTGGCATATCATATCCACAAACGCCTTCTCTTTTATAGCATTTAGATAAACTTAAACAAAATAATCATACAGTTGCAAAACATAAATTATATGATGTTGCATTTGCCACTAAACAAGATAAATCATATCACGAGCATATGCTAGATTCAGGGAAAGCGAGTGCATAATCTCTATGTAAATATTTTAAAACTATATCATTCATTTTGTTGAAAGGGAGTGGAAATCCATCGGTCAAATTATGGAGAGAGAGCATAGTTTTGACACAACGAAGTGGTCATATATATCCTCCTGAAAACCTTGTAAAGTGAAACCATCATTTGGAGCTTGTACGTTACATTTACTATCAAGTGGAACGGTTAGTTTTAGCCTAAGCGGTACAATATCTTCTAATGTAATGTATCTTTATTCTAAACATTACTTACAATAATTATATATATTCTATAGACTTGTTATAACTACGATCAATGATGTTAAAGATGATGGTCATTACAGATGTTGTTGCGTGCAGGTCATGGTCTGATTTGATAGTATGTGATCTCACCCTTTGAGTTTATTTTTGTAGTTTGTTTTAGTTTTCATTGTAATAAGATAGTTTTTTTAGCCAAGGTCAGATTGTCGTAGCGAATTCGTCATAACTCTAAGGCAATATTATATTTTTCATTTTTTAGTTTAATCATTTATTATTTTCATGACTTGTTTTGTCATGCATGAATGATTATTTTGTTTGTGTTATTAGATGTGAATGTCTTAAGTTTTATGATTTTAACATTTCCTCATCACCCTTTATATTTGACGTTTTGTGACCCAATATGAGTTTTTTCACTCGCCGAACGATAATAAGTTATAAAACTTTATGTATCCATATTTTCAATATTATCATGATCTTCCAAATGAAATGATTAGTCTCGACACAAGAAGATGTAAGAGAGGTCTGGACAATTTCTCTTTCGTTTAGATATAGGTATTCAATTTATAAATGATGGGTCCGATAAGCATGGTGCATTTTAAAAGTATCAACTATATTATTGGAGAGCTACTTATAAGTGACTAGAAGACAGTTTATATCGCTCCAACTATGATGAGTGATGATAATTTCAGTAGTAAAAATAGAGGCTAGAGAGTGACCCAAGTGATTCTGCTTTCATAGTACATAGTTTAGAGGTACGATTAGCTGGCGCGTTAGAACATGTTAGGGTAATACTGTTATCGGGGTCAGGTTATATTTAACCCTTATACAAATAGTCTCATCAATTTTAAAATTTTAATTATTATATTCAACATGTTTTAACAAATCCCTAATGATACAAGTTTTTTACTTCATCGTTTTTTTTCCTTGAAAGCTCGGGATGAGGGCCTAACACTATAAATTTAGTGTGATGACATCATAAGAATCTTCCAAATATTTTTTTGTCATAACCAAAAGTTGAGTGTTTCATGCAGACTCCCATTTCGTTCATGCTTGCCATGTGTAATGTAATCACCATCCTACTAACGACCTTGGTGGCGATTAAAAGATTCCAAATCATGTCTAAAAATTCTTAAAATTGTAAATGGACCTTGGAGGGAAGCTAGTTAAACTAAGCTAAGGATCTACCTTGAAAGATCATAGAGCAAATGCCACGTATTTTTACAAAGCTATATAATGTGATGCTCGGGTTCTCCCCACCCACCATACTTATCTATTTTATATTAATTAAGTTTTGGAAAAAAATCATAGTGTGATGACTCTTGTCGCATGCCAAATTATAATTTATGACTGAAACACTGAAAAAGCAAAGGAACATATAAATGATAACAAAAATTATAAATGTGTCTATATATGTGCCTCATTAATTATCTCGCGTTATCAGCGATAAAAAGATAAAAACCCAACAAAGTTTAATAATTACAAAAGAGAATTAATAAAAAAAACAACGCAAAGAAGATAACAACATTTTAACACGTGTATAGCTTGAGGTGGTCGGCGTTCCAAAGATGTGTAAGGGATACGCTTTCGACTTCTTTTTATTTTTCCTATTTAATCATTTCCACGATTACATACAGATCTTCCTAATTAATGATCACTCATAATATTTTCTGGAGTGTAAAGAATGTAATTGGTATAAAATATTCTTATGCAGAGTAATCAAAATGTTAGGAAGAAGAAGTGTAAATATTCTAAAGAGAGGGTCATGATTCAAAGTCAAGTGTAATTATTCATTCATTTCCCAAGAAAAAATTTATTTATTTATAGGTATAGCAAATCCATTGAATAGACGTACACTTATCTCATGGAACACTTTATTATACTAAGTAAAAACATATTTAATACATATTTCACTTTAAGTCCTCTAAAGGTATATCTTGCTTAAAATATTCCTTATATTTTTTTTTTCTCATTTTATCCTTCCAAACTAATTATTTTGGCTCAGATTAATTTCATCATTAACTAAACCCAATGTCTCCTCAGATGGAACCACCTCAAACTTGTTTAGGAATGATACCCTTAATTTTTTGAACTACGCGGAGTTTAATATCTTTAGTCTGACATATTTTGACGCATGTCAAACCACAACGGTCCTATCAAGTACCCATTGAGTTTAGATGACTGGCGTGTATGGGCAAAGGGATGGATTTTTCAACTCCTCTCGTAAAAGCCTATTGGAGTTCCTATCGATTTACTATAAATTCTACTCCTTGTCTCATAACTTCATACTTACCAAATCATAGAAATCGAAACATGAAGTAACTTCCATTCTTCTCATTGTCAAACCAAAATTTCCACCATCCTTCACCATAAACACTGTAGTTACTCCGTTCTCTTCTTCTAACGTAATCACCCATTTGTACTTATTCGAAGAAGCCTTTACTTTAACCTGATGATTCTTCTTCATTTATTTTCAGGATAAAAATGCACGAGATTGACTAATCATCGCTCAAAGAGCCTCATAAAAAGAAGTCGCATGGATAGTATCTGACAAACCCTTATAAGTTATCCAGAATATTACCTATGGTCCTTGGTCTCCCGCAAAAAAAATCCCAACCAACGACCTCAGATCTTCTTCCAACAATTATCATTCTCTAAACCCTAAAGCTTGCCCTCAAAATCTCGTTTCAAATGCTCAGTATCTTGTTATGGGTGATACCAAAAACCAAGTTGTCTCCAAGAAAAGACATCACACATCAGGCTCCAAGGAAAAACAACTTGACAAAATTAAGACAAAAAATACTAAGACTAATCCTCCCTCGAATGGATCAATTATAATAAACAAAGATTCTAAGATAATGCCTTCGAGTAAAGACAAAAACAATTCATTAAAGGCCCTTCTTTAACTACAAGATAAAGCCTCAGAGGCATGATTTAGCAACAGCTAGTAATTCTACTAACGATGCTGACGAAGTGAAGGTAATTAGGGACGCCTTCAAAACCAATGCTCAAGGTGAAACCTTAAAGAAGCAATCGAAAGCAAGGAAGAAGGAAACGAAAGAGGATGTTACACTTTCGGCAAAGTTGGCTAGTAAATCTTGAAAACAATTTAAAGAAGTACTTCTAGAATACCTTATTGTACTAAAAAGTACATTATGAATACTTTCCCGAATCCAATCCACCAATTTTCTAGAAACAATGGAGGATCCGTGAGTCTATCTCTATTTAATTTATTTCTATCGGAGTGATCTCATTGTCCTGTAGAGCAGAAGAACTAATTATTTATCTATAAATACTGAATTAGGGTCTTCAATATCTACTGGACCCCACAATTGTTCTATATTTTAAATTGATCGAGATTTTTCTGAGCTAAGCCCGCTTCAACCTTTGATTTCCTCTTGTTTCCTGCATTATGGCTTCGAGATTGTCAAAGATTAAACTTCTCACGGATCAGTTTATACACAAAACAGGTGTGTTGAAAAGCCCATGTCTTCTTTTCTACTACATCATTCTTTGGAACTCTTTGAACATAGTCGACGACCTTCTCGAACCAGACAAGACATGGAAGAAAATTTATTCTTTGTCACTGGATATTGAGAGAACATAAAGAAAATTTTGACTAAGAACCCTAAAAAACTATCATTGCAATGAAAGAGCGCAAGTAAGGTAATTTTTATCTCAAAATTACATTGTAAACAATATCTATCTAACTTAACTTTTTATCGTAGAAATTACAAAGCGCTCCCAAGAGCACCTTCATGTTGTCGAGGATAATTTTTAGAAGATAAGTCACTAGGATAAAGACGAATGATCAAATGATTCCATCAATGCTTTGACCCATTAAATCTGTTTCAAATGAACCTTTGGAAAATCTCTCATAGAACTATCATTCTTCCAGAGAAGGTAATTGAAACTTCTTGCCATCCTATGTATTGAATAAGCTTGCTACCCTGGACACTCGGGTCATTATCCCTTCTAGAAATAGAGCTCATATCCATAAGATGAAAAATAAGACCGAGGGGGAACCATCCCATATCAATAAAAAGAAGTCAAAGCCTAGTCTGAAGATAAAGAAATCACTCACCACACTGAAATGAGTACTCCTGAGATCTTTAAGAGAAAGAATACGGTAGCCTCGAAGAAGAAGAAAAAAAAGAAAACTTGCACCACCGAAATCCAAAAGATTTTATTCCTGAACAAGTGGTGAACATTTCTTCTTATAGTTCCACACCAAAAATTATTGGAGATGATGAAGAAAATCAGGAGAACCAGTTCTTCGATTCTAAACCACAATTTGACTAAAATATAAAAAAACCTATCTATAACCCCATTTAAGAATGTCATTTTCCAGAAAATCACTCACCTGTTCTTTTGGTGATCAATTCTCAAACCTCTACATCTCAAGAACCATCCTTTTTATTGTATCATTTCGACGAAATCTTAATCACCCTACACGACATGATTCGACTCATGGAAACTCTTGAAAGAAATGACAAACAAATTGAACTTGATTCCGAGAAATCCGTTGATGAGGCAAAGTTAATTCGTGAGAAATACAAAGCGGTGCATGATGCGGTTATTCATCTTTGAAAATAAGTTGTTGCCCATAAAGCCGAAGATGCTCAAATCTTAGTAATGGAAAATTCCATGTCTTTTAAGCAGAAAAATCCAAATTCCATAATGTCCAAATTTAGATACGAAAGGATATGACTGCACAACACAAGACAAAAATGCAAGATGAGCATTCAAACTACGAGGAGTTCAACACCTTGTACTAGTAAAGTGAAAAATCAAAACATAAACTCGTCAAAGATTTAAAAACATTCAAAATCTAAGTTGAAAAGACCAAGCCTCATATGTAGCTGTTATTGTTGATAAATGTGTCAACGATTGTCTCAAAGCACTGAAAATTCACAAAAAAAAGCCAAATTATCTTTTAATTCTTGATGTTCACAATAGATTCCCAAAGTCCAACCTAAAAGATTAATGTTACATGGTACCTGAAGATCAATTACCTGGAAATATATTCAACACAACCTCAACATAATCTGATATCTCGGAATCGGAAGACTCTAAAAATAACAGCTCAAACTCTTCAGAAATTGAAAACTCATAAAATAATAGTTATTTAAACATCAGCTCAGGCAGTTCTTCGAAGGATGATGAAGACAATTACAAACAAAAAACTATTTTTACCATGTTTGATTGTATGCTTCATTTCTTTTTTATCTCACTTTTTGTGTTTTTGCCATCACATGCCATATTTTGGAATCGGATATTTAAACATTGTGTTAATTATCACTTTAATTTTATCATTTTATTACATATATTATCACTTTGTAAATTATAACTTCGAAAAATTAAACTTCATATATTGTCACTTCGAAACATTGTCACTTCGTAAATTATCACTTCGAAATAATATGCACTTTGTAAATTATCACTTCGAAAAACAGGCATTTCATAAATTATCACTTTTACAAAATAGTCATTTCACAAATTATCATTTCGGAAAATAAACATTTTGTAAATTATCATGAAACATTTTTAGTTTCGAATTTCAAATTATCTACCTTTGGCTTTATCAAAATTAGGATGATAAATCGTTATTTAATTTCCAAAGTATTTTGTTATACTTGTTTTTGGGTTTCTTTTTTGTTTTTTTAAAAAGAGAAATTTGCGAAGTTATAATACTTCAATTTTAATCACCAAATTAACATTATCACTGAGTACATCTTTAGATTTTCCACACAGTTGATATATGACAAAAAAAATATTATATTCACCACACCAACTATGTAGGCACCTCATTAAAACCTTTCCAAACAACCATAAGATGAAATAGTATGTCACCGGTTTATTCTTTGATATGCAAAGCAATTTTCAAATCAATACTCACAACATTACTCCCAATATAAACGCAAATGTTTTATGTTCCAAATATGTTGTGAAAGTCTTCCTTCACCATATTGCAAACGATATATCCCAAGTTTTACTTTCTCAACTACTAAACATGGCCCTTCCCAATTCGGACCTAATTTACCAAGCCTATTTTCTCTTGTATGCAAGAAAACCTTTCTTAGAACCTTATCATCCACCTTAAATTATCTTCATAGAACTTTGGATGCATGTCTGCTTCTCATCAATGTTTGATAATAGAGTAAATTCAGATGCGCTTTAGTTCTCTTTTCCTCAATCGAAATCAAGTTCTGTTATTATTGCTTCAACGTGACCCTCCTCAGAATAATTTAGTATTCTATAAAAAGGAAAAACAGATTCTACTCGGCTCACCGCATCAATCTTATATACCAAAGACAAAATAGATTCATGAGTGGTTGTTCGAGGAGTTGTTTTATAAGCCCGTAATACCTCTTAAAGATAACTTGGTCACTTTTTTGCTGCTCCCTTTTAAATTATTCCTTAGACCATCCAAGATAGTTCTATTAGTAACCTCTACTTGTCCATTTTCCTGAGGGTGAAATAGTATTAAAAACACTGCTTGAAGCCCATCGAATAACAAAAGGCATCCATGTCTCCATTGTTGAATTTTAGTCCGTTATCAGTAATAATCATCTGTGGAACCCCTAACCTACAACAAATATTAGACAAAATAAACCTGATAGCATCCTTAGCTCTTGTCCCATATCGAGGCTCAACTTCTGCCCACTTTGAAAAATAATCAACTACAATAATAATATTCTAGCATCCCCCAAAATATATTAGAAGAGGACCAACCAAATCTATCACCCATCTATCAAATGGGAGTGCTTCAAAAATAAAATCCAGTAGCACTGCTGGTACATGTATAATATTAGCAAATCATTGACAAGTGTCACAACTTCAGACCAAATTCTTAGCATCATCCATGATAGTGGGCCAATAATATCTTGCTAAAAGTAATCTCTTTATTAAAGTTTTGAATTCACAATGAGTATAACCCTTCCCATTGTGTAACTATGGATAAAACTATATGAGATTCAGTCCTCCTTAAGGAGCATAACAACGGTCGATTTAAATATTTTTTGTATAAAACATCTCTGAGCACTGTAACTGCATGTGCTTTAAATCTCAACCTTTTAGCTAATTTTTTGTCAACTGGTATTGTTCCTTTAACTAGAAACTCTTTCAAGCTATATTGCCAATATCATTTTTCTTCCTTCAAAGTTACAAAAACCTCATCGACATGCTGACATTATTTTGATTTCATTACTCTATATGGGATCTCATGTGTTAAAATACATAGGTATCCCTCACTATACACAATTTTTTCTAAAGAATCAATAATGGAATTGTAACCTCGATGGATATGATCAAATGTAACATTTTCAAACGTTACAACAAATCCGTTTAACTTCTTCAAATATCTTATAAGTTATTTTTTTTGGCTCAGAAAATCCAGTTACATGGTTCACTAAAAGTTGCAAATCACTATTTAAACACAATTTTTGCCCCATAAATTCTTACAAGTTGTACCCTAACTAAAGTCGCTTTACTCTGTGCCTCATTGTTTAATGCCCTAAACCTGAATCGTATTGTTTGGTACATAGCCTCCCCCGTCAGAGCTAACAATTGGGCTCCTGGTCCTAACGGTAAAATAATCGATCACCTATCAGTTTGAACCAACCATTCTTCCATATAATTTATTCCCTCTTTGTCAATCTCTTTAGTAAATGGTCGCTCAGAATGGAATTCAACTAGAAAGTCAGCTACAACTTGAGCCTTAATTATTATCTGCGGAGTAAAATTAATTTCATCGTCTCTCAATTCTACAGACCATGTTTTCATCCTCTTTGAAACAGTTGGCTTTTGCAAAGCATTCTTTAAGGGAAAAGAAGTTCAAAATATTATTGAATGAGCTTGAAAATAAGGGCGCATTTTTCGAGTAACTATGACTAAGGGCAAAACCAATTTTTCCAAATTCAAATATCACTTTCAGACAAGCTCAGTTCATATCAGTAAAATTTATGCACATCTTCCATCTGCCATTCTTTATATTCACAAGTATAAGATTTACTGTCCACATCGGATATTGAGCCTACTTAATGTGACCACTTCTGAGAGTTGATCCACCTCAGCCACTATTGTCTCTAAATTCTTAAGAGAAATTTTTTTTTTGATAGGTCTCACATTCAGATTTATAGTTAGATTGTGGTAAATTGTGGTAGATAAGACTCCCACCACATCGTCATTACTCCGAGCAAACATACTTAAGTTTTTTGACAAAATATTCTAACAATCATTCTCTCATTTGTGGTGTTAGTAAAGTTTTCGTTCTCAAAATCCTTCCATTGGGAAACATGTGTATTTATATATTTTCATCAGTTACCAACGATCCAAAGGTCTCCCGCGGGTCATCCATTCTTTTTAAATCCAAAGCAGACCATTATAATTGTTTTTCTCTCATTCATTTGATACTTATAATCTATTTAGTGTGCAAAGCTGTAGCGTAAAACTCTATATTCACTTACTGGCTAGTTCGTATTGTTCCCACGTGATCTCCAACAACGTAGTTTAAACACCAGTGTATCGTATAAGCTATATCATACATTCTTGACAACAAAGACATTTCAAAAATTTCAATATACGTTTTCATACTATATACCACTACAAATAATATCCTTACTTTGAACGTCCTCATCCTAACAAAACTTCCCCTTTGAATTCCCCAATCACATTGGATGTCACACCAGTAAAGCCCAGTATTTTTCATTATGACCGAAAGATTACCGGGATTGGTGTGGTTTATTTTAAGCTGAGGGTAATTTGGTCAAGTGATTTGGAGAGTTATAAGGGTATTAAATGTTTGGGTGTTTTGTAGTGAGAGATTTAAGCTACCTGGTTGTATTAAATGTTCATTACCCTCATTAATGAAAGTAGTTGGGTATTTATACCCTTAATTATGGACCCATGGGCTTTCGGGTCAAGTTATGAAACCGGGTCAAGTTTAAGGACCCATTTACTTAATAAGCTGATTAGCACCTAGCTTAGTCAAAAAATGTTTAGTGTTTTAATACTTTTGTCTTGTCCGGATAGTTCGGTGGGCACTTATTGTCCGAATTACCCCTGTCTGGATTTCTCAGTGAGCAGTGATTAATTTGTCCAGACTCATCAGTAGCCTTTTTTTTAGGTTTTGTCAAAAATCTTTGGCAGGACTAAAAAACTCATTTAGTCAGTAGCAATATTTTCTGGCCCGTTCGTGTGCTTGGTTCGAGGCTTATCCGGACTGATTTTTCTCAGAATTCTAAGAGTTTTTCTTTGGATCGTGGGACATGTGTCACCTCTTGATTTGACCTACCAGCCGTTTTCTCCCTAGAACGGTGCTCCCACTAAGCCTGAAAAGTAACCTCTACATTTAATGTTTCCTACGTCAGCGCCGTTTTCGATCATTGCTTGAATCTTTTTGTCTTCTCCTAGGTATCAGTAGCTTTTTCTTTTACTAATATATATAAATCACTTTCTTTTACTATTTCACCATCGTCATTACTCTACAAATATTTTTTCAGAGCTTTCACCTTTTCTTTCAAAACCTTTCTTGGATAGTTTTATGTTCACAACGAGAAACGCTCTTGTAAAAGGTGGTTGGCTGAATCTTTTTGAATCTTTCTGACACGTTGCTGCTGGTCTTCCAGTCTCTCTAAGCGATAAGTCTGTTAACCTATCTTTAGAAGTTGATCAAGGATCGTCTTCTACCAAAAGTCCAAAACCTAAACGTCTATTCAAGCTAAACTTTTCGCCAATCCGATCAGGCTCATCTGTTCAGGAGTCGCAACCTTCTACTGCCCAAGAGAAAGCGGTATCAAGGGAACCCTCTCCGTTCATAGCCATGGGATCTAACATCGAAAAGTCCCCAGAGAAAACCAATCCACGCTGAACAAAACGCTTGGTGAAAGGCCAATCGACTGGCTCTCAATCAAAGTTCTCCAAGTCGGGGGACTCTAAGTCGGCAAGTAAAGATAAACCCTCCGGATCGGAGATTTCCATAAGAGCTCCTCTAAATAAGCCTTCCGGATCAGAGGCATCCAAAGTGGCTTCTCACACCAAATCATCCGTAGCTGAGCCCCAACCGGACACTAGACCTCTAGAAGAAACTGGTGCTCAACCATCCCGACAGATCATTGAGCTACAAAATGACACTCTTCCATCCTCAAAAACTGACAAACCTTCCACAATGATGGAAGAAGTGATGGAAGATAGTATCGAAGAGGTCCCCTTTGAAACTGAAGCCTCTGGGCAAACTGAGGATGCTGCCTCTAACAAAAAAGGGAAAGGCAAAGTGAAGGTAGGACTCGCTCATCCGGAGCTACCGGAGTGCTTGGAGGGCAAGGTGGGACCTTGCTTTCAGATGGTCAACGTGAAGTATCTGCTGGCCATGCAGAACATAAACTACGTTTATACTCACACCACTGAGCTGGGCCGGATCTGAACTAAGTGAGAGATCCCAGAATCAGTGAAGGTGAGAATACCAGTCACATTGGAGACTCTGATGAACTGCAAGCTCAATGAGATTGTCATTTACACCGAGCCGTTCAGCTGGGGGCTCAGATTCCCCTTAGACCCAGAAATCGTCAGGTATTTTCACCTGATCAAGCTCTGTCCAAGCCAACTAACTCCAAACGCTTGGTATACCCTTATTGCCTGTATAATGGCATTGAGGCTATCCGACATCCCTCTCCCCATGGAGAAATTCACCACTGTGGCTAGCCTGCGCAAAAATCACCACATCCCATTCTACCACTATAACATGGGAGACAACTTCAAAGTGGTGGATGATTTTTTGGAATCAGAGAATAACTAGAAAACTCAGTTCCTATTCATCAGTGGGACATGGGAGAATGAGAGAAAGATCAAGGCTAAGGTTAACCCTAGCATGCTTACCAGCAGGTGGAAGAGCACAAGTAAGTATTCAGTTTTGTTTTTCATTTTCTCTTTCTTATTTTTGTAAACATTCCACTCATGAATCACCAATTTTTCCTTGTCAGTATTACCGAAGGAGTTCATCGGTATCTAGAGAAGGGGCAGACCACATGTTCCAAGCTGAATGCATGGGCTGCTGAACGTTGGGGGAACGCTTTCCACAACTGTTTCACTTCTGGCAACTTGGTGAGATCTCACTTATGCAATACCACAGGCTGGAGAGGTCTCACCTGGGAGGAATTGACCACACCACCTCCCCCAGCTGTCACACTTAAGAGAACAGAGGAAAAGGATGGCAAAATGGCCTTGCCCTCCAGAGCCAAATCCCCTAGCAAAATGAAACGAAAGGGAAAGAAAAAGAAGGCTGTAGCAGAGGCAGTTCGGGGTGCTGCAGAAGAGAATGGTCTGGATACCCAAGGAGGGGAGAACCAATGAGGCATTGATTCCTCCTTGCTCCAAGTGGTTGAAGATGAAACCTTTAAGAAGGCAAGTGAATCGAAAAATCCACCAAGGCCTCCGAAGAAGGACCGAAAACGGGGAGCCAGTAGTGATGAAAGGGTTGCCAAGAAGAAGAAGGTCACCTTAGGGGGAGAAATAACCTTTTGCCCTTCGGAGATTCCTCTTCCACCAGCTCCTGTTGACCCTACTTTGGCAGAGAAAATTCCAGCAGACTTGCAATTCGGAGAAGGCACCGGAGGGGAGATTGATGGAGTAGACATCAGTGCCTTTCAAGACATTGGTCTTTATTTCAACAATTCTGAGAAGGATGACTTCGTTGGCCCCTACCGTCCTTCAAGATCTTCTTACAATGGCAAGTCTTATATTGACTCCGGGGAGAACAATGTGGTGGCTCATTCTCTTCTGGGCCATATTCAGCCAGTACTCAACTTGGACAGGCAAGTAAAAAATCAGTTTGCCCTCTTCAACACCCTCAACACAGACAAAGAGACTTTGTCAACTTAACACAGAAATCCAAACTAAGTGCTCCGGTTTGGAGAAAGATCTCTCCACCTTGAAGGAAGATGTGAAGACTAAAGATGATGTCATCTAGTCCTTGTCTGGTGACAAGATTTCCCTTGAAGAGGCCGTGTCCAAGGTAACCAAGGAGAAATAAGACTTAGTGAAAGAACAGGATCAGAGAATTCAGGCCCGTATCGATGCATACACCAACGGGGTGATAGATCCCCTAGAAAAAAGGTATGCCGAAATTAAGTCTGATATGGTTTTTCTTTTCCACCAAACGTTTCTGAAGAGAAAACTTGGTACCTTGTGGCAATATGTTGAGTATGAAGATATCCCATTCCATACGATGGTGGATGGTGATAAAAAGAACTACTCTAGTGGAATTGATGATACTACTGATGAGGAAGAAGGAACCAGGGAGAGTTCAAGTGCTGAGCTCAAATGCCTCTAGAAAAAAGATGATGCAGGAACATCCAAAGGGAATAAGCCCTAAGGTTTTAATTATCTTTTCTTACTTGTTTTTCTTAATCTTGTGAACTACTAAATCCCTTGGATGGCCAATGAATTTTTGTAATTGTATCCGGTTTGAGTCCGGTTAAGCCTTTCTTAAAACTTAAAGTCATTGGATGGCCAAGGCATATTCTGTGTTCTAATATCATCATCCGGTTTTTAGCCGGACAAGCTTACCTTGCTCAATTTTTGCTCTATTTCATACCTGCTTTCAAATTTAATGGCTAATGTTTAAAGAGCCCTTATTTATTTTATAAATATTTAAGATGAGAGTGTTTAAAATCTCTGATGGCATGTGTTTAATGGTCATCATTCAACCAAATTAATGTGATCTGTAAAAGATCCTTAGTAAAATCGAAGACTTGAAAGGAATTGTAATCAAATCACTCCGAATATTTTAAGAATGCATCATATTTTATTAAAAAACCAAACACCTCATTAAAACCTCCCCGTGCCACCATGGTAGGAAATATTATGCCCCCAATATTTACATGGACTTTAAACAAGTAAATATTTACACAACTTTCATTCCAGATATAACCGGAGATGTTCAATATTTCATGGGTGCTTTAGAATTCTTACATCTTTGTCTTGAAGCCTATATATCCCAGGCTTAAGTTTTTCAGAGCTCTCATAAGGTCCCTCCCAGTTTGAAGCTAGCTTGCCAAACTACTTCTCCTTAGTATGCAAGAAAACTTTTCTCAATACTTTATCCTTTGACCAAAAATCCCTTCTTTTGATTTTGGAAGCAAATTTGCTCCTCATCAAGCCTTGGTAATGGGTGGTTCTAAGATGAGCCTTAACTATTCTCTCTTCTATCAAGTCTAACTGACTTCTGATTGCCACTTCATTAGCCTGTTCAGAATAATTTTGGACTCTGTATGTTGGAAGATTTTCCTCTATAGGAGCAATTGCATCCACACCATATACCAAGGCAAAAGGAGATTCTTGTGTAGCAGCTCTAGGAGTAGTCCGGTATGCCCATAACACTTCTTGCAAATAGCTTGGCCACTATCCTGCAGCCCCTTCTAAATTCTTCTTTAAAGCAGACAGGATGGTCCTGTTTGCCATTTCAACTTGACCATTTTAGTGTGGGTGGAAAGGAGTAGAAAAACAGCTGAATGCCCCGGGAGGCACATAAATTCTCCATATCCTTGTTATCGAATTTTGGCCAATTATCTGTGGTTATCTTTTGTGGAACCCCAAATCTGCAACAAATGTTAGATAAGATAAATTTTATAACGGCTTTCGAAGTAGTTACTGCCAGTGGGGCTGCTTCTATCCATTTTGAGAAATAATCAATGGCTACAATGATAGTCCTGCACCCTCCGGATGCCATTGGTAGAGGCCCAACTAAATCCAGTCCCCAACAAGCAAAAGGGACTGGCTCGGAAATCGATTCAATATGATCAGCTGGGATATGAATTTCATTACCATATCTTTGGCATGGGTCACATTTCATTACCAACTCCTTGGCATCTGCCATTATGGATGGCCAATAGTATCCGACCAACAAAACCCTCAGGGTTAAAGCTCTATAGCCACAATGTGCTGATCCTTCTCCATCATGTAGTTCAGATAGCACAATTTGGGACTCTTCAACCCCCAAATAACGTAGGACAGGTCTACTAAACGACTTCTTATAAAGGACATCTCTTATGATTAAGAAACCACGAGCCTTATGCTTCATTTTCCTTGTCACAACCTTCTCCGGAGGCAAATTGCCATCAGAGATGTATTGAAGAAGGGGATATCTCTAGTCTTTGGGTTGAACCACTTGTATACTTACTCTCCTTCTCTTACTTGCTCTAATTTGGTTGTATGGATGAGAATTTCTTGTACATGAATCCATGGGTAGGACTCAGAGTATGCTATGGTTGCTAAAGAGTCTGCTAGTGTGTTCTCCGATCTATGTATATGCTCACAGCTGACATTTTTGAAGTTAGCTACCACCTCTTTAAGGATAAACAAGTATTTGATCAATTGCTCCTTTTTGCCTCAGATTGACCTTGAGCATGATGGATAAGAAGCTGAGAATCACTCATCAACCTGACTCTTTTAGACCCACATAAAAAGCTAACTTTAGACCAGCTATAACAGCCTCATATTCAGACTCATTGTTAGAATCCCTAAAAGCAAAACATATATCCTGGTATAATTTATCGCCATACGGAGAGGTTAAACATATCCCACCCACAACCCATGGTACTTGATCCACCATCTGTCTGGACAACCCACATTTTCTTAGTTTTCTCATCTGCAGCTTGCTTAGTACTTTTGTCCAAATGGAACTCTACCAGGAAATTGGCAGCAGATTGAGCTTTGATTGCAGTTCGTGGGGCAAAATCAATATCATAGTCACCCAATTCTACTGACCATTTGGTCATCCTGTTTGATATGTCTGCCTTCTAAAGAACATTCTTAAAAGGAAATGATGTCCGGGCGATGATAAAATGAGACTGAAAATACAGCCTCATCTTCCTGGCAGCAATCACCAAGGCTAGTGCGAGTTTTTCAAGCTTTAGGTACCTCTTTTCAGCATCCATCAAAATTTTGCTGATGTAGTACACTGGACGAGGACAATTGTCCATCTCTCTTACCAGCACTGCACTTATAGCACATTCAGACACAGCTAAGTATATGTACAGTGTCTCTCCGTCAACAGGTTTGACAAGGGTTTTGGGTGAAGAACAAATGTTTTTTTATTTTATTAAACACATGGTCGCACTATGGAGACCACTTAAAGTCTTTAGCACCCTTGAAGGTCTGAAAAAACGGGGTACACCTGTCCGAAGACCTTGAAATAAAATGATTTAATGCAAACAACCTTCCTGTCAACCTTTGCACTTCTTAAACATTTCGATGAGGGTCCATTTTTAATAAGGCATCGAGCTGGTCCGGATCAAGTTATATCTCTTTCTCACTTATCACATACCCCAAAAAAATTCCGGATTGCACCCTAAACACACATTTTTCTGGATTCAATTTTAAATTAACGAAGCTGATAAAATTTTCTTGAAGATCAGCTAGGTGCAATTCTTCTTCCAAGCTTTTCACCATCATGTCATCAATATATACTTCCATATTTCTCCCAATCTGATCAGCAAATGCTTTGTTCACCAACCTCTGATAGGTAGCCCCAACATTTTTAACCCAAAATGCATCACTTTGTAACAATGGAGACCCCTATCTATAACAAAAGTAGTGTGTTCTTGGTCGTTCGGATCCACCTGTATCTGGTTATAACCGGAGAAGGCATCCATGAAGGACAATAACTTGTTCCTAGATGTGGAGTCTACCAACTGATCTTTCCGGGGGACTGGACAGACATCTTTTGGGTAAGCTCTGTTGAGGTCAGTAAAGTCGATACACATACGCCATTTCCCATTCTTATTCTTTACTAACAATGGGTTGGCTGTCCATAAAGGATATTGAGACTCCTTTATGTGACCCATCTTGGTAAGTCGTTCAACTTCTTGAACTATGACATCAGCTTTCTCCTTAGAAAAAGCTCTTCTTCTTTGCACAACAGCCGCAACATCTCTTCGGATAGACAGCTTGTGTGATATAACACTTGCAGGTACTTCGGTCACATCAGCATTGCACCAAACAAAAACATGTTGGTGATCTGCCAAAAAGGACAACAATTCTTTCTTCAATTTGGGTGCCATCTTGGAGCCAACTTTAACGCTCCTTCCTACAGCCATAGAGTGGGTTTCAACTTCTTCGATTGGTATCAAAACACCAGGGGTCTCTCTGGGGTCATTAATTTCACCCTCACCCTCAGAGGTCCCCAACAACTGCTAATCCTCATTAATCCGGATTGCCCCAGAGTCTTAGGGCAAAAGTGCAGTTGCATAACATTCTCTTGCTATTTTTTGGCTACTCCGGAAAACTCCCACTTGTCCTTGAACTGCATACTTTAAACATTGGTGAACTGTTGAAGCCACAACATGCATCCTAGAGAGCCAGGATCTCCCAAAGATCGCATTGCAACTTGTGGGGCAATCAACCACAACGAAAAGTACCATGACCATCTTCTTGAAAGGGCATTTGCCCAACAATACTTCCTCCTCAAATTCTCTGATCACATATGTAGAGCTCCCCATGAAGCCCACAATGGACCTGTTCGAACGCTGAATCACTGTTGGATTTTTCATCTGTTTATAAGAACTTAAAAAGAGAATATTGGCTGAGTTGCAGTCAATCAAAATTCGTCTGATGTCATTACCCCCAATTGAAGCTCTTATCACCACAGCATCCTCATGAGGCCCAGCTATGTCCCTTAAATCAACTTCATCAAAAACAATTAAGGGAAAAGGAATTTGGGACTGACAGGAAGACATGCCTCCCTCAAACTATGTAGCTAGAGTGTGAACATGCCTCTTTCTTGAAGAAGGAGTGGGCAGTGTCATAGTGTCCCCTCCGAATATAGTAAGTGAGTCAAAAAAGCTTATGAGTCCAGACATTGTCTTGGTATGTTCTGTTATAACCCCCACTTTATTTTGGGTTGGATCAGGATCTCAATACTCTGATTCGATATCAAATCTTTCAATGATTACCAAAGCCCTGTCTAGAGCAGATTTCCCTGCATTGTTCGTTGGGCCAGTCCGATGAGTATTATTAGGCCTGCTTCCACTTCTTCTCTTGACATAAGCTCCCAACTTCCCCTTTTCAATCAGATTCTACACCTCTTGTTTCAAAGCGATGCAATCCTTGGTGTTATGGCCAATATTATAATGATATTGATAAAAACAAGTATTACGACTTTCCCTAAGAGATTGAAGTGCTGCCAGCTTCCTAAAATGTAGCTCATCTTTTGTTTTGTCATAGATGGTTGCCACATTTTCTTTCAATTCAGCAAACCACTCATGTTGGACCCAAGGTTCTCGTTTATTCCTGGACTGCTGGTTCTGAGCTGGAGCTGGGTGGGATTGAGTATGTTTGGCCATGTTGAGCCCCTATCCGGCTTCTTTGGCCTTGTATCCGGACTGGTTCTGGTTTGGAGCAACCGGGGCAGATCTCACTTGCCTGTGTACCTTAGTCTTCGTTTTTTCATCTATATTGATTTTCTTTCCCACCTGATTTAGTAAACCGCCCCAGGTCATGGCCTTCTTCCTGGTTACCGAATCGGCCAGATTCTCAGGGTTTAATCCTTGTCTCAAAGAAGCTATTGCTACCTGTTCAAAACAATCAGCTAACCCATTCTTTGTGTTTACGAACCGACTTATATAGTCTTTTAGTGATTCGTTTGGCTCTTGGGCACAATGGATAATAGTATCTACATTGTCATTCACCTCCTTACTCCCCACAAACTGCCTTCAGAAGGCCAGCCAAAACGTATCAAATTTTCTGATACAACCTTGTGGTAAGCTGTTGTACCATTTTAAAGAACTTCCCATAAAGGATTGAGAGAATGATCTACAAAGAAGTTTTTCATCATCATCAAAATTCATCATAAATTTTTTAAAATGTTCCAGATGGCTATCCGGATCTTTTCTCCCATCATACTTCTCCATTTTAGTACTGTCAAACCTCTTAGGAAGGTTTTCGAACAGTATTTTGGATGACAATGGCGATTGCCTCCAATTCCGGCCACGACTAAAAACTGTATCTTCATTAGGTGTTGCAAAAATATCTGGCTCATAATGGAAGGCAAAGGGATCCATTAACAGTTGATTCACATGCCTACGACTATGGTTGTGGCTGTGAGACGGCCCTTTTCTCAGATGCCTCTTTAATCTCCCATGCCTATCCCTATTTCTTGAATATTTTTTAACCAACTTTTGTTTTTTCTTGGATCTCCTCTCATCACTGCTGGATGGCAAGGACTCATCAAGCCTATCCTCATTCGAGAAGCTACTAGAGGACTCAAACTCTGAGCTCTCCACCGGCTTGGACCGGTGAGATTTCTTAGAACTAACTTGGGTCTTTTTTGTGCTCAAGTGAGTCTTTGCTGATGGGTCATTCTCCCTCGGGTTTTCAACATGGTGAATGGCTGACACTTTCGACTATTCCTTTAAACCCATCTCTACCTTTTTAATGCCCCCAATGCTTCTATTTCAGCTTTCAGCCTGTCTCGTTCTTCGATCGTGTACTCATAGTTTTCTCCCACCACCTTTGACTGCTTGCTCGTCCGGATTCATCCGATCTGGTTTTTCTTGCTGGTTTCGAATGCTAGATTCAGGTACCTTCTTCTTCCATTGTGGTCGCCAATTTGGTGTGGTTTATTTTAAGCTGAGGGTAATTTTGTCAAGCGATTTGGAGAGTTTTAAGGGTATTAAATGTTTGGGTGTTTTGTAGTGAGAGATTTAAGTTTCCTGGTTCTATTAAATGTTCATTACCCTCATTAATGAAAGTAGTTGGGTATTTATACCTTTAATTATGGACCCATGGGCTTTCGGGTCAAGTTATGAAAACAGGTCAAGTTTAAGGACCCATTTACTTAGTAAGTTGATTACCACCTAGCTTAGTCAAAAGGTGTTTAGTGTTTTAATACTTTTGTCATGTCCGGATAGTTCAGTGGGCACTTATTATCCGAATTACCCCTGTCCGGATTTCTCAGTGAGTAGTGGTGAATTTGTCTGGACTCATCAGGGATGATTTTGCATATTTTTATGGGTTGACACGAATAGTACATTGGCGAACTCCCAGTATCAATGAGTATTCTTCGGATTTTGCTCCCTGTTATCTCTGCTCCAATCACAACCGCATCTTCATGAGGTTCAACGACATCTCATAAGTCATCATCATAAAAAAAAAGACATATGGCTTTTCACATAGAGATGAGTTGAAATCTCACTAACTAGCTGTATTGTCGGAAGTACAATATGTCTTTTCGATTCATCAACCTTAATCTGTTTTTCTACATGAGCCATTAAAGCTCCAAAAGTAAGTGCCCTTCTTCTTATAATTTCATTAGCCAAATTTTCGGGGAGGAACCCTTGTCGATATGAAACGCATACAGCATGTTCATCACAATCATCCAACCCCGTTGTCGTAAGCACAAAACGTCTAGTATAATTCTTAATATTTTCCCCTATTACTTGTCTGCACTAAATTATAGTGTTCTCTTTGGCTCGCATTTTCTTACTTCATACAAATTTCCTTCGGAAAGCAGTATAAAACATCCTAAAGTTTGTTATATCCCCATGGGAATCCTATTATACCATTTCAAAGCATTTCTTTTAAATGTATGTGAGAAATCTCAACAAAAAATGTATTTTTATTACCAAAATTCATCATGTAGTTCTTAAATTGTTCAATTTGATCATTAAAGTCTTGAATTCCATAAAACAATTCTCTACTTTTGTGATATTGAACGCTTCAGAAGCACTATAAATCTAACCTCAACAGACATAGGAGATGTCCTCCAATCCATTCATTGTCTATATTGACTCCCACTTATACCATCATTTACAATCATATAAATCTATAGGTCTGAAGTGTTCGTAAATTGATTAGTAACATTTTATAAAAAATTTGAATTTTCAATTTTTTTTCGAGATTCATTGTTTTTGGACTTATGTTCCCTTTGGTATCATTCACCTCAAATAGCTTTCCTTTTCGAATAACTCTTACCGCTAACATCCCTTATTCTTTTATAACCAATAACTTTTTATGGTGTGTGAGAATATCTATCAAAATATGAAATAGATGAGTCAATGGATTCTGATGAGACATACTTATGCTTTGCTTTCTTTTCCATTCTAGAAGATCGATAGCCTTGATCCATCTGAAATTGAACTTCCCGATGATTATCTTTCACTCTGATAATTTCACTATAGGTCTCACCAGAGCATCCGACTAAAGTTTTACCCTCATTTATCCTTTGAACTTTAGATCTGACCCTTCTTGGTCGACCCAAGATAGATTATTCTTTCTGAACTAACTGATAGCCTAATTTAGTTATTTATTCCAATAACTGATTCCTTCGATCTTCCTAAGTTAGCTAGCCTTATTGCTCCACCAACTGTGGTTTCATTTGCATATTCACTCGTCCAAGATATGATTCAGCCCCTTCTCTATCTACAAACATTTTTGGATCTACTTGCACTTCAAAATTCGTATCTTGTACTGATGGAAAGGTAAATTTTCAACAATTTGTCTAGTTTTAGATCTAATATCTAGGTACCAAGCGTACCTCTTACTGTGGTTGCCACTAATCACTCCTAATATTTTTTGGAGTGTAATGAATATAATTGGTCTAGAAATATTCTTATGGAAAGTAATCAAATTGTTAGAGACTTTAAAATATAAAGAATATTCTAGAGAGACAGAGTATTAAGAGTTAAAGTTAAGTGTAATAATTCATTCCTTTCCCGAGAAAAAGTACATCTATTTATAAGTGCAGTAAATTCCATGGAACATACATACACTTATCCCATTAGATACTTCAACTCATCATTATACCAAGTAAAAACATATTTATCACATATTGTACTTTACGTCCTCTAAACTTCTATATTGCTTAAAATCTTCCTTATACATTATTTATTCATCATTTTACCTTTCTAACCTAATTATTTTAGCTTGGATTAATTCCGCCCTTATCAATTAAGACTTAACCTACCCATCTACATTTTTTTTGCGTGTATAAAAATAAACTGCGGACCTGATACTTTACTTGAAAATTTAATTCTAAATTTTGTAATTATAGTTACTACGTATCAAAGTGCACTATTATCTCATTCAGAGGTGTGTTATATTAAGTTTTTCATCAATCAACTCTTATTTTCCTTCGTATATTTTATATTGAGATAGTATGTTTAGTTGTTAAACTATAAAGATGATATAATCTCGTTCACATGGACTACCATGTTCATATGATAAACAATGGTGAAATGTATCTCTCCTTTCGTTGTCTACAAGGTGGTATGAATGTGATATATGTCGATAAAATTTCTTGTAGGGAAACCTTTGACTTGTTAGCGGCCCCATCAATGATGCAATGTAGACCCTCCAAAATGGTTTGATTGGTGTCTTCCACATGTATGTCATCTTGTGGATGTTAATGGTTAACATATGTCTTTAAATGAGATAGAGGTTATCATATTTGCATTTTAAAATTGTAAGCCTTTTTTTTATGGTGATTTGTGGAACTTCGTACCAATAGTGGATGTTAAGCCTTGCAAAATTTATTATCTTTCTAGCAATAATTTTTTTTAAAGTCTTTATAGTGACCCATTAGGAGAAGTAGTCAACCTCGAGCATGGAATATTACTGACCACTCGAGACCTTTGGAAGGACCCCGCAAAAGCTTTAACCTAATGTTTAAAATGCATAATATTATGGATAATCATTAGTGGTAAAACCTTCTTATGAATAATATTAACAAAACGTTCATATGTGTTTCATAAAACTTTCTTATGAATAATATTAACAAAAAGTTAGTATGTGTTGTAGTTGCACACTAATTCATGTGACTCGACCAAAATAGTAGTCCAAAAGTACCATGCCAAAAAGATTCATCAATATAAATTTGTATGTCTAGTATAATTCTTTATGTCCTATATAAATTTTTATGTCCACAATGGGTGGAGTCATCACCGTCATGAATCTTGTAAAGCTAATGTAGCATAAATTGAGACCCATATGGGCTAAGGCACCCCGATAGTGGTCATATGAGACCTTGACTATAAAGCATTTATGGAAAATTCACGTACATAATCGAATTTGTTATGAGATTGCAAGTATAATTTTTCCCTAGGTTTATGCCCATTCGCGAAGGTAATGAAGAGACGCTCATGGATAAAAATTAAAGGTAGGATATATGCACTCATAAATTATTTTATAGTCAATTGATATGTTCATAACTTTCTAGCTTAAAGTTTCAAATTGTTTAAATAGTTAGCAAGGTTATCATTTATGGTCTCCGTTTGGCCAATGGTGTGCTAATTAGAAATTATGAATCACTTGACGATTTGACTTGACAAGCACTAAAAATATTTAGGAATCAAATCCTGCTATGGACGCCTCATATTTGACATCGTTATTTGGCACATGGAAACCAAATTTGATCGTTTAGTGCGTCATCTCTCATAGGAAGCAATCAGTTAAACCCCTACCACACTGACCCATATATTGGACCGACTCCCATCTCGTCTAATGGAATGTTTAATTTTATCTATATACTTTCAATGTGGCATAGGATTATCTGTGTAACAATATATAAGTAAACACTAGTAAATTATGCTTTAATGTAGTGCATGCCACAAATTAAATATTAAAATCACTTATCTCTACCGACCATTGAGTTAAACGGCATTGGATATCTTAGTTTTATAAACTATTACATAGAGGGAAACATGTCCAGCCAACCATATTAAGAATTTATAATACGTGAGGGTTATTTTCAAGCTACAACTACTAAACATAGAGCTATTTTTAACTCATTTATCAAGTTTTAGCATCAATGAGGATTTTTCAAACATAGTAGATCACTTTAGTATCATGGCCCTCCTCTTGCAAAAAAACCACACTGACTAGTAATCTGACATGACTAACTACATGTAGAGGTTTTCCTCATGGATATGCTAATATAAAACTTGGGTATAACCTAAGTGTTTCTCGATTTTACAGAAAGTCTCGTCATAATCAAAATACCAATGGAATAAACTAACATGTTTTAAAATTTACAAAAAAAACAGAAATTTTTTAATGAGGACCACGAGATAAAACGATTCATTGCAGCTAACATTCCGGCTAAAATCTATAAATGTTTTATAGTTCATGGTGGTTCCATAATTGTTAATGTAGCTAGCGCGGATGGATTTTCATTAACATGTTTTCTGCTAAAGAAAATGCATAAACTTGCCAAACTGGATCCCAAACATGTATTTCTTAAATTGACCATCCTAAAGTGTTAAATATTTCCACTAAATCATATATATAGTCAGTATCTCGACTGCTATTCATGAACATATTATCGTTGTAAACTTCCATATTTAGGTCTAACTATTGAGCAATTTTTTTGTTTACTAACCGTTAGTTGGTAGTACATAATCTTAAGGGCCAAAATATATATTATTATAATGGTAAAAAACGATCTCGGTGATAAATATAATTCATTTTAATTTATTAAGATCAGTTCATATTTGATTATATTTTATAATAAGAATGCATAAAAGATATAAAATGGTTGCCCAATGTAGCGTTAATCAGCCAATCTCTTCAGGGGAAGATAAAATGATATTTGGGATATACATTGGGCTACGTATTATTAAGATCAGTGAATTAACATACATGTTCAAATGTATTGAATTATTAACAATTAATACAACATTTATAGGTGGACCCGTAAAACGTTTATTGGAAGTTTTTTTGTCTAGTTGCCTCGATTTACTTCTGTCATAACAACCTATACTTTTGGTTGGGAAAAAAATGTAATTTTGCATAATCGGGTGGAAATTTGGATTAATATAGAGACAATGACATATACCATCTCCTGGTATCATAGTCATATATTCTTTTCTCTATTTAAAATAATACAAGTTATCAAATAAAAACTTTGATAAGTCAAAGTGCAAAATACCTGAAAGAACCGTTTATGGTCCACACATTGATCAATTTATAAATGTCAATAATATAATATTCTTCATGATGCATAATATAGATACAATCGGATAGTGATGCATCGAGATGATGAATAATATACCACCTTCATGACCAAATGAGAGGTGTACTAATAGAAGGTAATGTATTTTGGTCTAAAAAATGTGTAACATATCAAATATTGGTAAATACGGTATTGTCTAACCATATCAGAAGAAACTTACATTCGTAGATAGACGGTATAGTCGTAAAAATCAGAGAAGACAAAAACCACGTGACCAGCCTTAAAGAAACTTTAAGAAACCTCATAGCCTTCAAACTTAAAGATCAATCCGTAAATGCATGTTTAGGGTTTAATCAGAAACATTCTTGGGATATTCGGTCAACGAGAAGGGAACTAAAGTAGGTTCTAATGCAACTATCCAATCTAACATAAATTAAGTTTTCATATAGGTTGAATGTATTCAACCAATTTATCTCCAAATCGTTAAACAAATACGCTCTATTTTTTGAAATCTTAAAAGTGTTTGAAGGTTCATATGGAAAGTTGAGTGTGATAAAGAATACGTAAAATTCAAAGAGCATTTGAATTCTCTGAAGTCTTAACCAAACCAAACTCAGGTAAAATACTATTCTTGTAACTAGCAGTATCTGACCATATTATCGGTGTATTTTTAATAAGAGAATAATATGCCACTTGAAGAGCTATTTACTATGTAAACAAGTGCCTTATTAATAGCGCGAATTGGTACCTACAATTGAAGAAATTATTAACAGCACTAATGGTGGTTGCTATGAAAACGAGGCCATATTTCTAAGGATATACAATTGTAGTATAAAACTCATTCTCTTTAAAAAAACCATTTTTCAAACATCTGATATCTCTCAAAGACTAACACGATGGTCGGTAGAGCTTAGATATTTTGACTTGAGGTTTAAACCTCATGCTTGCATCAAAGCACAAGCTCTTGCATATTTCATGATTGAGTTCTAAGGAAAAAAAGTAAACCTTCTTCATAGGTTAATCCAAAAACCATGTTCATAGTCTAAACTGATGGTGATTTGAGCAAGTTGAGTACAAACAAGTACCTCGAAAAGAAAATAACATAGTCAATGCACTTGCCTCTTCAATGAGTATTAAACCTACCTTTTGGATGGTTCTTCAAAACAACGCTAGCCATATCCAACCTAAGAACATTGGATTAGCAGAGCCATCATTTGATTTATGGTTATCGATTAACCCTCTGACTGTGAAGCCCAATCAAGGTGTACCTCATTGAAGGGACGTTAACATAAAATAAAATAAATATTAGAAATAATATATGATCGATATATATGTCTAGTCGATACATTATATCGATAGAGGCTAACCAGACCTCTCATCGGATTCCTTTCTATAATAAAAACAATTTTTCCTCTTTGAAGAACTCCATGAAAGAAAATAAGTATCAATTGTTGGTAAAATGACCTCTATAAACGAATCTTGCTGGAAGGATAATTCTTACCAATGATTAACATTTATGCATATGTATTTTCCAACGATTTAATACTTTACAAATCTTTGCAAACACAATTTAAATCATAATGGCACCCTTATAATATATTTCAAAGTAATCTCTTTCAAAGGATGAGGCAAGAATATAGACAGACTACTTCTCAAAGCATGAAGGCTTTAACATACCTTTCTTGTGATATTTAGATACTTCTTTAAATGGATGATACAAGATAAAGAAGTCATTCATTTTCTCATAACTAACATTTGTTACATATACAAGGTCTTAAGAGTAATAATAACTGATAATGTGTTGAAGATCTAAAAATATAGATTTAGCATTATTCTGTCTAACAACGGGAGTCCAACGACACTTCTTACACCATTAAATACCCAAGCTAGTGAGTAGGTTAAAATAATCAACCAATCCATATTGGAAGGATAAGCCACATCCTCAAAAATTCATACAGAGAACGGTCAGATAGACTTTAAGAGGTCTTATGGTTGTATCTAACCACTCTAAGAAGCACAACAATGAAAACTTATTTTTTCTTTGTTCTATTTGATGAAAGCCATAATCCTATCAAAAAAATGCATAACCTATTTCAATGTCACCAACTACAATGAAGGCACGAGCGAGAACAACCAAATAGCGTAATTGGACCTGATAGAAGAAAAATAAATCGAGATATACCTACATATGGAGCATTACTGAACTATTATGTGAAACATGTATGACTCTAAAATCTATTTGCAAGATTTCCAAATAGGGATCAACTACTCAGAAAGATCTTCCTTCTTATTAAAGTAACACGTTTGAAAATCTAGGTCAAAACTAGGAAGGACTCTATATAATAACGACCATATTAAAACAAAAACTTACAGGTTGTTAAATACTGAATGACAACCTCTACAACACCCACCGAACGTTGAATACTTGAAACTCTATACCATGTTAATAGTACATGCTCTTATCTATATTTATGTTTGTAAAATTTTCTTTCAATTTATTTTTGTACTATAAGTGTACTCTTTCCAACTTCAACGCGAGTAAGTTTTATTAAAACATATTTAACTAATAAAAATTTGATGTTATCCTAACTCGAGTGTTCATATATTTATGTCATATAAAATTCGAATGTGTAAAATGACTTTCTAGCCATAAAACCAATGTGTAGTAGGTTTTTGAGCCAAAACACCAATATGTAGTAGGCTTCAGAGCAAGAGCAAAATGTGTAGTACACTTCCAAGGTAGAGCACTAATTTACATTAGGATTCCAAGCGAGATAAAGTAACCTCTACATTCGAAATTAATCATCCCAAAAAATATTTAGCATCAGTTATTGTTATGTGAAATTGCATAAAACAGCCAATAAAAACATTAATTTTCTCTTCACTTTTCCCAAGAAAGCTAAGTTGAATAGCCCGAACCCTTTAAAACTGTAACCAAATTAAAAGACATATTTAAAAATAAACAAATAAAAAAAACATGTATCTATATACATATAACATATAACTTTACTAAAGTACAAGATTTGGCCACACACAAAAAATTTCACTAAAAAAGGACTTTAGTACTTGAAGTATTAAACATAAATAACCCAAGTAAATAAAACTATAATCTTTGAATATAAGAATATTTTATGCATCTGTTTATAAGGGTGACATAACCCTTTCAACATCAATTTACTGAGATTGAGGGAGTCTTTCTTCATTTGAACTTCGGGGAAAGGGAGATTTCTTCTTCATATAGATCACAGGGTGAACTTCTTCTTCTACATCAATCATATTTGAAGAAGAAATCTTTTCATTTTCATCACTTATCGGGGGAAGAAGAACCACAAATGTACCATTATTGTTATTTAGAGAGTAGTGAAAATCTTTTACTTCTTTAGGAATTTGTTTCTCGCTATTTACTTGCTTCTCCCAAATTAGAATCGCTAAAACCACATGTACGAGACCAATTTACCCCCTTAGGCTAATGACTTACCAATTTTCACGGAAAGCAGCGACAAAAGCTTATACCTTCATGTATTCTTGTATATTTTCAAATATCTCGCGAATACATTAAAGATGGTCTGCACCAAGTTCATATTTATTCATAGGAATCAATTCAAACATATTCCAAATAAGAAAATAACATAACTTACCTCAATTCCAAGATCCACTTATTAAGCCTTCAAGTTGATAACACGATGATCCGACCCTACGATTTAGTCTCATACATATGCCACAATTTATAAGATAACCTCTCCTATATTTAGAGTATTTAGAAGACCAATGAAATATATTAAGGATAAGAAACTCAAAAATTATGAAGGACCACTTCCACTAAAAGAAAACGAAAATATTTTGAATAATCTCCTCTTATAGGATCTAAAAAATAGTGGTTGTATGAGCAATATCTTCCTTTAGAATAATAATGAGAATGAGTTATGTCTGCTTCTTGCGGTATAACTGAAGATCTTTGTGTGTGTGAAGAGAATGAAGGAGAGGAGAAGGCTTTCGCATGTCTATAACCACCACTTATTTCCTCCCCCCATTATTTCTTCTAATCAGGTTTACTAGCAGACTCCAAATGCTTTTTTTCTTCTATAAAAACCCCAACATTTATGTTAAATTCACGTCAATTAATAGTTGCAAAATTAGTAGTATATTCTATATTATTTTTTAATTTAAATCTTAACAGGTTTCATCGCTACCTTTACTTCTTTCAACTCAATATATATTAATAGAGAAAATAAAAAAAATTCTTTGTAAAAATCATCTTTAATATGGATAAACAGTAACAACCTCTTAAGCGGAAACCTAGATGTTTCTCTTTCTTCGATTAACGGGAATGCCAGAAACATCACCCACAATTATATTAACCCTATGAGCAGTAACTTGGAATGACCTATCATCTGAAAGCTAATACCCCAAAGAAACAAATTTTCTAGGGGTAAAAACTTTCTAGCATGACTTCTCCAACACTTCTTAGTAACCTCAAATAAATAGTTGAATTGTTTCTTTCATAACTCCAACTGGTGGGAAAAGTAACGAGTATACTATGTTGCGGAATCAATCAATGTTAGACTTTACAACTTTAAAGCTAGTAAGTTGCGACAACAATAATGAGAAAACTTACTTGTAAAAGTCTCAGAGACATGTCTTCTAGTCTCCGCTAACAAACACGAAACACCTATTATATTGCAGTACGAAGGGATGGCAATGGGCCGGGTTCGTACCGGGTTTGGATCAACCCGTTTGGGCCCTTTTTTTTACTCAAACCAAGCCCAGTCTGGCCCGCACCGGGTTTTATATTTTCAAACCCGAGCCCACCCCGTTTATGTATGCGGGTCTGTCTGATCCAGCCCGCAAACACTATTTTTATTATTCGGGTTGTCCAAACTGGTCTGCTACGGTCCAAATCCACCTCAAATTGGACTTTATTTTTAAGTTAAAATAAAAGTTTAAGACATAATTTTTTAAACCAAATCAAATATAACTAAATAAATAATTAAATATTATTAGAAAAAATAAACATAAATCTTTAATAAAATAAGCAATATAAAATATGTCTTATATAGTGTAAAATAAAATCTCGAATCAAACATAAAAGTTTTTTTGAAAGTTTTTCTAAGTTCTAATAGCACCATCCATCATCATCGCCACTTATCACAATGCTTTCATCTTCATCTTCATTATCACAAGTGCAGATTATACAGTCTAGTTAAATTAAAATAGTAAAATATGTATCAAATGATCTAATAATTGTATTTTTATATATGTAAAAAACATCATCTTAAGCAAAATATTATAAGAAATTAAGAAAAAAACTAAATTTTTAAAAGAACAAAGTGTACCTGAAACACAATAGTAGAATTGAATAATATCCAAAAAACTTGAAAAGTTAGAAATTAGGATTGAGAGTATATATAGGCAAATATCCGAAGAAATATATTTATAATTTATGGAATTAGGTTTATAGAAAAAATAATATAATAAATAAATATATTATTGACTCTAAAAATAAAATAATAATTACTCAAAAACAATATATATTATTAAAAAATATATAAATGTCCGTCTTTTAGTAATTAATAAATATATATATTTTTAGTTATATTTAAAAAAAGTACAATCATTTTTAATATATAGTTTATATTTGTTGGTCAGGTCTGGTTGGACAAATTAAAAATCCATACCCGGCCCAACCCGCCTACGGGTCATAATTTGTATATCCGTACCCGACCTGTTATATGTTCGAGCCGGACAAAGCCTGACCGGATTAGGCCGGGTCGGTCCGGCTCGGACCAACATTGCCACCCCTAGCAATACAAAAGTTACGTTCCAATTTTTTGTTTGTGACAAGTAGTAGGTTGGACTTTTCTTAAGAAAACTTATGATAGTTATAACGATAAATTTCACACAACCATGTTCGATGCTATCAGCAACCTCCCGTCATTCAGTATTAATTGGCTTTGATATATTCCAAGGAATTGGAAAATATCTAGTAACGCATGGTGCACGGGCAAATGAAATCTTGCACAACAATTAATTTTAAGAAGATTATCTCATAATTAAGACAGTCTCTATGAGTCTCTTCCTCGGTGGGAATTTTTAATTACCATATATAGTGTTAGGTTCCACTGCACTTGCAGAAGATGAAGTTGATCTTGCTTGTAAATAACATGATTTTTATTCAAAACTTTCTCCATTAAAAGGTTAGAAAAATTCATATGAGTTTTTTTTTCTGAACATGAAATTGAATCATCGGGGGCATGTGACATTAAAGAGGCAACATATCCATCAATAATAAGGATTTGTATGCTACTAAACATGGGCTTTGGTGCCTCACACACGGAACTAAACAAACCATGGTTATCTTAGAAGGTGAAGAGGTAAACGTCATAGTAGGGTAAGGTAGCAGAGAAACTAAGATAAGATTTGTGTTGATCACTAGTGGTTGCACCTCTTGATATACCATTGTTTGAGTAATTTTCGTCTTAGAAGAGTTACATGCCAATCTTCTAAAATCAAACTCTTCTTAATTTGAACAAACAACTTGATTATGAGCAATTTCAAAGTATGGAAAATAAAAAGATACAAATATGATTTTACAATGGAGATTATGAGGAGATAATGTTTTTTTGAGCAATAACAAATAAGAAAAAAATTAATTAACATAACAAATACTTTCACTATTTAAAGAAGAAACATGTGACATCAAAGTTATCGAGGTAAAGATGATCCAAAATCTGGCATATATGTACAAGGGTAAATAGAAGAAGCCTAAAAGATTGTAATACGCATGGAACACATGTCTTAACATGCTCTTTTGAACCATCATTTAAACATGCTACCGTTATTCTACCGTATGTGAATCATTATATGTGTGACCTATCTAATCCCCCAACCTTCTTCACCTCATCACAAGGGTTCGTCATGCTCTTAAATATTTTAAATAGGTTTGGAGTAACACCAAAATACTAGTACACCCATCTTCTTTTATTAAAATTTAGTTAAAAAGTAGTAGTACTCTATCTACTTTCACTTCGAAGTATTGGGGGGCTACCCATCAACTAAAATGACCAAAAAACACTTTTTATTTTAGAAAAACACATCAACGACACTAACAACTTACTATTTTATCTTATACTCTTATTTTAACAGTAAAATAGACTTATTTCCTCAATGGAGGTCATGGATGATGAAAGTTTTAACTAAGTATGAGTGTAGGCAAATGAATCAAGCTCTTCAGACTTTGGTTCGACTAGAGATAATTGGTCCCAGAAACATACAAAATAACAAGAGTGGATACAACAAGAGGCTTAGATATCCACTAAAATTGAACCCCAAGAGTTTGGACATATAGGCCAAGGAATTCAAAACACTTAGAGGATTGACTACCCAACTATTCCAAATCTCGAAAACGTAACTCTTCACATCAAACAATCCAAAAGGAAAGTTTGGCCAAACTCCATATAAAAAAATATTCAACATCAACCAAACTTTTTTGGTTCCGGAAACACATATTTTTATTCATTCAATACAATGGATCAAATATTCTATAATCAAAATAATGGTTTGGCTCTACATGGACTATATAACATCAACTTATACTACTTTATCATCTGCATGCACTAGTAAAGCTACTAAAAAGGGATGCATATGTATAGTAATCGAATCTTGATCAATAATATGAAAGGATAATTAGTGACATATGGAAATACTATCTCAGTCTAAGCTTAGAATTAAAAAAAACATATTCTCCAAAACTTAAGGATAGATTGAGTCAAAGACTATATTCATAGTCTTTAGTTTATTATTGAAAGTCTGATATACATCTTTTCCTAAATTAAGGATAGAGCCCCATATACCCAAACAATATAAATAATATCTCCAACCTATACAATTTGTATTATTATATTTGAATAATTACTCTTATATTATTTACTCTTTACTTATTAAACAAACCTAAATTACTTTTAAATTTAAACCTTATGATCAACGTTTTCAAATGTTTTTGTCAAATCAAATATTTAACCACCAAATATACTAAACAAACAAATTCCCTTTAGAAATATTTTAATTTTCGAGGTGTTTATGATAGGAACATATATATAACTATTTTACATATTAACTTCATTTTCTCCGATTGGAAAGCACCTCTCCTTTGCAAAATAAAAAATGCAATATTTTTTTTTATTTTTTTGGGTAAATGTGGGTGTATATATATATATATGTACAAGGTTACAATCGTCTAGAGAGTCATATGATCTCTCAAGTGAGTACAATTCAGGGTAGCAATATACCTAAAAGAAAAAGACATGTCCAAGAGTGCCTTGATAAAGGTCTAGAGCACTTGCCTCTTTAAAAAACCTTAACCACCCGTTGGGTAAAAACCCGGTCTAAGGAAAAAGAGTACAAGTCTCCAGGCCGACACTAATGGACTATTACATAGAAAATCCGAAAAACTGAGTGTATCAATGAAAAAGGACTCTAACATGTGAGTCGATAATGCGGATATAATCTAAATAAAATCTTCAAGGTCATGAGAGTGATTCGGATAACGATGGTGTCTTGAGTCACGGTCTCTTCATCAAACACAAGGCGGTTGCGGGCGCGCCAAATCTCGAAAACAGTGGCTTGGAAGGCAAGATTGATGGCGCAGGATCGGTAGGATGTTCCTCGATGCTTCTTCCTAATCCATTTGTGTGCACTATCAAACGTTGTCATTTCTCGAGTAATCCCCAGCCATGATCGGATACGACTCCAGATTTCCTTAGTGAACCTGCAAGCAAAGAAAAGATGGGCACCAGACTCATCTGAGTGCCTGCAAAATGGGCAGCTGATGTTAGGCAAGTCCATGTAGTGGAGAGTGTCTTTCGTGGCAAGGCGACGATTGAAGGCTAGCCAGATGGTGAAAGAAAACTTAGGTGGGATGAATCTCTTCCATAACTTTGATAGATTTGGGCATGCCTCACTTTTTGTTCTCATGGCTTCGTAGACACGTCTAGTAATTAGCTTTCCACCCAAAGTACAGCTTTCAAGACCCAGAATGGCACTATCTCGACCCCCAAATATCTGTATCCAAGCGTCTCTAATATCAAGAAGCTTCCGAACAAGATGACTGTCTCTATCTCGTCTTTGGTAGTCCCATATAGTTTGTCCTCGAAGATAATACTCATGTACCCATTTTATCCATAACGACTCAGAGTCAGAATGTAATAACCAAACAGAACGGGTAAGAAGGACACGATTCCAAACTCTGATATCCATAAGGCCAAGTCCTCCTTCATCTTTGGGTTTACAGATTTTGTCCCAAGCAATCCGAGCAGGTCTACCCCCCAGAAGAAGTTGAGGCAGAGCGAGCGGATCGTGTTAAGCACTGTCGAGTGCAAAGGAAAAGCGCGGAACCAAAAGGATTCGACCCCTTGAAGCACGGAGGTGATCAATTGAATGTAACTCGAGATAGCCTCTGTCAAATGGGAAAAATCAGTAACTGAGACTGTCATAGGAGCGAGAGGTATCCCCAAGTAACGTACAGGGTAAGTGCCAACTTCAAATCTGACTCATTCCATGATCCGATCATAAACAATCCCTTTAACCCCGGCTAGGTATATTTTGGATTTAGAAGGATTCAGTGATAGTCCCGAAACATCTTCCAAATGGCTCAAGCATTCCATAAGGATGTTAACCGATGTCTCATCTCCTTTTGAAAGTAGTATCAAATCGTCAGCAAAAGCGAGGTGGGTAGTGTGAGTGCGGGCGCATTTCGGATAGAATTTAAAACTCGGTTCGCTCGATTTCTTCTTTAACAAACGAGACAAATATTCGAGGCAAATGATGAATAAAGTAGGGGACATGGGATCACCTTGCCTTAAGCCCCCTGCCCACAGAAGAAGACATGAAGCTCGTCGTTGATAGAAACCGAGAAGGATGCTGTAGTGACACAAGCAAGAATCTATCCCAAAAACTTTGGAGGAAACCTGATACCATGGAGAATATCCGATAGGAAGTCCCATGAAACTGTGTCAAATGCTTTGCGAAGATCCACCATGAGCATACATCGCGGAGAAACTCTTGCACGGTTCGAACCTCTAACCAACTCTTGGGCAAGGAAAACATTATCAACAAGATTTCGACCACTCACGAAATCACCTTGTCCTTTATCAATGAGATTCGGAAGTAAAGGGGCCATTCGGTTAGCCAAAATTTTGGTAATCACTTTGTAAGTAACATTTGTGAGCCCAGTTGGCCTAAAATTACCCACCTTAGGATCGTTGTCTTTTTTCGGAATAAGGGCAAGGATGGTGTGATTTGTTGCACGAAGGAGTCTACCAGTATCAAAGAACTCACGAACACAATCAACCAAATCTGTTCCCACAAGTTCCCAATTCTTTTTGAAGAAAGCCGAGGTGTAGCCGTCCGGTCCCGGAGCCTTATCATTCCCGATATCAAAGAGGGCATTACGAATTTCATCAACTTCAACAGGTTTGAGAAGCTACTCATAATGTTGATCCCCGACGAGGGATCCGTGACTCATGACCGTCGGATCAATGGGGGAGCTTGGCCGAGATGAGCCAAAGAGGTGCGTGTAGAAATCTACAAGGAGGGAGGAAACTTCTGTAGGGGATGTAGTGCGGGTGCCATCATCTCGGACGATGTAGGAAATGTTCTTTCTTGCATTATCTCGTTTGATTAAGTTGTGAAAGTATTTTGTACCTCTGTCGCCGTCAACTAAGTGGGTGGTCCTCATACGTTGTTGAAGAAAGCTCTTTTCTGCATTAAGTAGGAAATTCGCACGATCCCGTAATCTGTGTACCTCTTCTTTTAAAGAAACGTTATCAGGATTAGCCATGAGTGAGGAGATCGCCTCTTTAAAGGCCGAATTTGCAGTAGCTGTACGCTCTAGAATGCCACCATACTCAGCTTTATTCAAATCTCTTAACGGACGCTTTAAGGATTTCAACTTCTGCGCAAGTATATACTGCTTTGTACCATCAATAGACTGACCCCATAAACTTTCCACAATGCTAGCAAATCTGGGATGATCAAGCCACATGTTGAAGAATTTGAAGGGCCGACAACCATGCTGAAAATCTCGAATAATCGAGACAATAACTGGACAGTGATCGGAAATGGGTTCCATCGGAAGGAACATGGTTGTGCGTAAGAGATCTTTATCACTCCACCCATGGTTTATAAGGACCCGATCAAGCTTGGCCCAAGCAGTACCATTTGTCCAAGTAAAGAAAGGACTTGTGGAAGGAGCATCGACAAGACCGTGAGATATCCGAAAATTATTTAAATCAATTAACTCACCATTTCGAAGTGGGGCAGCCCCAATTCGGTCTCCTGGAGCACAGTAGGTGTTATAGTCTCCCGTAATCATCTAAGGTAAACGAATGTTGGCCCTTATAGTGGTTAGGTGCTCCCAAAGAACTCTCATTTGTGGTACAGTATACAAAGGGTAAACAAACGTAACATAAAAAATTTCTTAAGTGACGTTGCAATGGACTTGAAAGTGGATGTGTTGTCTTCCAATTTCAATCACCCTACATGCCACCCTGCTAGCATCCCAAACAACAACGATGCGTCCTCTACTTATAACATCAAGATTAGAAACATGATTCCAGCTTATGAAACGAGGAGACATAAAATTATCTAAATGTTCTTGCGAGAATTTAGTTTCTAAGAGGCAAAACATGGGCAAATAATTTTGTTTGACGAGCTTACAAACCGTGGAGAGAGAAGCGCCTCGATGTGTACTCCCACATAGGCCCCTGATGTTCCAAATAAGTATCTTCATTTATCAACCGAGGAGTTTGTGGGCACTCCACGCCTCGCATTTTTCTTTGATCGTTTGCCTTGTACTTTTTGCCATGGAACGGTTGATGGATCATCTGCGTTGCTGGTGAAAATTATGGTTTCATCTTTGTCTTGCGGATGGTCAAATATGGGTTCCTGGTCATTAACATAAGTCATCGGTGTATCAACTAGGGGGCTGATTCGGCTAGGCAAGTAGTCGGTATTATTTGAACGGACGTGTTCTTTATTGGTGTTGTTCATATCTTCTCCAATAAAAGGGGTGGGAATTTCAGATGATATGGGGCGTGCGATGGGCTTAACAGTGACTTTCTGAGATGGTGTAGAAGTGATAGGATTACCTCTAGGGCCGCTTGTTATGTCACTTGCGTTCTTGCGTAGGTTTTGAGCTGCCCGGGAGGGTCGTGTCGAGGTTTCTTTCTGCTTCTCGCTGATTTTAGTTTTACCCTGCTCTGTAGATGGACAAGTAGAGTGATTGTGTCCAAATTTCTGACACACATAGCAAAACAATGGGTAATTTTCGTATATAACAGATTGAGTATATCGCCTACCACAGGGAAGCCTCACACCAAAACTCGTAATTGGTTTTTTTCTAACATCAATTTCTACTAAAATTCTAGCATACTTCATCCGAGTCTTTTCACATGTAAATTGATCAGTAAAGAGAGGCGTACCAATCTTTGAAGAAATCTTACTTAAACCTGTTTCACTCCAAATGCTGAGAGGGACATCATTTAGCACTATCCATGTTGGAATTGTTGTGAACAACTCATCTGTCAGCATGACATCTTTATCAATTCTTTTAAGCATAAGAGTTTTACCGTAAGTAATGTAGGGTCCGTTAGCTAGTACATGGAGCAGATCTGATTCGGTAAGGAATTTAAAAATCGTCCATTCTTTTCCATACGGCCGAGTTTTGCAATTAACACCCCATCTTTTGACAATAGTATCAAGAGCAATTTTGCCCGGGAACTTACCGGTGAAGCATCCGATAAGACAATGGCCCCAACTTTCGATGAACGGAACTTCATCTGCCGGATCAAGGATGATATCGCCATCATCTGAAGGTGGAGGGATAAATTGGAGCTTGAGGCCTTTTGAAGCTAAACGGAGAACCTTGGAATAAGCTGGAGAATGATTTAGTAGGAATGGCGGAAAAAGGAGTTTGTGTTGTAGGAATGGCGGAAGGATTCTGAGCATTCTTATATAATAGATCCCTCTGCTCTACATTACTAGCATTATATGTTGCTGGTCCATTATTTCCATTTTCGTTACTGCTTTGAAATGGATTAAATGTTGCTTCTCTAGACAAATTACCTTATTTACTGATATTATTAGCTCTGACGTTACTTGTTTGAAAAGAAGAAAATCGGTTTTCTCCTTTCCGTTGTGCATTTAATGGGTCTGATTCTTTACTACCATTACCGAAGTTACTTACCTTTCCCACGTTCTTTTGAAGAAAACCGTTTCTTTCTTCATGCGCTTTATAAGAATTAAAGTCATTTCCATTTGAATTCAAATTCAAACTTCCTTTATTTGAATTCAAATTTATATTAGCTTTAAATTGATTTGTTCCCTTTCCATAAATATTTTCGTTCACATTTTTAAAAGCATTAAGTGAACCGTTACCTTCCAATGCAGTTTCCTTTTCTACCATAATTGAACTGTTACCTTCAGCCGAACCGTTTCTTTTCTGATTCAAATTTTCTTTATTTACATTAATTCTTTTTTCTCGTCCATTTAAACTGCTATCATTAAGAGAAGAGAATTTGAATTTGAATTTTTCACTCAGCCCGTCTTTATTAGGAGTAATGACAGATTCTCCAAAGTTGAATGTAACCGATTCTTCCACTGATTTGTCTCGTCCGTTACAGAACCCACTTAAATGCACCGGCGAAATTTCGTGAATGTCGGTAGCGACATTCCGGTCACCGGAAAAGGTTCCGTTTACAGATTTTGTTACCTCTTTCGATGGAGAGTTCGCCACAATACTTTGATTTGCCAAGAACGGTTCCGAAGACAGATCTGCAGGCGTCAGAGCTAGTTGTTTATTCTTTTGTTTCTTTCTTTGCCCCAATTTTCCATGAACTGATTTCGCACCTTGCCTTAACAATGGAACACCAGTAGCAGCAGTCGCCGGAGAAAAAAAATTGAAACCAGTAGAAACAAAAATTTGTTCGTCGGAGGCAGTTAAAAGTAGTTTTCCCGTTTCACGAACGACAATGATGTTTCGATCTTTATTCGTATCCTCTTGTTCATCGCTTAGTTCTCGTTCATCATCACAAGTATCATCATTGGACAACATCTCTCTAGTCACCGATGGATCGAACGGAACTAAAGCGTTAGGAGAAGCAATAACACAATCTACACTCATAACGGAAATTTTAGAAGCACTCCGTCTTCTCTTTAGTACAGTTTTCTTCTCGCCGGCCGGAACTTCCTGAACATTAACTTTCGCTAGATCCTCTAATGAAGAAATTAGAGATTGAACAACATTCTTACCGGAAACTTTTGAATCACTTCGTCTTTGAACATTTTCTGTCTTCTTACGAACCAGAACTCTCTCAATATTATTTTGTGGTGAATCTTCCATTTAAATAGAAAAATTGATAATAATCATTCCAGCTTATAATATGAACGGAATCTGGATTAATCTACCGTAAGGTCGTCTGATTCACCAAAATCATAAATCGTCCAGAAAAACTTTGTTTATTTTTGGAGAAGATGTATGATTCGGAAAAAACAATAGTGATTAGTGTAAAATCAAGAAGAAAATTAGGTTGAGAAAGGAGGAGAAAAGAGAGTCGGGTGAAAAAGCGTCTAGAAAGAAGACAGAGTGTTTTCTTTTTAGAGAGAGAAACTTCCCTCTAACTTTTTCTTTCCTTATAATCCGCGAGTGTATATGCAATATACACGCAATATACACCACAAAGGTTTCGTGGTGTAGTTGGTTATCACGCAATATTATCGTATACAAATCGTGTGCTTTTATAACATTCTCATAAAACAAATCAAGTATATCTATTTTTTTATATTTATTATTATATCTTCTGCAAAATTATGAATTTAAATTCTTTTATCTTTCTACTTCCCTCTTTTGAAAACTCTGATTTCTACAAAATATGAATTCCAAAATAAACATGTAGAATTAGATTTTTTTTATTTTCTTTTGTATTAATCTAGTAAAATCAGAATAAAATATTATTATAAAATCAAAAATTAATTTTTTTTATCAATTTTAAGATAAATCTTATTTCTAATTCTTATCAAATACTCTATTTAATTTGTTTTTAAAAATTGAACAACTGAAAATAGTTATTAAAAATATGTTATGTCTTGTTTGCAAAACTATAATTTTTTAAAACATTATAGTATGCCTTATTTTCAAAGGCAAAAATTATAATTTAAAAATTTGTCAAGTCTTGTTTAAAGAAAGTTATAAAACAAATGATCCTACATCTTGCGAGGCTGTAAAACATTCTTTAAAAATGTGCCAGGCCTTGTTTTGAGAAATATTTTCGAAAAAATTCAATGTCTTCTATGTAAAGCATGTAAATATTATTTAATAATATGTCGTATTTTGTTTGAAAATCTACAAAGTATTCTTAAAAAATTTGTTGTGTTTACGATACAAAAAATATTCTTCTAGAAAGCTACCACACATTGTTTGCTATGCGTATGATAAGAAAATTATTTGTTGGGCATAAAATCTTATTTTGGACCGTTTTATGTCATATTAGTTTTAAGCACAAGTTCCTATAAAGAACTCTTTTTTATTTATAGCTAATAGTGTTCAAAGGTCCACATTAGTCATTATAAGTATAAGTTGTCAAACTCTTGAAAATAGGTGAACAGTCATTGCTCTATTCTTGGATTAACTATTCTCTTTCTACTAGTTTTCTTTATCTATTTATTCTCTAACTCATTCTGGTGAGCCAAACTCGAAATCATCAGTGGAGACCACATTGTGAGTGATATTTGAACTCGTACCTGAAATCCATTTTCAAAATCATACTATTTATTTTGACTCTTTATTGCTTCTAAAGAGAACTACAGGGGAATGTATAGCATAGAGTAACTAGTATACCTCTCCTCCATTTGGGATAAAGGTTGGGGTCATAAAAACCATTTGATTCTTCTTCATCTCCAACTCAGTTAGAATAGCATAAACAACTCCTAGTGCCACAAATCAGCACCACACGTGGAAAATGATGTATTGGTGAATACCACTCGTGTGGCTGAGGTGACTGCTCCACAAAGTAGGAGGGATGTCGTAAATTGTAGGCCAACATTGAGAATCCTACTGAGGAGAAAACTGAAGAAGAAACTTATCAGTTGACCAAACCTGATGGATCGGCCCAAGTTCATAGTTCCTTAGAACAAGAAATCTTGGTACAAGATCGGTACGTATTTATATTTGTGAGTGAGGGTGAGAAGCGTCTCTCCAGGGAGTCTAGAATAATAACTAGTAGAGATCCTTAGAGGACCAAATAAGGTTTGGTCATGATACTCAGTAGGGAGTGTGAGAGCCTCAGACCAAACTCCATCCAAGGGTGGAATAAGCCTACCATTCTGATCCCAAACTTTAAGTTGAAATACCGCCTCCGGGGAAGAGGTCTGCTTATGGTAGTTTGACGTCGATGTTTAGTGTAGGGTCACTCCATTGAATGAACCCTTACTTAGCCTCAAACGACGGGTTGAATGAAACCTTATAAAACCATTGCTATGGGATATTAATGTTTCATTTGGTTCCTAAAATTATGGCATTTGAATAACCACAAAGGGTTTGCGTGCATAAGTTGGAGAATTATAATGGGACCAGAGACACAGAGCACCATATCAAGTACTTTACAGATGTAATGATGAACTTTCTCAAGAATGATTGTGTGTGGGGTCGAGAATTGTCAATGACCTTCAGGGAAAGTACCTTGACCTAGTTCAGTCAGCCGGCCCCGAGGTCTGTCGCAAGCTTCGATTTTATACGAACATTCTTTAGACATCAGTTTAATTAAAGAAAAATAAAATAGATCACAAAGACTATATAATATATTAAAAACCATATAGTAAGAAAAGTTTGACGTATTACACACAATGATTTATGCACACATAGAACAACCTTGATGATCATCGCAAAAAAGTGGTGTCACTTTTTTTAAGAAAAAACTTCTCCTTGTGACAAATTTGTCCGACGGGGTAATGAAGTATAAAATTTGACATTCAAGGCGTTATTGGCACATTTATAATCCCAAATTCGCATTAAATAGACCATTCATCTTTGGTTATTTTCGGAAGATACATAAGCGCGTTGCTACCAGCTTTCAGCTCTAATCCAAACAGTCATTTTAGCTGAGTATAGATTGCCCCAAAAATTTTGGCGACAATAACCAAAAAACATACCACCTCCAATTGAATCAATATCAAACCATATGACAGTCGGAAGTCGCAGCTCATTGAGTCACCACTGTAGGACAAGATCAGGATAGTCAAAGGGGTAAGTGGGTGAAATATAAGTAATTCACTGAGCTAACTAAGAAAGTTGCATAAATTTACCATGATGGAAAGTACAAGTCCATTTTAGGCTCCTCCTCCAATATCCAAGCCTCGAGAGAATATGAAAAATAAGTACTGCAAGTTTTAATAATTATGTCAGCCATTGCACGAAGGATTGTACATCACTAAGAGAATAAATCCAAAGTTTGATAGATAATGGAAATTTGTCACACTATATACTAAAAAAAGATAAGGCTCAGTGGAGAGCATGGTTAAGAGCAAGGTCCACCGGGGCAGGAGGAATGAGAATTCGTTGAGTTGTTCTAAAACATGAGAAAAATAAAATGGTGACTATAAGTTTGGAGATAGCTGAGCGTGATCTAACCAAAATTAATCTAGATCATGACCCAAGTTACTACAAGGAAACAATCGTCTTCATAAGTGAATACCTAGATTCAAACCTCGAGTTCCATGTGGTCCGGATTATTTCAAAAGCAAAGAAGCCCATGAAAGAATAGTTGCTCCTAGGACCCAAGAATGGGGTTAAGATAACAAGTAACCCCAGAATATTGAGGGACACCAATACAGGAACAAAGAGCTTGAAATATATAAAGTTGCATATGTTTTGTGAACTTTATTTTATGACATTATTGATCTAGTAAGTTTAAAAACATTTTCTGATAAACGTTACATTTTCTAAGTTACCAACGTCATATCATAAAATGGTATTTCATTTACGTAAACGTTCTAACATTAGATTGGTCGAGTTTGAGATCTGAACTTTGTTTCTTGTAAAATTTCTAATAACAGAGTGGTTGATTCCGACCTATGAGCTGTAGAAAATAGTGTTTCAATTCCGGATAATCTATGAAGTCTTGTAAACAATTTCTTATTGAAATATGTTTGGGGTTCTCCAAAAATTTCAATTGGATAAAATCAGAGATATTCTATTGAACAGAGAGGATGAAAAATGATATGATCTCCTTTTTCAACAGAACCCATTTCTAATCAATTCGACCAACTAAAAAACAGTTTGGAAGTTAGGGCAGCTAAGGTCTCTAAACTGGTTTTGTAATAAAACGGCTGAAATTTAAAATTTGAATAAAACATTCAAATTTTCAATTTTAAAATTCTGTTGACTAGCAACAATAGCCAATTTTTCTTTTTATCTGTATTTCCATTCTTAAAGAATCCGCTGCTTTCAGCCATATTTACAGATGCGTTTCCCACTTGGTTTTTACCCTTGGGATTACTTATTTCATCTTGAGCCCTTAGAGACTCTTCAATCTTAAAATGACTACCAAGTTCGACAAGAGTCATTTCTTCCTTGTTGTGTTTCGGTGTGTGTTTAAAATCCTTCCATGAATGAGGCAATTTGTCAATAACAGAAGAAACCGAAATACATTCGTCCATTTTCATATTGTGTTGAACGAATTGACCCTAATTTCTTAGTAGTTCATTATACTGTTCCACTACAGGTCTAGAGTCAACCATTTTGTAATTTATGAAATTACTAACCAGGAACTTCCTACTATAAGCATCTTCTGCCATGTATTTTGATTCTATAGAATCCCATAACTCTTTTGCAGATTCGATATTTTGGTATACATCAAACAAAGTACCAGACATACCGTTTAATATATGGCCTCGACAAATGTAGTCATCATTCTCCCACTTGTTGCGCCTCCTTGTTTGTTTCAATGTTTCATTCTCAGTGATCTCTGACCAGGGGGTACTCAGGACATACACAACCTTGAGGGTAGTTAACAGAAAATGCATCTTTTTCTGCCATCGTCTGAAATCATGTCCTTCGAACTTGTCCAACTTAGCGAATTTACTTGTCATCTCCTTCGCAGATTCTCCTCCGTTCGTCATCTCTATCTTCATCAACAAGACCAGAATATTTCAATAAAATGTAGAAAACAGTATTTCAATTCTGGATAATCTCTGAAGTCTTGTAAACAATTTCTTATTGAAATATTTTTAGGGTTCTCCAAAAATTTCAATTGGATAAAATCAGAGATATTATATTGAACAGAGAGGATGAAAAATGATATGATCTCCTTTTTCAACAGAACCCATTTTTAATCAATTCGACCAACCAAAAAACAATTTGGAAGTTAGGGCAGTTAAGGTCTCTAAACTGGTTTTGTAATAAAACCGCTGAAATTTAAAATAATTGTTCATGCTAGAGACTTTTCACGATTTCGTGGAAGCAGAAAGGGAGCTAAACTACCCTTGTCAATATAGTACATTGTGTACACAACTTCATAAAATACTCATCGGTAGTCTTATCCGACTTTGTTCTCTTCACATATTTGACGACTTACAGCACATGAATGTCTTTTTGGATAACCCACTGTATATCGAAGAAATTAAAATTTTGATTAGTTATACTATTTTATAGATGAAAAAAATATGTTATGCTGAATAGTTTTTACAGAGAATGAATGATGAAATTGGTGGTATGAATACGCACCGACAATACAGATTTACACTAACAGTACATTTTCATTTGGCAACGCATATATTTCGTTACGAGTGCCAGTGCTTGCTAGTGAAAATGCAATACCAATACAAACATGCGCTTTCGGTGAGCCTCATATCGCTAGTACATCATTGCACTATTGCACTGTAGTATGCCATATATATATATATACCGTTCGTGCTGAAAAAGCAGTCTACAAGACCATATTCAATTCTAAATTATTTTGAACAATATTACAAAATCTAAACCTCCTCTTAAACAAAATTCATCTTGGACCTAAATTGAATCTATTACAAAATTTATTTTAAATACATAATTGATTCGTTACAAAATCTAAATTGACTTCATTACTACGTTGAACTCAAAATATGTAGATTTGTTTTAAAAAGTATTGTTTTCAGCATTTAGTCTAAGTACGAGAAACGTCGAAAAAACGATTTCTCGAATGGAGTGATCATGGAGATAAAACGTGAATGGAATATTGTTAGAAGAACACTTTAATAAATATAGGGAAGTTTGGTATTGCATAAAATGAAACAATCTGAAGAACGGTATAGTGAAATTTGGTCTTGCAAATTTGAAACGATCTCAAAAGAAAAGAAAATGTTGTAGGAGCAAATTAGTGAGAAGAAAAAAGGAATTGAAATAAAACTATTTCCTATAATGAAAAGAAAAAATGGTCCGAAAATATCTGTCTTAAAATTAAGAGGGGTTTTTAAAATTTGTGAAAAATATTAATTAGAAGAGGTTAGAAATCAAATCAGGACAAGGATACAGTAACATCCAAACTAGAAAGATGAGTCCCACACAAGACAGATGAAAGCATAAAAATGTCACCTGAGAGTGAGAGTTCCGAAAACAAGGTAAGAACTGACGTTCTGAGCCCGCTTGAACTTTACAGACTAAACGGACAAAAAGCTTGAAATACTAAATGATTAAAACAAATTAATTCTATAATTTGAACAAAATAATAATATTTTTATCAAATAATTTTTCAGAAAGCCGGCAATGAAAAAATTATGGTAATAACGTATATATACACAAACCCTTAATTAAATCAATACGAACAAAAACTCTAATTATATTTGTTTGGATAATAGACTGAGTGGATTATGTTTAATTGGGTTCGACCCGGTCCGAATATAATAGTTGTAAGTAAATGATAAATTTTAATGGTAAATCTAACTATAACTAAACAGTTTACGTGGCATCTCAGGTCGTATAGGTAGGGACATTTATGACCAAAATTTTAAAAGACGAAACTTGCAACAAAACTAGAGGATAAATATCAATTTCTCGGACTTCACAATGCGGAGACTAAATTTGCAAATTTCTCAAACGAAAAAGAAAAGTGGAAGCCAAAAGCGAAGAAAATGGAATAGTCTATACAAAAGCTAAACATAGAGACTAACAGTCTTAGCTTTCAAGACCCTAAAACATGACTTGTATAATCACACGAGAACCCGAGGAGGAAAGAATCACCTATTTTGACTTTCTGCTGCGTCAAAAACAATAATGTAACATTTTGTAACAAATCATTTAAAACAAACGATATATACAGTGCGGTCAAAATTTATGTAATCTAATATGTATTTCTCTTACCCAGAGGTAAATATAATAAGTTAAGTTGCTGCTTTCTGGTGCTGACTTGTCCCTTACTACGTCGCGGTCGAGAAACTAATGCTCTTTTTATCACGTGTAGCACGAATTGTACTTCAACGTATTAGACTCAGGTCCCTGGGTCATTAAAACCCCACAGGTAAACACGGAATTCTCTTGATGTTATGTTTGACATGTTATATGCATAAGTTTAGATGGTAGAACTAATCCGCATTCTTTTCGGAGTAAGGCTAGACATCCCGATTTTGCTTTGTAAATTTTGCAAGAATTTGATTGGTCATGTAATGTGAGGAGTCCATACATCCTTGATAATCGGTGAAACAAATTCGTGATTAGTTATGTTCCGTGTGATCGATTTCAAAAGCTACCATTTGTTCAGCCACATCATTATCATCATCAGCTACGACCACCGAGCTGTCATCGATTACTGCAATCTGTTCATCAGCCTGAACTGCATCAAAATCTGCCATCGGCTCAACTCGATCGTATCCACCACTTCGAATTAATTGATCCCTCGTATCGTCGGTTGTTAGTTCGTCCGTAACTTCCTTGGTTATAATGGATTCAGAATTGATAACATTGTTGGTCCAATATACAACATTTCTAGCAGTAGCAGCTGCATCCATACAGTTATAGGAAGCTCCCCCCTGATATATTTAACAACTTTCCAAGATTATAAGCCAAAAAAGCTAAATTAACATAAATTAATAAAAAAAATAGCATTTTCAGAAACAATCATAGATTAACAATTGTTTAAGTTAAATACGCATTATGAGATGAAAAGCCGAACTAAGAAAGTAAACTAATAAAACATATTCCCTTTTAAGAAAATGGGTATAGAGAACACACCCCTGAAAAAAATAGAGAAAAAGGTCGGCAATTAAAAAAACTAGCATCTTTAAGATTTAAAAATTGGGTCAATCAACCGCTTTTAAACCAATAAGCATAATGGCACCAAATGACCCCTTAGTGTGTATGTAGAAAAATGTGATTGCACTTCGAGGTTATGTTCTTAAGTGATCGAACTTTTTATTTTTTTCTTATGTGGGTGCACACTTGATACCTTTGGTCTACTAGTTACTGCTGGCTCTTCGACTTCATTTGTCTCATGCAAGATAAGACAAAGTATTGATATGGAAAGCTAGTAAAAACTAAAAGAATCAGCCTCCCTGCAATTTTACAAGTTATTTACCGACGCTCTATTTGGCATAAAGAATTTCGTTATCCTCTCACTTCAAAATTCACCAATATTCTTTTACTTACAGATTTCCCAGAGCGCCAAACATAGCCAAAATATTGCAGAAGGAGAACGCTTATGGTAACATATGCATGAACAACGACAGTATTTTATTTACCAACTACAGTAGTCACTTGCAAATAAAGAATTTTATTGGTATAAGTTCAAAGATTCCAAAGGTAATATTTCGACAAATGATATAGAGAGAGCTGAAAATCATAACCAACCTGGAACGGTCCATCCTTATTGTCAGCCGCTTCCATTGGCACATCAGTCACATCAGGCCCATCCATATCAACAGCTGCGACTAATTCAGCCACATTCATAGAATCAACTACCATTTGTTCATCAGCCTCAAAGATCCCAACAACTGTCATTGGCTCCCCTCGACCGTATCCAACACCTGCCATTGGCCGATCCCTCATATCGTCGTTTTTTACTTCATTCGTACCTTCCTCGGCTGTAACCGTTTCAGAATCAATAACTTTGTTTATCCAACAATCATTTTTTTCAGCAGAATCAGCTATATCTGTCTCATTATCAACTACCCGTATGTTCTCGTCCTCAATTGCACCCTGATTTATGTCACACCCCTCCAGACCAAAAGCATCAGCGGCACCTTTATCATCAGAAACCACAAATGCAGAATTTGGAGAATCCAGCTTGCCATCGGCATCTTTATCACCTGATACCACCAGTTCAACTCCAAAATTTAATTCCTCCTCCTCGATTACCATCGGTCGTTGATCTTTGGCCTCTTCTTCTCTAAACTTTGACCTTCCAACAGAATCCGCAACACCCTGATCAATAGCTGCCTTTGGTTCAGAATCAATAGTGTTATCAGTTTTCCGTTTTAGTTTTACAACGAAATCAGCTGAATCCATATAGTTATAGGAAGCTCTCACCTGGTATATTTAACAGCTTATGGGTCCTTTGGTGCCAAGTTTATAAAACTAAAAGCTAACTTAAGATAAACTAATAATTATATTGTTTAGTGAAGTCAGAAACTATTTGTTGCCCAATATAAAAAAAACTAGTTTTAAGGTTAAAAACTACATTATAAATGAAAACTAGTTTTGTAAGCTTTTGGCGACTGTACCAAGATTAAAAAGTTGGACCAAACAAACATTTGTTTTGCATATTAGCTAATAAACCTGATGACACCAAATATTTAAATTACAAAAGTAATTGCAGTCAATTTATGTGTAAAAATTGCTAAATACCTTCGGTGTCCGGGTTGCTTCGAACGAATGGAATTCTGGCTCTTCAAGTTCAGGGAGTCGCAAGATGATGTATGCCCCTTTATTGTTGGATATTTCATCCGTTTCCTGCAATGGAGACAATAAATTTTTTTATTTGGAAAGCTAGAAGAACTGGAATTATTAGCCAACCACCGCAATTTTACAAATTATGCATTCAGAGTTGGTTTGGATCGCTGAAAAGTTAGAGCAAGAAAAAGGAGTGTAAAAGATTCTAGTCCGTGTTTTGTTAACACAGAAAATTTTATATAACCAAACAAAGAAGAATTTCCTATAATACATAGAAAAATTTAATGATGAATTCTATTTTAGTCTTTGAATACTACGAAAAGGATAATTTTCTGTGTTTGGATACACCAGTGTTTTGGTTTAACATTAGCACAAACAAGTACATAACTCTAATGATTTAAAAAAAAACTTGAAGCTTTCAATCCAAAAGCTTTATTCTGATAATCTGTGAAGAAAATTCTGAATATCATAACAAACCTGAGATTGTGGGTAGTCTGGAGCACTGAACAAAGTAATCAAACCTTCGTGATCTTTTGCATAACCTTCAGCTATAGATGGAAAAGCTTTTCTTTTCTTCCTGACATCAGGGTCTTGGTTTGCTCGGATGATTAACTGCAACGGATCAAAACTGCTATTAGCTTCAATTCACTGGTAGTATGAAGATATATTTGTAAGAATAACAATATATTATATTAAAATAAGACTTACGCTAATATGAAAATCCTAGGAGAAAAGTGTTGGAATAATATTATACTATATTTTTTATCTAGATTAGTGAATTAAAAAAAGTCAATATAATCAATATATCTAGTCATCAACCAAATGTGTATATAAGGTTAATCCTATAAATAAGATAAATGAACTTATTTCCCCAAATTTCTCTCTTACATGGTATTAGAGTTTCCTTTTGGAAAAATCTCTACACAGTCTGTAACAATCTCCCGGATTTGGTTTGGACGTCCCTGTCCCACGCACAAGTTTGACGGTACCAAAAATACTAGCGAGTTTCGCATGGCCAAGAGTGCTAATGATAATTTTTTTCTTACAGACACTTAAAAAAAACTATCCTTTTAGTCGCATATGTTGATGATTATCACCGGTGATGATAACAAGCGGATCTCGGCATTGAGTGAGGTATCACGGTCTCCTGGTAAGATCCTTATTTGTCAAAAAATGTATGTTCTTGATATATTCTTCATTTTGTCAACCTATTTTGGTTGATTGACCAAACTTTTGGCTATATTTTGAATCACGAGCCTTAGGGCTTTGTAAGTATGTTGCAAACTTTTTTTAGTTAAAGTGGCCAGACCTTGATGTTTGCTTTGCTTCTCGTGTGTTACCCGACCAAATTACTTGGCCGCACCAAGAGCAGATGCGTGCGGCGTAAACGTTCACCTGTTGCTGAATTTCCCCAACCGCACCAAGAGCTCTTTAGATACTTGCGGTGCAGATCGTTCGTCTGTTGCTGCATTCATAAGAGAGCATCGACCGGATCCTATGTGATCGGAATTTGATCATCCGTCACCGGAAAAGAAGACATTGTACAGTTGTCGGTGTTTGGTGGGAGGAGGTATTTTGCAGAACTCAATATACCTCATCCTCATATTCCACCAAACGGCACCAATTAATATATGGTTTTCCGATCCGGTTAATCAAACCATGCTGACTTGGCAAGAGCAAAGTAAGATAAAAGATTTGATCCTTATCAAATCTCTATCATATTTTTTTGTTGTCTAAAAGTTAAAAGTTACATAAGAGACATTACCTCATTATTATTTGAAATTTATCTAAATTTGACAAAAACCAAAGATAAGAAAAGATTACATATCTAGTCCTTATCAACATACATTAAATAATTATATATGTACTAACTGATTGATAACTAAATATACCGACTAATGACTAAACTAATTGACATTTCACTAATCTAAATAAAAAATATAACAATATATTATTCTAGCATTCCTCTTCAAGTTTTTAATGTTATCTTTCCCCAAAGTTCTGTTTCTCTTACAACAAAGAAATAAAATATACCCCTAATGCAGAAAAGGAATATATCACAACTATTAACATGAGAACGAAAACTTGTGTACTTGAGAGCAAGCTTGACCAAAATATTTAAACTAGACCTCCCTCAACAAAATGTCCTGAACTATTTGAAACACCAAACACAACATCCTGAACTATTTGAAACACCAAACACAACATCCTGAACTATTTGAAACACCAAACACGGATCGCAATGTCCTTGAGTATTCTAGAATCACCCGCACCAATCAGAAAATAACTATGTCTACAATTTTGATTTTGAAACCACCCAAGCCCGTTTGTAGTTCAACCACCCAAGTCCAAAAATAGATAATTGAGACTCAAACAACAACAAAACCGAGTCTAGACTATCAAACCGAAAATAACCAATCCAAAATAATGAGCCAAGAAACCATAAACCAAGATCTGGAAACAACTGAAATCTTAAGACCTACTAAAAAAGGCTGCTGAGACAAACGAGATATGCTTAGGAAGAAGAAGAAAATAAAGTTGTACGACGGAAACAAAATTGAATTTGACGAATAACAAAATAAAAAATTAACAATTATAAAATGTAGTTTATTCCGGACAGACGGCGAAGAAATAATCAAACTGTTTGATTCAAACATAACCCAACCCTAAAATTTGGTAGCATGTAAACTGTATAAACTTTCTCTGTTTCTAAAGTGTATATATATATAGACGCTTAGATAATGAAACTAAATATTCTAAACTAAATAATGACTATAGTCCTAATCCCTAAGCTAAATAGAAAATATAATATAATCATAATCTAAGGCTCTAAGCTAAGCTAAATAATATAATTTTCTCCCGTTTTTTAAGGAAATTTTGATACTTTCTATGCCTTATCTTTTACCTGTAATTTTTTTCCCTAGTATTGCCATCGGAAAAATAGACTAGCAGTTTATTTAACAAAAAAATGTTAATGTTTGAGCTGGTGAGCTTGTAAAAGGGTTCACCTTTAGATTGTTTTCTTTGAGGAATTTCTTGGTGCAGTCAGGACCCCAATACAATCCTTTACCTCTTTCTTTGTTGATAAAGAGACCGTCGTCCATTGATGGATCTGACCAAAGAATATCACCGGGAATCAAATTTGAACCCTTCATTGGAGGATCAGACACACGCCTTCGAGCTTTAGATAACTCTTCCAATGAACCAAGAGAAAAAGAGTCAGATTCATCGGTTTCCTCTCTCTGATTCCTTTTCCGTTTCTTTCTCTTTTGTTGAGGACTGCGGAAAAGACCTCCATGGGCCGTGAATACCTGTCCACCTATAAGAGATGCCAATGGAAGCAACTGGAAGCAATCCAAGCATTTTTTGTAAACATGAAGACCTTTGTCTCCATACTTGGTCAGTACTTCGTTCCTAAATCCATACAAAGTTGTGCAGTATTCAGTTTCGTGATTTCCTCGAAGAAGAAACACCCGCTCAGGTTGATATACCTAGCACAGCACAATATTAATCAAATACAGTACCATTAAGGACCAGCAACTGAGGATAAGAAAGATAATGCCATCTGGTTACATATCAAAGGGGATATTTAACCACTCCGCAGTTGCTTTATACCCCCATTTCTCAGGAAACAACCGCTCAACTCTTCCCTTTCTTCCACATCCAACATGATTTTGAAAGTGCTAAAGATATAATGAGATGGACCTATATGTATTTACTATTTCGTAGCTATCTTTACCTTTACATATTTGTTAAAGTACTGGTTTCTTTGTTGAATATGCTGATTTTATAATGACTTCATAATTATAACGAAATAGAGAAATCAAGATTGTGAGGTCATAGATACAGTAGGGTCAAAAGTCTAGTAGGATGGCAAGTCGGGCTAGAAAGCAAGAATTGAGGGAAGAATAAAATACATTAACAAAATTATGTATGATATACTAAAAAAGTTTAGATATATAAAAAATGGAAATCTCAACTTACCTTCCAAGCCAGCAGAAGCAAGAAAGATTCAAGACCCCATGCCCCTTTACCTACATAATTCCCGTTGAACACGTAAAATTGATCATCATCAGGGAAACCAGCCTCCTGCAAAAGAAATATTAAATCATGCAGTTGCCCAATTATATCCCCCACCACCACGACCTTTGCACTATTGCTATCGATCTTGACACAGTTTGGCTCTCTTTTTAAGATTTTGGTTGCCGAGAGAACCAACTCATTGAAAAAATTAATAGGAAGAATGCTAGAGAATCCAGCAGGAGTGACATTTCTTGAGGACCAATCAAACGCCAGCATCACATCGCAAATCCAACTGAAGCTTAGTTTGCCACCAGATGGCCATAAAAGAGTTTTTTCTGTAGATGATGCCGACCATTCTAGTTCAAGAGATGTGGCTGGAGGTAGTATCTTTAGCCTACTAGCTGCTGTCGCGGTGATGGTAGACTGATCCAGTTCAGATTTTTCAGTCACTGATGGTTGAGTCAGATGTTGTCCTGACAGTAACTCGGTGGAAATCTGAACTGACTGTGACTCTAACATTGGCACTTGAAGTGGAGAACCTACAAGGAAACCAGCCAGTGATGCTTTCTGAATTGATATTATAAACAAAAAAGTTGCCTCACTAAGATACAAACATCAACCAAGTCAGTAGCCTTAAAAAGGTTATTAAACATACTGTCAAGAATCAAACTGACAACAAAAGTCTGCAGATAAAACCATGTAAATAACCTTATAAATTACAATGCTAGGACACTAAATAATGAATTCGGTTTGTTTTTATCAGCTAGAACTAAAGAAGTTCCGCAATGAAACAATGACCAAGTCGTCCTGTTTAATCTTTTGGATTTATGCAGTTATTAACTACAGTTTAGTTGACTCCATAAAATTGCACTTTGAATCATAAAGCCACAAGTATCATGTACCTAATAGAATAATAGTAAATAAAAATTTATATTGACACACTATAGGTTTTAAGGAATTTCACTTGGGCCGACCTACCACAAGGTAATGAACCTAATGGTGCAGTGATTTGTAGAATTCCTGAACACATATCATGAATCTCCTGCAATCTCTGCTTTGCAATGTCCAACGTAACTTCATCGTCTAGTGTTGCCCTACATCGAGCATGAATAGTAGCCACCCTCTGAACCTGCCATTTCCCATGAATATAATTAATTAGAATTCCCTAGGACTCAAAATTCATGTATAATTTATGACGGTTGAAATTAGTACCAGCAACTGAACAGCAAATCCAGTAGGTTGGAATTGCCCAGGCCGTCTCTCTTTGAGGGGACTTATGATTTTTCTAGTGATTTGACGATACCAGTCCATATATGGATCATGATAGTCCATCGGGCCGCTCTCTAGTTCACCAGCAACCACAGTTGACTGACGGGAGTCCCACAACTCAATATGTTGACGGTGGCGTGCTGACCAATCATACTCCGATTTTCCTCGCTTATCAATCGCATGGAGTGCTTTCTCGTTATCACAAAGCATTGGGACTGTTTGCCGAAATCCAAACTGACGTAGGACTCGATCAGGGCGATGCCACTCAACTACATCAAAGCATATTAAAGGTGCAACAGTTCTCCACACACTCTCACCACTAAGACATATAGGTGGAAGTTTTTCGAGTAAATCCCGAGTATACGGCTGCCATATCATCTACATTTTAACAAGCAATACAAATTAAGTCCTCATATGCGAAATGATGTCTAACTTCGTTTGTAAAATATAGCTTCAAACAGATTGCCCCATACTGCACATTGTTGATAACTTACACAATTTATTACAAGTTAGGACTAACCTGGTCATCTTTCTGCTGGTCAAACTGGTCCCGATAAAAATCTAATCCACCACGTGGATTCTCCTTATGACTTAAAGAAGCCCTCCACCTATGTGAAAGTTTAAGCTGATTATTTGATGATTAAAGCGAGGAACTAGAAAAGCCATACGAATTAACTAATATTGCAACTTTACCTGCAACCTAACGGATCTGGTATTGGACCCTCTATGCCTTCTAGATGTGAAGCAGTAGGACCTTTTAGTCTTCCAGGCCGGCCAACATGTAGCCTCTCCCATGCCCATAATTGTAGCAAAACAAGAGGTCCACAAATAGTAGATACTGTTCTTTTACTAGCTCGGCACAACTCTCTATAAAGAAGTGATAAAGCAGCACTTCCCCAGCTCAGGCAGGCTGCCTCCCCGAAATCTTTAAGGAGTGGAAGACAAGTCAAAGCCACATCGTGCTTAGACTTGTCACCATAGAGAAAGCCGCTCATCAACGCTAACACAAACGCTCTAGTATGACGTTGCACTGTCAATTCATCTGCGTCAGAAGAAAGATTCTGGAAATTATCACGTAACCATCCAAGTGTCACATGAGACCCATGCAGATCTTTAGGACCTGGTCTAAGACCCAACAATTCTTCGCATACATCAGCCCACTGATGCTTCGTACTACCAGTGACCGCAGGCCCATCAACACGAAGACCCAACAATATAGCGGTGTCTTGCAAAGTGATGCTTGTCTCGCCTACAGGAAGGTGAAAGGTGTGCGTCTCTGGCCTCCATCTCTCGACTAACGCCGTGATTAGGGCATAATCAAGTTGTATAAAAGCTACTTTGTACACGCCAAATAAACCAAACTCAATAACGTGACGACACACTCTAGGATCCAATGGCCAGTCACGCATACCTAATAACTTATGTCTGCATGTCAATTCACGGGGAGGATTCTGCAATACGCGTATGAAATTTCAAGAACCACAAGTGCAAGTATCATTAGAAACTAGAACAACAAGATAATAGTAGTAATAACCAGTGAGATTTTATTTGATTTTTAAACCTGATCTTCCCAAATAGCTGCGGATCTATGTTCGTGTTGCCATACCAACACAGACTGATCAACAGGTCCAGGATCAAACTCATTATCTAAAGCAAGCTGTATTTCCATCTCTGCAATTCAGGCAAACAAAAAAAAAACGAAAACCATTCACCAAAATGCTCTACAATCCATCTTAATCCCACAAATTTAAATAATCAAATGTTCTTTCAAATTTGTTGAGTTCAAGTTTGCATATTTTTAAAAGCTACACTTCACTCGAACACCGACTTCAAATGATGAGATGTTAACCTTCTAGCAGTAATTAAACTGCACATCCTTACAGCTTGGCAGTGTTGTAAAAACAAGCACAGTTGCTTTTCGAGCAATTCAAAGAATCGGTTAATTCAATATTCTGAATCTTTATACAGTAAATACATATACATACAATGATTTGTTATGTAAGAATATATGGTAATGAAAGTAAGCCTGCAACTAAGGGTAAAATTAAAAAAATAAAATCATCCCTTAGGAATCGCAGAAACCCTAAACTGAGAGGAGCAAATTGATCAGAAGCCCAGCTCATAAAGTTGCAAATCAAACTTGTAATAACACACTGAAACACCATAAGCTCATGGAATACGATTTAACATGTTATGTATCAAATAAAGAGACAATCAATCAAAATCTAAATGTGAAAAAAGAACATAAATAAGTATGTATGTGATCGAAGAACAAAACAAATGGAGAGGGAAATTTGATAAATCTTACCGTTAAAGAGAGAGGGAGAGACTTTTGGTCTGTTCTTGTGTGTGTGAGGCAGCTTCTGGATCAATCGGAGGTTTCAACACTTCTTTAATCGGAGAGACACTGAGTCCGTAAGAGGTTTTGGCTTTTGTCATAGCTTTCCTAACCCTAGCTAATAGCTAACTCGTTAAAAGAATTTACTTTAACCACTGTTATATTTTCTTACCGATTTTACAGTTGGGAACTCATCCAAATGCCCCGAGCCGAATTGGGTTACGACAATTTTTAGTTTTTATTTATGAATCAAGCTTTGTGACATCTCCGATTATAAACTTCATTCTCATTTTTATATCTATTAATTTAAAATACCTAACTTATTAAAAAAAATTATAAGTGGTCTAATTTCTTTTAGTAATTCCATCTCACTTAATTCGTACTTCTTTAGATATTTTCAACTTTTATTTTCTTCTCAAAAACGGTTGTCATTTATTAATAAACCTTCAAAATTGTAAGGGTTGTTTGCAAACAAACTTTACCAAATACACTTAATAAAGAAACAAAAAATTGAAGTCCGTCTTGATTCAATATCCAATACTCAACTTGCAGATTTTCAGGTTGACAACTCTTTTAACTTCATTAGCCACCGTATTTGTTCAAATATCTCCAAAACCATCCATCTCAGTTCGACCTTTTCCATAAACCATAGTGAAAAGTTCCAAATTCTTAAATCCTCAATCATCCTTCCTGATCCTAATATAACCTAATTCGATGCTTTCAAGAAAAACAATCGCTCTCAACTGATTAGGAGCAGAAGAATGTTGATGTTTTCCCTTAAATGTAGTGTATGCTTCGCAACCCATTCAGCAACCTTGTTCCGCTCACGAAATACATACTTAATCGTCACGTCGGACGTAATCAGCTTTCGACAGTAGTTTATGATAGGATCCAAGAACCAGATCGACTTCCCTCTTCCAATCAAATCCACCAAGATACTGGAGTCCACTTCAATGTCGAGGTTTGCAATGTTCAGAGATTTGAAAAGAAGCAATCCATCTATAAGAGCCCTTGTTTTTGCTACAATTGTTGTGTTTTTCTCATAGATTCTCCCAATGCCTTTGAGAATGATCCCATCATTACTTCTAATTACACCGCCACCAATAGCTTCTCCTGATGACAGTGAAGCTCCGTCCGTGTTTAACTTATACCGATTGAGTTTTGGAGCAACTCATTTAAGAGATAAGAGAATCATCTGCTTAATCTGATGAACATCGCATCCCAAAAGAATTGCAACTCTGTTATCCTTTCCACAATGTTTTTTATTTAGTAAGTTCAAGATGTTTAAACCAGTTATAATGCATATTACATGATTGATCAGCGATATTGGTGTTATGTAAATATCTTGATGCTTTTTACGATTTCTTGCTCTCCAGATTGCCGAAATAATGATTGTTGGGATGATTGATCTTATGTTATAAGGCTTAGTCGAAGACCAATACCGGGTACGAGTTAAATGATGAAGCGTCATATTTCTTGAAATTTTTATTCCTAAGATGGCACTAAAATGATTCCAAACAGTCCAGGATTGGTTGCATTGGACCATAACATGCTTCGAACTTTCCTCACTGTCACAAAACTGGCATTTTGAAGCCAACTAGAGTCTCATTCTCTGCAAATTTTCATGAGATGGTATCCAGTTCATGAGTACTCTCCAAAGGAAAAAGGAGCATTTCTTTGGAGTTATAGCATTCTAAATCTTCTTGTAAAGGTTTGATTCATTTCCTTGTACTCTTATTGCGTTCCATGTCTTCTTTGTGTTAAATTTCTCATCAGAAGTTAAAGCCCACATTATTCTGCCAGGGTTATTGTTTAGCTTGATCGTATGTATATTTGAGACCACTCAGGTTGGGACAGTAGTGATAAGTTTATTTGTATTCCGACAATCATTTCTCCAGTAGTTGTTGATTTTTGTATTTTCATACAAGCCCCTATCATCACTTTCGTTGAAGTAAATCAAAGCCCTTTTTGTGCACCACCTGTCCAGCCAGAAATCAATTTCCCCATAACCTGGAATCAAGAAAATGAACTTGTCTGCTTTGTCTCTAATTGCAGTAATTCTAATCCAGATCCTTGAATTTCTACTAGAAATAGGGGAAGCTATAGGGTGATAATTCTTGCAGTATATAGAGATCATAAACTTTGACCAGAGTGTAGTGTTAGATCTTAAATTGAACCATAGCTTATAAGAAAAAGTCTCCTACAAAGCTTCAATCTTCCTAACGTTAATTCCACCTTCTGCATAGGGCTTGCAAATCTTATTCCATGAAGACAAATTAATTGCTTTAGTCTATATCTTGTTGGCCCATAAGAACTTATTTGTATAAGTTCTCAATTTTCAATAGTACTGCTTTAAGAATAGTTGTGTTCTGAATGTAGTAATATTAATCTCCCACCAAAAGAGAGAGTGCAACTATCCCATTCAATGTTCTTTTCACTGATTCTAGAGACTCAATTGTCAAAATGGCTTATTCTACTCTTGTTTCTAATCATCACCCCAAAAATATTTGAAAGGCATTAAGCTGCGTCTGGTTCCAAAACTCATTTCAATAACATTTATACTTTTAGATGTTATATTTTCTGCAACTATTAACTTGGACTTATCTATGTTTATGATCTGGCACGAGATGCTTTGGTAATGGGACATAAACTGAGAGATTTTGGAGCATGAAGAATCAGAACTATTACAGAAAATAGTGAGGTTATCAGCAAACGCCAAGCAAGGTATGACCTGGTTACCTCTTGCTTTATATCTAACTAAGATGTATTTATCATTGATATTCTTTAGGCCACATATCAAGTACTCCTCAGCAAGTATGAACAATCTGGGGGACAATGGGTCCCTCTGTCGTAAACCTTGATTTGACCTGAAATGAGGGATGAGGGATAGATTTAGTGGGCCCACTCCTGTTGGCAAACAGAGGAAGACAACCTATTGTATTCGTAGTGGATTATTTTTCAAAGTGGGTCGAGGCAGAGCCACTATCGGGAACTAAGGCTAAATACTTCGTAAAGTTCATATGGTCGAAAATTTGTTGTCGTTATGAGATCCCTCAAAATCTAACTGTGGATAATGGCCCCCAAATTGACAACAATAGAATGAGAGAGTTATGTTCAAATCATAAAATACATCAATGTTTCTTGGCTCCCTTTCATCCCCAAACTAATGGACATGTCGAGATGACAAACAGAACAATTATCGATGGGCTCAAGAAGATTTTGGAAGGAAAAGCGGGAAATTACCATATTATTTTCAAGAAGTACTATGGGCATACCAAACTACGCCCCAAACCGCAACTCGGGCATCTTTCAGAATAAATAATTTTGAGGAAGACGTTAAAAATAAGAATCGGTCTTTAGCCCAGGACCTGATCGAGGAAAAACGAGTCAGAGCTCACCTAAGTTTGTTGCATTGAGAAACAGATATGCTTCAAAAGTTCGAAAAAAAAAATTCAAGGTCAGGGAAAACATATTGCGAAACGTTTTCCTTCACACCAAGGACAATCATCTAGAGAAGTTAGCACCCAATTGGGAAGGTCGGTACCAGGTGGTGGAAAAAGTAAAACCAGGGACGTATTTTTTGAAAGACAGACGTTATTGGAACAACGAGCATCTTAAGTTGTATTTAGAATGATTGTGAATTTTAATGTTTTTTTTATCTTGTTGTAAAACAATCTTGGTCTATGATGTACTATTTTCTACCTTGGTGGCGCGAGGAGGTTTTAATGAGGTGTATATAGAAACCAACATATTAAGTAAATCTTTAAAGCCTTAGATCGAGTTGTTATTATTACGTGTTCAAACGTTTTACAAGGGTTTTCAACTTTTAAGTTGATCTATGTGGTCGAACCTTTTATAAGGTTTTTTCAACTTTTAAGTTGATCAACGTGTTCAAACCTTTTACAAGGTTTTTCAACTTTTAAGTTGATCTACATGTTCGAACCTTTTACAATGTTTTTCAACCTTTAAGTTGATCTACGTGATCGAAACTTTTACAAGGGTTTTCAACTTTTAAGTTGATATACATGTTCCAACCTTTTACAAGGTTTTTCAACTTTTAAGTTGATCTACGTGTTCGAACCTTTTACAAGGTTTTTCAACTTTTAAGTTGATCTACGTGTTCGAACCTTTTACAAGGTTTTTCAAATTTTAAGTTGATCTACGTGTTCGAACCTCTTACAAGGTTTTTCAACTTTTAAGTTGATCTACATGCTCGAATCTCTCATAAGATTTTTTCAACTTTTAAGTTGATCTACATGTTTGAACCTCTTACAAGGTTTTTCGAGTTTCAATTTGATCTACATATTTGAGTTTAACATGTGATAACTCATAATGATTCTATTTTTTGGCATCGAAAATTGATCACTTTTGATTACAAAAGGTAGCGAAATATTAGACAGTGTAGCAAGACCTGAACAAGAATTTAAGAATACAATAACCATGTTCAGATTTTGAAAAACTAAAAAACAACACATTACAAACAACAGTGTTTAAGCATTGGAGGGTTCCTCAGAAAATTATGTGTATTCAACCTCGGGATCCACACAAACAGCGCTTTAAGGACGATCCTTCTCTGAAACATTTAGCCACATCGACCCTAACGGTAGCTGGGGTGACAGTTCATGAAAATTTAAAGCATAGTTAGCTTTTGTATCAGCAAGTTCTTATTCCATGAATTTTCTGCACTTAGCACCAAAAATACTATTTTCCTCTTTACTCTTATCAACGGCCAATTGAAGTTCGTGGATATTTTTAGTTATTTTGGTCGATCGTAGGCGAAGATAACCATTTCGAAGCTTTTGGGCAGCTAATTCTTCTATTACCTTGGCACGATCTTCCTTGGCCTGGGAAACAGACTGTTCCCACTCGTTCTTTTTAATCTAGAAATCTTGGACTTCAGCTTCGCTTGCAGCAGCCCGGGCATTGACACAATCAATTAGATCCCGCGAGTCATTTTCTTTGGCTGAGACACTCTTCTTGAGTTTTGTAAGTTTATTTTGAAGTTTTGTTACATCTCTCTCTTTTAGCGCTATGGGATGAAGCATGTTGTATAGAGAGGTTGTTAGGGTATCTGATTACTGAAGGGAGAACCCACCCAAAACTTGAGCATGAGTAAACAAAAGCGGTGGATCGGGATGCATCAAACCCCTTTGGTGATGAGTAGAATCTTGGTACTCTTCAATAGCAGGGTTGTATAAGCGGCCTAATGCTTTAGCATTACCCATGGAATGCATTTCCTTTATGTTTTCCCTTTAGGAGAAGCTTCAGCGGGCACGACCAACTTCGCACCTTCGTATTTCCCAAACATGGTTGGGATAGTAATCTGATCCATAGACGGTTCGTTGTGCATCTCATCCACCACGATTTTCTCTTTGTGTTTATTAGTCAAAGCTTTGCTCCCATCATCAGCCGCGGTAATCTTTTTTCTCTTTCCACCACACCCTTTCTTCTGGTTTTTCCCGGCCATAGGAGATTTACCTTCACTGGTGACCAGTTCACTAAGGATGATGGTAGTTTCAGGCTTTAAAGGTAACACTTCCCGAGGCTTGTCTTCGGCGGCATCGTTGGAAACCTCTTTCCCATCTTCTTGGTCAGCGATCTCTTCTGACTTCACCCGTTAACTGGAAATCGGTTCGTCTTGGGTAAGGATACATCAGCATTCGGGCCATTCAACCTCTTTACAACATCGACGACATCAGGAGTCACCCGCAATTGGCCAGCATCCAGAACATCATTGGAACAACACCAAAGGTTGCTATTGATTAAATTGGTGTTCTTAAAGCATCGACGAAACTTTTGGCCCCGATTTTTTCTTGAAAAAGTTTAAAGTTTAACAAAGGTGTCTGAGGCCTTTTTAAGATGAGTTTTTCTCAACTCTTGCATAGTTACCTTACAAACTTGAAGAGAAGATCGGTCAGTAAAAAAAGGTGTGAGTATCTACACGAACCTTCAGGAGTCCACTTATAAGTTAATCGCCTCGGGTTTTCCTTAGTATATGGTCGGCCGTTTTCCCAGGCACCACTGATAAAAATAAATCGGTGTTTCCACGGTTTTTCGGCTTCCAACAAATCATTTACTATCTTTCTCGGATTTGCAAAGGAAGAATAGTAGAAGGGTAACTTAGGAGACTTTGATAGTCCAGATATAGCTATGTATTCTTCCATGGATATTGGCACCTCGGCTAAATGAGAGGCCATTATGGTCGATATTAAAGTATACCAGGCATTAGGAGTAAATTGGGTCGGACATATCCGGAGGATCTCGAAATACCTAACGATCTCAGGGTCGAGAGAAAGTCGGAGACCCCGGTTGAAAAGTTCAGTAAAAAAAACTATTTCTTGTGACTTCGCTGATAAGGGGGTTTCACCTGGCTTCAAGAATCGAATGTTTACGCAGTCAGGAATCCCCTAGATCGTTTTTAACCCGGCTTCTTCATTGGGATTGTAATACAGGTATTTACCGACAAAAAAGAAACAATGTGATCTCTGGGAAAGAGATTGTGATAGCCAGTTAAGACCTTGACGATCTTGGGAGGAATGGGTTCTTCATTTACCGCAAGGGTAGCATCGCCAGCCACATGAGCAGTTTGGCCTGCTGGGTTCGTTGGAATTGTTGGTTCGGTAGTTCGGGCTTCGACCTTCGTCGAAATTGACTCCTTTTTTGGAGCTTTGGGAATATTTGGTTATGTTTTCAAGTTTTCTCTGGAAAATCCTTGTCAGTGGATGCCGAATCTTTTGTATTAGGAGTCATAAGAACGAAGCTAAAACTGCTATTGACTCGAGTATGACCGGGTTCTGGGTTTTTAACTTTGTTGGAGGCGGCCTCTTCAAATCTTCTCATTTTTGCATCACGTTGTACCACCCATATAGGATTAGTTGCGGTGTTTGGACTAGTTCAAACCCCTATGATGGTCAGAGTTAGCTGGACAAATTCGAGAGTGGTAGACGAAGAGCTAGAATCACCCATGGTTAAGAATGGAGGTTTGGTTTTTTGATCGAGAGAATTTTTGGTTTTCAAAGGGGCAGGACGGGTGACATCGTCGAATTTTTTAGTTTTTAAAGAAGTCTTTGGAGTAGTTGAAGAACCCGCGTCAGAAAATGGTTTAGACGATCCCAGGATTTTGGCCTTTGGAAAAATCAACGGGGTCGAACTCAGGTGAGAAATGGGGCCGTTGTGGATTAATTCCGCGACTCGATATTCATCAGCCCTTTCAATGATACTAAGCTAATCAATTAAACCAAAGACTGGTTTTCCGGTTGGTTGGACTTTTTATTAACTCTCTTTTGAGAAGCAGGTCTTCTCATAAAGAATAGCATAGATTCTCTCTCTATAGAACATAAAGGATGGTGAGTCTTTCTCTCTCTAGAATTCAGGTGAAATGGGGAAGTGAAGAAGTAAGAGTATTTATAGAGGAGTAAGTGGGGTAACAGCTCGTTCTATAGAGAAGCGTAATCGAAAAGAGCCTCAGGAAGTCCAAGAGTCGTTTTACCAAAATGTTAGTTAAAACACGCTCAAGTCATTAAAAAACATGTGTCAGCTCTGACAGTTTCAGCAGGGCAAGGGGGCTAGCTTCATGATTCTCACTTTGGGTAGTTCAATAGACAAAGATTTCGAGTACAGACGACGAATAGAGAAAATACACGTGGACGAGTAAGGCAGTATCATTTTCGATCAAAAGTAATGGGCCTTGATAAAAGGCAATTTGAACAAAATCCTATTCGATTTTAACGCCTGAAATAACTACTAGATGCATCGGGAAAAGGCAGACTAGCAATTCGACCCATTAAATAAGCTAAGGTTAGCGTCAGAACTTATGTATATTGACCGCGTGGGAGTAGATTGAACGTCAACGTGCGGATAACAACGTCTATATTATTCAATAAGCAACGGCATGATGAACAGATCCCGAGAGGACCCAATGCAAAATCTTGGTTGGCGAGCCTAGCATTTGAGTAATTTTTGCTCGACCCTCCGCAAAACTAGAGGGCTACTGATAAGGGCATAAAATGCCAAGGTTATTATAAGACTTAATTAATACATGGGAAACAAATAAAGACCTAATTGTGAATGGTGAGTGGCATAGAAAACAAGAGTATTTAGGAGGTTGGTGTGTAATTAATTAAATAAAACATGTGTCAGTGGAGCCCACTACTGACCTTGTGTAAGGAAACATCCCTTTTTGGAAAAATGGTACTTTCTAATGATTGGTACTTTAACTTGTGACTACTTTCTCTCTCTATAGTTTTACATTTATTTCTCTGACATGATTCCACGACTAGATTTATTCAGTATTCAACCCCGGATATTTTTAAAACTATCAATGTTAATGATGGATCTAATTTATTGAGTGAAGCTGAGGATTCTTCTACTGAAGATGATTTAGCACCTGGTCCAGCTTCGGCTCACGCAGAGGAAGTTCAACCATTGTATGAGTCTGCAGATGACCGGGAGTCGGGTATTTTAGGGCCTTCAGACAATCAGATTGGATAGAATCATGATGTAGAGAATTATGTACTAACGAAAGATAAAACACAAAGATCAAACAAAATTTCTAAAGTTATCACGATGTAATTGGTTATGTTTTGTCTATTTAAATTCATAGAGATGCTCTTGTACCCAAAATTTATCACGATCTTATTAAGAGTATTCATAAAGAAAAATACCTTATTTCCATGAGGGAAGAACTAAGATCTCTCAAGAATATCGGCACTTTGATTCTTGTGAAGCAACCAAACGGTCAGAAGTTTATTAGAAATAGATAGATCTTCATGAGAAAGCAAAGAATTTCTAAAGTTGAGTTATCTATATACAAGGCTAGGCTGGTGGTTAACGGTTTCACATAAAATACGGGTGTTGATTTCAATGAAATATTATCGCATGTTGTGAAATAAATCTTTATAAGGGTTCTGTTGTCGATTGTTGCTAGATTTTATCTAGAGTAGTATCAAATAGATATTACTACGACCTTCCTACATGGTAAATCAAAATAAACAATTTATATGTGTAAGCCAAAAGGAATTAGAGAATGGAATGAAATAGATATGTGTTTGTTAAAAAGACATATCTATGGACTAAAATCGTCGATCGTATAACAAAATGCCATACATCATCTTCTTATTCAATAACGGATAATTACATTGACTATGCAAGGTATTACGAATGTTAAATCATGATAAAAAGGGGATGTTGGTGATGGAAGAGTGTTGTTTGAGGTGGTTCTGCGGATCAACAATATTTTTTCTACGCAACAATATGAAGGAAAATTAGACAGTGTTTGGGAGGCAAGTATCACATATCACTTCTCAATTATTATTTATTTTTATTTTGGGACTTATACTATTGTGCATTTTTTAGACTTGTTTTATTTTAGATGATATTTTACTTTTTATGTTCTTTCGATGGATGATGGTATTTTGTTTTGCACTGTTGTTTAATGTTTGTATGATATGTGGTGAGTATAAACTCAATTTATTAGAGACCTGATACCTAATGTGATCTAGAAAATATAATATCAAATATGAAAAATAATTAATAAGGAAGTTATCATTCATTCATTAAGTTTGACTCTATTTGTAAAGTTACAAAGTATATCTCTTATAATCTATGAAGATCATATCTTATTTATAACAAACTAGATCTTGTTCAAATTCATATAAGATCTTTAACTAATCATATTTCTAACAATATCTTGGCCAAGCTTAGCTCGGTCCCGAGGAAAGTTTGGCTATGTCCCAAAGAAAACTTGACCACGCCTTTGAGGCAAGATTGATGATGTCTGTGAGACAAGCTTAGCCATGTTCTGAGGCAAGCTTCTTCATGCCTCGAGACAATCTTGGTCAGCTTTGTCTCAAACGACCAACTGGTCGCCTAAGGCGATCGGGCCAATCTTGTCCATGTATCGAGGTAAGCTTGGCCATGTCTCAGGGCAACCTTGACCATTTATTGAGGCGAGCTTGGCCATTTATTAAGGCGAGCTTGGCCATATCTTGAGACAACCCTGAAAATATTTTGAGGCAAGATTGACCATGTTTTGAGGGAACATTGACCATATCTCGAGGCAAGCTTGGTCAAGTGTCGAGGCAAGCTTGGCCATATCTTCAAGTAATCTTGGCCATGTCTCCAAGTAAGCTTGGACATGTCTTTGAGTCAAGCTTAGCCATGTTCCGAGTTAAGTTTTATCATATCTTGAGATAATCTTGGCCATGTGGTAAAGTTGGCTAGCTTGGTCATGGTTTCTCGAGGCTGAGCGATCGAGTTTGCCGTTTTGGCATTATCAAGCTTGTCCATGTATTGAGGAAAGCTTTACCATCTATCGAGGGTATCTTTTCCATATCTCAAGAAAACATTGCCCATGTCCGGAGGCAATCTTAGCTATGTCTTGATGCAAGCTTAGTCATGTCTCGAGGCAACTTTGACCATGTATCAAGACGAGCTTGACCATGTCTCGAGTTAATATTTCCTATGTCTCGAGGTAGCCGTGGTCACGTCTTGAAACAAGTTTGGCCAAGTGTTGAGGCGAGCTTGGTTATGTGGTAACGTTATCCTTAAGAGACAAGATGGTTGTTTAATGCCTTCGCGCCAATCTTGGCCATGCGGTCAAGTTCGCTAGCTTCGTCATGGTTGCTCGAGGCTGAGCAATCAAATTTTCCGTTTTGGCCTTAGCAAGCTTGGCCATGTGTCGAGAGAAGCTTGGTAATGTCCCGAGGTAACCTTGGTTATGTCCCGAGGTAAGCTTGGCCATGTATCAAGGAAACCTTGACTCTCTCTCAAGGCAAGCTTAGCCAAATATCGAGGCGAGCTTAGCCATGTCTTCGAGGAAAGCTTGGCCATGTTCCGAGGTAAGCTTAGCCATGTATCGAGGCAAGTTTGGCCTTGTCTCGAGACAACCGTGGCCATGTCCTGGGGTATGCTTGGCCATGTCTCGAGGAAACCTTGGTCATGTCCTGAGGCAAGTTTGACCATATCTTGAGGCAAGTTTGGTCATGTCTTGAGGCAAGCTTGGCCATGTCTTGAAGAAATCTTCACCACTTTAGCTAGTTATGCTATGATGTGTGGCATAGCTAGAATGTTTGTTTTCCTTTGTAACCAAGATTTTGGTTGTGATATGGCGTCTGTCTATGGTTAATTAGGAACTTGGACATAAAGCTATGTTGAGTTTGGGTCATTTTTTATTAAATGAATCAAACAATGCTCACGTATTAGATCACTACTTGGCTTTGGTTGTGCCCCACTTAGATGATATTTAATGTCATATCAATAACTCATCATATTCTCGTACTTGCTTGCAAGTGATTAAAGTAATATAGTTTTGATACCTCATAATTATGTATTTTAGTAGCCCATGGTCTCCAAACGAATGTTGTGTTGTGTATGGGATTCACTCAATGAAATATTATGCCAATGGAATGCTTCCTTAACGTGACTGAATCGATGTCGAGTGAAGCTTAAGATGATGCCGAGTTGAGGTCGACCGAGGCCGAGCTGAGGCTGACCAGGGGTTGAGCTTCGTTGAATGAGAGACTTCTGAGTGAGGCTTCTGATCTCTCTTTACTTTGAAAAACATTTTTCATGTTCATTAAGTGAGATGCTCCTAAAGAAGCCCGAGTTGAGGCTGAGCGAGGATAGGCTGATCTTATGTCGTGTTGAAGTCGAGTGAGGTCAAATTGATGTATGAGTGACGTCAAGTTGGGATCTTTTTCTTTTTCCATATAAATAATGTTTGATAGGTCTTGAATGATATTCCTTCAACTGAGAGATATTTAATGGCCTTTGTTGGACCTATTCGCCTCTAATTATCATATTTTATATCTTTGGACTAGTTTTTCTACTCCATTTGGGAGATCTTGAGAAATCTTACTTTGATCTTCAAGAGTGTTGACTAGAGTCTAGTTGCATATCATTGACACATGCCCATTCTCCCTAGTTGGATTCTGTAGGTGGTCTTTTTCGTGTAAGCTTGTATTTTGTTGTATGCTATTTTGAATTTTGGGCGCATGTGTAGCTTTCTTTAATTCTAATTAAGTAGCATTCTTTCGTTATAATATAAGCGTTGTTTTATCTTTTTAATAGAGCTATATTTACTAAACTTTGTTTGTAAGTAAAATATTCGGATATGTTATACTTTTTCTTATATTGTGTATCCCTTCACTTTTCGTTTCTTAGTATGAATGTACTCTACATACTTTCTAGCAAGATTTGGAGTTGCATAGGCAAGCTCACGGGCCTCGAGGTAAAACATTGGCTCATTGCTGCTCTATGCGTATTTTTAGTGTAGGCTCCATTGCCTATTACTTCCTTCTTTTGTGTAGGTTTTCCCCTTCTTTGCTGCTCCATGTGTATTCTTAGTGTAGGGATCTATAGGTATTTTTAGTGTAGGCTCATATATAAGTTATCGGTCTACCTTATACACAATGTTGTCTAGACAATGGGTTGGGCCTGAACCTGTATAAAAAAGGGTATTTCTTTACATTGTGATCGATTAGGTAATGCTAATTCCTCTGCATATGACATGAAGAATGCTTAGATGTGCAAAGTTTATATAAAAAAATATGATTTCATTGATCAAAATAAATTGGGTACAATGATTTTCAAGACGAGTTAGAAAATAATAAAACGTAAGAGTAAGGGGTAAGGAGTCTCATTTCAAATTCTTGGAGGTTTTCCCCTCTCGGGTTTGTGTTATATGTTGATCATTATTGGGTTTATTCCTCAAAGGCTTTATTCCTTATCGTGTCGCCTTTTGGTCTCCTTGCAATATGCGTACTTTACCACTGATCCCATACTGGTGATAAGTACAAGACACGGTCTTGAAGTCATGGATTCATGGCCTTTGAAAATCACGTTGCATGGGGTATGCGTGTCTAGCACGACAAAGTCGGAAACCTTAAACTTACTCCGTTTCTCGTTCCAATTGACACCTCCAAATATGTTATTTCCATAGGTATGATGGATTGAATATTGAAGCCTATCACGGGATGGAAGGTTGGACGCATAACGATCTCGAAGGGAAGTTATCTCATGGATGAGCTGAACATAACATTCATTATTGCTCTCGTATACACCCAAATCCGTCGAGATTATCCCTAACAATATCAACCATGATCAAGAGGGACATCATCGTGTAAATAGACGACAAACTTGCGATCTTTATCTGTAAAAAAGATGTTGGGCATGCATTGGGGGCATGTGCTTTAATTAGGTCGACTCTTGGCATATTGATGGAAGAAGTTAACCCTTATATGTAAAGCTTTCTAAAGTTATGTGCATAACCCATTCGATTGGTTCCTCCGTGGATAGTTAGAATGTAGGTTTTAGACTTCTCGCATCTATCTTATTCTCTTTCGAGACGATGCTCAGGTCAATCCACCTCATCTCTTGTTTTCTTACCTTGGGAATGAGAGCCTCGGGACGTATTTCAAGAGATGTGTGCCACTCTTGCTAGCATTGGTCGAGTCGCTTGACAAAATACCTTAGATACTCTCTCTCGGTCATTGGATCTATATTTTACCAATCGAAATTCCTTTATGGTATACCCATGGTCTTGGTAATATTCACATAGTTTATTGTAATTTTATGTTGCTGAGTGTGTGAACATCTTTCCCGAATGGGCTAAAAGGTCTGTATTTTATTTTGACCATAGAGATAAGCGTCGGAAACAGTTAATGATGGATTGTTAGCCTACTTATTTGGGTGGAAACGCTGCCATGTATTCTTTCAACATGTCATGCATGTTGAAAGCTGCCACGTTAGAAGAAGTATGTTGTGTGTGATCAGTTGTGAAACATCTCTTCTTTCAACATGTCATGCATGTCTAGTCATTAAGCTGTCATCGCTCTTGTGTTGGTGACTTTCATAGGTTGTGCGTTGGCATTATCTGATAGTGTTGGCTTGTTGTTAGCATCACTTTTCATTGAGGGTTAACTACACTACGAATTTGTATATGTGAACTAAACGCATGGTTTTTCATAGCTTATTTCGTAGGCCCGTATCACTTCTCTTTTAGGGAATTATTATGATGACTATTCGTAGTACGAAAATTAGGTATGTCTTCACTCGAATTCATCATGATGCTTATTACAGGGTCGAAGTTTTCTTCTAGACACGTTCCTTCCAACTTATATTATGCAATGAATTCTTATTGTTAGATGACTGATGAATTCCTACTTGGGACAGCTTGGCCAGATCTTGAGGAAACCTTCGCCATGTCTCGAGACAAGCTTGTCCAAGTCTTGATGCAAGCTTAGCCAATTTTTACGAGCCTTCCACCTGCTTTTCATTGATTACCCCTAGTATCCCCTTATGACCCTCACTTTTTCTCCCACCACGTATTTTATGTATTGATGATGTTGTGAATGGGGTGTTGAGTGAAGCACTATGAATCCCTACATCTCCATCTCATGGTGATATGTTATGGGAGACTATAGGGTGGTATGATGGCACGACCTGTAATGGGATGCTGGATCCGATGTTAGATCTCATATTGTGTTGATAGCTGGTTAGGATATATGATTGTGCTTGTTCTCAGTAATGGAATAAAAATGGCGAGGCAAAAATCACCTAAATTATGACACTTTAATAATTTTGACAAATAAATATCAATTGTAAAATAATGAAAGAATTTGAAATAAATATGTGAAGAACACATGTATTTTATTTATGATGTAGATTACAAAATGATATCTACTTTGGTTGCTACTATTCTCTCTAGATTTCACCCAACATTACAAATTGGTGCGGATAAAAATCACCCAAATCCGTCGATCCACAGTGGAGAAGTAAAATCTCTCAAAACTGACTGAACCAAAAATATAAAACGCAAAGAATATTGAAAAATCAAATACGATAAGAGCTTGGCTAACTATGTGAAGAACTATTGCATATATTTTGTAAATTGAATTAAATTTTCTTTGATTCTTTGTTTTTACTAGTCACTCTAAATTTGACCCCCTTACCAAGATTACATCCGCTCAATATATAATTCTCTTGATTTGGCTAAGTCTCAGGTTCCTGGCTCCTCATTAGCGCATCATTTCCCGTTCTTCCAGATGTTTTTTCAGACGAAGGTACGTCCTTTGGGGCAATTTTTTCGTACAACGTCATATTGTGCTCCCATATGTATGTCAGACACGGTTTTCGTACGTCTCGACGGTAATCGGAGGATGAAATAAATTATACGAGCTAATTTTTCGCGGTTAAATTATCCAAATACGTTAAGTATGAGATTAATATGAATGATTTATTGAATATTTGTGTGGTAGGTTCTGGCTCGGGGTCGGAAGCTTTGCGCATGATCACTGGGTTAGTTTCCACTGTCGAATATAATTAATTAACTTGTAATTTACTTGAGATATGCTGACCGAATAAAAATTGACTTTGGTTGTAGAAAACTCGACAATCGATGAGGGTTGGCTGACCATGCTTAGAGTTTGGGTCGAATGAGAGAGGATTGTACTGTTTGTATTTGGGTTGAATCATCTACTGCCCCGATAGCCAAGTATGTAGGGTCGGTGTATCGTGGTTCCTCGCTACCTGAGATCTTAGGATAAATTGTTATCTCGCCTAATCAAGTTGTTCATCAAAGTTCGGGTACACCCGATGCCCACTCGGCCGGTATATTTTGATCAATTTGTCTGACTTCAAGTGGCTTATTTTCTGGATTGGTCTGCGCTTTCTCTCAAAAGTATTTAGATTATTATTTTGGGCCTGTGGTTGTTGGGATTCTTTATTTTCCTCGAGTATAACGGGTATGTTGGTCTTATTGGAAAATAGATCATGTCATGGTCTCACACGTGTCTCTTACTTATTAGGTACATGTCATTTGTGGTTCTCAACGGACCGCCTCTTGAACTGACCGACGCTCAAATAATGATGCTATCTTTCTAGCCCTGCAAGAGTGTCAGACGGTGACATGTGTCTTCCAACCATTCAAAGAACGTCAACTCACCCTATAAAAAAACGACTCTTAGGCTTCCCGATGCTCTAGTCGATTGCGCTTCTCCATAAAAAGACCAGTTGATTAGAAAGTTTCTATATAATTACCTCTCATAACTTTATCATTTATCCTTAGAGAGTTTATAAAGAGAGAAAATGATTTTATCCCGTTTTATCTAGTAAGATGAAGTAGATTGCCATCTTTGTTTATGAAAAATCTTGCATCAAGCAAAAAAAAAACCCAAGAAAAAAAACTTGTTTTCGGTCTCTATGATTACTTCAGTATCTTTGAAACAACTTCTGAATACAAAACTGTGGGTTTAATTGAAAACTGCTCGAACTTCTCTTCCCACACAACTTTATACAATTTTTTCGACCCCAACCAACACCGTTCTTCTGGACAAACCTTCCCTACTACTCTTGCCTCAACTCTTTATCTAAGCCCGAACTCCACCTTTGATCAAGGTTGACCTTCCCGTGCCGATCGATCCTCTTTCTCAACTCTAAACATTTCACCAGCAAAATGTTCCAGTTATCAATTTTTAGTTAAGGGAGATTGAGCACTTCATCGTTATCCAATGCTCCTGAGATTATTCAACTAACCCCAACCATTACGGGCATTCACACTAGCCATAAAACTACTATATTATCTGGGGTGTGGTATTGCGTGATTCAGAATAGACACAAGAGCAGAAACTTAGGGATGTTGACACTGCTGCCGTAACTCAAAACTAAGCTGAGTTAATTCAGAACTGTGTTCATGTCGAACCCAGGTAAACCTTACTCCCGTCCCTAAGGAATTTATTGTCGCAAAAAATGGTTTACCGATAAAAATAAAACAATAGGGGGCGTCCCACACTATCACGACGTAAAACCCAAATAAAAATGATGCCTTGTCCTCTAAAAATATCCGAATAGAAATCCGCGATGCTAAAATTTGTGTTGCTGACAAACCAATTACTACCATCACCGAATCAACCATCACAAAGAAAAACTTGCCATCCAAGTCAAAACATAAGGTTTTGCCGAATGATGACGATGAGGATACTGCTCAAGTAACCGAACAAGCTCCTAGTACTAACGATGCAGGCCAATCTAGTGCCAACCCAGTTGCTGTGACCCACCAAGATGCGAAACAAATTGTTGTAGAGGGAAACAGTGTTGTTACACTCGTGGGGGATGAAGAACCTTTGCCTCCTGAAATCTCAAAAGTGCTAACCGCCTATCACAATAGTTTGTCTAGGACACGCATTATAACTCTCTTCAGCTACAAATATTTGTATTATAGTGCCAATGAGATGTGAGAGCTTAAAATTACTTTGGGCATGCCAAACTGTGTGACCATCCGCTACCCATCGCCTGTGACACACCCTTGTCTGCAAAGAAGAGAGAGCTGGTAGCATTTTATGATGTCCTGAAATGGGGCATTAGCTTTCTACTTGATCCAGACATGTTTAGATATTTTGAGATTCTTGAGCTATGCTCGTCCCAAATCCTAATGCTTGGTTCACCTTGATATCATGTATAATGGCCTCACATTTGTCCGGGATAGTGATGCTAATGGAGGAATTTGTACCGATGACTGGTATCTCGAAGTCGCCCAAACTTCCTTTCTTCCACACCTCATTGGCCAACAATATGAAAATAGTAAATTATCTGCTGAAAGCCGCCAAGGGAGTGAAATATTGGTTTGTGTTTCTTAGAGGGACTTGGGAGAATAAACGACCTCACTCGAAGGAAAATTTGAGGCGAGATACCTATAAATGGGTTCAAGAAGGTTTGTGCTTAAATAATTTTTTTAAATAATTGTTTCTTCTTTAGCTCCAAAGGAAAAATTGCAGGCTCTAAAAAAGGAACACTTAGAATTGGCTACTGAAACTTTTAGAAGCGAATAGAGTGGGCCAAAAGGAACTAAGGTCGGGCCATCTATCGTTTCTTTATGCCCGTAAATCTGATAAATAACATTCTATTGCACTACTCTAACGATTACTTAACTGTTGAGAGTTAAGGGTGACACCCGATCCTATCAATTTGGTGGAAAAGCTATGAGCCCCAAACGCTATTGTCTTCTTACCTAAGTGCAGAAGAGATCCCAGTAAATGTGTTAACTTAAAGAAGTTGTCCGATCCCGAAACAGAAAAAACTGGTCATGACAAAGAAAAATATGAACCAGGGAATGTAGTTGTGGAGGCAGCATGTGTTGAGGCTACAAAGATGGGTACGACGGACCCCGGTAACCCATTAGTGCAAATAATGGATCCCGAGCGTCTAAAGTGGTGGAGGATGTAGAACCTGAATGCATGATCGTCCTCAACGACTATGCTATTAGTGAAGGAACGCCCTCAAGTGATGGCGAGAAAAAAACAAAACTTGCGGTGAGAAAAGGATAAAAACCGCAGCTGTGAATGGTGGAAATAAAAAATCTTGAGCTGCTAAAAAAAGAAATCGCAGGCTTCTATTGTGCCAAAATCTGATTCACCATTGGTCGAGCAGGCTACTATATCGACTATGTGTGAGCAATATGAGAGAGGGACCAAAATGGTCGTACCTGACGAGGGATCAGAGAAAATAAAAAATTATGGATAAAGAGGGTCCTACAGAAAAAAGATGCATAAATTGTGCAACTGGAAAGTGGACTGGGTACAGTGGGTTTAGAAAATCCAGCTGACAAGAATGATGGTTATTCTGCCCCATCTTTGATCAGGTCGAGACCCTCCAGCATTGAACCACCCCTAATAAAACGTTTCCATCCTCCTTAAATGAGTCAACTCCTGCGATTGGAGGCATACCACTTGAAGACCCGCTTCCCGTAATCTCCCTCCCTGCAACTGATGGTCTTAGCCATCCTAGACTGTCTGACAATTCTTCGCCCTCGAGGTCCTTTCAACTCTAACGGACGGACAGAATTGCCACCGTGATGTATTAAATGATGTCTCCTCTTGCGTTAAAGGAAAGGAAAGCTGAGAAGTTTGGTGATGAAATGTTAGTGGCTAAAAGCTGAATATTTGAGTTGGAAGAGCAGCTTAAAGAACAAGCTTTACACTCTAGGGAATTTGAGTTAGTCGTGCAGGAAGGATTTGATCACGCTACTTCCTGGGCTAAGTTAGCTGATGAACTTCGGAAACTCCAAGAAAAGGAAGCATAATGGCAAAAATCAAAATCCAAACATCTACAAGTCATCCATACTTTGCGCTCATCCAATCTAACTGTTGAAGAAGATCGGGACCGGGCTGTTCAGTTATAGGTAGCTCACAAAATTCAAACTCGTTTCCATTGGCTTCAAACAACTAGGGCTATTTGCGAACTCCGAATCGAAGCAACAAAAATGATTAAAAGGATAAAGTAGTAAATTTGCTGAAAAATATGCCAAAACCATGGAAAAGCAAGTCACCAACGCTAAAGTTGCTTTAGTTATGACCTTCCACCAAACATTTCTACACCTTTCTCTTGGTTCGATGTCGCTGAATGTTCCTGAAAAAGACCATCGCGAGAGGGGGGGTGGTGTTTGTGAGGATTATAGTGACGAATGGGAAGATGATGAGGGCTCATCAAAAAAATCATCTGACGCCTGAACTTTGGAGAATAAATTTAGTTTAATTCCATTTTATTTTGTTTCATCACATAGTTGTGGCAACTGGTGCTGCACTTTTTGTACCCCGACCTTTATGGTTGTGCAACTCTGCTGCATTTTTTGTATCTCGGCCCTTATAGTCGCGTAACTTATATATTTTGATGAATACACATTGTGTTAGTTCTAATTTTTTGTTCATTTAGTCGAATATGATCAGTTTCTGACGCCAAGATGAAAATTGTTGAACATAATTATAAGCCCGACAAAATAAAATAGTGTAGATCAACTTATGTTGAAAACCCCTTTAAGTTCTAATAAATAAAATAATGTTGATCAACCGATGTTGAAAACCCCTTAAGGTTTGAATAAATAAATAATATTGATCAACCGATTTTGAAAACCCCTTAAGGTTTGAATAAATAAATAATATTGATCAACCGATTTTGAAAACCCCTTAAGGTTCGATAAAAAAAAAATAGATCAAACGATGTTGAAAACCCCTTAAGGTTTAAATAAAGAAAAATAATGTAGATCAACCAATATTGAAAAAGCCTTAAGGTTCGAATAAATAAAATAATGCTGATCAACTGTCATTGAAAAACCTTTAAGGTTTGAATAATCATGCAAGCATTAATAAATACATTAATTTATATTAACAGATTGGAATTTGTAGACACCTCATTAAAAGCTCTCTGCGCCACGAGGGTAGGAAAGAATGTGTCTCCGACCAAAATTGTTTACAAGACAATAACAAAAAAATATGAATATTCAAAAATACCGAAAGTACAACTTGAGATGTTCGATGTTCCAAGGAATGCGCAAGGGTCTGTCATCTTTGTCTTTTAATCGACAGGTGCCCCGCTTTATCCTTACCATCACATGGTAAGGGCCTTCCCAGTTGGAAGCCAATTTTTCGAGGCTCTTGTCTTTGGTATGCAGAAAATAATTTCTCATGACCTTGCCACTGACCTTAAATTCCCTTCTTCGAACCTTTAAAGCATAGCTGCTTCACATTATGGTCTGGTAATATAATAAGTTCAAATGGGAACGACTTCACTTTTCCTTAATCAAATCAAGAGCAAGCTATCGACCCTCATCATTGTTGTTTTTGTGAATAATGCTCAATCTTGTAAGATGAAAAAAAAATTCTGAGGGAGTTGCTACGTCCATACCATACACCAAAGGCTAGAGTGAATCTTGAGTAATGGTTCGACGGAGGTGTTCGATATGCCCATAATAACTCTTATAAGTAGTCTGGAAATTTTCATGCTTTTCCTTCCAATTTGTTTTTTTGAAACCGTCGATAATCGTGAAGTTTGTTACTTCGACCTATCCGTTTTCTTGTGGGTGAAACGATCATGAGAAATAATGTTAGATTCCTCAAAAATAGCAAAAATATATCATTTCATTACTATCAAATTGTGACCCATTATACATAGTTAACCTCATCGGGACATCAAAACGATAACAAATATTTGACCAAATGAACTTAATTACATATTTAGCTTTTGTCCGGGAAAGAGGTTCAACTTTGACCCATTTAGAAAAGTAGTCCACATCAACCACTATTGTCTGACTTCCTCCTATCGCCATCGAAAATGACCCGACTAGGTCGATCCCTTACAGATTGAATGGCATCAACTTGGAAATGAAATTAAATAGCGTGGCAGAAACTTAAATTAAGTTTGCAAATTTCTGACAGGTGTCGCACCTCTTAACCAACTCTCTAGCGTCGGTCACAATCGTGAGGCAATAAAAACCTGACAACAAAACTCTTCTAATCAAAGCCTTGGAACCACAATGAGTCGACCTTCTCCATCATGAAATTTGGACAAAATCACTTGTGACTTGTTGCACTCAAGACATCTTAGTAGAGGTCAACTTAGTGATTTTTCTTATAACGTGTCCCCCAAAAGCGCAAAACCGTGGGCCTTAAATCGAACCCTTCTTGCCAAAATTTTATTTGTGGGTAAAATGTTATTCATCAAAAAATTCTCCGGTTTGTGCTAGTAATCGTTAAATTTTGACAAGCTATCTTTGGTCGATTATCTAGCTCGGTCCTTCTAATTGTTGACAAGTTTTCTTATGTTCAAACCCATAGGTCATCCCCAACGTATCCCATTGTTGCCAACGAATCTGCGATTACATTTTCTACTCTATGGACATGTTCATACGTAATTTTTTTTAAAATCGCAGCCAAAAGCCTTAGTGTCGCCAGGTATTGGACCAAATATTCTTTTTGTGCCTCAGAGTGTCCAATAACCTGATTAGCCAGTAGTTGGGAATCGCTTATTAACCAAACTTTCTTGGTCTCGCAAATATGTTCGAGTCTCAATCCTCCCAATGTTGCCTCATACTCGGCCTCTTAATTCGAAGTTATAAAACTGAACTATATGGCTTGATGCTTAGTTATCCCTAGAGGCGTAGTTATTTGGACTCTCGCTCCACATTTACTAATGCTTGAACCCCCATCTGTTCAGACAATCCACTTGAGGGGCTCTCTTTTCTGGTCAGTCTCATCTTCCTCTAGTAAATCAGAATGGAACTGGACCAAAACATCTGCCAAAGCCTGACTTTTAATTTCTGTTATGGGTTTGAATTCGATGTTGAAATCGTCCAGCTCAACAGACCACTTGGTCATCCGACCGGAAACATCAGGACTCTGCAACACATATTTCAATATAAATGACGTTCAGACTATGATATAATAAGCTTAAAAATAAGGTCGCATATTTTTGGATGAGTTTACCAATGTCAGGGATAGCTTCTCCAACTTCAGGTTCCTTTTTTCAGCATCCAATAAACTTTTGCTCACATAGTAAACCGGCCTATAGATCTGATCTGCCTCACCAATGAGTATTTTTCTAACTGTATAATTAGACAACGCAATACAAAAACAAGCTTTCTTCTGGCAAAGGCTTGGTTAATGAAGCGGGGAAAAACAAATATTCTTTTAGGCCCTGGAATGCCTCGGTACATGCGGGGGTCCAATTGAACTTTTTGGCTTTTCTCAAAACCTAAAAAAGGGTGCACATTTGTCAAAGGATCGAGATATAAACCTGTTCAAAGTCGCCAACTGTCCCGTTAGAATCTAGATTTATTTTATATTTCTCGGCGGGGCCATGGTTTTCAGAGTGTTTAGTTGAACTAGATCCGCCTCTATCCCTTTTTCACTGAACACGTACCCCAAGAATTTTCCAGACCGAACCCCAAAAGAACATTTTTCTGGGTTTAACTTGAGACTTTGTGTTTTTAAGTTGTCAAATGTTTCCTCTAGGTCGGCAAAATGATTTTCTTCTTTTTTTTCTGTTAACCATCATTATGTCTATATATACTTTAACTGTTCACCCAATTTGACCTCCAAAATCCTTATTCACTAACCTTTGATAGGTAGCTTCAACATTCTTTAGACCGAAATGCATAACCTTATAGCAATACAGATCGATTCTTGGTATCAGAAATGGTCTTTATGATATGCCCTATTAAGGTCTATAAAGTCCACAAGCATTCTCCATTTCCTTTTTTTTCTTGATGAGGATGCTATTGGCCATCCACAACGGGTATTGGGATTCACGGATGTGCCCTACTTTTGTCAGTCTATCTACCTCGCTTATAATAGCCTCCACTTTCTCATGATAAAAAGATCGTCGCTTTTTGAATGATTGGCCGAACATTTCATCGTATAGTCAGACTATGAAAAATTACGTTGTCGGGAACCAGTGTCACATCCTTGAACACCAAGAGAACTTTTCTTGAACCGCTAATGACAAGTTTGTTCCGATCTTCAAAACTTTCCCTCAGGGAACTCATAGTTCTCGCAATTCTCGTCCGCAAGAAAGAATTATGGGGTCTCCCTAGGACCGTCTACGGGATCTGACCCTAAATTTAACCCCGCTAACTTCTAGTCTTTTACTTGTTCTATTTTTCGGTTGGCCTTAGATGCTAGAGTTGTTTGGTAGCATTACCTAACTTTTTTCTGGCTGCTTCGAACAGTTCTCACGTTATTACTGATCACATAGTTTAAACACTGGTGGATAGTTAACGCCACCGCGTGCATGTAGACAGCTATGATTTACCGAAGATAGCATTGTATGAGGTTGGTGCATCCACAACCACAAAAATTACTGTTACCTATTTCTTAAAAGGTCCCTAACCCAACAGTACTACTCATTTAAATTGTCCAACTACTTTAATTGTAGCTCATGTAAAACCTATTATAGTTCGTTCGATCTTAAAATGACCAGAGGTTTCTTAAACTTTGCATACGTTGTCATGAAAATAATGTTTGATGAGCTTCTTGTATCAATCATCACTCTTCGTATCTCATCTTCATCTATTGCAGCCACAATTACCACTGCGTCTTTATATGGTCCAACGATGTCTCATATCATCGTTATCGAAACATAATATGAGGGGCAGATTTCTGTATAGGTGGGGTGACGCTCCCGTTTCTAACTGTGTAGCTAGGCTTACGATGTATCTATTCCAAGATGAAATCGGTAATTCCTGCCATAGAGTCGTCTCCAAAGATATTTATCGATTCAAAAAATCTACACAAGTTACTAACCTTTCATTTACCCTTGGGAATTACTTCTACCATACCGTTGATTATATTCCGATCTGCATTAGGGTCTAAATATTCCGTAGATATATCAAACAATCATGGAGGTTTCTCGCTTCTGTATCATCACAATTTCTTTAACCCCGACTTTCTCCTGACCTTGCTTCTTCACAAATTCCCTCAACTTTCCATTCTCAATTAGCAACTATATTTCTTTCTTTAGCGCAATATAATCTCTCTTGTATCATGTCCTATATTTTTATGATATTTTTAGTATTGGATATTCCAAAAATAGACAAGCTTCTTAGTATTTTCGAAGATGGTCGACACACGCTCAGTTAATTTAGCAAATGGGTGGGTCGAACCCACTTGTTTGAAATAGATCGGGCCATAGCCTGAGAATTTACCATATGATTGTTACTTTTTGCTCGTGGGGGCTGCAAACCTGACACTCTTGGCTGAAATTGCCATGTCGTCGGGTAAGTGTTGATTGGTTGAGGTTGCGGGGATGGGTGTCTAATTCTGCCGATATAGTACAATGGCTGCATGCACACTTTGTTGTAATTGGGCCGCCAGTTCGGATGCTTGGGTCTCCTCAATCAAATTTTTCTTTTCAACTTGAACCAACGGAACCACAAAAGCAAAAGCTTGTTTCTTCATCACAATATCCTTCATAGGATCGAGCAAAAGACCCAATCTAAAACCAGTAAATATGATACTCTCATCACAATAGTCCAAATCGGTTTTGGTGTCTACATAACATCGGGTGTACTCTCTCAAGCTTTCTCCGACCTTCTGTCTACAGTTGACAATGGTATCACCGTTTGCTCGGAAATTTTTTCTTCCCACAAACTTTTTCCTGAACATTATCCTGAATATATCAAAAACATTATGCAGCATTATGGCAGTCGATTATATCATTTCAATGCGCGATCTTCAAAATTTTGTGAGAATGCACGACAAAGTAGTTTATCATCGTTATCAAAATTCAAAATAAATTTTTTGAACAATCCTAAATGGTTGTCTAGGTCCTCTGTCCCATTATATTTTTCTAAACGGGAAATATTGAACTGCTGGGGCAGATACCCTAAGAGGATTTCATCAGAAAGCAAGGATGACCTCCAGTTATGCCCGACCCTACCAGCTCCACTTTCAAGGCCTTCTACCGGAGTTGTGTACGGTCTTTTGTCGTGCAGGTTAGCGAATTAACTACCAATCTTTTATCGATGTGTCTGACTGCCCGACGGGAAATGTTCGTAAGGTGTAGTGGTTTGCTTTCCTCTGTTGACCATAATTGATCTTTATTTATCCACGGAGGTATGAGTTATTTTATTGATGTTGGTCCCATTTTGTTTCAGTACTCTTAAATGACGAGGCACACATCGTTGAATTTCTTGTTTTCTTTAAATCATTTTATTCTTCTTATGGTGTTGGTACTCATGGTCCTGGGACGAGGACTCATCTGAATCATAAATAGGAATCACTAAGCTCTCGTGTATACTGTCGCTCAACCTTCCTATCGTTTCCCAACAATCCATTATTTCATCATCGCAACCTAGCTCGACCTTGATCAAGATCTTCTTTTTCTTGACCCTAATTGTGATTTTCTTTTATATTGTTGTTGGGTGACCATTCTCTGTGAATTCTTGACCTGTTTCTTTTTTCAGTTAAGGCCGCTTCATTCTCTTCATTAAGCTTAGCTATATCATCAAACAATTGTTGCCTAGTCATAATAAGGGTCGAGGGCTTACCTCACTTGTGTCCATACTGGTATTTATCGTGATATTTCTCTTGAAATTGACGGTCCTCGGAATAAGAGATAATTATGTCAACTTCCAACCTCATAATTCTACCTTTTACTGGATCAGAGTTTATCTCTATTGAATTTTATGATTTGGGAGAACCTGCCACCGGGTATCACTTCGGGTTCCCATAGACAGCACCGTTGATAGTTCTAGAAATATTCGGACCCTGATCCTAGTATCAGACAAATTCATAACGAGATATAGAAAAAGAAACACGTGATTCTAGAGAGAGAAAGTGGTAAAAAGGTAGTTATAATAATAAATGTTCACCACTCCCAAAAAAAGGAATCTTCCTTTATATAGTAGTATACGTGGGCATTCAACCACATAGATGACCCACTTTGTCCTATTTTTACCCATATTCATACAATCATTATTTACAAGATAAGTCCTTCATATTTAGTAATTTATTATCCTTATTAGAAACAATTATTCCCCTCTATAAATATCATTGTACTTTATCGACCCGATTAGGTTCGAACAATTTACGCCCTTATCAGCCATAAATTGAAGGATTCGACTAATAAATTGAAAGAAGAACATAGTCTTCGGGCAGCCCAACAGGCTAGCCATTATAATTGTATGGATGAGGCATTTTGAACGAGTAACATTTCAGCAAGACTTGGATGTAACATTAAACAATAATATTGAATTACAAGTAACATTTGTATATTATCCGATCCATATGGGTTGATACTGCAACTAGGTCTCAAGAAAAAATTCTTGCGAATTCTTATGACATTGTGATGAAGGCATGTTCCAAATTAATACTAGACACTTATGAATCATACCCAAATTTATGGTTGAAAATGTTTGGTACAATGTTTATGAGAAATATAGACATTCAGCTTGTCTTAGGATCATTTACTTAATCATGAACCTATCGTCAGTTCAATGAAATAATGTTATAATATTGCTAACCTTCTGGATTAAGTTGGAAAGCAAAATTTTGAAAATATGAATTACTCTACTAAAGATTATAATTCTCTTGAAGTTAGTACCTTATGAGTCTGCAAACAAAGATGATGCTTCAGCATTTAAGACATTTTTTTGGTTAGGCAAAATGATGTAAGCCAACTAATGTTTTTGTTATGAACGAAGTCCCTTTTATAGGAAAATTTTGAAATGTTTAACCTTTCCTCATTTTTTATTTTTATGAAGTGGGTTTATTCGCTTATATTTGAATTACTCGTGTTTTCTTTGATAACGTGTTCTTAATAATATACATTTATCCGCCAAATATGTTGTTGTTCATTTGAAATGATCAACTTCATAGACATAGATATTATAAGGAACATGTGTGATTATGTCATACCCATCGGTCATGATATCTCTCTCATATACAACGAGGTAAGTTATGTAAATAGCAAGAAAATGATCGAGCTGACAAAAGGAAAACGAAAAACCATGCGAGCCCGCAGAAAGAACATGCTCTTTCAGTAGTGAAAAAGATGAATGAGTAAACATATGACTTCCAAACAACAAGTCGTCATCTAGAATATGATCGACATGAAAATACGATTCAAGGAAAGAAGAATAATAAAAAAGAGATAACCGACCGAGGTGGATGACAAACGGTGGTTAAATGGAAAAGATATGTCAGACCATTACAAGACCATTACAAAAATTACTAAAGGAACATGGGGTCATGCATATTTACCGATGAAAAATATAATGTAAAGAACAACTGCTTCATATATAGTGGAAGTAACTAAATATTGATTACAATGTATAAATAGGTAAGCAAAACCTTAGACGACAAGGTATGATTTCACGAATAATAAAAAATCATATTAGAAAATTAATATTTTCTTTCTGACTTCCAATTGTTATCGTATAAGCCAAAATTCCCTTATCAGATTTGGTTTCGTTTGTGGGAACTGAAAACTAATCATTTTTTGTTGTATGCATTTATATTCAGGGTTTTATCAATCACGGTAACAAGGTCGAAAGTTGAAAGGAAATCCCCAAGAACATAACATGACCGGGGCGATCAGGTGAATCTTCAGGGAATCATGGAGATCTCGCCAAGTGGTAGGGTTAACCTTGGTTTCACTCTGGTTACTAACCAAGCATGCCCGAGGATCGCGTTTAGAAAGAAAAACCAATCTCAAATCAGTGATGAGGGTACTACCGCGTGTCATCCCATGATGATAATCATTTTAATTTAGGTATGTCAACAATTTCATCTAATGTCCAAATTTTAAAAATCTCATATAGAAGAGATCAAATGGGAACAACCCAAGGCAAATCAGCTGCAATTTGAGAGATATTAGTAGACTCAAGGAAGAATGGAGAAAATAATCGAGGTCCTCCAGCTTCTGACTGAAATTTTTAATCGAAAGATAGGTAAATCCTCCTCGAAAGTTTGACCCCACAAGATGGACTCGTACGATGGCTGAAGAGATCTAGAGCATCATCTTGAATTATTCTGAAATATGATGGCCTTTGACCTCTGATTACATCTTGTTATGGAGAGCTTTCTCTATGATGTTCAAAGGGAATGCACTTGGCTGGTTCAACAGTTTTGCGAAAGGAATGATAAAAATGTTTAAACGAATTTGGATCGCATTTAGGAACTGCTTCATGAGGAATAAAAACCATAAGTGGGAAGGAGATTCTATTATCGATTTGTACTAGAGAATAGGGGAGCCACTCAAAAGTTACATCGAAAGTTTTGTCCGTGAAATGAACTCATTATCAACCTATGAACAACCGTTAGCAGTTGCTCCCTTTAAAAAAAGGTTGGACCGTGAGATCCCACTCTACACTGACCTCGTCTGGTTCCGGTTAGGAAGATGGGGAATATCTTGGGAATGTCCAATCAGTTTGTAGCCAAATATGTTGTTGTTCATTTGAAATGATCAACTTCATTAGAAAATATATAAAAAAGAACATGTGTGATAAATTTATACCGATCGGTCATGATATATCCCTCACATACGACGAGGTAAGTTCTATAGATAGCAAGAAAATGACCAAGCTGACAAAAGGCAAATGGAAAACCATGTCAGCCCGTAGAAAGAACATGCTCGATCAGTAGTGAAAAATATAAATGAGTAAACAAATGACGTGCGAGTAACAAGCCCTCGTCTAGAATATAACCGGGAGGAGAATATGATTCAAGGAAAGAAACAATAATGAACAAACGATAACCGACCGGGATAGATGACAAACGATGGTTAAATATAAAAGACATGTCACGCCATTACATATATTACTAAAGGAATATGTGGAATGTGATCGTGGATATTTACCCACAAACGATATAATATAAATGATAACTGCTTCATAAATAGTGGGAGTAACTAAATATTGATTACAATGTATAAATAGGTAAAAAGACCTTAGATGATAAGGTATGATTTCAAGAAGAATAAAAAAAACATATTAGCAAAATAATGTTTTCTTTCTGACTTCCAATTGTCATTGTATAAGACAAAATTCCCTTATCAGATTTGATGTTTTTTTGTAGGAATCGAAAACTAACCATTCTTCGTTGTAGGTATTTTCATTTAGGGATTTATCAATCGCGGTAACAAGGTCAAAAATCGAAACGAAATCCCCAAGAGCATAACATGACCGAGGCGATCAGGTGAATGTCCAGGGAATCATGGAGAACTCATCAAGTAGTGGAGGTAATTTGGTCTCGCTTTGGTTACTAACCAAGCATGTCCGAGGATTGCATTTGGAAAGAAAAACCAATTTTAAATCAATATTGAAGGCACTGCCGCTGGGGAGACACTAAAAAGCTACGTCTAAAGGTTTGTCCATGAAATAAAATCATTATCAACCTATGAACAACCGGTAGCAGTTGCTACCTTTAAAAGATGATTGGACCGTTATATCCCACTCTACACTGACCTCGTCTGGTTCCGGTTAGGAAGATGGGGAATATCATGAGGAGGTCCAATAAGTGCTTAATAATATACACTTATCAGCCAAATATATTATTATCCATTTGAAGTGATCAACTTCATAAGAAACATATTATAAGGAACATGTGTGATAAATTCATACCCATCAATCATGGTATATCCCTCACATACGACGAGGTAAGTTATATAAATAACAAGAAAATGACTAAGCTGACAACATGCAAACTAAGAAAACAATGCAAGACCACAGAAAGAACATGTTTGGGTAGTAATTAAATGAATATTCGTATTACAACTATCAAGATTCGACGATCGACTTAACGTTCAATAACAACGAGTTGCGGGGGCGTCATTACACCCCATAAGGACGCCATAACCACTAATGTGGACATCTCATGCGTTATGGTCATGCACGTCTTAGTAAATAATGATAGCTCGAATAACGTCTTTTAAAGTCAGTTATGAATAAATTATTGTGTGCCACCATCAAGCCCATAAACATGCAGAAATACCAAAAAATAGCGAGAACGATGTTTATTATCGCTGATGCCCCCAGCTCTTACCATGCGATCGTCGGTCGACCATGACTTCACAAGCTTGAGTGACCTTGTATTCGTTCCATCAATGTGTGAAGTACCCGATGGGAAACTTAGTTGGCGTCGTACGGAGCAGCTAGTCAACTCTCATAAACTGCTACGCTAATATTTGGACACTACAAAGCTTACCAAATAATAATTAACTAACATGCGTGGCAATGATCGATAACAAAAAATATGAACCATACAATTAAAGGTTGACAATCCCGGAGAGGATGACCGGGGTGAAAGCCTCATTCAGAAGAATATCAACGTAATACTAGCAAAAGGGAAAGTGGCCTATCTTGGGAACCAGCTCGACCCTATTTTCAAAGAAAACTTTGTGGAACTGCTGAAAAATAAATCGGCATATTCATTTGGAGCATTGATAAGGTCACAAGGTCAATCCATAAATTATATGTCACGAACTCTCTATTGATCAAAACATACGACTAGTTTGACAAAAAAAATGAAATTTCTACCCTGAGAAGTCAGAGGTAATTTTCAGAGACGTTGACAATCTTCTCCAACTAGGGCACATTCAAAATGCAACAATATCAAACATGGATAGCTAATCCCGTGCTTGTAAATAAAAGAATTGTTAATGGCGAATATGTGTAGACTTCACCACCTCAGTCGAGCGTGCCTGATGGATGTCTTCCCTCTCCCAAAAATAAACCAACTTATAGACACCGCGTCCGGTAACAAGCTTATGTCAATCATGGATGCGTACTCATGGTATAATCATATTTGAAATCCAATTAACTCGTGAAGCAAATGATATCCAAGTTTGACTAAGGGACTGTAAAAATCCAATCAATAAAATACGCAATGATATCTTGAGACACTATAAGACTAGGAGCATAAGTTCTTTAAAATAGAATAGGATCATATAACTTGTTCTTATAATTCTACCACGGATTCACAAACCAAATAAATACCTTTTGACGATAGTCTGACAATCATTATCTAAAACAGCCCCATTGTAAGTGATAATGGGCCCATGCATGAGGTCTATGAAATTGATACAACAACCGACTGGAGAAATTGATATATTGCTTACTTAAAGGATCAAAGTCTTCCTAAAGACAAAGCAGAGGTAAGATCCTTAAAAGTACAAGTGGCTAGATATAAAATCCTCAACAATGTTTCAATATAGGAAAAGTGCAATGCGACGGCTAGTGCGATGTGGCAATCATGAAGAGGCAATCCTCCTACGGACTGACTTGCACAAAGATATGGTTGAGGCTTATTATGGATATCGAATCTTAATAATGTATTTTCTTCTGGTAGGGTTTTACTAGCCCAAACTAGCAGCCAATGGAGAAGCACTCGTACAAGGTTGATACTCTTACCAACAGTTCACCAGCACACGCCAACTCCCGAGTGTACCAATGAGTATCGTCTTAGCACTCTGTCATTTCAACAAATGAGGGATTGACCTGATACGCCCCCCTCATGACTACAGCCAAAAGGCAACTATTGGTGATTGTAGTTGACTACTTCACCAAATGGGTAAAAGCGAAGGCTCTATCAAAGTCTAGGGCCCAATAAATTTGTGACTTCTTTCAAAATCAGATCTTGTCACGGTTTATAATCCCATTCATCTTATTGATAAACAATGGGCACCCATTTAAGAACACAATCATGACAGCATCATGTCAATTTTTTTTTTAGAAATACAAACTAGTATCGATGCAATGAATCGAAACAGATGCTAATATCGAATTTATGCGTCAACATTTATTGACATGTTTGTCAACCAATTTCGATGCATGATGTTGCTTTAATATGGAAATTATGCTAACTAACGTCGACATGATGATTCAACATAAGCTGGATTGTATGTCGGTATTAGCTGTCATTTGTTTGGGATCCATATTTTACACTCTAGTTATGATTTAATTAATCTTATTTTTGTTAACTTTTTAGGTAGTAGAACCAAACATTTATGAAGATGCTTCACACTTATTAATTAATTTTGCATATTGCAGTAAACCTAAATTTGAGGAATAGGTAAAACATATGGGATACATGGTAGCTAAGATTTTTTATGGATGGAAATATTGGGGGAGCTCTAAGATTAAGATTTTCTTATAGAAAATACGCTAACAAACATAATAGAATAATAACATAGATACAAAAATGTGATTGTCCTTTAAGATTTAAGACTTATCTTGTTACAATTGAAAGTGGATTATAAACTCTAATAACTATATGCGAAATTCATAATCATGAAACTGCAAAATTCTTAGAATGATGCCTATGAGCGAGCATGTTAAAAATAAATGAAGAATAAATCATGTCCTCTAAAATGTTTAGTTAATTTGGTAATGAGAAAACCAAAAATATACCCAATATACGTAATATTTATAATGCAAGACACCAACACTATACTTTTTATATATATGGATAGTCGTACATGCAATTTTGGTTGGGTAATTTAAAGGAAATAACTCCGTCATATGATATTGAATGATAGTTGAGGGGTCACAAGTAATCACATATATACATTTCACACACCTGGCATCCATTAATATTCTAAGTACATTCTTACATATTCTAATTATGAATAGTATCTACAAGACTACGAGGTATAAGAATGTCATCGTTTGAAATCGTTGGGGTTACGTCAACGAGTTTAACAGATTGCATTGCATTCTTTTTTATTGGTGAAAAAAATTAGACAAGTATATTTAAGTGATGGATCATTTTCGGTTGGTCATGAAATAAAATAAGTGTACATTACCTAATGTTATAGTGATATATAAAAAACTAACGTTCATATGAGCCATCGGTAAGGTATTTCCAAAAGTTACACACTTGTTATGCAAGTGACATATAAACAAGAATATTATTTCCAAATACAAAAAATAACCAAAGTATAAACGATGTTAGACGAGTTTCTTGGTTTTTGGAATGTGGTTGTGTATTTTGAAAATGTTTATGAGTTTCACACAAACATAGTGATAATGAAAAAGACATAAATAACATATCTTATGGCATTGGAGTACACTGAAATATCTTAGCTCAAACAATACGGTGAAAAAAATTATTTATGCATAAACTAACATGGTAAAACATTATGGTCCTTATTTAGATTTGTATAGTGAAGATCATTTGTGATTTTTCAAAATTCTTACCTAGTTCGTCAACTTGATAACCAAAATGAAGACGAGTTTAGTGTAAAAATCATATAAGAACTTCCAACATTTTTAATTGGTTCATAAACTTGAAAACCAAAACGAGGACTAGTTAAATTATTTAAATTTTCAATTGCTCCTCATCAAATGAAGCTTGTAAGAACTTCCAATTTTTTACATAGTTGAAGCTGTCAATTGGTCCACTAAGTACAAACCATGTAAGATCTTTCAAACTTCTTACATGGTTGATCATTTTGTAAATTAAAATAATATTGGTTGACAAATTTTAAGTTCTCAAATATTTCTCATAGTATTAACCATGTGAGAACTTTAATTATTCTAAATTGGTTTGAAGTTTTTAACTAGTCCTCACAATACAAACCATGTGAGAAATTTTAAAATTCATTCTTTATTTATAAGTTTGAGAACCAAAATGAGAATAATATAAAAAAAATCAAACTCTCAATTGTTCCTCACTTTACAAATCATATAAGTCTTTCAAAATTCACACATAATTTATCCGGTCACGAACAAAAACCAAATTTTAATTTTTTTATTAATATAGTTAGACATATATTAGTACAACTGAATTTAACATGGATTTGTTTTATAAAATGTAATTAGAAAGTTGTAAAAATAATTAAAATACGATTGTTATATTCTTTCTTAAAAACACTTATATACAAATATGAAATATCTTTTGATTATTTTTTTAAAACTTGTGAAATTTGGATTCCGTTGAATTATATATATATATATATATAAATAAATAAATGAGATGAGATGAGATGAGATGAGATGAGATGAGATGAGATGAGATGAGATGAGGGAGGAGTTCGAGTTGAAGATCGAATTATGAAGTAGTATTATAAATGAACAACGATAATTTTTTTTTACCTAACTTCTAGACAGGTAACAAATTTTATACAAATAAAAATATATATCTAAATATAATACATATGGAAATTTTATATATGTAAAAAATAATTTCCTAATAAACAACATTATATTAAAAATAAAAATATTTAAATTTTAATATAATTTATTTTTTAATTTTGATTTCTAATTTACTTTAAGTATATTTTTATTCAATTAATTATAATTTTCTAAATATTATTTTAATTATATTTTTAGGTATTGTTTAAAATAAACTGTTTATTTAAAAAGAAGTGTGAATATGATCATGTCAAAATATTTAAAGAATTTAAGATTTTTTTAGCAATCAAAGAATAAGAAAAGAAGTAATTGATCTAATAGAATATTAAAACTTCTCTCAGGAGTTTTTGGAGGTTTTATTTGTAATTAGACAGTGCCCTAATTTTTTAATCAAGAAAAAATATTCATATATTATTTTTAAAATAAATTGTAAAAATATTATATATTTGATATATTAATTTTTTATTTTTAGAGTAAATATATTTTTCTTAATTTAACCTATACTAAAAAGGGAATATAATTTTCCTAATTTAAATTTATACTAGGCTGATATCACCTATATCTAGTAGACGTGATAATGAAACTGTCTTGGCCAACGTTTATAGACAAGTTTACAAAGGCAGGTCTAGACACTTAGGTGTTAAACATATATTAGTTCGTGAGCGTATCACGCATAATGTTATTTCAATAGAGTTTGTGAGAACTCAATATAATTTAGCCGATCATTTAACCAAAGGGTTAAATAGAGATCTTGTGCACAAATTGGCTATTGGGATGAGATTAAAGTCCATCTGTAATCTCTCATGTTGAGACACCCGATTTCCATCTAATATGACATTAGGTGTTGAATTCAACGTGAAAAGTTTAATATCTAGAGATTGGAACATATATGTAGTATCATTAATCCCAAGGTATGTGTTCAGACCTGCAAGTTGTGGAGGTTGAAGATTATCTTCTTTATATTTTGTTTTGTAAAATTGCATATGCAAGTGTAAGAAGAAAAGAGCTACCTATTTGAGCATGAAGTTTAGTCGTTTCAAGAAGCTATGACTTGTTTTTTATATGCTGGAGAAGGATAAGGGCACAAGGCTAGTAAAAGATAATGTCAAGTAAGAACATGTGATAATGTAAGTTTATGTGTATATTATCTTCATGTATTTATTATGAATAGTAAAGGTTTAATCCTTAATGATACCTTGATATTCAAATGTCTGGAATGTGTAGTATACTAATGTGAAATTCAATCGTCACAATATTGTGATTGTGTTTAGTTGATCATGAATTACACTAAAATGGGGGAAGCTGTTAGATATTTTAGTGTAATTGGATGGACTAATCGACAAATGTAATGATGATACATTATCGAACAAGTTGTAGAGTGCGGAGTGCACGCTTGTTTGGTTATGTATCATGATTAGCGGGGTCAAAGGGTGGAGCCTCTTGCAGGTTCCAAGTTAATAGAGTTTCGAATTTGAAAATTTGACCGTTTTATTCAAATTTGAAGTTTAGACATTTTCTTTCATTCAAAATAAAATCCCGTTTAATTTTGGACTGTAACTGACTAACTGGTTTCATTTAACTAACTAACCGGTTTTGTTAGTCAAAATATAAGATATTCAGGATTCTGTTGAATCTGAACATTAATCCAAGGTATGTGTTCGATAAAAATTTCTCTGATTTTATCCGATTGAATATTTTAGAGAACCCCAAAAATAAATTCAATCTGAAATTGATAAACAAGACTTTAAAGATGTATCCAAAAATCTAAACTATATTCCCTACATCATAGCCTCTATTATTATTGTGGAGTTTGCGAACTATCCCTTAAAAAGCTTGATTTAATTATAGCTTCAACATTTGGGAGAAATTTCCATGACACGTTGGGGTAAATCAGATTGTATTTTAGGATGGATTTCCATAACAAGTTGGGGTAAATCACATCGGTACTAACCCATAGAGGATGGGTCTTTCCAAATATCTCTTCGTGGAGTGAATGTTATGGCGGGTTTAGCCACTGTTTATGTCGCTAAATACATAATATCAATGACGTTTCTTACACATAAGGAAGGTTATCCTATCTATAGCCTAAAAGACTTCCTCGAAGAAAATAGTTGTTTTTGCTACCTCTATTCTTTAAAAAGTATTAGTTGCAAGAGGAGAGAGTAACCCATAAACCTATCGAAATGGAAGGAAAAGATAAAAAGGTCATGATTACTTATGTTGAAGTCTTGAAGAATATTGGGGACAAAGAGGCAGAAAAAATAGAATTTGTGATAGAGTTGCAATATGTGAATGACAAAATATGGTTGCACTGAAGAAAATAGAGAATGATGTTGAGTCACATCTAGTCAATCGAGAGAAAGTAATTGTTGAGCTGGAGTGGGTCAAAGACGTGTGTGAAGTTATCAAATCAGACATACAGAATTGGAGGAAATCTTCTCCGATGTTTTAAAATAAAAAATTAGATTCGTCAATTAAAGGGAAATCTCGTAACTGCTGTAAAAAAGTAAATATGGTCCAAAGATCTTTGGATTTTACCAATAAGAGACTGGTAGAAGAGTGGGAGCTTCGTGAGGCCAAGAAAAAAGATACACGAGAATTGTTTTTAAAGAACTCCTTGAGGAATAGGAGAGAGAATGGGGGGGGGGGGTGTTATCTAGATGTTTCGTTGAAGACTGGCCAAACCTGGACCATGGTATTTTCTAAGAGCTCATACCTTGCGAGTAATGTCCTCATAAGGTAGATTGTTCTTAAAAAAATGTTTTTGATGATACTAATTCAGGGGATTCAAGTAAGGAAATAAAGATGTTTATTATAAATGGAAATGAATACCATTTTCCATTAAGAAATATTCATGGAGCATTCATTGGGTTTGATTCTTTATGAAATGGATAAAAATGAGAGATTCGTATTCCAATGAAAGTGTGGAAGAATTCCTAACACCCAATTCATATGATAAAGAAGAACAGATTGTTCCACCGAAGGGTTTAATAAAAAAAATTGATATAAGAGAAAGAGCTCCGTCTTCCGAATTGGCCAAAGAATAAATAAAATAAAATTTTCACCCGCAAATGTTGATGAAAAATAGGTTATTACACCCTAAAATCTGATTGAGAATGGGTTCTTCAAGACTAAGAGTTTCATACATAAAAGGTCAAGGTGGCAAACGTGACGGTCCAATCCTACCGACAGTCCATTTGAAGCTTCTGCATGCCATGACGTAAACATGACAGAGTTTTGGCATGACATAATGTGGTATGACAGATTATCACACATGACAGTCTGATATGCCATAACAGATTAAATGTGCTAACAAATAACTGTGTACTACATGAGATGACAGATGCATATCATAATTCAAATACTTGATAACTTTTGTAATTAAATTTAGATATGATAAATAGTTTATTTCGAATATTCCAAAAAAATATTAGAGTATCTAATCTAACTATTAGATATTAGATATTTTTTGTACTTATATTTAGATATGTTTTATATGTTTATTGAAAATTAAATATTATGTGCTAATTTATTTGAATCTTAATAATTTTGATATGTATGTCATGATTGGAATACTTGATAATTTTTGTAACTATATGAATAACAAAATAAATTGTTAAAGATATTTAATTGATAATAAATAAGAAAGACAATGTTAATATAAATTAAAAAAACAATTCATTAATTTGATAAAATAACAATGTTTTTTAACAAAATATAAAGGAAAACATTACAATAAAAATGCTTGATATAAAATAAACTAAGGAGCTTGATCTTGCAAGTCAAAGGGTGGTGGTGGAGGGTCTCTCATAAGAGGAAGTGATGTCTTCATATGGTAACCAAGCCCTTTCAACTTCCTCATGTACATCATCTATCGTATGTACTCTTTTTGTTCAAGTAAGGTGGCTCGATTTTCATTATACCACTGCTCGTGTTGATTATTCCACTGCGCATGCTGATTATGCACCCACTCAGCATTTTTGCGATCATAAAGTTGTTGTTGTGAAGAACTATCCGCGTTGGAAGAGGTCGGCTGATGCGTGACTTGTAGAGGTAAACCATGAGGTGAACCAAGTGCTTTGGTAAGACCGTTATATTCCCATATATCATCCAACAAGTTGTAATAGTTGGTCCATACCTGCCATTTCGACCACAACTCTCCTTCCCAAGAATATATCTCTTAGTGTTTTAAAGAATGTCTACCTATACCACAATGTTTCTTAACTGTTCGCGGAGCATACATACTCACATATATATCTTGTTTAATAAGCAAATGACTAATTATCATCTCATAAGGTAACTTTACACCACCAACTTTGGAATTCATATGCGCACTCATCAAACTAGCCAAATTAATTTTATCTTGTATCTTCACTATACTAGCAGTTTAAAATGTTTGAATTTACGACAATTGAGAAACGTTGTTGTGTGTAGGAATAAAACAACTATTAACAAATTATAAAGCTAATTTACTTTGACCATCCCAATTAAATCTAATTGGTTTACGTTTACCATTAATTTTTTGTTGCTCTTTACCACAACTTAGTGTCTCTGCTGCCTCATCGAAAGACAAAGGCCAATCAATACTCCATTGCATCTTAGGAAAAGCAAGAGATGGTAATTTTTTCCCACCATATAACGGGTGAGTAGGAAGCATAAATTATTTCACTAAGTCTGTTTCAAAAAAACTAAACTCATGATTATCAATAGTGCAACTCATTCCTAAACCTCGAGCATCATTATGAATCATACCTCTAGTTGCATAAAACTATTGAACTAATTCGATATCCCAATCCCAACGAAACTTAGCAAGATATAACCAGCGTAAACCTCTATCATTTTCAAGTAGATTAATAAAAGATCGCATACCGGCCACTTTGATAAGTTCTTCGTATTCGAGAAACATACCATAATAAATTGTGACTCCTCCATGCGGTGCTAGATAGTTTTGAACGCGGAACTCTCCTTCCGGCCTATGTTGGATACTCTCGGACTCAGATATTTTCATATCTTGGAAAGAAAAACTTCTTTCGGAATTCGTTCGTATTTTCGAAGAACTTCATTACAACACTTGTTTTTGTAAATATCATTAAACAATAACAACACTTGTAGTAATAAGAAACATAAAGTTATAACAAAAACACTTGTAGTATTTATAATCAAATCATAATAATAATCAAAGTCTAATAATAAAAATAATAATAATCTTATTCAATTGTTTATAAATTATAATATATAATTTATATAACAATTTCTTGATCAAACAATAACAACATTTGTACAAGTAAATAACATCAAGATATAACAGAAAACAATTAGTGTTTATAATCAAATAATAATAATAATTAAAGTTTAATAATAAAAATAAAAATAACATTATTCAATTGTTTATAAATTATAATATACAATTTATATAATAATTTATTTATCGACCAATAGTACACATCAAGATAAAACATAAACAAGTGTAGTATTTATAATCAAACCACATCCATAATCGTGATTATAAATAATAATAACCTTATTTTATTATTATATATTACCATATTTATTTATATAACAATTTGTTGATTAAACAATAAAAACACTAATACAAGTAAATAATATCAAAATATAAGAAATATAACCATAATATTATAAAAATATAATAACCTTATTCTATTATTTTTAAATTATAATATATAAATTGTATAACAATTTCTATTATTTATTAAATTATGATATATAATTTATATAATAAATTGATTACTAAATAAACTGATTAATATTAAATATAATATAAAATTTATAAAAGCGAGTGACGCGTTATTAATCTAAATTTAATAAATATTTATGTGTTTTAAACGTGTACGTGACAGACGTGTGCATGATTTAAACGTAAATATGACTGATTTGTACATGATGATTACACATTCTGACATTTTCAAACATGACGTTTCTGCATAATCCCATTTAACATCCCATGTTTTTCTGTTGTGACATAGTCCATTTGCCACCTCTACATATATGGTTTTGTTGCCCAACTATTAAAATATCGTTTGACTTGTTAATTTTTTTTCACTAACTTTAAAAGTTAAAGTCCTCTTATGGAGATAATTTTTGAATAGTTGTGACATTTTATGTAGCTAATATATTTCCGTTAATCTGATATTTATTTTTTGTATCTAGGTATATTTTTTTGTGAACGTTTTATGCATTTTTATTGCTTATTCATAGACAAATCTTTTAGCATAAACGTCTTGGAGAACCACATGCTAGATTTTTTAAAATATATTTTTGTTTTGCCAAACAGATATGTTTTATTCAATCTTACATTAGAGGTATATAAATGTCATAAAGTTGAGAATGCGGCATAGACTGCCTCCTACAAAGGAATGATGTATCATTTAACCGATTTTGATTATTATATTTTATTGCAAAATTTAATACTTTCGAGATAGTTTACAACGAATTCGAATCTAACGCTCCCAATCGATTTAAGGAGGCATAAGTCAATTTAAAACATTTCGATTACGTTCAAATTTTATATAGGGTCAAACCTTTTAATCATGACAAATTTTTTAACCGGATCAGATTATACAAAATAAATTTTATAATATATCTTTTACTATTTTTTAAAGTTATACAAGTTGTTGTTATATTATTTATATATTTATACGATTAAATATATAAATATATTAGTGTAGTAATATATTATACTAAATTTTTAAACCCGCCTCCCATCTGCATCATATTTGATTATTCATTTCGTTATGTATCTAACGATTTGTTCCCGCATTAACAGTTTTGGAATTTTAATGTAAATGTATATATTTTTATTAGTTTATTTCTAGAAATGTTTTTTAGCTTGGTCCTATATGTTTAGGGTCTGGGCTATTATCTTTTATTCTTTTTGTGTATTACTTAAAAATAATTTAAGTACATCGTGGAGGAAAAGTAAATATTTGCTTGAATTTATTTTATGTACTTTCACACAACATCAAGCGATAATCTATTTCAAGGTTATTTATCCCAAAAATAGAGATTAGATGTCCTACGAGTAAACGCTAATGAACATTGGTACTCTAGCTCGAATTATTTGTACATTGGTGCAATGACTCGGAAATTTACTAAAAATTGGTGTTCTGGTTCATGAGCTTTTGATAAGATGATGATCTAGCTTAAAAACCTTGGACATTGTGGTTCTCTGGCTCGGAAGCCTTCGATTCGGTGGTGCTCTGGCTAAAAAATATATTTAAATTTTATACTATATGTTTATATGTATATTAACACTTATATTAAAATAAAACTATAACTTTATAATAAGCATGTGACCTATAAAAAGCTACTTGTGCCACCAAAGTAGGAAAAAAATATGCATAAAGCAACTGAAAGGAAAGTTTATAGATTAAAATTTAGCTAAAAGAATGTACAATTCATGGTGTGTAGAGTTGAAATGTTTCACGTTTTATGGATGCGTGAAATGATGTACATTTGTATCTAGTAATGTGTAAGTCATTAGTTTGAATTTCGTTGTTACTGTGTAGGTTCCTTCTTAATTTTTGACCGAAAATGTGCAAGGAATTATTTCTTTATTGTGAAGCAAGACTCTTCTTAGTACCCGATCCTTTGGAAATTTCAAAAACGAATATTATAGTTATACAAATTTTGCATTCGCGTTGGGTAGTGCTTTATCCATGTGTAAGTCGTGGTTCACTTTTATTTTATCATATCAAGCTCTACCCTTTCGTATGTCTTCATTTGTGCCTTCACTTTACTTAGTGACTCTAAAAGAAGGCATACATGTCTCTGTTTGGACTACAACTATAATCCCTTAGGCTAAAGAAAAGGAGGTCCCCCTTATTGTGTGTTATAGGGGGTTCATTATGACCCTAAGACTTCTTGAAGTGAATCTGTTCTTTTTCTTATAAAACCTTTGCGGAGGTAAAATATTCCTTACAAGAAGGCTATATTACTTACTACAACATGCCCAATAGTTTGAGGATCAAATGATGATGAGAAGTGTAACTAGTTTTCCTTTGTTCGACTTAACAAAGCTAAATTTGAATTTTAGAACTGAAGCTCGTTATCAGTTATGATTACTCTTAGAATTTCCTATCTACAATAAATGTTAGTTCTAAGGAAATAGATAGCTTCATTTTCTTGTATATTTTCTAATTTTTTTGCCTCCACCCATTTATAGAAGTAGTTTACAACCACCAGAAGGTATGGGCGAGCATTTTATACTTTTGGAAGGGGTCTTATTATATCCAGACCTCATATGTTGAAGGGAAATACTTCATAAACATATTTAAGGAGTAATACTAGGATTTGAATTGATTTTTCAAGTCTATAATAAGTATCACATTGTTAACTAGACATCTTGGAACTAATATGTATTGATGGTCAGTAGTATCAGCTAGTCACACATATCATAAATCTGCTATTTTGATTCTTCTAGCCTCTATTTTATTTTCTCAAAGTGTCTATTTAGTGAGATATGCGTTTATTAGAGTTCGTCGATCTGGGGGTTCATAAATTACCATGATCTTAAATGTCTTCTTAACAAGTTAAACTTGATTAGGTTGGAATATGGGTGGCTCTCCTTTAAGACCAAGAAAATGGAATATTTAGTATCCCTTAAAGATGCAAGTGTACAGACTATTATATTTTATGCTTGAAGTACTTGCTCATACTCAATGTTTTCAAACTTTGTATCTTTGGTGTGTAATATTTTCAAATATAGGATAAGTTTATCTTTCTATTTTTCATCTTAAGGAATTTTATGCATCGAGATCTACATACATGGGCTATCCAAATTCTTGTCATTATTACTATGTATTCAGTTTTGTTAATAAAAACATGCTAGATAAATTTTATTGATTGGTAATAGAATCCATGAAAGGGGATGTTAGTCGTAACCGACTCCAGGTGTAGTATTGTTTAAGTCCTCATTCGTTCAAGCTATCCATACAAGTTATGGGTAATCATTTGTGGGACTTGACCATTATTCATGGAACTTAATAAGAAATTATGTCAAAGATTATACCTTGATAGAGCCTCTCGTTTGGATTGGATCTCAAAACTACCAAGATCGATAGACCATCGTGTTAGTATTCTAAATATATCATGCTTTTGAAAGACATTTTACAGAGGAACTGAGGTTCTAACAACGAAAGCATGGTCTTTATATTATGGATTTATATTTCTTGCAGTCACAAAAATACCAATTTTTAACTTCTCTAGTTGTAAGTACTGAGTCTCAGCATTGAGAAGATATATAAGTATGTAGAAAATGACTATGCATATGATTCATTCTTTTTTTACTAAGATTGCGCCTAACATCATGGTTCGATGCTACTAAGTACAAATAAAGAATGTCACTTGCGTTTGGTCGTGTTAGGACTTTAGAAAATGTATTATCTTCTTTGATTTTTCGGAATGCTTAATCACTATTTGGGGTCCAGTTGAACCATCTGACCCATTGTAATATTTAAGAAAAGAAAACAAACTTTTCTGAATATTTATAGATAAATCAATTGATTATGGCTAATATGCATGCAAGTATCTTAATCTCTTTGATATTCCGCGATAGCTTCATGGCTGCCATATTTAATTTTTTTATTGGGTCAACATCGACTCTCATCTCAATGTTCAGATCTCCCTTTGTATGGAAGACTTGGGCTAGCTTTGGCTACCGCTGGCCTTAGATGTTCTATGTTTCATGGTTTGTGAATTTTTCTTCCATTCATATCTTTCAACCAATAGGTTCCAAGTCGGTTGTACTCGATCACGTTGTAAGGTCGTTTCCAAGTGGGTGCTAGCTATCCTGCCCCTTGCTCTTTCGTATGAAGGAAACACGCCTTAGTTTTAGTTCTTTAACCTTAATAATCCGAGTTTTTAGCTTCGTATTATACCATCGCTTGTAATTTTGTTTCATGGAGAATTCTCTTGATTGTGCTTCGTCCTAACGTTCTTCCAGTAGGTCTAGATCTGCATGTTGTCCTAATTGTTAGTGTCTTGGTTGTATTGTAGGATATGTGCCGTCAGGCTCACAATTTTTACTGATATTACAGCCTTTGTCGCATAAGTAAGTTGAAATGATATTTTTCCCATTGGGACTCTGTGATGTTGTTCGATATGTCCAGAATATATGTGGTAGAATTTCTGACCAATTCCCTTCCACTTTCACATGCTCTTTTTTATGCTATCCATGATCATTATATTAGTAACTTTTACTTGCCTATTTTCTCACGGTTGGTAGGGCGGAGAAAAATGGTGTCGTATCTCATACTTGAGGTGGAATTCCTTAATTTCTTATTTTGCCTACATAGTAAACCGGCCTACGCATCTGATCTGCCTCATGAACGAGTATCGTGCTAACTGCATAATCACACAACACAATATACAAAAGCAGACTTTCTCCTGGAAAAGGCTTGGTTAATGAGACGGGGAAAAACAAATATTCTTTTATTCCCTGGAATGCCTCAGTACATGCGGAGGTCCAATCCAACTCTTTGGCTTTTCTCAAAACCTGAAAAAGGGTGCATATTTGTCAAATGATAGAGATATAAGCATGTTCAAAGTCGCCAAACGCCCCGTAAGAATCTAGACTTTTGTTATATTTCTTGGTGGGACCATAGTATTCAACGTGTTTAGTTGAACTGGATCGGCCTCTATTCCTTTTTCACTAAACACATACCCCAAGAATTTCCCAAACCGAACCCCAAAAGAACATGTTACTGGGTTTAGCTTGAGATTTAATGTTTTCAAGTTGTCAAATGTTTCCTCTAGGTCGGCATAATGATTTTCTTCTCTTGTTCTCTTAATCAACATGTTGTCTATATATACTTTTACATTTCACCTGATCTGACCCCCAAAATCCTTATTCACTAACCTTTGATAGATATCTTCAGCATTCTTTAGACCAAAAGGCATAACCTTGTAGCGAAACAGATTTCTTCCAGTTATAAACGACGTGATGTCCTGATCCTTTGGGTCTAATATTATTTGGTTATATCCCGCATAGGCGTCCATGAAAGATAGTAACTTGTTCTCTGATGTCGAATCCACTAACTGGTCAATTCTTGGTATAAGAAAATGGTCTTTAGGACATGCCCTATTGAGGTCGGTGAACTCCACACACATTCTCCACTTCATATTTGTTTTCTTGACGAAGAAAGGATCGGTCGTCCACAACTGGTACTGGAATTCACGGATGTGCCCTACCTTTGTCAGTCTATCCACCTCGGTTATAATAGCCTCCCCTTTCTCTTGAGAAAAAAATTGTCATTTTTCAATGACTGCCCAAATGTTTTTTTGTATGGGTAGACTAGGAAAAATTACGCTATCGGGGACCCCCGTCACATCCTCCGAACACCAAGCGAACAAATGTAACCTTTTCTTAAGGAAAAAAATAAATTTTCTCGAACCACTAATGACAAGTTTGTTCCGATCTTAAAAAATGTTCCCTCAAGGGAACTCATAATTCTCGAAGTTCTCGTCTGTAAGAATAATATGAGGGTCTCTCTAGGACCGTCTACGAGATCCGACCCTGAAGTTAACCTCACTAACTTCCAGTATTTTACTTGTTCTATTTCCCGGTTTCCCTTCAATGCTAGAGCTTCTCGGTAGCATTCCTTAGCTGTTTTCTGGCTGCTTCGAACCGTTCCCACGTTATTACCAATCACATACTTTAAACACTGGTGTATATTCGACGCCACAGTGTGCATTCTAGACAGCCATGATTTACCGAAGATGGCATTGTATGAGGTCGGTGCATCCACAACCATAAAACCTACTGTTACCTCTTTCTTGAAAGGTCCCCGACCCAACGATACTACTCCTTTAAATTCTCCAACTACTTAAGTCGTAGCTCATGTAAAACCTACTATAGTCCGCTCGATCTTAAAATAACCGGAAGTTTCTTGAATTTTACATACGTTTTCATGAAAATAATGTTTGCTGAGCTCCATGTATCAATCAACACTCTTCGTAGCTCATCTTGGCGCCCACAAGTACCACTGCGTCTTCAAGTGATCCGGCGATGTATCTCATATCATCGTCATCGAAAAATAATATGAGGGATATATTTCTGTATATGTGGGGTGACGCTCTCGTTTCTAACTGTGTAGCTATGCTTACGATGTTTCTCTTTCGAGAGAAATTGGTAATTCTTGCCATAGAGTCGCCTCCAAAGATAGTTAGCGATTCAAAAAATCTACACAACTTACTAACCTTTCATTTACCCTTAGGAATTACTTCTGATGAGTCCAAATTCTGCTTGCTCCCCTAACAGGGACAGATCGGTCCAAGGCCTCCGGACCGGACAGATCACTTCGAACACTTAGCCCATAGGACTGTTCGAACTATGACGAAAGTACTAAAAAACCTAAACACTTCTTGGCTAAGCTACTTGCTCTCCTACTTAGAGCTCATGGGTCTTTGAACATGACCCGGGTCCATTAAACATGACCCGAAAGCCCATAAGGGTATAAATACCCAACCACCTGCATTAAGTGTGGGTGCATTAAGTGTGGGTAATGAGAATTAACTGCAACCAGCCAGCTTAATTATCTTTCTACTCTCTACTCTAAATATTAAATACCCCCATACTACTATAAAATACCAAACAAATTACAAGCCTACCCTCAAGCGATAATTATCCACACCAAATTGGCGACCATAGTGGGAGAAGAGGGTACCTGAATCAAGCATTCAAAACCAGCAAAGAAAGTCTGTCCGAATGAATCCGGACAATCCAGAAGTACCACCAGCTCTGCTCGAAGTGGTGGGAGAGAACGATGAGTACACTATCGAAGAGCGCGATAGGCTAAAGGGTGAAATAGAAGCTCTGAGGGCAGAAAATGCTAAGATGGGCATGAAAGAAAAGTCCAAAGTATCAGTTGCTCATCGCACCGACAACGCCAGAGAGCATGAGTCTTCAAAGACTCATGTGAGTACCAAAAAGACTCATGCCAGCTCCAAAAAATCTCACCGGACTAAGCCAGTAGAGAGCTCTGACTCAAGCTCAGAATCTTTTGATAGCTCCTCGGATGATAAGGGAGTTGAAGAATCCTTATCCTCTAGCAGCGATGAGGGTCGAACTAAAAAGAAGCAAAAGCAGATCAAAAAATATTCAAGAAAAAGGGATAGGCATGGAAAGATGAAGAAGAATATCGGCAAAGGGTCATCTCACGGCCGGAGGCATGTAGACCGGATGCTGATGGATCCTTTCGCTTTCCATGATGAGCCAGGTGTCTTTGCTACCCCTAATGAGGATACCGTGTTCAGTCGTGGCAGAAATTGGAGGAAATCTCCATTATCTTCCAAAATTCTGTCCGGAAACCTCCCTAAGAGGTTTGACAGCACCAAGATAGAAAAGAACGATGGCAGTATTGATCCGGACAACCATTTGGAGCAATTTAAAAACTTCATGATGAACTTTGACGACGATGATAAACTAATTTGTAGGGCATTCTCACAATCATTTACGGGGAGTGCTCTAAAATGGTATAACAGCCTGCCTCAGGGTTGTATTAAGGATTTCGATACGTTTTGGGTAGCCTTTCGAAGGCAGTTTGTAGGGAGTAAAGAGCTAAAGGGAAATGGAGACACAATAATCCATTGTGCCCAGGAACCAAATGAGTCCTTAAAAGAATATATAAGTCGTTTTGTGAATACCAAGAATGGGCTGGCTGATTGCTTCGAATAGGTAGCAATAGCATCCCTAAGACAGGGCTTGAACCCTGGCAATTTGGCTGACTCAGTGACCAGAAAGAAGGCCACGACATGGAGAGGGTTGCTGAATCAGGTTGGAAAACAAATTAATGTCGATGAAACGAAGAAAACCAGGGTGCACAGGCAGGTGAGGTCTACCCCGGTGACACCAAATCCCAATCAGAATCAGTCCGGGAACAAAGCAAGAGAGACCGGACAGGGGCATGGTAGGGCAAAAGCTCAGTCTCAGCCAGCTGCTCCTGCTCAGAGTCACCAATCCAGAAACAAGAGAGGGCCATGGGTCCAACCGGAGTGGTTCGCAGAATTAAAAGAAAGTGTGGCCACCATTTTTGATAAAACAAAGGAAGAGGTGCATTATCGGAGACCCGCCACATTGCAGTCCCAGAGAGCATCGCAATAACTCTTTTTGCCAATATCACAATGATATTGGTCATACCACTGATGACTGCATAGCATTGAAACAGGAAGTTCAGAACTTGATTGAGAGGGGAAAGCTGGGAGCTTATGTCAAAAGAAGAGGAGGTAACAGGCCTGACAATACTCACCGGGTTGGTCCAAGTAATGCTGCTCCGGAGGGAGCCATGGTTATAATTGAAAGGTTTGATGTCGAATCTGAGTACTTGGATCCTGATCCAAATCGAAACAGAGTGGGTACAATTGAGGAGTGTTCTAGGACGGTCTCCAGACTCATTAAGTTTTTTGAGTCACTTACAATTTTCGGAGGGGATACTATGACAGCTCCTACTGCTTCTTCGAGGAAGAGGCACGTTCATACTTTAGCCTCCCAGCTAGAAGGAGGCATGACTTCCTATCAGTCACCAAATCCTTTCCCCTTCATCGTTTTTGATGAGGATGATTTAAGAGATATAGCTGGCCCTTATGAGGATGTTGTTGTCATAGGAGCATCTATTGGGGGCAATGACATAAGACGAATTCTGGTTGATACTCGAAGCTCAGCCAATATCCTTTTCTTAACCACATATAAGAGAATGAAAAATCCAGCTTTAATTCAGAGTTCGGACAGATCAATTGTGGGCTTTACCAGCAGCTCAGCAGATGTGATCGGAGAGTTTGAAGAGGAAGTTCTATTGGGCAAGGGCCCTTTTAAGAAAATGGTCAGGATACTTTTTATCGTGGTGGATTGTCCCACTTGCTATAATGCTATTCTAGGGAGGTCTTGGCTTTCTAGGATGCATGTACTGGCTTCGACAATCCACCAGTGCTTGAAATATGCTGTTCTGGGACAGGTGGGAGTCGTCCGGAGCAGTCAAAAGATTGCAAGAGAATGTTATGCTACTGATCTGGCACCCCGGACACTAGGGGCAGTTCGCATCAATGAGCAATAGCAGTTTGAGGGGCTTTCTAGGGGTGAGGGTGAAATTGATGACCCTAGAGAGACCCCTGGAGTATTGATACCGGTCGAAGAGGTAGAGACACACTGTTTGGAAGAAGGAAGAAGTGTCAAGATAGGGTCTAAGATGCCACCCGTTTTGAAAAATGAAATGTTAAAGTTTTTGTAGAATCATCAACACGTTTTTTCTTGGTGCAATGCTGATGTTATTGGGGTTCCAGCAGAAGTGATATCACATCATCTATCTGTCCGGAGAGACATAGCACCAGTGATTCAAAAGAGAAGAGCTTTTTCTAAGGAGAAGGCTGATGTCATTGTGCAAGAGGTTGACAAGCTCACAAAGATGGGGCACATCAAGGAGTCTCAGTATCCTTTGTGGACTGCCAATCCGGTTCTGGTAAAGAAGAGAAATGGCAAGTGGCGCATGCACATTGACTTCATAGATCTCAATAGAGCTTGCCCAAAAGATTTGTATCCGGTCCCCCGGATTGATCAGTTAGTAGACTCCACCTCTGGGAACAAGCTGCTTTCCTTTATGGATGCCTTCTCCGGATACAATCAGATTCAAGTAGATCCAAAGGATCAAGAGCATACCACATTTGTCACTGGCAGAGGTCTCCATTGCTATAAGGTAATGCCGTTTGGGTTGAAGAGGTTAGTAAACAAAGCTTTTGCTGATCAGATTGGAAGAAATATGGAAGTATACATTGATGACATGATGGTGAAGAGTATGGATGAGCAATTGCATTTGTCTGATCTCCAAGAAACTTTTGCCAACTTGGTAAAAGTAAATTTGAAATTAAACCCAGAAAAGTGTGTGTTCGGAGTGCAGTCCGGGAAGTTTTTGGGCTATATTATAAGTGAGCATGGAATACAACCTGATCCGGACCAGCTTAATGCTCTATTTCAAATGGAGCCTCCTCAAAATATTAAAGAAGTATAGCGACTGACGGGGAGATTAGCTGCCTTAAACAGATTTATCTCAAGGTCTTCGGACAAGTGCGCCCCGTTCTTTCAAACCTTGAAGGGTGCAAATGGATTCGATTGGACCCCACAGTGTGATGGGGCTTTCAATGAGATCAAGAAGCACCTGTCCTCCCCCAAAAATTTGTTTAAACCAGTTGATGGGGAGACACTCTTCGTATATTTGGCAGTTTCGAGTTGTGCCATCAGTGTTGTATTGGTAAGGGAGGTCGATGGTCATCCCCATCCAGTGTACTACATCAACAAAAGTTTGATAGATGCAGAAAGGCATTATTTGAAACTCGAAAAATTAGCATTAGCCCTGGTGATAGCTGCTAAGAAGATGAGGCCTTATTTCCAGGCTCATCCCATCATCGTCCGAACTTCTTTCCCCCTAAAGAATGTCCTCCAAAAGGCAAATATTTCAAGCAGGATGACTAAGTGGTCAGTAGAGTTGGGAGACTTCGACATAGACTTTTCTCCTCGAACAGCAGTCAAGGCCCAAGCTGTGGCTGACTTTTTGGTTGAATTTCACTCCGACAGAGATTCAGAGCAAACTACTGACATGAAAGATAAAAAGGTATGGGTCGTCCGAACAGATGGTGGATCTAGCATTATGGGATGTGGTACAGGGGTGTGTTTGACTTCTCCATATGGTGACAAAATGTACCAAGCTATTTGTTTTGCTTTCAGGGCATCCAATAATGAGTCCGAATACGAAGCAGCTATAGCTGGATTAAAGTTAGCCTACATTTGTGGGGCTAAGAGGGTCAGGCTACTAAGTGACTCCCACCTTCTGATCCACCATGCCCAAGGCCAATATGAGGCTAAAAAGGAGCAGCTTGTAAAATATTTACTCCTCCTTAAAAATGAAGCACTCAAGTTTAAAAGTGTTATTTATGAGCACATACCCCGAGCAGAAAATGAGCTAGCAGACTCGTTAGCAACCATAGCATACACGGAGTCATATCCATGGATCCATGTGCTGGAAAGCCCCCCCGTTCAACTTAGTATGGGTAAAGAAGAGGAAATTTTTGAAGTGCAAGTGAAACAACCTCAAGACTGGAGGTTTCCTCTCCTGCAATATCTCTCCGATGGTATTGTGCCTCCGGACAAATCACTAGCCAGAACATTGAAACACAAGGCTCGTGGTTTCATCATATTGAGAGACATGTTGTATAAAAAATCTTACAGTAAACCTATCCTGCGCTGTTTGGGGGATGAGGAGTCTCAACTAGTCCTCTCTGAATAGCATGATGGTGAGGGATCAGCCCATTGTGGATTCAGAGCTTTAACAAGAAGAGTTTTACTGTCCGGTTACTATTGGCCATCTATCATGAAAGATGCTAAGGAATTGGTAAGAAGGTGTGACCCATGCCAGAGGTACAGCAATGAAATTCATGTCCCAGCCATTCCTTTAGAGTCAATTTCTGAGCCTATTCCTTTTGCTCGATGGGGGTTGGATTTAGTAGGGCCTCTCCCTGTGGCGTCCAGAGGACGCAAAACTATAATTGTTGCCATAGACTACTTTTCGAAGTGGATTGAAGCAGCCCCTCTAGCAAGAACAACATCAAAAGCTGTTATAAAATTCATTCTATCCAACATCTGTTGCAGATTTGGTGTCCCACAAAAGATAACAACAGACAATGGGCCACAATTCGACAATAGGGAAATGGAGAGCTTCTGTGCCTCAAGGGGTATACAGCATTATTTCTTTTCACCTTTCCACCCACAAGCAAATGGGCAAGTTGAAGTGGCTAATAGAACTATAATGTCTGGTTTAAAGAAGAATTTGGAAGGGGCTGCTGGGAAGTGGCCTAGTTATTTACAAGAGGTCTTGTGGGCCTACCGGACAACACCTGGGGCTGCAACACAAGAGCCACCCTTTGCTTTGGTCTATGGGATGGATGTAGTAGCTCCCATAGAAGCAACTCTCCCATCATTTCGTGTTCACAACTTCTCTGAACACGCTAACGAGGTGGCAATCAGAGGTCAACTTGATTTGGTAGAAGAAAGACGAGTTAAAGCTCACCTTAGAGTTGCACACTATTAGGGTTTGATGAGAAACAGGTTTGCTTCCAAAGTTAAAAGAAGAGATTTCCAACCGGGGGACAAGGTATTAAGGAAAGTCTTCTTACACACTAAAGAGAAGTTGTTCGGAAAATTGTCTCCGATTTGGGAAGGACCTTATATGGTTGTTGAAAGGCTTAAACCTGGAACATATTGGCTAGAAGACAATGATGGAAGAGTTTTGACTCATCCTTGGAATATCGAGCATCTCCGGATGTACTTGGAGTAGCCTTTGTGTAAATATTTACTTGTTTAAACATCCATGTAAATATTTGGGGGCATACTCTTTCCTCCCTGGTGGCACGGAGAGGTTTTAACGAGGTGTCCGGGTTTTTAATGAAACTTGATGCCTTCTTAAAAAATTTCTAAAGTATTTTAAGTTTTGTCCTTTGTCATACTATCCGGACTGAAATAACTAAGGGCTATTTAAACTCTAGCCGGAGGATTTAAACACTCTCACTATGAAATAATTAAAGGCTGTTTGAACTCTAGTCATCAAAATTGGAACAAACAATGAAAGAAGATGAGAGTTGCGCAACGAAAATATTCATTAAAATAACTTAAAGTGCCTTGGCCTTCCAAGGACTTTTGAATTGTCAAAGAAGAACAAAAAACCTATCCGGTCAGATACCGGACACAATTACAAAAAGAATGCTTTGGCCTTCCAAGGACTTTAGTCTAGATAAAAAGTAAAAAAGTAGTTCATAAATTAAGGCTGAGCCTTTGAAGATGGCTCATCTTCATTTACCTTCTTCTTTCCCTTAAGATCATCTTGATCTTCGTTTGGGCTCTCCCCGGTGCGTTCTTCGTCATCGGATGAGGAAGCACTAGAATAACCATTCAAGTCTCCATCAGCCATTGTATGATACGGGAGGTCGTCAGACTCAACATGAAGCCATAAATCCCCTAGGTTCCTCTTCGGAAATTTCTCGTGGAAGAGCAAAACCATGTCAGACCTTATTTTGGCATACTTTTCCTCCTGGGTATCAACCACGTTGTTGGCATAGGCATCGATCTTGGCTTGGATCTTGGCCTCCTGCTCCCTTAGCAAACTGGCTTTCTCCTCGGCAGCCTTGGACACTGTATTCTCAAGAGCAATTTTGTCATTGGTCAAGTTGGTGATGATTTGGTCTTTGGCCTTGGATTCTCCCTTTGAGGTGGCAAGGTCTTTCTCCAGACCGGACAGCTTCTCCCGGAGCTCTGTAATGGTGTCCTCTAAAGTGGAGACTTTTGTGGTGCTTGCCTCTTGGTTTCTCTTCAACTTCTCAGTTTCTTCCTTTAAAATGACAGCATTGGAAGTGGCAGTCCGAAGGTCATCGGACAACCTCTCTTTGTCAGACTTGAGGTCTTTGAGGATGTCGGCCTGATTTCGGACTTGTTTCTCCAACACAAGTACAAGCTGAACGTTTCTTAACAAAAAGTGGGCTATGGCATCCCTTTCACTAAAAACGATAAAGGTCTTAACATTGAAAGTGACCGTGTTTGAGGTGCTCGGAGGGAGGTAAGGCCCGACAAAGTCGTCTCTAGGAAGATTGATGAAGTATTCACCAAGCCCACCCAGACCGGTGATGTCTACTCCGTCGATATTGATATCTCCCCCCTTGACCTCATCGGTATGGAAGTCACCCGGTATCTCCTCAGCATGCGTTGGGTCAGTAGGATCAGCTTGGAAAGAAGGCTCCGGAGCCCGGAGAGAAAGCTCGTCACCTTTGGAGGTCTTTTTCTTCTTGGCCTCTCTGTCTTTGCTTTCTCCTCCCCATTTACGCTCTCTTTTGGAAGCTCTTGGAGGATTCGGGGAGGGCACTTCTTGCCTTTCAGCCTCCTGCTCCACCACTTCCAAGAGAGCAGCATCGATTTGGCTCTGGACTGGCCCCTCCGGGTCTATTGGAGCATCCTTCTCTGCATCAGCAGGATTAGCACCACCCACCACCTTCTTGCCTTTCTTTTTACCATTCATCTTGCTTGGAGCTTTGGCCCGGCCTGGCAGGTAGAGTGTCCCATCCGGTTCATGGGTCATCTTAAGCACAACATCCGGAGGAGGCTGAGTAGTGAGCTCCTCCCAAGTCAAGTCTCTCCGACCTGTGGTGTTCCACAAGTGAGACCTTGCCAAGTTGCCACTGGTAAAAGCAGCATGGAACCGGTTCCCCCACCTCTCAGCAGACCAAGCATTGATCTTGGTGCAAGTAGCCTGCCCGGTTTTCAGGTAATCACTAAATTCCTTGGGCAGTTCTGCTGAGGTAAAAGTAAGACCAATTAGTATAAACTAACTCTAAAAAGAAGGATAAAGAGACAAAAATATAAGGCAGGAGACTTACGGTCACTCTTCCACCTGCTTCTGAGGAGGCTTGGGTTCACTCCGGATTTGATCTTCTTTCCGTTCTCCCAAGCACCACTAACAAACGGGAACTGGGTCCTCCAATTCCTCTCCGCCTCTAACAAATCATCCACAGCATTGAAATCATCCCCCATATTGAAATGGTAAAAGGGGATATGGTGGTTTCTACAAAGACCGGCCACAGCAGCAAACTCCTCCATTGGCAGAGGGATCCCGGAGAGCCTTGAAGCCATGATGCAGGACATGAGGGTGTACCAGGCGTTGGGGCTCAGCTGGCTCGGACAGAGTTTTATCAGATGGAAGTATCTGACAATCTCTGGGTCTAGTGGGAATCTGAGCCCCCAGTTGAATAGCTCCGTGAACATGACGATTTCGCTTAACTTGCAGTCCATGGGAGTCTCTGGGTGTATGGGAATCCTGATCTTCACATTCTCTGGTATTCCTCACTTCGTACGCATCATGCCCAGCTCAGCTATGTGGATGAATGCGTAATTGATTTTTTGCAAGGAGAGGAGGTACCTAACGCTGACCTTGTGAAAACAAGGCCCCACTCTTCCTTCGAGGCTCTCCGGCAGATCCGGATGCCTCAAACACAATTTCTTTTTGCCTTTGTCCTTTTTGGCAACTATAGCATACTGGTCTGACCGGAGGGCTCAGACTCAAATGGAGCCTCTTCAGCAGAGTCCTCCATTACTTCCTCCATAATTGTTGAAGGGTTTTCAGCAGCACTAGTGATGGGAGGGTTCAAATTTGACTCAGCCTTGTCTCCGGACTGTTGGGCCTCAGTGTTCTTTTGGCTTCTGGCCTCCGGTAGAGTTTCTGGAGCAGATGCTTCTCTTTGAAGACTTGGACTGGTGCCCTCCGGACCGGACAATCTGTCCTTGGGAGCTCTAATGGGCACTTCGGACCCAGTGCTGTTGTCTTTAGCACCCGACTTTGAAGGAGTGCTTTTATACCCTTGGCCTTTAACCAACCGGCCTCTTCTTCGGTCAACTAGCTTCTGAGGGGAGTGCTCCGTATCTGACCCCATTGCTATAAAGGGTGAAGGTTTTTTTCGACTAGTAACTGTTACTCCTGGCTCGACAGCAGGTTCCGATTCCTGAACCGAGGAACCAGAAATAATGGGGGAGAGGTTAGTTTGGAATAGCTTTCTCGGCTTGATGCCTTTAGAAGAGGAAGAGCCTTGATCTGACTCTGTGGCAGAAGTGATTGGTCTATCAACAGGCGAAGTGGGTAACCCTGCCGCAATTCGTCTTTCCCTTTCGACCTTTTGAGCCTTCTCTAATTCAAAAAGGTTGAGCCACCCGCCTTTGATCAGAGCGTTCCTCGCTGTAAACATAAACTATTGAGCAAGTTTTTGCTTTAGAGAGAGAAAGCTTTGAGAAATTTTGCAGAGTAAATGTGAAAGAGATGGTAAAACAGTAGAAAGTGTATTTGAATTTATAGTAAATCTGAAAAAAAGAAGTTGATTCCTAGGAGAATTCGAAAAGATTGGTAATGATTAAAGACAGCGCTGATGTCACCACCTTTAATTAAGAGGTTGCTTTTCGAAGAAGGTGGGTTCGAAATTCAAGATGAAAAAACGGCTGAAGCAACCAATCAGAGAGCGACACGTGTCCCACGAACTCTGTCAAAAAACCGTTTGGATTCATGAAGCTTTATCGGTCCGGATGAAACCATAAGGCAAACAGACCTGTCCGGATTAAAACTACCCCTGATGTCGGACTGTTTTCAAGTTTTTGACAAGAGTATTTGAACAGACACCTAAAAAAGGGGCTCCTGATGAGTCCGAATTCTGCCTGCTCCCCGGACAGAGACAGATCGGTCAAAGGCCTCCGGACCGGACAAATCACTTCGAACACTTAGCCCATAGGACTGTTCGAACAATGACAAAAGTACTAAAAAACCTAAACACTTCTTGACTAAGCTACTTGCTCTCCTACTTAAAGCTCATGGGTCTTTGAACATGACCCGGGTTCATTAAACATGACCCGAAAGCCAATAAGGGCCCACACAAAGGGTATAAATACCCAACCACCTGCATTAAGTGTGGGTAATGAGAATTAACTGCAACCAGCCAGCTTAATTATCTCTCTACTCTCTACTCTAAATATTAAATACCCCCATACTACTATAAAATACCAAACAAATTACAAGCCTACCCTCAGGCGACAATTATCCACACCAACTTCTACCACAACATTGATTATATTCCGATCCGGATCAGGGTCTAAACATTATGTGGATACATCAAACAGATCAGTAGTCTTAGAAATAACCATGGAAGTTTCTTGCTTCTGTATCGTCACAATTTCTTTAATCCCGGCATTCTGCTGACCTTGCTTCTTCACAAACACCGTCAACTTTCCATTCTCAATTAGCAACTATATTTCTTTCTATAGCGCAATAAAATCCCATGTATCATTCCAAAAATGAACAAGCTTCTTAGTCTTTTCGAAGATGGTCGACACACACTCAGTTAATTCAGTAAAATGGGTGGGTTGAACCTACTTGTTTAAGATAAGACGGGCCATAACCTGAACATTTACCATATGATTATTACTCCTTGCTCGCGGGGCCTGCGAACCTGATGCTCTTGGCTGAAATTTTCATTTCGTCGGGTAAGTATTGATTGTTTGTGGCTGCGAGATGGGTGTCTGATTCTGCCGATATTGTACAATGCCGATATAGTACAATGCCGATATAGTACAATGTCTCACTTCGGACAATTGGGTCTCCTCAATAAAAAAACCTATTTTCTAACTGAACCACCAAAACCACAAAAGTAAAAGCTTGTTTCTTTTTCACAACTTCCTTCATAGGATCGGGCAAAATACCCAATCTAAAACCAATCAATGTGACACTCTCATGACAATAGTCCAAATTAGTTTTGGTATCTACATAGCGTCAGGTGTAGTCTCTCAAGCTTTCTCTGAGCTTCTGTCTATAGTTGACAATCGTGTCACCCTTTGCTCGAAAAACTTTTCTTCCCAAAAACTGCTTACTGAACATTATCCATAACAAAATAAATATATTATGCACCATTGTGGCAATTGATTATACTATTTCAACGTGCAGCCTTTGAAATTTTGCGAGAATGCACGGCAAAGTATTATATCATCGTTATCAAAATTCAACATGAATTTTTTGAACAATTCTAGATGGCTGTCCAGGTCCTTTGTCATAACGTATTTTTCCAGACGGGAAATGTTGAACCGTTTGGGCGGATACCCTGAGAAGATTTCATCAGATAGCGGGGATGACCTTTAATTAGACCCTGCCAGCTCAACTTCCAAGGCCTTTTACCAGAATCATGTACAGTCTGTTTATCGTCTAGGTTAGCGAATTGACTACCAATATTGTATTCATGTGTCTGAATACCCAACGGGAACTGTTTGTGGGGCGCGGTGGTTTGCTCTCCTCTGTTGACCGTGATTGCTCTTTATTTATGCACGAAGGCATGAGTTCTTCTGGAGTAAGTTGGAAAGCAAAAATTTGAAAATATGAATTACTTTACTGAAGATGATAATTCCCTTAAAGTTAGTACCTCGTGATTCTGCAAACAAAGATGATGCTTCAGCATCTAAGACATTTTTTTGTTAGGCAACATGATGTAAGCCGACTAATATTTTTGTTATGAACTAAGTCCCTTTTATAGGAAAATTTTGAAATGTTTGACCTTTCTTCATTTTTTATTTTTATGAAGTGAGTTTATTTGCTAGTATTTGAATTACTCGTTTTTCTTTTATAAATTGTTCTTAATAATATACACTTATTCAACAAGTATGTTCTTGTTCATTTGAAGTGATCAACTTCATAAACATAGATATTACAAGGAACACGTGTGATAAGGTCATACCCATTGGTCATGATATATCTCTCACATACGACGAGGTAAGTTCTGTAAATAGCAAAAAAATGACTGAGCTGACAAAAGGCAAACGGAAAACCATGCGAGCCCGCAGAAAGAACATACTCGGTCAGTAGTGAAAAAGATGAATGAGTAAACAATTGACGTCCAAACAACAAGCCCTCACCTAGAATAAGATCGATATGAAAATAAGATTCAAGGAAAGAAGAATAATAAAAAAAGAGATAACCGACCAGAGTAGATGGCAAACGGTGGTTAAATGGAAAAGACATGTCACTCCATTAGAGACATTACTAAAGGAACATGGGGCCGTACATATTTACCCATGAACGATATAATGTAAATAACAACTGATTGATATATAGTTACAGTAACAAAATATTGATTACAATGTATAAATATGTAATAAAACCTTAGACGATAATGTATGATTTCAAGAATAATAAAAATCATATTAGCAAAATAATGTTTTCTTTCTGACTTCTAATTGTTATTGTATAAGCCAAAATTCCCTTATCAGATTTGGTGCCATTTTTGGGAAAGGAAAACTAATCAATTTTTGTTGTAGGCATTTGCATTTAGGGATTTATTAATCATGGTAACAATGTCAAAATTGAAAGGAAATCCCCAAAAGCATAACATGACCGATGCGATCAGGTGAATGTTCAAAGAATCATGGAGATCTCTCCAAGTGGGGGGGTTAAACCTTGGTCTCGCTCTGGTTACTAACCAAGCATGCCCGGGGATCGCGTTTGGAAGCAACGACCAATCTCAAATCAATGATCAGGGCACTGCAGCTGTGTCAGCCCATGAGGATAATCTTCTTAATTTAGGTATGTCAACCATTCCATCAAATGTCCAAATTTTAGAATCTCAGATAGAGGATCTCAAATGAGAACAACCTAATGAAAACCAACTGAAATTTGAGAGATCTTAGGAAGTTCAAGGAAGAATAGAGAAAATAACTGAGGCCCTCCACGTTCTGACTGAAAAAGTTTTATCGGAAGATAAGGGAAATCCTCCTCAAAAGTTTTCCCCACAAGATGGACTTGTACGATGGCTCAGGAGATCCAGAGCACCATCTTGAATTGTTCTCCAACATGATGGTCTTCGACATTGACTACATCTTTTTATCCAGAGCTTTCTCCATGATGTTCAAAGGGAATGCACTCGGCTGGATCAACAGTTTCGTTAAAGGGACGATCAAAAAGTTCAAATGAATTCGGGTCACGTTCAAGAACCGCTTTATTGGGAATAAAGAGTACAAGCGGGAATGAGATTCTATTATGGATTTCTACCAGAGAATAGGAGAGCCACTGAAAACCTACGTCTAAAGGTTTGTTCTTGAAATGAACTCATGATCAACCTATGAACAACCGGTAGCAGTTACTCTCTTTAAAAGATGGTTGGACCGTGAGATCCCACTCTACAATGACCTTGTTTGCTTCTCGGTTAGTAAGATGGGGAATATCATTGGAAGGTCCAATCAGTTCTTAATAATATACATTTATCCGCCAACTATGTTGTTGTTCATTTTAAATGATCAACTTCATAAGAAAAGATAGTATAAGGAACATGTGCGATAAGCTCATACCCATCAGCCAGGATATATCCCCCATATACGACGAGGTAAGTTTTGTAAATAGAAAGAAAATGACCAACCTGACAAAATGCAAACGGAAAACCATGTGAGCCCGTAAAAAGAACATGCTCGGTCAGTAGTGAAAAATATAAATGAGTAAACAAATGCCATACGAACAACAAACCCTCATCTAGAATGTGACTGATTCAAAGAGAGAAAGAATAATGAAAAAACGATGACCGACCGGGGTAGATGACAAACGATGGTTAAAAGGAAAATACATGTCACATCATTATAGATATTACTAAAGGAACATGGGGAACGTGGTCGTTGATACTTACCCACGAGCGATAAAATATAAACAATAATTGCTTCATAGATAGTGGGAGTAAGTAAATATCTATTACAATGTATAAATAGGTAAGAAACCTTAGATGATATGATATGATCTCAAGAATAAAAAAAACATATTAGCAAAATAAATTTTTCTTTCGGACTTCCAATTGTCATTGTATAAGCCAAAATCCCCTTATCAGATTTGGTGTCGTTTGTTGGAAAATACAAACTAACCATTTTTTGTTGTAAGTATTTGCATTCAAGGATTTATCAATGACGGTAACAAGGTCAAAAATCAAAAGGAAATCCTCAAGAGCATAATATGACCAATGCGATCAGGTGAATGTTCAGGGAATCATGGAGAACTCACCAAATTATGAGGATAACCTTGGTCTCCCTTCGGTTACTAACCAAGCATATCTGAGGATCGCGTTTGGAAACAACGACCAATCTCAAATCAATGTTTAGGGCACTGCCGTTGTGTCAGCCCATAAGGATAATCTTCTTAATTTAGGTATGTCAACATTTCTATCTAATTTCCAATTTTAGAATCTTAGATAGAGAATCTTAAATGGGAAAAACCTAAGGCAAACCACCTGGAATTTGAGAGATATTATGAGGCTCAAGGAAGAATGGAGGAGGCCCTCCGGCTTCTGACTGAAAACATTCTGTTGAAAGATAAGAGAAATCCTCCTCGAAATTTGGACCCCACAAGATGGACTCGTACGATGGCCCAAGAGATCCACAGCACCATCTTGAATTATTCTAAAACATGCTGGCCTTCGACCTTGATGGCGTCTTGTTATGTAGAGCTTTCTCCATGATGTTCAAAGGTAATTTGCTAGGCTGGTTCAACAGTCTCGCAAAAGGAACGATATAAAAGTTTAAATCAATTTAGGTCGCGTTCAGGAACCACTTCATGGGGAATAAAGAGCACAAGTGGGAAGGAGATTCTATTATTGATTTGTACCAAAGAAGAGTGGAGCCACTCAAAAGCTACGTCTAAATGTTTTTCTGTGAAATGAACTCATTGTCAACCTATGAAGAACTGGTAGCAGTTGCTCTCTTTAAAAGAGGATTGGACCGTGAGTTCCCACTCTACACTAACGTTGGCTGGTTCCCGGTTAGGAAGATGGGGAATATCATGGGGAGGTTCAATCAGTTCTTAATAATATACACTTATCTGCCAAATATGTTGTTGTTCATTTGAAGTGATCAACTTCATAGGAAAATATATTATAAGTAACATGTGTGATAAGGTCATACCCATCGGTCATGGTATATCTCTCACATACGAAGAGGTTAGTTATGCGAAAAGCAAGAAAATGACTAAGTTGACAAAATGCAAACATAAAATCATGCGAGCCCATAGAAAAACCATGTTTGGTCAATCAGTGGATGAATATTTGTATCACAACTATCAAGATTTGGTGGTCAACTTAACGTTCAATAACGATGAGTTAAGGGGCGTCATTACACCAGATAAGGACATCATAACCACTAATGTGGACATCTTATGAGTTATGGTCACGTACGTCTTAGTAAATAACGATAGCTCGACTAACATCTTTTAAACTCAGTTACAAAAAAATTATTGGGTACCACCATAAAAGCCCATAAACATGCAGTTGGTCAACTACGAGGGAAAGTCAACCATACGTATGGGTGAGGTAGAAATCCCGGTTACGGTGGGACACAAAAATACCAAAAAATAGTGAGAACACTGTTTATTATCGCTGATGCCCCCAGCTCTTACCATGCGATCGTTGGTCGATCATGACTTCACAAGCTTGAGGTGACCTCATATTCGTTCCATCAATGTGTGAAGTACCTGGTGGGAAACTTAGTTGGTGTCGTATGGAGCATCTAGTGAACTTACATAAACTGCTATGTCATATTTTTGGATCATACACAGCTGACCAAATACGAATTAAGTAGCATGTGTGGCGAGGATCGTTAACAAAAAAATAGGTACCATACAATTAGAGGTTGATAATCCGAGAGAGGATGACTGAGGTGAAATCCACATTCAGAAGGATATCAACGTAATACTAGCAAAAGGGAAAGTGGTTTGTGTGGGGAACCAGCTCAACCCTCTTTTCAAAGAAAACCTTGTAGAACTGTTGAAAAATAACTTAGATGTATTCATTTGGAGCACTTATAAGGTCACAAACTCAATCCAGAAATCATATGCCACAAACTATCCATTGATCAAAACATACGACTAGTTTGGACAAGCTTCTCAACCTAGGGCACATTCAAAAACTACAATATCAAACCTGGATAGATAACCTCGTGCTTGTAAAGAAAAGAATTTTTAATGGCGAATATGTGTAGACTTCACTGACCTCATTCGAGCGTGTCCGAGGGATATCTTCCCTCTCCAAAAAAATTGACCAACTAGTAAAACCTATTCCGGTAACGAGCTTATCTCATTCATAGATGCGTATTCAGGGTATAAAAAGATTTGAATGCACCCTCCCAACGAATAACACACGACTTTCTAGACAGTGTGAGGCCTCTACTCTTAGAAAGTTATGTTGTTCGGATTGAAGAGCAGAGGGTCCATGTACCAACAACTCGTGAACCAAATATTTTAAAATCAACTCAGTGAGAATATGGAGGCCTATATTAATGATATGATTGTTAAAAGCGACACCAAGAGTCGACAGCTCAATGTATTAGACACTACATTCGCGACCTTTCTCATGTATAATATTAAACTTAACCTGCTAAAATGCTCATTCATTGTGCGCAACGTATTTTTTTAGGTTATATCATTGACAAATGCAATCGAGACCGATCTCGATCAATTGAATGAATTTTTAACCATGAAGCCATCATAGAACATTAAAAAGGTTCATCGATTAATCGGGTGTCTCGCCACTTTATCCCGATTCATGTCTAGATCTTCGGAAAAGAGCAAGCATTTATTCAAAGTATTAAAAGGAGCCAAAATATTTTCTTAGAAAGACGAGTGTAATGATGCGTTTCAGTGCTCGATAAATACCTAACTTCACCCGAGATGCTATCAACACCAATACTTAGTGACGTTATTTCATCTTTACTTATCTGTATCAAACTATGTTGTAAGTGGGGTCCTAAAAAAGGTAACTAGAGGAGTACATAAGCCGATCTATTACATAAAAAAAGGTTTGACGGAAATGACATCAGACAAGTAGGTAAGTTTCATTTCAAATTAAAAAACAGAGTATTAGGTTGTCCAAAGTGAGCTAAAGCTATCTTATATATGTGGGGTGAAGATTTTGTGTGTCTGATCAGACTCACAACTTGTGATTAGCCAGACTAAGGGACTGTAAAAATCCAATCAAGAAAGCACGCAATGATATCTTGATACACTATCAGACTGGGAGCATAAGTTTTTTAAAATAGAATACGATCAGATACCTCGCTCCGATAACTCTAACATGAATTCGCAAACCAAATAAGCAGTTTTTGACGATAGTTCGACAATCATTATCCAAGACAGCCCCACCGTAAGTAATAATGGGCCCATGCATGAGGTCCAGGTTATTGATACAACAAATTACTGGAGAAATTTGTATATTTCTTACTTAAATGATCAAAGTCTTCCCAAAGACAAAGCAGAGGCAAGATCCTTACAAGTACAAGTGGCTAAATACATAATCCTCGACATAGTTCTATATAGGAAAGTTGCAATGCGACCGCTAGTGCAATGTTTCAATCAACTAACTTGCAGTAAGAGATGGTTGCGGATTATTATGGATTTCGAATCTTAATAATGTGTTTTCTTCTTGTAGGGTTTTACTAGCCCAAACTAGCGGCCAATGGAGATGCACTCGTACAAGAATGACACTTTTACCAATAATTTCCATCACGCGCCAACTCCCGAGTGAACTAATGAGCATCGTCTTAGCACTCTGTCATTTCAACAAATGGGGGATTGGCCTGATACGCCCTCCACCCCCCCCCCCCCCCTTCATGGCTACAGCCAAAAGGCAACACTTGGTATGGTAGTTGACTACTTTACCAAATGGGTAAAAATGAAGGCTCTATAACGAGTAGGGCCCAATAAATTTGTGACTTCCTTCAAAATCAGATCTTGTCAAGGTTTAGAATCCCTTTCATCTTATTGATAAACAATGGGCACCAATTTAAGAATACAATCATGACAATATCATGTCGATATTTGTTTCTAGAAATACAAACTAATACCGATGCAATGAATCGAAACAGATGCTAATATTGACTCTATGCATGAACATTTATTGTCATGTTTGTCAACCAATGTTGATGTATAATATTGATTTAATCTGGAAAATCATGCAAACTAATGTCGACATGATGAGTCAGCATAAGTTGGAACAATTTGTCAACTTAAATTTACATAGTATGTCGATATTAGCTGTCATTTATTTGGGATTCATATTTTACACTTTATTTATGACTTAATTAATTATATTTTTGTTAACTTTTTTAGGTAGTAGAACCAAACATTTATGAAGATGCTTCACACTTATTAATGAATCTTGTAAATTATACTAAACCTAAATTTGAGGAATAGGTAAAACATATGGGATACATGGTAGCTAAGATTTTTTATTGATGGAAAGACTGGGAAAGCTCCAAAATTGAGGTTTGCTTATATGATTACACTAAGAAACCTAAGAGAATAATCAAGTAGATACAAAAATGTGATTGTACTTTTAAATTTAGGACTTATCTTGTTACAATTTAAGTGGATTATAAACTTTAACAACTATATAAGAAATTCATAATCACGAAACTGCAAAAGTTTTAGAAGGATGCCTACGAGCAAGAATGTTAAAAATAAATGAAGAATAACTCACGTCCTCCGGAATGTTTAGTTAATTTGAGTAATGAGAAAATCGGAAATATATTCAATATACGTAATATTTTTGTAATGTAAGACACGAACACTATACTTTGTATATGTATGGATAGTCGTACATGCAAGTTTGGTTGGGTAATTTAAAGAAAACAACTCTATCATATGATATTGGACAATAGTCGAGGATCACAAGTAATCATATATATATATATATCACATACCTGACATCCATTAATGTTTTAAGGGCATTAACGCATGTCCTCCGGAATGTTTAGTTAATTTGAGTAATGAAAAATCAGAAATATATTCAATATACGTAATATTTTTGTAATGCAAGACACCAACACTATACTTTGTATATGTATGGATAGTCGTACATGCAAGTTTGGTTGGGTAATTTAAAGAAAACAACTCTGTCATATGATATTGGACAATAGTCGAGGATCACAAGTAATCATATATATATATACATTTCACATACCTGACATCCATTAATGTTCTAAGGGCATTAACCCATGTCCTCCGGAATGTTTAGTTAATTTGAGTAATGAGAAAATCAGAAATATATTCAATATACGTAATATTTTTGTAATGCAAGACACCAACACTATACTTTGTATATGTATGGATAGTCGTACATGCAAGTTTGGTTAGGTAATTTAAAGAAAACAACTCTGTCATATATATATATATAGATAGATATTTTATATATGTAAAAATTAATTTCCTAATAGATAACATTAGTATTAAATAAAAAAATAAAAAAATAAAAAATTTAATATTATTTATTTTTCGTAGAGAAAAATACTAGTAAATACCCACTCAACCACCTAATTACCAAGTAGTAACCAAAATCAGGATAGTGTCAACTGTTACCTCCACTTAATAATTGGACAAAAATACCTCCAACTATATATACTCTTTTTTTATTCTTCAAATCTAATTTTGTCCTCCTTCTAAGCCCACCTAAACCACCAAAACAAACCTTATGTTTTAGAAATTAACAACCAACCGCTCGACTTCTTCGTTCTTCAACCCAGAAACACTTAACCACCGCCATCCCAAATTTTGTCTTTCTTCTCCGATTATCAACTATACACCATCATCTACTCTCTTAAACAAGTAACTAGCTACCGTTGGAGGAGTTGTCGTTTAGTTTACGCCGACCGGTGAAGAAAAAAATCAGTTACAGTAAACATGTACGTGTCAATTTTGGGAAATGTTTTTTTTTTCCCGTGATTTCCAAGTACTCGTTGGTGTTCTTCAATGATCTTCATTGTTTATTTCAAATGAAATCACGTAGTTAGGATAGTGCATGATTATTTTAGTTTCTGGGTTTATCGTTTTACACTGTAGTTTTTGAGGTTGCATGTACTGTTACCTTTCAAAAAGGACCTGGACTACAAGGTATCCACTTAGCAAACAACTCCCATATAAGTTTTAAACAACTCTCAGATATTGTATTTAATAAATAAATTGTTTCCCATTTCATTTTGTAGAATTTGGATGCTTGGATTCCAAAGATGCTTAAAGCAGGAAAGTGGAAGGTTCCATATAAAATTTTCCCTAAAGCCAAATTTGGCGCCATATAAATTTTTGGCATGACTACGATAATCGTAGCTATAAACTACTAACACCTCGCACATTCTCGTTGTAATGTACTTTTACTTGAATCCAGTTCCAAATGGCAAAAGGAAAGGAAATAAAAAATATAGTTGATGATGTATTTGAAAAAATGCCTCAAGACACGAACATTGTGCTTATTCCTATCTGCAACGCTAAGAATGATACAATGAACCATTGGACGTTGCTCCTTATTGATATAGACGCCATGACGAAAACAAACTATAACACACTCCTGGCTCGTATACATGCAATGGACTACACAACAAGGACACATGGTCCGTTGGTAAGATTACTAACTGTTACCATGCTCCTGAGTGTTTCTTTGTAACTTTATTATTATGAGAGTTGTATGAAATTTCATTTCCTGAAGATTTGCTTACAACTCTACAAGCTGGGAGTTATTTACAACTATATTCCCTGAGAGTTGTTGACAACTTCATTTCCTGAGTGTTGTTTGTAACTTTATAAGCTGGGAGTTGTTTACAACTCTATTTCCTAAGAGTTGTTGCAACTCCATTTTATGAGTGTTGTTTGCAACTCTACAAGTTGGGGAAACTTTATTCCATGAGATTTGTTGATAACTCCGTTTCCTGAGTGTTGTTTGAAACTCTACAAGCTAGGAGTTGTTTACATCTATATTCCATAAGAGTTGTATGCAATTCTATACTATTAGAGTTGTATCCAACTATATTCCCTGAGAGTTGTCAATAACTCTATAATCTGGTAATTGTTGCAATTATGTTACCTGAGAGTTTATTTGTATGTGATGTCTGATATAAACTATTATAAATAGTTGGAATATTGTCTCAAGATAAAATACCTACCAAAGGCAAATAATAGGTATAAAGTAAAAAACTCGAGTGGTATTCCACACAAAAAAGGCACCCTCAACTGCAGAATTTTCATCTCTCAATAACCAGAGATATTATTGAAAAAGGATACGTGCAGAAGACTTATTGAAAAGATATGATAAGAGAGGTCAGAGCTGAAATGTTTTATTATTTCATGAACGGTGAAAACACTAACCGACACTGGTAGTCATCGTTTTTATGTGGAAAATTGTAGAGGAAGTCAATTTTTTTAGTGTACATATATTTCTTGTAATTTTTTAGTGTATATATAGAGTTTTTTTGTTTCAGAAATATGCAATGTATGACATTTTCGAACTCACTTGAAAGAACTGTGGGTAATTTAGCACAACACTAAGTGATGACAAAATTTCGGAACGTATATAACAAATTTACTACTAAATAATTCTCACCATCCAGCTTGACAAAATATTTCGCAACGTATAAAAAAAAGCTACTTCTAAACAATTCTCGTTTGCGCAGTAGGCAACAACTCTCAGCAATGACCTCGACCAAACAGTTCACATTATTTCCTGATATTTACTAAACAATTCGTAAATATACTAAAAGAATACGAACAGTCTATGACGTCTTCCTTGGTAACCAATAATCGCATTGAGCACGCAAAAAATAATCTAATCAAACACAAGCATTAATTGTTGATTTGACACAAAAGAGGTTGTGTGGTAGCGCCAAGCTACAAGATGGAACAGCCGGCGGAAAATACAGAGAAAGAAGGAAGAAAAACAGAAAGATAGATAGCTCTAACCCTAGGTCAAAGTAAAAAAGACTTCAGAGAAAATCAAATTCTATTAAAAAAAGTCTGAAAACAAAAATAGGGTTTAAGACGCCTTAAATATGAATCGCATAAATCCCTAATATAAAATATGGAAAAAAAAATAAACGTAATTAAATAATATACTATTAAATCTGAATGTAATCAGATTTAATTTGCTATCTTAAATAAATTCGTAAAATATAAAAAATAAAATAAAATTAAAATATTTAAATTAATTTTTGTAGCGGTCTTCCGCCTACATCATCATCCTTCCCGGGTTAAAAGAATTATACCACTTAGAGCGATACCACCAATATTATAACAATGCCTAAACGGTGAGCAACAAGTTTACAATTAACATTAGAGATATCAAATGCCTCGTTTAAAATTTTAGAATTGTTGACGAAGCAATTAGAAGGTAGCAGTGTAGAGCTAGACATTTGGAATAGATAAAGAACTTGGACAATTTTCATTGCAAAATTCGTAGCTGGACCTTTTGTCATTCCGTTGATCCAAATTTGTTCTGTAAGTAAATAAATAATCTTTGGTAAACTCAGAGTAAGAATCTCGGCAAACAAAGCATACAAATCAGTCGTGCATGATCCTTGTCTTTGTTTGGTAGTACAAAACCAATCTCTGCCCGCACCAGTCTTCCTATGAGCCCACTGCATGTTACGGTTAGTCTTTACTGATGGACCACCTTTAATAGAGTGTTTTGCAGCCTCTGCTTGAAATTTCGCTTTTATATTAGTATGCCAATGGATACCTGCTACTTTCCTTGATATTTGTGCTCCACTGCTTTGGAAGAAGTCCTGTGCGACTGAAAGGATTCTATATCCATGCTCCATTAGCTTCTCAGAGTACCATGCTAAGAAAAACTCTCCAGTAGCACTACACAGAACTATTCCATTTGGTTGTCTTGTTTCATATAGTTTCCTGGTGGTGATTCTCACTGTTTCTTCAACCAATTCGGACAATGCTGTCCAGGATTGGCCGCACAAATTACTGAGTCAAACGCAGAATGATCCTACCATTGTTTGCTCTAATCTGATCAGAATCTTCTGCGCTTTAGGAGAATGAATCCCTCCGAAATCAGTTATATTTTTTGTCATTAGACTGGCAAATCTCTGGCATTGTCTTTGTAAAAGAGCTGACCAACGAGCAACACCAAACCCCAAACCATTGTAAACAAAGTTACTGAAATTCTGATGAACAAGTTTCTCGTCAGCTTCGCCATGCCTACCCATGTAACGGTTGAGTATCCATTAGGGATATTCTGAATGAGACAACCAGATGATCTTATTTTATACATAAGGAACTAAGAAGACTGCATTTTCTCGTGAAAGTTATCAACCGGAAAATCAACAATTGCCCAGGTTCCTTTCGTGATATTTTGTTGACAATAACAGAGTAAATATGTCTCTTGGGTTGGAATCAAATGTGCAACAACTTGAAATTCAGCAGACACCAGAACAAGGGATCCACTTGGACCAGAAACTCCATAAAGATGACATGTGTTTCCAGGTGCCATCCAGTTAAGCTGCCGCTCATTACGGTCATCAATCCAATCAAACAGTAAAAATGACCCCGTTGCAGCCGCAAAGTACAACGTTGTGAACCCAAGCTGGTTCCTTTGATCCAGGTGAGCACCATATTGCAGGAGAGGGTTTATGATTCTTATATGTTGGGGTTGTGATAACACAGATGCCTTAAGAGACCGGTGAAGGGGAAAATTTCCTTCGGTGTCAATACTGACTAGGTCCAAATTAGTCTTTAAGAGCAGCTCAATAATAGCTCCCACTTTAGATTTTATTACACTAAGTAAGAGCATGATTAGCTTTTGGTCATTAGAACTACTTTGACCAACTGCTCCAAAGAGCAGACACAACTCGATGACAAGCAGAAAAAACTTTCGATTTAGGACAGACTGATTTAGTGTAGTGATACAAATATGTTTATGTGCTTTTAAATACTGGCCCAAAGATTATGTTTCTTTAATTACATATCCATAGATACTTTTTCTGGTGTTTGGAGCTCAAATAAGCATAATCGGGTTCAAAGTATGCCTGGTTAACCTTTTTTGCTGCTACTATAAGCAATGCATCTAAAAGTATTGGTTGGCCAGCCATAGCAGTCATATATGCCACTTCATTAGCTGCCTTCGAATCTGTAGACTGAAAAACGCCAATATATATTAACTCGATCACGTAGATTAGGATTGTTTGTCTCTATTGTAGAATTATTTAAGACAGCCTGAATCATTTGGTGTGGGCCTTCATTTGGCTTCTTTAAATATAATTTGACAGTTGTTGTAAGTAGTTGCAGTTGGACTTGTCGACGTTCTTTTGGAAAGCTCTCCAAAAATATTTCAAGCAGTTCACCAGCATTATTGAAAATGCAGACTTCTTCTTTCGCTGCATCTCCCTTGATTTCAAATTGGTGGGGCAGCTCCTGTTGCTGTTGTCGTCTCCTTAGCTCTGTAACAAACGAATAAGAGCCTTCACAGACCCCATAGCATTCTTCATTTAGAAAGACTTTGGGCTTTCCACATAGGGATGTGGAAAAATGATTTGCAACCTCTTCGTGTTTTCTAATGATAACATGGGTTTCTTCTTTCACAGTCGACGATTGTTTATTTCGCTTCCGACTCCAATTTAGATCTCTGATTTTTTTTCTTACTCGCTCCTTAGTTTGAAAGGAATACAGGATTCCGGTGGCTAATTTAGAAGTCCAGGCATTTTGATATTTCGGTAGTTTCTTTAAATTCTTAATCGTAGTTTTTTTTTGTTTTTAGAAACATAAAAAGATTTATCAACCAAATATTTAACAATTTCACCGGTATAAATTGTATTCGAGAGATTTTTTGTATTGTTTACCTTAGTGAAATAACGAGAGATTTTTACTGGTGTTACGCAATTGTCTTCATCTTTAACAGTGGTTTCACCCTCATCGTCGTAGACATCACAAATCGGATCTCCCAATTCCGGCCAAGTTTCATCAGAAATTTCACCCTAGTAGTCAGCCTCATACTTATCAAATAGTGGATGGTTGAGTATCGGCAACTCCTCTCTGCCACCGGCAGCTACTTGATGGATCTCCTTTAGCTCTGGTTTTTTTATATTGTAGCTATGGTTGTGGTTGAATTCTGTGAAAAAGACTTTTGCCTTTGAATTTCTGATTAGATTTTGGATTCCGGTGGTAGTTATCCTCTCAATATCTTCAATCGCTTTCTTCATTTGATGTCGCAACGAATTCATCTGTTCACAAACCTGTGACCGGAACTGACCGAATTCATCACGGTCGACCAATTCTGCGATCGGAAGAGTGGACTTCCCCCGCAAGGATCACTTTGGCGTCATACCTTTGTTACCCACATCGTAGGATCTCTGGCTCTGATACAAATATGGTAGCGCCAAGCTATGAGATGAAGCAGGCGGCGGAAAATACAGAGAAAGAAGGACGAAAAACAGAAAGATAGATAGCTCTAAACCTAGGTCAGAGTAAAATAGACTTCAGAGAAAATCAAATTCTATTCTAAAAAGTCTGAAAACAAAAGCAGGGTTTAAGACGCCTTAAATAGGAATCGCCTAAATCCCTAATATAAAATATGGAAACAAAAATAAACGTAATTAAATAATATCCTATTAAATCTGAATGTAATCAGATTTAATTTGTTATCTTAAATAAATTCATAAAATATTTAAATAAAAATAAAATATTTAAATGAATTTTTGTAGAGATCTTCCACCTACATCACTGTGTAATCATTAACATAGCCGTGTCTATCTCTGCTTCTCTAGGCGACTTGTGGTATTCCATAACGACCAAAACAGGTTTCGGCTTAATCTATCTGGTGGCACCACCAAACAACCCAGCCTTTGTACTAGACTTTGATATCGAGAATTACTTATCTGCTGACTCTGGGTCAGTTGAATTGGTTGAGTTGGTGGGTGACTCTCAACCAACAGAGGTTCCAGACTGGAAGAGGAAGATGGAAGACACAATGGAAAAATATGAGGAAAATGAGGAAGATGTTGGTACATCGGAGGAAGATGTTGGTACATTAAAGGAAGCTCATCAAAAGGAGGTAGATGAGGAAGAGGAAGAGAATAATGGAGATGCTGATGATGAGCGTGAAGAGGAGGAAGAAGTAGAAGAATCCTCTAGTGATGACTGATTGTTACTGCTTATGTTTTTTTTTGCTTGCAAACTGACAAACACTAAAGATGGTAGTTTTTTTGAAGTGTTTAATGCATGAACCCTGTTATGGCTATGTAATCTCTTTTTTGTATAAATTTTTGATCAGTTTATGAAGCATTGATATTTTGCAAACAACTCTTAGGTCACATTGATAAAGAACTCTCTTACTCTATTTTCAAACAATTATCAAGGAAGTAATCTGCAAACAATTTGCATTCAATCGGTTGTAGAGACTTAGAGAAGGACATGCAAACAATTAACATCCACGTCTTACACATGTGTGTGCAAACAATTCGCATCCTAGTATTTTGATGTTATTTGCAAACAGTTCTCAAATATGTGTGAGAGTTGTTTGTAACTATATAGTATGAGAGTTGTTTACAACTTTTTTTTCCTGAGGGTTGTCTGCAACTCTATTTCCTGAGTGTTGTATGCAACTCTAAAAGGTGGGAGTTTTTATAGTTCTATTACCTGAGAGTTGTCTACAAGTTATATTACCTGAGAGTTGTTTGCAAGTTATATTCCATGAGAGTTGTTTGCAATTATAAAGTGTGAGAGTTGTTTCAGACTACAATCCTTGAGAGTTGTTGACAGATCTATTACCTGAGAGTTTTCAACAACTTTACAAGCTGGGAGTTGTTTGTGACTCTATAACCTGAGTGTTTTTACAACTATAGCCTGAGAGTTGTGTACATGTAAGGTAGTTGTGTAATGTTGTAATACAAACAACTCGGAGTGTGTGTAATAAACAACTCCCAAATTGTTTAGTGTATTGTCCACAATACGCACGATATTACAGACTAATATACCCAATAGATAGATCTTTAAACTAGATACTCACAGGTCCTCTTGTTATGACCTGATTTCAAACAACGGTCACACCTCAGCTTCTTGGTTGTCATTTCTCCTCTAGATAGGATTGGTTTTTTCTTAGGCCTTCAGAGGCGTCTTTTCACGTTGGGAGGCAGAAATTCCACCTCCGACGGATCGTTAGAGCTTGATCTTTCGCCAAAATCGGTTATCGCAGGTATGCTGAAAGAGTAACTTGACCTATAATTCTTAACCATGAAGAACGACTCTATTATAGCTAGAGGATCTTGGTTGGTATACTGAATTGCTGCTAAAGAGTGAGGACATGGAAAACACTCATGTTTCCATGCTCCGCAAGAACATTTGAAATCCAAAAAATTTACAACCGTTACAGGGTCTGAAAAGACTTCGAACAAGGCTGCAGAAGACTTACATACTATCCAAGTTTGGCATTTCTAAATATTCTGCTTTAATTTCTTTTCATACTCTGGGCATAAATTAGTACTCCAGCTAAACCCATCTTCGTATCTTCGTGAAACTTGAGTCATAAGAAAGACTCTAATCTGACTAATCAACTCAGCAATGGGTAGGTTGTAGAATTTTTTGACCCGAGTGCTAAAAGATTCGGCGGCAGTAGAAGCCATAGCCCCGTACCGTTTCCCTTTAACGTATCACCACCTTCACATAGAAAATATGTTACTATATCATTAAAAAGATCTTGGGTGGGAGCATAAGCACATCGATGAAGAAACTTAGCATCCTAAACTTATATTCTCTCTTAGTATATTCTAGAGGTTTTCTCAAATTCTGAACAAGATGGTAATAACAATACGCATGAAAATAGTGTGGATACAAAATAGAAACAATATTAATTATACAGGAATGACGGTCGGAAAGAAATGTGATTTGGCGCTCCAACATATGAGGTTTCAAATAGCCCAAAAACCATAGTCAATTTTCAGAATCCTCAGTGCTTACGATACCAAGTGAAACGGGGAATAGTCCTAGAATACATGACAAACATGGTCAAAAGTTGAACTAAAGCATGGTCTTAATTATAGAACAACTCACATTTATTATTCCTTGAGGGTTGTTTGTAACTATATAACCTGAGAGTTGTTTCCAACTCTATACTAGAGTTTTTTGCAACTTATTACATGAGAGTTGTTTGCAACTTTATCTGAGAGTTGTTTGCAATTCTATTATCTATGAGTTGTTTGGAATTTATAACTAAGATTTTTTGCAATTTTTACACAAACTTAATAATCAATCAAATTATAAAAGAAGTATGAAACTAATCGTTGTTGTCGTCTTTTCCTACGGTAGAAAGCAATACATCCTTATACTTCATGTACAAGTGGGTTCCATCGACATACAACATTGGACGACATGAAGGGAAACCTTAAAGATATGAACTGAATGCTATAAAAAACAATAAGCAGTGATCTTGTTTGCTGTATTGTGCATGTATATGAAAGAAAAACCATGCTCTAAAGCATATCGGTACAAAGATAACCTTGGATTTGTAGTCCCTTCTTCGAAAGCTTTACCAACTCCTGAAATAGCATCAACCTAACTAGTAGTAGCAAGTTGTTGTTTTTTCTGGTCAGAATTAACTAAATCGTTACTACTCTTCCCACTGGTTAGTTGATTATGAGAGGTTCCCTCAAATTTATGCTAAGTTGTTTACGCTTTTGACCAGAATTCTTATCACCAGAACCCTTAGAACCAGAACCTTTATCAAGGACGTTGTTCTATGAGAAAACTAACCTGTTTCAAACACTCCAAATCAAGATATAATTCTAAATCAACAAAATCTTTCTCATTATTAAAGAAACAATTCTTGTGATCCCCGCGGGAGTAGGTAATAAGGTAGTTACCGCAGACCAGCTACTCCCATATGCTCTCCACGTACTCTTGGATACTTTGAAAGTTGTCGAACTCCATGAAAGACACAATTTTAGTTTGGTGACCATGTTTTAAAATATAAACTCATGATTTAGACATATCTTACCCTGCATTGAACAATTATAAATTAGTCACGTGGCAAGTTAGTGATAACAGATAATTCACACTACCACAAATGAACAACTGTCGGTATTACTTCATGAGAGTTGTGTGCAACTCTATTTCTTGGGAGTGGTTTCAACTCCATTTCCTGAGAGTTGTTTCCAACTCTATTTCCTAGGAGTTGTTTGTAATTTCATTATTTGAGAATTGTTGACAGCTCTATTTCCTGAAAGTTATCTGCAACTCTATTATCTGAAAATTATATGCAACTCTATTTCCTAAGAGTTGTTTCAACTCTATTATCTGAGACTTGTTTGCAACTATATTGTCTGAGAGTTGTTTGTAACTCTATTTCTTTAGAGTTGTTTCAACTTTTTTTCCTGAGAGTTGTCTCAACTCTATTATATGAGAATTGTTGACAGCTCTATTTCCTGAGAGTTATCTGCAACTCTATTACCTGAGAATTGTATGCACCTCTATTTCCTCAGAGTTGTTTTAACTCTATTATCTTAGACTTGTCTGTAAATATACTTCCTAAGATTTGTTTCCAATTCTATTATCTGAGAGTTGTTTGCAACTCTAATTAACAAATCGTGTTTTCATTTAACACAATTCGCATCTTCTACATAAATGAAATCAAACAATTTGCATATGTGTCACGAATGTCTGTACACCTGAAACGCATACTCTATATATTGTTTCACGTTCTAATTAACATAGAATACATTAAATACTAGTATATAACTAGTTGAATAACAATTAACGCTTTAGATTAACCTGAAACCAAACAATCACTCGAAAAAAAAACAAAAAACAGAGAAAATGGGTCAAACTAGCTTCACTAGCTCACGAACCAGTAGAATAACACATACCTCAACTCAGAAAATCAAGAAATAACCTCGCAAGTAGTAGTTAAACACCATTGAGTAGACAGAAAAATGTAAGATGAAAAGAGCAGTGGTTGCAAAAACACCATAAACGTATGATCAGCTCATGTACGTGGAAATCATGCGTTAGATGCATTTTATATTAGATTACATAACTATACACAACTTAAACTAGCCAATCACCTGAAAATTATGGAAACCAATGGTTCATGATGATTCTTGGTGGTTTTTGTTGAGCGTATGGTTAGGTGGTTAGAAAGTGGCTTCAAAATTATAAATCTTTAAAAACTAGAAAAGGGGAAGAAAACATGAAATTATCCTTATATAGTTGGTAGAGGGTAATGTAGGTATTAAAAAAAAGTTGGAAATTAGTTGTGAGTATAATAGTTGAGATGTGTATTAAGTGGTAATAAAATGAAATTTTGGCATTAGATGACATTATAATAGTTGAGTAGGTACTTTAGGTGCAATTTCTCTTTTTTAAATTTGTTATCTCATTTACTTTAAGTGTTTTATTTATTTAATTGATTATACCTTTGAATATTTTTTAGTTTTTAAATGCTATAGCAAACTCGTTGATTATAATTTTAAATATTTTTTAGTTTTGAAATACTTTAAATACTTTAGGTGTTTTATTTATTTAATTGATTATAACTTTGTTATTGTTTGAAGTGCTAAAACAACCTGTTTATTTAAAAAAAAAAAGTGTGAATATGATCGAGTCAAAATATTTAAACAATTTAATGTTTTTTTTCGATCAAAAAATAAGAAAAAAAGTAATACTCTAATAAAATATTATAACTTCCATCACGAATTCTTGTTGATTTTTGAATTAAAGAAATTGTTCATATATTCTTTGCAAAATAAATTGTAAAAATATTATATATTTGATTTATTATTTTTTATTTTTGGAAGAAATATTTTTTTTTTATTTAAACTTATATTAAAGGGGATATATTTTTTAGAAAAGTACCTGAAAATACCCACTCAACTATCTTATTACCCGGCGGTACCCGCTTTTAACATAGTGTTACTTAATACCCAGACTAATAAATTGGACAAAAATACCCTTCCACTATATATACCCATTTTTCAATTCTAACCCATTTTTTCGACCCTCCTATCACCCTAAACAAACGCAAAATTCTAATTTTAGAAACCACCAGAAAACAAACCGTTCGACTTCGTGATACTCTCTCTCTCTCAAAACAGAAACCCTACAGCTTCTCACCTTCGTCACTATCGCACCGGTCAGCCTCTTTTACTCAGACAAACTACACACCTTCAAATCTCATTCGACAAAGTTGTCGTGAAGTCGTCTTTGAAAGCTTCTATCTCGTTCTCCGACCGGTGAAATTTAACAGGTATGCATTATCGTGGAAAGTATACTTTTTTTTGCGTTTTTGACGAATTTGAACCACTTTTTTCTCTTAATTCACAATATGCGAGGCTGTTGATACTAGAATGAAGTATCTACTGACGATAGTTGCTCAGTTTATGGGTTTATAGTCGAAGCCAGGGTATAATTTTAGTTGCATGTAATACTGATACTCTCCTGAGAAATATTATGTATGTTAGATCTGCATTAGGTAGTTCATTGTTGATTTTGGTGTTTGTTGCATAATTCCCAGATCCCTGCAACGTGCATGTAAAAAGTGTAACAGTTCGCATCCTGATAACCTACTATTCAAGCAATTCGCAGCTCAGTTAATATTTATACTTATTTGCATACAGTTCGCAGCTTGAGTTATCTAATTCGCATCATGTCAGAACTTATTTCGCAGCTTGTCTGTTAAGCCAGTATTTATATGTATGCGGTTCGCAGCTTGTGATGCGAATTATTTGTGACATTCCAACTGATTTGTGTTTGTGCAGGAAGAATGACAACAAAACCCAACTACTACAGATCAGGGTTGGTGAGCCTTCTAAAGCTACTAAAAGACATGCGTATTACAAGGGCCCACATTGAAGCTGCAAGAAACACACCCTTCTACACGCTTCTGAAAACGGCGTTCGAAATCCGTAATGAGGAAGAGCTGCCTAGGAAAAAATTCTACTCAATCATTCAGTATATCCTCAAGAAATTCTCTCTGGAAAGAGACGCCTTTAGGATTGGCAACAAGTATGTAAAGCTAACTACAAACGATATCAAGATCATATTCGGGCTGAGGCATGACACCGAGAAAATGGAGTTAACAAAAACCGGCGCTTTTCAAAACAAGTATGCAGCCGGCCAGGAGGACGAATCAAGGATGATGAAGAAATACTTCATGTCAAAAACTGGCAGGAAAGTATCAGCTAGTAATACCAAAACAATAACAAATTCCATCATAAAGGTACGTCTAAAATGGACTTCATCTTTATAAAGCAAGATTCTGTACATTTCTAACATAGAATGTTGTCATTGGTTTTACAGGAGGGTATAGAGAAGGCCATAAACGAAGGAGGGGAACATGAATTGGAAGACGTGGCGAGGCTGTTGATACTGTTTTTGTGCTCCACGCTATTCTACTCCGTATCTGGAGATATCTTGGGCTGGAGCACGGTTTATTACGTTGAATACCTCAACAGAATAAACAATTACGACTGGGCTGGATCGATTCTGTTCAAGCTTCGACAGTTTATCAGGAGTTGCTTAGCAGTAGAAAGAGCCGATAAAGTCGTCGGCAGCGTCGCCCTTGTAGTTGTAAGATTGATCTATTCAATATAACAATTAGTTATGTACATAGCATCATGTTGATAAAACTTGTCCCCATGCAGCCCTTCATCATGGAGCACACAACAATCGGCCACGAGGTAGCGAAGCCAACCTCGATACCAAGGTTCTTCAAATGGTTGGGGTTAGAGTGCCACGCATCAACCATGGACTATCTTATTAAAACAACCTACCTGGATGATGACCAGGTATAAGCTTAATATATGTATTGAACTTGGGGTGCATACAGTTCGCAACCTATGATGCGAACTGCTTATAAAAATATCTCAAACATTTCGCAGCCTGATATGAATTTTACTTCTCAGCTTCATGTTCAGCACAGTTCGCATCATATGTTTAATACTTAGTTCGCATCATATGGTTTACACTTAGTTCCCATCATATGTTTTACATATAGTTCGCATCATACTGTCCCATAATCATTTCGCAGCTTAACATGCGAAATGTGATTTAAAACCACACAGTTCGCATCATATGATGCGAACTGCTTATAAAAAACAATTTGTTTGTCTACACCCTCATACTTTCGAAACAATTAATTTACTTACATGTGCATCTGTTGGTAGGTTTTTGAAGGTCCATTACAGCTTACCGAGGCTGAAATTGAAGCTTTCGGAGAAAGAGAAGATGATGAAGATGGTGAAGATGCAGAAGTAACGGTACCTCCTTCACCGGAAGAAAGACCTAGGAAGAGGTCGAAAAGCACAGCATCAAAACCAAAAAAAAGGAGACCAGCATCACAGAATGTAACAAATAAGGTGATGTCTCCCACACTCGAACACCCAACACCACCCGAGCCATCGATTCCACCACCAAGACTCCCAAAGAAAACAATTCCACCACAACCCAAAGGCAAATCCAGGCAAGAGCCCTCCGACACCGACACAACCAGTATGAGTGAAACGATCGGTGATTATTTATTCAAACGCAGAGACCCTAATCCCGATATTGCTGCTCAATCAAAGCGTTTGAAGACGTACGCCGACAAGAACAAGTACGAGCGAAAAATAGAAAAACAGGCCAGAGAAGTAAGTATGACTTGAACCTTAAATAATCACTACAATCAGCACTTAATATGTTTATAAAAAGTTTGCTATCATTTTTGCAGCTGAAAGAATTGAAACGCAAGATAGCGGAACTTGAAGCACAACAACTCCACAATGCTATCTCTCTGCCAATCTGCCGTACTGAAAGCCCAATAAAGCAGGTACCAACAGCACTTCCAGAGGGACAAAAATCCACTGATCAGCAAGCATCCGTGTCTAATGCTGATCAGCACACATTTCTTCCTGGAGTACTGCCGGAAGAAAGGGACGATGATGCCCACAATTCACCCATCATGGAGACACATACACAGGAGGTAGATAATGTAAGTAGATGATATGATGTTATCAAACAAATATCAGGTTGAGCTGCGAATTATGTAATAAACTGGTTGGTTATTACTGGTTGGTCATTCCAAACGTTTCGCATGTTGAGCTGCGAATTATGTAATAACCTGGTTGGTTTTTACACAATTTGCATGCTAAGCTGCGAATTGTTAGGAGTGAATAACATAAATATCAGGTCAGGATGCGAAATGTGATTACACAATGATTAACTTATGCTTAACCCTTCCACCCTTTTTTTTATTTTATTTTTGTATGAAATAGGAGACCGAAAGACAACAACAACACCAGCAGAAACAGCAAGCCCAACAGCAACAACAGCAACAACAACAACAACACAAACAGCAACAACAACAACACGAACACGAACAGCAACAACAACAACACGAACAGCAACAACAGCAACAACAACAACAACATCAGCAACAAGAAGAAGAACACCGCCAGCAAAAGCAACAAGAAGAAGAACAACAACAACACCCCCAACAACAGGAACAATAGGAACAACAGCAACAACAACAACAACAACACGAACAGCAGCAACAACAACAACAGCACCAACGAGAAGAACACCCCCAGCAACAACAACACGAAGAACACCCCCAGCAACACCAGCAGCCACATGTTCAACACGAAGACCGGCAACAAGGACAAGAAGAACAACAACAGCAGCAACAGATAACCTTGGCGAAGAGAGAAAGGCTAACTCAAGAGGTAGCACCTCAAGAGTCAGAACCTGTCCATCCCGGTGAGAAGACAGAACTACTCAGCCAGGAAGGACCATCCTTAGAAGACAAAACCACTTCTTCGGTGGAACCTCAAAGACCAACGGTGCTGTCAGCAAAGTCAGAATTGCTAAGCCAACGTCAAACTGTAGGCCCGGTAACAAATCAACTGCCAGCTCCAGAGTCCCACGATAACACAGTAGGTTTACCTGATGCTTTTGTTGATGGTATTAGTACTCAAGTTTCACAGACATTTTTAAATGAAATTGATAATGTATATTACGATTCTATAATACAACGGTCTCTGGAGAACATGTCGGAGGATGACATTAATGATTTTGCCGACACGATCCAGCCTCTATGCCGAACAAGTCAACGGCAGTGGTTGTCGCTGACCGTGCGGTAAGGCCTACTTACAATGATTTCGCATCATAACATGTGACTTGTGGCAAATGCTGATTGGAGTATTACAAAAAAATATCAGGGTATGATGCAAACTGTTCAGTGGAACCTCGAATAGTTCGCACCCTACCCTGATATATAATAATAAATTTATTTAACTGCTATCTTACAGTTCGCAGCCTAAGCTGCGAACTGTTTGGACTCGTTGCACTTATAATCACTGACGCCCTCTACTTTTGATTTTTGTTTCATACTAAGCTCGAGACAGTTAATGAGATAGAGAAGCCAACTTTTGCACTACTGACACAAACGCAGCCTCAAGTGGCAGAGGAAGAAGAGTTCGTAATAACAATGCGGGAACCGCTAGTAGTAGAATACAGCGACTGGCCAAAGAAAACCAAAGTAACTGAGTGTATCGATCTGGCACAATACCACAAAATACAGTTGGTTAAAGCCTACGAGAGTGACACCCCTGATCCAGTGGTATGGCAGTTACCGGAGTCCAAGTTTACGTACGGAATCAGGGTGCAAGCGAGTGATCTCATGGCACTACCTTTAGAACTGGAGCTGGACGTAAAGGTATTCAATTGTCAACCAACTTTATTTTCAATGTTTCAAATATGTATTCTATATTTAACATAAATCTACAACTCCTTTGTTAGCTTATCGATGCTTGGATTCGAAAGATGCTTGAAGATGCAGACTACAAAGTTCCATGCACTAAAGCTAAGGGAGAGCATCACGACGCCATACTGATTTCTGGCATGACTGCGGTAAGTTTAGCTCACGTAAATAGACCAAAGTTCTCAGAAATGTTATCACTTTAATATACTCTTGCTTGGATGCAGCATCAAATGAAAGCAGGGTGGCAAGTGGAAAATCTGGTGGACATGGCTTTTAGGAAGGGGCGCAAAAATGCCAACATCATCATGGTTCCAGTGTGCACCGAGTCGAAGGACAATACAAACCACTGGACGTTGCTCGTCATCGACGTTGACGCCTGCACAATTTCAAACTACAACTCGCTTCTGCCTAAGCTTCATGCCATAGACAACACCGCAAGAACACCTGCACTACTGGTAAATATTCCAAACTATACACTTAAATCTGAACACATTTTAAGTATGCATGCTGCAAAATGAGATATGGTATGTTGCGAATGAGTGAGTAATCAAGATGTTTTTTCGCAGCCTGTCCATAACTTAATTCGCAGCCTGTCCATAACTTAATTCGCAGCCTATATATGTTGGATACAATTCGCAGCTTGTTCACAACTCAATTCGCAGCCTATCAAGGCTGTCATACAATTCGCAACCTAAGATGCGAATTGTGTATGATTTATTGTCATATAATTCGCAGCCTGAGGATGCGAATTGTATGTTACCAACTGTTTTTGTTTTTGTGCATATTCCTAACACTAATTATTATACACAGATCAAATATTTGTTGGATAGAGGATTCCTACCCAAATATAGTACAGGATGGAAGGTGAAAGTGGAAAGAGGCTTCCCACAACAAAAAAAAGGCACCGTGGACTGTGGTGTCTTTGTCTGCAAATATGCAAGGGATATTATTGAGCATGGATCAGTCCAGAAAAAATACGATACAGATATGGTGACTGCCTTAAGAGCAGAAATGTTCTATTACTTTTTAAATGACATAGACACCGTCACATATGGCTGATTCGTGTATTGCTTCTAAATACATTAGTTGCTTGTAAATACATATGTGTGTTGTAAAAAAAATTTTGTTGTGCATACATAAACAAAATTGTGATATATAATGAATATTCATTATCTTTTAGTTCGCATCATAACCTGATATATAATGATTGATTATTATCCTGGTATGTATGAACAGTTCGCAGCCAAACTTGTATGAATACTTCGCAGCCTAAATTATATCAAATAGTTCGCAGCCTAACCTGAGAGATGGTTATCACTACACACACAATTCGCATCCTGGTATACCAGCTTATAACCTGTTCGCAGCCTGGTGCATAAATAAAATATTAAATAACATCATTCAAGAATACGAACCGGCTATGGTGTATGCCTTGGTAAACGTTTTCTGCATTGAGCACGCAAAAAACAATCTAATCATGTCCAGAACCCATTAATTGCTGATTGGACATGGAGGCTATGTAATGATCACCTCCTTTCCCTATAAATAACACTAGAAAACTAGAGGCTATTTTTAAAACAAACTCTACATTTTAAACCAGAGCTATTTTTTAACAAACTCATTTCCCTCGTCTCTTCGAATTCAAAAAGTCATGTCTTTTTCCACCACCACAACCACCACCTCATACTCAAACTCTGGTTCACTCGGTTCTCTGGGTGACTCCTGGTCATCCTTAACCGTTAACTGGAGTGATGAGTTGATCATGCCAGCAGCAGCACCAAACAGCCCAGTATCTGTTTTTGGGTTAGACATATATGATGACTACTACTCAATTGACTCTCAACCATTGGAAGTTGTTCCACAGCTTGCTGCTGAACCTCAGCCAGAACAGGTTCCTGCTGCACCTCAGCCAGAAATGGTGCAACCTCAAACGGCAGAGGTTCAAAACAACAAAAGGAAGAGGGAAGACGAAGGTGGTCCATCGAGGACAAAATTTTTAAGCATGATGGACGTTGATGTTGAAGCTGAGGATAAAGAGGAGAAAGGGAAAGAGAAAGTCGAAGACAAAGATGATCAGCACAAAAAGGAGAAAGAGGAAACAGTTGGTGATGAATCATCTACCAACTGCTAGAGTTGGTTTTTGTTTTTTGTTTTTTTGAAATGCAACTAACTAGCAACAGCAGCTTGTAGTGATATGTGTAAACAGTTGTTAGTTTCTGGATATATTTTGTAATCCTCCTTTTTGTAATCCAACTTGTAATCCTCCTTTTTGTAATCCAAATATATTTTGTACATCATTCGCATGTTAACCTGCTATATTACTCATTTTTTAACCTTACTGAATATCCTGGTATTTTATTAAATAACAATTCGAAGCTTATCACATGACAAATATCAGGACTCCTAACTGAACTCCATTCGCATCACAATTCTGGCACTAATTCGCAGCCTATCATACGAAACGTACGATATGATAAATGTTTGATATGATTTTACTAATGATTCGCACCCTGTTAAAATTTCACATAATTGTACATAATTCGCATGTAATCCTGATAGATGTTTGTAATCCGACTTGTAATCCTCCTTTTCAACCTTACTGAATATCCTGGTATTTTATTAAATGACAGTTCGCAGCTTATCACATGACAAATATCAGGACTCCTAACTGAACTCCATTCGCATCACAATTCTGGCCCTAATTCGTAGCCTATCATGCGAAACGTAAGATAAGACAAATGTTTGATATGATTTTACCAATGATTCGCACCCTGTTAAAATTTTACATAATTGTACATAATTCGCATGTAATCCTGATAGATGTTGTAACAAATATGTATGCGTATTGTACATAATTCGCAGCACAGGATGCGAAATGATCACAACTCCAATAGTAGCAAAAACAAAAAACACAGGAATGTACAAATGTCTAGTTTGATGTACAAAACAATAACTATGCTAAAAAAATAAATGTCCTTAAACTGGAACATCACAAGTCCTCCGGTTATGGCCTGATTTCGAACATCGGCCACACCTTAACTTCTTGGTTGAAATTTCTCCTCTAGAAGGGATTCGCTTTTTCTTAGGCCTTCCGGAGCGTCTCTTAACGTTCGGAGGCAGAACTTCAACAAAAGAAGGATCGTTAGCGTTGGACACTTTGCCGAAATCAGTTAGAACTGGTATGCTGAAAGAGTAACTTTCCCTGTAATTCTTAACCGTAAAGAAGGGTTCTATTACAGTCAATGGATCTTGGTCAGTGTATTGTAATGCCTCTAGAGCATGAGCACATGGAAAACACTCTTGTTTCCATGATCCGCATGAACATTTGAAATCCAACAGATTAACAACAGCCACAGGAGTCGAAAAGACTTCGAACATGGCGGAAGAGGACTTACATACTACCCAACTTCGGCACATGTCAACATTCTGCTTTAGCTTCTTCTCGTACTCGGGAACCAAATTAGTACTCCAGCTGAGACCTTCTTCGTATCTCCGTGAAACCTGAGTCATAGGCAAGACTCTAATCCAATCAATAAACTCAACAATTGGTAAGCCGCAATATTTTTTGATCTGATTGTTAAACGATTCAGCTGCGGTAGAAGCCATAGAGCCGTATCGCTTCCCTTTTACGTAAGCTTGGGCATACTTTTCAGGGGGTAAATTTGCAAGAAAATCACTCATTCTCTCACCACCTTCACATAAAAAACCTGTTAGTATCTCTTTAAAAAGCTCTTGACTAGGAGCGTAAGCAAGACGGTGGAAGAAACTCAACATCTTTTTTTTATACTCCCTGTTAGTATGTTCCAGTTTGGCTCTCAAATTCTGCATGAGATGGAAATAACAGTACGCATGATAGCAGTTTGGATACAAGACAGAAACAGCATTAACAATACCAGCATGACGGTCTGAAATAAATGTAATTTGGCGATCCAGCAAATGTGGTTTCAAACACCCCAAAAACCACATCCAATTGTCCCAATCTTCAATGCTAACTACAGCAACAGCAACATGGAATAGTCCTGGAAAAAGGCAGATCAATTAAACACTACAACAGTATGCAAACATTTAAAAATTGTAAACAATTCGCATGATGTCTTGTAACAATTCGCAGCTTGTCATGCGAAATGTATGTGACATTTTAATTGATCATGCAAACAGTTCGCAACTTGTTATGTGAATTCGCAGCTTGTGGAAACTTTAAATAATACCTAACTCAAGCTGCGATGTAAGTACAGTTTATTCAGCATAATACCTAATTCGCAGCCTCAACTGCGAAATGTGAGGATCACAACCCTGCTTAATTCGCATCACCTGCTGCGAATTACATCAGCATTTTCACACAAAAACATCGTTCATTAACTATATAAATGTAACTAACCGTTGTTTCCATCCTTTTCTACAGCAGTGAGCAATGTACCCTTGTACTTGCCATATAAGTGGGTTCCATCGACAAACAACATTGGACGGCATGAATGAAAACCACTAAGGGACGAACCGAATGCTACAAAACAGCGCTTGAATCAGTTTCCAGCTGACAACTCCAACTGGCAGTCTGAAGTAATATCCCGGCTCTTCAAGCGTTTGAAGTATCCGCTTAGTAAACTAAAATAACTTGAACTATCTCCAAAAACTCCTCTCCTAGCCTTCTCTAAAGCATTCCATGACAAACGATAAGAGATATCAAGACCGTAATCTTGTTTGATAGTCGATTGTATGGTTTTGGCTGTCAACGAATGGCAGGTCCGGAGAGAATCCTGAATTTCCTCTGCAATCAAATCTGATGTCAAATGCCTGTGCCGCTTATGCTTATGCTTCTGGGAGAAAACATGACTGCAAGTATGGTACGGGAAATGCTTCTTTATCGTCATAAGGCCGGTGCTTGAGTCAATAGATGCATAAACCCTCCATTTGCACCCGCTTGTGAGCTTATTTTCACAATAAGCAGTGATCTTATTTGTTGTGTTGTGCAGGTATTTGAAAGAAAAACCATGCTCTAACGTAAACTTGCACAAGGATAACCTCAGACCGGCAGCACCTTCTTCAAAAGCTTGACCCACCCCTGTAATAGCATCAGCCCAACCAGCAGTAGCAAGTTGTTTTTTCCTCTGATCAGAATTAACTAAACCGTTACTACTCTCCCCGCTAACTATTTGATCAAGAGATGGTTCTACCAAAACCAAGCTACGCTCTTTACGCTTACCACCAGAATCCTTACCACCAGAGCTCTTATCAACAGAACTTTTATTACCAGAACCCTTATCAAAGACGTGTTGTTCTATGAGAAAACTAACCCGTTTTAAACGCTCCAAATCAAGATATAACACCAACCCAGCAAAATCACTCTGGTTATTAAAGAAACAATTATTGTGATCCCTGCAGGAGTAAGTAATTAGGTACTCACCTGTGGCAAGCTCCTCCCATGTGTTCTCTACATAAGCTTGGATACTTTCGAAGCTTTCAAACTCCGTGAAAGGCACAATTGCAGTTTGGTGACCATATTTAAAAATACAAACTCGTGATTTAGACATCTCTTAACGTGGACAATACAAGTTATTTGTTATTAGTCTAAAAAACTAGGTGTAAAATATTTACTACTGCATCAAACAATTCGCATCCTAATATGCGAATTGTGTATACCTACAACTATCTATTCGCATCCTGTCCTGATATTTGTAGGTAACAAAGTCCTGATATTTGTCATTAGTCACAAAACTGTGCAGATTATTTACTGCACCATCAAACAATTCGCATCATAACATGCGAAATGTGTACATACATCGAGTAATTCGCAGCTTGTCCTGATATTTGTGTATATCTACATATATCTATTTGCAGCCTCTCCTAATATTTCTATGTAGCACCGGTCCTGATATTTGTTTTGAAATACAATACTCTAACTGACCTAAAAACTCGTAATCTACACATTACCCACAAACTAAAGCACTACGAAATTAGAATATAACATCAGAAAACAAGGACGTAACTATATAGCGAACAATATTAACTAAACAGATCACTATAACCAAAAAAATAGAGAAAAGCTCGAAATCAGGCAATGGCATCTAAAAACAGTAGACTAGAACCTATTCCAACAGAGAAAACGAATAAAAAACTTCGAAATCGGTAGGTAATTACCTAAAAAGCTCGCAACACGGTTACTTGTAAGCTATAAGATTCCAAAAAGCGACGATCAACTCTTGTACGTATAAAACAGAGGTTAGACAGGTCTAACACAACAACTTACATAAAGAAACAAACCTTTAGCAGCTTCCGATCACCGGAAAATGTGATTTCAACCCAGCTCGTGGTGGTTGGTAGGGTTAGGTGGTTAGAGCGGCTAACAAATTCAAATCTTCAAAAAGCTAGAAAAAATAGAAAGAAAACAGAAAAAGTGGTTTATATAGTGGGTTAAAGGTAGTTAGGGTATTAAAATAAAATTAGGTTGTAAGTAACAATAAAGTAGTTGAGATGGGTATTAAGTAACAATTGATCAAACCTTGGGTGGTAAGTGACAATTGAATAGTTGAGTGGGTACTTTAAATGCAATTTCCCTATATTTTTCCTAATTTAAACTTATACTAGACTGATATTATTATGTTTACTATTATTTTTTTAACATATTGACTCTACATGCCAATCTTTGCAGAGTCGAACGGATGTTTAGAAGATCAACTTGATTACTCTAAAGTACTATTTTAGGTATTTTCCGTTAATATTGATTACTCTAAAGTAGGTATTGTTTGTCATTGCCGAACCAAAAGAGTTTGATTTGAAGTTTGGTCGTATTGTCGAACATTTGAATTTTGCTTTATTTTATGTATAGGGAGTTTGTCAATCATAACTTTTTCTTTACTTTTGGCCGCATGTGATCGATCTTGCCAGATTTGATGTGAATGAATAAATGGGATTGGTTGTATGTGTCCTTTGTCTGATCCAATTACTTTTGGTCGAATTTTCATGGTTCTGAATAGTTCGAGATTTACTGTCGCTATTTCTATCTTGTTAAAAACTTCGCAAACTAAAAGCTCTTTCGAAAAAAATATATTATATTTGTATCTGAAAAGTTAATATATGTTCATGTGTACTATCCTTCGAAAGCTCGATTTATTCATAGCCTTTATTACGATCGTGGAGTTTACCAACTATCTCTTCAAAAGCTCGATTTACTCATGCCTTCAACATTTGTGAGAGATTTCCATGACAAGTTGGGGTAAATCAGGTGGCTTAAATCGATATCTAATCTTTCGACTATCACATTTTCAGTCATTTAGTCTCTCGACTAAAAAAATTACAGACGATGGTCTTTTAACTATTAAAAATCTATAAAGTTGGTCAACACGCGTAGTATTCTCTTTGGTTCTGCCACGTCTCACCATAGTTAAATAATTTTTGTGTCACAAATAGTCCTTCGATTTTTATATTCATTTTTACCTTTCAATCTATTTTTATTTTTTGTGAAACAAAGTATTTCAAAAATTGTATACTATGTTTAACTTTAATCATTTCTCTCATTCTCCTCCATTTTCTAAATTTGCATATTCTTTGAATTTAATATTTTCTCTCTCATTCTCCTCCTCTCTCCCTCGCTTTGTGGCTCTTTTTCTACTAATTTATAATCTCACTTATAATCTAAATTAATACTGACATTTTCAAGATTTCTCAATAAAATCATTGAAGTGAACATTTAACTAAGCCAATAATAAATCTGATGCATTGCTATAAAACGAGTGTGAACCTCAATATTATACAGAAAAGAGATCAATAACAAAGTTACTCTATATCACTTCCAAGTATATAATCTATAAATTCGAGTTATTTATTCTAATTTGATTTTTATCATACGAATTGTAAAAGAGGCTCCAAAAAATTTAATTAGTAACCACATTATTTAGGATCCACATCGGCTGGATCCGTAAACTCGAAAAGTCTCACACACGAGCGGCGATTACGGCCGGTGCAGCAACGACGGCAGAGTTAGGAATTACAAGAACCTAGTGGACATTGGTTCTTGCTCGTCGATGTCGGTGAACAAATCTTTTGGAACCCTAAACTTGCGCTGTATGCACAGATTAGAGCGATTCCACCAATGGAAGCAGAAATCAAGACGAATCTGACGCAGGTGAGGAATATGACGACACTAAAGACAGGTTAACAAACTTAAATTAAGAATTTAATAATTCTTTTCTACTTCGGATAATGTTCTGAATATTAAGATGATTCGTGTTTATGTGGTATAGTAGTTGACTAATAGTGTAACTATTAATTCTTTATAACAGTTTGCTTCTGCTAAATTGTTTAGGCGAACTCTTTATTTTCTCGGCAACCAAACTTTAATTTTTTGTAAAAACGCGAATTGAAGTAGACAGTACTTTTATGATCAAAATTGGTAGTAATAGGAAGATTAATATCTCCAAAACTTACATTTTTTTGAAATACTGATTCAACAAAAAAAATGAAATTTTATAATGACTTTCCAGTTCTTTGGAAAAAAACTCCACATGTTGTTGCTTTCTTCTTCAATTGTTAGTAATAGAACTTGAAACAGAGTATCAAAATTTTTGTGATACTATGTTTTGATAAGAATAAAAAAATAAAAAATAATTTTATAGATTGCACATTAAATGACAGAAAAAATAATAGTCGAGGGACTAGATAGCGATTTAAGTCGGGTAAATCACATCGTACTTTGTTTCCTTAGGACATGTATGGCGTAACGGTACTAGCCCATAGAGGATGGGTCTTTCCAAATGTCTCTCCGTGGAGTGAATGTTATGGTGGGTTTAGCCACTGCTTATGTCGCTAAATAGGTAAAGTCAATGATGTTTTTTACACATTAGAAAGATTATCCTATCCATAGCCTAAAAAACTTTCTTGAAGAAAATAGTTGTTTTCACTACCCCTATTATTTTAAAAAATATTAGTTGCAAAAAGAGAGAGTAACCCAGAAACCTATTAAAATAGAGGGGATAGATAAAAAGCTCATGATTATTTATGTTGAAGTCCTGAAGAATACTATGGATAAAGAGGAAAAAAATAGAATTTGTGATAGAGTTGTGATATGTGAATGACGATGATTATTCCCAAAGCTTTAGGCTTCTGGAAAAAAAGTAGACGAAATCTTGTAGTGACTATGCAATAAAGAAATAAATGGGAAAGAACTACAGTAGTGGTTCAAAGCATGAAAAATGTTTTATCGATCCTTCTTTGATACCCCCAATGGGAAACTTGTCATGTCGGTTATTTGTTGTATTACCCAATGAGAAGAATTTGCCTTATGTTACTCCCATTATGATTTTGGAGGAAGAAGTGGTGCATGCAGTGGCGTAGCCAGGATTTTATCCTCATGAGTTCTTGGTTATTTTTCAAAAATGAAATAGCAAAAATAGAAACTTTTAGACTTTTATGCACCATGTATGATTTTTATTTTTTGTTATTTGGTTAACTAGTGTTTTTTATATTCATGAATCCATTATGTATTGTTATTTTCTTCAGTATTTTTCCAATTTATAATCATGAGCACACCAAGGTTATCAGGCTTGACGATGTTTCCTCACATTTAGGTCTTTTCATCTTAGTTTTTTTTTACTTATCTTCATGTATTGTGTGTGTATCTTGACACATCTTTGATTGTGTTGAGATCTGTAAGAGTCAAGAGACGAAAAATCTATGATATAGTCAATGTTAAAATTAGGTTCTTATTAAAGACAAAAAAACAATATACATAGAAAGGGTTTTAAGCAATCCTTGAAATTTTCTAAGGTAGATATGCAATCATGTCAGTTAACTTTATTTATATTTATTAACTTACTTAGGTTCGTGTTTAATTATATTTTCTTTTCTTCACCTTAAATTACAACATTTTGTGGCTTTGAAATTGAAATTATCTTTAACTAATATACATTGTAACTAGTATATAGAACTTTGAAATTTAAAGATCACACTTAATTTAGATGGAAGATATCGTGCGGTTTTATAAATGTTTTATGAAACCATCTGCTATGATTCGAATTCGTAGTCAATTATATATATAATAGAATAAGTTAACAATTGAATCTAACTTTTTTTTATTCTCGTTACACATTTCTAATAGCGCGAAAAAGAAAAAAAGGGTACTCCAAATTGTTAAAAAATAGTGATCAGTATTACTTGATAAAATTTTGGCTGAGGTTTGAACCCAAGATCTATGTGTTCCTACCTCAGCTTTTTCTATTGGGATATGATAAATTTCAGTATTTTGTTAGCTTATTAAAAATATATAGATAAATTTGTGGGTTCCTCGACACCACAAACCCCACCATAGCTCCGCCTATGAGTGCTTGTCTCTATTTTTGCCACGAGTCTAAGGAATATCATTCAAAACGATCCTCACTTCTTCTACTAGAAGGTATTTCTTCTGAGACCCGAGTCTCAGATCCGTATTTATACCAGACGTTTTATGAAGCAATGACCCATATAAAGCAAGAGAGGTTGCCTCTCGTATGATGACATCATACTAGTATTGGGTGCTTTCCCGTCTGATTATCTATGAATTACGTTTATTGAATAAATCTGAAGTTATTGTAGATATTATTTAACCTATTTGATATGGTGGCGGGAGTTAAAAAAGATGGAAAAATAATAATTTCATGATATATGACAAATAGTTTTGATGATGGATGAACGTCTGAGGAATCACACGTAAAACAAAACGAGAAACCAATGTAGAAGAACAGGTTTCGCTAGAAAAAGACTCGGAAAGACTTGAGAGGTTACTTCGATCAACTAGTGGTTGCACTGAAGAAAGGATAGAATAATGTTGAGTCACAACTAGTCGATCGAGAGAAAATATTTGTTGAGGAGGGTCAAACACGTGTGTGAAGTTACTAAAATAGACTGACAAAGTTCGAGGAAATCTTCTCCGAAGTTTTAAAATAAAAAATTAGATAGTTCCACGGAAGGTGTGGAATAAGTAAGATAAAAGAAGAAAAGGTTGTTTCACCGACGGGTATTACCGAAGAAACTGATATGGGAGAAAGAGCTTTGCCTTCCAAATTGGACGAAGAATAAAAAAATAGGTTTTTCACCCGGAGGTGTCGATGAACACTAGGTTATCACGTCTTAAAAAATTTGATTGAGAATGGGTTCATCAAGCCTACAGGTTTCATACATGAAGGGTTTTGTTGGCCAAATCTTAGAGAGTTGGTTTGACTTATTAATTTTTTTGTGAATCTATGTTCCCATCATTTTTTTCATATTCGTAATTTAAAATTTAAAAAACACTCATCACTTGTTTTTATTATTTTGTCCTCACGGTATTTTCAAATTTTTAATTTTATGTTATTAATCATTCTCAAACACTTATATCAACAAACACAAGATTTAACCCAATTGAATCCAACATATATATACTTTACTTTATAAAATTAAATTCTAAAAATAAAAAAACCCTAAATTTGATAAAAATTATCCATGGAAAAAGAATACACCAAAATAAAAAAATTAACAACATAGAACATCACACAATCAACCAACAATGAAATTTAATCTTGTTTTTAAGTCGTACATTAACGTAACTTGAAAATTTGTGCTAAAAAACCATTTTAGAGTAAATTCCGATTTCTGCAGATTTTAGCGACAAACACCGGTATCTCGGAATCAATTATTTTTGCACAGAACAACTAATTCCGAGATACCATTCAGAATCAGTCCTTTTTGCATAAACAACTGATTCCGAAATATTACCCCGGAATCAGGCATTTATCGCTAAAACCTACAAAAATCGAGATTTATGATTAATATATATATATATATATATATATATTATTTTTATAAAAAAATAACACCATAATTTTTTTTCTTAAATATAAAAAAATAACCTATTTATAGGTAAAATAACTTTCCCCACTTCTTCTTCACTAACTCCAACAACTAAAGTCTTGTGCCATCAAATGAAACCATACCTTTATAATAAACATGTGACCTATGAAAACCTACTTGTGCCATCAAAGTAGGAAACAATTATGCATAAAACAACTGAAAGGAAAGTTTGTAGATTAAAATTTAGCTAAGAGAATGTTCTATTCATGGTGTGTAGAGTTGAAATGTTTCACGTTTTATAGATGAACTTTTGAATCCAGTAATGTGTAAGTCATTGGTTTGAATTTGGTTGTTACTGTGTAGGTTCCTTCTTAGTTCGGTCAAAAATTTACAAGGTTTTATATGTTTGTTGTGAAGCAAGACTCTTCTTAGTACCTGATCCTTTATTTGGAAATTTCAAAAACAAATATTAGAGTCATAAATTTTTTGCATTCGCGTTCGGTAGTTCTTCATCCATGTGTAAGTCTTTGTTCGTTTTTTTTTTATCATATCAAGCTCTACCCTTTCGTATGTATTCGTTTGTGCCTTCACTATACTTAGTGACTCTAAAATAAGGCATATATGTCTCTGTTTGGACTACAAATATAATCCCTTAGACTAAAAAAAATGAGGTCTCCCTTGTTGAGTGTTATAGGGTGGTTCAGTATGACCATAAGCCTTCTTGAAGTGAATCTAGTCCTTATCCTACAGAATATTTAAGGAGGTAAAATATTCCTTACAAGAAGGTCATATTACTTACTACAACATGCCCGGTAGTTTGGGAATCGAATGATGTTGAGAAGTGCAACTAGTTCTCCTTTCTTCGACATAACAAATCTAACTTTGAATTTTTAGAACTGAAGCTCGTTATCAGTTATGATTACTCTTAGAACTTCCTATCTAACAATAAATGTTAGTTCCAAAAAATAGATAGCCTAATTTTCTTGTATATTTTCTAATTGGTTTGCCCCACCTATTTGGGGAAGTAGTTTAGAACCACCATAAAGTATTGGCGACCATTTTATACTTTAGGAAGGGGTCCTATTATATACATATATGTTGAAGGGAATTACTTTATAGATGTACTTAATGAGTAATACTAAGATTTGAATTTATATTATCAAATCGATGGTAAGTATCACATTGTTAACAGAACACCTTGGAACCAATATGTATTGATAGTCAGTAGTACGAGCTAGTCACACATAGCATAAATTTGTTATTTTGATGCTTCTAGCCTCTATTTTATTTCTACAAAGTTTCTATTTAGTGAGATATGCATTTATTAGGGTTCTTCGGTCTGAGGGTTCGTAAATTACCATGATCTTAAATGTCATCTTAACAAGTTAAACTTTATTAGGTTTGAATATGGTGGCTCTCATTTAAGACCAAGCAAATGGTATATATGATACCTATGAAAGAGGCAAGTGTACCTACTACTATATTTTATGCTTGAAGTACTTGTTCGTACTCAATTTCTTCAAATTTTGTATCTTTGGTTTGTAATATTTTCAGATAGGTGATGAGTTTATATTTTTATGCTTCAGCTTAAGGAATTTTATGCATCAAGATCTACGTATATGGGCTACCAAAATCCTCGTTATTATAATGTGTATTCAGTTTTGTTAATGATCATGCAAGATAAATTTTATTTATTGGTAAATCGAATCCATGAAAGGGGATATTAGCTATAACCGACTTGAGGTCCAGTATTTTTTAAGTCCTCGCTCGTTCAAACTATCCAGTTTATGGGTAATTATTTGAGGGACGTGGCCATTATTCATGGAACTCAATAATAAATTATGTCAAAGATTATGCCTTGATATAGCTTCTGGTTTGGATTTGATCTCAAAATTACCAAGATCGATTGACCATCGTGTTAGTATTCAAAATATATCATGCTTTTGAAGGACGTTTTACATAGGAAATAAGGTTTTCACAACGAATGCATGGGCTTGAAATTATGGATTTATTTTTCTTGCAGTCACCAAAATACAAATTTCTAACTTCTCTTGTTCTAAGTACTGAGTCTCAGTATTCAGAAGATATTTACGTATGTAAAAAATGACTATGCATATGGTTCATTCTTCTTTTAGTAGGATTGCGCCTAACGTCATGGTCTGAGACTACTAAGTACAAATAAAGAATGTCACCTGAGTTTGGCCGTGTTAGGACTTTAAGAGATGCATTATATTCTTTGATTTTTTCGGAATGCTTAATCATTATTGGGGCTCCAACTGAACCATCTGACCCATTTTAATATTTAAGAAAAGAAAACACACTTTTTAAGAATATTTATTAAAAAATCAATTGAGTATGGCCAATATACATGCAAGTACCTTGATCTCTTTGATATTTCGGGATAGTTTCATGGCTATTAGATTTAATTTTTTTTTATTAGATCAACATCGAATCTCATCTCAATGTTCGGATATTTTAGGATTTTCCTAACTAAAATTCAAAAGTTCATTTTTCTAGGTTTAACTTTAAGGATATTATATGAAGGTTTCCAAAGGTTTCTTCAAGGTCAGTAAGTTGGGTGGTGTCTTCTTTGATCCTGACTGACATATCATTGATATTGATAAGGGAAATATTTATTCTGGCCTAGTTGAGTCGGGTAGGTGTTCGATGTGTTTGTTTAAATATATGATTTTATAATAGAAAAAATGACATAAGCATGTAATATTAAGGGTATATGATGTAATAGTAAATGTATGAGTAGGTTTAGTATTATAAATAGGTGGAATAATATAAAATCGGTCATTCATGTGGGTTTGTGCCCACCACCTTTTTTATATAAAGCAATATTTCTTTTTTGGGGAAGGGTGAACGATTAATATACTACAACCACTTTCTGGCACATTCTCTCTCTATTTCCCATGTTTCTCTCTTTAAACTTAGTTCCAGTATTATTTGTAACATATTCAGATCCGAATAATTCTGGAGCGATCATTGGCGACCACAATGGGAGGAGATTGATACTCAGAGTTATTTTCTCCTAAATTACTACACAAAATTCCGAATTTATTATGAGGTATGAACATATACTTTCAAGAGGAGCTCCCTGTTACAATATAAGGTGCTGGGGTCGGGTATGTTTATGAGGACCATTTATTTAATGAACATCAAATCGAATAACAACACTAGAATGACCAATATGTCGATGAGCAGTTTAATCAATCTGCCGTGATGATGATGAGAATGAAATTGTTGGAAGATATTGCGAAGCTAAGCGCTCAAAAAGACGTAGCATTGATCGAAGAACGACTCAGATTGGAAATTTGGAAGGAACGATCCATGAAGGAAATTAAAATAGAAGTTGGGCATCAGGCTCGAGATCGAGATGTGGATAGGCGTCGGAGTTAGTGCTCTCCAAATAAAGAGACAAAATCTATGAGACGATATGATTCAATGGAGTCTAGTGATACCTCTATTTACAACTCTGATGAGTCTTCATCCCCAAACAAAGAGTACCGATGCGGGAGGAAGAGGAAGAAGAAGGGTTCGAGGAAGCGGGCAGACCGATGTCGGGTTTTTCAGCGATCTAAGGATTCAAAGAAGAAAAGAACAACACTGACATAAGGACCTCAGTCTCTGTGGATAGAGACAGAGCAATAACTATCAAAAGAGGAGAGCAACCGACTCCTCATTCCAGTTCCCCTGAGGAAGTCAGAGCCTCGGATATCATGTGATTAGTCAATTTGTGAATCTATCTGTGGAAGGTTTATATGCGGCTCCTACTGAAGTTCTTGATGATGGTATGTTTAAAACTTGACATAACTAGAGGTCATCTCTGCTATTTGATGAAATATTATCAGGCAATTTTCCGAAATAATTTGATATTTAAAAGTGATAAATATTCGATGAAAAAAAATACATAGACAGTCATATGGAGTTGTTCAAAAATTTCATGAAATTTTTTGATGACGATGACAAGTTGTTGTGCCGATGATTTTGGTATGCGTTTAAAAACGAGTCCTCAAAATAGTATAATTGTTTACTATAGGGCTGCATAGACAACTTTGATATGTTCTGGACCATGTTCAGGAGATAGTTTGTAGAAAGTAAGAAGTTTTGAGCTAATGAGGACAATATTATTTAACTATCAACATAGGGTCGGGGAAAGCCTGATGGATTATACCAGGAGATTTGTTGAGAGAAAAACTAAACTTAAGGCCTTTGAAGAAACTGTGGCGTTAACTGGATTTAGGCTGCGATTATTTCATGGGATTATGAAGGACAATATCGCAAAAAAGCAAACTTTCACATTTGGAGAATTGTTAGCGTAAGTTGAAAAACGAATTTCGGTAGAGGAAACCCAAGTATCAGCGTTGGCTTCTCAAGAAGAGCAAAGTTTGCAGGCCCTAACTGTGATCTGCCAACAAGTACCTACACAAATTCCTCAACCACAGCCGATCCAGACTTACCACCAATCACCTTAATTCCGAACCAGAGTGTCAAACCAGTTACCACCTCGATCGATGAGGGTTTAGCAGGTGGCAAACATTCAATCAGCAGCTAGACCCATATCCAACAAGTGGGTTTGACCTTCTAACTTTGTTGAGTTGACTAAGTGTGTGACAACCATTTTCGATAAAGAAATGAAACATATACAAAGCCATTCCCGATCCAGACTATAAGGGAAAATTATTGTAACAGACATTGTAAGTATCACGACGACTTCATGCATGATATGAAAGACTATATAGCGTTGAATAAGGAGATACAAGTGTTGATTGAGAATGGAAACTTGACGACGTTCGTTAAAAATTAGTCCCAACATATTCGTATGGGGATAGAACTCGTGGTAGCTCGGAAGCAAGAGAACACTCTGGTTATTTCAGAGCCTATCGACTCGTTCGATATAGCCTCAGAATATTTGGTCATAAGCGGGATCAAAAGGTTATCGATATCATAAAATAGGCCATGTCTGAGCCTAAGCGAAAGGTCAGTGCTTTGTGAAATATTTTTGAGTCACTAACTATTTTAGGGGGATGGGATATGATGGTAGAGGTTACTATTGTTTCCCGTTGAAGGCATATTGTTAGCTTAGCCACGTAGTTGGAACCTGGGGCCTCACTATACCTCTATGGGAACCCTTCTCTGATATTGTACTTCGATGATGATGATATGAGAGAAGTTGTGACGCCACATGATGATGCAGTGGTGATTGTGATGGAAATCGTCAGAGACGAGGTTTAGAAGGTATTGATTGATACAGGAAGTTCTGTAAATATTATGTTCATGACAACTTATGGGAAAACAAAGAATCCTCTTACCATCCTCCAGTTTAATAGGACAATTATGAGTTTTACCGGAGCGATCGTGTAGGTGGTGGTAGCGTTCGAAATAATGGTAGATTTGGGTCAAAGTCTCTTTTAGAAATAAGTGTCGGCGTTGTTTTTTATGGTGAACGCTTTGACTTCGTATAACGCAATTTTTGGCAGGTTTTTTGTTATCTCAAATGCATGCAGTACCGTCGACAGTCCATCGGTGCTTAAAGTATATAGAAAAGAATTACATGGGCACTAAGATAAATCAAAAGACGGCCAGGGAGTGCTATCAGACAGCTCTGTCTCCGAGGCCCGGTTAAGTAGTTGAATCCAAAAAAGATTAGCAGTTACCATGTTCGATTTCGGGGTCTCATCCTATGGATGATCCGAGAGTGGTCATCGGCTTTTTGATCTCCAATAAAAAATTGGAAAAAAATTATGTTTTTTCTGGTGCAAAAGTTTTAAAAATCGGTACTATGTTATCTTCGGAGGTGCGAAGAAGTTAATCCTTTTTGTCGACAAGATTACATATGTTTGCTTGGTGTACGGGGGACGTTACAGTACTTCCTGAAGAGATAATTTGTTACAGCCTCGTGACCCGTCCAGTTATTCAGAAAAGAAGGTCTTTCTCGAAAAGTCAGAGGTCATCATTGCCGAGATAGACAGGTTTTCAAAAGTATGACACATACGCGAATCTCAGTACCCCTTATAGATAGCTAACCTAGTCTTAGTAAAGAAGAAAAACAACAAGTGGAGGATGAGCGTGAACTTTACCGATCTGAACATAACATGTCCAAAAGATCTGTTCCCAATTCCCAGAATTGACCAACTGGTGGACTCCACGTCGGGAAACAAGTTACTATCGTTCATGTACGTGTATGCTGGGTATAACCAAATCAATTTAGACCCTAAATATTAGGATAATACTTTATTTATAACAAGGAGAGGTTTGTGTTGTTATAAAATAATGTCATTTGGGTTGAAGAAAGCGGGGGATACTTATCAGAGGTTTTTTAAACAAAGCATTTAAGGGACATATCATGCATAATGTAAAGGCATACATAGATGATATATTGGTGAAACGTACTAGGGATGATGGTCATTTTTTGGACTTGGAAGAGACATTTAACAACTTGAAAAAATAAATTTGAAGCTAAATTATGACTCCTCCTCAGACATTAGAGTTAAAAAAACGGAATAAAAAGAATTACAGATCTTGACTGGGAGGCTGAAAGCCCTGAGGGAATTAGAGCCGAAACATTACATTTAAATGCTCCCAACATTATGATTCCCCCTCGAACTATTAAGTAATTACAGATCTTGACTGGGATGCATAAAGCCCTGATTAGTTCTATATTGAGGTTAATGAACAAGTGTCCTCCTTTTTTCCAAGTGCTTACTCATGAAAATAATTCCAATTGGACCTCGAAATGTACCGAGGGTTTCCTCAGTTTAAATAAATACTTGTCATCTCCTGCAATTTTAAGCAAGTCAAGCCCGAGAGAGATATTATTCATCTATATTGCATTGTCTGATTACGCCGTGAGTAATGCCCTAATTTGTGAGCCCAACCATTGTTCTCAACCTCTCTATTATATGAGCAAAAGCATGTTAGATGCTGAGAGTGAGTATTTAAAAATAGAAAATCTCGCCCTAGCATGGGTAACAACAACAAAAAATGTGATCCTATTTCCAAACACATTCAATAGTGGTTCGAACATCGTTTCCTTTGAGTAATGTTATACAACTACATGACGTCTCGAGTCGGATGACCAAGTACTCCATGGAGTTGGGTGATTTTGATACTGATTTTAAGCCCCGAACAATGATTATGGGCCAAGATTTGGTAGGCTTCTTGGTTGAATATTATTCTGAACGACCAGACATGGAGATAGACCAAGAAAAGAAAAATATAGAATGGATTTTCCGGACTGACAAAGGTTCGAGCATTTCTGCCTCTGGGGTAGGAGTTCAGTTAACCACCCCAACGGGATTAACGATGTATAATGCCATACGCTTTGGTTTCCCAGCTTCGAATAATGTATGAGTCCGCATTGACAGGACTACCACTCGTGTACATTTGTAGGTCTAAGCGGGTTTAGTTAATAAGTGACTCACATCTGTTACTTAATCATACGATAAGATAATTTGAGGCTATGCAAGATCATTTGGTAAAATATCGAATAACGTTGAAAATATTGGTAGTGGTATTTCAGAGTGTCAAGTACAAACATGTCCATAAGATAAAATATGAAGTAATGGACTCCTTAGCAACAACGACTTATTTTGGTTGCTACCTATGAATTCATACACAGAAAAACCCATCTATAACAAAAAGATCGGAACAAATCTTTTATTTGAATACGCCATACCAGATTTAAACAAATATTGACAAGGATTGGAGGCACGATATTAGTGAATTCTTGGTTAATAACATTTTACCCCTTGACAAGACGATGGCTAACTTCACATCATACTACAAGACATTGAGATTTTTTTCGTGTATTACCAATTCTTTTTGTAAGGCTTTATCTGTTTTCTTTAGTTCATCTGAAGCATACTGCGGCCATGCATTAGCACGGCCGACCAGTTTTGTTTTCTCCTTAAGTTGTTCTTCCATATGACAAAATCTGGAGCTCCTCCTCTGATAGTTTTTTCTTTAACTTTTTTCCTTCCTCTCCGTAATAGCAATGAGATCCACCATAGGGTACGAAAAACAAACATATATGTCCGATTATCTGAGCTGATATGACCCAATATGTGTAGAGTCATCTAACAAAACCTGATCGCTTGAGTTCCACCTTGAGGGACGAAAAACACGGGTAATTGATTGTTTGGTACATGGAGAGGTACCAAGGGTGGAACCTCAGTTGCGTGTCCCCAGTTGATCGATGAGCTACTAATCATATGGATTTTAAGCCACAATAATAGTATCTTACGTCTTTAAATTCCCCTTAACAAGTGTCTCCTCTGGAGCGTTCAGAACTTGTTCACCTTCTTCATCAACGAAGTCATTACATTTTACCAAGCCCGCGTCTCATGACACCATTTTCTTCGTATTCTCTCCACAAGCTTTGTTTTTCTTGCTAGCCTCACAAGAATTGGAGCCTCCGATTTTATTAGCGTTGGCGTCCGTAGTTGTTGTCTCAGGATTGGAAGCTTTAACTGCCACTTTGGTTGGTACGATATCTTCTGTGGACTTTTTCTTCGGTCGATGATTGGGCATATTTTTCCGCTTCGGAATCACAACTCGTACATCGGGAGCTATTAGTCTTTCAATAATAGCAAAATGTTCAGGAGGATTCATCATCTGTACTTCACTCAGGTCACCTTCCGAGGACTGTCATAGATGGTTGTTGACAAGGTTCACGGTAAAGAAGAGCCGGTGAAACTCATTCTTCTAGTTTTTATGAGCCCATGTATTTTAGCGAGCGAAGGTTTTTTATGCAGACGCCAGATGCTCTTTCTTTAGAGATAATAATTTTGATTTACGAACTGTTAATAGTAAAAGAACCACGGTTAACCTTCGAAGTTTATAATATATAGCATAATAAGATAATTACATTGACATACCCACACATGTGAGAGTCGCATCGGGTTTTTGTTCTTCTTTATATGAGCTCGACTATTCTCTCAAGCTCCACTAATAAATATGAAGTAGTGCTTTGAAGCTTTATCCGCTCTCATCATATCATCCACAATTTTGTAGTCATTCACAAGGTGACGTAGAAAAAGGGTTGTTTTGGCACTATGGATATGGTGGTGATAACCATAACTGCTTCATTGGCATTGGTGTTTGAGACAACCACGACACCATGATGCAAGGTATTAATGTGAACCATGCATTAGGGCTGGCTTACCTATGGCACAATTACACTAGTTCAAATTATCTCACGATTGCAGGATCTATCGGCAACGAACTCCCCATTTGAGCATATAAGAGAACAGTACAAGTTCTTTTTCTCCTACCGACAACAACGTCTCTCTTTAGACTGGTAAACGTATATTGACGAATGATGGAATTCCCCAGCTCTTCTTTAAGTCTGAAGTCTCACCTGGGTTATAACAAAAGTATCTCCCGGTATACAAACCGACCAGGTGTTATCTATCCAACCCACTCTGATAACTTCTTAATACCTCCATTATTTATGTGGGCATGGCCTTTTCATGGTCGGAGACCTTCTCAAACTCTCTGAAAGTCTTTATATTATGGGTCGGGATTAACCAAGGTGACGTACATTTATTGCCAGCATGTCCCAAACCAAGGTGACGTCCACTCAATGCCAGCAGGTTCTCGATCTGAGGCGACATCCACTCAATACCAACAGGTTCCCGATCTGAGGCGCGTCTACTAAGTGCCAATAGTTTCCCTATCCGAGGTGGCATCCACTCAATGCTAGCAAGTTTCCGCCACCAGGACAAATAACATAGTCCCTGCTCAACTTTCTCGCAATGACTATGGGGAGCTACTGATATGGGCGGAATTTATCTGGGTTTGGTTGGGTCGGGCAGGTGTTGGATGGGGTTGTTTAAATATATGAGTTTGTAATAAATAATGACATAAGTATATAATATTAAGGGTATATGGTGTAATAATAAATGTATAAGTAGGTTTAGTATAATAAAGAGGTGAAATATTATAAAGTGGGTCATCCATGTAGGTTTCGGCCCACCACCTTTATTATATAAAGCAAGCTTCTTTTTTAGGGAAGGGTGAACAATTAATATACTACAACCATATTGGAATTTTCTCTCTTCATTTCCCATGTTTCTCTCTCTAGACTTAGTTCATGTATTATCTTGTAGCAGATTCGGGTCCAGATCTAAAGTGATTAGATATATACTTTTATATTCTTAAAACATTTGATAGATAACAATTTCTTTACGAGTCGTTGATATGTTGAACCTGTATTTTTAAGGCCAAAATATATTACCTTGTAGCAGTGTAGCCCTCGTTTTGTTATTAAAGTTGTATGTTATTTATTATATAGATGTGTTGCGATATGATTATATATAAAATAAGTATTCATGAAGGGCAATATTTTTTTCCCGAAGTAGTATCTACCAATTTATTAATCCGTGAGACTTAGAATGGATCATTAAGTTATGCTTAGTTGAGATCGTTGAGGGTCATACATATATGTCTTTTGTCATTTCTTCGTTACCAAAACTAGATTCATAATCCTAACAATGTAAACTGTTTTCATTGTACGACCAATTTTACTTAGTCGCGTGTTTTCGGTTATCATGAATTCGATTTTCTCATGGAAGAAGAATTGACACCTTTATTTTATCAGAATACAATTATTGTTGATGGACAAATTAAGACACGTGGGTTGGTACTCTAGTTACATGCAACACACATAAAGCAAATACATCCAAGTTTATGGATAAAAATGTTATTAAATCCGTCTGAATGACTAATTGTAAGTCTTGACCCACACATATTATTTATCATGTTTTAGGTGTTACCTATTCTACCTATTCCCATGGCTCCATTATAAGATAGGTCTCTCGTAGATCATCTATGCCGTCTGATATTATTGAGAGCCCGGCTAAGTACTATTTGTTGGGTACCAGAGAAGCAACATAACACTATCTGACTACTCGTTGATTGCTTAGAATTACTCTGATTCTCTGATTAATGTTCTATCAAATGCATTGGCACATTTTAGATATAATGATGTGTATAATGAGGTAGTCTACCTTCTTAGTGTATTATTTATGCCTTAGTACTACATCTAGCCTCAACTCTTCAAGTAACTGGAAACTAGTTAATACTTTTCTTAGAGGTGTTAACATTGTTATACTTCACATAATTATATGTATTCCTAAAGGTGATATTGGGAAAGCTTCATATATCGACCATGATTCTTCTAATTTATCCCGACCAATTTAGGATTCAGGCTAGGCAGGTCTTAGGAGAGTTTTTACGCGATGGTGTACATGTGGCTCCGATAGCATGCAGCCCATAATGGAGACAGAGAGATAGAAACTGTGCAGCAAGGAATCTTTCTAGGCAGCCAGTCTTTATAACACTCGACCAAAGCTTTACTTAACTCGGCCCAAGAAATGCTCAAAGACTCCCATGCCTTTCTTGGTTGGACCAACCGGCGATTTCTGACAAACAAGTCTTTTGGCATTTTTAGAGCAAGAAGACAACAATCTGAAGCATACGAATAATCGTTTCCTTTTCTATAATTTATCTAATAAAGATAAAGATAGAATTTCTATAATAACGAATAATACTGTCTATAAGTTTTTATTCGATATTATAAATTAGAATCATTTTAATATTCTAAAATAGAATAAATATTTAATATTAATGTTTCAAGTTAGAATTTCTATTATTTAATATATTTAATAGTATAATTAATAAAATTAATATACTATAATAAAACGACAAAATAGATATTAATAAAAAGGAAAAAGCCTTGTTTGTAGGTTCGATTCCTGTAGGGGCTAATCAAATTCATTCCAAAAATGTAAAGTTCAAAACAATTGGTTTTTCGAGAGATTGGATGCAGTTACTAATTACGAGCTAGCGTGTACATATTGAAAATTTCATTCTTGATTCTATGAGACTCTTTCTTACATTTTCTCTCCACGACTCCATCACATTGTCGAAATAAGAATCTTGTATGTTTGAATATAGAAATATTTTATTGATAATTGCTATATGAAGTAATAAATAAAATTTATCTACAATTTACAATATCTATAGATATTATATAGATATGAATGGATCTTATTGCGTTTTGGAAAATAAGATATTGAAAAACAACTCTTAGGTTGTAATTTGGAATAAACCTTTCGAAGGTAATAGAAATTTCATTTATTCATATGGATCATCTATAAATATAAATAAAAAGATTAAATCAGAAATACCGGCCCAGATTTCCAATAAATATGAACTAAAGAAATGATCTATTTCTAATAGCATAATAGTGGATATAGTCATGATTTAACAGGTTAGGTCCACTTACTTTTCCGTTGATTTCAAATATTTTTTACTTTGTAAAGCAATATATATTTTTTATATTTGGCGATTCAAGAGATGATTTATCATTATTCATTATAAATAATAATAGAAAATGTTCAATTTGAATTACTCTCGAACTTATTAGAATGATAATTTTTTATCAATTATTCAATTCTCGATATGTTGAATTTGAAAATTGAAGAACAACTCCGTTATTTATTTAAAAATACGGAGTTTCCACCTGCCAATATAGATCGGGTGGTCAATTCTTTGACCACGAATTCGACATCACTCCTGAATCTGTATGAGACAGCCGACAACCTTCTCGATCTGGGGGCAGCGAGCCCTCATTTCGAGAATGTCTGTACAATTGTAGCATAATTAAATTATGGTCTGCGGGCGGGTTCAGAGCAGGATGAGGACTCATCTTCAATGACAAGTAGTCTGACGCGGCATTTCTTTGTGTGTTTTTTTCGCTTATATTTTCCATTTTCTGTTTACAATTTTATATAATATATTGGAGAGATCTTTATTTAAATCGTTGCATTTTCTTTTTATTTGACTGTGGTGAGGGGGTGATCTCAAGTAAACAAAACAGGTATGAAAGCTATAATTGTAAGCCATGATCAAATTTATAGAAGCATTTGTTTATACATTCCTCTTAGTATCGACTTAGGGGATCATTTTTTCGCTATCTCTTTTAGGGAACCACTTAAAATTCCAACTGAAAAATGAAATGATTTTTCACTATCTCAATTGAAGTAACCAGCCTCCTAATATTAGGAGCCTGGTTACTTTAATAAGTCCCAGTGTTCCTCGAAAGGATCTCTTAGTTGTTGAGAGGGTTACCCAAATAAATAAAGTCACCAATATCAGCATATCGGCGATTACTAGCCCTTATGATTCGAATACACATTAATTCTCGGGCCCCGCTGTTGTCTGCTATATTTAAATAGGTCTGAGGTTGAATCATATCATTTTTTATCTGTTCTTTCAATTTTCAATGTAAAGACAAAAAAAAATTATTTATCGATAAAAAACATGAAAGAAATGGTTTATCCTTAATACTTAATTTCTTTTTTAATTATGCATATTTGTCCAGAAATAATGAATTGAGTTTTTATAGGCATTTTGGACGCCGCTATTGAAATAGCCCTTTTCTGGCTATATTTTCGGCTACTCCACCTATTTCATAAAGTATTCCTAGTCTTATTTTATTAGTAGCCATGATTGGGGCTATTGTACTAACTATGCATATGACTACTAAAGTGAAAAGATAGGATGTATTCCGACGAAATGCTATTGATTTTAAGAGGACTGTAATGAGGAGGACGACAGACCCACTCACGATCTACTAAAGGGAAAGTAGCTTGATATTGGTTCAAATCCAATTTATGAGCACATGGGTAATGAAGCAAGCGATGATAATTGCTGCATATTTTTAAGGTCCTACAACCTCTCTTAAATCATCATCGTCCAAATTGATTGTGGGTAAGGATTCGTGTAGAGAAGGGTTGAAGTCTGGTATATTTGTTGAGACTCTATATTAGATATGTGATGCTTCTGATAGGGATTTGATATTTTGATAATAGAGTCACATCTAGTAATATTACAGACTACCTTTCTGTTTAGATTAGATTTAAGTATTCATTACAAACTTCATAGATGGCCAATATTTCCACTACTCGATGTACTAAGTTTGAGGGATCTTCTCGAGAAGGCTCAACTTGGGGTGTTGGTGGTTGTTGTACTATAATATTTTTGAATAAAGGAAAGGTCGATTTGATAAATTTAACGAGTTTACCATCATCGATAAGACTTTAATTCTCATCTTTTAAGGCTCAATATTCTGTTGTGTTGTCACTGTTATCATTATGGTACTTACAAAACTTGTGTGGATTAATTTTATCTATTGGGGTCCATATTCATCCATGTTTTCAAACATGAGTCATATATTTGGTTTGATCATCGATAGTTGTGATACTCTCAATGAGTTCAGAATATTGGATGTCTAAACCCATTGTGGTATCTTTTGCTTTTATTTTCGTGGTTTTCTTTTGTTTGGGAGGATGTTCTTTCTAATTGTTCACATGGGGTTTTTATTTGTCTGTACAATGGAGATATGAAGTGGCTTGCCTAACCTATAAGCTGGATAATACAAAAGATATATGTTGAGCCTTTTCGAAATCATACACATAGTTTTGTTGACCTTGATGTTTTTTCTCGATCGAAGCTAAGAGTTGGTTAAATGTCATAACCTTTCTCTTTACTGTATTTTTGAATGAGATGTCGGGGAAGATTAGATGCTTATAATCAATACATGCCATAAGGTTGTGAAGATCTCTAAATCGTTCTTTATTCTGACGAACCTCTTCGTGTAGTCTCGTGGGCTCTCGTAAGGATCATACTTGCAATACATGATATAGTCGTCATCGCCTCAGATAATCTTACTCCAAATAAATTGATCTTTAAATGAAGTCTAGAGTGAATCAAATGTATAGAATGAGCATATGGATAATTGGTTGTACAAATTAAGTGTGTTACATTTGAAGGTCATATAAAATAATCTACACGTGAGCCTATCATTACCATCAAATCCTAGTATCTCATTAAAAATTTGTTCAACGTAATGCTCATGGTCACATGTCCCGTTATATTTATCCATTTTGTACTGGTTGAATTTAGGAGACAAATATCCTTACAATATTATGGAGCTAGCGAGGAAGCAGCGAAATTATGTTTTATATTTTATTTCCCTCATCCAGAGTAGTCGTAGTTTGCCATACTCGAGATCTGTAGTTGTATCATGGATTATGTGTTGGTAGTATTCATGCCATTATAGACATTGATTTAGTATTCCACAGTTTTTATTGAGGTTTAAAATATTGATTGGATAGTTTAACAAACATTTTGCTGTTATGTTACTGAGCTCATACTAAATTGATGCATCACGCTGGTGATGGTTAGTAGAAGTTTGACTCATTGAATGTTAGCGGTTTTGCCTGCAGTAATGGTGTCCTCCTCTTCCAATCGACCATCTTTCACATCAACTCATGGATCGTTTTTTCATCTTTACTTCCTTTATATTATAATAGTCTCAATTTCGTTGTACTAAGATAGTATGCTACATTTTATAGCTTCCCTTTATTGCCTCATTGCAATGGTCGGATCCACTAGATCGTCAACTATTTGATCTCGGGTTCGGGAAGTGGTAGATTCAACATTGTTAGGTTTATGGTTTGAACCTTTTGAACGTAGTACAAGGTTTGTATATGACGTTGAGTATCTTAAGAATTTTTGTTTCCCACTTGCTGATGATGATGAGTGTGAATCCGATTAGAACAAAACAAATTATTCAAACGAGAACATAAAATTTATAAATAATTTAAAACCTTTTTTATGATTCTAGAGTAAAAAAAGTAATTTTTTTAGTTTAATAATAAAATTCCCTTAGTTTGAGGTTTGTTTATAGCGTTGGTACGAGAACACGTTTCTTGAATGAAAAAAGAATAATATGAGGTTGTTGCTACTATTTTTCACTCTAACTTTCATTCTAACTTTCACATGTCTCACAAAGGTTACATTTACCTCTTATATAGTAGTCCCGATTTGGTGAAGTTTAGGTTGCTGGCTCTTTATTGGTGCAACATTTTATGGTATTTTGGACAATTTTTAGACGGATGTACATCTTTGGAAGCAACCTTTCTGTACAATATTAGACCATGTTCCCGTATTTATACATAACTTATATACTCCTCAACGACAATTGTGGGTGGGAGGAGTGATAGAAGCTAAGTGTTTGTTGGTTAATGATCGCGGGGGTATCAAGTGCGAGCTCGTTGTGAACTCCTTGTCGGACCAAAAGAGGATCTCCCCTTGCATGGCAGACTCGGGCTAGCTTTTGCTACTACTGGCCTTAGATGTTCTATGTTTTATGGTTTGTGAATTTTTCTCCCGTTCATATCTTCCAACCAATAGGTTCCAGGTCGGTTGCACTCGATCACGCTCTAAGATCTTTTCAAAATGGATGCTAGCTTTCCTATCCTTTACTTTTTCATATGTTGGAAAACGCGTCTTAGTTTTAGTTTCCCAGACTTAATGAGTCAAGTTTTTAGTTTCGTATTATACTATCGCTTGGATTTTGTTTCATGGAGAATTCCCTAAATTGTATTTCGTCTGAACGTTCTTCCAGTATGTCTAGATCCGCATATCGTCCTAATTGTTAGTTTCTTGGTTTTATTGTAGGATATGTGTGGTCGGGCTCACGATTTTTACTGATATTACAGCTTCTGTCGCATAAGTGAGCTGAAATGATATTTCGCCTGTTGGGACTCCGTGACGTTGTTTGATATGTCCAGACTATCTGTGGTAGAATTTCCGACCAATTCCTTTTCACTTTCCAACGCTCTTTTTTATCCATGATCGTTTGGTTACTAACTTTTACTTTCCAGACTATCTGTCGTATCTCATACTTGAGGCAGAATTCCTTAATTTCCTATTTGTCAAATTGTAGCCCGTTATCGGAGATAAGGATCCTGGGTATGCCAAAACGGCATACTATATACTTCCATATGATTTTATTCCCCCTTGTTTAGATCTTCGACCTCCACTCATTTGGTAAAGTGATCGATTGCAACAATTATAAACCTCACGTTTCCCGGCCCAGAAGGCAACATACTGATTAAGTCCAGTTCCATACTGATTTAACGAACACGCTTCTAGTATCGACGCTAGCTCAACCCATGACTGGTATTGATAGTTGTCGTCCGTTTTAGTGGGTTTTTCACGTTATTATGCATGTCAGGCCAATAGTACCCCAAAGTTAGAGCTTTGTGGGCCAGAGTTCGAGCCCCCAAGTGACAATCTCACGCCCCCATGTGGATTTCCTGGAGGCAATATTCATCTTTCATTTGTGATATGAATTTTAAGAGATGTTGGAGATACCCCTTACAAAATATCTTTACATCTACCACGATAAAGCATGCAACACGTAACGTTACCTCTGATCTTCTACTTTGTTGGTCGGCTGCACCTCGTTGATAAGATATCTTATTACCTTAGTCGTCTATGTTGGTGATTCTCTCGAGATTTCACCGACTTCTTGTGCCTTCTCTTTCACAAAGCATAATTCCCCTTGTTTTCTAAACTCTCCTTTCTTCGGGAGCTTCTTGAGCACTTCCTTTAGCAGCGAGGTAGTCCGCTATGGTGTTAAGTTTTCGGTAAATCTGCTCGAAAGTAACCTTAGCAAATTAACCGTTTAATTTTGCACTTATTTTGGATATCGAATAATTCAGTCTTCCCTTGCTTCGTATTGTTTGATGATCTATTTTATGACCAGTTAGGAATCACTTCATACTCGGATGTTTCTGAATTGAACTCTTTATTTACCTTTAGTCATGTTATCATGGACCTGTATTCGACCTTGTTATTAGAGGCTTTAAAACTAAAACGGATGGCTAGCATTACCTCTGCCCCCGTTAATGGTTTCAGTCCGCATCTATTTCTTCTTTATGAACAATATAACCGAGGAATTTTCCTGAGGTAAGCCCAAAGAAACATTTTGTAGGGTTTAGTTTCATGCTATGATGTCTAAGGGTGTATAAGGTTTCTAGATGGTATGTAAAGTGAGAGTTCTTGTATTTATTTTTTACTAACATATCCTCGATGTAGACTTCCATATTCCACCATAATTGTTGTTTGAACATTGTGTTCACCATCCTTTGGTACGTGGAGACTACATTGTTTATCCTGAAGGGCATTAGCACATAATAATACAACCCTTGGTTAGTGGAATATGAGGACTTCTCTTGATCTTGGGGATCCCTTTTGATTTAATTTACCCGGAGTAGGCGTCAATTAACGATAATATCTCGTGACCCGCGATGACATCCACGAGTTGATCTATATGTGGTTGTGGGAAAGGGTATTTTAAGCATGCTATATTGAGGCTCGTGAAATCAATGCACACTCTCCACTTTCCGTTCTTCTATTTTACCAGCAAGGGGTTTTCTCCCCACTCAGGGTAGCTGACTTCCACGATGTGGCCCATGGATAATACACGTTCGACCTCATCCTCCACTAGTTTCGATCGATATGATGTCAAGTGCTTATTCTTTTATTGCACCAGCCTGACCTGTGGGTCTATCATAAGCTTATGGGTAGCAAAAAAATAAGATGTACTTGTTACCGAGGCACTGTCTCATGCGAAGATGTCGTCATGCTCTCTTAGTAAGAGTATTAAGCTCGTCCTCATTTCCTTCTCCAAATTTTTTCTAATGTTCATTACTCAATCGGCTCATCCTCCAATATACACTTCTTTTAACTTTTTCATCACCGCACTCGGATTGATGCTCCCTTGGATCGTCCACAGCTAGGGAAGTATGTGAGCTCCCATACTGGCACATTCTTGCTCGAGCTAATATCAATAACTGGTGGGTCGATGTAAATTCGTATGGATCTTCTCGAGCATCTTCGTGACTTACCTCGTGGTATCCCCTGATTACCCCTACTTCATCCCTCACCGTGTATTTTATCCATTGATGGTAAGGGGAGGGGACATTGTTAAAATTAAGCAGCCAAGGCCTTCATAGAACGAGGTTGTAGAAGAACGATGAGTCGAGTACCAAGAAGTCTACCATCTTGGTCTTGGCCCATTTCCTGATCCCTACCAAAGTTTTCAGCATTATTTTTCCCAAAGGGGCGATGGTTCTTCATTTTGGCTCCCATGATTTAGTTGAGAACAACACAGAGGATATTGTTAAAGGGTAGTCGAAATTTGGGATGGATGATTAGTAATTTTACCGTTGTCCTCTAGTCCATAGAAACTCTCGAATTGTTATGTTTTTCACGTAGGCCCTTACCAATAGTACGTCCCGGTGAGGCTGGGTTCGTTACTCCCTCCAAATATTTCAAAGTAAATTATATACAAGGCTCTTCTAGCCACCTTCGGAAAATACGTATCTCGTGTTCTCGGGGGTATCTTTCCGAGGGTTCGCAACCATCGATTTATATTTTTGGCGGAACCTTGTATTTGTCTTTGCTCGAAGATGGGCAGAATATTATGGCTTCCCTTTGGGCCTTCATCGGTACTCTTATCTGGTCGGTTAGGATATGTGGTTACGCCGTAATCATAGTGGTTCGAACAAAAAAATTATTTAACTAGAAATCAGATTAACTTGAAACAATTAAGTGAATAACATTTATATATTATTGACAGTTTGGATGACAAAGCAGAATGTCTCGCTGTTGTTACTATTTTTCTCTCTAGCTTTCACATGTTTAAAAAAACTACATTCATTTCTTAAATAGTAGTCCCAATTTGGTAAAATCTTAGGTTGCTGGCTCTTTATTGGCGCATCCTTTTTTAGCCTTCTAAAGGTTTTTCCAGACAAAGGTATATCTTTAGAGGCATCCTTTCTGCACAACATCAGACCACACTTTTGTATGTTGTCAAACACGACTTATGTACTCCTCAACAAAAATTAAGGGTGGAAGGAGTGAAAGATGATAAGTGTTTGATGATTAATGATCGCGGGTTTATCAAATATGAACTCATTGTACGACCGATGATTCACCTTGTATAATAGACTCGGATAGTTAAATGTGAACTCATCGTCGGACCAAAAGAAGATCAAAATTATTGGCCACTGTTGGCCTTAAGTGACCAAAATGTTGCTAAGGTTCGGCTGGCCAAGGTGGCCAGCCTTGGCCTCTGTTAGATTGTCGTGTTTGGTTGTGTCTCACTCCTGAGTCGATTTGTTTTGTTTGAGCTTAGTTTACTCACCTCTCATTTGTACGGTATCATTGACCATTTCAATTTTTTCTATTAATCCTTTTGCCATCATTATTTATATTATATATATATATATATATATATTCTTTTTTTAAATGATCAATAATCTTGAGATCAAAGGTTGAAAAAATTATATTAAATCCTCATATTGTTCCTATTGAATAAACGAATCAAATGAATAGTCAATTTAATATATATTTTTATTTTTAAAAATCAATAAAAAATTAACACAGATTTAAATAAAAATAAACATAAAAAAAATTAGGTGGGTTTTAATTAGATTTCAAATTCGTGAAATCGATGGATTTTTTTTCATGATTAAAGATAGCTTTAAGACGGTGTCAGCATTTTTCATTTAATTTTTTGGATTTTTTTCATTTACACTTTTTTATATATATCACCAGTTTTTTGGGGGTTTCTTACACATATTTATCGAATGTTAACTTCAAAGTTAGCGGATCAAGTTTCGAATGGATTACCTTTGAATGAGTTTGGTGGATCGAGTTTTTATTTCCTTTGAATGGATTACCTACGAATGGCTTGGGTGGATCAAGTTTTTATTGCCTTCGAATAGATTACCTTCGAATGGCTGAGGTAGATCAAGTTTTTATTTCATTCGAATGGGTAAGCTTTGAATAACTCAGGTGGATCAAGTATTTATTTTCTTCGAATGGATTACCTTCGAATGGCTTAGGTGAATCAAGTTTTTATTGTCTTCGAATGGATTATCGTCGAATGGCTCAAGTGCAAGTTTTTATCACCTTTAAATGAATCATATCTTAACTTTAATTATACTTGGATAAATTCATCTTAAGATATGAAGATAAGAATATATGAAGAAATAAAACAAGTTGATAAAATGATAGATAATATAATGTGTCTTGGGTCATCTAAAGGCTTAGTAAAATTTAATGAGAAAATTACAAAATAAATTGGTAATGCCAAAGATTGCACAATAAATATCTGATTTGAAATTAAAACAACAAAATTCCTTGCATACATCAAGGGCTTGCATAGAAACAAATACACTAAAACATACTAGTCTATGGGCTCGTTCCCATTGGTTTTTCCTCCTTTTTTTCCCTCTGAACTCTCACCATCAGATCCATCTTTGTTGGAACTTCTTTGGATTAATCATCAGAAATACCAAGTTGGTCGGCTAAAGGTATGTCATGAGGCATCAAATCCACTGACACACGTCTGCACAATTCTCCAAGGGCTTAATTAGGAAATTTCTTGTGAAATAGCAATACCATATCCGATTTGATTGAGTCATCCATCTCTTGCAAAGAGTTTATCACAGTTTTGGCATATGCATCCACAACATCGGTTATATATTGAGTAGAATTTTCCTTGAGAGAGGTAATATCACCCTTTTGCTTTTTTATAAGAGCTTCATGGTTTTTCTTTTCATCTGACAAGAGCTCAATTGTAGCTTTGTCATCGGATTGTTGATTATTCAATGAGGTAATATCCTTGGAAGTGAATGACTTCAAACATTTATAATCATCTTGCAACTTGACACGATCGGAATTCACTTAGATTAGTCATCTTTAACAGACTGCACATATCTATTTAGACTTTCAACCTTGATTTTTTCTTCCTGAACTAAATTCTTCAGATTCTGATTCTAATCCCGAAGAGAGGTGATTTCTTCAATTTGAGACATTACTTGTCTCTCTAATTTGACTATTGGCCTGACATAGACCATAACTCCATACCACTACTCATCATTCTCCTTTGATAATTCGAAGGGAACCCCATCGTACACCACAGCATTTGCAGTGCTTATAGACTCGGGGAAGACGGTCTCAAAGGTATCAAACTCGAAAGTCCCCATATCTTCTATTGGATTACCATCTCCAAAAATTTGCCTTTCAAATGGGGGAAATAATGGAGAAGGAGGATCAGATACCTTGTTTGAAAGAAGAACAGTAATTATGATAGTTAGATGATGAAGTTCTATACGAAGTCTAATTTTTTAACCAATCGAAGTCATCTTCTTTTTTTCGCTCTCTTATCACTACCCTGTTTACCCCTTTTGTTTCCCTTCTTCTTCTTGGGGACAAGAGATTCTGAAGGCACCTTACCCTCTTCAACATGGGCAGCAACATCATCCAACAAGGCTGCGTAAATCTCATATGGTTGTTCCTTATTTCTTATTTTAGTAATGAACTGCGATGGGCCCTCCTTGTTCTTTTTATTATTATTCCTATGATCGGGAGCTCTATTCATTGTCGACACAAATTAATTTTTCATCGGTTGCCTTAGTCGCTTTAAATATTTTAGTCGCTCTGGTTTTCATAATTTACATCTTCCTATATCATATCTTGGGATAAATATCAACTATAATAATAAAACTAGCAACTATAATGAATTAATTTCATAGATAATGTGTAGGATTTTAGAGTGGTAAAGAAAGCAACTATCGTTTGGAGACAGGTTGATCATTATCCAGTATGTACTAATAACACTGCATATCTACTGGATCTAGAGCAGCCTTATACCTAAAATAATAATAGAAATAATGGAAAAGTTGTATAACAGGTTTCTATGGGGTCAAAAGAGGACACAAACACAATTCACTGGAGTAAATGGGGTAACATATGTATACCTTATGAAGAATGAGATCTTAACTTAAGGAAAATTTAAGACCTCCAAAAGACATTCTCCTACAAACTCTGGTATAGATCTAAAGAATAAAAATCTATTTGGGCAAGGTATATATATAATGTATATTGTAATGATCTTCATCCTCTTCAAATTAAATATGAAAAACACCATTCAATAACTTGGAAAGTACTTATAAAGATAAAAGAAACAACTGAGGAATTTATCTACTGGAAGATAGGAAAAGAAGAGGTTGATTTGCGGTAAGATAAGTGATATAATCCTCTTCTTCTTACCAAGATATCATACAATGAGTATAACATATGGTATCTAAAGGAAAATTTAACACCTTCTAATAACATAATATGTTGGAATCTAGATAAACTAAGTGGATTAGTGTTACCATCTGATATTCTAAACATTGAAAAAATCATTAAGGAGAATAATGATGATGAAATCAAGTGGTTACTATCTAAAACTAGTGGCTTTAGTACTAAAGATACCTGTAATATATTAAGGAACAAAGGAAACAATTCCAACCTATAAAGATAAAAGAAACGGGTAAGGAATTTATCTACTGGAAGATAGGAAAAGAAGAGGTTGACTTGCGGTAAGATAGGTGATATAATACTCTTCTTCTTACCAAGATATCATACAATGAGTATAACATATGATATTAACACTTTCTAATAACATAATATGTTGGAATCTAGATAACCTAAGTGGATTAGTGTTACCATATGATATCCTAAACATTTAAAAATCATTAAGAAGAATAATGATGATGAAATCAAGTGGTTACTATCGAAATCTAGTGGCTTTAGTACTAAAGATACCTGGAATATATTAAGGAACAAAGAAAACAATTCAAACCCATAAAATAAAAAATTATAATAACATTATACCTAAGAAATGCTCCATAATATTATGGAGAGTTCTTTAATTGGAGTTCGGTAGATTCTATCCTTCAAAATAGGAATCTGACTTTGGTTTCAAAGCCAGTTATGTGAACAATCATAATCAATAAAGCACCTGATTGTATCTTGCAATATTTTCTGGGGAGTATGGTCTTATTTTACTGGATTATTTAACATAACTCTAGACGAACAAATGATTATAGCCCATGTTATTAGATGTTGGTTTTGGTCTGCTAACAAGGAAGTTCATTTAAGAACTATAATTCCCCTATCTTATGTTAGGATTTATGTACAGCTAGGAACAAATCTAAATATGACAATTATAGGTTTACAGCTGGTCATATCTGATGGGTATTGGAAATGTTTGGATACACAGAAAAAAGCATAGGGCTGGATTTATTCGAATGGGAAATTTAGACTAAAAACAAAATTCTACACTTATACTGTTCCATAACCTTTAACTAAGTTGTATGGTAGACGCATATGTGTGCTTGGTACGTCTTTAATTATTATGAATAAGAATAGTTAGTGAGCTTATTTGGTCTATGGGTTTTACCCATGTTTCTCACCCGACCCGATTGGCCTATTAATCCAAAATCAGTTTATAAATCTTTGACACACAATATTTAGGGGGTTGAGACTTTATCTCTCTAAGCATTAAATATAGAAGCTTAATTATTTCTCTGCATTCCACCTTATCACCTAAACATTTACCTAAATACCTTCTGACTAAATTTTATTCTTATCAAACTGGTGAGCACAGTGGGAGCATCAAAGAAGGTGTCCGAATAAGCAATATTTGAAACCTTGCACATCGAGCTTTATCTTTACAGTTATTTGGAACATGGATCATGATATCCATATGGACCTTCCTCTTGAAAATGAAGGGGTTAGGGTCAAAGACGAGCATGTACACATATCTCATTTAAATAATGATACCAAAAAAAACTTCTCATGCAAGAAGAACATGATCACTTACGAGTAGATATTAAAGTTGTGAGAGCCTAAAGGCAGGATGAGAAGGATTTGGGGGGAACATTCCATCGGAGTATCCAAAATCCGATGATTCGGATAATATAAATCAAAATCAAGATAATCAATCCCCCAAAGCCCACTAAGAATCTAAAAAAGAGTATCGAGCTAAATATTATTCTAGCACTTCGGAATTTGTTGAAGACTCAACAACAGACTCGGAAATTTTATCATCTTCTTCGAGTAGTGATCATTTTCAAAAATAAAAAGAAAGAGAAGTTTCAGTCTAAAAAGCACCACAAAGCAAGTAAAAATGACTTTTCGGAAGAAAAAAAAGGACCCGAAAGGGTAAAGCAAAAAGGAACAAATATCAAGGAAAAATGAATGGGTCAGCTAACCATAGCATAGTTCGATTGCTCACTGATCAGTCTGTCATGCAATCTGAGCCTGATATTTTTGCCACCCCCAATGAGGATCACATGTTTAGTCAATGACATAATTGAGACAATCATTGTTGTCTTCGAAAATCCTCTCCGGACATCTACCTAGGCATTTTCAAAAATTTGAAAATAGAAAAATACGATGGGAGCCATGATCCCGATAATCATCTCAAACAATTTAAGAATTTCATGATGAGCTTTGATGATGATGGCAGACTATGTGTAGATCTTTTTCTGAAACTTTCAAGGGTAATGCCTTGAAGTGGTATGAATGATTACCGCATGAATCAATCAAAAATTTGACATGTTTTGGATGACATCTGAAGACAATTCGTGGGAAGTAAATAACTTAGAGGGAATGGAGATAAGATAAGCCATTGTTGGCAACACCCTAATGAATTTTTAAAATATTACAACAAACATTTTGTGAGCACCAAAGATGGGTTGGTAGATATCCTCGAACAGGTGGTCGTAGCTGGACAAGTGGGTAATAGGAAAATAAGTAACATATCACAACCAAGTACAAGTGGGGCTCATACTACATCACCTTTTGTCCGGGGGAAAAATGAAAAAGCTCTCAAACAAGATAGTACAAATGTGATTATTGATAAATTTGATGTGGATTCGGAATACTTGGATCCTAATCCGGATCGGGGTTGGGTGAATGTGGTGGCTGAAAATACTGGAAATGTTTCAAAGTTGTGTTACTTCTTCGAACCATTACCTATTTTTGGAGGAGATGCAATTACAGCACCTTCGATTTGTTCCAAGAAAATACATGTAGTTAGTTTTATCATACAATAGGAGGGGAAAATATCATCATATCTCTATGAAAACCTTGCTCCATTCATAGTATTTGATAAATATTACTTAAGAAATATTACGGGCCTACATGAGGATGTTGTGGTAATAGGGTCATCTATTGAGGGAACAAAATTCCGAAGAATTTTGATCAACACCGGTAGCTCAGCTAATATCTTGTTTATATTTACTTATTAACAAATGAAGAGCCCATCTATCATACTTTGATCGAATAGAACAATGGTGGGTTTACAAGTAATTATGTTGATGTCATTGGGGAGTTCGAATGGGAGGTAATCCTTGCTAAAATACCATTTAAAAAAATGTCAGAGTATTGTTTGTGATGGTGGACTGCCTGACCCCTTATAATTCCATCTTCGGTAGATCTTGTCTATCAATGATGCATGCAGTTGCATCAATAATTCATCAATGTTTGAAATATGATGTTGGAGGTCAAGTAAGGGTGGTTGGAGCAGCCAAAAGGTGGCTAGGGAATGTTATGTCATTGTTTTTGCTCCAAAGTCCCTGTAGAGTGTGGCAACCAAGAATAAATATCAATAAATCGAGTATTTTTCATATCCGAGCAAGATAGATTATCCAAGATATTTTTTTTTTGTTATTATCCTAATTGAAAAGGTCGAAGTATACAATTTAGCATATGGGGAAAATGTTAGGAGTGGAGCTAGATTTCCATCGGAATTAAAAGAGAAATTGTTATATTTTATCTAAAAAATTGTATGTATTCTCATTGTGTAATGAAGATCTGACTCGTGTACCATCTAGTTTCATTTGTTACAAGTTATCTGTGCGATCCGATGTGGCGCCAGTAATCCAAACAAGGAGATCTCTTTCCAAAGATAAATCCAAAGGAGGAGGGGAGTTACTTGACCTCAAATGAACTTTCTCTAATTTGGAAGCCATTAATTTAAAGCTGAATCCATACACATGTACCTTTGGAGTACGATCTGGAAATATTTTGGATTGCATCATTAATGAAAAAATGATATAGGATGACCCAGCACAATTAGATGCATTTTTAACTATGGACCATCATTGGTCCATCAAATATGTTCATATGTTGATTGAAAGGTCGGTATCTTTGAACAAGTTTATTTCAAGACCATCAGATAATTGTGCATGATTCTTCCAAGTTTTAAGAAACACTAAAGAATTCAAGTGGTCCCTAAATTGTGATAAGTCATTCCTTGAAATCAAGTAAAATTTATTTTCTCCTAAAACTCTATTCAAACCGTTCATCGGAGAAAGACTCTACGTATATCTAATTGTATCGGATTATTATGTAAGTGGAGTGTTAGTTTGGGAGGTTGACAATTACCCTCACCCAGTTTATTACATTAGCAAAAATTTGTTAGATGCTAAGAAAAGAACCTCAAGTTGAAAAATTCGGTATTAGCCTTGGTAATAACAGTCAGGAAAATGAGGCATTATTTTCAAGCGCATTCTATCACGGTTCGAACTTCTTTTCCACTAAAAACGCATTATAAAAAAACGAATATACCGGGCTGAATGACCAAGTGGTCTGTGGAATTTGGGAACTATGATATTGACTTTGATCCTTGATAGAAAATCATAGCCCAAGTTGTAGCAGACTTCTTGGTTGAGTTCCATTTGGAGGGACCCTGTGAAGAATTTAAAATTCACAAGCGTGGAAAAGAGTGGATAATTCAGACGGTGGATGGATCTAGTATGATAGGTTGTGAAGCATAAAATTTGCTACTTCCCCATCTGGAGACTCGATGTACCAAGCCATACGTTTTGGTTTTAAGGCATCAAACAACAAAGCAGAATGTGAAACAACCATAGCTGGTTTAAGGCTTGCTCAAATATGTGGGGCCAAAAGGATCTTATTGTTAAGTGATTCACAACTGCTCATAAATCAAGCTTACGGACATTGTGAAATAAGGAAAGAACAGTTGGTGAAGCATTTTTAAGTGTTAAGAGAAATTTCAGCTTGTTTTAAGTGGGTAAAATATTAACATGTGTTAAGACCAAAACATTCGATGGCTGACTCTTTAGCCACTATTGCATATTCTGAGGCATACCCTAGAATTTGGTACAAGAATTCCCTTCCATAAAAATAACCCTAGAAATAGGAGTTGAAAATGCAGAAATTTTCAAAATATCAGCCACAATCAATCAAGACTGGAGGTATGGGATCCAAGAGTTCATTTATTATAGAAATATTTCCCGAAGACAACTGCCTAGCTAAAAATTGAAGTTTAAAGCACATGGGTTTTGGGTTTTGAGATGGACCCTCAAAAGAAATTTTAGTAATCCTTTGTTGCACTTCCTCGGATCCGATGAGTCCCAAACAGTTCTATTTGAGTTACCTGATGAGGAAGGGTTTTCCCATTATGTTATAAAGCTTTGACTAGAAGGGTCTTATTATCATGGTATTAATGGTCATCGATCATGTTAAATGCTAAAGATCTAGTTAGAAATGTAACCTATTTCAGAGATTTGGAAATTCAATACACTTACCAGAAGTTCATATGGAGTCAGTGTGTGAAGCAGTACCATTTGATAGGTAGGGGCTTGATTTAGTTGGACCTTTGTTGATGGCTTATAAAGGGTGTTGAACTATTATCTTGGCAATTGATTATTTTTTTAAATGGGTAGAAGTTGCACGCCTCTCTAGAACTCCTTCCAAAACTATAATCAAAATTATCATTTCCAATCTTTATTGTCGGTTTGGAATCCTAGACGTATTACTACATATAATGGCGCTCAGTTTGACAACATGGATATGGAAATTTTTTGTACATCAAGAGAAATTCACCATTGTTTCTCTTCATCTTTTCATCCCCAAGATAATAGACATATATAGGTGACAAACATAACCATTTTGATGTATCTCAAAAAGAATTTAGAAGGTGTGGCAGGTAAATGGCCAAATTACATACAAGAACTATTATGAGCTTATCGAACTACTTTACATACTTCCACACGAGAATCTCATTTTTTTCATTGGTCTATGGAATGGATGTAATAGCACTAATAGAGTTTACTCTACCTTATTTCAGGGTTTAAAATAATTCTGAAGAAGAAAATGACACTGCAATAAGATTTCAGCTAGACTTGATCGAAGAATAGAGAATTAAAGCTCATTTAAGAATGATACATTATCAGGGTTTAATGAGGAGTAGATACACGTCTAGAGTACAAAGAAGAGACTTTTAAGTAGAGGACAAGATATTAAGTAAAGTATTTTTTCACACTAAAGAACATAAGTATGGGAAGTTAGCTCTGAATTGGGAAGGACCATACATTGTATGTTAACAGATTAAGCAAGAAATGTATCGATTTGTTGACCAAGAATGTAGTAATTTGAAGCACCCATGGAATATCAAATATTTAAGGTTATATCTCGAGTAAATTTATATTGTAAATATTGACTTTATTTTTGTTCAACGTGTAAAATTTGGGGGCATGTAAATATTGACTTTATATTGTAAATATTGACTTTATATTGTAATATTGACTTTATTTTCCTTTTAAAATGTGTATATGAAGTTTTTATTTCCTTTGAATGGATTACCTTCGAATGGCTTTTGTATGTGAATTTTTTATTGCTTTAGAATGGATTACCTTTGAATGGATTGTGTATGTGAAGTTTTTATTACCTTCTAATGGCTTACGTATTTGAATTTTTTATTTCTTTCGAATTGATTACCTTCCAATGTCTTGTGTATGTGAAGTTTTTATTTCCTTCGAATGGTTTACCTTCGAATGGCTTGTGTATGTGAAGTTTTTATTTCCTTCGAATGGATTGTGTATGTAAATTTGTTATTGCCTTTGAACGGATTACCTTCAAATGGATTATGTATGTTAAGATTAATTACATTCAAATAAGTTGGCCTAAGAAATATAAATAAGAATATATAAGGAAATGAGCTAAGTTGATGGGATAACGACAAATATAAAATTCCTTGGATGACCCAAGGACTTAATAAAATCTGATGGAGAATGTCACAAAATTCCTTGGCTTCCAATATCTTATCTTCTTCTCCTTCTTCTGACCTCTCACTCTCAAATTCATATTCATCGCTGTTGTCAGAACCATCATTGGATGAATCTTCAGAGATACCGAGCTGATCGGCTATGGATATTTCATGAGGTAACAAGCTATCTGGAACCATTCCCCATAAAGACCCAAGGGCTAGTATGGGGAACTTCTTATGGAATTCCAGCACCATATCGGACTTGATTAATGCATCCTGTTTATGTAAGGTATTTATCACCCCATCAATGTATGCATCTATAGCATCATCTGCTTCTTGGGTAGACTTTGCTTTGAGGGAGGCTATCTCATCTTCATGATGTTTGATAAGAGATTCTTGAACGATAATCTCTCCTAACAAATCCCCAATGGTGGCCTTATCATTAGCTTGTTGGTTTTTCAATGAATTTATCTCCCCAGAGTTCGATGATTTTAGTTTTCCTAATAACCAGATTGCAGCTTTTTGTGATCGGAATTCACCTTGATCAACTCTTCCCTAACTAATTTGACCTCTTCGGATAGGTTATTAGTTTTGGCATTTTCTTTCTCGGTTGAGTTTTTCCATTTCCTGTTTTTCTCTTCAAGAGAAGTGATGATTTCGATTTGCGACCTTACTTCTCTCTCCAAATCAATACTTGGCCTCACATAGCTTAGTACCGAATACCCCTACACATCTATCTCCTTTGATAATTCAAAGGACATCCCTTTGAACACCACTGTAGTAGTGGTAATTGTAGATTCTGAAAAATCGGTTTTAAAAGTTACAAAGTCAAATCCCACATACCCTCAATTGGGTTAACATCTTCCTTTCAGAGGGGAGAAGTTTTGGAGAAGGAGGATCAGATATTATGGCTGCTGGAAGATCAACAACAGTGATGGTTGGACGAGTAATTTCCGAATGGAGGACTATTTTCGGACAAGTCGAGATTATCTTCCTCTTCTTGTCTCTTTTATCACTGCCTTTTTTGCCCCTTTTGTGTACCTTCTTCTTCTTGAGAATGGAATATTTTGAGGGCACCTCACCTCTCTCAACAGCTGTAACAGCATCTAATAAAGTTGAGTCAATCTCATCCGGTTGTCCTTAATTTCCCACATCGGCAGCAAACTATGAAACCTTCTTTTCTTTTTTTATCCTTTATTTTCTGATGGTTGAGGGCTTTATTCTTGGTCGAAAGACATAATTAGCCATCAGCAGCCTTGGTTCTTTTGAGAATGACTAAAGGACAATGAGGAGTACTAAATTGCTCCCATGTCAGCTCTCGTCTGGGATTGGTCCTCCAAAGTTGAATTAGAACAAAGTTGGCGAGAGTGAAGAATTGATGGAATCCATTTGACCACTTCACATGTGCCCATTGATTCAGCTTTCTAAAGGTCACATTCGCGTCGGCCAGATGATGTGCATATGGCTTCAAAATAGTTGATACAAAAGAAGTTAGGGATAAATGGTAAAATATTGCATAATATAAATTTAAAATAATTACGAAGAGGCTTACGAGTATTCTTCCAATTTTTGGTGAGCTGGCTCGGATTTCTGTAAGAGATGATCTTCTTGCCATTCTCCCATTGACCATTGATGAAAATAAATTGAGTTTTCCAAATTCTATATGCCTCTATCAGATCATCCACCACTTTGTAGTGGTTCCCTTTGTTAAAATAGTAAAAGGGGATGTGGGATTTGCTAGATAGTCCCGCAACGGCAGCCAGTTATTCCATCAGCATCTGATTCTTAGAGAGTATTGAAGCTATGATGCATGCCATCAATGAGAACAAGGCATTTGGGCTAGCTTGGTTTGGGTATAATCTTACCAAACTAAAGTATATCACAATCTCTGGGTCTAAGGGAAACCGAAGGCCCAAATTGAGCACGTCATTGTACTACTTATCCCTTAGCACGTCATTGTACTACTTATTCCTTAGCACCATAGCTCATCGGACTCTATCTGAGTTTGGGAAGCTTAACTTTAACTAGTTTTGAGGAACCCTATTTTAGCTCAGATGGCCTCCAATTTAGATTCATGAAAATAAACATAAGAAATTTTTTCTAAGGCTAAAAGATATTTGACACTAACCCTTGTAAATTCGGGCCTAACGTATCCGACTAGAGACTGAAGAAGAGGTTCGGTTTTTGTTGTTTGAGCTTTGCTTTTTCCCTTCCCATCACCATTTTACTGCACCTCTGAATTTTTCTGCTTCGATGGAATCGAATTCTCCCCAGTCTGAACAGATGTCTCAAGGGCGGAGTCTTCACTGGTATCCTCCATGTTCTCTTCCATAACCTTAGGACTAGATCACAAATGCTCAATAGTTAGAGTAAAAACATTATCTTCTTCAGGTTGAGAGGACTCAGCTGCCAGTGTTGTAGCAATTTCTTCTCGGTTTAGAGCTCACTTGGAAGAGTCACAAGATCATCTTCCCAATTTGGAATTTGTGAAAGGGGGGATTATCGGAAGTTGTGTGCTGCAATGTTGGTTCTTCTTCTACAGAGGGTCTAGTTTTGGTTTTTAATTATCTAGTAACTCTGCATGGAGTGTTCTAATTGGATCTGATCCCATAATTTTGAAAGTAGAAGAATTTCGATAGTTAGTGGCCCTTTGGGATTGAGATTATTTGAATGGTTTAGGAGAACGAATTGGTGAGTTAAATGACTCTGCAGTCAAAGAAGGTTTGGACTGATCGGTGCGCCTATTGTAAGAATAAACTCCCCGTAATCAACGGATTTAGTTACAACAACCGTACCTGAGGAGGCAGGAAACCTAACATCAACCCTTGCCTTTTTATTTTCTTCTTCTAGTTCAGAAAAGTTCTACAAACCACCTTTGGTTAAAACGGTTTTGGAAGTGAACATGCAAACACCAAGATAATGTCGGAAAACAAATTACGGTGGTTGACACGGTAGAGGAATAGAAAAGATCGTCAGTAAGAAATGTCACTTGTGAAAAATTGTTTCTATGTCTAGAAGCAAGTTTTATTTATTTCTAGAAAATCTTGAAGTGAAAAAATGAAAAAAAAGGTTTATATAGAAACTGTAAGAAATTCTTGTGTGTCCTACTAGAGAATTTGAAACGGTAATGGTAACTAGGGGACACTAGAGAAGTGGAAACGTCTCTCACTTGATTGGTTGGCTTTACCTAGGATAAAACAAATTCTTAACTCCAGGACACTTGTCATGGGAAATTAACTGGTTAAAATCTGTGAAGTTTGGTTAGTAATTGTTAATGACGGGTCGGATAACTTTTACTACCCGCGTTAAGAAAATACCAGCAAGTCAATTTTGAAAGAGTGAAACCATAACAATTCGGATCAACATTGGTTAGCCCTCCCAAAGTTTCTTTGAGAGGGCTAAGGGGGCTCTTTGATGGGGATCAACAATGTTTGGATGCACACAAAAAACATAGGGTCGGATTTCTTCGAATGGGCAATTTAGACTAAAGATAAAATTCTACATTTGTATTATTCCCTAACTTTTTTACTAAGTCGTATGGTAGACGCTGCTATGTGCTTTGCAAATTTTTAACCATTAGGAATAAGAGTAGTTAATGGGTTTATTTGGTCTATCGGTTTGACCCATACTTCTGACCTGACCCGATAGGCCCATTAATCCAAAATCGGTTTATAAAATCTCTTACACACAGCATTTTAGGGGGTTGAGACTTTATCTCTCTAAGAATTAAATATAGCAACTCAATTATATCTTTACCTTCCATCTTAAATTTAAATAAAACTTAACAGTTACCTATATACCCTCTAATCAAGTTTTATCCTTATTCATATCTTTAGTCATATTAAGCATATTCTAACTGGATTGGACTATGCTAAAAAAATTAAAAAGGACATTAGTCTAGTGATTATAAGGCAGTTATTGAACTTGGATGTTACAATTACTTATCCAAGGAAAAGAAATGCAGTCTTCTCAGCTGGATTCCTCATTTAGCCAACAAATACAAGCTCAGTATTGATGGCTCATGTGGGCTCAATAGAGAAGCTAGTGGCGGTGGACTGATAAGGAATAACAAAAGGAAAACTATAGCTAGTTTTGGTAGGATTTATGGAAACTTAACTCCTATATCAGAAGGTAGGGAACTACTAGACGGTCAGCTGATCTGTAACAATCTAAACATCAGAGACCTAAAAATCGAAATTGACTCTCAAATTCGATTGAAATGTTAAGTAAAGGTAAAGCACCTTGTGTCCTAGATCCCTTCCTAGTTGGTTGTACAAAATTAATTTCTTCAAACATGGTTATTACCCATATTTTCAAATACCAAAATAAGGCGACCGACTAGATTTCCAGATGGACTAGAAAATGTAAAACGAAATAGAATTTAATCATAAACAGATTCCAAACCATGGGAGTAGGTTACATTAGGATATTGAAATAATGGTATATCAGTTTGTGGTTATTTGATTATAATCTTAAATCCTAGACATAACACATAATTTATATTAGTATTTTCTATGAACTAACAATTTCAAGCAGGTATTACCTGACTTTTCCATTTGTGAAGCTGAAATTTGTAGGTCATTTTGCCGAATAAATGATTTTGAGGTACTGGAAAGAAGATAAAGACCCTTAGACTGGAACACAGGAATAAAATATTTGAGCAGGAAGATGATTACATCTAACGCATAGAAGTTCATCCAATCTGGAAATGAAATATATCACAGTATTTGAGCTAAATATCTTATGTTGAAGATTCTTCTGCCTGATTTGAAGGTATCTTCTGGAGACATAATTTGTTCACTTTTAGTAGAAAGAATGAAGAAAGATAAATTCCCTAAGGATAAAGAGAAATGATGAAGAGAGTGTGGAAATAAATGTTCATCGAACCCTCTTTGATAGCCTTATAGAAAAATTAGATCCTCTAATTATTGAAGATTCATTTATTTGAGATTAAATAAACAACCAACTAAAAATCTCTCTTTTCAAGTTCACTAGAATCATGATATCTCATGGCTTAAGCTAAGAAGAGTTTATCTAGATCAATAAATCTAAGTCTCGATGGATAGAAGCTTGATGTTCTCACTAAGATCTGAGAAAAGAAATGATAAAATGACGGTGAACGAAAATTAAATATGGTGCTCAAAATATTCTGAATTTTTTATCTTTTTTTAGGTCCTAAATTAAATTCCAAGACAAGCTCAAAACATATTGGGCTTCTATGTAACACAAATTTTATTTCTAATACAAAGATGTTGATTTGCTTAAAAACACAAAATCAACAACCAAACTTTCTATTTATATACTAAATTCAAGTTTTTGAACAAAATCTAAAAACTTTTGTTGAAAAAAAATCATATTTTTTGACAAAAACTTTCTCTCTTATATCCTAACAAAAATACCAAACAAATAGAAATCTTGATATTTGTCGATGAAGTTGACATTAAAAATGTGGTAGTCTATTATTGTTGTTTGAAGTATCACTAAATTTAAGTTGATATATTCATCGAGTTTCTCGATTTGGAAACTTTCATCGTACATTATGTCGGCGGCATGGCCCAATTGCATCACTAGCGGTCCTTAGACACGCTGGCAGTCACTAACAAAATGTTGAATTTTTTATGTTTTAAAACTACTGACGATGTAACTTCACCACGCTGGCGGCGTACCATTACCATGCTGGCGGCAACTTCAGTTTAGACTATAAATTATAATAATTTAGTCATTGGCGGTGTGAAGCTTTTGCGTTGGCTATGTAACTTATTTTCATTAGTTGTGTAACTTATTTTCATTAGTTTTTTAACTTATTTGAATTGGCGGTGACTTCACTTATGCTTATAATATGGGCTATAATATTTTTTTGTCATTGGTGTGAATTACACCGGCAGTGTAAACTACATCGGCAATACGTTATTTATACATTCTCAAAATATTTTCACGTTGGCGGTATGTTATTTTTTTCGGTGGGAACCCGCAACCGCTACTCAGAGTGCAATGAGCGCGCACAGGGTAAACCCTCCGTCTGACGCGATATCCTGCAAACCAACGCCAGAAGGTAAACCACACAAGGTGACAGGCTCAGCCGAGAAAGCGTATGTAGAGGGACTCGAACTCATGACCTTTGGTCACAAGCACGTCCTACTCAACCAACTCGGCTACCCCCTTGGGGGTGTTGGCAGTGTGTTATATTTACACTTCCAGTGGATAATTCCACCGATAGTGTAGCGTAGTTTGCCACGTTTCGATTGTGGTTTCACGATGTTAGTGTATTATTTTGACTCTGTTAATAGGGAATTCCACTGGCAGTGTAGGAATGACTATGCCGGCATGGTTCCCCAAAATTATGTTCTCATTTAACGGTTTTGATTTCTAATAATTTTTTATTGTATGAGGTCAAAGATTCCGTATTTGTGGGAGTAAATTCTGGTGTTAAGGATACTGGTTTAGAAAGAGATGAGATTATGATGTTAAAAATACTCATAAAATACTCAATGCTCTACATGTCAATTATAGTGATGTATTTACTGATCAAATGATATTTATCCTTGATTTTGTATCAATTTTATACTAATTTAATTGCTTATTTTAATTAATTATGAATAAAAATACTTTCATTTGGTCATTTTTTATTTATTAGTGAAATTTGAGCAAAATGAATATAAAAGAGTTAAGATTGCAAATAGAAACTATAAGTAAAAAAGAAGAAAAAGTCAAAGTACTTGAAGATAAATTAGTAAAGAATAAATAATAGAAAGTCAAAATTACATTCTAAATATTTTAGTTTCCTAAAAATAAATAATAATATTATTATTATTATTATTTAAAAGAATAATATAATTCTTTTATTTTATAAGAAAACGATTATGATTTTATTTTTAGGAAAAAATTAAAATATTTGGTCTTCTATAATAAATTACAATATTATATTATATAATTTAAAAAAAAAAAATTATTTTAATAAATAAATATTATAATTATACTCTCAACGTGTTTTATTTTTAGGATAGTATGATTGAATAGGAAGTCCATAATCTTCCTATAACAAAACCCTAACACATCAAATAAAGGGAGTGAGATAATCGTCAACAGTTTACTTTTTTTCTTCTTCTTTTTTATTTTGTTATTAGGGTTATGCTCACTAGGAGCTAAACTTTTTTGTTCTATGGTTATTAAACCTTTGTAGATACAATTTTTAATGTAGTATAATTTCTTTATTAACTTAGTTTTTTTATCTTTAGTATTGATATTAATCTCAATGCTATCATTGATCTTAGATTTAGGTTGAGAACGAGAGGTAATATCTACTTCTGGACTATATCAACACCACTAGGTTAACTGAGTAATTTACTACGGCCATGAACCAGTGAAGTCTAAACTAGGTTCTTAGAATTTATTACCTGATTGTATGAGGTATGGGACTAGAGATATAACCAGCCATACAAGAAGGTTAGATGTGTGAGATTAATAGATAACCACAACACTCTAAAAAAGAATCTGGCTTTAAAGAATAATTGCAAAAGTTAAGTTCATTTGATTATATAAAAATACATTGCAAATTGTTTATATATATTTATTAACTTTGGAATAGTTTTTATAATTGATTAATTTCAATTTCAGTTTCAATTTTTACTTTATTTTAATTTATATTTAATTTATATTTAATTTTTAATTTTTTTTATTAATTAGTGTAATTGTTATATTCAACTATAGATTGAAAGATATAAATTTATTCCCTTGGATTCGAAATTCGAGTCTTAAAATACTTATAAAACTACAACGTAAATCGTACACTTGCGATTCAAGGATCTTGGATTTGTGGGATTAAATTCTGGTGTTAATGATACTGGTTTAGAAAGGGATGGCATTGTGATGTTAAAGATACCGATGGAATACACGAGGCTCTACATGTCAATTATAGTGATGTGTTTATCATTTAAATTAACTATACACAACAACAATTGGCTGATTAGGTTAGGAAAACCGCAAAAGACAAACAGTCTAGTAGTCGTAGTACAACGTCACGACGATGCGAAAAACATGAAAACTCCTAGGTTATTATTCAAATGTGAGATATACGGCACATACACAAAATTGATAAAACCGAAAGATTTAAAGAGAAAATTTATTGAAACGAAGAAATACAAATGTCATTTTAAGCTTAGAGGAGAAATTGTAAAAGATTGAGAATGGTCCTTAAAGATCGTGTACGGGTTTCACAATCATGGTAACACGAAATACAGTGAAGTTCATTTTTATTTGCAATATTTGTCAAAGAAATAGTTGGAATTTGTAATTAATCTACCAAGATGGGATCCACTCTTCGGGTAATTTTGGGCGCAGTAAAAAAGAAAAACCCTAACAACTCGTTTTCATTGTGCACTGTATACAATGCTTAACTAAAACAATACAAGGTCGAGAAATGCGATCGCTTGTAGATGCAATATTTGTTTGGTGAACTCAAACGGTTAGAATATTTTAGATGGAATAGACCGGTCGCATATGGGAGTGGTATCATAAGTGAACTTTTCTTCCCAAACCCGGTTAGTTTATATTTTCTACAGATATTTCTAAATATGTTAATAATGGATAACACCTACTATAAAACCAAGTACGGGATGTCGTTGTGTGAGGTTGTTAAAGCCAATTGTTCTTGTTAGACTTTTTACATCGAATTTGCATTTATGTCTGGGGAGAAACTTGACAACTACAATTAAGTATTAGAATGCTTGCAGTCGTCGATGGTAACTCACTCTAAGGGTATAGGAGAAATATATTATCACTGACCTCGTATATTATAGCGATCGAACTACCACAAAGGTTCGATGTCCACAAATTGGAAAAGTACGATGGGACTGTTGAACCAGAGCACCACATAGAACAGTTCACAAACGTAATGATGAGCTTCCCCGAAGATGACCGTTTGTGGTGTCGAGTGTTCTGGATGAATTTCAAAAAGAATGTTCTAACGTGGTTCAATAATTGGACTCAAGGTCCATTACGAACTTTAACCATTTATGGAATCTCTTCAAACATGAGTTTATGTGGAGTAAAATTACCAAAAGACATGAGGACTATATAATAAACTTTGAGTATATGTATACGGAAAGTTTGAAAGACTACACATAGCATTCCGTGCACACCACGTGCAGATACTAGTACCCACCTTAACAACGTACAGTGCACCGCACGTGGCACAGCAGTCGCTGATTTTGTATTTTTTTATTTCACCATTTGAGGCCTTGTGCAGAAGCGATTGATTTAGATCTCAAATAATCTATCGGCATTAGCGCCGGAAAATGCCTCATCAGGTTGTGAACGTGACAATCAAAAGAATAAGTAGCTAAGGCATGATAATTATACTTAATTAACAACCATTTTGGCACAAATCTACCAAAAAGATAAGGGCCAAATCCATTTCAAGTCATCTTCCATCATCACTAATCTTCGACGATAGGAACCGAAAGCATTACAAGTATCATAATAACGTTGATTATAGGTTAGGCTAACGCGTTGATCAAAAAGATAAATTCTTCGAGTTTAAACTTAATTTCTCATTATCGCAAAAACGTTTTCGGTCAAAAAATAAAGTGTTTTTACAAAATATATTAAGCTATTCCATTTTTAAAACTCTATTTCTTTTTCAAAATTTCATTTTTTTTAATTAGAATATCTCAAGAACAAAAACCAAAAACTCTTAAATATCTTTTATTTCTTTTTAAAAAAACAAACAGCCCTTTTCTTACATTAAGAACATCAATGGACAAGGAAAAAAGAATAAAAAATCATTTACTGATTTAGTTCATTTTTTTAGTTTTGTAGAAACTAGAAAAGATTTATTATAACACATAGAATTTCAGTACAAGTTAAAGCCATATATATAGGCTCTGAAAATATCTTCTAATTATACTAGTCTACTGTAATAAAATCTAATCTAATAATATCTATAATAGATTACGTTTGAATATTGACTATAATAAATTATTTAGTCAATGTATATTATTATTTCCTTTAACACTCACCCTCAAGCTTGTGCGAAAGTGCTTGAAACTGTCGTAGCTTTGATAATAACATTCTCTTTGAAATTTGAACTGAAGTACTTGAAGTGCAGGCTTGATCGAAAGACTGAAACGAAATCACACTCCCTCTCAACCTGGAGCATATATATTAATCATGCCCAACTTGTTACAAATATAAGTAATTCGTGATCCATTGAGCGCTTTTGTGAATATATCTCCTAGTTGTTCTCCTGTTTTGACATATCTCGTATGAATGAGATTTTGTTGAATCTTTTCGCGGATAAAATGACAATCAATTTCGATATGCTTCGTTCTTTCGTGAAAGACAGGATTAGACGCAATGTGCAAGGCCGCTTGATTATCACACCATAATTGCGCAGGCATGGTAGTCTTGATGCCAATATCATTTAACAATTGGAAAATCCAAATTATCTCACAAGTAGATTGAGCCATGGCTCTATATTCAGCTTCAGCACTTGATCGCGATACAACATTTTGTTTCTTACTCTTCCAAGATACCAAATTACCCCCTACAAAAACACAATAACCAGTGGTCGATCTTCTATCAGTTTTAGATCCAGCCCAATCTGCATCTGCAAAACACTCTATATTTGTATGACCAATACTGCCATACCACAATCCTAGTCCATGAGCTGATTTGAGATAACACAAGATATGTTCTAGTGCTGCCCAGTGATTAACTGTTGGAGAAGACATAAACTGACTTACAACACTGACTGGATATGCAATATATGGTCGAGTTATTGTAAGGTAATTGAGTTTTCCTACTAATCGACGATACTTTTCTGGATCACTAAACAATTCTCTGTCATCTTTCAGTAATTACGAATTAGGAACCATTGCTGTATTACATGGTTTTGCTCCTAGCTTTCCTGTTTCCATCAACAAATCTAGAACATATTTTCTCTGCGATAAAAAGAATACCTTTGTTGTTTCTTGTTATTTCAACCCCCAAAAAATACTTCAATGGTCCAAAATCTTTTGTTTGAAATCGCGAATGTAAAAATGTTTTAAGAAATGAAATGCCTTTAGTATCATTCCCAATAATAATGATGTCATCTACATATACAACAACGAGTATAATTTCATTTTGCAGAACGTTTATAAAAGAAGAGTGATCACAGCTGCTCTTCTTCAACCCAAATTCATTTAATGCATCACTAAACTTGCCAAACCAAGCACGGGGACTTTGTTTTAATCCGTATAATGACTTACACAAACGACATACCTTTCCTTTCTCCCCCTGAGCAACAAATCCGGGTGGTTGCTCCATATAGACTTCTTCTTGGAGGTCTCCATGTAAAAATGCATTTGTAATATCTAATTGATGTAATGGCCAATCATTTGATGCTGCTAAAGAAATAAGTAAACGAATAGAGGTAAACTTAGCTACCGGAGAAAAGGTTTCAGAGTAATCAACACCATAGGTTTGAGCATATCCTTTTGCAACAAGTCGTGCTTTGAGACGAGCTAGCGTCCCATCTGGATTCATTTTTACATTAAACACCCATCTACAACCGATAGCTTTCTTACCATTGGGTAAATCAACCAACTTCCAAGTACCAGTGTCTTCTAATGCTCTTATCTCTTCAAACATTGCAGCTTGCCCGCCAGAATGACATAATGCTTCATGAACAGTTTTTGGAATAGAAATAGAATCAAGAGATGCAATAAAAGCTCGGGTAGAAGAAGGTAATTGATCATATTTTGCAAAAGAAGAAATTGGATAAGTACATTGTCTTTTACCTTTTCGAAGAGCAATAGGGAGATCGGGAGTGGACTCATTATTATTTGTAGCAGGATCTGAAGACGAAGGAATTGGTAGTGGACATGATGGAGGAGGTGCTTTACGTCGAGAATAAATATATCTAATGGGAGGTCGATATGGTGGAGGTGGTACATCAGATCTTTGAACGGTGGTGTACATGAGTAAATCATCATCGACAGTAGTTGTTTCTAGATCGACATTAGACAAACCAGGAAAAAATGGAACATGTTCTAGAAATGTAACATCCTTGGATACAATGTAACGATAAAGAGATGGGGAAAATATTTATAGCCTTTTTGAAACCTAGAATATCCAAGAAAAACACATTTTAAGGATTTGGGATCTAATTGTGTACGAGTAGGACTTACATCCCTAACAAAGCAAGTACAGCCAAAAATGCGTGGTTCAACAGGAAATAGAGGTTTAGACAGAAAAAGCACGGAATATGGAATATTATTTGAAAGAACAGTAGACGGCATACGATTAATTAAAAAACAGGCAGTGGAAACAGCATCTGCCCAAAATAATTTCGGTACTTTCATTTGAAGAAGTGCACGAGTAACCTCTAAAAGATGTCTATTTTTTCTTTCAGCAACACCATTTTGAGATGGCGTGTCCACACACGAAGTTTGGTGAATCATTCCTTTTTTTTCCATAAATAATTGAAATGCATTTGAACAATATTCTTTACCATTATCACTTCTTAAAATATGAATAGGACAATTAAATTAGGTATTTATTTCTGCAGTAAACGTGCAAAATATTGAGAATAACTCAGAACGATTTTTCATTAAATATAGCCATGTAACACGAGAATAATCATCAACAAAAGTAACAAAATATTTAAAACCAGTTTTAGAAACAACGGGACAAGGACCCCAAACATCTTAATGAACTATTTCAAAAGGAAACGTAGCCCGTTTATTAATACGAGGATATGATGGAAGACGATGATGTTTAGCAAATCTACATGACTCACACTCTAATGATGTCAAATGCCGAAATTTAGGATAAAGTTGTTTTAAAGAGATTAAAGATGGATGACCCATACGACAATGTGCTTCAAATGGAGATGTAATACTAGAACACGCAGTAGATGTATGATAGTCTTTATCAAGATAGTAGATACCTCCACTCTCATGCACTCTACCAATTATTGTATTCGTCGTAAGATCCTGAAACAAACAATGATCGGAATAAAAGGTAACAAAACAATTTAGTGTTTTAGTGAGTTGGCTAATAGAAATAAGGTTGAATGAAAACTGAGGGAGATGTAAAACAGATGTCAAAGAGATATTTTTGGTGGGATTGACAGTCCCTGAACCTAAAACACGAGATGATGATCCATCTGCCAATGTGACATTAGAATGATGTGTATTTGAAAGAGAAGTAAAAACTTGTTTATTACCTGTCATATGTTCTGTGGCAGCAGAATCAATGACCCAATCAGAGGATGAAGAAATAAGACATGTAGTTGAGTTACCTGACACACAAGCTGCAGGGTTTGTAAGATCTTGTGACTTTAGAGACTCTTGGTACTTGGAAAATTGAGCATATTCCCCAGCGGAAAGCACATGAGGTTCCTCATTCGTTACCATATTAGCAAATTGTTGAGGTAGTTGAGGATAATTCCACTTTGTATGACCACGTTCATGACAGTAAAAACATTCAACATTGTTTAGATCACCTCTATGGTTACCGCAACTGTTATGTCTATTGTATCCATCTTGACTATTGTATCCACCACGACTACCGCGATTACTGTATCCACCACGATTACCACGATAGTTTGATCTACCACGACTACCATAATCGTTATATCCACCACGACCACCACGCACACCAGATCTGCCACGATTGTTGTAACTATAAGCGTCGCGACCACCACGACCATCACGACTATTATGACCATCTCGATCATCAGAAAAACCAGGTTTATTGGTGCTGATTAATACACTAGTGACAGGTTGTACTGGCTGTGAGTTTTCGGTTCGAAGAAGTCTAGCAAAAATTTCATGTAGAGATGATATCTCATATCCAGCGAGGTTTGAGATTTTGCACTATCAAACTCCGAAGGAAGACCAGCAAGAAAACTCATTACAGCCATTTGTTCTCGTTGCAATTGTTGACTTTTAATATCAGTACTGAAGGGTAACAAAACATTAAGTTCTTCGTAGATGCGTTTGAACTCCATAAAATATGTCGTAAGAGACTTATCTTGTTTTTCAGTACGATAAAAAGACTTGCAGACATCATAGATACGCGATATATTACCTTTTCCCGCATATAGAAATTCCAGATATTCCATTAACCCTTTAACGTATTCACAATGATTAACAAGACTAAGTACCTCAGTAGTGATTGTATTTTGAATCTGAAGAAAAAGGCGAGCATCATCACGCATCCAATTTCTTGTTGTGTCATCCGTAGGAGGATCTTGTATCAAATGGTCATCTTTTTCTATACTTCGTAAATAGATACGAATTGTTTTACTCCAATCTAAGTAATTGGATTCGTTCAATTTCTGTTCTGTGATTTTTGTCATCACAGGAACCAAATCAGACATACTTTTCCTTTCCTCCGTCTAGATTTTTTTTTATAGAAACCCTAATGGCTCTGATACCATGTAGAAACTAGAAAAGATTTATTATAACACATAGAATTTCAGAACAAGTTAAAGCCATATATATAGGCTCTGAAAATATCTTCTAATTATACTAATCTACTGTAATAAAATCTAATCTAATAATATTTATAATAGATTACGTTTGAATATTGACTATAATAAATTATTTAGTCAATGTATATTATTATTTCCTTTAACAAGTTTTAAGTTGATTTTTTTATAGATTATAGATTTAAATCATTTACCGTGTGAAATTAGTTAAATCTAGGGTTATAATCGATTTTTAAACAAAATATTGGTTTGGTTGTGTTTATTTTCTGTTGGAATCGTGTTTTTCTTTAGACTTAGAGAATTTTCTCAAAGATTAGTATGTTGAGTTGTGCGACTGTTCTTAGTTACTACCGGAGCAGAGCTTCCACGCCGCCAGCGTCAAATCCTAGCGTCAAATCCTGGCATTGGCGATAACTAATTGTTTATGTCTATGTTTGTCGTCTTTGGCATGAAACCATTAGTGTTAGCGGTGACAAATTTAATTTTTGCTATCTTCAACGGTGACAAAAATTAAGTTTGTCGCCACCAACGTCAATGGTTTCACGCTGGAAGGGTCATATGTTCTTTGATCCTACTTCTCATTGCTTTTTATATATATATATAATCTATTTGTTTGTAGGAAAAATATTAGTAGGTTTGAGAAAATATTAAAAGGAGAATGTTCAGAATGAGACGGAAAAAAAAAGTTCAAAATGGGGGTATATTTCACAAACTGTTACGGTTCTTTTACATTCAAAGCAAGCCAGACTAATCATTCCAAGCATATGGATCGGTCATTGTGGCGTAACAAGTTTAAAACCGCTAGAAAATGAGGTAAGGATGGTGGTGGCGATGATCCTACTCTTTGTGATGAAGCACCAGATGATAATACAAGTTCTGAGGCAGAGGAGCCTCACATTCCTACCGAAGGACCTAGTAGTAATCTCGATCGCCTTTAGAATTTTTTATTGTCATAAAATAGTATCATACTGTTTTGGACTACCAGCTTCACGAGGCTTACCGCACCTACAGCGAGAATATAATTTTGATCACTTATTTCTATTTATTTTTTTTATTTTGGTTTATATCGATAATAAGACTATAACAATCGGTTTGGTTTGATTTTGTTTTCATTTTTGCAATCTCAACCAAGTATTAACGTTCAGATCAAGTATAGACTTTTAGCATAGTGAACCTTAGTAGGTCGAAAGTGTGAAAATTACCTTGGAAGAAAATCTTACTTATGATATCGCGTTCGTCTTCGCAGACCTATACCATTCGTGATAATTTAACATTTTTAGTCACTAACAAGTATTGGAGCTGCGAGTGACTGCTTTTGTCGATCTTCTGTTAGTTTAGTTGAGCATTGTATACAAAGCGCAAAAATGACGAAATTTTAGGAATAACTTTTTCACGTCGTCCAAAACATTTCGATGACGAATACCACTATGGTAAAACAATTACAACTCAATTATTCTTTAGCCAAGTGTCTCAAATATGAATGAATTTCCACACTGAATTTGTAAATTCGTATACGATCTCTAAAAATCATTCATCATAATTTTAAGTTTGAAAAGGTATTCATATTTGTTTTGTTATAGTAAACTTCTTAATCTATCAACTTCTTTTAAGAGCATGTGCATCGTAGATGTTAAAGGATACGTTAGATATATTGTTTGTTAGCGCATTCCTAAATTCACTCCAATGAACGTGTTAAAGTAAGTGTTAACCAAAAAATAATTAAAAAAAGTTAAGTGCTTTGTTAAATACCAAGAGCAACTTAACAAAGCCACATAAGCCCACGTTTTTTTATTATTTTTTATTTTATTTTTACTTCTATGTTTCTTCATTTTTTTATGTGTTTTTAATTTTTCCTTCTCTTTTTTCAATTTTTTCGTCTTATTTTTAGTATTTGTTAATAAGTATAAAATAATAATCTTTTATAGAAAAACCATTAAATTTTAATATATTATTTTTAAAAGATAGGTCTAAAAATATGATATAAAAAATCAAATTTAATCTTTTACAGATATTTTTAAGAATATATGATATTAAAATCAATTTTTTTTATATAAAAGATATTGTTGAAAAATATATGGAAATAAAATCTACATAATGAAAATTAAATTAAATTTGTATTTCCTTAATTTTAGGGTTCAGAATCAGGCAGCAAATTACCTTGCAAAATGGATTCTGAAATACTAAAAAAACCAAAGTTTTCCTTATTCTAAAGCCTCAAATCACCTCATGGCTATTACTCTTCTTGAAAGCATGGGATTGGCTATATAATCCCTAATCTATGGTGACCTCCTTCTGTATTCCATTGTTTGGTTACTGTTGATTTTTTCAGAATCTTCAAATGATATATGGAAGAAAAAAATCAACAATATGGTGTAATCTTGCTTGGAACTGGAAGGTTTTTCGGAGATTTCAGCTTTGGAAATTTAGATGGAAGCTTGAAGATTGGGATCGAGATTGAAAATTCATTTTGGAATGTAATTCAAATTCAAATTAAATTTTTATACGGAAGTTAGTAAGTTCTTTAACTTTCTTCTTTTGTAATTGTTACCTTGCCTTCCAACTTTGTAATACCCTTCTTATCCTTATGTTGGCCAAGGCTATTTTCAGACCCTTTTTTGCTATAACGAGACTTTTTATAATGAGACATATTTTGGCTATAGTGAGACCCCAAAATAACCAAAATACCCTTGATATAAAAGTTTTATTTCAGCCAAAACTTCATCTTTTCTCTGTTCTCCACACAAAAAGCTCTCAAAATCGGCAAAAACAAAACTCAAAATTTCTCAAATCCAAACTCAAACACGTTAAGGTATGAATCCTATACTTATTGATGTAATTTGTATGCAATTTAGTTACGTATTTTTAGTGATATTTAAAGTTATAGGTTCTGCTAAAAAAGTCGAATTTTAATCTAAGTGTTGTTATTTTTTTGGAAAATAAGTTATAGATATGTGTTAGTCTAGTGATTGTTGACGTTTTGGTATGTTGTTTGTTGAATTTGGGGTAGATTTGAGGAATTAGGGTTCTTGGGACTTTGGAGGCTAAGGTTTATAGATTCAACTTGGTGAATCATATTATTAACACGATCAATGTTGAAATTGCTATCCGCTCACATGAGTCAAAGAGGTATGTCATTTAACGAAGAATGGTAGGACTCACTAGGTATATTAAATACGATAATATTTTTTACAAACTTCTTTTTATAATTTTTGTTTATTTAGAGAGAGAAAGCTATAGGAAGAAGAAAAAAAGGATTTTTGGTTAGAAATTTGGTTTAATATATAAAGGATAAATTGGTCAATTCACATAAACAGTTTTTTATTTATTTCGGAGTCTCATTATAGCCAGAGGGGGTCCCAATATAGCCTTGCCCCCTTATGTTTTGATAATAAAAAAAATCTTTAAAAAAATCAAACAAAGAATATCATATTCTAATATAATTTCTTACATTTCACCGTTTTAATATTTTTTAAAAAATAATATCTTTTATAATTCTTGATGTATACTTTTATCATTTCATTCTTTTTTTACTTTTATCATCTTCTTCGTATTCTCATTTTCTAAACAAAAAAATTTGATATTTTTTTCAATATAAAAAATAATGACACAAATATTTAAAATTATATACAGTAATAAAATTAAGTTTTATTATTTAAAAATATTTTAATTAACACTTTAAAAATATAATATAATAAAATAAAAAGATAAATAACGATTGAAAAGATATGTTAGACGGAAGTTAATTTAAGTTTGTTAATCGGTAGAAGAGCACCGACTAATATATATATATATATATATATATATATATATATACACGGTACCTACTCAACTATTTTATTGTCAACTAGTACCCAAGGTTTGATCAATTATCTTTTAATACTTATCTCAACAATCTAATTATCACCTAGTACCTAACATTATTTTAATACCCTAACTATCTTCACCATTCGTGAACAACCACACGTAACCAAAATTTCTCTTTCCTACTTTTTCTTTTTATTTTATTTTTAAAAGATTCGTATCTTTCAAACCGGAGCTCGAAAAAAATAAATGAAAGCACCATCGCTTTTGTTTTTTAAAAATGAACAAAACTAGATCCATTGATGATATTTTTTTATTTTTTTTAAGTAAAATTTCACCAGTAACAGAGTTGCAAACAATTCGCATCATATCATGAGAATTGTTCAGAAAATCCTGAGAGTTGCAAACAATTCGCATCATATCATGAGAATTGTTCAGGAAACCCAGGGTTGCAAACAATTCGCATCATATCATGAAAATTGTTCAGGAAATCCTGAGAGTTGCAAACAATTCGCATGATATCATGAGAATTGTTCAGGAAACCCAGAGTTGCAAACAATTCGCATCATATCATGAGAATTGTTCAGGAAACCCAGAGTTGCAAACAATTCGCATCATATCATGAGAATTGTTCAGGAAATCCTGAGAGTTGCAAACAATTCGCATGAGAATTGTTCAGGAAACCCAGAGTTGCAAACAATTCGCATCATATCATGAGAATTGTTCAGGAAATCATGAGAATTGCAAACAATTCGCATGAGAATTGTTCAGGAAACCCAGAGTTGCAAACAATTTGCATCATATCATGAGAATTGCAAACACCTCGAAGTACCAGCGAGTATATTTGGTCGAGGGTTTTTTTGTCCAAATTTCAATTCGATGTACCAAGTTACACTATCCAAAAAACGGGTATCACTGGGTAATTAGTTTATTGAGAAGATATTTCGTGGTACTTTTCTTTTATATATATATCACTGGGTAATTAGTTTACCCAGTTTCGTGGTACTTTTCTTTTATATATATATATGCTCTAAAACTTTAAAACTTTGAAAGGTTTTTTCAGAAAATAATATATCAAAATCGTAAAAAAAATTAAAATTTGTATATAAATGAGAAGTTAAAGAATTGTTATTTTAAACATGATCTAGTTTCACAAAATTCTGCCAAAATTTACAAAAACCAAAACTATTTTTATTTTTTTGGTCGAATACAGTAAACCACAAAAATATCATTTAGTCAAGAGAATAGAAACCCTATTAAAACAATTCAGTCTATAAAGAATGATAGGGTACACAAGCAGCTCCATCACCAACACGCTGCCCAATACATCTAATATACCAAAACCAGCCTACCAACGTTCCGCAACATACATCAAGGATCCTTCAAAATCCAAAATATCAAATGAGCATAAAAAGTTAGAATAGAACTTAGAAATCATCAGCTGACTGAGGTGCTGGGACTGGATCTTGTTCAGTGACTAGTTGCACCGGTAGAGAACTTTCAGTCAATGTCACTGCATTGTCAACCAGGGTTTCTTCAACTGCATTGTCAACCAGGGTTTCTTCAACTGCAACAGTTTTCAAGCCAGGAGATGTAGGAGGAATAAATCCCAAATCCCGGGAAGTATCGATATCAGTTCTGACATGATCTTTTTCTCCACCCGTAGGCTTCTTGTCATCTCTTTCATAGCTGTGGTTACGACTCCGGCCGCGCAAACGGTCTGGACTACCTCGAGGACTTGGGCTGCGACTCTGACTCCGGCGGCGGTTAGGGCTGCGGCTGTAGCTACGACCACGGCCGCGGGACAAACTTCGACTCCGGCTTCTACTGTAGCTTCTGCTTCTGCTTCTGCTCCTGCTCCAGCTCCGACTCCGACTCCGACTACGACTACGACTACGACTGCGGCTGCGGCTGCAGCTGCGGCTTCGGCTTCTACCCCATGTACGAACCCTATCAGGACTTCGGCTATAACTTCTACCACGACTGCGGTCAACATCTCTTCTATTATCAAATTGCCCTCGACCACGACTATTACGTCCACGCCCATCCATGTTACCATAACGATCATGCGGACCACGGTCGTTCCTACCAAAACCAACTTGACCATTACTAGGACCGCCAAATCCACGTCCTCGGTTTCCGCGTCCTGAAAACGAGTCATCCCTCATCCCACCACGGCCACCAAAGCCTCCTTCTCTCATAGTTTCGCGGCCACCAAAACCGCCTCGACCTCCAAAACCACCCCCATCCCTCATTCCGCCTCGACCACCAAAACCACCATCCCTCATTCCTCCGCTGCGACCGCCAAAACCACCATCCCTGAATGCACCACGGCCACCACCAGAATCAAACCGGTTCATAGGTGCACGATCCTTGCCAAAACCAGACCCAGCACGTAAAGCTATGTCTCTAACTTCTGGGGGAACAACCTGGTTAGCTCCCTCTAGGACTTTAACCAAATCAGCAGCATATTTCCAATCTTGGTCAGAGAAAAAGGTGTATGCCACTCCTGTTGCACCAGCACGCCCTGTTCTTCCAATGCGGTGCACATAATCCTCAACCCCAGTAGGGAAATCATAGTTGATCACCACCCTGTACCATGAGAATGGACAATGTAAGATACAGTGTAATAAGCAATCTTCATTCACCAGAAAGGGTTTGGACCGACCTCCATCTATAATTTTGGCATGTTTCTTTCCGGTCACTAGGAAAGATATGTTATGATTTGATTCAGTAAGAATATAATAGATACTTCTGATAACCTTATGCGAATATTTTACAATTAAATCTAGGAAAGATATGTTATGATTTGCCTCAGTAAGAATATAATAGATACTTCTGATAACCTTATGCGAATATTTTACAATTAAATCTCTGAGAAAACAATATTATAGCGAGTGCCGCTATTCCTATAGAATATATATTCCTATAGATGCTTCATTTTTACCTTTTCTTTTTACTAATTAATCTTAATTCATCTGTATTGTACATAGCTCCATATTATTTATCACAACAAATCAAATCAATAAGGTTTCACTGTACAAAAAGAAACGAAGATCAAAAAGTCATCAATATATCAATGCCACTATAAAAGCAGGAGAAGGAACGACCTTATATCTTTGATGTCAAGTCCCCGAGCAGCAACATCAGTAGCAATCAACACCGAAGATTTCCCACTTCGGAACTGATTCAATACCCAGTCCCGCTCACCTTGAGATTTGTCTCCATGTATCACGACGGCCCCAAAACTTCGTCCGACTGTACGTGCAAGCTGGTCACACATCCTTTTTGTCGAACAGAAGACTATAACCTTTGAACCACGTTCTTCAGCCCTAAGTATCTGCTCTAAGCGCCTCTCTTTCGCCATAAATGGGACTACTTCAACACGCTGCAATAAAGTCAAAAGGAATAACAAAGGTAAAGATTTCATTAGACATTCCCTAACACATTGCTCGTCAGTAGTTGTTATACAAGATCAAGCTGAAACTACCCAAACAAAACATCAGATCATTTTTCTCAAATCACTCGAAATTCAGTAGATCAAATAATACAACAATATTACAACTGACCTGAGTAATGGACTTGTTTGCAGCAAGCTCATCAACACTTCCAATGTTAACTTGGACAGGGTTAACAAGTAGATCGCTTGCTATTTTCCTTACTTCCTTTGGCCAGGTTGCTGTGTACATGAGAGTTTGTCGACGTGGGGGCATCTCATTCACAATCTTACGGATTTGAGGTTCAAAACCCATATCGAGCATCCGATCTGCCTCATCAAGCACAAAAAGGGAGACCTGTCCAAAGTTAATCTTTTTCATTTCCAGGATATCATTTAAACGTCCAGGTGTTGCCACTACAATATCAGCTCCTCGCTCTAATTCCTTCAATTGAAGGCCCTTTGAAGCTCCTCCATACAAACACTGGGACAAGATAGAGAATCAAAAATTGAACCAACTTTCGGAGGAAGTGAAAGTGGTTAAAGTAGCATTTCTAACCACCAAAAAAATATGAAACTCACACAGAAGACTCACCGTGCACAATATCCTGGAAGAGCGGCCAAATTTGATGACCTCCTCTTGTATTTGTGTGGCAAGTTCCCGAGTTGGTGCTAGAACCAAAACTGTTGGCCCATTCTGAGGATTATGACGACGTTGTCTGAGAAGCATAAGTGCAGGTATCAAGTAGCCCAATGTTTTACCAGAGCCAGTCTTAGCAATGGCCACTATGTCCCTACTCTGTACTGCGATTGGCCATGTTTGAGCCTGAATAGGAGTGGGAGACAAAAATCCAGCAGAATGCATCTGCCATTGAACATATACACCAATAAATACTAATCAAGTCCTTTAGTATATATATTTATATGCGGGGCCAGTAGCTCACCAAAGCATGAATCACTGGATTAACATTTCTTTGAGACAAAAAATATCAAAATTCCATAGATATACGGTTGCTTACAGAAGCAACTCGAGGCAACAAAAGAGGCAATAAAGACATAAGATGCACATCCAACAAGCAAGAAACCCGTCATTATCAGGTGTGATATAGACAAAGGGAAAACCACCCTTCTAGAAGATGTGCAGGAAAGCTCCCTTCAAAAATCATAATAGTTGAATGTATGAGTATGGCAATAGCAGTTGCAGCGTACGACATATGCTCCTCGACTGGAGCAGATATCGCACCTGCGAAATTGAGAACTGATGAGTTCGAATATGATAACATTAAAAGGAAAAGGAATGGAACAAAGTCACACAGATTACAAAATCCAAACAAACCTCTCAAGTATTTCTACTCCTAGAACATACAATACTTGTCACAAGTATGCAGTACTTACCTCTCTCAGTATCTCGGGAGGGAATCCAGTGGCTTCAAATGTGATGAACGGAGCTGGGATGTTTTCCCCCTATGCAATGGAATAGGGAACACGATGTCAAAAATCGCTAAGGCCTAATTGATAAGAAAGCAAAGTAGATGGGTTGAGGTCGGTAAAGACTGTTGCCTAGCTTACTCGGTAAAGGATTCCTTTTGTTTAGTCGTCACAAACCGATTCTAGGTGGTTCACTTTTTTATACCCCTATTCTATTAGTAAAGCTTGCGAACACCTACGCACAACTAAAGACTAATAAACATTCACTTCTGCACTGCCAAAACAACCTTTACTTTAGTGTATCTATTTAACCCATTACACTGATAAATTCTTATCACGACCTTAAATGAGGACTGCTCTCTAAGCAGCACAGCTTTTTGTTAAAATTAATAAAAGAGCCTATTAGTGTAAACAAGTCAAAATTTAATAGTCCTCTTCAGTCCCAAAACATGCGTAAGAAAAGAAAGATAAGCTTAACTGACAGACCGTTGCTGTGATTTCATGTTGCCGACAGTAGACTTCAATAGGAGATAAGCCGTTAACGTCTGATCCAAGGAATGGAGACCTCGTCGAAGAATTATTTGGAATCAGCGGAGCAGTATGACTATAAGCATTATGCATAGCGTTTGATGCACCAGCATGACCAGGTGTGGCATTTGGTTGAAGGGGACCACCACCCATCCTACTCTCCTGGAGAGGTGTAAAAGAATCATATGCATCAACAAATATATTTAATTTGCAAACAACATGCTAAAGACCCCTCTCTTTCAATTGAATTCAAGGACCCAGATTATCAAAACTAACAACGTTGAGAGAAAAATATAGTCAATTGTTCAAACATAACATGGTAGAGTTAGGTTAACAACAGAATTCTTACGAAGACAAATAAAATTACTTTCTACCTTTTAGATATAATAAGCATCGCCATGTTCATTACAAATTCTTAAAATTCTTAAAATAATAATAATGTTTGGGTCGATCCATAACTTGTTAACAGAAGGTAATTGCTAATTGCAAAGACATAGATTGTGTACAATTTTCTTACCACATGCATAGCTGCATGATTATGTTGCTGGGGGTGCATCACTGGCCCTTCTTTACTTCCATTAAAGTAGTAGTCACTGCCAGACCTACTACGCAAATTTTCATCATGATTTCTTTTAACTGCGAATGGAGGTGCATTAGTTTGCCCATGCATCATCTCGGGGTCCATATGATTTTGAATCCCAGAACCTTGCTGCTGGTGAGTGTTAGTTCCAGTTTGCTGGAACTGGCCCATAGAGGTAGGCTGTTGCATGTTTGTAGGAGGGCCACTGTATTGCTGCGCTTGACCTGAATGTCCTCCAGATATCGGTATCTGAGATAAATTTGCTCCACCAGGGATCTGATAGGACGAAGCTCTTGTCTCTTGTGAACTAGATTGTGTAAACCCACTTTGGCTCCCTTGCTGGAATTCCGATTCATCCCTCTTTGGCAAGCCTGATTTATACTCTTGCTGATTCGAAAAATGTGAACCCTGCTGCTGCAAGTTTTTTTGCCCTTGTGGTGGCATGTATGGTTGTTGCTGATAGCCCATATATTGCTGCTGGGGATGAGCGTACTGAGGACCCTGTTGGACCACATGTGGGCTATGATGCTGCATCATATGCTGAGGCATCTGCTGATAAGTCTGTTGTTGAGCTGAATGTCCCATTGGCTGCTTAATAGGGTGGCCCTGCTGCTGTGAGAAATACTCACCAGGTTGTTGTAGCATCTGATGACTTGCATGATGCATCATTTGTGGTCTCATCTGTTGGGAAGCGAACTGTGCAGGTTGTTGCATAGAACCATGTTGGAGTACTGCCTGCTGGTCAGAAACCTGTGACATCATAGGAGACTGCTGCTGCGTAAGTGCTTGCCCGTGCTGTTGAGGTTGTGGGGATTGTTGGATTTGTGTCATTAGGTGATGTCCATGCTGACTTTGTCCTGAAGCACCTACTGGTATTGGAGCCAGCTTAGGAGTAGAAGCAGGAGGAGGTGGACCTGAGGGTAATGGAGGAGTTGGAGCTGCAGGTCTTTCATACTGAGTGACATTAGTTTCAGGGTTCCAGTAATAAAGAACGCCTGAACTTCCATCTATAAGTCCCTTCCATGGTTGAGGAAGAGTGGGATCTTCAGGGGCATATCGCGGACCAGCCGAAGCTGTGGCTGCTTCCGCTGTAGCCATGCAACAGACTAACTAGAATAGATAAGACAACCATGTTATAATACAATTACTATTGACACAAATATTTAAATTCCAGAATCCAATTTCAATTCGTCTCAAACAACTTTCAACAAGAAATCAACAAAGCTAATCAAATTTTACACAAGCATTAATGGAAACAACCGGCAATGCAATTCTCATACTACTCACAACTAAGACTCAGTTCAAAGATTATATTGTCTACAACGACAGCCAGAGACGTTACCTGTTCGCTCAAAAACCACGATTTTATATGTTCTGTAGAGACAAAATCATACCAAGTTGCGAACGAACTAGAAAAACCCTACGCTTGAATTGAAATTATAAAGGACAAATTATCCAAATAAACCACAAAGATCAATCAATAAACACGAAAAATAACGAAAAAGTCTCTATGATGAAGAGCCTATTCGAAGAGTACATACCTCGACAATGAAAATCTAAAGGTTGAAATCACTACTGTTCCGTCTGCTAATAGATCAGATAAGCGATAAGTTGGTAAAGCGGAGATAAAATCGAGGAGCTTATAGTCTTCTTTCTGGTGAGGAGTATTAAGAAAGTAAGAAGTTGAATCACAGGGGAAAACTCCAAGACGAGAGCATACTGACGACGATGACGTTAGGGTTCGACATAAATTGTTGCGTACAGTCCAACTTCGGTGATGGACCTTTAGATGAGAGGTAGTGGTAACAAAAAGAAAAAGGCCTCTCTTTTATTTTATTTTGTTTATGGTTGCCGGATAAAAATACTAAACAAAAAGCCATTTAGAATAACTAATATATAAAGAATTAGCAAATAATATGTAATATGCATGCTAATTAATAAATCCTATCAAAACCGTTAATTAACTAGGATAAAATTAAGATAAAACATCAAAAAAAAAATTCTAATTGATTTCGTTATTTAAACTCAATTTATAGTTGGGTTGACATCAAAAGCTTTTTTTGGAGATTGTAGGCATTAAGAGATGTCTTTAGGTTTTGAACCAATAATAAAAGGTTAGTCGAAGCAATTGTTATTTATACGGCAATAATTGATGATGTTGTTTTGGTTGAATAAAAATTGGAAGATTTTTATTATAAGATAATTAAAATATCGTATCGAGTAGTATCAGATTTTTTAAGTCAATTTATTATTTTTTACATGATTCCATCTAATTTGGGATCATAACTATTTTAAGTATTTTCATTCGATCCTTTTGTGTATGGATTAAAAAATAAACAGTTTTTGAAAAATCAGTATTCAGTCAGAACAAAAGTTAGATACTAAAACTTGCTTAGATCAAATGTTAGTAACAAAGAATTAAGTTATTGATAGGTAATATTGTAGGCTAAACTTGATTAATTGACTCAATTGTTGATAAGAGACTAACAAAATTTGAATATATTAACCTTGATGAATCTTTAAGTCTTTAAATATTTACAGCCTTAAAAATTTTGATTTGATTAATCTTATTTTTCTTAATCATCTTACGAAAACTCTTTTAAATGTCTTTTCTTTCAGCTACTTTACTAAGGAATTGGGATAGAGGAAGGTTGTCCGTCGTTGATGTTTTGTGTAAGTTTGATTCAACGTCTAGATTATCAAAACCATTTGTAAAGGTAAAGATAGTTTATAACACTATAGTTTGCAAAGCTTCAATTACTTTTTTGTTTTTTTTTCCTATAGTGTAGTTGTTTATAAGGCTAAAAATGTCGAGTGTTATCAATGCTTCCATTAGGAGGATTATCTTCGTATTCGTAGTATCCCTTAAGATCTTATTGTTGCTATATTTTGGGGATCAATTAGGTTTGTTAGATGGTGAATCATCCTTTATTGAAGTTCTTGATAGAGTTTCTTAAACCATCTGAGTATCATCATTTATAATAGAAATTATAGATAATTTGAGATATAACAAAAAAAAATAGGTTTTTTCCATTTATAATTAGGGATTTGACTTTCAGAAATCATATTCATTTTAAGTAGAAGTATTTTTGCTGGAGTTGGCTATAGGATTTGTCTACACTGATATTCCTAGAAGGTTTTACATCTATGTTTGTTTTCTTACATTTTTATTTTGATGGTATTTTAAAAAAATTATATTAATTGGTGTAATTTTATTTTGTTTTAGATTATTATTATTTCGATATATCGAATAATATATATGGTTTAACTTTATGAAAAAAAAACTAAAAAATTGCATCATCTGATGAACTGAAGTTCGTGTATTTCTTCACGATCCTCGTTTGGTAACTTCTTTATGACCTTCCAACATAAGGGTCCAATGGAGATTTGTGCGGATGAGAAACTTAACAAAAAAACAAATCATATCAATCTACATGTATTGTTTTGTTCATATATTTTATATTTTACAATTTTAATATTAATTGGTCGCATCATAAGAAAATATTTTAAAAACTACGGATTTTACATACTATATGAATGATATATTCTCAAAAAGTATATCCACGTTATTTAAACTATTTAATAGTATTATACTATTTGTATGTTGTAATGTCATAAAATAATTTTGTACATAGTTAAAAAAATTTGCAAGTATAATTTAGTCGGTATATGTTATATTGAATATAATTTTATTTTTGAATATTGAGTTTTATTTTTATTTAAGTCTAACATATTTTTACTATATATTTCAATAGTTACAAATATAACACTTAATAAAAATATTAAAATTTATATGGATTTTATCTTCTTTTTTAAATAATTGAGTGTTAAATTACAAAGTGGTTAGCGAAACTAAAATTTCAATTAAAAAAGTCATACAAAATACTCATCAGTTTAACACAATAAAAAATAAAAAAAATAATTAAAATAATTACGTAAGAAAAATAGTGAAAATAACTGTCATAATTCATTAAATTTTATTTTTAATTACAACATGTTATAGTTTATTTTTGAAAATATGGAATTGTATTTTCATTTATGTCTAACATATATCTAACTAAAAGAAAGAACAAAAATTATAAAATCATAAATAATAGTTTAAAAAAAATAAAAAGTAAAAGTATATAGTGGATATAAAAACATTTATAAATATAATAAGAGAGAGAAAAGTATTATAAAAAAGCCTAAAACAAATAAAATCACTTAACTATAAATTAAATTACTAATAACTATTTGAATTTTGTATTATAATTTTTTCCAATAATATTTTGTATATACAATCACGTATAGGTTTTAATAATTAATTATTTTTAACTTTAAAACTCTATATTTTTTAAATTTCAATTAAAAAAATAAAAACACATATATTTTAATTTTTAAAGACGAACAAGTCAAAATTTATGAGTGATATTTTTGAAGAACCAAATTACACGTAATTACGCAATCATTGCACAATTATTTTTTAGCGACAAAATTACATCTAATTCTACAACTTGAACACATTTGATTTTTTATACTAATTTTGCATCCTAATTACATGTATTTTTCACATGGAACACAATTCAAAATTATTATTAATAAAAGAGTTTTTCCAACGCAAAAATGCATATATTATCGCAACTATAAAAAAGTTAGTTGGTTTACACCCAATTAACATTTATTTTCACAAAACAAGTTTTCACACAAACATCTAGGAGATAATTATTATAACACAAGACCTATATATAAAGGTCGAACATCAAATAATAAAATAAATATATTCTTTTATATTACGTGTTCTCTTTACTTCATGAATACTCATATCCACTCTTTTTCTCAATCTCACTCGATTTATTCTTAGTCTGATTAACGTTTTGGCTAGGCCTAGCTATCCAAAATTATCGACATCAATTTACAACATCTATAGAAAAAGATAAATTTTGTTCTCATTAGGATCAGAATAATTTAAAAATTCAAACAAAACAGATGTCAAATGTCATTGAAAACATTAATATGCTAATGAACGACGAGATTCATATGGGATATCCAAATGAACCACTAAATTCGATGTGGTTGTGGCCACAACATTCGAAAAGAGCCTCGTGATACCTCCAACCGAGATTGAGCTTCTAGTTCAGCAGTTGAAGAATGAACGAGCTACACATCTTTTAATACTACAGAAACGACTATTATTACAACCTATCATACTTAAATAAGTTGTCTAGACCAATCGGCACATTGGATGAAGAAGAAAAAGATAATGTTACCCCAAATATGTAGCAGGTTATATTCGAAAAAAGAATCTCATGAAAATAAAAAGAACTATATAGGAGTATGAACGGGAGAGAGAAAAAACTATGATCGATGATCTAATGATAGAGATCAAATGAGACGAAAATTCCACATGAACATGAGTAGGAGCAAAACTCCAAGTCTAATTATGAAAAAATAGAGAGGAGTATATCACGTCCATGGTTGAAAAAAAATGACACAATAATTAACAAATCAGGGTTGTTGGGCTAATACCAATTTTGGAAGCAATATTAAGATATGTCTCGTCCTCACCAGGTTTTATACTTGTACCGGGATATCCTTCAATCCCTAGCTATATAACAGATAATTATTCGAGCCAATGTGCTCCACCATGTATGTCATAAAACATAAAGTGAGTCATAACGGGATATCTATAAAATCCTTCCTAATGACATCATCAATAATGAATACCTAGATGGGCATATAATGTTTAAAAAATATGAATAAAATTGGATACACCCAAATCCATACAACCAGGTAAAAAGCTAAAAGAAAACAATAAATTTAAGGGCGTAAAGTCAAAAGAGTCATGGTTTCAACAAGCTTACTAGTTCATATATTGTCTAGATGACTATTATACAGATGAGAAACCTCAAAAAGACAAATAGTCCTCACTAGCTCCGAAAATATTATTTTGAGTCATGTTGTCGTTCTATTATAACCACAAGATGGACAAATATAATAAAAAATAAGATCCAGAGCACCACATCCAGTAATTCTATAATGAAATGTTGCAATATGGAGCTAATGGTGGGATAAATTGTTGAGCTTTTGGCATGCCCCTAAGAGGAACTCAAAATGCAATGGTTTAATAATATTCCAAAAAATACATAAATAATTACAAGATGTTTCAAACTATATTTTAGAATAATTTTGTGGCTTCAAAAGAAATTAAATGAAATATAAACTATATAGCTCATTGCAAAAAAAATAGATAATGAAATCCTAAACTATTATACCAAAAGATTTGCTGAAATAAAATCACAGTTACAAGACTGTTACGAATTGGTGGTCGTAGCAGCATTTAGACAATGATTTAAAGAAAGAACCATGTCTGATGCGATAATGAAAAAAATATATTAAACTTTGGAGATTTATTGGCCTAAGTGGAACATTTCATTAAGAGGGATAAGGTGGCCAGAGCAAATAAAATAAAAAATACGGTTAATCCAACTGGAAGTACTTTGGCAAGCAAAACACATATTGTAGCCCATATAAACACAAAAGTATGAAGATTCAAGTAATAATATTGCTTTAACTTTAGTCTGATCAAAACCAAATCAATCGCAAAAAGGAAAATAAAAAATTAACTACAAAGCTAGAAGTAACATCATAATAGATTGGTCATCAAGGGGACCATTCACAAAACTGAAAAAGTCACTGGTGGCCATCTATGAAAAATAAAAGATTCCATCAAGTACAATCGAATTGGAAAATAAGTAATGTAAGTTTTTTGGTGATTTAGATCACTTTACTAAAGATTATTGGGTTTCAGTTGTCCAAATCCAAGTCTTGATAGAAGAAATAAAATTGATTAAATTTACAAGAAAAAAATTAAGAAACTATGACAGGGTTCATGTGATACAGCAAAGCAAGCCTCAATCAAACCTCAATGAACATTAAATACAAATTCTATTATGATGATAGCAAAAGAGAGAGGATTACATAGACCCGGGTCCGAACAAACAAACAATTAAAGTGATTGTTGGAGGAGTCCATACTCTGGAAAAACAAAAAGATCAAGGAAAAGGTATGCTGATGAAATTGAAATAATATGTTAAAGAAAAACATCCTCGCACTTATACATAAACCTGTACCTGAACATATCCTCACTTATGAGGATTTGAGATGAGTAACATCTCCCCACGGTGACGCAATATTAATAACAGTAGAGTTGACTGACATAAAGATCAATAGGTTAATAATCGATATTGGCAGCTCGATAAATATCACATATTGAGGAACATATGAAAGAATGAGAGAAATCCCGATGTTGATTCAAAATTGGAGAGTCCCAACAGGGTTCACATGTGCAAATGTTTTCGTCATTTTATAATTAACTCTTGATGTAACCTTTGAGAAACAAAAATTCTATAAAAAAATATAACATATCTTTTATATGATGTTAGATGCATCGTCTCCATATAATATAATATTGGGCCAATCTTGGCTCGAAAAAAAACATGTTATATTGTCTATAGTCTAGTGTATAATATATTTTGTAAACAAAAATTAAAAAAAACGAGCAAGGAGTGTTATGCAACATTTTTGGCTCAAAAATAGAATGAGGAGGTCATCTTGGATGAGGTAGATAACCCGAGATAAGGCCCTAGTCTCGTAAAGTCGGAAGAAGAAGCATAAGAAGTTATCATGGAACAAGGAAAAATGTTGAAGATCGGCAGAAACAAACTTATTGATCTTATATACAAAATCTTGTGTGGAGTACACAAGATGTAACATGAGTCCCAATCGAATTCATATGTCACATGTTAAATATTAATAATAATTTTTTACTAATAATATAAAAAGAAGATCATATTCTCAATAAAAAAATTAGATGATTATCGTTGAGATAGACATACTAACGTTCATAAGATATATATAAAAGATCATGAAGTGGTTTATTTTAAACGGAGGGTAATTTTGTCCAGTGTTTTGGAGAGTTTTAAGGGTATTAAATGTTTGGGTGTTTTGTAGTGAGAGATTTAAGCTGTCTGGTTGTATTAAATGTTCATTGCCCTCATTAATGAAAGTAGTTGGGTATTTATACCCTTAATTATGGACCCATGGGCTTTCGGGTCAAGTTATGAAACCGAGTCAAGTTAAAGGACCCATTTACTTAATAAGTTGATTATCACTTAGCTTAGTAAAAAAGTGTTTAGTTATTTAATACTTTTGTCATGTCCGGATAGTTCATTGGGCATTTATTGTCCGAAGTACCATTATCCGGATTTCTCAGTGAGTATGGTGAACAAATCCGGACTCATCAGATCATATTGCCCAATGTGGACATCAAATCGTGTATTAGTCAAAAAAGAAAAATAGAAAGTGAAGAATGTGGATAAACTTTACGAACTTAAACAATGCATGTATGAGGTTCTAATTTCTTTGTGTTGCAATTCGACCGAAGTATGCACTTTCAACCAAAAGAATTTGAAGTTACCTTTGCTCGTACCAAGGAAACGCTTGAGGGTGGAATGATAGTCGTTTGGTTAGCAAAATGCAATTACTTGTTAGTTTTCTAAATGATAAACTTATCATCGTAAGGCTCTAACCAAGTTTCGATGTATTTGATTACTTTCAGATATTCTTTGAAGTCGTGGAGCATTTTGGACCGATAATGATTGAATGAGAGTTTTTTATTCGACAGCATCATTTTACTTCATATTTTTTTTAAACAGCCAACATTTTTTTATTGTTGAGGATTTTTTTCGTTTTTCCTATGACATTTATGTTAACGTGTCATCGACATAACATGTAGGTTGTATTGAGGAACACTTTTCGGCCGCTTTCACTAACACTAGATATTTATCCGTTAAAATAATATACTGTGGTTCGATAGAGGTATATGAACATATATATATATATATATGACCATTAGATTAGGCCTTAAGTTAGTAAACCCGAGAGACAAAACAAAATATGGATTGATTTTTATTTATATAATGCAAAATAATACATAGTGCTAAAAAATAAAATATCGAAGAAGAAATAACCTTTGGAATGTGCCAAAGTGAATAAGGTCAATTGACAAATACAAAAATGGACAAGCAAAAATGCTTCACCAAGCAATAAATATTAAACAACAATATATGTTGGAGGAAAGATATCTCTTGGAACATATAAGATAAAAACAATTATCAATAAACAAAACAAATACAATATCTTTTGACAAAATGGGTGAATAAAAAAGATGTTTTGCCAATATGCAAATGATAAAGCACATTATGTCAAAGAAAATATACCATTCACAAAAAATAATATATACAAGAAGTCCTTCAAGTAAAATAACAAAAAATATTTAAGCAAAAAAGTGTTTCAGTTGGAATTAATAATCTAAAAACAAAAAACTAATATGCTTTAGATGATATAAATCAGCATTCCAAACAGTGGATAATAAGAAAAATGATTACAATGAGACATCAATCTTGAAAATAGATAATAAAAAAAATATGACAAATAATTATTAATCAAAATAATTGATAGTAAAAAAATGACAATGAGTCATCCATCCGAACAATGGATATTAAACAAAAAGGATGATCATAAGACAATCCGCGAAAATAAGCTATATTTGCTTAAAAGAATGAAAAAGGCGTACATCTTGAACATACTTAACTTAGAAAAATCCAAGTACATAAAGTATTGTAGAAAAATTATTCTCGGTCTACTGCACCTGATTAGTCAATAGAAAAAATAGATAATGCAAGATGTGTTGTGGACACAAAGAGTACTCATAAAAAAATTACAAAAATATCGTAAAAATAAAAATTAAAAAAAAATGGCAAAAATCCAATATATACAAAATATAAATTAAGAAGAATCAATAGGTTGTCAAACAAAAACAATAGACACAATACCACTTGCAGTAGTGTCGATTACTAAGGTACAATCTATCTTAGATGCGTCCTTATTAACACTGCTTCCTTTTCCATATTCACCATTATCAAAAGTAATATGATTCATACTCATTTTTTACTCAATATTTTCAAGTACATCACAAAATTGTTTGACCCTGTTAGTCCATCTTGACAGAAGAGAAATACAGTAATGATATTTATCAGTCCACCAAGAATATTATACCAAAAATGATCGAGTTTATCTCGAGATAATCCCCATGGATAACCAACATTAATCTAAAATGATATTGAGGTTTTAAAAAGGTGTTTATATTTACATTTACATGTGTTTCGTTTTATTTTATTATATTTATAATGTATTTTGCAAGGAAATAATCCATATTAAAATACAAATGATAAGAAGGATAGTTTACAAAACTTATAATGGTTTTGACATGCCTTTTACAACAAAGCAAAGGGTAAGTTTGAACATGGAATTCAGCCCATTTAAGAGCTCCAACCTTCAACCCAAAAATTACAACAAATGATAAGCATTGACTTAGTTTCAGCCATTTGAAGATATTCGACCTTTATTGTATCCAATATAAAAATTGACTAATGATAATCTTGACTATAGTCTTCAGCCTCTTAAAGAGCTACGAACCTTAAACACATCATACCAAAGCAAATGATAAGATTAGATATCAGTTTCAACACCTAAGAGAGCTTCGACTATCTTTCTAATTAAAAAATAGAAATACTTCAGGGAGTTCACACAGTCATAAAGAAAAAAAACATAGATGATTTTCATAAAAAGAGTCATGCACCATTCACAAATAAAAATGAAGGCTAACTATTTCTAGACATATACTAAATAAGGATCTCATGTGGTCCTTATTCAGGTCTTAGCATTTTGGAACTGATCATTCCAATTAAAAATAACATAGTAACAAACAACATTATTGTTTTATACAACAAAAAATAAAAAACTACACACAAGAAAATGAAAATAAAGTTACAAGTGATAAGCTCATTACGTAAGCAATGCAACAAAAATACCTCAACCATAGAGAATTGGTTCGACTTTGGAAAAAAGTCTTAAATGCTACAATAATGAAAAAATAAAATAAAGGTTACGAAAGACTATTGAGGGTTCAAGTCATCTTGATCGGCCGAACCTCATTCTCCGGCCATTTCGGCAGTAACAACATTTATGATTTCGTTGGTGGAATGCAATATAATCACTTGTACGTGAGGCGTAATCATTTCCCAACAACATACTCAGACCACCATCTTCTGTGGACAAATATAAAAACTCTTGCCTCATAGCCTTCATAATCTTCTCACACACTCGATAGCCAAATTTTGTAGTTGTTATAAGAGGCTCATGCTCAGAGGAATTGAATTACTTACACGTTTCATGTCTGTATCTTGGACTACAGTCATTCTATAGAAGAACTCTCTAAAACCCAATGATGGATGAACGTTGTTTGGAGCTACTCATAAGCAAACCCTGAAGTTGTGATATCGCATATGATTTGATTGAAACTTTCCTTTACAACAGACATATGGTTTTTGTTTTGGCTTGAAGCTTAGTCTTTAATACTCTCTCGGTGTTATATTTATGTTCAAGATTAACCTTAAGCTCCTCGATGGATTATGTCTCCACCTATAGGGCTGCCCAAAACTTTGTATTATCCTCAAATAGTTGAAGATATATCCTGAATTTGGTTGAAATATTGTAGGTGTGATGTACGGTATTCAAGAAATTTAACAACGTTTACAATAAAAATGTAATTACATCAAGCTTTATACACAATAAATAAAATATATTATAGTTCAGGCGTACCTCTACACCAAGTTTCAACTGTCTATTGGCTAAATCTACAAGTGACAGATAGCTTGGAAAATTTCTTTTACTGGAAATTTCATAGATTAATTCAAAGCGTGCATAGGTGGTCTAACTGTCAATTTTGTATCCACCCAGGAGTTCATCCAATTTGCACATCCCCATCATCAACACATTCAGCGATCACTTGGAGGGTGGAATGAGTAATCACGGGCACCTTGAAACCTTTGACTGTTAATGAGGCAGAATCAATCACTGCCTTAAGGGTACACATGTCTATATTTTTTTTACACCAAACTTCTCAATCTCAGCAACCAACCGTCGTCCAGATTATACTCTTTAACAACATCAATAACATTTATAGGCCCTTAGGCTTTTCATACACTCTAATATCGGCAAGATCCTCATCCAACCCCTTAATTTTCTATGTGACCTTTAACTTCTTGTTGGCTATAACTGCTACCTCTTGTGCAACTTAATATTTGGTATTCATTTCATAACCATTATCAGTTTTTACCTTATTCACAATTGAAGACCCATCACTAACAATTCTTTACAATTGTTACTAATCAATTTCCCAAACTCGCTAGTAGTTTCATTTTTTGCCTTAAATATACTTTCTTTATCTTAACTTTAAAAACTAAATTCTGGCTTACTCATCTAGAGAGTTTTCTTGTTTTCTTTGTATACATGAACTTTAGCCACTTTCTAGGGACCTCATTGGCAATCATGACTCATATCGAAATAACTGAACAAGCTGCATTGATCATGAATAGTTTGCTTATGTTTATACCAGCTCTTCTCTGCTGGTAACAAACCCAACACCGCCACTATTGTTTTTGACTTGGCAACCATGTAGTCACATAAATACGACAAGTCTCTTGGTCACTTTAATTATACATTATATACAACCGAAGATGAGGAATGGATATTTTATTACGAGGTAATGTTATGGAATTTCCTACATTATTATGCCTTCATTATAACGACTATGACATAACTAACATACTATTCGAACCCTTCATATCATGGGTTATGGGGGACTTTCATCTTTCAAGTATCCAACTTTAGTCTCTTAAATTTTTCATATTTTACAAAGGTTGCATCAGGCTCTCCACATTCAGTCTTGCCCCTAAGACTAATTTTATCCATCATAATACTTGATAGTCTTGTCTTGGGACATTTGATGGGACCATTTTTTATAATAACAAGCTTTACAATAGCTTGGGGCACATTTAAGGATTGAAATCGCGAGATCACGCTTTTGTTAGGACTAAATGACACGTGCCACTGGATTAAGAAAAAAATTTTGTTCCTCTTACAAATAAAAGCATTTTCGTAAAATGTGGGAGTGTTCCAACAATCTAATTTAGTGCATGTTGTAAAGGGTTCCAACATGTTTCTTAAGTTCTTAAACTACTGATATAAAAAATGTTAAAGACATATTTATCAATCTTTATAGTTTTGTTAAAGTCCCTTCATGTCAAAATTAAGGTCATGATCGGTAAAATATCAATAATAAAGTACAAAAAAATTAGAAAATTCTAAGAGCATATTTGAAGATACCTTTTATTCATAACAAAATGAAAGAATTCGACCTTAAGCCGCTATATATCGTTGTTGTATCTTAAATATTCATTTTACCTCACATCCTTTGTCCCGACTCAATGTCTTGGAGAAAATTTACGATTTAATTGATATAATATTTGGACATGAATACTGTCATTTCTAATAGTGTGTATGAGAAGTAAATTCATGCCCAGGGGAACAAATAAGACATGGTGCATATAAACAAAAGTGGTTCTAAGAACAAATGTAAAAAGAGTTTAGTTTCAGTTGCATAAATTTCACTTTTAGGTTATCGACATGAAATGACTAACCCAAAGAAAGCTAAGGACAAAGTAAAAGTTTATACATATTTCTATCTTAAGAATGAGGATCCCATGAACATATATTGCAAGAAATAAAAGGCATAAATGACCAATAAAGGTGAAATCTATTTATTGTAATTTTTAAAGCAAATTAGGTTTTTCAGTTGAAGGACACATTGTGGGTTGATACAACAGTTTTGACTCATATTTGTGTTTCTTTGTAAGTACACTACAAATAAACAATTAGTAATGATAAAATTCTATTTTTACTGCCGAAGGGACTGTGTGCCCTGTAAATACCGTTTGTAATTTTCAATTGTTGAAATTTGGACATCTAATATATTTAAATGATGTTTTATTTGTGCCTTCATGTATACAGAACTTAATTTTGTTTTATTTATTGGAAAAAGTTTGATATGTATGTTCTTTTAGTAATAATTAGATTCATCTTGCATTTGACAATAGATTGGTTGGTAAAAGTGCACTTGATTATTTGGATAATTTATGTAGATTGAATAATATTATCAAATAACCATGAATGTATCACACAATACTACTTATAAAATTCAACCTCTATATGGCACATGCGTCTATGTCATATATTTAATAAGCTTATTGGTAACAATATTTTAGATCATTTTGATTACTCTAACTTTGAGACATCTATTGGATGTATAAAAGAAAAACATATAAAAAATAAAGAATTTAAAGTCTCTTATGTTAAAGACATCTTGAAAATCAAATCATACAATCAGTTGCAACCCTTTTCCCTACAACTTGAATAACTAAAGATCATTTATTTCATTCATGAACAAAATATTAGAATATAACTACATATATTTACTTCATAAGAAATATGAATCCATCAAGATTTTAAAAAAAAATCAGACTGAGGCGGAGTTACAATTTGGTTGAATAATTAATATCCTCAAATTCGATGTTAGTGGTGAATACCATGTAAGTTATAATGGATACGATGAATAAGAACTTATCCCATTTGCTATCTACCTTGAGGAGTATAATATTATTCATCAAGAAATCATGTCTGGTTTCTTCACTATGGATGGTGTATCAGAATGATAAAACTGCAGATTATAAGGAATAGTTAGAAGAATTATTGCACATACATCATTACACATTTCAATGCAGATGGATCTCTTAAGTGTGCAACTTGTATCCTTAATAAGGTACATACTACAACAATATAAAAAAAAACACCACATAAATATTTTAGAGGGTAAAATTCTAGCTTTATGCATTTTCGTGTATAGGGATGCCCAACTTAAGCAAAACATTACATACCAAATGAACAAAAGCTAGAATTTAAAATAATTTGTTGTAATTTTATACGCCATCCTTCACATGGTTATAAACTTGGTTCTCTCACTAAGCATTCAATTTTTGAGATAGGAAATGATAGATTTTGCGAGGATACATGTTTTTTAGAAAGGATTAATGTAATAAAAATATTTTTGAAGAATAATTAAAACCAATTCTTTAATATGTATATATATACACCGTTGATGCTCTGGTTACAATTATTTTAACAAGTCATCTATAATTTTAGAGAATTCATTAAATCATACAAATTTTACGGTTCCGTTTCAAGTAGAAAAGTTAACCTTGTTACTGATAAATAAACTCAAAAACTTCAAAATTGAGCAATAAATTGAGCTTACGTTGCGTAGATCTACTTGAAAGAGAAAAAGTTTCTTACCTTAATATTTGTGTTAATTATCAATATATATAAAAAGTCTTTAAAGATTTTTTAAGAGGATCTAATCACTTCTTAGGGTGTTATAAAGATTTCAAACTCTAAATTATGGATTGAAAATATGGATGAAAATTATAAATTAATGCAAGACAATTTAGTATGAGTTATTGTGACCTTACTTGAAGGTAAGATAATGGTTGGTTATAAATATATATTTAAAACCAAATTATATGCTTCACAAAAACTGGAAATATATAAAGCGCGGCTTGTAGTGAAATATTACACTCACCGTGGATGCATTAACTATTCAAATACATTTTTTTATTTTCATTTATATCAAAGGATTCGTTTAGGTCAATCATGATTCTAGGTTCTTATTTTGATTTAGAATTTATCAGATGAATGCTAAAACAATGTTTCTCATTGAGACATTGAGAAAAAAAAATAAGTGAAACAACCATAAAAATTTGTTTTTGAAAATTCAAATTGGATGATGTGTAAGCTAAAAAAATCCATTATGAGCTTAAACATGCATCTCGTCAGTGGTATCTCAAATTCTTATAAACCATAACCTCATTTGGTTTTAAGATTAACTTTGTGAAATGTCATGTATATAAAAAGTTTACTGGGAGTAAAGTAATTTATTTACTATTGTATGTTGATGACATACTTCTTACCACAAACGATCTAGGTTTATTATATGTCAGTAAGACTTTTTTCTTAGAGAAATTTGACATGAAGCACCTTGGTGAATCATTTTTTGTATTAGGGTTTTAAATAGTTATAAATGTCCCTTTGGGCATGCTGAGGTTGTCACAAAAGATATATATTGAAAGCATGTTACTTTGTTATGATTAAGAGAATAATAAATATATGGATGCCCCTATAAACATAGGCAGAGGAAGATTTAGATGATATATAGGTATGTACAGGACAACCTTGAACCAAGAAAATAAATCTAGTATAGTGGTAAAGATCTCCACTAATATATTTCAGGTTATGAGTTCAAGACATATAATATATCATACTGTCTATATTATCTATTTATACCTGAAAACAATTAGTTATATTATCTAGCCCGTTATACATTATGATCAATTCCCTATTATGGATAATTTTGTTGTTTTTCTCTAAAAAACTTGTCCAATCCCGATCCTCATGGACTTCAAATATTAGAAAACATCCACCACTAGAGAACGTAACACACCACTCTCTATCCAAACTATCCGCTAAAATATGGTCCAATTATGCACTTAAAACTCTCAGCAAACCATTAATAGTAATCTCCGATGAATGGTTGGATATTTGATTAGTTGATTAGTCTACATGCATAAACTGAAAGATCTTGGTGCAATTTGGATGCTTTTCTCAAATTGGAAATTGAAGATCATTTGAAGAGTAAGGAACATAAATAAAAAAAATTATGCATGTTATTTAGGATGCATAAAGATCGAGTTTGAGTTGGGAATGGTCAACTCACTCGAAATTATATCAAATCAATTCTTCTTGTAATAATATCCTGCTTCACTAGTATTAGAAACTGATTTATAATTTTTTCAACCATAAAATATTAAACCTTATGATATTATTATACATTAGATGATCTATTCGTAGGCGCATTTGACATTATGGAATTCATCGCGGTTTGGCCTATGACAGAACTTATTTAATATCAATTAGTTATGAAAAGAAGTTCAATCTGGTACGAAATAATAATGGAAACAAAGAAAATTTCACTCACGATGATATTAATAGGCTCGACTATTTCAAGTTGGTCATGAAAGAAACATTTTGAATGCATGCTTTAGAGTTTCTACTTTCTAGATAAACTATACCCAAACGTCCACTAATATACATAAATGACTTTGAGAATATTAGTGATACAGAGTTGTCTAGCCAAAACTGAGACCTATATTTCATGTGTCAAGATGTATAATAACTTTTCCGATTTGAAAAGTATCTCGAATCTATGCGAGACTCTTGTTCGTACAAAACAGCACATGATATTTGGATTTGTGTACACACTTTTGAATTTAGTTTTGTCATTACTTGTTGCCACCGTAAATGTTGAGCCAGTATTTTCTGGTATAAAATATATGAAAAATGAGTTGAGAAATACAATGGTCAATCCATAGCTTAACGACTGTTTAGTGACATTTTTGGAGAGATAATTATTTTCTATAGTTGATGATCTAGATATATCAAACACTTTCAAGGCATAACTAAGAGAAGATTGCATTTACAGTTAAACTATAATATATATTTATTTTAAGTTGAAATTGAAATATTTACATATTTTTATTATGCGATACTCGACTATTTATCTTTTACTGAATAATTTTCCATAATATTTTTAGCATACCCTAAATTTTGGTCTTGGATCCGCCATTAGAGCTCGATGATATATTCTCACTTGATGAAGGCCCCAATAAATATTCCACAATTCACACCATAAAGATAGGTCCATACGCTTTGGTTGTTAAACAGTTTATGTATGCTTAAATATGCACTAGACCTGACATATCTTTCATAGTTGGAATGCTATGATATACTTGAGAAATTTGTGAGTTGTCTACTATAATACCGAAAGTAATTCTCTGGTAGTTGAATAATACCAATCATTATGATTTGATATATTGCAGATCAGACAACCTAGAGATCATAGGTTATTCAAATGTTATATCATGGAAAAAAAATACAAAATAGACTTTTGGCATGGCATATACATTGGCATCTGAATATGTGGTGTGTTTTGAGGCCTCAAACCATGTGATTTGGCTCATAAATTTTGTAACATAATTGTATAAAGTATAGGTAATAAAAAGAACACTTGTGTTTTATCGTGACAATAGTTCAACTATCGTGTTCTAAAAAATAAAATTAACTCGAGAAAGTCTAAACATAAAGATATCAAGTTTCTATATGTGAAATAACAAATCCATAGTGGTCAAATCAAATTTGAACACGTCGATACACACTAAATGGTTGTAGATATTTTCACTAAGCCGTTACCATTCTTAGTCTTTCACGAGCATAATGTTTACTTGTGTGTCCTTAACTTATAAGGTATTTAAATTTAGCGAGAGTCTTATTCTATTTTAATTCATTTTTTAGATTGTATTATTTTCATATTGTGTGCATATATTTATTTGGATAATATGGTGGTTAATTTTGTTATTATTTCTCAAATTTAAGAGATATTAATTATGTACAGTATGATAAGTTGGCAATTGATACATAGTGATTACTGATCAAAGAATATTTATCCTTGATTATATATTAATTTCATACTAATTTAATTGTTAGTTTTAATTAATTATAAATAAAAATACTCTCATTTGGTTATTTTTTATTTACTAGTGAAATATGAGCAAAAAATAATAAAAGTAATTAAGATTGCAAATAGAAACTATCAGTAAGAAAGAAGATAAAAGCCAAAGATTTGAAGATAAATAAATAAAAATTAAAGGAAAGAAAAACAAAAGCTAAAAAATTAATTAATATTTTAGTTTGACAATATTTATTTTTTACATTTAATAGTTTCATATATTTTTTTACTAATTAATTTTTATGTTTATATTAACTTTTCTTTTATTTGATTTTATTTTTGTTTAACTATTTTAATCATTTTTTATTTGAATTTTTCTTTAATATTAGAGTAGTTTTTTTTATTTACTTTAGTACATTTATATTATTTTTGTTTATCTAACCCAATATTTAAATATATTAGTTGGTAATAAATTTTTTATTTATTTAATTTTTAAATAAATTATGTTTGATATTTAATTTTTATTTATTTAATTTTAGTTCATTTTGTGCAGATTTATATATTAACAATGACCACTGAAGAAGTAATTATGAGGGACTTGTTACCAGAAGAGTTAGAGACTATATAAATCCTTCATTAAATGCATTGAATTAGAGTATACTCTGATTGAAAGTGGTTGCACCTCATTGTGAAATCAAGTGGGACCACTATCCATAATAATGAGAGTTTCATTCAAGCAAAGATAACATCAGTTGATAAGCAAATTAACCAATGAAAAGTGAATTTGGTTGTAGTAGAGATGTTAACACTTACCATCCATCCATCACAAATCAGTTCACGAAATCCGAAGAAGTCAAGTATGTAAGTAATTTCCAACATGGACCTAAACGTTATTTTATTAATAATTATCAAGGAAGTAGCACACAAAATCTAAACTTTTTCTCGAAGAATAACGAGAACGTGTGGAAACACGAGGACTTGGAAAAGTTAGAGAAGAAATCAACCTTTAAACAGAATATGAAATCATTTATTGAATCATCCAACAAATAGTTTGAGATGGATGAAACAAGTATAAATAATATGGAGGCATTAGTGCAGAATCGAAGGGAGTGTTTAAAACAATTGGAGGTTTAAGTAGGCAAGATACATTCCACATTTTCCTTAATAACACAAGTAGCATGGTCCAACAATACGATAAATAACCATACACAAGTAAATGCAAATACACTACAAACGGGTTGAAAGTAGGTAAGGAAAATGAGTTGATATTTGAAAATATAGCAAAAGAAGACAATGTTGATCACAGTGAGCTTGACTGTGATCGTGATGACACTAAGAAAAATCCTTCAAACACAAATTTATCAAAGTACGATATGCGTGTTCCATACCTTGACAGAAAGAAGCATCAAGGTAAAGAAAATCAGTTCTTTAAATTCTTAGTGATGATTCAAAGTACATGGTTGACAGAGACTTTGAATACAATCAAATTTCCATCAGAGCGGAAGAATCATATAAGAATACATTTAGTTATCCATACAGAACTCTCGTATATTGGAGAATGCAATTCTTGTAACATTTTCCTCCATGTAGAAATCTTACATCGGAAACACGATTCTTTAAGGTTAATGGAGAATGGATTGATTGACAAGATATCAATTCCTCTCCTAGCTCAATTTAGCGACTCGGCAAGTCGAGCTACCCCCTTAAAACGAAGCGATGATTGGGAGGCAACCCAAGTTAAGTTTTTAAAAAAAAAAAATTAATTCTTATATTCTAATATTCTTATTTTAATTTTTAATTTAAAAAAATTGCTCAATAGTATTTTTCGAGAATATTATTCACTGCAGTGTTCACAATACTATTCATTTTCGAGAAATGCTCCTCTTTTAAGAAATTATTTTTAATTTTAATTTTAGGTATATTTATGTTTAATTTTTATTTTATTTTATTTTTGGACGTGCTGAAAATCTGCTCTTAGATATTATTTTGGCGTTTTTATGACTTTTTTTATTTTACTTATCATTTGGAGGAACCAACTAGCTTTAAACTTCAAAATCCAAACCCATAAATTTCAACCCCCAAATATGTTTATCAGGTACCATTGTTCCTTGATTAATTTCTTTGTGTTTTAATATTGGGGACAATATTAGATTTTAAGTGTGGGGTAGTGAGAAATTGTTGTATAAAAATATCATAAAAATTAATTTATTGTATATTTTAGGACTTTATAGATTAATTTAAATGTGTGAAGTGACTTTTAAGTTCAAAAAGTTAATAATTGCATGTTTAGATTTTAATTTTATTAATTCTTTAGATTTTTATTTATGTCTAGAAGTTACTAAAATTAATTATATTACAAATTTACTCTTAGTATGTTTTTGGTAATATAGAAATTAATTTACTAATATAATAAATATTTTCTGGAAAAACAGTTGTCATTGTAAAAAAATTTATAATTTTTTTGTATATTATTGATCGAATAAAGAGGTTACATAATTCTTTACATAGTGACCTGGTCTCTTCCTAATCTGGTCGAGGTTCGAGTACAAGAGGACGAGATTTGTGTTAATTCTCATATGTGTCTCGTCTAGTTTTGTAGTTTAATTAGTTTGAGTTAGTAAATCTTTAGGGGGTGCTTCATCACCTAATGCTTCTTGATAAGGTCACCCTCATCGGATTTGATACGATCGGGCAAGGTAAGATCATATGGTAATAAACCAAGGCCTAAACTAGGCCAAATCAAGCTCGTGAGCAATATATCAGGGCCGCACACAACGGCTAAACCGAGGGACCGTTGCACCAGATGTTAACAACTCAAGAAGAAACATCTACATTTAAGACCGATAGTCGAGCAGAGGCCCAGTTATGAGGTACCAATGTCACCTCACAAGGAATGACCAAGAAGAGCCCAGAGAAGGCCTTAAAGAGAACCGAGTGTAATTTGGACGACATCTCCTACCCGAGGTCTTAAACGAGCAAAGGTCATATAGAGAAACTGGCGTGGTCATACCGAGGTCTACAAACAAATAATTATCGATTATTGATGCTTGTGAGGCGCAAACTTGATCAACGCATAATGAAGGTCATTAAATAGAGACAATACTCATTCAAAACAACTAATGACCGGAAAATCAACGTCACTGGTCAATACTTAAGTAACGACCATAAATTTAGGTCTACAATCATATTTAATGTAATTATGTATTTAGTGGGAGAGAGAAACTACACTATGAAGTGTACAAATAGGATCCCAAATGTGTAAATCTTTATCTATTCTTCCCAGATTAATAAAATTACTAGTTGGGAAATTATTTGTGATATTTTTCTCTAACAAATTTGGCGTCGTCTGTGGGAACACATAATGAACACAACAAGAAGCTTTTGAACCATGGTGGTAACACGATATGAGATCAAAAGGGATATTCCGGAGCAAAATGATACCATAGAAAACCAGAAGACTGTGGTGGATCATGCCGACATACATTTACATGTACTTGTTAGCGGTGTCGTTAGTCTGGAGAATCAGGACACAAACATCGTTGAAGCGAGAGCTGAGGGCAGCAAGCCTCATGCTGCAACTATCTCGGAGATTTCCTCATTGGTGGCGGTAGGCGTTGCAGAGTATGTGAAGCCTGATGCAGGACTCAATAACCTAGTGGTCGTGTCCATAGTCTATCAGTTAGTTGAAGCATATTTAACATGAACAATAATGAATCATCCACGACCAGGAGGTCAAAGAGAAAACAACAAGAGAAACCTTGGCAGAAATGAATGATGCCCTCCACGAGTTGATAGCTAAGCTACAAAGAAACAGCCGCGGGAAGTAATGCTCGGGGACCGACACCAATCAATCATATCGATGGGATCAGTCTTCTAAACGTGAAGATGATGGAGAAGGAGAGGTAGAAAGTAGCGAAAAAATGGTCTAAGGAATGGGAACCATTCAAAGACGTGCGACTAGAGGCTCCCAAGAGGGCTCAGGAGAATGAAAACTAGAAATATGATCAAGTTTACCCAAAAATATCTGCTTATATCCTTAAAGAATCTTAATTCATGGAAAAGATCCTTGAAGCCGAATTCCCCAAAAAGTTCAATGCAATCAGAATGAAAGCACATGGCATCATAAGGGATCCAGAAAGACATGTGGAGAAATTTGGAATATGATAATGGCATTCAACTTAAATGATGTCATGCTCTGCAAAAACCTGTCCATGACCCTTAAAGATAATGCCATGGATTGGTTTAATATTTTTCCGAAATGATATATTTTTCATTTCGCAAGTTTTTGGGGCGCCTCTAGAGAAAGTTTTGTTTGCAACAGAGATATCTGGCGCAAAAAAATCTCCATTATGAAATTATACCGAAAGAGAGGTGAGACATTAAAAATCTATGTCAAGTGATTTGTTCACGCCATGAACGCCTTTCCTGATTTAGAGGAAAATATGGTAGTCGCATCCCTCAAGAGAGGCTTCGATCGAAATGGGATTTGTACGTGGATCCAGTCCGTTTTCCCATGAAGAAAATAGGTGATTTTTTAGCCCGAGTGGACCAATTTATCCGGGTTGACGATGCTACAAAGGGGGGACTCGCTAGAAATAATCCATCTAGATGCTAAGAGGGGATCATACGACATGAGAAGAATGAAGGAAAGGCCGATTTTCCGTGAGGGTTCCCGTGGCACCAACAACCGTCGACCAACACACTACGATAATCCAACTTGACGAGTTACCTCTCTAACCGATATGATATCGGTCGTCTATGATCAGATGAAGAGAAGGACAATGCATTAGCCCCATCACAGTATGAGCACTTCCGGCCAGAAATGTTCAAGCAAGAATTTCTGCTCTTATCATAAAAAATCTAGCGACCCGACCAATGAGTATTGGCAGATTAAAGAGGAAATTCAAAGGCTGATAGATAACAATGAGCTCATTCGGTTTGGTACGCAACAAAAGAACCATCGCTAACCCGACCAAAGGGAAGAAACCCATCCGCCTGATGATGAGGGGCATTGGGAAGACAAAAAGATGGATAAAGGTAATAAATAATGGCTTTTCACAATCTTAGGGGTGGAACCTGGTCGACAGCAACCAAAAGTGTAGTAAGAGTAAGACCGAGAATAAAGTATAGGCCGTCGAAGGTTTGTCTTACCACAACTATCGCTATCTTGTAGGTGACCTTAACTCTAATGATGACGACATAAGCGAGATCGTCACGTCGCTTGAGGATGTTTTAACGGTTGACTTGGACATTAGAGGAGCGATGGTCACTAGCGGTTTAGTCGACGGGGGTAGCTCGACAATAATTTTTAAAGCCAACTATGATCGCATGTTAGAGGTACGACCATATAAACTCACCCAACGTACTTTGGTAGAATATGAAGGGAAGTCATCCCAGTACGTCGGCGAGGTCGATCTTGTGATTAAGGTGGGCCATATGGCTACCAAAAGAAACTCAAGATGTTGTTTATGATCTCTCATTCCCCCAGTTCGTATCATGCTATTATTGGTAGATCATGACTACATCGAATGGAGGCTACTCCTTGCACTTTTAGGCAATGTATTAAGTACCTGGTTAGAGACTCAGTGGGTATTATAAGGAGGAGCTAACGGACTGCCATAACCTGTTATGTGGAAACAGTTGACCCAAACAAGACTCTCCCATAGAAATTAACCAGTAAGAGGGAGCATGGCGAGGACAAACACACGATCCCATGGATGGGCCAAGAGAGATTGAGCGACTCGATGACTCTCTAGATAATACAATTAACGAGTTTGTGGCTGAGGGCCGAATCTTGCGAGTATGTAACAATTTAAATCCCGATTTTAAAAGTTCTTTGGTAAGTTTGTTAGAAATAAATTTGAATATATTTGCTTGGATTGCTAGTGATGTCTCAGGGGCAGACCCGTCCGTAATTTTATATGAGTTGGTGATCGATAAGTATGTTAAACCTGTATGATGGAAACTCCGTTCCTTTTCTGTTGAGAAGCAAGAGTCCATAAGAAATAAGATGGGCAAAATTTATAGGCTCGGAAATATAAGCCAAGCTTGTTATCTAATTTGGGTGGTGAACCCTGTACTGGTCAAGAAGAAAATGGGGGTAGTGGTGCATGTACGTTGATTTCACAGACCTAAATCAGGCGTGCCCCATGGATTCCTTCCCGCTGCCTCGTGTCGACCAGATAGTAGAATCTACCTCCGGTTGTGAATACCTTTTGTTCATGGACACGTATTCAGGATATAATCAGATTCTTTTGCACCCAAACGACAAGGAATATACAACGTTCTATACCGAGTAAAGGCTTTATTGTTACACCGTGATGGCTTTCAGATTAAAGAATGAAGGCTCTACCTACGAATGCCTTATAAACCATATAGTTAAAGATCAATTAGGACAAAACATGAGAGCATATATTAACAATATGTTTGTTAAAACCGATACGATCAACAAGCAATTTGAAATCTTACAAAATATTTTTAGCATCTTACGCCAATTTAACTTAAAGCTCAATCAAGTCAAATGTTATTTCGTGGTTTGTAATGGAAAATTCCTCAGGTATGTAGTTAGCGAAATTGGAATTGAAGCAGACCCTACCCAGCTACAAGCCGTAATCCATATGGTGCCTTCAAAGAATATAAAAAAGATTAAATGCCTAACTAGATACTTCACCGTATTATCTCGCATCATACCAAGGGCCTCGTATAAAAGCCACATTTTTTTGAAGTACTTCGAGGCATAAAATTTCGCATGGAACAAAGGTTGTAACATAGATTTTGAAACATGAAAGAACTATATCATGTCGCCAGAAATATTTTCAGCCCTTGTGCCATGTGAACTTTTGTTTTTGTATTTATTCGTCTCTCATATTTCAGTTAACACGGTGCTAGTGAGAGAACCATAGGGAATCCAACGTCCAATATATTACACTAGTAAAACCCTGGTTGGTGTGGAGACTTGTTATCTTAACCTGAATAAGTTGACGTTAAGCCTGGTGGTTGCTGCTTGCAAGATGCGCCCTTACTTCCAGGGATACATCGTTATTATCCGCATTTCCTTCCCTCTAAAGGCTGTCTTGCAAAAATCAGATATCTCTGGTCGCCTCACCAAATGGACCATTGAATTGAGGAAGTACGATTTTAAATTTGAGCCCCGCACCGCGATTAAGGGGCAGGTCATCGCTGATTTTATCCATGAATTCTCAACGCCCTGTGACGATTATAACTTAGCCAAACCCCGACCCGATCACTCAAACTTGGAGTGGATCATTGAAATAGATGGGTCCTTGAGTACATTAGGAGGTGGTGTCGGCATCTATTTAAGGTTATGAACGGGGGAAGAAATCCGCCAAGCCATTTTCTTCAATTTTCTAGTAATGAATAATGTGGCCAAATATGAGGCAATCCTTTAAGTTATGAAGCTTGCTTTGATATGTGGGGCTCAGATACTCAGGAACTGCTCCGATTCACAGCTGGTTGTGAACCAATCCAATAACACTTATGATGCCAAAAAATAATGAATTTGCAACTATCCGACAATATTAGAAGAATATGAGTCTAAGTTCCAACAGGTTTCTTATAATCAGGTGCCCCGTATCGACAACTCTGCAACTGATGTATTGGCCAAAACAGCCGCCTTAGGAGAATATCCACTTGTCCTCCTACAACAACTACCAACTATTGAAACCTCTATTCTACCCAACACAGTCTACACAATCAAGGTATCAACCGATTTGAGGTAGCCTTATTTGCTTTACCTTTGTTATGGCATACTCCCTCCTGATAAGGCCGCAGTTCGGGCACTACAACTACACGCAACCAAGTATTGTATCATGGATAATATCCTCCATAGAAAGATTGCAACACGACAACTACTTTGATGCCTAATTCAAGAAGAAGCTACCACAGTTCTACATGACTTACACGTTGGGGACGTCGAAGCACATTGTGGCCATCGCAACCTCATCAAGCGATTTCTCTTAGCGTGCTATTATTGCACTGAGCTGGCAAACAATGTCGAATGTATTTTACATCAATGCCACCACTATCAGCAATTCGCTAATACCGCGTCAGCTGCCAAGCGAGCCAATGAGTTCTACTTTAATACCATGCATTTTTTACAAATAAGGGATCGACTTAGTTGGACCACTACTGATGACAAATGGAAAGCATCAATTTTTAATTGTGGTGGTAGATTACTTTAATAAATGGGTCAAAGAGAAAACTTTCTTGCATACTCAAGCCTAAGAAAATTGTGACTTTGTTCACCATCAGATCTTGTCTCGGTTGGGCATCCCCCGAATGTTGATGACAGATAATACCCCATAATTACAAAATTATATCGTCACAATATTCTGCAAGCATTACGACATCAACCAAAATTTTCTACCCCATACTATCTGCAGGAAAACGAGCAAGTAGAAGGGATAAAAAAAGTTAGAGGGTGTCAAAGGGTAATGGCCATAAAAACTAAGCAAAGTGTTATGGGCCTACTGATCCACCCCACTGATAGTGACTGGTGAAATGCCTTTGGTGATCGTTTACGGTATCGAAATGGTGGTGCTCACAGAGGTAATTATACCAAGTCATGTGATCGTCAATTATACTAAGGTCACTAATGATGCTGATCGAGCCATTAACGTTGACCTTATTAGAGAACGTTATGATCAAGCACGAGTACGCTTGAAGCATTATCAAAGTCTAATGAGAGGTCGTTTCAATTCTTGCTTAAAGCCACGAACTCTACAAGCCGATGATTTTGTCATGAAAAAGGTTTTTCAAGGGTCAAGAAAATAAGATTATTTGAAAAGTAGGCCATAATTGGAATGGGCCCCTACACCATCATCTTTAAGGGACACCATAGAGCTTACCGCATTGCTAATGAAGACGGTCACGCCCTAAAGAACTTTGGGAATATAAGCCATTTAAAGTTGTATCACCACGCTATGTAATTCGTAGATGCGTTTTTTTACCCTCTCATGGCACATAAAGGGTTTTTAACGAAGCATCATATTGTATATTACTTAAATGATTTTTTCTTGCTTTCACCAACTTATGTGTTTGTTTATTATCTCTCTTCATCTTTACAATGCACTTATGGGTCAATGGCCGCAGCTACGAGTTATGCATTGGGCCATGCTGAGCTTGAACCATTTGAGTCGATTAATACGAACATGTTAATTGGCCACGTCCATTGAGGCTACGTAAGGGCCATATTAAGCCCAATATCTTGTACTAGTATTAATAAATGAGCTGATAATAAATCAATTCTATTAGGGTCACACACTTGGTCGAAAAATCCGCTCCCTCGAATCATCTGAGGGGCATATCCCATCCAAGTTACGCAATGAGTCACACTGAGCTCGATCTTTTAAGGATCAGCTAAGTCTCCATATAATTCACAAAAATATAAATCTCCATCAAGCTCATTTATAACTATTTTAGGTACACATCAATTGAAAAACACAAAGGACAAATCAGACCAAAGGATTGCATAACACAAATACAATAAACATGGTTTCAACATCCAACACCATCACACCATCATAAATCCAGTCGTAAAAACACAACTTTAGGTTTTTATATTTATAACATACATAATTAAGCATCATGAAATATGGGCCTCAGTCTATTCTATAACTTTACCTTTAGCAGGCATATCGGTCAAGTCTTGTTCTGAGCCCCCAGCGCTTAAAACGATGGACACTACCACTGGTTTCTTCACCTTATGCTATAACGCAGATGTCGCGGTACCCTCCACGGTTAGTTGATATTTTAAAGATGTCAATATATTAAACGACTCCAACTCCATGTCTGGGTTCAACTTCAGCAACTTTAAAATAGTCTCCCTTTGATTATTTTCCACCATACCAATCGTTACCTCCATAACTTGTCTTTCACGCTCCTCCAAGTCCACCTCCGCTTTCTCTACCAAATCTTTCATCTGTTTATATTTCTCAGCTTTCAATTCCCCTAATACTACTTTCCAGTTTGTAGTTTCAACTGTCAGTTTCAGAATTCATTCGGATTGCTTATCCACCCTTTTCTCCTAAGCCACATTCTGTGTAAACAGACTGACGCTTTGATACATTAACTTGTCTTTCTTCTTGATCAGATCATTAAATAACATCAATAATAAAGTACTGCTGCTGATTGATTATTGACACTTCTTTCGACAAACATTACACTCACTAACAATGGAGGCCATCTCGCGCCGCAGCTCATCGTTCTCATGCGAGGATTTTTTATGTCGCCCCTTAGTTGACCTACAAGCATTCTTATAACTCGTTAGTTCGAGATTTAATTCTTTCACTAAGCCAAAAAATAATGCCTTCGATTTTCATTTCATCATTACTTGATAATCCATGCCCGACATGCGTCTATATGCCAACACATTGAATTATGGTGCGTCTTCATATATATCAAGGTAACATTATCTCCAAACCAACATCATACCAAGTAACCTTATATACTCATAAAATGCTCACCTCGATCGCAAGCTCCAATTATTGCTGCAAAATCTTGCTCACAGGCATGTTTTATTCAAACGATAATATGGGGAAACATTTTAGTTGCTCCAACATAAGGAATGAAGGCTAAGGATTCGTCGTGCTCACATGAAGCATCTCCTCAGCCAATCCAGCACCTCGGGTAGCTTCACTAACATGATCTGATTTAGGTGTGAGGTATGGCCTCATGATATGATTATGTCAGAACCGTCATGGCACATACGCCATCTAATATGCACCACGTGTCATTGTCACATTGGAAATTAATCAATTCACTATCTGACAAGTAAACTACAAGGCCACGTTACAAATCGTATATTCAACTCTTCTCATATACTCTTCCCCAGAGTTAGTTATTCCATAGACTATCTTTTTTAAAAATATACTCCATGGACTAGGGAGAGCCCTGATAAGGTCGCCCTCATCGGAGTTGATACGATCGACCAAGGTCAGAGAAGATGGTAATAAACTGAGGCCTAAACTAGGCCAAATCGAGGGGTCTTCGCGTTTAATCGAGGTAACCCGCGAGTAGTATATTGACACCGCACACAATGACTAAACCAAGGGACTGTCACACCTGTTATAAAATACTATGCAATTATCACTAAATGGCTCAAGCACAAAATATATGCGAATGAAAGATTTAAATGAAACACAGGATTTAACGTGGTTCGACAATTGTCTACGTCCACGGGCGCCGCCAGAGAAAAGAGTTTCACTATGATAGAAAAGGTTACAGATTTCAGATTATGTTTTGTGTCGCACTAGTAATCTATTTATAGGGAATTAATAGACTTACTAGACTATGGGCCTAATGGGCTCATACCAATGGACTAGCTCTTTTGAAGTGATTGGACAATATCATTATCACAACACAAAACTGTCCTGCCGGACACAGTACACTGTCAAGGCACTATTCGAACTGCCGGACACAGTACACTGTCAAGGCACTATTCGACTCATTCACAATAAATCTTCCCCTTGAGGCGAATATCTTTTCTTCACTATCAACAAAGAATCTTCTCTTCTTCTGACTCACCAAATGCCCTTAAGGAATTCACTCTATATTGCGAACACCGATCCAGTTTAGGCATTCCCTAAACTTTCGAACTGATACTGCCTTGGTCATTATATCTGCTGGATTATCGTGTGTAGACACTTTCTTCACATCAACAATTCCCTTTGATATTATATCACGAATAAAATGATACCTGGCATCTATGTGCTTTGTACGCTCATGGTACATCTGGTTCCCTGTAAGGTGTATGGCGCTTTGACTGTCACAAAACACTTTTGTAGTAGTCCCATCCAAGCCCAAATCTGTCACCAAACCTTGCAACCATATTGCCTCTTTAACTGCTTCTGTTACCGCCATGTACTCTGCCTCTGTTGTAGACAAAGCTACAGTAGTTTGCAACTGTGCTTTCCAACTGATCGCACTCCCAGCTAGAGTAAATACATATCCTGTCAGAGATCTTCTTTTATCCATATCACCTGCAAAATCAGAATCAACAAAACCAACCAATGATCCTGCAACATCATTCAGCGATCCACCAATACCGGTTTTGTTAAAAGTTAAGCCAACGTTCACAGTATTCTTTTGAATAGATTCAATCTCTTCCCTTATAGCACTAATCCATCGATCTGCCTCTGAACTCGCTATAGCTTCTTTGTAGCTACTAGGTTCCTGCATCTCAACTTCTTCTGCAACTGACAGAGCATATGCAACTAGATTCACATACCTTTTTGGAAGTCTAATATCTCTTCTTTCTCTGCCCAATGCTATGCTATAAGGTTGTTGTTCTGGTTCAGACGCATCATCGTCACTATCATCTGATGCTGACGCTTCACCTCCTGATTCTGGATCCACCTCAGAACCACTTGAATTATTGGACCTGCTAGGAACTGCTTCTACTTCAAGCTCCACCTGTTTACTCACAACCGATCCTGATTCGACCATTTCTCCTACTTCCTTCTGACTGTCTATCGAAGCAAACTCATTAAAAGTAACGTCCCTACTGATGAGAAAACCTGGAGACTTTGGAGAGGTACACCATAACCTATATCCTTTCACTCCAGTAGCATATCCTAGAAATATGCATCTCTTTGCCCTCGGCTCAAGCTTACCATCTCTCACATGAGCATACGCAGGACAACCGAACACCCTCAAATGTTCATAATCAGCCGACGATCCAGATCAAATCTCAAAAGGAGTTTTACAATCAATAGTCGTTGATGGAGACCGATTCACCAAGTAACACGCTGTATTGATAGCTTCAGCCCAAAAATCCTTTCCCACACCGGAATGTGAGAGCATACTTCGTGCCTTGTCACAAAGCGTTCTGTTCATTCTTTCTGCGACTCCATTCTGTTGTGGTGTTCTAGAACAAGTGCGATGGCGCACTATTCCCTCAGCTTCGCAGAACTCGTTGAACTCACGACTGCAATATTCTAACCCATTATCTGTCCTAAGACGTTTGATTTTTCTTCCTGTTTGCTTCTCAATCATCGTCTTCCATTTGACAAAGGTTGAATATGCCTCATCTTTCGTTTTCAGAAAGTAAACCCACACCATCCTTGAATAATCATCAATCAAACTCATGTAGTATCTGGCTCCGCTCTTGGATGGAATTCTGTTTGGACCCCAAAGATCTGAGTGAATGTAGTCCACTGTGCCTTTAGTCTTTCTTACAGCCGATTTGCTGAATTTGACTCTAGTTTGTTTACCAAACACACAGTGCTCACAAAATCCCAATGATTCTGCTTTATACCCTTTCAATAAATCTCTATTTCCCAAAACAGCTAATCCTCTGTCACTCATGTGACCAAGACGCCAATGCCACAACTTATTTTGATCCTGCCTACTTTGGCTATTACTCCCTGATGATGTTACTGCAGCATCGCCCATAACAACACTCCCCTGGAGAATGTAAAGACCCTTCTGCAAACTACCTTTCATGCATACCATTGAGCCTTTTGTCACTTTGATTACACCATTTTCTGCATGGTACTTGTAACCCCGAGAGTCTAGAGTCCCAAGAGAAATCAGGTTTCTTTTTAACCCAGGAACATGCCAGCACGTCAAGATTCTAACAACCCCGTCAAACATTCTGATTCTAACGTTACCAATACCACCAACAGTCAACGAATGATTGTTCCCTAAATAGACAGTTCCCTGCATTGGCTTGTACGTATCAAACCACTGCTTGAACTGACACATGTGATATGTAGCGCCAGTATCAAGTACCCAAGAGTTTTGCCCAAAGTCTGAACTTACGGACAATACATCTCCTTTACCACTGTTTTCACTATCGTCAGAATCGTTCACACCTTCAACAATGTTTGCTGCATTTTCCTTTTGATTTCCCTTCTTACCATTCAGTTTCGGACAATCTCTCCTATAATGACCCTGCTCACCGCATTCATAACAGTTTGAGTGCTTCACCCTTGACTTGGACCTCAAGTTTTTCCTTCTTAAATAACTCGCTTTGCTTTTAGATCTTCCCCTAGTCATAAGACCTTCCCCTTCAGCTTGATTGTCTGGCTGCAACTGTCTCATCTCTTTTGATTTCAGTGCCCCTTTGACATCTGCTAGCGATAACTTATCCTTACCATACATAATGGTATCTACGAAGTTTTCATAGGGAGCTGGTAACGATCTCAATACAAACAAAGCTTGATCCTCATCCTCAATATTGATATCTATGCTCTCCAAGTCCATTATAATTGATTTAAAATTATCTAGGTGCTCTGTTATGGACATACCTTCTTTCAATCTGAAATCTGTAACCTTTTCTATCATAGTGAAACTCTTTTCTCTGGCGGCGCCCGTGGACGTAGACAATTGTCGAACCACGTTAAATCCTGTGTTTCATTTAAATCTTTCATTCGCATATATTCTGTGCTTGAGCCATTTTGTGATAATTGCATAGTATTTTATAACAACAACACCATATGTGAAAAACTCAAGAAGTACGTGTCAAGACTGATAACCGAGCAGAGGCCCAGTTATGAGGCACCGACGTCACCTCACAAGGAATGATAAAAAAAAGCCGAGCGGAGGCCTTAAAAAAAACTGAGAACAAGTTGGACGATATTTCCTACTCGAGGTCTTAAACAAATAGAAGCCATCTAGAGAAATTGACATGGTCATACCGAGGTCTATAGAGGTATACTCATCGGTTGTTGATGTCTACGAGACGCGGACTTGATCAACGCGCAACGAAGGTCATTAAATAAATTCAATAGTCATTAAAGACAAATAATGACCGGAAAATCAGCGTAACTGGTCACGACTTAAGTAATGATCATAAATTTAGGTCCACAATCACATTTAATGTAATTGTGTATTTAGTGGGAGAGAAAAACTACACAATGAGGTGTATAAATATGATCCCAGATGTGTAAATCTTTATATATTCTTCCCAGATTAATAAACTTATTACTTGTCTAGTTTTGTAGTTTAATCAGTCTGAATCAGTAAAATCCTTAGGGGTGCTTTATCACCTAATACTTCTAACCAACTACAAGGGACGTCATTGATCTAAAGCTCGTTAAATATATTAATTTTAAAACTTAATTAGACATTTCACTGGTTTTGGGATTTATTGATTGTCACATAGAAAAAAAATCATATTTATATAAATAAAAAAAAAAAACCAGTTAACAAATGTTAAAATGAAAAGTGGTATTATTTTGGTTTATTAATGAAATATTTTGAAAAATATTCAAGTAAATAGTATACAATGAAAGTTTAATTTTTTGAGGCATCTTGAAGATTTTTTAGATTTCTTCAAATTTATATTTGATAACACGTGGTTATGAATTGTTCACTTAATTCATTAGTTTTTTTTTTAAATTAAGAAATTCTGTCTTAATTTATATCATAGGATAATATCATTTGATCATACTTTAAATTATGATATTTTGTTTTACTCGAAACTAGAAAGTATATAACTGTGCGGTAATTTGATCAAATGATATTTATCCTTGACTTTATATTACTTGTGAGTTTTAATTAATTATGAATAAAAATACTCTCAATTGGTTATTTTTAATTTAGTAAAATGTGAGAAAAAAGAGCAAAAATGAATAGAAAAGAGTTAAGATTAAATAAAGGAAGAATAAATTATAGTAAGACAAAAGATAGAAAATAATAATTGAAGATTAGGATCTTAATATTTAGTTTCTAAAGAATAAATTATAATATCTATATTATTTAATTTAAAAGAATAAATACATTATTTTATTTTATTTATATCTAGACATACACTATTTTTTTCTTCTATTTCTTTTACTTTAGTTTTTATTTTTTTATGTTAGAATTATCTTCAATGTGAGCTGAACTTTATGTGTTCTAGGGTCTTAATATATTTTTATTTATGAATTAAAGTTTTTAATTATGATTTTTTCTTACATAATTTATGTTCAGTATTAATATTATACATTATGATTTCAATTTTCTACGAGATTTAATTGAATGATATTAGATTTAGGTTGAGACCGAGAGGTAAAGTCTATTTTAGATCTTTAATAATACAATTGGATAGAATCAGTAGTACGCTATGGCATGACCCAACGAAGTCTGAACTAGGTTCTTATATTCTATGACATAAATGTATGAGGAAGGGGACTAGAGATATAATCAACCATACAAAAGGGTTAGTTGTGGGAGATCGAGAGATGATCATAACACTCTAAAAAAAGAACTTGGAATATAAAGAATTATATTTAGATTAATTGTTTAATTGTTAAAATTCGGAATAAATTAAATATATATGTTCCAAAGAATTTGGAACTAATTCATCATAGTTTACAAGTGCAAGTTAAATTTTATTTTTAGTTTTTTTAATAAATAATTAATCTTTTTTATTAGTATATTTTTTTATATTAAAATTTTCAATTAAATGTTTTTTATTTATCACTTTGGGCTCGATACACGAGTCTTAAAAATAATCAAAACTACAACGAAAATCATACACTTACGATTTTTCGTATGAATTACGGGGTCGTGTCGCTTCCATAATACACTCCATGAGAAGTTAAATTTTATTTAGATGGTAGTTGGCGTGATTATTATTGAAATAGTTGTGCATCAATGAATCGTGGCATTCTCTTTCTCATTTATTATTAGTTATCATGTAAAATGATAAGATAACTATAGGTTATCTGTAAAACAACAACATTATATAATACACACCTTGGTAGGTACACTTCAACATATGTGTTGATATGCGTGAGATATTGTAGGGATACCCTAAAATTGAATGTCTCGTCATATGTAGATTTAGAGTATCCGATCATGTTGCTATATAATTCCAGTTATTAAATATAATCAACCTAAAATATATTAGACATACATATAATAAGGTAGGAAGTAACATGTATTTTTATAGTGTGGATGTATTTAGGTTGATGTGGATGTAGATAAAATGTCTCTTAGTTTGGCATTGAACCTATTAGGACTTAAGGGTCAAATAAGGTTATGATCCTGTAAAAATACAAGAGCATCATATTATTGAAATTTATACCTAAATTGATGGATTATTTTAAGTGAAGATAGTTAACATGTTCTTAATAAAATATTCAATAAAATTTCTTTCTCTCGCTCATGAACATTGTTTTGGATCTCTTCACATGTTATTGTCATTTTCATAAATGACGATGAAAGAAAGCAACTATTATTATCTAGGATTATTTATAACTACCTAACATTCAAGACTTTCATTGAATCATGGGTAAGTATGACTTTTTTCTTCATCTTTTACGACTCTGAATCACGAAGAATATGATTCTAACACTTTAGGATTTCAAACCTTATAACTTCATTATTATCTATTTATAATATAATATATCTTTAAATTTGAGGATTTGTGACATATACTGAATAATATACATGGTTATCATCTATTATTCTTCTTTATTGTGTGATAATTAAGTTGTTATTTTAGACCATATATGTGTTGGTAATATTAAAAAGAAGATATCTTACTCATTTTGAATGTCTTATTAGTCGAGATATTTTACGGTTGAGATAATAAATGAGGAATATAACTAATAGATCTCGTATGATGATAAAAGCTAAACTATTGGTATATATGTTAATATGGACTTGACGTGCAATAAAAGCTCTAGGTAGACCTCATAATGGTTATGTTTATGATGAAAGATATTGTCATATGTGACACTTCATTTGTCTTATACAAGTATCATCTTGTTTGATTAATATGATGATCTTGTAGCTCAATTGTTTTTAGGAACACCCACTATAATATTTCAACTTTAAAAAACATCTCAAAACAACGTACCACCTCTCTTATGTATTCAATTGAGAATATTATTTAGTCTTTAAGAAACCTACTATCGTTAGTGAAATCTCTCTTAAAGATTGTGTGTGCTACACCTTTCTTATATCCATCAAGGGAACTCATGTATCCTATAAAATATTGTACGTAAGTTTAAAATGTCATAATTTTTATGGTACATGATCATTATGAAATCATCTTATCATCTAATAGCTTTGTTTTCGATGAGATGACTTATTAGAAAACTTTAAAAATCCTTGAAACTGCTAATGGATCTTGGTGGAAGAATATTGAACCAAGTCAAAGAATTCCCTCACAATATCATGAAAAATGCTTTACATAAGAGGATTTCATATAGATTAAAGCCGAGCATGATGTTGTGAAACTACTCTAGATAGTGTTTAGGATTAGTCGTACCATCGCACCTATTCATATAATATTGATCAAACTTACGAATGAAGCTTTTATTTAAGAATTATTTGAGAAAATTGAGACTTTTCAATGGTGTTTGTATTTTTAGACATTTTTTAGATTTTTTTATCGTTATTGCTACTTATTCTTTTCGTTTGATGGGTATCACACTAAATATACTATTGGTACTTGATTGTAATATATCCATTTTGGATTCGAAGTGTTTTTTTGAAGAGATTTTCTCTATTCGAACTACATCACATTTGACGTGCATGCCATTTTACGCTTTCCAGACCTTGTATGGTGAACTATTTTTTTCTCAATAATGGTATCGTCTTTATTATCCTTGCTAGTAAGATATTTCCTTTTATTATATTTTATGTTACGTTGATTTTAAATTCAATTGTTATTATCTATAATATTTTAATTATAACTCAATCAATCTGATTGTCAGAGGGATTGGTTCTTCAATCTCACCTTGTGTTGTTTGTGCTGTGGTGGATCGGGATCCATGATATTATCCCGACTGGACGGGATGGTCCCTTTTATATCAGGGACGGACTTCATCCTTCGGAGTGTTATCAACTTATTGGGTACAATTGGGTTTTAATCTGATCTTATTTTAATCCCAAACGACTTGTCACTGTTGGCTTGACTTATGTTTTTATTTATTTGAAATCAAATTTCCTAAAAAGAACTTCTCACACAACACTATCTTTGATGTTGAAAAATATCTTAAATGTCTAATGTCAATGATGAAATGGCTACTAATAAAGTATAAAAGAATATATGATTTATTGATACAAACTATTTCTGTTATATATGTGTTTTATCCTCCGAAGTATGAATGATTAGTGATCTATTTGTAAATAAATCCTACACATAGAGATGTGTGACATATTGAATATTACATGCGACAATAATCTATTATACTTTCATATGTTGATATAATTAGCTAGCCACCTTGCTCCATAAGTGTGTCACTAATTTCAAATTGAAAATATTTTACTCATGTTGAAAGACTCGGTAGTCGAGATCTCTTATCTTCGGAAGAATTGAGAAAGAATGGGTATGATAGACCTCGCCATGATGATAAAAAATTTGAACTATTACTATACGTGCTGATATGGTCTTAACATGCAAACAAAGCTTCAAATAAACCTCGTACGAATTATGTTAAGGATGAAAGATATTTCTATATATGACGTTTTGTCCATAATTCACGAGGATGATCTTGTATACCTAATAGGTGATCCATGTCAAGTTGATATGGCATGTATCATTTGTGGTGATATTCAAACTTTTATTTATACTAATAAAAATATGTGACGTGTACTTATTTTTTTTTATCAAACATGATACATGAATATGAGAAAGAAACCTGTAAAGTGATAAAGACTAACTTGGATTTTTTTTTCTATACATGTGTTGTATAATAATTAAAAAACTAAGAATAACTTTTATTTATTTATTTATTTAAAATCAGAGTTTTGAAACTAATTGTTAAATTAATCTATTAACTTATTTATATATAAATAGGAATAAAAAATCACTAATTAACAACATATTTAAGTTAATTTTAGATAAATTAAAATTTTGATGATAAAATATTACAAAATGAGATTTTTTTTTAAAGAAATGATATTTTTTTAGTTTTTAATTATCTTGAAGTAATTCTATTTCAAATGGGTGAAGCTATTTCTCCCATAAGATCTATTACTTCTTCTATATTTCAAAAAATACTCCATCTTGTTATTTCTTCCATAAAAGAAATACCTAATCTATCCTTCTTCTTTTTTAATTTTACACCAATATATATATATATATATATGGAAGAAATAACAAGATGGAGTATTTTTTGAAATATAGAAGAAGTAATAGATCTTATGGGAGAAATAGCTTCACCCATTTGAAATAGAATTACTTCAAGATAATTAAAAACTAAAAAAATATCATTTCTTTAAAAAAAATCTCATTTTGTAATATTTTATCATCAAAATTTTAATTTATCTAAAATTAACTTAAATATGTTGTTAATTAGTGATTTTTTATTCCTATTTATATATAAATAAGTTAATAGATTAATTTAACAATTAGTTTCAAAACTCTGATTTTAAATATATATATATATATATATATATATATATATATATATATATATATATATATATATTGGTGTAAAATTAAAAAAGAAGAAGGATAGATTAGGTATTTCTTTTATGGAAGAAATAACAAGATGGAGTATTTTTTGAAATATAGAAGAAGTAATAGATCTTATGGGAGAAATAGCTTCACCCATTTGAAATAGAATTACTTCAAGATAATTAAAAACTAAAAAAATAACACCACACATATATATATATATATATATATATATATATATATATATATATATATATATATATTAGATACATTTTTTTAAGTTACCTAATTCCGAGATGCTAAATCCGAGATGTTGACTAGGAATTAGGTGCATTATTTTTTAAACACCTAAATCTAAGATGGTGGCTCGAAATTAGATGCATTTTTTAAAAATAAATCACCGAACTCGATGGTGGCTCAAAATTAGGTGTTTTAGAATTTAACCTTCAAAATTAGGATTTCAAAATGAGTTTTTTTGTAAAAAGGTTTTTCATGTTATAAATGTAAAAGTAAAATACAATAATTATCTTGTTTTTTTATTGGGTACTGTTCTCCGGTGTTGGATATTTGGTTTTGGGTGTTTTCCTCTTTAATGAGTAATCTATAAGAAATTTGAGGTTTTTTTATTTTTATGATTTAATTTTAGAAGCTAAATCATATATGTTAGCTTTATAATTTTGTTTACCGATGTCTTTGTTGGTATAAGGGTTTCATAGTGGATAGTGGCATTATATTATAAATTAGAATGTAAAATGAGGGCAAGATAGTAAAAGTAAGTGATAAGTCTATTGTTTATTTTCAAATATGGAGGAAATAAAAAATGTGATGGAAGAAATAGCTTCACCCATTTCAAATCTATTAACGTTGATATATTTATATTACAAATAATTATTGTGAAAGAATTAAAATAATATAAAAATAAATATATAATTATTAGTTTATATTATTTAAATGTAAGTTTTTACTAAATAAAAATATAAACATTAGTTATCTTTTAAGATTTACTCAAATTTACTCATATATCATAATTTTTATAAAAAAATATATGTCATAAAAAAACAAACAAACATGTGTAATTTTTTTTGATATAAAGTTTTAAAAGTTTTTGTTTTTCAATTTTTAACTCAAAAAATAATAATCCAAAAACATAATTGATTTTATTTTCTAAGACGAACAAGACTAGATCATGAGAAGATATTTTTTAAGTTTTAATATTTTTTAAAATTATTTTATCGCTAGTCAAGTTAACTATGATTTTACATTTCATTTATTTATTTTCGGTTTCACATTAAAAAAAATCAAATTTAACACCGGTTTCATATTTCGTATTTTATTTTATTCTCCTTCTGTATTTCATATTTTTATTTAACCCTATTCACATTTCATACCGATAATGTTTCACATTTTGCACGTATGTAATAAATAAATAAATATATATATATATAGATATATACCGATAATATTCACATTTCATACATATGCAAAATATATATATATATATATATATATATATTCAAAATTAACATCCCTTGTGGATTTCATATAATCATTTAACCATAGTTACGTTTTGTACTTGATAAAAAAAAAAAATATTACTTCACCACTTTCACTTTGTATGTTGTTTTATCCAAATTTTACCTCCCACGTTTTCATTCAATCAGATCGAATGATTTTACATTTCTAGTTTTCATTCAATCAGATCGAATGATTTTACATTTCTAGTTTAGGCAACAAAATAAGATGGTTTCTCATTTCACAAGAAGATAAATAAGAACCTATTTTAATACTAATATCGCATTTCGTTTTATCCTCCTTTCGCATTTCATATTTTCATTTAAACCAACTTTTTACCTATCGCATTTTAAAGAAAATAATAATTCAATGTTAACATGGGTTTCATATTTCGCGCTTAAAAATTATTATCTTCAATTTTAAGTTAGTTTCACATTCCACATTTTATTTTATTTTGGTTTCACAATTTGTATTTTCATTTAACCATAGTTTTACATTTCATAAAAAGAATCAAATTTATCGGCGGTTTCATATTTCGTACTTAGAAAAAACATATCAAATTTCATACTAGTTCAACATTTAATATTCTCATTTAATCTTAGTTTTGCATATTAAACTTAGGCAAAAAAATAAAATTTAAATTGATTTTTTATTTCCCTTTTTATTTCACCATGGTTTTAAATTTCGTATTTTCATTTTTTCCTAATTTTGCATTTCGATTTTTTTAAAAAAAACAATAACATTTAACACAGATTTTGCATTTCGAATTTACTAAATTTGCAACCTTCGAATCGTACTTCAAATACTACAGAAACCAAACCCTTAACTTTTAAATAAATAATATAAATAAAAACAACCATATTATCTTAAGCCTCAGTCCCTTTTGCACCACCAACCTCGGACCATGAATATGGTATAAGGGAGTATAAACGTTGTAAACCAGACCAAATATGAGGATGCCTTATATTACTAATGCTCCAAACCCAATAATTTCTTTATGTTATTCTCAACATTCGGACATGCTGTAACACAATAACAAAATCCACATCTTAAGTATTGTGATAGTTTTAGTCTTATTTGGTTTGTCTAATGAGAAAGTGATATTGATATACCTGACCAACAACAGCAACTTTAAGAACAATGCAGACACAAATAGAAGCCAAATACATACCCTATGATCGGAGGCAACCATAGAAGTAGCCAAATAATGATGAAGTTAGATTCATGTTACGGATAACCATCTCGTGTCCCCCAGGGTTCCTGAATGTCTCTGTATATCGAATGCAGAAGTTAACCCAGATTAAACCAACCCATGACAAAATTATCAAGCGCCAATATGTTTCATGAAAAAAAATGCATCAATAAAGAAAACTTGGTTTTTAACTGTATGGACATTGTATACATCCTAACCAGTAACCACAACCAAAAATATAAGCTGAGTTAAAAGAGAGAACGATTTAATCAGAACGTGCCATGAATCAACATCTACATTGCCTTCAAACATGAAACCGGAAGAACAAACAGAATTATACTGATTAGGATATAAAATACGAAGGACTAAAATGTAATAATTAAATATTTATACAAACGATTATAAAACAGATTTCAGTCTATTTGTAAAGATAGGGGTTAAAGTGCAATAAATTTGTTCGCCTATATATAATGGCCAAAGCCGAACTTAATGAGGATGAGACATTTTCACTTGTGAACTATATACTCGTACTTTACTTTCCCTCTAAAATCAATTTCCCTTTTTTACATCTCTCTAGAATCAGATCTAATCCACACCAATTTGGCGACCACAGTGAGTGGGATTTGATTGATTCCTTGATTTTTAATAAAAAACCATAAGTAATTAATTAATTGTTTCGTTTTGATTGTTCTTGATCAATTCTTTGAAGTTGTTTTGGATCGATAATTGAACCAAGGAATGAAAGTGATCATTTGGTTCAAAAGGCAGTTGAGACGTTAAAATTTGATCTACAAGGAGGAGAAGGTAAGGTAGATGAGTCAGTTCCAGTTCAACAGACTCATTCAGATATTGAAATGCAAATGAACCAGTTACTGGATAAAATTACGGCTCTAGATGAGAAGTATGATCAAAGAGAGCAACATAGTCAATCAACTAGACTAAAATCTGAAGTAAGACAAATAGATGATAAAAATGATATTGATAGCCAATCTGACCGATCTTGTACAACTCGCCAGGTTCGAAGTGAGCAAAAGAAAACGCATTTTGAATCTAATAAAGAGCGTCATACTTCACGAGAAGAGAAAAAAAATACAAGCAAAGGTATATTGCATCCATTGACGATGAGTTGAATAGTTCAGGATCTTAGTATAAAAGGTATCGGATTTCTTCGAAATAATAAAAAGTATGACCTCAAAAATCACAAAAATAATTCAAAAAAAGAAATGATAGTGTACCTCGTTGTTTAAGGGAAGCAGAGTGGTGTGAGAGGAATACGTGGAATCTAAACACATGAACAAATGATCGGAACTTGTATGTTTTCATGGGAACAGGAAATGATAATCAATATGTTCAAGGAGTTGAGTGGAGAAACTCTTCCTTGAAAATTGAGATAAGGTCCATCACTCTTCCGAAGCGGTTCAATATCTCTAAAGTCGAAAAGTTCGATGGGATGCAAGATCCCCATGACCACATCGAACAGTTTAAAAACTAAATGATGAATTTTGAAGACGATGATAGGCTGGTATGCAGAGCATTCTCTCAAACATTTAAGGGTACAATTTTGAAATGGTACAACAAGATTCTGAATGGATCTATTTCCAATTTCAGAGATTTTTATACATCTTTCCGCCGATAATTTGTGGGAAGTAAAGAAATGCGAGCAAATGGAGACACAATAATTCAGTGCAAGCAAGTCTTGGGAGAAAAGTTGAAGGATTATACTAAGCGTTTTTGTTGACAAAAGCTGGTTTAGATAATTTTGAAGAGCTAGTAGCCATGACTACATTTCGACAAGGTTTGTTGCCGGGTAATTGAGCAAATGAAACAACAAAAATAAGAGCTTTAACTTTTGGAGCACTGATGGCTCAAGTTGAAGATCAAATCAAAATGAAAGAATCGACTAGAGTTCGAAGAGTGGTTGGACCTAGTCAGAAGAGTTCAGGGCAGGTGCCAAATAATCATGGGAATTCTTCGAACTTAACTCAACCATCGCGTCCGAGGAACAATAATAGCTTTCCTCATTGAACTAGAGAATACCCAACTTAAGCTACATGGTATCAATTTCAAAGACCGAGGCCAAATCAGTGGATGAGGCCAAAGTACTATGCTAATTTAACTGAGAAAGTTGTTGCAATTTATGAAAAGGTAAAGGGATATGTCAGTTTTAGAAAGCCTACTCCAATAAAAATACTCACGAAAGAGTGTAATAACAATTTCTATAAATATGACATAGGACATGATACTACAGACTGTATAGCTCTGAAAAGTAGGTGCAATCTTTAATTGAAAATGGTAAGTTAACAACTTAAGTTGAAGGGCAGAGCAGTGGATCAAAGGTTCCTATTGCATCGACTTCACAAGCATCAAATCCAAATTCACAAGTAGAAATCTAATGATTATGCGCATCAAAATATTTGGATACAGATCCGGATCAATTAATTTTGATGGCAGTGGATGACCCAGCGAAACAAGGGCAGGTTTAGAGTTTATGTGAATACTTTGAGTCCTTGGAAATCTTCGGAGGAGATACTGTGACTGGCAACACTGATACTTTACTTCTCTTGTTGGTGCAATCAACTGAACCCTTGCCCCACAACCCAAAATGATTGATCCCTCATCATTCTGAATAACCCACTCAGCTTTTAAATCTTCATGATACGGTTTCATATCTAGGCATTTGGAATGAAACCCAACCAAAATATCAGCTAAATCCTGGGCCTTGATTGTTGATCGAGACTCAAAATCAATATCGTATTCCCTCAGTTCCACAGACCATTTTTTCATTCTTCCCGATACGTCGGGACTTTACAATAAATTTATCAGAGGGAAATACGTTCAAACTACAATTGTGTGCTTGAAAGTAAGGTCTCGTTTTCCGAGCTGCAATTACTAAAACGAGAGTGAGATTTTCCAATTTTAAGTATTTTTTTACGCCTAACAAACTTTTACTTACATAGTATACGGGCAGAGGAAAATTATCAAATTCTCGTATTAATACTGCGCTTACGACATAGTCTGACACCACTATGTAAATAAATTATTTATCTCGTGCGTTTAGTTTTGTTAAATATGACACCACTATGTAAATAAATATTCGGATAAAAGCTTTGTTTCACTTTAGGGTTCAGTTAAAATAATTTTCTTGTTTTAAGACTGAGAAGAAAGGGGCACATTTGTATGAAGACCTAAATATGAATCTATTGAGGGCAACCAACCTTCTAGTCAATATCTGAACTTCCTTAATGGATATGGGTGACTTCATAGTATTTAGAGCATTTAACTATAACGGGTTGTCTTTGATCCTCTTCTCACTGACTATATAACCAAAAAATTCTCGGATTGCACCCTGAATGTATACTTATTTGGTTTTAGCTTCAAGTTTATAGCATTCAAGTTGCAAAAAGTTTCTTCTAGATCAGAAAAATGATGCTCATCTCTAGTAATCTTCACCAGTGTATCATCAATATATACTTCAACATTTTGTATGATCTGATTCTCAAATACCTTATTAACCAACCGTTAATAAGCGACTCCAACATTTTTCAAACCGAAAGATATTATTTCGTAGTAGTGCATACCCTTTCATGTTATAAACGAATTACTTCTTGACCCCCCAGCTCCATCTCAATTTTTAGTGATAACCTATGTAAGCATCCATGAATGATAAAAGTTTATTTCCAAAATTTGAATCCACAAGTTGATTTATCCTGAAAATCCGAAAGAGGCCCTTCAGACATGCTCTGTTTAAATCCATGAAGTCAATGCACATTCTTCGTTTCCTATTTTTCTTTTTCACGAGCACTAGGTTTACAGTCCACAAAGGATATTGGGATTCTTGTATATGGCCTACTTGCAACAAATGATATACCTCGGCAATGACCACCTTAGACTTCTCAAAGGAGAAAATTTTTCTTTTTTATATAATTGGACGGATATTTTGCCGGACAACCAACTTATGAAAAATAGTATATGTCGGTACCGCTTACATCCTCGGTACGCCATGTGAACATATGAAAATTTTCTGATAAAAAGTGAATCAATCTTGATGAGATAGGATATTTTAGTTAATGTGTCTTGAATTAATCCGATGGGTAGTTCGGACCATATAACTATTAGAAAAAACCGAACAGGACAAACGTAATAAATGCTGACTAAGCTAGTTGTTGGTCACTTCATGTACCTCCAAAGACATGGAAGCTTTATGTACCTCCAAAGAAATGCAACATTTTTTTTCTTCTCCTTTCCATCCTCAAGCAAATGGCCAGGTTGAGGTAGCAAATATAACAATCTTGTCTGGATTATAAGAAAAATTAGAAGGAGTTGCAGGAAAGTGTCCTAGTTATTTACAAGAAGTATTATGGGCCTACCAGACAACACCTCGAGCTGCCACACAAGAGTCTCGTTTTGCTCTGGTATATAGGATGGATGAAGTTGCTCCCATATAAGATACTTTACCATCTCACAGAGTCCAGAACTATCCCGAACAGGCTAATGACATAGCAGTTAGGAATCAGTTGGATTTGATTGAAGAAAAAATAGCTAAAGCACATATGAGAACAGCGCATTACTAAGGCTTGATGAGGAGCAGATTTACCTACAAAGTTAAAAGAAAGGATTTTCAAAGAGGGGACAAAGTTTTAAGAAAAGTCATTTTATACACCAAGGAAAAGCAGTTCGATAAGTTGGCTCCGAACTGGGAAGGCCTTTATATGGTATGTAAGAAGGTTAAATCAGAAACATACAGGCTCCAAGACAAAGAATGAGAGCACTAAATCACCCATGGAACATTGAACATCTTAGGTTATACTTAGAATAGAACTCTTTTATAAATATTTAACTTTTAAACATCAATGTAAACATTATGGGGCATACTCTTTCCTACCCTGGTGGCGCGGGGAGGTTTTAATGAGGTGTTCAGGTTTTGTAATAATATATTATGCCTTCTTCAAAAGTCTAGTGAAATTTTGTTTCAGTTCAGATATTAAAACTTATTAAACACCCCGGCTCTCAAGTATTCTTGAGATGATCGGATTCGTTAAACAGATGTGGTTGAGGATGTTTGATGATTTTGCTCAACACATCTGAAATATTGAAGGCTATTTAAACATTGGCCATACAGATTTAAACAAAGTTTTAACAAAGAAGAAAATGATATTAAAATCTGCTCAGATTAAAATCGATCTTTGATACACAAAATACCTTGACTATTCAAGGACTTTAAAGTTTTATAACATAAAGATCAAACAAACAATGCAACAAAATGCTTTGGCCATTCAAGGAATTTAGTTTTTCAAGCAAAAAGTACACAATGTGACCTTGTGGCTTATTCCCTGCAGTCTAATCTTCACCGTCATATTTTTTGGCACTTTTGAGCTCAACACTTGAACTCTCACCCACTTCTTCATCATCTTCGGAGGCTATCCCACTGGAGTAGTTGCGTTTGTCACCATCATCCATCGTATGGAAAAGGAGATCATCATACTCCACATATTTCCACAAAGAACCAATGGTCCTCTTAGGAAAGGTCTCATGGAATAGTAAGACCATGTCGGACTTGATTTCATCATCCATTTTCTCCAGAGAATCCACTACTCCAATAGCATACTTCTCTATCCCTACAGCTATTGCTTGAGCTTGTTGACGTTCCAAGGCACCTTTCTCTCCGGTCTTCTCTTGAACAGTAGTCTCCAACTTGACTTTGTCATCGGATAATGTCTAGATAGTATTGTCCTTAATTTGTAGTTGCTCTTCCAAAGCTGTGATATCATTTGGGGAAGAAGTCTCCATTCTGGAGTACTTGGTTTGGAGGTATTTGCTGGCATTTTCTGACTTAAGTAGTTTGGCAGTTAAATCCTCTTTTTCCTTCCTCAATAGTTCTATGCTTTGTTGAGCGTTGAGAAGATCGTTTGTCAAGCTTTGCTTTTCTGTGGTCAGGGTGCTGATGGTAACAGTTTGATCCCTCACTTGTCTCTCCAGATCAAAAACTGGACGAATATAACCCAAGATGGAATGGCTCAAGGTATCTTGCTCGCTACATATCGTGTAAGTCTCACCATTGTGGGTCACAATGTTGGACGTGTTGGGAGAACAATAAGGCCTCACAAAATCATTTTTTTCCAAATCATTAAAATATATATTAATGTTCTGAAAAGAATCGAGGTTTACCTCTTCATTACCATCACCAGTAGCTAGTTCAGAATAAAGATTAGGTTGAATTTCCTCTTGTAAGGTAGGATCTGTAGGAGCTGGATGAGGGATTTTAGAAGGACGAAGAATTATCTCTGATCCCAGAGTAACTTTCTTCTTCTTGGCAGCCTTTTCATCACTGCTGACCTTACGTTTCTTGTCCTTCTTCGAAATATTTGGGGGGTTGTCTGACCCACCAACCTCTTAGACAGTAACTTATACTATTTCCAATAGAGCAGCATAAATGCCTCTTTGGTTCTCCGAACCGGTCTCTTTAGTGGTCGTTTGAGGTGGGTCTGTTGTGGTCTTTTTCTTTTTCTTGTTTTTTATCTTATTCAAATGATTGAGGGCTTTTGCCCTGGAAAACGGGTAAAGTTTAGCATCTTTAGCTTCTGTCCTACTTAGGATAACATCTACAGGGGATGGGTGGTCAGCTATTTCCCAAGAGAGGTCTCTTCTCCATGTAGTATTCCACAGATGAGACCTCACAAAGTTCCCCGATGTGAAGTAGTTGTGAAAAGTGTTGCCCCATTTCTCCAAGGCCCAAGAGTTCAGTTTGGCACAATTATCTTAGCCTGCCTCTACATAGTCCAAAAACTCGTTCGGAAACACTAAAAAGAGATATAAGTCAGTTCGAAGTAGTAACTTAATACTTGAAAGATTAAATAGAATATAAAAGAAACTCACCAATACTCTTCCAACGACTGGTCAGCTGGCTTGGGTTGGAGTCAACTTTGATTTTTTTCCTATTCTTCCAGGCCCCACTGAGGAATAAGAATTGCTTCCTCCACGGTTTTTCTGACTCCAGGAGATCGTTTACTACCTAATAATCATTCCCCATATTGTAGTGGTAAAAAGGGATGTGATGATTCTTACACAAGTTTGCCATAACAACAAATTGTTCCATTGGTAGTGTAATCTTAGACAGCCTGAATGATATGATGCAAGCCAGTAGGGTATACCAAGCATTGGGGCTCAGCTGGCTGGGACATAGCTTGATCAAGTAGAAGTATCTGATTATCTCCGGATGCAAAGGAAATCGGAGTCCCCAGTTCAGCACCTCTGTATAGACCACCAACTCATTGGGTTTGCAGTCCATTGCAGTCTTTGGGGTGACTGGGATTCTCACCTTCAAACAAAGTAACTCTTAGAGAAAAAGTTTACAGTCCGAACACAACATCGGATCATAGAATGTTGGTATTAATTTTTAAGAGTTAGCTCTTCCAGAGGTTTTTTGCAAGACCTAAAGGGGTTACTGATGAGATCAGATATTTTAGTTAATGTGTTTTGAATTAATCCGATGGGCAGTTCAGACCATGACCACTATTATAAAAAAAACCGAACAGGACAAACGTAATAAATGCTGACTAAACTAGTTGTTGGTCACTTCAAACCAGATTACTAATGGGTCCATAAACTTGACCCGACTTTGATGAGTCCGAATTCAGCATACTCCCCGGAAGGGCAAAGCAGTCTAAAACTCTCCGAATACCGGACAAACACTAAGGACATAAACCGGACAGATGATTTGGACCGGACAGATCACTTCGAACACTGTGGACTTAAGGCTGTTCGAACTATGACTAAAGTACTAAAAAACCTAAACACTTCCTGACTAAGCTACCTGTCCTCCTGCTTAGAACTCATGGGTCTTTAAACATGACTCGGGTCCATTAAACTTGACCCGAAAGCCCATAAGGGCCCAAACATCACACTATAAATATCCGACCACCAGCATTAACTATGGGTAACAAAAAATTAACTGCTGCCAAGCTGCTTAATTATCTCTCCACCGTAAAACACCCATACACTACCGTTAAACACCCATACACTACCGTTAAACACCCATACACCACCTTGAAACTCCACTTAAAATTACTAGCCTACCCTCAGGCGATTATTTTCCATACCAAATTGACGACCACAGTGGGAGGAGAGAGGTGCATGAATCAAGCATTCAAAACCTGCCAAGAAATTATGTCCGAATGAATCCGGATAATCCAGAGCTTCCACCAGCTTTGCTCGAAGTGGTGGAAGAAAACGATGAGTATATTTTCCAAGAGCGCGACAGGTTAAAGCTTGAAATAGAAGCTCTGAGGGCTGAAAATGCCAAAATGGGCATGAAAGAAAAATCCAAGGCATCGGTTGTTCATCACACCGACAACCCCAGAGAGCATGAGGTTTCCAAAACTCATGTGAGCACCAAAAAGACTCATGCTAGTTCTAAAAAGTCTCACCGGTCCAAGCCTGTGGAGAGTTCTGACTCAAGTTCAGAATCTTCGGACAGCTCTTCGGACAGTGAGGGAAATGAAAAATCATTGTCCTCTAGTAGTGATGAGGGTCGAACCAAGAAAAATCAAAAGCAAGTTAAGAAATATTCAAGAAAAAGAGATCACCATGGAAGAATGAAAAGGCATATTGGAAAGGGGTCATCTCACAGTCGGAGGCATGTAGACCGGATGCTGATGGATCCTTTCGCTTTCCACGATGAACCAGGTATCTTTGCAACTCCTAATGAGGATACTGTGTTCAGTCGTGGAAGAAATTGGAGGCAATCTCCACTGTCTTCTAAAATCCTGTCCGGAAACCTCCCCAAGAGGTTTAACAGTACCAAGATGGAGAAGTACGATGGCAGTACTGATCCGGACAATCATCTGGAGCAATTCAAGAACTTCATGATGAACTTTGATGATGATGATAAACTACTCTGTAGGGCATTCTCCCAATCCTTCACGGGGAGTGCTCTGAAATGGTACAACAGTCTGCCTCAGGGTTGTATTAAAGACTTTGATACGTTTTGGGTGGCCTTTCGAAGACAGTTTGTGGGGAGTAAGGAGTTGAAGGGCAATGGAGACACAATAATCCATTGTGCCCTGGAGCCAAATGAATCATTGAAGGAGTATATAAGTCGTTTTGTGAACACAAAGAATGGGTTGGCTGATTGCTTCGAACAGGTGGCGATAGCATCCCTAAGACAAGGCTTGAACCCAGGCAACCTGGCTGATTCGGGTTGGTCCAAGTAATGCTGCCCCGGAGGGGGCCATGGTAATAGATGAAAGGTTCGATGTGAAATCTGAGTACTTGGATCCTGATCCAACACGGAATAGGGTGGGTGCTATAGAGGAGTGTTCTAGGACGGTCTCCGGGCTCATTAAATTCTTCGAGTCATTGACGATATTTGGAGGGGACACTATGACTGCTCCTACTGCTTCTTCAAGAAAGAGGCATGTTCATAAATTAGCCTCCCAGCTAGAAGGAGGCATGCCATCTTATCAATCACCAAACTCATTCCCATTCATAGTCTTCGATGAGGATGATTTGAGAGACATTGTTGGCCCTCATGAGGATGCTGTTGTCATAAGAGCATCTATAGGGGGCAATGAGATAAGGCGAATTCTGGTGGATACTGGAAGCTCTGCCAATATCCTTTTCCTAACCACTTACAATAAAATGAAAAATCCAGCTGTGATTCAGAAGTCAGACAGATCGATCGTGGGTTTCACGGGCAGCTTAGCCGATGTAATCGGGGAGTTTGAAGAAGAAGTGATATTGGGCAGGGGCCCTTTCAAGAATTGGTTAGAATACTCTTCATCGTGGTGGATTTTCCCACTTGCTATAATGCTATTCTAGGGAGATCTTGGCTCTCTAGGATGCATGCAGTGGCTTCAACAGTCCATCAGTGTTTAAAGTATGCTGTTCAGGGACAGGTTGGGGTCGTCCGGAGCAGCCAAAAGGTTGCAAGAGAATGCTATGCCACTGCCTTGGCACCACGAACGCTGGGGGAAGTCCGAATAAATGATCAATAGCAGTTTGAGGGCCTTTCTGGGGGTGAGGGTGAGATTGATGACCCCAGAGAGACCCCCGGAGTGTTGATCCCAATTGAAGAGGTTGAAACACACTGTTTGGAAGAAGGCAAAAGTGTCAAGATAGGGTCCAAGATACCACCAATATTGAAACAACAGATGTTGAAATTTTTGAAAGACCATCAGCACGTTTTTGCTTGGTGCAATGCTGATGTTACTGGAGTTCCATCAGAGGTGATATCCCATCACCTATCTGTCCGAAGAGATGTGGCACCAGTGGTACAAAAGAGGAGAGCTTTCTCAAAAGAAAAGGCTGATGTCATAGTGCAAGAGGTTGACAGACTCACAAAGATGGGGCATATTAAAGAATCTCAATACCCTTTGTGGACTGCCAATCCTGTCATGGTGAAGAAGAAAAATGGCAAGTGGCGCATGTGCATTGACTTCACAGATCTTAATAGAGCTTGCCCAAAAGATTTGTATCCGGTTCCCCGGATAGATCAGCTAGTAGACTCTACTTCTGGGAACAAACTGCTCACCTTCATGGATGCCTTCTCCGGGTACAATCAGATCCAAGTAGATCCAAAAGATCAAGAACATACCACGTTTGTCACTGATATGGGTCTACATTGCTACAAGGTGATGCCTTTTGGCTTGAAAAATGCTGGGGCTACTTATCAAAGATTAGTCAACAAGGCATTTGTTGATCAAATTGGAAGAAATATGGAGGTTTACATTGACGATATGATGATGAAAAGCGTGGATGAGCAGTTACACTTGTCCGACCTCCAAGAAACTTTTGCCAACTTGGCAAAAGTGAATTTAAAACTAAACCCTGAAAAGTGTGTGTTCGGAGTACAGTCCGGGAAGTTCTTAGGGTATATCATCAGTGAGCATGGAATACAGCCCGACCCGGACCAACTCAAGGCCTTATTCCAGATGGAGCCTCCTCGAAACATTAAAGAAGTACAGCGATTAACGGGGAGATTGGCTGCCTTAAACAGATTCATCTCCAGGTCTTCGGACAGGTGCGCTCCATTCTTTCAGACTTTGAAGGGTGCAAAGGGTTTCGAATGGACCCCGCAGTGTGCTGAGGCATTCAATGAAATCAAAAAACATCTCTCCTCTCCTAAAACTTTGTTCAAACCAGTTGATGGGGAAACTCTCTTTGTGTATCTGGCTGTTTCAAATTGTGCCATCAGTGTTGTGCTAGTAAGAGAGGTCGATGGGCATCCCCACCCAGTGTACTACATCAGCAAAAGCTTGATTGATGCTGAGAGGCGTTACTTGAAACTCGAGAAACTAGCATTAGTCCTGGTGATAACTGCAAGAAAAATGAGGCCTTACTTCCAGGCTCATCCTATCGTCGTCCGGACATCTTTCCCTTTAAAGAATGTCCTTCAAAAAGTAGACATTTCAAGCAGAATGACGAAGTGGTCAGTGGAGTTGGGGGACTTCGACATAGACTTTGCCCCCCGAACAGCAGTAAAAGCCCAAGCTGTGGCTGATTTTCTGGTTGAATTCCACTCCGATAGGGATTCAGAGCAACCTACTGATTCAAAAGACAAGAAAGTGTGGATTGTCCGAACAGACGGAGGGTCTAGCACCATGGGATGTGGGGCAAGAATATGTCTCACTTCCCCATATGGGGACAGCATGTACCAAGCTATTTGTTTTGCTTTCAGGGCGTCTAATAACGAGTCTGAATACGAAGCAGCTATAGCTGGGTTGAAATTGGCCCACATCTGTGGGGCTAAAAGGGTCAAGCTTCTGAGTGACTCCCAGTTACTTGTCCACCATGCCTTAGGCCAATCTGAGGCTAGGAAGGAGCAGTTGGTAAAATATTTACTCCTCCTCAAAAATGAAGCGTTAAAGTTTAAAGTTGTTGTCTATGAGCATATCCCCCGGGCAGAAAATGAGCTAGCAGACTCATTGGCAACAATAGCGTATACGGAGTCCTACCCATGGATCCATGTGCTTGAAAGCCCTTCTATTCAACTCAGTGAGGGTGGAAAAGAGGAGGTTTTTGAAATACAAGTGAGCCGGCCTCAAGACTGGAGATCTCCTCTCATACAATATCTGTCCGATGGTATTATGCCCTCAGATAAGTCACAAGCCAGAACATTGAAACACAAGGCTCGTGGTTTCATTATGTTGAGAGAAGTTTTGTACGAAAAATCCTATAGTAAACCTCTCCTACGCTGTTTAGGGGATAATGAGTCACAGATGGTCCTCTCCGAATTGCATGATGGTGAGGGATCAGTCCATTGTGGATTCAGAGCTTTAACAAGAAGAGTGTTACTCTCCGGATACTATTGGCCTTCAATCATGAAAGATGCTAAGGAACTGGTAAGAAGGTGTGACCCATGCCAGAGGTACGGCAATGAAATTCATGTACCAGCCATCCCCTTGGAGTCAATTTCTGAGCCCATCCCTTTTGCTCGATGGGGATTGGACTTGGTTGGGCCTCTCCCTGTGGCGTCCGAAGGGCGTAAAACTATAATTGTGGCCATTGACTACTTCTCGAAGTGGATAGAAGCAGCCCCCCTGGCAGGGACAACATCAAAAGTTGTCATAAAATTTATTCTGTCCAACATATGTTGCAGATTTGGTGTCCCACAGAGGATAACAACAGACAATGGGCCACAGTTTGACAATAGAGAAATGGAAAGCTTATGTGCCTCAAGGGGTATACAGCACTGCTTTTCTTCACCTTTCCACCCACAAGCCAATGGGCAGGTTGAAGTGGCTAATAGAACTATACTATCCGGGTTAAAGAAAAATTTGGAAGGGGCTGCTGGGAAGTGGCCTAGTTATCTACAAGAAGTCTTGTGGGCCTACCGGACAACACCTGGGGTTGCAACACAAGAGTCTCCCTTTGCCTTAGTCTATGGAATGGATGCAGTAGCTCCCATAGAGAAAACACTCCCTTCCTTTCGTATTCACAACTTCTCCGGACACGCTAATGAAATGGCAATTAGAAATCAACTTGATTTGATAGAAGAAAGACGAGTTAAAGCTCATCTTAGAGTGACACACTATCAGGGCTTGATGAGAAGCAGGTTTGCTTCTAAGGTTAAAAGAAGAGATTTCCAACCAGGGGACAAAGTATTAAGGAAGGTCTTCTTGCATACTAAGGAAAAGCTCTTCGGAAAGCTGGCCCCAACCTGGGAGGGTCCGTATAGTGTAGTTGAAAGAATCAAGCCTGGGACTTATTGGTTGGAAGACAAAGATGGCAGGGTTTTAACTCACCCTTGGAATATTGAGCACCTTCGAATGTATTTGGAATAACACTTGTGTAAATATTTACTTGTTTAAACATCCATGTAAATATTTGGGGGCATACCTTCCCCTCTTCGGTGGCACGGAGAGCTTTCAATGAAATTTGATGCCTTCTTCAAATTTTTCTAAGTATTTTCAGAATTCTATCCCTTGTCATACTATCCGGACTGAAAGGTCTAAGGGCTATTTAAACTCTAGCCGGAGAATCTTAAACACTCTCACAATGCAATAACTCAAAGCTATTTAAATTCCAGCTATCTAAATTAAAACAAATAATGAAAGAAGAGGATGGTTGAGCAAAATAAAAACATTCATTCAACAACTTAAAATTGCTTTGGCCTTCCAAGAACTTTTTGAACAAGTTTGGGTACAGCACAAAAAATCTGTCCGAATAATACAGACACCATCACAAAAAGAGTGCATTGGCCTTCCAAGGACTTTAGTTTGTATGAAAGATAAACAAAATAAATTATAAATTAAGGTTGAGCCTTTGAAGATGGCTCGCCCTCATCTGCTTTCTTGCCCTTAATGTCGCTCCTCTCTTCGACTATCTTCTTGCCCTTGGGATCAATCTCTTCTTCACATGGGCTCTCTCCGGTTTCCTCTTCATTATCAGATGAGGACTCACTGGAATATCCCTCGTCAACCATAGTATAATATGGAAGGTCATCATCATCCACATAGCGCCATAAGTCCCCCAGTCTCCTCTTCGGGAATTTTTCGTGAAACAGGAGAACCATATCAGACTTCACCCTTTGAATCATTAGCTTCTCGCTTTGTATCATCTCCCTGGCATAGGCGTTGATCTTGGCCTTGATTGTGGCCTCTTGGTCCCTCACCAAAGCAGCCTTCTCTTCAGCAGCCTGAGTCACTGCATTTTCTAAAGCGATCTTGTCAGTGGTCAGGTTGGTGATGAGCTTCTCCTTTGCTGCAGTTTCTCCCCTTGAGCTTGTCAGGTCCTTCTCCATTCCGGACAGCTTATCCTGAAGATATTTTATGGCTTCTTCTAGGGTGGCAACTTTTGTGTTGCTTTCATTTTGTTTCTTCTTCAGCTCCTCATTTGCTTCTTTAAGCAAGTCAGCATTGGTGGTGGCAGTGCGGAGGTCTCCGGACAGCTTCTCCTTATCAGACTTGAGGTCTTTGATAGTGTCTGCTTGACTCCGGACTTGCCTCTCCAATGTGAGAACTGGCTGCACATTACTAAGAAGAGAGTGGGCTATAGTATCCTTCTCACTAGAAACGATGAAAGTCTTACCGTTAAAATTGACCGTATTAGAGCTGCTCGGAGGGATGTAGGGCCCCGCAAACTCGTCTCTAGGCAGGCCAAGGAAATATTCACCAAGTCCACCCAGACCGGTGATGTCCACTTCATCCAAATTAAGCTCTCCCCCCTCAACCTCATCAGTATGGAATTCCCTTGGAATCTCTTCTTGAAAGTCCCTTTGGGATCTCTTCGGCCAGTGTCGGGTCAGTAGGGAAAGAGGGCTCCAGATCCCAGAGAGAAAGCTCATCTCCTTGGGAAGTCTTTTTCTTCTTGGCTTCCCTATCAGCACCTTCACTTGCTTGCTTGCGAGTCCTCTTGGATGCCCTTGGAGGTTTTGGGAGGTTCACTTCCTGCTTTTCGCTCTCCTGCTCCACCACTTGTAAAAGGGCTGCATCAATTTGAACTTGTGTTGGCCCCTCTGGATCTGTTGGGGCCTCCTTCTCAGTATCACCTGCCACCTTCTTGCCTTTTCTTCTGCCCTTCATTTTGCTTGGGGCTTTGGCCCGGGCAGGCAGATAAATTGTCCCATCCAGCTCGTGGGACCTTCTCAGCACAATATCTTCATCAGGCTGGGTGGTGAGCTTCTCCCAAGTTAGGTCTCTCCGACCTGTTGTGTTCCACAGGTGGGACCTTGCTAGGTTTCCAGTGGTGAAGGCCTTGTGGAATCGGTTCTCCCAGTTCTCTGCAGTCCATGCATTGATTTTGCCACAGGTAGTCTGTCCGGCCTTCAGGTAGTCCCCGAACTCCTTTGGCTGCTCTGTTAAAACAAAAGAGAAATTGGTTAGTACAAACTTAACTTAAAGAAAAAAAGAAAAGAGAGATTCGAACAGAAACTTAAAGCAAAAAACTTACGGTCACTCTTCCATCTACTCCTGAGAAGGCTTGGATTCTCTCCGGCCTTGATCTTCTTGCCGTTTTCCCATGAGCCACTGACAAACAAGAATTGGCTCCTCCACTTACTCTCCGATTCCAGGAGATCATCAACAGCTTTAAGGTCGTTCCCCATGTTGAAATGGTAGAAGGGGAACTGATGATGCTTGCACAGGTTGGCCACTGCAGCGAACTCTTCCATAGGAAGAGGGATCCCAGATAACCTAGATGCCATGATACATGACATTAAGGTGAACCAACCATTGGGGCTTAGCTGTGTTGGGCAGAGCTTGACCAGGTGGAAGTAGCGCACGATCTCCGGGTCTAGTGGGAACCTGAGTCCCCAGTTAAATAGCTCCGTAAAGAAGACTATTTCATTCCTTTTACAGTCCATCGGGGTCTCCGGATCGATGGGAATCCTTATTTTTACGTTCTCAGGGATCCCCCACTTTGTGCGCATTCTACCCAGATCAGAGGTATGGATGAACGCATACTTGGTCTTCTGCAAGGCCAAGAGGTATTTGAACTCAACTTTATGAAAGCACGGCCCCACTCTCCCCTCAAGGCACTCCGGCAGGTCCGGGCGCCTTAGGTACAAATTTTCTTTGCCCTTTTTGGCAACAGCAGCAGTGGTATCAGCCTGTCCGGAGGACTCGGACTCAAAGGGAACCTCTTCAGTAGAGTCTTCCATTCTCTCCTCCATAATTGTTGGAGGGACTTTTGTGGAAATGGTTCGGGGAGGATTAATGCTTGGCATAGCCTGCCCTCCGGACTGTTGCCTACCCGTATTTATCTGACTTCTCACCTCAAGTTGAGTTTCTGAGGCAGAAGATTCTTTGGGGGGTGCCAGGCTGTTGGCCTCCGGACCGGACAGCCTCTCCCGGGGAGCTCTAAAGGGCACTCCAGACCCAGAGTCACTATTCTTTGTCCCCGATTTTGAGGGAGTATTTTTAGAGGTTAGCCGCTTGACTAACCGACTTGGCCTTTTGATGACTAATTTCTCCGGAGAATGGTCAGAGTCAGACCCCATGGCGATAAAATATGATTTTTTCCTAACACTTGTAGCGGTAACTCCTGGTTCAACAGCTGGTATTGACTCCTGAACTGAGGAACCAGATACTATGGGAGAAAGGGTGGATTGAAAGAGTTTTCTGGGCTTGGTACCTTTTGAAGAGGATGAGCCTCTATCAGATTCTGCAACAGAGGAGGCTGGTTTCTCAACAGGCGACGATGGTAGCCCTGCTGCCAGTCGTTTTTCCTTCTCGACCCTTTGTGCTTTCTCCAACTTTGAAAGGTTGAGCCAACCGCCTTTGATCAGTGTTGTCCTTGCTGTAAACATAAAACAGCCAAGGAAGTTTTTGTTCTAGAGAGATAAAGCTCTGGGTGAAATTGCAGAGTAAAATTTGAGAGAGATAGTGAAAACAATGAAAAATGAATGAGAATTTATAGTAAATGTGAAAAAAGGAGTTGATTCCTAGGAGAATCCAAAAAGTTGGGTAATGATTAAAAGACGGCGCTGATGTCATTATTGGCAATTAAAGAGGTTACTTGTAAAAGAAGATGGTGCGAAATTCAAGGTGAAAAAACGGCTGGAATGGCCAATCAGAATGCGACACGTGTCCCACTAACTCTGGCAGAAACCGTTTGGAATTCGTAATGTTTAATCTGTCCGAGTATACCCACAACTCTGTCCGAATTAAGAACCACTTCGTACAATCGGACTGTTTTTCAGTTCTTTGACAAGGACACTTGCTCAAACACCTAAAAAAGGGGCTCCTGATGAGTCTGAATTCAGCATACTCCCCGGAACGGCAAATCAGTCTAAAACTCTCCGAATACCGGACAGACACTAAGGACATAAACCGGACAGATGATTTGGACCGGACAGATCACTTCGAACACTGTGGACTTAAGGCTGTTCGAACTATGACTAAAGTACTAAAAAACCTAAACACTTCCTGACTAAGCTACCTGTCCTCCTGCTTAGAACTCATGGGTCTTTAAACATGACCCGGGTCCATTAAACTTGACCCGAAAGCCCATAAGGGCCCAAACATCACACTATAAATACCCAACCACCAGCATTAACTATGGGTAACAAAAAATTAACTGCTGCCAAGCTGCTTAATTACATCTCCACCGTAAAACACCCATACACTACCGTTAAACACCCATACACTACCGTTAAACACCCATACACCACCTTGAAACTCCACTTAAAATTACTAGCCTACCCTCAAGCGATTATTTTCCATACCAGACTTCACGATCCGACCCAATAAGCCCACGGGTCAGCAATTAAGTATAAATACCCCAACAACTTTTATTAATGAGGGTGACCAGAATTTACCGCTAGCACACAGCTTAATTATCTCACTACTTTCTACTCTAAACATTAAATTCCACAAAACATCCAAAACACTTTACAAAATTACCCTCAGACAGAAATAAACCGCACCAAATCTTTCCCTTATTTCTTTTGATAACATAGTGCCAATCTTCAAGCTTTGATTGATGGGAAAAATCATTTTCAAAATTATTACGAAGCACCTAAAAATCAGAGGTCTCCCCCGGATCATCAACTGGATCAGACTCTGAAGTTAACTTCTGTAATTGCTAGTCCTTCTTAGCCTCTACTCCTGATTTCTTTAAAGGACAAACTGTTTTGTAACATTCTTTAGGCACTTTTTGGTTGCTTTGGATTGTCCTCATGTTGATCCCAACCACATAATTTAAACATTGGTGAACTGTCGAAGCCACAACATGTAATCTTTATAACCAAGATCAGCATGAAATTACATTGTACGATGTTGGCATAACTACCACTATGAATAAAACTGTCACCCCTCTCATAAACGACCCCGACCTAATTTCACAAATCTTTTAAACTGCCCGAAAACCTCAGTGGTGGACCTTGTAAAGCCTACAATTGTTTGCTCATGAACAATAGTTAGAGACTCAAAACGTTTATATAACTCACCAACCTTCCCTATAATCTTTGGTTCCTCAACCATCAAAACAACCCTTTGGTCAGGGTTTATATCCAAATATTCTAAAGACACATCAGATGAATCAATTGGCTCTATGATCATTAACGTATTTTTTTGCTTCTAGGACATGACGACTACCTGCTTAAATAAAGCATCGATGGTTAAAGCTTGCTTATTAGCAATTTTGTCTCTAACAATTGCGGGGAGAAGCCCTTTCCTATATGCAGCGCAAGCGACCAACTCATCATAACCATCAATATCAGTTTTACTAAATTATTTTGCAACCTTGGTTTTATAAGTTGTGAACTTTTCAATGGCCTCAGATCTCTTGTGAATGAAAAAATTACTATGTAAATGATATGAAATATTGTTGAAAGTTTCATGGTGCCGTAGATAAAGGTTCGCAAATATAAATACGTATAGATTCCAAGACTTATTTTTCTCTATATGCACGTAATATTTTCATTGAGACCTATTCTTATTGATACATTCGATGCAAACATAAAAGTATGAATTATCAAAGAAACTTAATAAACTTTCACCGCCATTTATATCATCTATTTAGAGATGAGATCTAAGCGTTTGTGCTAAAATTTTGATGGATATCTATATTTGAACTTGGTTGATTGAATACCTTTATGTGTTACTTGTTTATGGCTATGGATAACATTTAACAAATACAAATTATTATGTATTTAAAATATTCAAGTTCATACGTCATTACCACCGTATAAAGAAAAACTTATTTCACAAATTATCAAATAGACTTGAATAACTAAAATTGTCTACATACATAAAAATAAATCAAATTCTTAAAAAAAATGAGGTACAAACACTATGCCATTTAAATAAAAAAATAATATCCACTTGAAAATAAAAAATAAAAATCACAAATGTTTTAAAGTAAACATGGACTACCATATGATATAAAGATTATATATCAGAGTCACAGAGGTTTTTAAATCTGGTTATACCCTAAGAATAAACACAGACATGATTAGTTATAACCCTATCATCCTACACCATTTTTTGGGTATTGACTCACGTCGAACTTTTCCAGCTTCGATATATCAAAATGTTTCGGCATACTCCCAACCATAATGTCCATATAAAAATAAGATTCTCTCCAATTATGGTAAATTGTGTACAGATTGCCCCTTAGACCTTTGTTGAACACTACCCTCATTAGAAGGATTTACAACTTGATTACTCACTCTTTAATCGAAACTGTCGATGCCTGATGGAAACTTAACGTGAGCCATTGCTTGCTTCCGTTCCCCTCTACGTATTGATCACCGTCCTATTTTTTTCTTCGAACATTGGTGTTTGCTTATCAGAATTAGATCGCGTCTTCCTTAGATACTTCTCCCACCGGGACGACCGATGATAATCTAAAATACCACAGTTCTTAGGACTTGTCCAGCGATGAAGTTCTTTATTTGGAAAATAAATATTTGCATGAGTCGTATGGGGAGTAGTCATTTGACTCTAAAGAATCATAAAAAAAGCCTTATCTTTCTTTCTTTTCTTGAAGTATAACAACTTCGGTGCCTCTCCTCTATTTTCTTATCCTTTAGTCGATGACCGTACTCAGTTTTCATTATCCTCAGAAGAATGCCTCTTTCTAACCTTTAATCGGACATTCATATTGGTCTTCATATTGTCCTTTGTAGCTTTAAGCTTTGCAATGTCGCCCAATAGCTCATTTTGTTGTGCGACCAAAGCATACTATTCGAGTTATTCTTCGAAGAATTGATCATTGTACTTATGCTCTTCAAACTGTTGTTCCTCGGACACAGCTCTGATCACTAAAATCTTAACTCTAATTGTGAGATCTTCTTGTATTTGGTATTCATCTTTCCTAAGGGAATTTTTGAACATGTTAAACCTTTTGTATGGTTTTGAAAATCAAATTAAGGTATCAAATCGCTCCCATTATGATCTCTTATGATAGTTCCAAAACTGTACGAGGGGATATTGAGCATAAGATATTAGCGGGAGTATGGTTTCAAAGAAAGAAACATGAGAATTTTAGAGAGCGAAGTTTCCAAGCATAGTTATAAAGTAATAATTGTTCACTCTTCCCCAAAAAGAGAATGTTGCTTTATATAGTAGCGGACCTAAAGGCCACATGGTTTATCCATTTATGACTATTCCACCCCATTATTCTACTAATTTTAAATATTTATACTCTTTATTACATTATATACCCTCAATGTTACGCATTTGTTGGACCTATTTTACAACACTTATATCAAGCCAAATTAGTCCGATTCTATTGGTTTGGCCTGCGTTTGGATAAATCACACACCTATCAGTAATAACACCAAATCATCTAGTACCAGAGTTTCTTATTTGAAACCTCTATTAATCTTTTTACGGTTATTCCATAAAATGAATGTTTGTTATTGAATTCCACCTTCAAACTCAATATCCTCACTGAATTCCACCTTCAAACTGTTTAGCCAGACATTGTATACTAAAGAACTATTCCACACTCTTTTACGTATTTTGCAAACACTTAATGATATTGTTCACTCTACTATGGATGGTAATTTTTTCCAAACCAGTGGGCATTCGACCCGAGCCAGCCAGATGGGATGGGTTATGAGTTTTGAAAATTTCTCATGAATCATTTGCGGGTTTAAAAATTTACTATCCGTCAGGTTTGGATGAGTTATGGGTTTAAAAGAATTCCCACGAGTACCCAACTCGAACCCGATCCACTGGGTAATACTCGACGTGTACCCACTAAATTATTTATAAAAAAATAAAATAAATTTATTTAATATTAGTATATATAATAACAAAACTATATATTATTTGTTAATATAAATAATATAGTTAAAAACATTATTCTACATTTAAACGATACATTTGATTTTTCAATTTATTTTTAAACATTTTCTTTTTTTTCTCAGCAATAGTGATACTATTAGTATCACATTCGAAATGGTATAATAATATTATTATTAATTAAATTAAAATAATATTTTACATTTAGATATTAAATTTAATATTTTAATTTTTTAATAAATTTTTTTGTAATTAGTATTAAAACTATATATTAATTATTAATAGATAACAAAATATTTGCTAATTAACAGCAGATACTAGATATAGTATACTTTGAAAAATAACATTTTACATTTAAACATTAAATTTATTTTTATTTTTAAAATATGTTTTCTTTTTCTCTCCAAGACTATGAGTATCAAATTAAAATTCAAGGCATAATAATAATAATACTAATAATTAGATTAAAAAAATAATATTTACTAACATATACCAAAACTATATATTAATTATTAGTAGATAACAAAATATTTGCTATTACGAGTATATACAATATATTTTAAAACGTAACATTCTATATTTAAACATTAGATTAGATTTTTTATTTTTCAAAATATTTTTCTTTTTCTCTCTAAGATTGACTTCATTATAATTTATGAAACCTAATTTATAGAATATATATATATATATATATATATATGCTTAGAATTCTGGAGTCAACGAGGATAAATATAAAGTTAACTTACGAAAACTTTTAAATAAAGAAGGTGAATTAGGTTGGAGAGTTCTTTTTTCTTTTATCGAATTGGCTTAAATCAAGGACCGGCGAATTAATTCTCGTCGGTAATTTTCTGATGGATATTTTACCCACATGAAATTACTATTAACAGGTAGTTTTCCAAAAAAAACCCACAAAGTTCGGGTATGAGAAAAAATATTGTTACCCGACAGTACGGGTTAGGGTATGGGTTTGAGAAAATATAGAAGGGATGGGCTACAAGTTTAGCTATACCCGCACACATCCTGACCTATTGTCATACTTAACCTCAACCATTATATCTTTGTAGTATTTACCACCACGGTCATATCTGATCCACTTTATGTTTTTACTAAATTGTTTTGCAACCTTGTTTTATAAATTGTGAACTTGTCAATGGCCTCAAGTCTCCTATAAATGAAAAAATTAGTCTGTAAATGATATGAAATATCGTTGGACGTTTCATGATGTCATAGATAAATATTTGCAAATATATATATATATATATTTCAAAACTTTGTTTGCTCTATATGCACCTATAGTTTCATCCATGCCTATTTTCATTAATACATTCGACGCAAATACAAAAGTATGAATTATCAAGGAAACTTAATAAACTTCCACCACCATTTATATCATCTATTTTAGAGATGAGATGTAAGCCATTGTGCTAAAATTTTGATGGATTTTCTATTTTTGAACTTGGTTAATTTGATACCTTTATGTGTATTACTTGTTGTTTATGGCTATGAATAATATAATAAATATAAATTATTATGTATTTACGAGTTTCAAGTTTATACATCATTACCGTACAAAGAAAAACATATTTCACCATTCTTGAAGTGACTTGAATAACTAAAATTGTCTACTTCATAAAAATAAATCAAATTCTTAAAAAAATAAAGTATAAATAGTATGTCATTAAAATATAAAGAAATATCTACTCCAAAATAACAAATAAAAATCACAAATTGTTAAAATTAAACACAGACTACCTTATGATATTTAGATTATATATCAGGATCGCTGGGTTTTTTTTTAATCTGGTTGTAACCTAAAAAGAAACACAAACATGTTACAACCCTATCGACCTACCATTTTTTCCTATGAACTAAAAGTAAATTAATTTTTAAACCAAGAAAATTTGTGAGATTATCTTTTGCTTTAATGTAAGCTAGTCTTTATCATATTTATTCTTGAGATGCTCTCACTTCTCTAAAAAATTACTCTCTTTCTCGGATGATCAATTAGGTTTCTTTGCACCAAAATAAGATGTTTTATCATTTTCACTATTACTTGTTGGTCTCACCCAATCGAGAATATACCATATGTGCGTCAAAAGTTCAAGTTTTGTTTTTTTTCTCTTTTTAAAAAACATAAGCAATAATTTTATTAATTGTCTATTTCTCACACCATCAATTATAAAATATCTCAAAATTCTTAAATTGTAAAACAAATGTGTGAAACACGAATCTTATAGTAATTTTTTTAGGAGGGTCAATATTCACTACTTTTAACTTAAAAGCTCACATTGACATCTCGATGATGTATTATCATATTGTCCATTTACCATGAAACTTTATAGATGATATTTATAATAACATCATGGGGCGGTACCAAAAAACACTAAATATATATATATATATATATATATATCCTGGTTTATTATTACCATACATAGCCTATTTTAATTTACCTACGCCTAACATTATTTATTCTCCGTATATTATTTCAATTCAATAAAATTAGACTTATTAACAATGGAAGATCTGTTACTCGTTGGATTATAGACACCAACATTCACTAAATTTTACAATGTACATACAACAAACAACACATAAAAATTACAATGACACATAAACTAAAAAAATGTTTGATAATAGTTTTAACATACATAAAATATAACCCTTACAACCTTAATAAAACACTATTGAATAATCATATTAATTTTTATATGTATGGGTTTGAAACAATCAGTTTTTAAATTGACTTAATTAAAAAACCTTATTTTGGACCTGTTTTCTTTGTTTTATTATTTACTGGTCATTTAACGAATCATAATCTATTGTTCATGATCAATTATACCAAACATTAACCTTCTTTTGGACCGGTCAATAAATGTAAAATATCACCCCAACCATGAACGTATCAAAAATATAATTGAATCAAATCACCAATATGTATAAAACCTACCGCATTATATCCAATCACTATAAAAGAAAGAATCAGATCATAATATTCACACATACAATACCATTCTAGGATAAAGTGTATACTCATAGCTCTGAAACAGTATGCCTCAATGAGCCAAATTGCATAGTTATGGCTCTGTTATAATGTGTTGCAGTAACCCAAATCATCCAACTGTGGTTTTGCTATTGTATGTTGCAACATATAAAATAATCCAATCATAGTTCAATTACATCATGTTGTATAATGTCAAATTTCTTAATCATAACTGTGCAATAGAGTATCATTGCATTCCAAATTTTCTAGTTGTGGTTATGTTATATTGTGCCACATCGAGCTAAATATCTCAGGTATAGCTCTATTATACGAGGACATAGAAATCTAAATTGTATAATCGTGGTTCCGCTACAATTAGTTACAATAAGATAAATTTCTTATTTGTAGCTTTATTATAGTGTGCCATGATAGGAAAAGTTGTCAAGTTGTGGCTTTTATATATTGTGTCAGAGTTTCCAAATTGCACAACTTTGGGTTTTCTACAATATGTAGTAACATGCCGAATTATCTAATTATAGGTCTGCAATTTGAAATGTTATTTTCCCGTACATCCATAAACTTTAAATCATATAATTTTTTATAAAGTGTTATTTTCCCGTACATCATCCCTTGTAAAGTGTTATTTCACCTCGCATCCGCATGAACAACTTTCCTTAAAGTTTTTGAGTCTGACACCAAGTTTAAGAAAAAAGGTCCCACTAAAACCATAATCATGTTAGACGTGGTCCTGATTCAATGCCAAACTACGTGATCGATCAACATGACATCAGAACTAGCAACCACTCGAGAGCTCTTTAGTATTAGAAAATCCACTCTAAAGCTACAAGTCTTTTGTAATATTCAAAATTTTGCTAAAGATTGGTAGTTTTGGCACGTCAGCCGGGCAACCAAGTATTCAGACCTTCCGCGGGAGTTCTACAATACTTATAGGATACATGCCAGTACCACCAGGGCATATCCCATAATAAACCTAACCTGAGTTGATACCAATATGGTACACCCAATAATCAATCCAGCCCATGTCCCTTTGAAGGTTCATAATCGAACCCTCTTACGAGGGCAACCTATTACAACCGTTGGGTCAACAACAACCCCCATAGTGGGTACTCTAATGTTCCTAATTGAGAAAGAGGCTTGTATTATCCCACTCAATATCATCCATAAAACCAATTATATACCATTATGCACAAGAAATATCCTTACCAACCATAATTTTCTAACCCCTGAGGTATACATTCCACTAGTCATCCATATTTGATTAACCCTGGGGGAATTTGATAATTCTTTTAACCTAATTCAGACAAAAAAAAAACGTTTATGGCCATTATTAGAGGAAATTTTATTTTTAGTGCAACTACTCCTTCTAGGAAGAAATATATCTCTAACTTGTAAATTAAGCTTAAAAAGTATGCTCATATTTATAAAAAACTGTACCCATTTTTTATTTTTATAAAAATTAATAGACAAGGTGTAGCCAATCCACATAAAGATGTAGTAATAATTGTTGTAAAAATAGTATGGGTCAAAGTATACCGTATGTTGATTGACATAAAATCTATACCAATGTCTTGTTTAAGTATGTATATAACATAATGGAAAATGTCCATGCATTATGCAAAATAACATGAGCGTTAACAATAAATAGATGAAGTTGGTTGGAAGATTTGATATTGAGTTAACAATAGGGTGAAAAAAGCAAAAAAAAAGTTATATGTGTATTTATGGTTATCAACGTGCCTTCATCCTACTAAGTAATATTTTATAGACATTGGTTAACTTTGATACATGATAATTTTTCCATAGTGCATCAATGCATGTGATATTATATTAATACATAATAAATTCCATACCCAATAGCCAATGAGTTATGAGAAAGTGCTATTTTACCTTTTCTAAAGAAAGATGTATCAATTAATTGTTGTCTCTACTGATATGGTGAAAAAAGTTAGCATGAAAAAGCCTATTCGCTTCTAATATGATAAAGATGATTCCGAAGAAATAAAAAAATGGAAAATAGAATTGTAGATGAACAAAGAGAGTTCTCTTACTTGAAAAAACCCGGAGAATATTTTCAATAAAAATAGTTGCGCTTCAAGGAAAGGTTGAGGATTTGAGGGGCCAGTAATGTATTTTACGTGTTGATACTTTTTATTTTTTTACTAACAACCTTTATATTTTATTTAGAAGATAAAATATTTAGAAATTAGTCCCATAAGATATTATTTACCATCGTTTTGCTATTGGTACATGCTTTCATTTTGATAGAGCATATAAGACGTCATTTTTCACAAAAAAGATCGAGGCTATCGTGATGAATGTATATTGATTAGGCAAGTTTGGACTTATTAGATAGTTTGTCTATCTTATTTAAACAAGGTTTACACTGCTAAAATATCATACCATTTTGGCTTAACAGCCGGGAGCTACCTATCAGTGGTTGGTAGATAAGACTTTCGCTTAACGGTATGGAAGAAAAATAGAAGCTTATGTAGACTACATGAAAATAAAAAATGATTGGAACATTTTACAAAACTTTGGTCAATTAACCTATTAAAAATACATATTTAGGTTACAAGCCATGAATTTATTTATGATTCATGGTCAGCGAGTACATAATCGAGATTGACGTCTTGCAAGCATCAGCCCTAGTTGCCATATAATTTCCCTAATCAATGGTATAATTTTCCTCACCAGTATTTTAATTTATGATGTATAAAACTTGGAGACCTGACAGACCTACACAATGGTATGACTATGTTGGCATTATAAATTATATTTCTATTCTATTGAAATGTAAATAAATATTATTAACCTTGAGACTTATCGTGATGCTATGAAGAGCAACGATAAACTAAACTGGACATTACTGTGAATGGACGAATATATACTGGAAATAAGAATAACATTTAGGTTTTTGTGAACAACTAATGGATATAAAGCTTGTTGGATAAAAATGGATATTCAAAATAAAGAAAGTAATTCATGGACTTAAACTATCTATGTATAACCCTAGAATGTTGGCTAAGGGTTTTACACAAAAAGATGATGTTAATTTCAATAATATTTTCTCACCTCTCTGAAACATACCTCGATAAAGATTCTTCTATCAATTGTTGCAAGATTTGATTATGAGTTAGATTAAATGAATGTTATTACTATTTTTATACACGGATAACTAAAAGACACCATTTATATGAGACAAACTCAAGACTGAAAAAGGTTAAGAGACTCATGTGTATTTGTTGAAAAGATCTTTATATGGACTGAAAAACTCAGTAAGACCGTGAAATAAGATATTTTACTTCTTCATTGAGTTAATCAAGTATGAGAGAAGTATTTATAACAGTTGCATCTATTGAAATGGGAAAATACACATAGATATGCAGTTTATGTTGCTAGTATATATTGATGACATACTTATAACTGAAAAGAGCATAATGAACACTGGAACTGTAAAGACTCTAACTTAAAAAAAAATATAAAATGAAGGATATGCGGGAATTCAAAATGATTCTTGGAATATAAATAATTAAAAACATGTTAAAATGATGTATATTGTTTATCTCAATAAGAGTACATACATAAAATGCTCAAGAAGTTTGGAATATCTGAAGGTAGAACTATTAAAACTTCCGTTAGTTATCATTTCAAATTCAATATTACTTAAGCACCATCATATATAAAAGATAAGAAGTTTACGCGAAAGATATCGTATGCTTGGAAGTGTCATGTATGATCTGATTTGCACCGGACTTGATCTTCCATACTAAATTAGTAGTTTGAGCAGATTTATGGCATATCCATGGAAACTTCATTGGTATGTCGTTAAATCTACCATTGTATACTGAAGGGGTAGATTATATATTGGAATATGTTATTATAAAATATATAAAGATGAGAAACTAATATTACACTTCATTTTTTGTTAGAAATTCACTATGTTGTCAAACTACGCTTTCAATATAAGAAGATAGATATGGAAGCATAAAGAATTTTTTGGTGTTGATGAAAGAGAAATTTAAAGCTACCACAAGTATGAAGACAAAACTAAATTTTTTTAGATATAGAATTAATATACAACTCTACCCACACCAAACAATAAACACTTTAAATTAAAATCGAAATCCAACCATAAACTCACCAAAGAAAACACGTAGAAACAAAATCTAATTAAAACTTAAAAATAAAAACAAATAAATATGAAATCAAACATAAAAATATAAAAAGGTTAAATACAAAATTAAATTTCAAAAAATAAATATTTTTCATCGCTAACAATTAATTTGAATATTTTTTAGATTTAGGATTGAGATCAAACCAGTTAAAAAACAAAGAGAGAAGTAGCCGCAGGAAGCGGCTAGGGTTTTGTGTTTATTAGAAAATGTTCCTTTTTGTTTTATTGATGCATTAGAGATGTTAACTCAATAGTAAGGCTCTCAATATATAGAGAACTTAGAGGCATATACAAGGAAACTTAATACACTGAATATTTTGACACTCCCCCTCAAGTTGTATAGTAGGATCACCAATACCCAACTTGGATAAAACTGATTCGAATGTTCTTGCAGCAACCGCTTTTGTCAGGAAGTCTGCCAGTTGGTCTTCGTATCTAACAAACAGAAGTTCGACTGTCTCATCTTCAATCTTTTCTTTTATGAAGTGCCTATCTATTTTAACGTGCTTTGTTCTATCGTGTTGTACCGGGTTCTCTGAAATCTTAATCGCAGCTTTATTATCGCACATTAACTGAGTTGGACACTTCAGAGGGGATCCGATTTCTTTCATTATCTTCTTTAACCAAAATATCTCGGTAATCTCCTTAACGATTCCTCTAAATTTTGATTCAACACTTGACAATGATACTACTTTCTGTTTCTTACTCCTCCAAGTCACAAAGTTACCTCCAAGAAGAGTAAAGTAGCCAGCAGTTGCTCGCTTGTCGTTAGGATTCCCTCCTCAATCAGCATCTGTGAATACTTCAACATCAAGGTGTCTATTTTTCTTAAAAATTATGCCTCTTCCTGGTGTGCCTTTGAGATATTGAATAATCCTCATTACTGTCTCCATATGGTGTTCTTGAGGATGATGCATGAACTGGCTAACTACTCCCACCGCGTATGCAATGTCGGGTCGAGTGTGAGCCAAGTAAATCAATTTTCCCACCAACCTTTGGTACCTTTCTTTACTCGCTGGTCTGGCCCCTTTAATTATCTTTAGTTTGTGATTCACAACCATAGGAGTGTCATTTGGTTTGTAATCCACCATGCCAACTTCAACTAATTAATCCAATATATATTTCCGTTGGGAGATATAAATCCCTCCGCTTGACCTAAGAACCTCGATTCCTAGGAAATACTTCAATCCCTCAAGGTCTTTCATTTCGAACTCCTTAAAGAGGTTTTTCCTAAGAGAGCTAATTTATTCTTCGTCATTCCCCGTTATAATCATATCGTCGACATATATTATAAGACAAGCGACTAATTATCTTCCCTTTTTGTAAAACAATGCATGATCCCATTACTCTGTATGTAGCTATACTGCTTCATTTCCATTGTAAACCTCCCAAACCAAGCACGAGGAGACTATTTGAGCCCATATAATGTCTTTTTCAGTTTACATACCTCATTTTCTTGAAAATCATCAGAGAACCCTGGTGTGGGTTCCATATATACCTCTTCTTCCAAGTCTCCATGTAAGAAAGCATTCTTTACATCAAATTGATGAAGAGGCCAATCTTTATTCGCGGCTATTGAAAGTAAAACTCTGATAGTGTCAATCTTTGCAACCGGAGAGAACGTTTCAGAGTAGTCTATACCATATGTTTGTGTATATCCTTTGGCAACCAATCTTGCCTTGTGTCGCTCAATGGTGCCATCGGATTTATATTTTATATTAAACACCCATCTACACCCGACTGCTTTCTTCCCTTGTGGTAACACACAATTCTCCCATGTACAATTCTTTTTTAGAGCTTCCATTTCGGTATTAATTGCCTCATGCCATTCAGTCATCTTCTTAACTTCTTGAGCTGTTTTAGGGATTTGTTCAGAGAGAATAGTAGCTGAAAACGCCTTTGCAATCTTCGTCATTCCTTTTCTATCTGTTTTTACCGAATATGTAGAAGTACGAGGAACGTGTTCCGGTGAATATCGGTCAGGAGGAACTCCTCTATTTTTTCTTGGGGGAAGAACCAGAGTTTGAGTTTCAACAAATGAACTTCCTGAAATGTCATGGTCAGTAGCATTTTGTGAATTATGACATTGTAAATTGTTTACCTCTTGATCGATATTTTTTTCGGCTGATTCGCTGGTAGTATCAATGGCATTTATTTCTTGTTGGACATTGTCTTCGGGATAATCACTGGTGGTAAGAACTGCCTTGTCAGTCTCCTTTATGGTGGAAGAGGCGTGTTCGATGGCGCTATCTACTGACTCTGTCGGCACATCCTCAAAGTAACTTTCATATAGCAACCAGTCGAGTGATTCACATACTTTCTCCCCCTGAGTACGAGATTGGTGGTCAAAAAAATAATTAGATTCTAAGAAGTCACAGTCCATGGTGACATGGATTCGGCGAGTAACCAGATTGTAACACCGATAGCCCATTTGATGGACACCATACCCAACGAATACACACTTTTCAGCACACGGATTAAGTTTATTTCGACTAGTTTTAGGGATATGAACAAACACTGAACAACCAAAGACACGAGGTAATAAGGTCATAACAGATGGAATTGTAACTTGGGTGGCAAGCACTTGTAATGGAGTTTTATTTCCTAGATACTGGGTTGGTAGACGATTTGCAAGATACACAACTGTAGCAAGAGCTTCTGGCCAAAAATAATGAAGAACTCTAGATTCAATCATAATAGCACGAGTTTTTTCAAGTAAAGTACGATTTTTTCGTTCTGAAGTATCGTTTTGTTGAGGTGTGTTTGGACAAGCGGTTTGATGGATAAGACCATTTGTTTTGAAAAAAATATGCATTGTTTGGTTGACAAACTCTGTTCCATTATCAGAACGGAGAATCTGTATTTCTTTTTCAAATTGAGTCAAAATCATTTTGTAAAAACAAACAAATATTTCTGGTAATTCTGATTTATGTTTCATGAAGTATATCCAAGTCATTCTTGATGAATCATCCACAAATAAAACAAAGTATCTGATTTGATTGTTAGTGGAATTTGGTGTTGGACCCCAAACATCAGAATGGATTAGTAAAAAAGCATAATCAACTCTAGTATTACTTTGATTAAATGAGACCCTACGATTTTTTGCAAGAATGCAGGTTTCACATTCCTCATGAATTGAATTATTCAAAAAAAGTTTAGGAATCAAACTCTTAAGATAGCTAAAAGAAGGATGACCAAGTCGTCGGTGCTATAACCAAAGTTGCCTTTCGGTTGTTCCGTGAGCAAGCATGACATGTCCCTTATGAACTACCTCATCAACATATTAGAGACCTCCTTGTTCAGTACCACGCCCAATGATCTCCTTCGTACAAATGTCCTGTAAAATGAAAAAAATAGATACATAAGAACCACACAGTTGAGTTGTTTTTTCACTTGACTAACATATAATAACTTTAAGGATAGTGAAGGAATGTAGAGGCAGTTTTTAATTTCCATTTTTTCCGAAAACATAATTGAACCTCCCCCTTTGACTTCACAAATATATCCACTAGCAGTTTCAATATAGGACTTCTTTGGAGATGACATGTCACCAAAGTCTTTAGGATCATAAGACATGGTATCCGTAGCCCCGCAATCAAAGATCCAATTCATTGATTTCTCAAACCCTTTACCTTCAAGTTTTTCATAGGAGTTCGCTGCCATTCCTCCAAAACCAGTGCCACTTCCTTGCTCATTTTTAGTCGGATCTTCACCGCCACTTGTAGACGAAGCCCGTTTGACATTAGATCTGTAACGCTGGTTATTTTTCTCCTTATGACCGTCCTCCCACCATTCTGGATAGCCAACCAGTTGGAAACATGTCTCTTTAATGTGTTTCTTCATCCCACAATGAGTGCAATACAACTTGGATTTATCTTCTTTCTCTTTGGATCAGAATTTAAACCTCTGTACAGAATCTTTAGCAGCCAAACCCATTCCAATTTCAATCGAGTTACTATCAGAAGAACTTGATTTTAGTATATTAAGCCTGGCCACTGCCCTTCGTATTGTAGCATATGTTGTTTCCACGGAAGAAGAGGATCCTTTTTCAGGATATCTCTCTTGACTGGTTCCAGCTTGTCATTAATCGCCATTAGCAATTGATAGAGTCTTTGTTCTTGAGTCTTCTCATTGTAGATCTGAATGTCTTATGGGTCTTTCATAGGGTTCGGATCTCGCCTATCTATAGACATCCAGATGTTCTACAGTTTCTTCCACAAATCTTCTAGTGTATCGGACCCTTGCCTTAATGAATTAGCCCTCTTATGAAGGTCAAACACCTGTAACAAATCTGTGCCAGAACCGTATGTGGTGGCTAACCCATCCCAGAGGGCTTTTGCAGTGGGATATTGCGAGACATTATTCACCAAGCTGGATTCTAGATTCTGGATAATCCATGTGAAAACACATTGATCATCTTGTTCCCAGCTTGTATATGTTTTATCAGTTTTGGATGGAGATGTCGGCTTCCCTGTAATGTGAGAACCTCTCCCCCTTCCCCCAATTGCTTTCTTCATCAGGTTTTCCCATAGGGCATAGTTGTCACCACCGAGTTTAATCCCTAGGGATAAATTCTCGGGGTTAGTTGTTTGTTGTTGTGTTCCGAGACCATTTCTCAGAATGGAAACAATCTGCATTGTTAATTCATCAGGGATTTGACTGACCACGACTTCATTGCCAGGCATCTTTGTTGAGGATGTTCAGAATTCCCAGAATCACACGTGCTCTGATACCATGTTAAAAAACAAAGAGAGAAGTAGCCGCAGGAAGCGGCTAGGGTTTTGTGTTTATTAGAAAATGTTCATTTTTGTTTTATTGATACATTAGAGATGTCAACTCAATAGTAAGGCTCTCAATATATAGAGAACTTAGAGGCCTATACAAGGAAACTTAATACACTGAATATTCTAACAAAACCATACACCTTTTTCTATATCATCCTAACAATGTTGCTTTTCATTGTCCGACTGGTACGAGACAAAAAAACTTATTTTGTTTAAAACTATACAATTTTATGGAATTTTTATTTTCAAATAAATGAAGTGTAATAGTAGTCAATTAGTATAAATCTAATTTTAAGCAGACTTGGTCTTACAACATACAATTTGATTTGCATCAAATATGATATTATATACTCAATTAATATTTTGAGCAGATTTATAACAAATCTATGGAAATTTAATTATTATGCATTTACTTCAGAGATAAATTATATATTGGAAGAGCATATAATCAAAGATATAAAACTTAAAAAATAAAATTACACTTCGTGTTTAACATGAAAACTTATAAAATTAACCTACGCTTTTATTTAGACAACTAAAAACAACATAAAATTGTATTATATTATGGTGTACTCACTCATCTTGGAATAAAAATCTGACTCTTTTGTGGGTTACCCCACATACCATATAAATTTTCAAACTTATCTAAAGTCTTCCAAATATTGATAAGATAGTGAATGTCAACATTAAACAATATTATATTATTATTCGTAAAACAAATATAGATATTTCAAATATTTTAAAACCAACATTATAACCATGGAGGCCGAATTTAAGGTCGTTAGTATTAAATAATTATTCTTTATTTTCAAGGTTAATAAAATTTGATTGGATTATTTTTTCTATTTGTTTCGAAGACTTTATTCCTTACCAAATTACTAACTTATTATTAGTCTAAATTATTAGATTTACCCAAAAGACCATCGTCGTAACTTCCAAATGTAAATACCACATTGTTAGAGTCATCAGTGACAGTATTGTCCCATTTTTCAAATTTATAATATTATTATGGATGAGTTTTTTTTAATAGAGTTATAAAAGTATTTGAAGCTCCTATTTACCTATTTATAGTTAGGTTTTATAAGATTTATATTTGAATAATGAGTCATTAGATCTACTCAATGAGACAAAGATCAAGTAAGGTTTCACCATTTCGTGGATATAAATCTAGTTTAAGATTTCACAATAAGTTATTCATGACTTTATGGAAGAAAGTACTTGGCTTCTAATATTTTTATACAAATTATATTTAGGTTAACAAAGTTTTTTAGATTTTACCGAGCTTATTGCTTACCAAATTCATACTACGATCCGAGAGAGGAACATCCTAAGAAATGAAAATAAGATTAATATTTATGGAGTGTTTTTTCTATATAACAAAGAATCTAAAAGGTTTTTTTTTATATATAAGTAGAGGTTGGACAAGGTCCAAAACCATCGTAGTATGAAATAATGTTCTCGGAGGGCCAAAATGAGCAAAATATATAAAGAATTTATCATCCGAGTTATAATTTAAAGTACTTTATTGATCTTACATAAAACGAGGCTGTCATATTATTTCTTAGACTAGTCAAAATAATTCCCTACATCTCTAATGTCATTCAACTAATAATGATAACAACAATTGTTGAATTTAGTCATAGATTTAGACTAAAGATTCAAACTATCAATTTATTATTCCAAGTCATAGATAACATTAAAGTCATTAAAAGATAACTAAAGGGTAAAACCTACAGAGTTACAAAAAGAATCCTATAAAATATATTTTAAAGGTCATTAACATATAGAAAAAACAAATACTGCAAATAATAAATTATATATATGAATCATTTACAACGAGGCTGAATACGAGGCCATGATAGTGGGGCTATAAATAATTAGAGAATTCACCTCGAGAAATATCAAAGTAAGACGTGATTCCCAAATGGTCGTCAATCAGATCCTCGGAGAATATGAAACAATGGAAGACCGAATGAGGTGGTATTTAGAAGTCAATTCACCAAGGTTACTTTTGAACATATCAGTCAAGAATTTAACACCAAGACATATCATCTTGCTTCCAAATTAAGTGATATAGAGGTGTCGGGAAAAAGATAATTTCAAAGATAAGAGGAATAATGCTTTGTGAAATATGAGGTAGAAGAGGTTGGTGCGATCACAAAAGAATTACCAACATGGATGAATTATGTAATGGGATACTTGATCAATAGAGTGCAACCAACCAACAAATTAAATGAGCGGAGGATGAGGTTGCCACCCATACAATTCATCACGGTGGATAGAAACTATTCCGCATGGGATACTTTCAGCTTCTCCTATAATTCCTACCAACAGCAGAAGCTGAGTATTGCCTCGAGGAAATCCACATGAGCCATATGATGGGAGCTTGGAGGCTTTAGCTCTGGCAAACAAAGCATTGACTTTAGGGTATTATTGTCATGATATGCGCAACGACATAAAGAACTTATTAAAAAAATATGACAACTGCCAACAGTGGCCAAAGTTTCAACACCATTCAGGGGTTGATCTAACATCAATATCAGGGGTATGTTTATTCGATTAGTAAAGATTAGACTTAGTCGGTACTTTTCCACCTAGACTGGGCAACACGAGGTTTGTAATTGTTGTAATTTATTACTTTACCAAATTGATAGAGGTCAAAGATCTAAACTGAATGAGGGGGGATAATATCATGAAATTCAAATATAAGCACATAGTATACCTTTTTGGCATCCCTAATCCTCATATCCGACACTGAGTTACAACTCGACAACAAGGAAATGAAGAAATTTTTCCTTAAGTATGAGATACTACACACTTTTATTCACCTTAAAACCTGTAAGAAAATGACCAAGTAGAATTTCTTAGTCAGACAATCATGGATAGCCTAAATAAGAGTATAGGAAAAACAAAATAAAATTGGTCGGAACTGCTACCACTAATAGTCTAGACATACCAAATAACATCGCGAGGCCCAACGGGCAACACACAATTTTAGCTCACCTACAAGAAGGAGACCGTAATGCAGGTAGGAATCGGTTCCTCAACCGCCCGCATATTACTGTACAACCAAGACATTAACAAACTGTGAAAACGAGAATGTCTAGACATATTGGAAGAATGTCCAGACAAAACACATCTGAGAGAATTCTCCTTAAAGGAGAAGGTCGACCGACGTTACAATATGAAGCTGAAACCCCAATCCATCAAGGTCGGAGAGGTCGTACTTAGATGTGTCTTCCAACACATGCAAGAACAAATGGAAAAAAATTTGGCACCTACTTGGGAATGACCTTATAGGGTGATCGATTGCAATCGACCAAGGACATATTGGTTGTAGGACATGACTTGAAGGAAAATTCACAAGTCATGGAGCATAAACTATATGTGCTTATACTATACTTAAAATTTTCTTGCGTAACTATGCTTGCTTGATTTGATAAGTTATTTATTTATGAAAGACCATTGCATTTTCAAAGCATATCTCAAGCGGTTAAGAAAATAAATACCCTCTTTCATACAAGTTTACACCTCAACCCATTGTCTAGCCAATATTGAATATAAACCAAATCGATGACATGCATGATACTTAAACCAGTAAATCATTGGCAATCTTACACAAAAATAGGAAGCTACAAGTAAAGAATCCCCCGCTAGAACTCGTTCGTTGTGTAAACAAGGATCCAAACAGCCTTTAAAATCTGTCACAAAGCAAGAAAATCGGACTTAGCATCCAAACAACCTCTAAACTCTGTCCCAAGGAGCTCTCACTCTTGCAAGGAAATTATACGAGTACACACGTACCTAGGACCTAAACTACTAAGAAACAATGCATAAGGAATCACGAAAAGTAAGTAAAGGTATGACGTATACCTGGATATTAGACTTTCTAAACAAAAGGTTGGTCGAGACAGTTTAATAGGAAAAAAGAACAACGTTTATTTTATAACGAATGAGGAAACACATGCTCCCTTAAATATAAAGACAAACAAAGGGCATTTATGTCTGTACAACAACGGGAGAGAACCACAAACAACCCCAAAATATGAATATCACAAATTAACGAGGAACAAGTTCACAAATAACAAAGACAAAGAAAAAACAACGACAAAAAGCCACGATCAAGCATCTCGTGAAGTACTTGCGTCATCGCTAGCCTCGGTTAAGGGTTTTGGTTGCTTACACGTCTTGCATTTACCTCAAGATGACACATTCGGAGGGACAAAGTAAAAAGAACTATCTTCAATTTGAGGTTTCCATACCTCAATAACTTGGGATTCAATCTCATTCACTTATTTTGTGGCATGCGCCTTCATATCCTCCATATAAAAAGCAAGGGATTGAGACTGGTAAAACCCATCTAAGACCCTAGCAAGTCAACCATCTTGAAGTTGGCTTAGATTCCTATAAGAAACCATAAATGCATCAGGGCAAGAAAATGCAGTGTCTAAATTAGCTTCAATATCACTGTCTGATAACTCAGAAATCCGGGTCGGTGAGGCAAGTGATACCTCGGGAGTCGATGATAAATCATAATTCAGAATTTCTGCGATTCAATATCCAGATCATGATAAATTTTATGCATAGCTTGGATGGATGTGGCCTCACCAAGATGGAAAAAAAACTTCATATAAAGAAGCATCACATTTCTTGGTACTTCTTGGTAAGTTGAATATCATAAAGACGTTTTTCTGCCTTGTTAGCGCAAGTCTGTAGCAACCCCTTAAGTTGATTCAATATCTCGATGTTGGCCATGTGAGCAATATTTTCATTGATAAACTCATCTTTAAGTCTCTTTGACCTTTCAAGATACGATTTCTTGAATTTCTCTGTGTCAACCGCGATCTTCTTAAGTTGCACAAATTCGAGACCAACAAAGAAAAGAACACTGTCGGGGATCGATGACGAGGCAACAAACCAAGACCCCTCCAACTTAAGGCCACTATATAAGTTAATATTATATTTATGAAGTAGGTTAAAGCTAGAGAGAATATAGTAGCAACAAAAAGAGATATCATTTTTTAAATCATATCAGAAATATAATACAAGTGCTCTTCACACAATTATTTTGAATTCTTTAGATTTTGTTTATTGTTGATCTTTGTTTGTCAATATCATTTATGTATCATAAGTTTAAGTGATTTTTTATTCACCGGTAATTATTGTTCTTTGGTCCAGGTTATTCAGTATACACAAATAGTAGACTAGTATCCAACTGGTTCAAATTAAGAAAGAGAATATTAGTCATTCTTCTACCTCGAACAAAGTAAAAATGATATTTCTTTCTATCCCATAAGAAATGGTAGATGGTCCTTGTACATTTTAGACTAACAGTTATTCACATATTTATTTTATTTATCCCATAATCAAAATTCTCTTTCATAGCAATTTTTTTGTTAACTATCATGTTTTTTTCACGGTTGAAGCAAAATTATATCGTGTTTTTTCTTATGATACTTCACTTTGCAAGTACTTTATTTTTATGTGTTGATAAATTTCTTAGTTTTAACAAAGACATGACCCTAATTTTTTTAAATTTTTTTCCATACATATATTTACTTACATCGTAAATTTATATGTTGAATGCATATACGTATCTATAATTTTCTTGTTTGATTTTATACAATTATTTTAGCACAAAAACCTTAATTTATGGTTCGGGCTAATCTCCTATGCTAATAGTTTTTAGCATTTATGGAGAAGAATCTATCGTAGAGTGATGGGGCTTTGATATTTAGGTTTTTTTTTATGTTTTTCAAAGCTTACCAGTGAGTCTAAGACATATTTTTGCTACTACATTGTGTTAGTAAGTAGTTCTCGTGTGACATTAAAACCTATGTTTGGATAACGTGTTGTATGAGTACAACTTTCTTCATTTAGCCTAACGGTTTTGCCTTACTATCTTGATGTCCTTCGACACATACAAGTGATATATTATAACTCTGTAAGTAAGATGACATCATAATTTTTGTTAAAAATATACCTAATTAAAACCTATCCATGTCACTAAAGTAGGAAAAAAACACCTCAAGCAAATAAATAAAACTTTTGAAAACATAAATTACAATATAAAAAAAAGCAACTCATTTACCATTAGGTACTTCATTTCATGGTGTATAAAGTCGTTATACGTTCCATAAATGGGTAAAGTCATGACTTTCAAGTGTATTTTATTTTGTATAATGAATAATCTTCTTAAAACTTGATCTCTTACCTGAAATTCTAAAAAATGAGCCTTAGAATTATACCTCATATACATTAATATTTTGTACTATCTCATATGCAAGTTAATTTTGATTTGTTTTTCTTTGATCAAGTCTAGTTTTGCTCTTCAATATTATTTATTTTCTTATTTGTTATAGTTCCCAATTAAAAAATAAGAATTAAATGTCTCTGATGGAACTATAAATGTCCATCCATATATTAGGGCAAATAATGTTTTTTATGTTATGGTTTTTGGTGTAGTTCAGTAGAACATTAAGACTTTTTAATATATATATATATATATATATATATATATTCCATATCAAACCCTCAAGGATATGGTTGATCCCATCTGGTAAGGTTTGGCTGGTTACTTTCACTTGATCATTGACTTGTAGATATTAAACTACTGTAAAAATTTGTTCGATCCATAGGACTTTATAAAAGAGAACAAGTTTTACATTCTAGAATTGCGTTCCGCTATCTGTTGTAATCATTCTTAGGACTCCAAATTTGTAGCATATGTTAAATCCAAGAAAGTTGATAAATTCTATGGCACGAATTCTTGTAAATGGTTATACTTCCATCCATTTTGAGAAATTATACACAACTAACAATATATATATATATATATTACCGACCTCTTTAAATTTTTAAAGGTGGTCCTACAATATCTAAATCCCATCTATCAAAAAATAATTGCCTCGGAAATGGATTTAATTGCTACTGCTGGGATTTGTATTGAGTTGGTAAATCATTGACACGTATCAAAATATTGAACAAGAGTTTTGGAGTGTGTAAGAATAGTTAGGCTAATAGTATCATTTAAGAAAACTTCACATGTGAAGAATTTTGTATCCACAGTGAGCCACTCGTTCTCCTTAATGAAATTATTCTATGATACATGCATATTTGCTAGAGCCTCGGCGTATGATCATGGGCCTTGTTAGACTTTAGTGATATGATATTTCAAGATGGCATACATATATAGCCGATCAGATTTTGATGTTACGAGCCTCAGTTTTTTTTGTGAGTGTTCATTCTGTAAGTTACAACTTGATTAGTGTTCGCCAGTCTTGAATTTCGTTAATAAGAATGAGTTTTAAAGTTGACTCAAAAGATTCAAGTGTTTTGGGCTTGAATATAACAGGGTTTTTCTGATTAACTAGCCAAAGGTCTAATTTTGTTCTTCATGAAGCTAGAAAGAAGTATACTACTATATTCTCAGTCCGATGTACTTTTTCATACTCGACTTGATCAAAATTTGAAGTTTAAGCTCGTTGCTTCTGCAAGTATAATATTATATTCTCTTTATTGCCTCCGCTTATCCCAGTTCCTGGTTAACCACCAGTTGTGAGTCGATGAGTAATATAACACTTATGTCTTCACATATATTGAGTTATATTTGTCCTAAATGGATGATTCATACTCTTCTCATTATTAAAAATAGATAAATCAAGCTTAATTGGTTGGCATAGTGGTTCCTTGCTCCAAAACCAAAATTGAAAAGCCCCAATCAGTTTGGATAATCTAAAATGGTTATGATTTTTTTTTCCATAAGAATTCTACCTTTTTGTTTGGGATTCGGTCAGAAAATTAGTTAGGGCCTATAATTCAATCACATGCTTTAGTTCGAATTTAATATTAAAATCTATGAGTATAATTCTCCATCTTTTCAAACTCCATGGTACATTAATATTTTGAAGTACAGTTCACGGAGGGAAAAAGGTTTGGATAGTGATTGAGTGAGCCTATAAATAAGACTGTATATTTTTTACAACTACCGTCAACTCTTTCATCAACTTCTCTATCTATTAGTATGTTGTTTTAATGCTCAAACACGAATTGATTACATAATATATGGCTCAGTAAGTAGCTTATTATTCATTCACAAGAACTATACTTACGACATGCTCATAAATTGTTAAGTATAAGTACAAGATATCACATGGGTTTGGTAATGTTAGAATTTATGGAGAAGCTAAGTGTTCCTTCCTCTTTTTGTCTGCTTCATTAAATTTTGGAGTCCATCTAAAACATCTTGCCCGTTTTTATACTTTGAACAAAAGGAACATTTATTTGATGATATGGAAATGAATATGTTTAAGACGAATAACCTTCATGTCAGCATCTCAATATTTTTTATACTTCGTGGTGGTTGCATGGTTGTCATATTTACTAATTTCTTTCTAGATGATTCAATTCTCTTTTTTTTCTCACCAGATAACCCATAAATATTCCTAATTAATATTTGAAGGTGTGTATCTTCGAGTTTAGTTTCATATTCTCAACACAAAGGTTTCCAAAGGTTTTTTTAACGACTATTAAATGATCATTGTCATATTTTCTTGTTACTAGTATATCATATTTTCTGAAAATACTTTATTAAACAGCCTTGCATAATTTGATCCTACATTTTTAAGGTCAAATAACATTACTTTATATTAATGCAATCATCTTTCAGTTATGAAGGCATTATGCTCTTCATATTCAGCTTCATAGTATTCTGATTGAATCCATAATACACATCCATGAAAGACAACATCATGTTTTATGAAGTCGCATCTACTAATTGATTTATGCGAGGTATTAGAAATGGGTCATTGGAACATGTTCAATTAATATTAGTGACCTCCACACACACACACACACACACACAAACACACACACACACACACACACACACACACACACACACACACACATATATCATTTATTATTTTTATTTTTAACTTACATCGGATTTGCTATTTATATTGGGTAAATGACTTCTATTATATGTCAAATTTGGCTTGGTTTGGTTACTTTGTAAGTTGATAACCTATATTTTTTCACAAGAGAAACGTATTCAAATCTATTTTATTGGTTTCTAGTAACTATTAATGGATAATTGGTGTCATGCAATTGTATTTGGGAATTTTATTACATCCTTCATCGTCCAAGTAAAAACACATAAGTTATAGAAAATGAAGTCTAACAAGGTAGTTCAAAGTGATTCTTGCTAAAATTTGTCTGTATAAACTACTTGTTTTCTCTAAGAATTATTCCTTCAACCACCTTTCATGTTTCTACAATTCTAGGAGTCTTCTGAAGCTCGTCCATGTTGTATGAGGCAACCAAATGTTGGATGGATCAGAGAAGCAACATAAAATGTTCGAATTATGTGTTATTTACAACGTACTAAGCAAATTATATCATTGATCACATATCTTATGTATGTTGTATGATATAGACTATTGCATGTATTTAACTAATGATATCCGAATACGGCGTTGTATGATGTTGGGCCACCGAACATCATGGTACAATACCATTTCCTTCATTATTATTGCCCCAAGACCACCTATAGTTTAAGTTTGTCAAGTACTAGAGTTTGTACCTCGATAAAACTTGAAAATACCCTATTTGATGGTATTAGAAGTGTTATATTTTATATCTAATTATATACATTTTTAAAAAGGATATTTGTTGTGATCATGATGTCAATACTATTGATTTATTCTCCGACGATCTTAACAAAAATGTCCACTACACCTTTATAGGGCCCAAACACTACCCTTAAACCATCATCATCGAAACAAATCATAGGGTATGGGCTTCTATAAAGGTATGCTGAAGTTTGATCAATCTTCTGAACCTTTAAATCATCAACATGACATATCCTTGAGGATTTTGTTATCCTAAAAATGTGTATCCTAAAAAAATAGACCTAATTATTCGTCTATTTGGGTTGGGTTCTATAAATTCTCATAATTGATAAAGAACCATTATTTACATTTTCTAAGTGTCAAGGTTGGTTGTTCTACCCAATAGTGATATTTTTAAAGTGTTTTATTTTGTTTTAGTATAGTTTTTCAGTGTTATGGTAGGTTGGTTCTTAACAAACTCAATAAGTTTTCCATCATCAATAAAACTCTCAAACACATCCCTTAATATTCAACAAATGACTTATTTAGTTATGGTATTTATACTACCTATTGAGATCTTTCTTCTTCATAAGATTCCATATTGTTTTATCATTTTCTGTAACAAACTATATCTTTGGTTCAATTATTTAAGGTGGTTATATATACTATGAGTGGTATACGAAGTTTATAAACCCTACTTTTTCTTACTGTCGGGTATAAAGTCCTTAGTATATAATTGGAAGGTCCTTTTTGTGGTTTGTCATAAGGTTGGTTGTTCAGTTGAATATGGGCAATTAGTTAAGGCTTGTATATGTTATAACTAGAATTATATGCATGATGATAAAAAAGATAAACATTTTGTTTACCTTGAAACCTCATGCGTATAATTTTATCCATTTTTTTTATTGTTTTGCTCAACAAGTAGCCTTGCAAGGATTCCTCGTCTAAAAAGATCATCTTATTCTACCATGTCGTGGTAGTTCTCAAATTTGATAATAGCCATTTTTGTGTACTCCTAAAAGGCTTTCATTTGCCTTCTGCTTTCAGTGAATGATGTATTCCTCGTCATCCCGAATAACATTGTTCCTTAGGTAGTACATAATTGATCTAAAGTATTAATCTATCCTAGTTGTACCTGATTCAACCAAGTTAGGGAGCTTCATAAAAGGTCACAAATAAAGCTCTACATATAAGTGTCATCACTAAATTCTAGCATCTCATTTATAAACTTTTCAATGTGATGCCGGAGGTCGCTCATCCCATCATATTTATCCATTTTGTACTAGTCAAACTTCTAAAGAAAATACCCCTTTAGTATTTGTAGAGCTAGTGGGGATGCAAGGATAATTTACAAGGTATTGGATTGCACCCGACCTGAATACCTATAATTTGATATATATATATATATATAACATGTAGGTTCATTGGTTAGTTCCGTTGTGGGATCATATGATTCATTGGAGTGAAACATTAATGCACTGGGTGAATTTGTTAATCTAGTGTTTTTGTAGTAAAAATTTAATTTTTATTAGGAAACGATTGTAGTACATATTGATTTGTTGGTGAGGCTTATTGATGATACTACCTAGGCCAATGTGAGTCTAAGAAGGAATCTAAAGTGACGTGGCTGTTTAGAGGAAACATTTGGTCCAATAACACGTTCGCTGCCTTATTCTTTAGCTCGGTCTGGCGGTCAAGTGTTTTGCTATTTGAACGAGAGTGTCTCACCTGCTGCAAAGACAATAGTCCATTCAACCGATCCTTTATCAGATTTATACACATAATGTCTAACATATAATACCTTTGATCATATATTAGGTTTTTTATGCTCCATCTAGGATGGCTTACTACTGGATGAGACAACATCTTCCTCATCAAAGTTACATTGTTTGTAATTATCATGAGCTCCAGACCGATGTCATCCAGTTTTTCCAGCAACATAGCTAACCTCATGTGATAGTGATTCAGATCAACAACCATTTTCTTAATGAATATAAGTTTCTTTTCCATTTGCTACTACACTTCTTGTACTCGATCCACTTTTTCATCGATGTTAGACTTAGGAGTTGATGCATGTGGCTTGATTAAATTTAATTCCAATTTTAATGAAAAATATGTTTTTTGAAAAGTTGTTGGAGTCTTATAGGAACCTATGTTTCTCACAAATGACACTAATAATAGTACTAAGATTGTTCGCTTAATTTTAATGATGTCGGAAGTTAAAAAAATAGAGAATCGAAGAGGCTTAGAAAGTGACTAAAAAGAATACTATGAAAGTAAAAATTATGATCGCCACTCCTTGTTTGGAGTTCTTATTTATAGATCGAGAATATATTAAGATTTTTCTTTAATCAAAGTGAAAATAATAATTTATTATCTTTGAATCCTAACTATTATTAAAATTATCTAAGATTGACTAGTTTATTCTAATATCTAGAATAATACTTTCTAGATATCTTTTATCGGTTTGAATTTATTCTACAATGTACGCACGCAATATAACCTTATTTTCTAAACACTTGAAATTTGACTAATTTACATATTTATTGCTTATCAATTATGTTTAGTAAATTCCATATTTTTTATTCATTTGAATTTATATAATAAGTTTTTTTTAAATAGTATTTAACTTTTCTTTCTCGTTTTTAATTTTCTGTAAATTTTTCATAATAATTTTTAATATCAATAGAATTAAATTTCAAAAATTGAAAATAGAATTAAGTGAGTTATGAATAAATTTTAATGACTCAAATTAAATATATTATAGTTAGTGTCATTTAGAAAAATGCAAGTTCAAACTAGTATATATAGAAAACCAATATTTATTTCCAATAAATAAATTGTAAAAAAAAAATATTTTTACTTCTTGTACTGGCATTTTCATTTTTAAATATTTTAAAAAAACATATTGAGTAAAATTACTCTAGAATTTATTTGATTTATTTATATTTTATGCCACTAAATACTATTTGTAGTCGCCTAACATGAAATCTACAAAACCTAAACTAAAACTAACGTAAACATACCTAAAACCTCATTATTTAAAACTTTGAAAACCAAATCAATTATTGAAATATCAAAAGATGTGGTTCCTCTTGAGATCACAATACCCATAACAGAGGTATATTCTATTATATATTTTTGTTTTCTTAAAAATATATATTTTTAAAAACTCGAAAAATTGGGATTGTCCGAAAATAACAGACAAAAAACATGTTATTTGCGATATGCATGAAGAATAAGATGAATTTATTTGCCATATATGTGGTAAATAACACATTTTGTCCAAAAAAGATGGCAAAATAGTACATAATTTTTGTCAATGACTACGGCGAAAATATATGGCGACCATCACCAAAGCAGTCTGCGAAAAAATTGTACTAGCTCCGTCGTACACATGGATAATTATTTACATTAATATTTTGAGACATATAGGAAAATACATCCCATATTTCACCATATATATGGAAAAATACAAGTTCAGAGTCGGTAAATTAGTTTAAATCAATTTGTTTGGTTTCCATCTACTGTATGGGGTCTTTATTGGTGAAATATCAACTGTTGTGGATTACCGACACCATTTTCTTACTTTTGAGAAGTATAGCCTAAACTTGATAATCGTGTGGGTAAAAGGATTCGGTAAGTAACTCGGATTTGTAAGTACCATAAAAACGAAAGATATAGGTCAAAGAGAAACAACTCATAGAATTGTTTACGTATGTGATATATCCAATATCCATAAAAGCACATCTTAAAATTGAGTGATCGCAAACGAAAGATGACTTGTTATAAAAATATCATTTGGTAGGTTGGCATGTTAAATATGATGATAAGTGGATATTATATGTGATTCCATACGAACATAACCATCTATCGATCAAATGTTTTCAAAGACATCCACAAATAAAGTTAAATACAAACAAAAAAGTGGTAGAAAATTTAATGAAATCGAGGTACTTTCCCAAATGATATATAGTATCCTAAAGAAGCTTAATTTGGAGAACGTATCAAACATTGGTAACATATACAATTATTAACAAAGGAAGTAGTTGGTTGAAAAGGGTATTCATTTACATATATAATATTTGTTAGCAAAATTATAATCACACCAATAGACATAATAGGACTAGACGAGCAATAAATGACCTGATTTCATAACCGACTTATATTTTGCACTATTGGTTATCATTTATTTATTATAGTCATTTTCTCGGTTACTTATCATAGAAAATACACATAATACGATTATATATGGGATATCGTTTATTATAATAGTAGGTGTTACCTCCACCAACTGGAAGTTTTACATTGGATTCATTTAATGACGAATGAAGCAATAAAACTACAAATGAGTGGTATAATGTTTGATAGTAATTTTTGAGGAGAATAATTGTGAGTTACTTTATGTTATATTCACAAAACGTGAGCTTACTTTGACGAATAGTCTAGTAAAAATATTCCTGACCATGACTCACATGTTATGTCAATGACTATCAACAAGAAAGTATTTGCCAATATTAAATATTATCCAAGGATGTAAAGAGTTTAATAAGTTTATGGCAGTTTGAAATGACAATATAGACTCTGACACTATTTACGATATGGATGATAGGTTAATAAAAATGATGAGAACATTCAAAGAATTTGGAGTGACGGTCGATTATGTCATAGACTCGTGGATTGCAATATATAAAGAATAGTTCGTTCATTAATACACAAAAACTCAATATAGTCTCTTAGACTTTCCCCATTCTCACGCATACAATGCATGATATGGTCAACGCACCCCTTTGTCTTCTTAATTTCAATAAATTGGTACATAAAGAGGGTCTACAATGTATCAATTATGGTAATTGACATTGAGGTCATGCAATATGTTAAGGTATTTTTGTTAAAGGTCATTAAAGACACTCGATATAAAAGTTGATCATCATGTAAACTCATCATGATGTTTCGAGCTATTCAATATGGTGTTTTGGATTACCATTTCCGTTGTACATCTTCATTTTATGCAGATCAAACCTATGTGGTAGCTCAACAACCAATATTTATAGAGTTAGAGGGGAAACCCTTATTTTGTAACTTTAACTACATAAAGGGTTATACGCACCACTTTCCGAAGCTGAATAAAATTCCAAATGATATTGTGGCCCTACTTGATGCATTGGGTGTTTGGTTTCTAAGTCTTGACCCATGTCCTAGAACCGTCTGTTGATACCCATCGGGGTTATCGCTTGAAGGATGAAATCCGACTTGTGGTCGGAAACAGGTTGAAAAACTTATTGTTAAGCTCCAAGATGAGGGACAACTTGAGGAACCTATGCATATTGTTCAGTTGTTGGATCAAGCTCAGTTCTCTCAACATATACAACTGCAATTGGGATGTTTCACGCTCTCATCCCCCATTTAATACTGTGGTCTTTATGAGACTCTTTCTTAAATTCTCTAACTTCATGAACGTTGAATAATTCATGCGTCTGGTAAACATGTGATTTTTTCGATGGTGTATTCATATTTGAGGAGATAAATACTCATCGTTATCACTGATAGAAAGAAATAAGTAATGAATTTTCACACGATAGTCTCGCCTCAATGAGTTGTAGGCTCAATCAGGTCCATAAGTCCCTGTGTACTCGAAGTCATGTTCCCCTATCATTTCTATAGTTGTTTCAACATGGATTTCAGACCGTAATCCCATAAACCAATTGGTTAAAGTATCTCTCTTAGCTCGGACGACGACACTTCAAGCAATGTTTTCTTTTTTGCTACAAGTGCTGTGATTTTGGCTATCAAAACTTGTCTATGCTCATTTAGTTGAGAATGTGAAATATTTAAAGCTAGTGTATTTTTTGATCTTTCTCATACAACCTCACTCCCTAAGGTGAATGATATGTCTGCTCCTTTTGAAGTGGTCATCTTCATGTAGTATGTTATGTGAGCAATAAAGAATGAATGTTTAGTTCGTAAGTCTGGTTTTGAAAGATAAATTTTGGGTACCGGTCAAATATTACTCCCACTATAGTCGCCACTGATGAGTCCAAATTCGGCTAACCAGAATGTGCTGAGAGTTAATATAAAGATAAAAAATATCTAGAGAAAGAATATTAAGTGTTATAGAGTAAAATAATGATTATTGACCATTCCCAAATGAACTGACAAGTTATATTTATAGTGACCAATATGAGCTTTAAAACTCCATTAACTTATATATACATAATCTCTAATCCGACCCAAAACAAAGCTTAAAGTACGACAAATAACTTTTTTATCACTCATAATCAGAAGGATACCATTAAATTGGAACAAATGACGTGACTCTATTATTTAAATATGAATACAAATTTATAGAGAAATTTAAAAAATTAGGGTTTCTTTTTATAGAGATAAACTTTATATTCTCTTTAGAAAACCTAGAGTTTATACAACCGTCAGTAACACTCTATTTGATACGACCCTACCTTACTTATTTGAGAGTCGTCGCTATTATTTTATATACTAAATTCTGTAAAAAAACTCCGTAGTTTCAATTCTTTCATGAAAACAACTCATTTTCCTTGTAAAAACATTTGATTTCTCACGTGTTTCACACTATTTTGTTTCCATCTTTGTTCTTCTTTCTCGGTTGTGTTTGTCAGTTTGGGTCATTTCCCAGGGTGTTGTGATATTATCGATATACCTTTAAGGTCTTCCTAAAGGTTTTCTTGGCTTCACACCTCGGTAGATCTACGTATGTAGTTTTACTTCCTTCCCTTTCTTCATCTCTTTTGTTCATTCTGTAAAATACGAAGAGTATCTACAAGTAATTTTTATCGTTTATTTTGTCTCTGATAGTTGGGTTCTCTTTCGGTGCCGACTTTTTTGGATAATTCAACGAACTCCATGAATCATAGCATGTATCGTCTGTGTTTGCTTTTGATATGGTGATTCGTTACTTGAGTTTCTAGATTTTTTCCCTCACGTTGTTTTCGAATGTTAGGATGTTTTCGTGCCATGTTTTGGGGTTATTCGACTATACTATACATTTAACAAGATTGTTACTCGAATTTTTTAATGTTATCTTAGGGTTATTAGACTATTTGTTGTTGGGTGTTTGTTACCTCATTTCTTGTCATCCTCTATATTTCTCTTTATTATCTTATTTCAAAATATTTGTTTGGCATAATTGTTTGTGGGCCCATGTACGTCATTTTGGATAGATTCAGATTTGAATCACTTTTGCTATCATGTTGTATTTGGGTTTGCTGGTCTTGTTTCAGTTTTTCGTTGGATTAATTGGAGAAGAACATACCTTATTGGTTTCGTCATTCTCTCTTGATGTTGTTTGCATCGTCGAAAATTTTCGTAGTGTTGGTCAGTAATTATGGGTCTTACCGATGCTTTTGATCTCCGTTTTCTTTTTAGAGATCGAGTCTCACTCCCTCTTCATTATATATTATATAAGTTTAAGTTATAAACTTTTAACTAGCTTTAAGTATATGCCAATTTTCTTTCACATGATTTATGACGGAAAATTATCTTGTGATTATTTATAAATGATTTGACAACATTCTTGTAGAGTAGCGGAGAATGCTTCTAAACATATTGTAAACCATTTTATTTTGTTAAAATTAACATTTTTGATGAGAAAAAAATATAATGAATTTTGATGACTTAAAAAAAGCCCCGTAAAAGCCAATCTTTCTTTCCCACCTAAGAAATTAAATTTGTACGTGGGGTCCGAAAGCAATTAAGTAAGCATCATCGGTTTTTAGATAATTAGAGAACAAGACAAAGAGAGAGAATTCCGCCTTTTATCAGTCAGCTTCAGATTTTTGAAATTTCAAATCTTTGAACGGACACAAGTCTCCGTGTCTTTCATCTTCATCTCTGAGCTCAAACACCAGATTCACATTTCTGGTACAATCAATCACCACCATGATTAAACCATAATCCCCACTCCCTGAACTTCCTCAGTTCATGTTTCTGGATTCGTATTTAGAAACATCGTTTCTTCTCTCTCTCTTAGATTTCAGACTCCACAATGTCCAAAGACACCTCCACTGCTTCTCGATTAGTTGGTCCAAGAAACACCAATAATGTCGAATCAAAAGAGAACGAGTTCGAAAACTCGTTTACCGCGGCTCAGTTTCCACCTCCTCGGGCTCCATTGTACGCCATTCCAGATCCGTCACAGTACCAGAAGGAAGCACACGAGGGTGATTTCGATTTGAAGGGTAAGTACGATGCCACACGACTAAGGTCTCAATCATTTGACAAGAGAAATGAAGCTTCGGAAAGTAGAGCTGTAATGTCAATTCATTCGACTTCTAAGCTTTCGAGTCGACATGGAAAAGCTCATTCTGAGCCAAGCTCAGCCCAGAGCACTCCGGTCAAGAGAAATGCGATGTTTTCTCTTGGTGGAGGCTGTACCAGTGGTGCTAGAGTTGCCCATTTTAACGGAGGAAGAAGAGAGAGCTTATCTTCTGGATTACCAAGTGATGATTCTGGTTCTTCTGTTGGTGCTCCACATTTCGAGCTCAATCAATATCCATTTTTCTGGAAGGATCACAATGTTCAGGTGCGTATGTAGTTCAAAATTGAGTATTTTAATAGACGTCGATTTCTGGATGCAAAATTTCACTGAAGTCGATTTCTTCTCTCTTTACTTGCAGGCTTTGATTAGGATCAGGCCATTCAATACAAATGAGAGGGTACAAGGATATGGTAGGTGCATAAGGCAAGAGAATGCCCAGACATTGGTGTGGCTTGGTCATCCTGAAACTAGATTCACCTTTGATCATGTTGCATGTGAGACTATATCTCAGGTACTTACTTAACAAGTAGTTGATACTAGATAAGTCTAAACTAATGTGTTGTTTTCTAATCAAATCCAACAAAACAGTGGCTGATTACTAGAACTATTTAGTAGTTGTATGCTGATTCTGGTATATTTCTGGAACTTTTTGTAGGAAAAACTGGTTACAGTTGTTGGACTACCCATGGTAGAGAATTGTATGTCCGGGTATAATAGTTGTATGTTTGCCTATGGTCAGGTAAGACATACTATTGGTCTCATGTATCCAGTCTTAACATATTAGGATACCAATGAGCTCAACTTCACTGTCTTCCAGACAGGTAGTGGCAAGACATATACCATGATGGGTGATATATGTGAGGCAGAAGACAAGCTCAATGAACACTGTGGGATTACTCCTCGCTTATTTGAGTATCTATTTTCCAGGATCAGAATGGTACAATAGATACAATTATCCGAACTTACGTATCAAATGTTGCTTGACTCTCCTCCATTTCAATTGTATTGAGGTTCTAATGCAGTAGTAGTAAATTCTCATTTCTAGGAAGAAAATGACAGGATGGATGAGAAGCTTAAGTTTAGTTGCAAATGTTCGTTTCTTGAGATATACAACGAACAAATAACAGATTTGCTGGAGCCTTCATCTAGTAATCTGCAGGTATTTCAGTTGTTTCCGTCTTTGGCCAAAACTGTTATTGTGCTGGCCATGGCTATTTTAGCTTATCATGAACCTAACTTTTGGATGTAGCTCAGAGAAGACTCAGTGAAAGGAGTGCATGTCGAAAATCTTTCAGAATATATTGTCGGGAATGTCAATGATGTTTTGAAGCTTCTCTTGCAGGTTGGACTTTCAGAATCAAATTTTTATCTGCTGCAGCAACTATTTATTTCATTTTTAATGTGACTGATTAAGTTTTTGCGGACAGGGAGCTACAAATAGAAAGATGGCAGCAACTCGTATGAACAGTGAAAGTAGCAGGTCTCACAGTGTGTTCACTTGTATCATTGAAAGCCGTTGGGAAAAAGATTCTTTGAATCACTTTCGATTTGCAAGATTAAATTTGGTAGATTTAGCTGGCTCTGAGAGGTAACTATTACATTTACTCTCAACTTCTCCATTTCATACATTTTTTAAGCTTAAATTATAATACCTTCAGGCAGAAGAGCTCTGGAGCAGAAGGAGACCGTCTGAAAGAAGCAGCGAATATAAACAAATCACTATCAACCCTTGGGTAACTATCAAACCGGCGCAGCATATATGCCTTTAAGTAGTTGTCTCGACATATTCGGGTGGACAACACATTTTATGCATCCTAAAGTTTCCTGTCAACACACACACACAAGTAGTTGTCTCTGCATATTCGGTTGGACAACACATTTTATGCATCTTAAAGTTTCCAATCAAAACACACACACATATATATATATATATATATATATATATGTATATAATAAGGCGAATGTTCATTGGGATAATGTACAAACTATTCCAGCATCGATGATTATTAAAAATCTTAATTTATGTTACACATGGTAGAGTAATTATTGAACAGTGGTGCCAAACATTGTGTATGAAGCAACTTGGCGATACATGAGAAGTCTGGAAACGAAAACTGAATGCAATTCTAAGTATACTTTCCAACAACTTCACTCCTAATATCTCAACAAAGTAGGTCTTACAAAGGACGCGATTATAAAACAAAGTCGAATACGTTCTCTTCATGTAGAATTTCCCCTAGAGTTTTATGTCTCATTTTTTTTAGAACTTTCAGTAACAAACTGTATTCCTTTTATGCTTTTAGCTTAGTTATAATGTCTTTGGTGGATTTGGCACATGGGAAACATAGACATGTTCCTTATAGAGATTCTCGACTTACATTTTTGCTCCAGGTATGATAAACTCTGTGAGTGGTTGAATGTTTCTAAAATAAGCATCTCAGTTAGGAGTTGAGAATGATATTGTATACAGGATTCTCTTGGTGGAAACTCAAAGACAATGATAATTGCAAATGTCAGCCCATCTATATGGTATGTTATAATAATGCTCCTGCATGTATATTTTACCATGTGCCCCCTTTTTGGTAGCCCATATAATTACAGATATTGTGATTTTACAGCTCTGCAAATGAAACTCTGAGCACTTTAAAGTTTGCGCAGCGTGCCAAGTTAATTCAAAACAATGTAATTCTATAAACTTCTTCATACATATCAACTTTTTGATGAATCTAGATTTGAGTTTCAATATTTTCTCATTTTTGTAGGCTAAAGTAAACGAAGATGCTTCTGGTGATGTCACTGCGTTGCAGCGCGAAATTCAACAACTGAAGGTATTGATAATTGGCATATTACCTTAACTTGATATAAATTAGCTGCCCAGTGATAAGTAAGGTAAATTTATGGACATCAATCTAGGGCCGGCTGTCCTTCTACATGCAGAATGAAGGCGTTTCAAGGTCAATGTTCCCTGGTTCACAAGGTCTTGAACTAAATTTGGATCACTATTCTGGTAGACATGAACGTCAAGGAATACGAGTAACCGATGATCAAAATCACCATGTACAAAGTATAGGAATCAAGAGGGTATGTTTGCATTGATTTCTAATTTTTTTTTATGTCTGTCATCTGAAACAGTGCTACTGTACATGTCACAGATAAGACGCACAGAAGCTACTTTGGCTGGTGCCCTTCGAAGAGAGAAGGTTGCCGAGACAGCAATTCATAAGGCAGAGGCAGAAATCGAGCAAATGAGCCGTTTGGTTAGTTCCTGTTTCGATATTGATTTAATGGTTTCTGTTATACATGGAATATAGATGCTTGTTATTTCGGGATGACTATATAGTTGTGTACCTGTGGCAGGCTCGCCAAAGGGAAGATGATGCCCAGGGTTCTAGAATGATACTAAGGTTTCGTGAGGAGAAAATTAAACAACTTGAGATGTTGGTTTCTGGCTCGCTGTCAGCTGAAAAGTATCTCATGGAAGAAAACAAAGCTTTGAAAGAAGAGATCCAGCTGCTTCAAGCAAGAATTGATAGAAACCCAGAGCTGACACGTTTTGCTTTGGAGAATATTAGACTTCTTGAGCAGCTTCAACTGTAATTTTCACAAATGATCCTACAATGCATAGTGACGAGCTCTATTGTTCTCTTTCTCAGGCCACACTGCTACTTACGCAATATCCATTTTCATGCCAGGTTTCAAAAATTTTATGGGCAGGGGGAGCGAGAGAAATTACTAGCTGAAATTTCAGAATTGAATAACCAGGTTTTATGCCTCTCTTTCTTCACGTGGATTAAAAAACCTATGGTAATCATATACTCAAACTCATTTTGACATGCAGCTATTGGACATGTTTGAAAGCAAAAATAATTTCTCCTCTGGATATGAAACTCAGGTTCGAAATATGGTCTCTTCTCTAATGTATCCAAATGATTCCCGCAGTTTCTAGTATGTATTGAAAAGTTCACTAAACTGCAGAATAATGGCACTGCAAAAGAGTTGGAAGATTGCCAGTCTATGAACAGTAAACTCATAAGGTAATGATTTTACATAAGCTGGGCAATTTATTATCGATGTACCTGATGTACCGTTTCCAGTCTCCTCTTTCCTGAATCAACAACTTCGAAAATTCAGCCTGGTCACTTAAAATCTGTTTTATCTTGCACTTATAGTAGCTAATTCGGTTTAGCACTTTGTTACCGTGTGATACGGACTTAAATATCCTTTTACCCTTATGATATGCGTACGCACTTGTTTATTTGTATTGGTAGGCTTTAACTTTATATGACTTTTTCTCCTCAATCTTTTTCTTTTATTTCATACATGGTTGTCTGCAGGGAAGTAGATGAACTACGTATGGAACTGCAAAAACACTTGAACTGCGATCAAGCAGCAGTATATTCTGTAAGGATTTCTATTGATAGCAGGGACGTGTAGGTTACGGAAACACTTTAACCTCTATCTGTATGTGACTAATGGATATTTGCATCACTCACAGGTTACAGATTCTATTTCCAAGGATCCTGAGGAGTTTAGGCAAGCAGATAAATACTCACTGGTTAGTGATGCATAAAAAATATACAACTTGAGTTTGATGGACATGCTTGATTAATATGCTTTCACGAAGAAGTGAAATGTAGACAATGTAGTACTCGGTCTTTTATTGGTGGCTATTTTAACAGGTAGAAACAATGTCGATCAGAACCGACTCTGAAGATGAGAGGGAAAACTTTGTCCAGGCAAACAATGGTATTCCAGAAATTCAGAAAGAAAAGAATATTGATGATCCATCAGTCATACAGCTGAGTGATAATCGAAGAGAACTGAAGGAGGCCAGATTATTAATTGATGCTATGCAGTATGAGCAGGTTGCGCTCATTAACGAGTTACAGCTCATACAGGAGGAGAATGCTACGTACAAGCAAATGTTAAGCAACAAAGAAATTGAGGAAAAAGATTCTGAGCTTAAACAAGAGACTCGTTGCTTGGAATTGAATGATGCCGAGGAGAGAGACAGGGTTCAACAAACTAACAATAGTCCTGACATGAATATTTTATTGCAAAGAAAGCTGGAAAAATTGTCTAAAGACCTAGAGGAAGCAAGACTACTCAATTGGCAATATCAGGATGATCACGCATCTCGGTTATCTCATGAACATGAAGTTAACTTAGTGCGCGAGCAGGTCGAAACTGAGACTGCTAGAACAATTCTTCAGTTACAAGAAGAAGTTGCTGCACTACAATCTGAACTTCAAGAAAACTTGTGTTGCATGACTCGAGAAAATGAAAGGCTAAAAACCACAGTCACGGCAATAGAGGTGGAAAAACGATCAGTTTCTCGTGAGTGGGAAAAGGCAACCTTGGAACTAACAAGCTTCCTTATAGATGGTTCTCGATCTATAAAGGATGCCTCAAACCAAATAGATAGTATCATCTGCTCATTTCCTCGAGTAAATGCCTGGATGAGTGAGCATGTTGAGAAGGCTGCCAAAGTATGCATTGAGAAGGAAGAAACAATTCTACTTCTACAGAAAAGCTTGGGAGATGCACAGAAAATGGTATCAGAAATGGAGCTAAGGTTGAGTTCACTAAAGGGAGCCACTATTGGATTTTATGATATTCATCAGCAAGACAATGAAAGGAGTACAGAAAAAGCTATCCAATTACAAATGCTCCTTAATGAGAAGATCAATATGGCAAAGATGCTCGAGAGCCAAAATAGACTACTGGAGGATCAAATTATCGATGCTGAAAAACGCAGCAAAGCTGCATTTCTGGTTGTGAAATGGATATCTGATTCTAAGAGAACTTCAGAAAATGAGTATACCAATGGAGATCCAAGAAACTCAACTATGGCTACTCCAGTTGCTGATGGCATGAGTATGAAGTCTTGTGAGAATACTATCGCACTACCAGATTGTAAGGCCCATATAGAACTGGCCCTGTTAGAATTATTAGAGTGTGAGAATGCTATCAGCACATTGTCTGCATCCTTCCAAACAGATTTTCACCTGGTCTATTCTGAATGCAAAGATTTTGTGCAACATGTGATCAGAGAAGTTCGTGCGATGCGGTGTAAATTTTTCGCACTGAAAAACTGTGAAGATGTTCAAGTATGTTCAGTGGAGTTGCAGCCTAACAAAGCAATCGAGTCTCTGGAGTTTGAAAACCAAGATGACTTGCTGCATGGAATTAAAAATGAACTTGTTGCGATGAATGCTAGATTAGGTTTTATTCAAGATTGCTTGAATGAAAAGCCACAGTCACATGCTTGTTCATCAAGGGATGAAGCAGATGGAACGAGTGATGATTATTCTACATCTGAATCCGACTACTCGATTGAAAGTGTTGATTTGGGTACTGATTTAGATACATTGCCATTCACATGCTGCAGCGAGGAGACATTTAAACAGGTATTGGACACTGGATTTCAGGGAGACTCAACTGAAGACTCTAGTGTCCATGTTTTGGGAATGACAAGAAAAATTGAAGCAATGCCATCAGGGCTGAGAAAGGAGTTGGACATGGCATTTGTTGCCTTCAATAAGCTGCATGTTCAATTAACCACATATTTAAATGAGAATAATCTCCGAAACTGTTCTTTCAAAGAAGGTATAAGTTTCAGTGGGCTACTTGCATTTATATGTAATGCGAGCCTATATAAAAAGGGAACTGAAGTTTTTTGTTTTGCATTACAGATATGAACCAAATAGATCCATCTTTGATGTTAGTGACAGAAGCAGCAAAAACAGAATGCCTTTCCCTGAGCGAGGTACTCACTGATTCTAAAATCCTCTTTCATGTTACGGAATAGGAGTGGAAAATATTTTTGAAAAAAGTAACAGCACAAGTAAGATTACAACATTATCTCATGTGTGATTTCTTCTTGACGTGCAGGTAGCTGACTGTCAGAAAATAGATCATGCTAGAAGCTTCTTCTCTAAATTTCACGAAGCCCGTGCCACTATGAAAGAAGCTGATATAATGTTAAAGGCATTTGTAGAAGCAAATGAAAATGCGAAACAATTAAATGCCAAGTGGTGTCAAACTGGTGAAGACTTATTGGCCGAGAGAGGAAGTTTGATCACAGAACTTGAACAACTTAAGTCTTCAATGGCTCTGTGCGAAGAAGATAACTTATCTCTGAGAAGTCAACTCTACTCTAATGTTATGGATATGATGAACTCAATGTCTTGGCTCGAGGAGTATTTTGTACAAATGAAAAGTGAAGTAGAGGATAGTTTAGAGGCATTATTTTCAGATGTCTTATCAATGGGCAGGGAGATGCATAAGTTAGTCTGGTCGTCAAGGTCCACGATTGAACATATGTACTCGGACGTAATTGAGAAAGGTTTTGCTCTATTTATCCTTTTACAGTGCCATAAGGAGAAGTTCATCAACCAAATGCATAATCCTAGTGAAGACTTTTCTTCCGAGCTTTCCAAACAGCAACAGAAGCATTCGAGGAACAACATTCGAGCAGTCTGCCTGAGTGGTAAACCTGAGCTCATAGATATTGGTGGTGATGGAGGCACAAATTTGGAAGATAGAAGTGAGGGCGTCATAAGTTCAGATGCGGAGGAGGGGAAGCAGTCACAGAAGAGTCTGATCCACGAGAATTTATCTTTGAAGAAAGAACTGAAAAGGAAAGAAGATGTATTGGAAGGTTTGCTCTTTGATCTTACTTTATTGCAGGAATCAGCTTCCCAGAAGAAGGACATTGAAGATGAAACTGATAAGCTAATTCAAGATTTAAGTCAACTCAGGGAAGAGCTAAAGATGAAAACAAGTCAAGTTGACGATCTGCTTGTTAATCAGAGTAAACATGAAAGGAAATTAGCTGATACAGAACACGCTCTTGTTTTATCAAACTCAGATCTAGAGCAGGCTAGAGATATGATAGATACTCTATCTTACCAAAGTGATGTATTGAGAGGACATCTAAATGATTTATATATCAAGAAAGCTGAGGCTGAAGAAGAATTGGAAGAACAGAAAGAGATTGTCAAAGGGTTAGAAAATGAGGTCCTTAGTTTGACTTCTTCTAGGGAGAAGGAAGCAAGCTCTTCAGTCATAAGAGAAGACTTAAAAGAGGTTACTAGGGAGAGAGACGAACTCCTGGAAGATATTTGCTCCTTAAATAAAAGACTTGATATGGTTTATGCCTTAGCTGATGAAAAAGAAGCTATTGCAGCTGAAACTTGCCAGGTAAGCATCTTACAAAGTCTTTACAGCGTCATTGAAATGCTCAATGTTTTCAGGCTGTTGGATTTTTTCTATAGGAGTTAGAGGCAAGTAAAATATATGCTGAACAGAAGGAAGAAGAAGTCAAAATTTTAGAACATTCAGTTGAGGAGCTCGAGTGTACCATAAATGTACTGGAAACAAAGGTTAGTGTTATTGGGAAACAGTTTACTTAAAAATAGGTTTAAGAATAAATACTCTGGCTTCTTGTTTTCTATTCTACAGACTCTTTGATATCTGACACTGCATATACCATGATTATGAGTTATTAGTTCTGTGTTTTGTTAACCTTGAAGTCATTGGCTTCTTGTTTTCTATTCTACATTACACTTTTCAAACCAACAGACTCAACTACTTTTCTATCTAGGTGTATGAAATGGATAAGGAGGTAGAAAGGCATCGCCTGACCCGAGAATCATTGGAACTCCAACTCCAGACTCTGAGGCAAAGATTGTCAAAAGTCGAAAACTTCACTGACATTGTGGATGCATGCAGCAATGCTGAACAAGCTGAATATAAAATTTTGAGGTATAGAAATACGCTTTTCTGTTTTTTAACATTAGGTTTTTGTTTCTGCATAATTATGTTACAAATACCTCTTCTGATGAAAGCAAATGAATAACAGTTCTGTAGCATCCCCAAAAGCAAAGCAAATAGAATTCCTTACAAAGGAAAGAGCAGAACTGAATAAGGAGGTTCGCATCGGGACTATGTATTTCCATATGCAAAGTACAAAATTACTTCGCCATCTCACCTTTTCTTTCCTGCTCAAATAATATCCTTCTCTCTGTCCCGTCTTTATAGGTGAAACACTGCAAAGAATACATATCTGAACTTTTACTACATTCTGAAGCCCAAGCATTGCAATATCAACAGAAGGTGCTAGCTCCAGGATTCAGTTTATAGATAATTTTATTGATTCCTTAATAGTATCCATCATAGTCGTTGGTGATATATTTCCAGTAGTCTACATTTTGATTGATCACGATCTTAAAACTTTCCATGGATGGCGACAATTTTTCACATCATTAAAAACAGACTCTAAAATGGCGCTTGGGAGGTTCCATCAGTTTTTTCTATTTTCCACATTTAATATTTAATTCTTTGAAATCCTCTCTATCTTAACAGTACAAAAGTCTAGAGAAGATGGTTCGCGGAGTCAAACTAGATTCATCAAGTTCGTCAGCAGCACCAACATTAACAAGTGAGAAACTCTCTACAAGGACCAGGGGTTCAAACTCCCCATTCAGGTGCATTGCAGGTTTAGTACAACAGATGAGTGTAGAGAAAGACCAGGAATTGTCGGCGGCCAGGCTCCGTATAGAAGAGCAAGAAAAGTTGCTGGCTAATCAGCAGAAAGAGGTTTGATTTATGCTTTTTAAGTGTTTTTTATCTAAAGAGAATTCTATATACAAAATGATTTTTTCGTTTCGGTCTGCCGTTTTATAGCTTATGACAAAATGTTTTGGCAGATATTTGGTAGTGTGTGGATCATCATCATTTATTTTGTTTAAATTTTCACCGGTATCATTCGACTAAGTCGACTACATGACTGCTACATATTTTATTCAGATTACAACTAACTAGTATTCTTTGCCGTCCTATTGTGATCCAGGTATGCAAGTTGAATACCAGGCTTGCTGCTGCAGAAAGCATGACACATGATGTCATTCGGGATTTACTTGGCGTCAAATTGGATATGACCAACTATGCAGTAAGTTAAGACTCTATATGACCTTGAAGACTCTTTGTCCTCTGTTATTCTTATGCGATTTTCTTTTGTGCATATCTTAGGACATGATTGACCAGTACGAGATCCAAAACTTAGTGGAGAAGGGTCATCAACACACTGAAGAGATCCAGTCCAAGGTAATGATCACCGCAACTTCAAACTTATATACTTCTTGTTGTGCTCTAATAGACTGTTTTCTCTCTTCTTTCAGGATCAAGAAATTCTCAACCTTAAGACTCGCATCGATGAACTTGCCGAGGAAAGAGAGAGGTCAGAACCATTCATCCAAAAAATTTAGTATCATTCGTCTAAAATTTTCCCTTTATTATCTCAATCCACTTCATTCCTTGGACTAAAAGGTGGAAACAAAGAAAGTAGAGTTTGCAAATAGTTCTGTAGAGGTTCATTTTTTTAGTTAAGTTAATGCTTGTTTCATTTCAAGTGCTATTTTATATCAAAATGGGGATATGCAAGAACCCCTAGATACCAGATTAATTTGCATTACTTCTAAAAATGCTGACCGGGATATGTCTTTTGCGGTGTATATTTTTTTTGCTCAGTTGCATATCGGACATAACTAAGAAAGACGCAGATATTCTCAGTGCTCAAATAAGTTTGGAGAAACTAAAAGAGCGAGGTCAGATGCTCTCGGCTCAGAATGAAATGTTGAAGGTAAATTTTCTGTTTTAACAGTGCATTTCCATTCTAACTTAACTGTGCATTTCAGATTCAACTTGAGATTATCACTCTTCTCAATCTTGATTAGCTTGTTATTATTGCCAGAGGGATAAAACCAATTCCTTGAAGAGGGTTGCCGAACTGGATCAGATGGTCAAAGTACTTCTGGAAACCCAAGCTTCCGACCAGCAGACTCGACAATCATCAAAAATGAAGGCAAGTGCCACCAGCATTAGCACATCTGACATTAATAGTTTATATAACTGCTTTCCCTTTATACATATAAAAAAAATGTCATAGTACTCTACCATATGAATATAACAGGAGAATGCCTCTTTAAGACATTATGAGAAGCTATCTGATCAAACTAAGAGATATATGCATTCTGAAAAGCCTCACCCGCGCGTCGACTATGAATGCCCTCAGTATCTGAATTCTAGCAGCAGTCAACCATCAACACGAATTAATGGGCATAGTTCTGAAACAAGATATAGGTATGTATGTTTTTCAGACGGGTCAGTAAGATGTATATAACATTCTCCATCTTTTACAGACTACTTAAGCAGAAATTATCTTATTCTTGATTTTTAACAGGAGGTAGTCCAGTGAATGGAATGGAATGCCTTTCGGGGAACTTAGATCATTGGCCTGTTCCGTCAGACATAATAAGCCAAGTTCTTTTTAGCAGGAAAGAATAGACCTCCATTTTAAAGTTTCAGTTCGAATTGCTTGTTTGGTTTTAGGTTAATTTGGATTCCAATAGTCAGATTGGTAAATTACAGTAGTGTACAGACATATTTTTGCAGAAAAGTTTCAATGTAACAGTTTGAATTATCAAATGAGATTGTGGACCTTTATGGATCAAATACGAGTTATATTTTGCTAAGAGTATAAATATAAAACACAATAAAGGAAAACAACAGCGACAGATATTTAGTAAAAATGGTTACATGAAGCAATAGATATAGCATGTACAATATGTAAAACCTGCCTTTCACTGGCATTTACTTCTCTCTATTGAAGCTTGTTAGTTGATAGAGGCGTGCAACCTATGGTAAGTCTCATTAGTAGCAAAGTTAAGTCTACAAATTTGAATGCTGTAAATCAATGCGAATCGGTCTTGAACTATCACCTTGTTGGCCACTAGTTCCCTCATCTCCAATCTTGAAAGAAAATGAACATGGTAATTACATCGGAGTAAAAACAAATACATTTTGGGTTGTTGTGAACTTTAATTTGTCACATAAAATTTGTGTTTTAATTAATAACAATTTAACATTAACTAGCAATTCAGAAGTGTGAATGAATTTATAAATTTTGAAGTCAAAACTGAATAGAATCTAGTATAGTATGAAGTCAAGAAAATCTGTTGTCTACCCAGAGAAAGTTGATGGGAATTTGTTAAGCAGACAAGATTGAGCTTAGAAATAGAATAATAAGCATCCTAGTCTAAGTTACCTTGAAATGATCAAACTTGGCAACCAGTCTCATATACTGATTACATGCCTCTGGATCACGCACCATGGATTTGACTCGTTCGAGAGCCTTTTCAACACCAGCAGACTTCTGTTTTCGGCCCATATGCAGAAAGTCATATTCATCGGCTTTTTCAGGTTCCTCACTTATCCTAAATCCTCGCAAGCCAGCTCCTTTGCGCCTCCACCGCAGTACGGCTTTTTCTAGTATACTAATGGACCAAACAACTTTTTTATATTGCTTGCGAACTTGATGTCCCCTTACTCGAGCCTGAATGCGACCACAACATTCAACTCAATTAACAGTTCAAGATAATGTCAAAGCAAGCGAAGCAAAATCGATGCCGAAACTTTTACTAATTCAGAAAATTATTTTGAAATTAGCAGATGAAATGGATTCTTTTTAAATTTGCTAATGGAAAAAGAGTAAAAAATAATACCTGAAATTTAACAATACGATTACGTATTTTCAAAAATTCTTTTCTACCCTTCCAGCCACGATACTTCTGTTGGATCTTTATAGCCGCGGAATGTAAATAATCCTCATAATGACTCAACTTCTGAACCTTACATAAAGATCCAAGAGCAACTAGGTCAAGGGAAATTTCAGAAACATCATCATTTCCTTTGATTGATTGCCTAAATTGGAAGGAACGAGCTCGAAATGCAGCCTGAATTTGTGCAGCAGCATGAGCTGAGTTCCTGAAAGCAGCAAGTGAACCTTTCAGGGAAAGTTGATCACCATTAGAGGAAGCTAAGACTTGATCAGCAGTCTGAACAGCATCTGGTGCACCAGAGGTCAAGGAAACATTTTCAGCTGCGATTTGGTTTTTGACACTCAAAGAAGAAAGATGAGAGGTTAAATCAGCCTCAGCTAAGTAGCCAGCAATCCCCTTATGTCCTTGACTCGATGCTAAATCTGCAGCAGTTCGCCCGCAGGGGAATGCTGAGGTTGGGTCATCAACAGCACCTGGAGCTGCTCCGAATCTAACAAAGGCAATGACAGTTTCCTCTCTGAAGAAAAAGTAATATGAATTATATTGAAATTTATGCGTTACACTAATTCAGAACAGAACATAAACAAAAAAAAAAATGAGGTTAGGACTACAGTCGGACCTCCCGAAGTATGATGCCCAGTGAAGACCTGTTCTCCCTCGTGCATCTCTGAAATTTGGGCTGATACCAGCCGCAGTAATGGGGCCGATTGCCCACTCATAACCAAGGGCGCCTGCCAAGTGTATAACCCCTTGACCTTCATCATCAAGTATGTTAGGGCCTTTACCATCTTCATGAACTTTGTAGACTAGCCACTCAAAAAGTCTTTCCTCCAACAAATTTTGAATAAGTTTATCCTTTTGATACAAGTGAAATCCTTCTGTAGTTATAGCAGTGTGGTCAATACTTTTCCAACACTTCTCACCAATGCTTCTCATCGAACATATTACCTTTTTAAGCTTACATCCATGACATTCATCATTCGGGCATTCAAACCTATCTCTCTTTGGATCTAGGTACAGAAACTTTGCAAAGCGTGTCTGTAGGCGTACTTCCTCCTCTAGATCACAATGAAGTGGTCTTGCAAAGGGAGCGCCAAATGGCTTTACGCGATATTCAAACTCCCTGACCTCACTACAGGCTAACCTGTTACTGCAGGTTACATAAATCGGAACCCTCCCGGGAGCATGTGAAGGAGCGTGACATCGTATGATGTTATTAGTCAAGACTTCAGCTGAAACCTCTATTTCACCAAACATGCAACCCCATTTAGTACCGCTAGATAGCTTCTTGTTACCCAAAAATGTGCCTACAATTAGTACCTGACAATGAAACAATATTTGCAAATCAGCAACTATTTATCTTGCAGGAAAGCAGATTGCTGACAACTACAAAAGGGGCTTGGGTCCGTGAAAACAATATAGATTTTCAAAGACGTGTTACTTTAACGTCGTCATAAGAAAAGGTACCAGACAGTTGAAAATAGATTTTTTTCAGAATCAAGTTTCAGTGGAACCCAAACTCAACCGAAAACAAGGATAGCATGTATTAAATGACTTTCTCATATATATTTTCTCAGACATAAAATTCTCCATGCGAAAGGAAGTAGAAAAACTGTTAAATTTCTTATGAACTAAACACCTCTACTAATGTCCTAGTTGTGTACTTGTGTTCACCTTTGTCACAACACCAGCATAAGCCCAGTCTGGAGAGAATTCGCTAATGCTAAATAGCTGTTCCTGAGAAAGTGAAGGTGCTAGGGAATTAATGTCAAACTGCATATGCCTTGATAGACTGGATACTTCTTTGCCCTCATTCTCAGTATCAAGTGTATTCCAATAATTACCAGAGTCAGATGCCATCAAGGAATCATCACAATCTCCACCAATTTCTTTATCCATCCATCTACCAAAACTATCAAGTTTTTTTAGCACTCCAGACTTGCTATCATTTGGACTCCCATCTGTAGGATTGTCTTCAATTTGGGTGCTTGAAAGGACCCCCTTTTTCTGGCTATAATCATAAGAGTCAGACTGAGCCAAGTCGAGATCGAGCCCCTGCTGTCCCTATCGCATAACAAAGAGGTCAGGAACTGTATACTACAAGAAACAACAGCATGAAGTACTACAATGTAAACACAAGAAGTAAATAGTCTAAGTAAAAGAAGCCAGGAATTACTTTGGCAATTGACAGTAACGATACAACTAGCATTGGGCCTAACTATGGTGGATAAGTGACATCCAATTCATGAAATCCTTTAGAAAAACATTTATCGGCAAAAACAAACGATCATAAAGGTTTGTAACTTAAGTATAAGCCAAATAACAAGGGAAATGTTAAGACCACCACATGTTCCTCAAAACAGATATGAGATTCCCTTGTAGCGGTTCTGGCCGAGTCACTCTTATATAGCTTTGCTTAAAAGCTGCTACCACGCATAGTAGTTAGTAGTATCAACATCATAAAAAAACGTCCATATCGTCTCAGTTTGATTTTTAGGTCTTAAAAAGCTCCTCTAGATGCGAATGTCAGTTACAAGCACTTGGCCAAACAAAAAACCTCCAAATCTTATCTGCCATTATTACTATACAACACTTGCAAATCCTGCTCATGATCCATCTGACAAATATTGAGTACAAGAACAGTTTACTCCAGGGACCATCAACTCTAAGAAACCAAATATTGAGTACTAGAAAAGTTTATTTCATAGACCATCAATTCTAAATAAGCTAATTTGAGTAATAGGGACAGGAACGGGCAATATATGCGGAAAGAAACGGATATAGCAACTGGAGATTACAAACCTGATTCGATCGCGAGGAAGAAACAGTAGCTGATTGGTGAGCTTCTTTAGTAGTTGACCTGTCCTGAAATGTTGTATTATAGGGGATAGTGTAATCTGCCTCCAATTTAGCTTCTATAACTCTAGCAGCTATAGTGTCAGCACCACCAGGCTTCCCGATGAAAAGTTTCTGTTCATGTCCATTCAAACTGTTATTATTAAGGCAATTAGTTTTTTCTCCATTGAACCATGACACATGAGGGTTCTTCTCCAACACAGGCAGTACTGCAAAGCAAAACAAACCCTATTTTAGAGAACTAGACAGGGTAAGATATCCAATAGCTACTGTTTCATTCTTCATGTTATTATGAAACTTTTTGCTCTAATCCAAGCTTGACTTGCTCATTTTAGAAATTATACTTCAACTTTGCAAGTCCTTCTATATGAAATTCTAACTCCGCTTCATTAAGAAAAACTGCACTCTGAGAGCAAACGGAAGATCACCGCATCATTCTTGCAGTCCAGGGGAAATTATAGAACCAACAAGAAAAATGAAACCAGAAATAGGATTAAGCAAGAGAAAGGGACGGTAGACAACCTCCAGAGTTTACATCCTCAAACTCTGAAGACAAGGTATGCCCGTTCCAATCAATCATGTTTGCGCTTGATGCATGAGGAATCTGAACATTTGGGATATGGGAGGTCCCTTGCACGAAGCTAGGAGCTGAATTAATTTGTGGACTTTCAGCTAGTGATCCTGGCTCTGCTAGTAATCCGGAGACACCAGTCTTGTAACCCTAGAATCGTGATTTTGAAGTTAATAATCAGAAACAAGAACATTACCTTTTATGAGAATATAAAAAATTGTTGCAGTTTAATTTTTATCCAACTCTTACAGTGCAACAAAATAATAGTTTTTCAAATATTTTCTTAGATACAATCTTGAAAGTCACACAAAAAGAGTGATACACATTCTAAAAGAGAGAATTACCTGATTCACTTCCCTGTAATGCACAAGAACAATATGTTCTAGCCGCCTGAAAGAAAAATATCGTGACGAATAAAAATAAGAATGACAGAGAGGGGGAATTCAACAAAAAATGAAGCTTTGAAGGGAGCTGCTAATTGCTAAACCCGCCGGATACAGGTTGCAAATTTTGTCAGCCTACGAAATGGTCTATAAACATCCATTCCAAGGAAAAAGATAGTAAAAAACTGTGCTAACACTGTCTTTTAGGATTTGAGGATCAATGCATTATTAAATTAATCTCGTATCTTCTATTTTCTACAATGCTTTGGAAACTTTATACCGACTGTGAAGTAGAATCACTATTATTGAAAATTTTATATTTTGAGTTTGAATGCCATACACATTAGCAGTGAAAAGTGGACCCCAACAACATTAAACTCACCCATCAAGCATCCAGTAACTTCGCCGCTGAAAGTTCTCGTTGTCCTCCCCATGAGCATAGTAACAGTGTAGAACATCCACACTACTAGCCTACAGACAGAAAATGAGAACTAGTAAGTGAAGAGGTCAACCAAACATTAGGATGTCACGCAAGGAAGCAAATGTATTTTGTGTTCCCTCAGACAAAGACTACAATAAAAAATTGAAAAAAGGGACACTGTTGACATTAAAGACAGCATTGAAAAGAAAATAAAAAAATAGAAACAAAATTAATTAACTGGGAAGCATTGATGAAGCAGGCATGAGCCAAATAAGAAATCTAGAAAGATGTACAATAGTTGTGGAAAAGATGCTCTAGGCGACATGATTTCACTACACTGCAGGACAAACATAATGAAAAAGTGAACTTACTAATAACATATTGAAGAGCACACCTTCAACTTTTCATGGGCTTCTTTGACAGTTTTCCCATCTTTCTTCTTCCTCCATCGATGCCCATCTTTACGAAAGTATCGTAGTACCTTCCGGTCAAATAAGAACAACGAACCAGCTGAGAAAAAGAGATAAGAAAAATCAAACCACTTACTTTCAGCTTTTAAGTACCAAATAGGGGGCATCCAATAGCCAGTAGTAATAAGTTCAACAAAAAATGAACAAACCACATAATCATGAATTTAATGCATCAAAATATATCATATGGTGGAAAAGGGAATGTAAGAACATCTGCTTATAGCTATAGAGCATTTTACATAGCAACATGATTAAAGTCTGAAGAACAAAACCAAATCCTAGACTCAACAGGGACTTTGACATGCCGTGGAATCGATTGACTATGACGACATCAATTTCCAATCCAATAGAAATTTATGCCTCTCCTGCTCTGGGTTACAGAACATGATCCCTACATAGACAGTGTATTACTAAACCCCAGAAGATTGCAGCATAGTCACTATAAACAGTGAATTACTATACACCAGAAGATTACTATATCCCAAAAGAACTGCGTAATCTTCCCACATACTATAGATCATAGTTGACAAATCGCATATCATAAATTGATTTTCTATCTATGTGTACGGTGTATTGTTTATTGTGAGATACAGTTTACTCTTTCGAAAAAAATAGGTATTAAAAAATCTACATACCTAAAATCATTTCGGTAAATCTTTTTATCATTTGGATTTGACGATAGGATTTATAGGTTTAGGAGCTAAAATATCAGTTTACTCTTTCTTTTAACTGTTTTGATCAAATAAAAATTGATCCAGAATATAATGGAAAAATATCCATCAAATAATGATATCTGAACTTGATTGAAGAACAACAAGCATAACATATTATAAACATATTGATACTACTATCGGATCGTGCAGCAAAATTGAATTGGACCCTTTTAGTTTTAGATTGCAGATGTTGTGGCGAAATCTATCCAAAAGTTATACAGAAACCATAAAATATTAAACCTAACAGAAAACACAAGCAAAGCTATTTGTTAGGTTAATTTTGTATTAAAGGAGACCAAAATTGTATCTTGTCACGCATAACTTATCCTAAGATACAAATGTGTATCTTTAGAGTTTAGATATATATATTATTTATCCTAAAATAAATGAGTTCTTAAGATTTTTGGGGATGATCTAGAATTACTAAATTTGAGCATGCAATGCATTGAGAAAATTGACGGAAACAGCGTTCCTAGTCCAGCATCTTACTGTCTATACTAATTACAATCTTTGCATCACCAAGTATCAAACATAAAGTCTTTTGCATCAAAAGGACCATCACACTAACAATAAGGGGGTATATTTCGCAATAACTTTCAGCTACATATATACATAAATTTGTTCTTCTTTTGTATTATAACAGTATTCAAATAAGAAAAAGAGGAAGGAATAACCTGGGGGCCTATTAGGTGGTGATGGTGTTAAGTCAAACTTCTCATAATTGCTAAGAATTTTACATATTTCAGCTGGGCGAAGCCACCGATGTTGTGCTTCAAGTAGTATATGTTCAAGATCTACAAAAGTTCAAATAAACTTCAAAGCTTGTAAATTATGCAATTTTCTTTTTTTTGCCAATGCAAATTGCGAAATGAATATCAAGTTCAATAGCAGCTACAAAGATTGCAACTTTATAGTGTCATGATCCGAGAAAGAAAGCTTTCAGCATACAAAGTCATTCATTATTTGTTTATGCTACAAAATGATAGACAAGAGAGAAACCCTACAGTCTTACAAGTTCATAAACAAATCGAGCTACAGTGATTCGTGAAATGCCAAGACAAGACACGATATTTACAAACATCAAGGTAAACACCAGGTTACAAGTAAGGCACAAAAACAAAAATTTTGACATCGAAAATTATTGGATAATCGAACACCAAATGCCAAATACAAAAACTGAAATTGAATGCAAAGGACTGACCTAATTGGGGAATAGGATGGTATATATTTCTACCGTCTGCCATCATCAGAAAGGGGTAACATAACCTATAGAAACCATGACACGGATACGAACACGATGCAGAAAATACAGGTAGCAGGAGGAGAAAATCCTGAATGAGAAATAAAAAAATCGAAACCTGAGATCGAATCAAGCACCAGAAGAAAACTGATGGTTTGATTAGAATTGTAGAGAAAGGAAGAGAATTTTTAACCGTAATGAAGAAGAATCAGAAATCTATATGGAATGGAAAGCACTGATTTTTATTTGTATTTATTGGTTGGTAAAAGCTCTGAAATCAAAGAGAGGAGAGATTTTATTAGTCAATGTCTGACCGGTTCATGTCCACCACATTCAAAGCTTCATAAAAAAGAATATTATTCATGAAAAACAATGGCAAATTGACAATTCTCTATTTTCGCTGTCCAAGTTATTCATAAGAATTTAACATATAATTAATTGCACTATACTCTTTTAAAAAAAAAAAATACTAATAGAGGTTAGTACCCAAATTTTGGATACAAATTTTGGACAAAATTACCTCCGAACTATATATATCTATTTTTTACTTCAAACACAGTGTTTCCCTTCTGAGTACCCTAAACCAATTCAAACATGTCTAATTTTTTAGTAACCACCAGAAAACCGTTAGACTTCTTAGATATTCTCGCTCCAACCACAAACCCTTCCAGCCTCTCTTCTGCATCAGTCGTTCTTCCAACCTTCACCGGAATTGGACCGGTCGCCGTCTTGTACTCCGTCAGGCGAGTAACCAGCATATGTTCGACAAGTTGCCGTCAAGTGGTCGTCGGTCGGTGAAGCAACAGTGTTTTACAGTAACCAGATACAGCATTCTCGTGGAAAATGTTTTTTTTTGCGTTTTTGATAACTACGAACCACTTGTTTTTGTTGTTTGACGATCGACGTTGTTTATTTTACCGGAATCAAGTATTTAGTGATGACAGTTGGTATGTTAGTTTATGGGTTTATCGTTGAACCCAGGGGTTTGTTAGGTTGCATGTAATGTTAGTACTTTTCTGAGAGTTGTGATGTATGTTAGATGTGCATTAGTTAGTTGTTTGTTGATTTTAGGGTTCTTTCGATATTTCCCAGATCCTAGCAACGTGCATGTAAAAAATAGAACAATTTGCATCTTGTACATGTGCGTTGTAGTACAGTTCGCATCTTCATCACGTAGGAATGCAAACAATTCCCAAATTCATCGCTGTTTATAGCTCAAAGCAATTCGCATCTTGATTGCATGTATATACCATACAGTTCGCAGCTTATATTTGCAAACAATTCGCAGCTTGTCATGCGAATTGTGTGAAACTACAAGCTGATGGAGTCTCTTTGTGGGAAAAATTCGCATACAGATGATGATTTGTGTTTGTGCAGGAAGTATGACAACAAAACCAAGCTATTACAGGTCAGGATTGGTGAGCCTTCTCAAACTATTGAAAGAGCACCGTTTTACACGTGCCCACATCGAAGCTGTAAGAAACACACCCTTCTACATGCTTTTGAAAACGGCGTTCGACCTCTGGAATGAGGTAGAACTGCCGAAGAAGAAATTCTATTCGAACATTCAATGGGTTGTGGAGAGGTTCTCCGTCGATAAATACGCCTTCCGACTTGGGTCAAAGTTTGTGAAGCTAACGACGGACGATGTGAAGGTCATATTCGGGCTGAAGCACGACACAGAGGAAATGCCGTTAACAAAAGCCGGAGCATTCCACAGCAAATACGTAAAATACGAGGAGAACGAATCAAGGATGATGAAGAAATACTTCACGGGTGAAACGTCGAGAAAGATAGGACCGACGAATACTAAAACCATAACGAACGCCATTTTAAAGTACCTGTGAATGGACTTCATCTTATAAGCAGAATGCTGTACTTTACTAACATAACATGTTGTTGTGGGTTTTATAGACAGGTATCAAAAGAGCCATAAGCGAAGGGGGGGGGGGGGAGCATGAGTTGGAAGATGTTGCACGGCTGTTGATACGTCTTTGTGCTCAACCTTATTCTACTCAGTATTTGAAGATGTAATAGGTTGGAGTGTGCTTTATTTTGTTGAAGACCTCAGCAGAATAAACGATTACGACTGGTCCGGACCAATAGCGTTTAAGCGTCTCCAGTCTATCACGAGTTGCTTAGCTATCAAAAAACCTGATAAAGTCTGATGATTCCGGATTTTATTGCCACTCTTTATGAGAACCGGACAGGGGCAATTCGGACAACATCCACCCACTGAACCATCCGAACTGAACTAATGTACTAAAAACTTAACCACTTTATGACTAAGCTAATTACCTACCTGCTTAAAACTAATGGGTCTTTGAACTCGACCTGAATCCATAAGTCGACCCGAAAGCCCATGTGGCCCACAATTAAGGGTATAAATACCCAACCACTTTTATTAATGAGGGTAATGAGAATTTAATACAACCAGGCAGCTCAAGTCTCTCACTACAATCTATCCAAACATTAAATACCTTTGAAACACCACAAAACTCTGGACAAAATTACCCTCAACAAAAAATAAACCACACCAAATTGGAGACCACAGTGGGAGAAGAAGGTGCCTGAATCTATCGTTCAAAACCATTAAAAAAAATCAGTTCGGATGAATCCGGACGTGCAGGAAGTACCACTAGCTTTCGCAGAAGTGGTGGGAGAAAATGATGAATATACTATCGAGGAGCGAGACAGGTTAAAAGCTGAAATAGAGGCTCTGAGGGTTGTCAATAGGGTTAAAAGCTGAAATAGAGGCGCAAAATAAAAGTCTAAGGCGTCAGTAGCTCATCATACTGACAACCCCAGAGAGCATGAGCCATCAAAAACTCATGTAAGTGCAAAAAAGACTCATGTTAGCTCAAAAAAGTCTCACCGGTCTAAACCAGTGGAGAGCTCTGATTTAGACTCAGAATCTTCCAGTAGTTCCTCAAATGAAGATGGAGTTGAAGAATCCTTATCATCCAGCAGTGATGAAGTCCGTTCTTAAAAAGAAACAAAAATTGGTTAAGAAGTACTCAAGAAAAAGAGATAGGCATGGAAGGTTAAAGAGGCATATAGGTAAAGGATCGTCTCATAGCCGGAGACATGTAGATCGATTGTTAATGGATCCTTTTGCCATCCATGATGAACCAGGTATCTTTGCAACTCCTAATGAGGATACCGTTTTCAGTCGTGGCTGGAATTGGAGTCAATCTCCATTGTCCTCCAAGATACTGTCCGGAAACCTTCCTAAGAGGTTTGACAGTACAAAAATAGAAAAATACGATGGCAGTAAAGACCCGGATAACCACTTGGAACAATTCAAAAATTTCATGATGAATTTCGATGATGACAATAAGTTACTTTGTAGAGCATTCTCCCAATCATTTACGGGGAGCGCTCTGAAGTGGTACAATAGTTTTCCACAAGGCTGCATTAGAAATTTGGACATTTTTTGGGTGGCCTTTCGGAGACAGTTTGTTGGAAGTAAGGAGGTAAAGGGCAATGGAGACACAATTATCCATTGTGCACAAGAACCAAACGAATCCTAAAGAATACATAAGTCGTTTTGTGAATACCAAAAGTGGATTAGCTGATTGCTTTGAACAAGTAGCAATAGCTTCTCTGAGGCAGGCTTAAACCCTGGAAATTCGGCTGATTCAGTAACCAGGAAAAAAGCCATGACATGGGGAGGTCTGCTGAATCAGGTCGGTAAACAGATTAATGTAGATGAAACAAAGAAAACTAGGGTGCATAGGCAAGTGAGATCTGCCCCAGCAGGGCCAAATCAAAACCAAAATCAGTCCGGGAACAAAGCGAAAGAAACCGGACAGGCTCATAACCGGGCCAAAGCTCAGTCTCATCCAGCTGCGCCAGCTCAGAGCCAGCAATCTAGGAATAAACGAGGGCCTTAGGTTCAACCGGAGTGGTTTGCTGAGTTGAAAGAAAGCGTAACCACTAATTATGATAAAACAAAAGACGAAGTACACTACCGAAGGCCGGCCGCATTACAGTCTCCTAGGGAGAGCCGCAATAATTGTTTCTGCCAATATCACAATGATACTGGCCATACCACTGAAGATTGTATTGCGTTGAAACAAGAAGTGCAGAACTTGATTAAGAGAGGCAAGTTGGGGGCCTATGTTAAAAGAAGAGGTGGAAATATGCCTGATAGTGCTCATCGGGCTGGTCCAAATAATACAGGCACATTGGCTCCGGATGGGGCCATGGTAATAATCGAGAGGTTCGATGTAGAGTCAGAATAGTTGGACCCTGATCCAACCCGGAATAAAGTAGGTGTTATCATGGAGCGTTGCAAGACGGTGTCCGGACTTATTAACTTTTTTGAATCACTTACAATATTCGGAGGGGACAATATGACTGCACCAACTGCTTCTTCAAGAAAAAGGCACGTTCATACTTTAGCTACCCAGCTTGAAGGAGACATGACCTCCTATCAATCGCAAATTCCTTTTCCTTTTATTGTTTTTGACGAGGATGATTTGAGGGATATTGCTGGTCCACATGAAGATGTTGTGGTCATAGGAGCATCCATTAGAGGCAATGATATAAGGTGAATTTTGGTGGATACCGGAAGTTCAGCCAATATTCTCTTTTTAACTTCCTACAAAAAAATGAAGAATCTAGCAGTAATTCAGCGTTCGAACAGATCCATTGTGGGTTTCACTGGAAGCTCAGCAGATGTGATCGGAGAGTTCGAGGAGGAGGTGTTGTTGGGCAAAGGCCCTTTTTAAAAAATGGTTAGAATACTATTCGTTGTGGTGGATTGTTCCACTTGTTATAATACTATTCTGGGGAGATCTTGGCTCTCTAGGATGCATGTCGTGGCCTCAACAGTCCACCAATGCTTGAAGTATGCTGTGCAAGGACAAGTGGGAGTTGTTTGGAGCATCCAAAAGGTAGCAAGAGAGTGTTATGCAACTGTACTGGCTCCTCGGACGTTGGGGGCAGTTCGGATCAATGAGGAATAACAGTTTGAGGGGCCCTTTGGGGGAGAGAGTGAATCTGATGACCTTAGAGAGACTCCTAGTGTTTTAATACCAATTGAGGAAGTTAAAACTCACTCTCTGGCTGAAGGAAAAAGTGTCAAGATAGGATCCAAGATGACATCAGAATTAAAGGGTACAATGTTAAAATTCTTGAAAGACCATCAGCATGTTTTTGCTTGGTGTAATGCTGATGTTACCGGAGTACAAGCAGATATTATATCATACCAATTGTCCATCCAAAGGGACATAGCACCTGTGGTACAAAAGAGAAGAGCCTATTCTAAGGAAAAGGCTGATGTCATAGTTCAAGAGGTCGACCGGCTTACTAAAATGGGGCACATAAAGGAATCTCAATACCCTTTATGGACAGCCAACCTGGTATTGGTGAAAAAGAAAAATGGCAAATGGCCTATGTGCATCGATTTCACAGATCTCAACAGAGCTTGCCCAAATGATTTATACCCGGTCCCCAGAATTGATCAGTTGGTGGACTCCACATCTGGAAACAAGCTGTTATCCTTTATGGATGCCTTCTCCGGGTATAATCAGATTCAAGTGGATCTGAAGGATAAAAAACATACTACATTTGTTACTGATAGGGGCCTTCACTGTTACAAGGTGATGTCATTTGGGTTAAAAAATGCTGGGGCTACTTATCAGAGGTTGGTAAACAAGGCTTTTACTGATCAAATTGGAAGAAACATGGAAGTTTACATCGACGACATGAAGGTGAAAAGTGTGGACGAAGAGTTACACTTGGCAGATCTCTACGAAACTTTTGCTTCTTAGTAAAAGTAATTTTGAAATTAAACCCAGAAAAGTGTGTCTTTGGAGTGCAGTACGGGAAATTCTTGGGGTATGTGATAAGTGAGCAAGGGATACAGCCTGATCCAGACCAGCTTAATGTTTTACTACAAATGGAGCCTCCTCGAAATATTAAAGAATTACAACGATTGACTGGGAGGCTGGCGACACTAAACCGTTTCATTTTAAGATCTTCGGACAGGTGTGCCCCGTTTTCTCAAACTTTGAAAGGTGTAAAGGATTTTAACTGGTCCTCACAGTGTGATGAGGCCTTCGATGAAATTAAGAAGCATTTGTCCTCCCCCAAGACTTTGTTTAAACCCGTTGATGGAGAAACTCTCTTCGTATACTTGGCAGTCTCTAGTTGTGCCATAAGTGCAGTGTTGGTGAGGGAAGTAGATAATTATCCTCGTCCGGTGTATTACATCAGCAAGAGTTTGATAGATGCAGAAAACGTTATTGAAAGCTTGAAAAATTAGCACTAGCCCTGCTGATTGCTGCGAGGAAGATGAGACCTTATTTTCAGGCTCATCCTATTATTGTCCGGACGTCTTTTCCCTCGAAAAACGTTCTCCAAAAGGCCGACATTTCAAGTAGAATGACCAAGTGGTCAGTGGAATTGGGAGACTACGATATTGATTTTGCCCCTCGAACAGCAGTCAAAGCCCAAGCGGTGGCTGATTTCTTAGTTGAATTTCACTAAAATAGAGATACTAAACAAGCAATTGGAGTAAAAGATAAAAAAAAATATGGATCACTTTTTCAAACAACTAGATGTTCGATGTGAAATAATTCGCGTTTCACATAATTCTCTTTTAGACAATTCGCGTTTCAAACAATTTATTTTTTAAATAATTCGTTGTTTAATACATTATCTGATCCACTTTTCCAACAATTCACGTTATTGGATTTTTAAAACAATTCACTTTACTGTCATTTGGTAGATTGTTGACGCTTAAAGATGCTCAAAGAAATAGATTGGAAAGTTTCATGCAAAAGATTTCGTGAGGCCAAATACAGCGTCATACAAATTTCTGGCCACACTACGGTAAGTTTATCTATAAACAACAAGCAACCCTCACGTTCTTGTTGTAATGTACTTTTCATTGACATATATAATTGACAGAGTATTTAAAAACATGAGGCTAGACACGAACATGTTTCTCATTCCAGTCTGCAAGATTAAGAAGGATACAATGAACCATTGGACGTTGCTAGTTATTGATATAGACGAAAGGAAGACAACAAACTACAACCCGTTCCCGCCTCTTAATAAAGATGCAACGGATTATACAAAAATGACAGCTGATCCGCTCGTAATTTTTTCCCCCGTGTTTTGTTCATAGGGTATTTGCATATCTGCCAAAAAAAATTCAAGCAACTCTCATAATATAATTGCTAGTAATTTGTTTGTAGGGTATTTTCATATTTGTCAAAAACTTTTCAAACAACTCTCAGAACGTAATTGCTAGCAATTTGATTGTTGTTGTCTCCAAACAACTCGCAATATTGTAGTTAAACACAACTCTCACCTGCTTGTAGTATACAACTCGCACCTGTTTTTAGTAAACAACTCTCTCGTGATTTGAGTAAAAAACTCTTACCTATTTTTAGTAAACAAATCTCACTTGTTTTTAGTAAACAACTCTCACTTGTTTTTAGTAAAAAAATAGCATCTATTATTAGTGAACAAATTGCACATGTTGTTATGTTAGTAAACAACTCGCATATGTATTTATTAAACAACTCGATATATATTATTATATGATACTTGATACAAACTCTTATAAATATTTGGCATATTGTGTCGACATAGGATACTTACCTAAGTCAAAGAATGGATATAAAATGAAAAATGCCAGAGAGATTCCACAACAAAAACCATACATCCTCGACTGATGTATATTCATTTGTCAATACGCAAAAGATATTATAAAAAAGGTTGTGTGCCAAAACTTACCCAGAGCTGAAATGTTTTATTATTATTTACATGATAAAAACACTAACTATTACTGGTAGTCATCTTTTTTATGTGGAAAACGGTGAACATATATTTTGGATATCAACACTAATATGCAGTGGTAGATATATTGGTTGAGATTTTTTTGGTGTACATATATTGTTTGGAAATTTTTGGTGTATATATAGAGTTTTTTGTTTAAAAAATGCAATGTATAACATTCTGGAACTTACTTGAAAGAAATTTATGTAATTTAGCACAACACTCAGGTTCGTCATATAAAAAAATTGTAAACGGATATGTGTGTTATCTCCAAACAATTCGCGTTTGTGTAATAGTTAACAACTCTCACCATTTACCTCGACATAATAATTCACAATGTGAACAAGAATTTACTACTAAAAAATTCGCGTTTGTGTAGTATTTGACAACTCTCATTATTGAGCTAAACATAACAATTCGCAATATTTACTCAAATTTATACTAATTAAGTCGCTTAATAACATGTTCAATTACTTAACAACGCTTGAAATTTCTCAAACAACTCGCAGAATATCGATGAATACGAAATGACTACAACGTTTACCTTGGTATATGGTATATGCATTGAGCACGCAAAAAGTAATCTAATCAAGATAACCCATTAATTGTTGATTTGACAGAGGATGTTGTAATCATTAACATAACCACCACTTCAAAAGGAATCCCTTTACACCTATAAATAATAGTAACCACAGGGTAATTTAAAAATTGAATCTTTAAATAAAAAACTCATAACATCTTCAACTCCAATCACCATGTCTAGCTTCGGTTCCTTAGGTGACTTATGGTCTTCCATCCCATCCAACAGAAGCTTCGGCTTAATCTCTATGGTGGCACCCCCCAACAACCCGGCTTAGTCTACTATGTAATGTTGCCAAAATCTATATCAGTTAACTTAATTATTCGTTTAGGATGAACTCTTGAAAGTAACAATAGTAGTAGATAATGTTGAAAGTATACGTGATATTATTCTTCTCCACTTCACATCCATGGATTTCCCCCGCATCACGAATGAAATTTAAATCTTAATAAGATGCCTTACTACATTAAACAAATTCATCTTATACACTTTGGATATATGCCAAACCTTATTCCAATTTCTCTAAGAAGAAGGAAAATTTACACAGGTTAAAGTGTTTGAAAAAGCTTTCACAAACATCAATAAACTACTCGTATCCCTGTGGATACTAATGAAGGCCCAACATATGAAAATGTCATTCTTATACCTTGCAGTCTCACACCATATCATCAATATTGTGTTGATTAGAGAGAACAACAAATAATCCAAAGCTGGTAATATTATGTAAGTAAATCTTTACTCGACGCATAAACGAGATATTTACATGCAGATAAATTGACACTCGCGTTAGTGGTAGAAGTTTGAAAATTATGCTTGTATTTTCAAACTCATATTACTATTGTACGAACATCATTTCCCCTGCACAATGTAGTATACAACATATCTGGAAGACTTACCAAACTTCCAGTCGAGTTAAAAGACTATGAAATGAAGTTTGAGCCACATATAACGATCAAGTTATAGTCACTAGTATATATTTTTAATAGAGATGCAAACACCAAACCCCATTGAGAAATATAAACCTAGAGACGAATCAATAGTTATGTTTTGGGAATAGGCGTCCAATTAACCTCACTAACATGAGATGTCATGAAATAACCGATCAAACTTCGTTTCCCAACTACTAATAAAGAGGTTATATACAAATCAATAATTGATGACATTCGACTTGCTAAGGTTTATGGTGCTACAAGAGATCAACTATTCATCAACTTCCGGTTGTTGTCCATCAATCTGTGTGCATTGTTGCAGGTAAAAAAATACATCATAATCTAGCATTTAAAAGAACTTCGGAGCTGATTAGTGTTTTTGATAATGTCATGTTTGAAGAAATACACACAAAAAATAATGATATTGTCGACACTTTGGAATCCTTGGCATGTATATGGAAGAAACCAAACATCATCATTCAATAAAAGCCTTCCATCAACTTACTCAATAAGTTCCTCTCCGATATTTTAGAAACTAGGGCCCTGGTAATCGAAGGAGATGATCAGATAGATGAATGACGATCACCCATAATCCATACCTCGTATAAGGAGTGCTCCGGGAAGGAAAAACCAAAGTATAAAAAATCAGGACTCATTCAACAATAATTTCTTGGATATTTTGTAAATTGTATAGTTAAAATTTTTATACAAGCCTGATGACTCGACTCACAAGAAGCCAAATTCATACTAGAATGACTACATATCAGCGAAAAGAGTGTGCATTGCAGACATAACGAATTACAAATGAGAGTCCTATTATAAGGGTACCATTAATCATAATGGTAAAAATTAAAAAAAAATGGTAAAACACTGTGGCAACTTTAAATGTTTTGCTAGTTTGACCAATGTCCTAAAATTTCTATTAAAAACCATATTGAAAGTAATAAATTTTGACAGATGAGGCCTCGACAGTTTTGGGAAACTCCTACTAGAAACATGTGGATAGAAGTACCAAATAGTAACGGTCGATAAAGTCTCCAAATGGGTCAAAGCGGAGCTGCTGTCAAACATCACGGTGAAAAAAATGATAAATTTCATCATCTTCAAGATATGTTACAAATATATGATACCATAAGTCATAACTACCAATAACAGATTACAACGACAACATCACTTTGCAGGATTTAAATAATCAAGTAAAGTCTATCTTCTTATTTCTACTCAAATGCAAACAACCAAGTAAAGCTCACCAACCATACAATTTTAGATGAAATAAAATATTATTAACGTGAGTGACAAGTAGGTGGCCAAACTATTTAAAAAAAGTATTACGGTCATACAGAACTACCTCGAGATCATCCATTGGTAAAACTTCATTCGCGCTAATATATGGCATGAATGCGGTAGTCCCGACCAAAACTCAATTATATTTCTACAAGATAAAAACATACGACAAAAGAACAATTCAAAAAAAGGAGCTCGACTTGATCAATGAAAAATGGGTCAAGGTTCATCTCCAATATGAACACTACAAATCTCTAATATGCAACCACTACCGCTCAAATTTTTATTTTTGAAGTTTTAAAATTGAAGATAAAGTACTATGAAGGATATTCTTACATACCAATATGAACACAACAAGTTGTATTTGAGAAACATTTTGCCCTGAAATATAATAATCATTTAGAGAACAAACCATTTCATCATACGTATCTGCACCAGCTTCGGGGAAGTCTGCATCTTTATGGCGGTCCATACATAAAGGAGTTGGCTCTATTTATTATGGTTATAGGTTTTTACAATGATGAGTACTTCAGACGAGCTATTACTGAATGACCCTTGCGGTTGATGAAAAAACCTTATGTTGAAATACGACACATTCTATCGATATGAAAACCTGATACATAAGTGAGATGTCTCCCTCAAAACTAATTTTAAGCTATTTATTTTGGTAGGTGGTATCTAGACTCGGTATACCTTTTTTCTCAAAGGTCTTTGGGGAGTTAATATTTGTTAATACGGGTATAATATTTTTCCAATTTGTTTGAGGTTGAGCCTCTAAAATACATAGTGCCAAAGACGTCACAAAATTTATTAAAATAAATATTTGTTACAATAATGGTACACATCAGGTGATAAAAAAGAACAATGCTCTTCAGCTCGAAAACATGTATACGAAAATACTTCTTAGAACCCTACCACCTATAAGAAAACAAAAATGTGGAAATGATGACTGGAAAGTGAGTGGATTGTTTTTCTAAGAAGTATTCTGAGTCTTTCGAATAGGTCCCCATGCAGCCATATGAGAAACATCATTTATGCTGGTCTACCCATGGATGTGGTGGTCCCAATTGCGATGATAATACCATTGTACATGGTAAATAATTAATCTAATGTGCTAATGATACGTAGAGAAGATCAGAGTTAGATTTAATCAAGATAAAAAAATTGACAAGGTTTAGTTGATGATGAAGCATTATCACACATTGATGCGCAACTGCTATAATTCTTAATTGTAGAAAATGAACTATCAAATTGGAGACCAATTTTAAGGAGTGTCTTTATGCATATTAAAGACCCAAAATCGGAAAAATTAAACATCAATTGGGAATGGCAATCTTCAATATTAGAATGCAAGAAGTTAACACATGCATGAAAAGTGGACCACCTCAAATGGTACATATGGTAACATCTTATGTGGGCTATAATTTTATAGTCTTTTCTATAGTCTTTTTTTCTTATTTATATTAAATTATTCAATATTTTTGGGCACTGCACTTTTTCACATCCTAATAGTGCAAGAAAATTTTAACAAGACACAAATCTTTTCCCTATTAATACAATGTTTTTCATTTCCCCTAAATAGCACAAGAAGCTAGTTTACTAACTGTTCACTTCTCACAGTGAGGAAAAATAAAACATAAACCTTATTACCATATCTTCGGGAATTTTAATCTTAAGTACCTTTAATATTGAGATGATCATTGATATCTCAAAACATGTTGTCTTATTTTACTTTACGTATTAAACTTCACGGTGGAGAGTTTCAACAACAAAATCTTAATTTTCTCCTCATTAGACCTTAGAAACACAGAATGAACCGAACACAAATACAAAGAGGTAAAGATAAACGGAACTAGGGTTTTATGTATAATCCAACCAACAAAGCGACATACAAAATATTATAAGATAGATGAATAAATCCTATCACATGTCCTTTTTATATAGATTATGCAGTTAGGTTTAATTTTTAACTTAATTGCATTATAACCCTTTATTATGTTTGTGATTAGAGACCATAACTCACTAAATTGATTTTAATCAATTTAGTCTATGAACTTGTTAGTTCCGTCTTAATTATTAATATCTAATCCTTCATAGAGTCCATATATTTGGAGAAGAAACCTTCCATATTTATAGCCAACTTATTTAGTAATTTGTTTTGTTTTTTTACAATGCTAGATAGCTAAAAAACATGCTTATAAAAAAATACATAAATATTTATTTATAAAATTCTGATCTCGAATATTTCGAATATGGATATGGCTATATATATATATCCACTATTTTCGGATACGAATTCGTTTTGTTCGGATTCGATATCAAATATTACGGTCAGACATCAGATTTTTTGGATTTTTTTGACAATCCTAATTTCAACTTTTAAGCTAATAGTGTGTTTTACTTACTTATTTTAAGGAGTTTATTAAACTCCTAACTCTAAAAAGTGATTTTGGACACTCATTTATATTGAAGTTCGATTACAGGTAGTTATTAATGGCAGGATAAATCATAAGAACTATAGAGATTATCGAGAGAAGTTTCATAAAAATTTCTACTATAATTTAGCATATTGGTAGAATGTTGGTTTTAGTTATTTTTTTAATATATTTTTTTTTACAAATTAACCCATCTTAAAATTTTAAAATTTAATTCGAAATGATAGGCATTTTTGTTTTTAACAAAAAATGATAAAATTCAAAAATTATCAATATATATTTTTATATGTGTTATAAAAACATTTTAAAAATATCAAATCTATAATTTTTTTATTTGTTTTTTTAATACAAACAAGTTAATGATTTTGTATTTTATTTTTTATAATTAAAATCTCAAAAATAACTATTTAAAAGATACATAAAAATCCAAAAAAGTACAACTAGATGTATTACATGACTATAGTAAATTGTAAAGTAAAAAACAATATATCAATATTAATGATCTACATTATAACTATGGTTTAGTTTAATTACCATATAATTGTGGATAGATCACAAATTCAGATAATGACTTGTAAGGTGAAATTTGGGCAAGCATTTTCTATACTCCAAACGTTTAATATTTTTAACGAAAAGTATTGTTCCATCATTCTATTTCATTTAATTTAGTTTTGTATTATTCAAGTTATATAAATAATAGTTAATTTATTTTATTTTAAAATTCAAAAAAATCATTTATATATCTAATCAATCTACTAACTTAAAAATTAATTTAAATCAAATTTCTAAACCCACTTATATCTTCGGAAACAAAATAAATTATTTTATTTTATTTTATTTTAAATTTAAAGAATCATTTATATACCTAATTAGATTAACATGTAACAAATTCAAAGATCAAATCAAATTAAGATTTTAAATATAAATATATTTTTTCAAAACAAAATAAAAAGTAGATTGATTAAAAGTCTCACGTATGACTATTTGAAAAAACTTCAGTTTAAAATAAATATGAACATATAATTCTCTACCATACTAACCATAGTTTTTAATGGCGTGTGGCGCCTCGTGGCGATAAGTAGTCTGAGTATCGCGGCGCCGCGGCGAGGGTTGCGGCGTTCGCTTTTCCGTTCATTAAAAATAATATTTATGTAAAAATATAGGCAAGTGAAGATAGAGGTACTAATATATTAGGTAAGTATGTAAAAAATAACAAAACAAATTTGAAAATATAATTACATGCACTCAATAGTTACAGTTAGTTTTTTGAAAATTTATTAGTAGGTAAGATAAAAGCCAAGAATTCAAATTTAAGGTTAATAGAATAGAGTGTGACGAATTGTATTTTGCTTTTGGGACGTGCTCTATTTAAATTAATTAGAGATTCAACTCTTATAATTTTGAAATGTTTAAATAATAATAGGAAATGGTTTGGGAGTCATTATTAATTAAATTTAAGTTTATAATAAAAAAACCAGGGAATTGAAAAGATGAGTTACAGAATTTTAAAAGATTTTCAAAAGAAGAAGATATTTGAGGAATTTGTTAGCTTGTTTGGGTCTGATCGATAAGGCGCTGCCTTAAGAGGGAGGGCCTTATGGCGCGTCGCCACAGTGCTGAGGCGCCGCCGCGGCGAACGCCTTATCTATCAGGGGGCCTCGCCTTGACATGAGGCGTTGCAGTCTCCTATTTCAGCACCTCAGGCCGCGGCGCCGCCGCAGCGTCGCCTTTTAAAACTATGATACTAACTAAAAGTTTGTTAGAATTTATCACAAAAACTGCCAACTATACAAAAGTATTTTTATTGTTTGATTTCTTATTTTGACGTATTTTATATTTTTTAATGAGAAAAATAATATGGATCTTGAGTTTGAATATGTCCAAGAGTTTAGTCATTTGTTTTTTACAACATCTTGTTTTCTGAAAGATGAATTGTGTAGGTTGGTTAAGACAATATATTGAAAAAATGAGTTTGTTATTATATTAATGCATATCAATGATAGACATTTAAGAAAGAATCATCGACTAACCTTGAAATACAAGAGATCCAGAGTTTATAAAATGGTGGTTCATCAAAAGGATCTTAAGACAAAATCTTATGGAAAAAAATATGGATGACTTTTCAAGCTAAAGGAAAGGTTGGTATGTCTATATCAATGATCCTTAGAGGTTATGAGCGAGATAGAAGAACATCATGTAACAAAACAAATCTAAGGTCATTGCAACACGAATAAAATATGAAAAGATTAGTTAGAATTTGTACATCAACTTATCGTGACAAAAGCTTGCTCTATAAATATTTTGAACGAGTAAAATAGTTCAACACTGAAAAATATTGTGGACATGTACACGATATACAATACTCGACAAGAACACCATTTTATGGAGAAAGTAAGTCCGTCATAGTTGCAATTCTTACTGAGAAAGTGCTAAATTATTTAAAATGACATAAGTCCATCAAAGATAAAAAGGACGTTGTTATAAGTATTATTATTTACACACTCAGTTAGTGTAGATTTTTTATGAATATTTCTAAAAAGGACTAATAATAGAGTATACCTACAAGATAGTAAGGTCCATAATGACTTTGTTAAAAAATAATCAGAGTGACCTCCACCGGGTTTAATTTTATATTAGATATGCGTTTATATCCGATAAGAAAGTTAACAATATCAAGTTGATATTAGATTGTTTACACTCACTTATGGAAGAGAATTTTATTAAACAACCGATCGTGACTTTGACAAAAGAAGACATTATATTAATTTATACTTTTGAACAAGTATCCTCAAAAATAACACATATTATACCAATGGTACATTAATAGAAATTTTATTGCAAATACGAAAGAAGTGGACGAAGGTGAAAAGAATTATTGATCACTTTATGAGCTAATATAGATAACTAGTATATTCAGAAAGCGAATGTGAATTTGAAAATAATAGGACACAAATAAAGGTTGAGTTTATAAGATTATTATCAAATAATCGAATACACCAAAATCTCTTGTTTCATTTCGTACAATGATAAGTTTGTCATATTGAAAACTAACAAATTCATGAATTTTGGAAAAACAAACATTAATCAAGTGGGGATAGCTCATTCCACACTTAGTTTTTTTAGTGGTACGAGTATGCTTAACTTCAAGTTGTTTTGGGATAATGTCTTTTTAGTTGAGATACAATACAAAACAATTGAAAAATCATTCGAAAAGAATTGCTTCATATCACAACAATAATATAAACACACGTTATTCAACAAAATTAAAGATCTCGAACAATGCTTTATAACTAATTTTGATTATTTAAAAAATAGTGAAATATTTAAATGGATGCCATAAATTATGATTGTGAATGAGGTATGCATTGTTTTCCATATTAGCACAAGATTCATTGTGTTAACTTTAAATTATTTAGACGATAATTGAATATATATATATATATATATAAGTAGACGTACATATTTAATAAAGACTAGGGTCTTATAACATAAACTGTTAAGCTTATTCCAATGGTTATGGATAACAATAGAAGTCGTACATAACATATTTACAAGAAATTGTTTGAAATAGTTTATCAGTAAACAACTACCACTATGGGGCATAAAATAAATACAAACACAGTTGTCGTCAAAGGGTTAAACTTAAAATTATCCCTTTTATTGTCGGTTAAATGAGAGAATTTATATTTTAAAATCTGGCTAGATATTAAGGAAAAGCAAGTCCACCTTTATGGCGGTCCATACCTAAAGGAGTTGGCTCTGCTCATTATGGCTATAGGTTTTTAAAATGATGAGTACTTCCGAAGAGCTATTACAGACCGACCCTTGTGGTTGATGAAAAACACCTTATGTTTGTACAAAACATATTTACAAGAAATTGTTTGAAATAGTTTATCCACAAACAATTACCACTCTAAGGCCTAAAATAAATACAAACTCAGTGGTCGTCAAAGGGTTAAACTTAAAATTATCCATTTTATTGTCGATTAAATGAGAGAATTTATATTTTGAAATCTTGCTAGATTAAGGAAAAGCAAGTCCACCTTTATGGCAGTCCATACATAAAAGAGTTGGCTCTGCTCATTATGGTTATAGGTTTTTAAAATGATGAGTACTTCCGAAGAGTTATTACAGACTGACCCTTGTGGTTGATGAAAAAACCTTATGTTGAAATACAACACATTCTAGCGATTCGAAAACCTGATACATAAACGAGCGGTCTCCCTCAAAACTAATTCTAAAGTTATTTATTTTGACAGGTGTGGTCTAGACTCGGCATACCTTTTTTCTGAAAGGTCTTTAGGGGCGTTAATATTTATTAATGGCGGTCTATTATTTTTCCAATTTGTTTGATGTTGAGCCTCTGACATACATAGTGCCAAAAACGTCATAAAATTTATTAGAATAAATATTTGTTATAATGATGGTACACTTCAGGTGATAAAGATTAACAATGGTCTTCAGCTCAAAAACATGCATACGATAATAATTCTTAGAACCCTACCACCCATAAGAAAACAAACATGTGGAAAAGATGAATCGAAAGTGAGCATATTTGCTTTTCCAAGAAGTATTGTGAGCCTATCGAATAGTTCCCCACGCAACCATATGAGAAACATCATTTACGCTGGTCTACCCATGGATGTGGTGGTCCCAACTGAGAAAATAGTACCATTGTACATGGTAAATGATTAATTTAATGAGTTAATTATACGTAGAGAAGAGAAGAATTAGATTTAATCAAGAAAATAAATATGACAAGGTTTAGTTGATGATGAAGTATTGTCACACATTGACGCGCAACTGCTATAATTCTTAATTGTAGAAAATCAATTTTTAAATTGGAAACCAATTTTTAAGGAGTGTCTTTTTACATATTAAAGACCCAAAATCGGAAAAATTAAACATCAATTGGGACTGACCATCTTCGATATTATGAAGGAAGAAACATGGAACTTATCAGCTGACAGACGTAAAATGCAAGAAGTTAACACATGGATGAAGAGTGGACCACCTCAAATTGTACATATGGTAACATTTTATATGTGCTATAATTTTGGGTAGTGCACTTTTTCACATCCTAGTAGTGCAATAAAATTTTAACAAGACACAATTTTTTTCCCTATTAATACAACGTTTTTCATTTCCCCTAAATATCATGAGAAGCTAGTTTATTAACTGTTCACTTCTTATGCTAAGGAAAAATGAAACATAAACCTTATTACAACATCTTCGGGAATGTCAATCTTAAGTGCCTTTAATATTGAGACGATCATTGATATATTAAAACATGTTGTCTTATTTTACTTTACCCATTAAACTTCATGGTGGAGAGTTGCAACAACAAAATCTTAATTTTCTTCTAATAAAACTTTAAAAACACTTTTCTTAATTTCTTTGAGAGACTTCATTGCATAGGTAATCTGAGTCGAGAAAACCCCATAAAATACCAAAGGTATTCACTGTTTCGTGATTGTCAACCTCAAGCTATGTGACTTTCCCACGCCTAAAATTATTTATTCTCCTTATGATAACTATATTTAATGTCACGTCATGATCACAAAAGTTCAAATATAATTCTATGTCCTCCGTTCATTGGAAAAATAACACATAAAAAATGGCGGTCTATTATCTTATGAGCTATAAATATTTAAAACAACTTTCTACATATATATATATATATATATCCCTCTCTTTCTCTCTCTCTCTCTCTCTCTCTCTCTCTCTCTCTCCTCTCTCTCTCTCTCTTGCACACACACATTGCTTGACATAACACACTTAAACTTACATGTGCTTAAACATGATATAATACATGTAAAATATAGCATACAATGATAATAAAATTCATTTAGGAAAACATACGAACATGTATTTATGAGTTTAAAAAACACTATTAATCTAATTTTTTATTTGGTTAAGTACCAGTGGAACCCTCATTTGGGTTGATTCCCCCTACTCCAATTAAAACTTAATGATTACTTTTTGTTGATTTTCTCTCATTTATAATTAATCATCCCAAGTATTGATCTTCAATTTGGTTGTCAATACTTACAATAAAATTAATCTATGAACTATTCAGACACATAGGATCCTTATTCCACAACAAACATTACTTTTGGCCGATTTGATAGGATCATAACTTTTTGGAAGAACAATCTTGTTAAAACCGGAGTAGCAGTTCGGGTATATTTAATAAGATGCAAACTAAAAATAATCTGAACAGATAATACGTGACTCAACTGTGTGCTAACACTGAATCGGATCCAGGATCTGATCCATAAAGCCCATGGGTTAAAGAAATAGTATAAATACCCCAACCAAATTCATTTAATTGGTTAGATTTTTTCTAGAAAATATTAAATACAAGCACACACCTCATTTGTCTCACTACTCACTACCCAACAAATAATATTCAACTCATGAAATTCCTAAAATACCCTTCTATCACAAATTATCCTCACCAAATTGACGACCATAGTAGTAGGCAGCGGTGCCTGAATTACAAATTCAAAACCAGTAAAAAAAACCAGTTCAGATGGATCCGAATGCACAGAATACTCCACCATACTGATAATCCTCCAGAAGCAAGTAGAAAAAAGAATTATAGAAAAATCTGGTGCGTTAGCGCCCCACCATACTTATAATCCTCCGGAAAATGAGCAGTCCGTGAAGACTCATCTCAGCTCCAAGAAAACGCTTCGATCACAGAATAATCCACATCGGAATCTTCTATAAGTTCATCAAATAACGCGGAGCTTGAAGAGTGAATGTCATCTAGCAGTGATGAAGGACGATTAAAGAAGATATCAAGGCTGACCAAGAAGCATTCAAGAAAAAAGGATAGACATGACAGGCTTAAAAAGCATCAAGGGAAAATGAAGGGTTCAGCTGATCAACATATTGATCGTTGGCTAATTGATCCATTTACTTTCCAATCCAAACCCGGTATTTTTGCTACTCCAAATGAGGATACTGTGTTTAGTCGTTGCCAAAATTTATAACAATCATCTTTGTCCTCAAAAATACTTTCCAGATATCTCCCTAAAAGATTTGATAGTTCCACGATGGAGAAATATGATGGGAGTAAAGATCCAGACAATCATCTTGAGAAATTTAAAAACTTCATGATGAACTTTGATGATGATGACAAGCTGTTGTGTAGGGATTTCTCTCAAACCTTTAAGGGAACTACTTTCAAATGTTATAATAGTCTCCCTCAGGGATCTATAATTTTTTTTGATATTTTTTTGGGTTGCTTTCCAGAGGAAATTTGTTGGAAGCTGTGAACTAAAAGGTTTGTAAATACGAAGAATGGGTTGGCTGATTGCTTTGTGCAAGTTTCAATTTCCTCTCTCAGGCAGGGCTTGAGTTCGGGTAACTTGGCTGACTTTGTGACCCAAAAGAAAGCTATGACCTTTGGAGGGTTGTTAAATCAAGTCGAGAAACAAATTACTCTTGAAGAGACTGAGAAGTCCAGAGTGCCTTGCTAGATCAGATCCACAACTACAACATCAACACCTCAAACAACTACCCAGTCTGGTTACAGATCAAAGGACACTGGGTAGGAATCTAATCGGCCATGCATAATCAATCCAACCAGAACCAGCAAGTTAGAAGTAAAATGGGACCTTGAGGATGACCTAAGAGATATTACTGGACCTCATGAAGACGATGTGGTGATACGAGCAGTTCAACAAACATATTATTTTTTAATACCTATAAACAGATGAAAAATTCATCAGTTATTCAACATTCGAACAAAAATATTGTGAGGTTCACTGGGATTTCAACATATGTAATTGGAGAATTTGAGGAGGAGGTATTATTGGGCAAATGGCCTTTCAAGAAAACAGTAAAGGTGTTGTTTATTGTGGTTGACTGCCCAACATCTTATAATGCTATATTTGGGAGGTCTTGGCTCTCCAGGATGCATGTTCTAGCCTCTACTGTCCATCAGTGCTTAAAGTATGTTGTAAGTGCACAAGTGAATATTGTCCGAAGCAGTCAGAAGGTAGCTAGAAAATTCTCTATAATATCTTTTGCCTCAAAGTCTTTGGAGGCGGTCAAAAATAACAAAGAATAGCAGTTATTGGAGCCTTCCACCAATGAGAATAAAATTGATGATCCAAGGGAGGTTCGTAGTGTTATAATACCTATTAAAGAAGTTGAAATCCATTCCCTAGCCAAAGAAAAAAATGTTAAAATTGGTATTAAGTTGCCACCAAGTTTGAAACAAAGGCTATTGTCTTTCTTATCAGATAATTTGCATGTATTTGCATGGTGCAAGGATGATATAATCAGAGTGCATGCTGTAGTAATTTGTCATAAATTGTCAGTATGACCTGATGTTGGACCGGTTGTGCAAAGAATAAGGTCATTTTCCAAAGAAAAAATTGATGTTATTGTGCAAGAAGTTGATCGGGTCGCCAAAATGGGCCACATCTAAGAATGTCAGTACTCATTATGGACTGCCAACCCTGTTTTGGTCAAGAAAAAGAATGACAAGTGGCGAATGTTTATTGACTTCACTGATCTTAATAGGGCATGTCCCAAAGATCTTTATCTTGTTCCTCGGATAGATCAGTTAGTGGACTCTACCTCTGGGAACAAGCTATTATCCTTCATGGATGCATTTTCAGGGTACAACCAAATGTGAGTAGATCCAAATGATCAAGAGCACACAAGTTTTATTACAGACAGAGAACTTCATTGTTACAAAGTGATGTCATTTGGATTGAAAAATTTTGGGGCCACTTATCAAAAGTTAATAAATAAAGCCTTTGCTAGTCAAATTGGCCGGAATATGGAGGTTTATATAGATGATACGATGATAAAGATCCTTGAAGAAGATGCACACATATCCGATCTTCAAGAAATCTTTTCTAACTTAGAGGCTATTAGTTTAAAATTCAACCATGAGAAATGTGTTTTTGGTGTCCGATCTGGAACGTTATTGGGTTATGTCATAAGCGAAAAATGAATTCAACCCAATCCGGATCAACTAAATGCTCTATTAGTTATGGATCCTCGTCGGAGCACTAAAGAAGTTCAAAGAGTAACCAGACGTTTGGTTGCGTTAAATAGATTTATTTCAAGATCATCTGACAATCGTGTTTTCCAAATATTGAGAAATGCCAAAGACTTTAATTGGTTTGCATAATGTGAACATGCTTTCCTTGAAATCACGAAGCATTTATCTTCACCTAAGACGCTGTTGAAACCTATTCAGAGCGAGAAACATTATATATATTTAGCTGTATCAGAGTATGCAGTAAGTGTTGTGCTAGTAAGAGAGGTGGATAATTACCCCCGTTCGGTTTATTATGTTAGCAAAAGTATGTTGGATGCTGAAAATAGATATTTGAAGTTACAAAAGTTGGCCTTGGCATTGGTAATATCAACCATAAAAATGAGACCATACTTCCAAGCACATTCGATTTTTGTTTGAACATCTTTTCCTTTGAAGAATATTCTCTAAAAGGTTGATATATCAAGTAGGATGACCAAGTGGTTAGTTCACCTCGGTGATTATGATATTGATTTTGCACCCTAAACCGCAGTCAAGGCTCAATCTGTGTACTGATATGCCTTATGGGAAAATACAAGAAAACCAGTCTTAAAAAGAATGGGTAGTCCGAATTGATGGCGGATCTAGTACCATGGGATGCGAGGATATAATTTGTTTAACTTCTCCTTATGGTGATACTATGTATCAAGCTATATGTTTTGGTTTCAGGGCCTCCAACAATGAATCTGAAATTGAAGCAGCCATAGTCGGTCTCAGACTAGCCCTTATACATGGGGCAAAAAGATTCTGATTGATAAGTGACTCCCAACTACTTATTCATCATGCTCAGGGGCAGTCAGAAACAAAGAAGGAACAATTGATAAAATATTTTCTCATTTGAGAGAAGTTGCTTCAAGCTTCAAAGATATCCAATACGAACATGTCCTTAGGTTGGAGAATACTATAGCTGACTCTTCAGCGACCATAGCCTATTCTAAATCTTACCCATGGATTCTGATACTAGAGAGCTCATCAATAGATTCAAGCCAAGAAAAAGGTAAAGAGGATGAAAAAAGTATGAGTATATTTGTCATTCAACCCAAAGACTAGAGGTATGATATTTTTCAATTAATTTCCGATGGAATTTTGCCTCATGATAAAGCCATGACTAAGAAAATTAAATATAAGGCTCGTGGTTTCCTGGTATTAAGAGAAATACTTTATAAGAAATTGTTTAGCATACCCATCTTACGTTGCTTAGGATTTGGAGAATCCTAAAATGTTCTATTTGAAATACGCCATAGAGAAGGCTCTGCACATTGTGGCTATAAAACCTTAACGAGAAGAGTCTTGTTAGCGGGGTACTACTGGCCAACAATAATGACAATTGCCAAAGATATGGTCAAGAGGTGTATCATTGGCAGAGATGTAGAAATGAAATCCATGTGCCAGCAATTCCTATGGAGTCTATATCTGAACCAATACCTTTTGATATATGGGGTTTGGATTTGGTTGGACCTCTTCCCATGACATCCGGAGGATATCGAATAATAATAGTGGTAATTGACTATATCTCTAAATGGATAGAAGCAACTCCCTTGGTTGGAATCACTTCTAAAGCGCTTATAAAATTAATTATATCCAATATATGTTGCAGATTTGGAGTCCCTCGGAAGATCAGTACAGATAATGGGTCACAATTTGATAATAAAGATATGGAGATGTTTTGCACTTCCAGATGTATTCAGTATTTTTTTTCTTCTCCTTTCCACACACAGGCTAATGGGCAGGTTAAAGTTTCTAATCGAACGATCTTGTCGGGATTAAAGAAGAATCTGGAGGGTGTTACAGGAAAATGGCCAAGTTATTTGCAAGAGGTATTGTGGGCTTATCGAATTACTCCCGGGACTACTACACACGAATATCCTTTTGCCCTCGTTTATGGAATGGATGTAATCACGCCCATATAAGAAACTTTACCATCTTTCAGGATCCAGAACTATTCCGAACATGAAAATGATATGGAAGTTTAAAATCAGTTGGATTTGATTGAAGAAAAAAGAGTCAAAGCATATTTACGAACAACACACTATCAGAGTTTAATGAGAAGCAGATTTGCATCCAAGGTTAAAAGAAGATATTTCCAATTGGGAGACAAAGTTTTAAGAAAGGTCTTTTTGCACACTAAATAAAAGCAGTTTGGAAAGCTGGCTCCAAACTGGGAGTGTCCCTATGTGGTATGTGAAAAAGTCAAGCGAAGGACATATAAAATTCAAGACAAAGAAAGTAAAGTATTGAAGCACCCATGAAACATTGAACATCTCAACTTATATTCTATATAGAACTCTCTTGTAAATATTTACCCTCTCATATCTCAGTGTAAATATAAGGGTGGAATATTCCTTCCTACCTTGATGCCGTGAGGAGTTTTTAATAAGGTATCCAGGTTTTTTAATAATATCGTATGCGTTATTCAAAATTCTTGTGGGTAATATGAGGATATCAGATAAATTAAATACTTATTAAACACCACGCCTCTCAAATGAAGTATAATTGAGCTGACCGGATTTACTGAACACTTGATCAGATTCATTAAACACTCCTGATTGGATTAATTCAACACTTATTAAACATTTATTAAACAAGTTGGAAATATTAAAAACCACTTAAAATATTAGCTATAAGAAGATAATGAAGCTCGTATAAAATAAAGATTTGATATTTAAACTTGATCGAAATGAGTCCGACTCACAATCCAGAAAATACCTTGGCCATCCAAGGACTTTGGTTCATAAAATGAGAATTAAAAAAAATAACAAAATGCCTTAGTCGTCTAAGGACTTTAGTTTTAAAACACAAAATAACATTATAACCTTAGGGCTTGTTCCTCATCACCTTCATCATTCTTGGGACTTTTGAGTTCGGCGCTTGAACTTTCACCAGTTCCTTCTTCAGAATCTTCTCCACTTGAATAACCATGTCTATCACCATTCACCATGGTATGGAAAGGAATCTCCTCTTATGGTACATATTTCCACAAAGAACCAAGGGTCTCCTTTGGAAAGATTTCATTGAATAGCAAAACCATATCCGATTTGACCCCTTGTCTTTTTTTTCCAAAGAATCCACCACCCTGGTAGCATACTTCTCTATGGAAGCAACTATCTCTTGAGCCTTGCTGTCTTTTAGAGATTGGTTTTCTTCCTCTTTTCCGGAGAGAGCTTTTTTAGGTTTTCTTTCTCTTCGGTTAAAGTGGAAATTGTATTGGTGTTGGTGGTGTATTGCTCCTTCAAGGCTTTGATTTCGATGGAAAAGTTCATTTCCAAGGCGGAGTATTTTGTTTGAATCTTCTTTTCAGCACTCTTAGACTAACGAAGTTCGGTTGCCAACTCCTCTTTCTCTTTATTTAAAGCCTCAGTCTTGTTCAAAGCATTGGTGAGATCGGCAGTCAAATTCTGATTTAATGTGGTAAGAGTTTCAATGTTTGGAGTTTGTTCATTGACCTATCTATCCAAGTCCATTATTGGACTAATAAAACCAAAAACTGTATGCCCTAAAGTGTCTTGTTAGGCTGACACCTCAAAAGATTTGCTATTATAAATAATGGCGTTGGGAATAGTGGAATGAGGGTAGGATTTAAAATCATCATTGTCCAGGTCACTGAAATACATGTTGCGGAACTCATCTAGATTAACATGTCCCTCGTTAGGTGGCTAGTTAACGGTAGGAAGCCTTGGTGAAGGAGGATGGCCAGGTATCTCTACTTGTGGATCAACATCAAGTAGCATTGTAGGATTGTCAACCGGAGGCCAAAGAATTACCCCTGACGTTAGGTTTCTCTTGCTATTCTTCCTTGCTCTTCGGTCATCACCTTTTTGGGCATTTTATGACATTTTTTCTTGGCCTGAAGAGGTTGATCCGATTCCCCAGTTTCCCTGACTGTTGCAGCCACAACCTTCAATAAGGCAGAATTTAACCCTTCAGGATTCTCCGAACTGACTACTTTGGGGTTCTGAGAAGGTGGTTCGGTTTTAGACTTTCCTTCTTCCTCCTGATTTTTCAAGATGATTAGGAGCTTTACTCCGAGCTGTTAAGTATAGCTTGCTATCCTTAGTCTCTGCTATCCTTAGTATAACATCTGTTGGAGGGGGAATGGTCAACTATTCCCATGTAAGGTCTCTGCTTCGGGTGAAGTTCCATAGATGGGATCTCAACATGTTTCCCGAAGTGAAACACTCGTGGAAACCAAGCCCCCATTTTTATGTTCCCCATTGATTTAATTTGGAAAGGGTAGTTTTTCGAGCCTCTAAGTGCTCAGGAAACATCTTTGAAAGAAGTGCATGATGAAACAATATTCAATTCGTTCTAAGCATTTGAAAGTTAAACGTAACTAAAAGAATAAAGAAGTGTTACCTGAACTCCTCCAATACATAGTCAGTAGACTCGAATTAGTTTGGTAGTTGATCTTTTTGTCATTCTTCCAGGCTTCACTAATGAACGGAAATTGGGTCCTCCATGGTTTTGCAGCCTCTAACAATTCGTTCACCATCTTGTAATCATTCCCCATGTTATAGTGATAGAAGGGGATCTAGTGGGTGCTGCATAAGGTAGCAACAACACAAAATTGCTCCATAGGCAATGGAATTTTAGATAGTCGGGAAGCAATGATGGTGGCTAAAAGAGTGTACCATGCAATCAGACTCAACTGGCTAGGGCAAAGCTTAATAAACTGGAAGTACCCGAACTACTTTTGGGTCCAAGGGGAAACGAAGTTCCCAATTTAGCACTTCGGTGTATACCATCAGTATATTGACTTTGCAGTCTAGAGGAGTCTCCAGAGTGATTGGAATCCTAACTTTGATTGACTCAGGAAAGCCCCACCTCATCCATATCCGGTCCCGTTCGGCAGTATGTGTATACACATAATTAATTTTTAAAGGGCCAACAAATATTTCACGTTTACCTTACGAAGATTTGGCCCAACTCTCCCTACAAAACACTCCGGGAGGGTTTCAGTATTAGGCATCCCTGTTTTTTCTCTTCTTGACTGAACTGGTGTGGGATTCTCGGTCTGTCCGAATGTTTCCAGTGGGGTATCCTCCCCACTATCATCCATGGATTCCTCCATTATAGTTGATGGTTGATCTGTTGGCTTAGCACGAGTGACCTCTTTCTCAACATGAGTGGCCTCGTCAAGGATGGACGGGTTGCCCGACTTAATTAGGGACTGGGCAGTAGGTGTTTAGGCATCCGAACTGAAATTTTTAGATGAGGAGGGATTGATTTTAGATTTAGAGAGTCGAGTGACTTCTTTTGTGTCTGATCCCATGACTATGAAGGATCATGGCTTCCTAACACTAGAAACAATTTTTATCTTAGAAGAATAATCTAAAGACACTTGAAATGAGGGTTCATATTCTAAAGTAGAGAATGTAGTAATGAAAGAGGGTTTTCGCGATACCGATGTTCGAGATGATGATGTGCTCTTATCTAGTTCTAGAATTGTTGGGCTAACTACTCCACTAGAAGAAACAAGGAGTCCGACTACGATTCTTGCCTCCTTTTTTGATTCTTTTCTTTCTCTCTCTAAGTCTGATAGGTTAAACTAACCTTCTTTAATCAAAGATGTTCTGGCAGTGAACATATAACCTCTAAAATATAGGGAAATTAAAATCTCAAGCTTTCTCTCTCTAGAAAAGATTTCTGGTTATGAAGAACTAAACAGTAAAACAAGTTTAAATAGAGATTAAAGCCAGTTGAGTGTTTCTTATGAGGAAGATAAAACGGCTCGAACAATGATTAAGGGCTATTAAACATACCATAATCACTTTTGAAAATAGGTACAACTCCCAAAAAAGAAAAAAGACTTAGAGGTTCAATCGAAACGTGTCAACTTTCAGTTTTCTGACCGTTACTTTTTTGTTTACAAAATCAAACCCTTTCGGATCTGATCCGTGTTCTGTCAATAAATAAGTTAGCTCTTCCAAAACCCCTTGTTGGAAGACCTAAAAACGGAGGGGTAGTTCGGGTATATCTGATAAGATGCAAACTAAAAATAATCCGAACAGACGATACGTGACTCAACTGTGTGCTAACACTGAACCAGATCCAGGATCCAATACCGTAACCAACTTCATTTAATAGGTTGGACTTTTCTAGAAAACATTAAATACAAGCACACACCTCATTTATCTCACTACTCACTACCCAAAAAATAAGATTCAACTCATAAACTTCCTAAAATACCCTTCAATCACAAATTATCCTCACCACGATTAATTAATTTTTTGATATCCGACCATAATATGAACAATTTTAGTCATGCATATCCATATAAACATTTAAACACGTATCTTATTTTTACCACATATACATACAAACAAGCATGCACAAACATATATCGACGGTTACATGTCATAAAATATAAGAATACCCAAGCCTAACAACCATCATGGGTCTCCTGCTATAACGAAGCATTTATTCGTTGTAACAACCAGTGCTCGTCATGCAAGCTTATGGTGATTGCTGCGAGCATGCTCAATTTTTCACGATCACAACATGGGTGAGCGCCACGAAGGTGTCGAGATAAACTTTATATGTTTCGTTTTATACTTCCATCTAAGGTCTCTTTGCTGTAAAAATTTACTTTTTTCTAGCGTCAAATTAACCTTAAATTAAGAAGTAAAACCCTAACTCAATCCTCTAAAAACATTAAATACCAAAATATGCAATCGTAAACGTGCTTCTACGATTCAATCAATCGAAACATGTTTTTTCATATAACCATAAATACATGCATCTAACTAGCTCGATCAAAACATAATCCCAAATGCTTATATTTTTTTATAAAAACTAAATCAACATGCTTTTCATACGATTAATTGAAAAATCAATACAATATTACTATGAATAAGATGCATAAGTAACTTACTACTCAAGTTCGTTTTATCAATTATTGATTCTAAAAGCCCTTTTGTATTTTTTTATCCTATTTGTTTGAATTCTCTGGATCGAGTTTGTTCTTGTGTTCTATCAGTTTTGAAGAAAATGTATTAAATCTTGTAAATGAAATTATATATGTAAGAAAATAAGATGAATAGAACATAAACACAAATAAAAACAAAAACAGGCAAAGATACACGAAACTAATGTTTTATGGTTAATCCAACCAACAAAGCGACATACACAATATTATACGATAGATGAATAAATCCTATCACATGTCTTCTTTATATAGATTATGCAATTAGGTTTAATTTTTAACTTAATTTCATTATAACCCTTTGTTATGTTTGTGACTAGAGATCATAACTCACTAAATTGATTTTAATCAATTTAGTCCCTGAAATTGTTAATTTTGTTTTAAGTGTTAATAAGTGAGTTTAAGCCTTCATAGAGTCCAAATTTAACTCGATACCTATATTTATATCTCCATAGTGGGGTTTCCATCTATTAGTCTAGTTTTTATTTATCTAAACATGATTACTTATTTACTAGACCATCTTATAACAATTGATAAATACACCATTAGCATACTGATCCATAAATTTTCAACATGTTGAATATTTTCATCTATGATCTAACCATTTTAGGTCTTTACATTATGTTTAGATGATATAATTAGTATTCTCAACCTTGCGTGTAGACGTGGCTTAGAACAATTATTCGTCAATCGACTATAATACTCCCATGCATATAATTTGTTTATTCCAAACATTTCGTAAAAAATCTCTAGACTTACAGATTTTGATGAAACTAGTCTTTGGACTTGCAAATCTCAATGAAACGAGTCTTTGGACTTGCATATTTCAATTAAATTAGTTTATAATTTTCCATACACTAAAAACAAATTTGATTGAAATCTATATATTTTAAAATTAAAAAATTGTATATACATAATTATATTATTAAAAACACAACTTAATTTTTAAAACCTTGAAAGGTGTTCAATTCTGAAAACTAAGAAGAACCCGCTTAATATATCATATTAGTTTTAACTTTTAAGCTAATAGTGTGTTTTACTTACTTATTTAAGAAATTTATTAAACTCCTAACTTTAAAAAGTAATTTTGGGCCCTCATTTATATTGAGGCTCGACTAGAAGTAGTTATTAAGTCGCAAGGTTTGAACAGTATATCATCCCTGGACTATCAACTTTGGATAAAGTTAGTCTACCAGATCCTTTGATTGATGTGGTCCTGCCATCTGTCACCATAGTCAGCAGAATTTTGTATCAGCACCGGTCCCTTAACTTGAGGCCAAAGCCAAAATTTAGTCTACAATCTGTGACCTAAAGTTAAGGAACCAATTGTGATACAATTTTTTCGTGACTATGGTGATAGGTGGCAGGTTCACATAATCAATGGATAAGGTGGACTAGTTTTATCCAAAGCTGATAGTCCATGGATAACCAGCGGACTTTTGAAAGTCAATGGACTATCTATCACTAAATGTGATAGTCCAGGGACGACATAATGTTCAAAGCCTAAGTCGCAAGATAAACTATAAGAAACAATTGACATATTTGTTTTTCCAAGATGAATCAAATTGTCATATTTTAATTAATTTTCAACAAAATTGATAAAATTAAAAAAATTATCAATATATATTTTTAACTGTGTTATAAAAACTTTTTAAAAATATCGAATTCATAATATTTTTATTTGTCTTATTAACACAAACTAGTTAATGAAGTTGTATGGTATCTTTTTAATTAAAATCTCAAAAATAATTATTTAAAAAATACATAAAAATCCAAAAAAATAGAACTAGATGTATTATATGACTTATAGTAAATTGTAAAGTAGAAAACAAATATTAATATTAATGATCAACATTATAACTATGGTTTATTTTAATATCCAAATAATTTTGGATGGATCACAAATTCATATAATGACTTGTATGGTGAAATTTGGGCAAGCATTTGCTATATTTAATATTTTTTATGAGAAGAATTTTTCCACCCTTCTATTTCATTTAATTTACTTTTGCATTATTGGAGTTATGTAAATAATAATTATTTTATTTTATGTTAAATTTTTAAAACAATTATATATCTTATTAGATTAACATAAATCAAATCAAAATTTTAAATATAAATATACATTTTCAAAACAAAATAAAAAGTAGAGTGGTCAAGAATCTCGTATGATCATTTGAAAAAAAAACTTCAATTTAAATAGAATATGAACATATAATTCGCTACCATACTAACTAAAAGTTTGTTAGAATTTATCACAAAACTACCAACTATACAATTGTATTTTTATTGTTTGATTTCTTATTTTGACGTATGTTATATCTTTTTTATGAGAAAAATAATATGAATCTTGAGTTTAAATACGTCCAAGAGATTGTTTTTTTACAACATTTTGTTATCCTAAAGATGAATTGTGTATGTTGGTTACGACGATATAGAAAAAATGAGTGTGTTATTATATTATGGCATATCAATGATAGGTATTTTAGAAAGAACCGTCGACTAACCTTCAAATACAAACGGTGGTTCATCAAAAAGATCTTAAGAAATTTTATGGAAAAAAAAACTAGATGCCTTTTCAAGCTAAATGAAAATTTGGTATGCCTATATCAATGATCCTTAGAGGTTATGAGCGGGAAAGAAGACCATCATGACAAAACAAATCTAAAGTCATTGCAACACGAGTAAATTATGAAAAGATAAGTTAGAATTTGTACACCAACTTATCGTGACAAAAGATTTCTCTATAAATATTTTGAACGAGTAAAATTGTTAACACTGAAAAATATTTTGGACATGTACTCGGTATACAACACTCGACAAGAACATCATTTTATGGAGAGAGTAAGTCGGTTATAGTTGCAGTTCTTACTGAGAAAATGCTAAAATATTTTAAATGACATAAGTCCATCAAAGATAAAAATGACTTTGTTATAAATATTTTTATTTACATACCCGGTTAGCGTAGATTTTTTATGAACGCTTCTAAAAAGGACTAATAATAGAGAACACCTACAATATAGTAAGGTAAATAATGATTTTGTTAAAAAAATAATCAGAGTGACCTCCACCGGGTTTAATTTTTATATTAGATATGCGTTTATATCCGGTAAGAAAGTTAACAATATCAAGTTGATATTATATTGTTTACACTTACTTATGGAAGATGATTTGATTAAACAACCGACCGTGGATTTGACAAAATAAGACATTACATTAATTAATACTTTTGAACAAGTATTCTCGAAAATAACAAACATATTATACCAATGGTACATTAATAGAAATTTTATTGCAAATACGAAAGAAGTAGATGAAGGAGAAAAACATTATCAATCACTTTATGAGCTAATATAGATAATTAGTATATTCCGAAAGAGAATGTGAATTCGATAATAATAAGACACAAATAAAGCTTGAGTTTACAAGATTATTAATACACCAAAATCTCTTGTTTCATTTTGTACAATGATAAGTTTGTCATCTTAAAAACTAACAAATTCATGAATTTTGGAAAAACAAACATTAATCAAGTGGAGATAGCTCATTCCACACTAAGTTTTTTTTTAGTGGTACGAGTATGCTTAACTTCGAGTAGTTTTGGGACAATGTATTTTAGTTGAGATACAACATGAAGCCATTGAAAAATCATTCGAAAAAAGTTGCTTTATAGCACAACAAAAATATGAACACACGTTATTCCACAAAATCAAAGATCTTGAACATTGCTTTACAAATAATTTTGATTATTTAAAAAATATTAAAATATTTAAATGGATGCCATAAATTATAATTGTGAATGAGGTACGAACTATTTTTTGTATTAGCACCAGATTCATCAATTATTAAAATATAACATTGTGTTAACTTTAAACTATTTGTACGATCATTGAATATATATATAACTAGACGTACAAATTTAATAAAGATCGAGGTCTTATAACATAAACTGGATAAGTTTATTCTAGTTGTCATGGATAACAATAGAAGTCGTACAAAACATATTTAGAAAAAAAGGGTTTGAAATAGTTTATCCGTAAACAACAACCACTTTGGGGCCTAAAAGAAATACAAACACAGTGATCGTCAAAGGTTAAACTTAAAATTATCCCATTTTTTCGTCGATTAAACGATAAAATTTATATTTTGAACTCTTGCTAGATTAAGAAAAAGCAAGTTCACTTTAATTAGGTAAAATGTTTAGAACATCGGTCAAAGCTCAGAGAGAAAATGAAACTCCGCATATTCGTTTTGAAATGCTGAAACAAGTTAGTGGATCCATGAGTCATAGTGAACTTACACTAAATGTAACTTCTATAAAATCGGTCAAAGTGCCAACGGAAAATTCCGCTAGTTCGGTTTTAGATGCCGATACAAGCTAGTGTAACGATGAGTCATAGTGAACATTTAATAGTTGAATAAACGAGCCAGAATATTAGTAGTGAACTATGTGTTATTGATCCAAAAGCATAAATAAAAAAACAATCGGTGCATATAAACCTTTATAGCTGGGTTTAGTGATGTACGTGGTGATTGATGGTATAAATTATGTTGTTTCATGATACGAAAAATCGCAAGTGTACGATTCCCGTTGTAGTTTTAGAGTATATTAGACTCGTAGAATAAATCTATTTTTTAGTCTAGAGTTTCATATAACAATTATACTAATTCATAAACAAGAATTTAAAATTTAAATATAAAATTTAAATAAAAATTAAATAATACAATTAATTAAATTTAAACAAATATATATTAAAAACAATTCTAGGGTTTTAAAACATGCATATATATTTTATTAAGAACTTTAAATAATTAATTAATTAAATCAAATCTAAACATATATTTTTCAAAGTGAGGAGCTCTTTGAGAGTGTTGTGATTATCTCTTAATCTCACACAATTTCAGAGTGTTGTGATCATCTCTCGATCTCACACAATTAACCCTTTCGTATGGTTGGTTATATCTCAGTTATGCGCTTTTTTATTCACCGTAATCTTCTAAAAATAAACCACATCCAAAGTATAATTATAATATAAAATAAAATAAAATAATTAATTTATTCTATTAAATTATATAATATAATATTATAATATACTATAGAAAACCAAATATTTTATTCTCCTAAAAATAAAATCATAATCTTTATGAAATAAAATAAAATAATTATATTATTCTTTTACATTAAATAATAAATATATTATAATTTATTCTTTGGAAACTAAATTATTTAGATCTTGGTCTTCAATTAATTTCTTATCTTTTGCCTTTCTTTCTTTTATTATTGTTCTAATTATTTTCAAGTCCTTGGCTTTTATCTTCTTCTTTAATTTTAGCTTCTATGTACAATCTTAACTTGTTTTGATCCTTTTTGCTCATTTTGCTCCAATTTCACTAATAAATAAAAAATAACCAAATGAGAGTATTTTTATTCATAATTAATTAAAACTAACAATTAAACTAGTATAAAAGTAATATAAAATCAAGGATAAATATCCTTTGATCATTCCACATGTTTGTATGAAAATATGGATGTGTGGAAACAAATTAGATGATTTTTTTTACGATGAGATTATTGATAGTGTTTCATTTTATATATGGTGGTCTTAAGTCTTGACTACTACGCAAATAATGCAGGCCACCAATATTGAATTTACAACGTCCTCCATTTGAATGACGATCATATCAACTTTAACCGCATCGTCCATCTTGTATCAAAACAACAAAGATATATTTTGATAGGAGGGAAATCAGACTTGGTTTTGTTGAAAATAATAATTTATCCACTTATATATTTAATGTTTGCATTTGAAGCGTGTTGTTAAATTCAAGTGACTTATGCATCATCTTTTTTTATAGATTATATTATGAATGTAGCATCTTGTAGACCGATATATAAATATTTTTTTGGCATTGCATCAAACAGAAGCAACTGATTGGAAACTACTGATTAAACCTTGTTGTAGAAAAAGTATATGAAGATTCAAATTGGACTGTCTTCGAATAGCATTGTATATGTTTGTTCTAAAGGAGTTTTAGATTTTACATAATACAAGTATACATATTTTAGCAACAAACTAAAAGCAAACATCAAACTAAAAGCAAACATCAAACTTAAAATGCAAACATTAAATTTTAAATGTAAACAAAATTACCAAATATAAATATATAATAAATACAACACGACATACTTAAAATAACCCAATCAAATTCAAACAACACAACTAAATTTAAATAATACAATCGAAAAACAAAGAAACCAACTGAGCTAAAAATAAATAATAGAATTACTCAAACTACATGGAATGCTCACCTTGTTTGCACATTCATATGTTAATCACGTATTATCGAGTTTTTGTGTTAATAAAATGACCCAACAACTTCTAGTCCTGATGTTCATATATAACATCGGCAATGCCTATTCCATTTTCCTATGTTGAAGGAATGTGTCTATTATATCTTCACCCTTTTAACATGTAAAGCAAATAACGTATTTAGGCATATTACAATTATAGTGTATATATAATGTGGCAGAAATTTTACCCTAGCCTATATACAGACTAATATTAAATAGCTCATCTACATTTTAATACAACCCATATACATTTGATTCTAATCCTGACATTCTAACACCCCCCCCCCCCCCCAAGTTGGAGCATGGAGATTATGGATGCCTAACTTGCCAAGCAAAAACTCAAACTTCTACTTGCCTAGTGCTTTGGTAAAGATGTCTGCACGCTGAGACTGAGTGGGCATGTGAGATACACAAATAACCCCATCAAGTATCACATCCCGTAGAAATGACAATCTACTTCAATATGCTTTGAAATCTCATGGAACATAGGATTGTGGGCAAGATATATATCTAACTGCATATCACAGAAAACTTGCATAACCCCTGAGTGTGAGACCCCACAATACTTGAGCAAATCGTGCAACCATTTCAACTTACAAGTCAATAATGCCATAGAACGGTACTCTGCTTCAGCGGAAGACAATGCAACAACACCCTGTTTCTTAGTATTCCAAGAAGCAGGGAAAACACCCAAGAACACCATGCAACACTCACACCAGCCTGTTAGAGTAAAATTATAACTACTTGGCAGAAGAATTCCCTGACCCGGGCCCCCTTTCAGATAACGAACAACTCGTAATGCAGTCTGCCAGTGATCCTCCCTTGGTTTTTGCAAAAACTGAGATAAAATATGTACAAAAAAATAGATATATGGTCGTGTAAAGGCCAAATAACTCAGTCTCCCCACCAACCTGCGGTACACAAACTCGTAAATGAGTAGCATTGACTCGCTCTTGCTGAGTTGGTGGTTTTGCTCCATGGGAAATGGTGCAGGCTTGCTGCCAAGTAAACTTGTCTAAAAATAATGTCCAAAGTATATTTACGTTGGTAGAGAAAGATACCTGTGGGACTCCGTGCTACTTCAACTCCAAGAAAATATTTGAGATGACTTAAGTCCTTCATATGAAAGTACATGCTCAAGTATTTCTTAAACTTCACCAATGCACCGGGGCCATTCCCAGATAGAATAAGATCATCAACATACACCTTAACATGCATACAACAACCACTCGTCGAATAAGAGAATAAATAATAATCCTAATATGAATGAACAAGCCCATACCTCTTCAGTGCAGCCACTAACTTGGCAAACCATCATCGAGGTGCCTGCTTTGGGCCATACACCAATTTGCTAAGGCGACAGACCTGTCCTTTGTGCTCTCTATTAAAACCTGGAGGAATGTTTATGTAAACTTCCTCATCATGATCACCTTGCAGAAAGGTATTATGTACATCTATCTGATGTAACTCCCAATTCTGAGCTGCTGCAACCGCTAAGAAAAATTGTATAGTGACAATCTTGGCAACATGGCAAAGGTCTATGTATAATTAACCCCTTTTACTTGGTGATTACCAAATACGACCAAACAAGTTTTGAGGCGCTCTACTCTCCCATCAATATGATATTTAATTTTATAAATCTACGGACTCCCCAAAGCTTTCTTCCCTGGAGGTAGATGCGCTAAGGTCCAAGTATGATTATCCTCTAGTACCTGAATCTCCTATTGCATTTGCCTCTTTCCAACCAGGGTGTCACATGGCCTCTCTATATAATTTATGCTCATCCCAGAGGTAATAGTTGCAAGAAAGTAGTAGTGTGCCAATGAGAAACGATAATTGTCTATATAATGAGTTAAAGGATAAGACATGCCGTGATCAGGAGATGGAATGGAACCCGGAGAAGAAGGAGCAGATAGGTGTTGAATGTACTACAGTAGTCATCATAAAATCCTTCAAACGAGTAGAACGAATTTTACTACGCTTGCCCCATCCAAGATCTGAAGAAATTCCCGGATTATGTGAAACAACATCTGAAACTACTGGCAGATCTGAGACACTGCTGCCACCAATCTTAGGCGGAGGTTGCGCATCACCAACCTCGAAAACCTCCGCGAGTGGCACTACCACAAGGACGCCGCCATCCGGAGACTCTCCCTCTCCAATTGGTAAGGTTTTCTCAACTTCATCCTAAAAATCTGGAGCAGTAGTAGGAGGTGAAATAACCCTAGTATCAGGACAAGCTAACTCAGAGAGTAAAGTAACAAATGCAAATAAAAATATATGTTCAAAAAGTTGCGCATCACGGGAAATAAAAATATATTAACTCTCCAAATCATATACTTTGCAGCCTTTCTTGCCATACAGGTAGCCCACAAAAACACACTGACAACTACGACTCAAAAATTTGTCACCCTTAGACCTCTGATCACGTACATAACACAGAGACCCAAACACACGAAGCTCGAAGAACACTCGAGGCACACCGAAAAAATCTCAAATGGAGCCTTGGAACCCAAAAATTAAGAAAGAATACTATTAATCAAATACCCAACAATCACAATACACTCCCCCCACCCCAAATTTAACAGGTAAGTTACCCTGAAACTTGAGAGCACGGGAAACATTCAAAATATGTCTATGTTTCCATTCGAATCTACTATTCTGCTGAGGAGAACCCACACATGAAGATTGAAAAACAATACCCAGCTCATCAAATACACGGCGCACAGAGAAAATTTAGTGCCATCATCACTGCGTACTTTCTTAACAACCCCATTAAATTGTTTCTCAGCTATTGTGAGAAAATGTAAAAATATGGAAGTTACTTATGTTTTCTTAGCCAAAAATAAATCTATACAACACGGGAGTAATCATCAACAATAGTGAAAAAATATCGCGCACCACAAGAAGAAAAAGTATGATAAGGAGCTCATAAATCATAATGAGTTAATTCAAAGCAAACAATCACTTTCGAATCATTGACAGCAAAACATTCACAAGTCTGTTTAGCGCAAAAAAAAACACCAAACAGGTGAGCTACACTTCTATCACCAGTGCTACAAGAAAAAGGTAAAGACTGAACTATCTTAGTTGAGGGATGTCCCAACCTACGATGCCACAACTCAACATCACTATCAAACACTGTAGCACTACAAATTTCGGTCTTCACAGCACCGCTGAAGTAGTACATTCCAACTCTCCGCTCACCTAGTCCAATCACAGTCCCTGATTACCGGTCCTTAATAACACAACCAAACTTAACACAACAAACAATACAATCGAGATCATCAGTCAAGTGGGATACTGAAAACAAATTCCAAGTAAGCTTGGGAACCAAAAATACATTATGCAAAGACAACTGAAAAGACAAGTGCACACTACCAAAATGTATGGCAGTAACCTGTGAACCATCAGGAAGAGATACTACACAGGCTGGCATAAAGGTAACATTATGCAATAGAGAGATGTCACATGTCATGTGATTAGAAGCCCTAATATCAATAATCCAAGGGGTACTGAACAATTCATCATTCAGAAGCTCATAAATATGGGAAACTTTATCTTCTGAAAGAAGGGAAAACAACTGTTGAAACTAACCAGAAATATGAGAAGCCTTGCCAACAGGTAACTCGGTAATAACCGCAGCCGACAGGCCCACATTGGTTGTCTGTGCCCTCGTGCTGCACGGACTTGGAGCGCCGTAGAGTTTTACCAATCTTGTAGGATACCCATGTTTGGCATAATAATTGGATTCCTCATAACCATTTTTGTGACAATAAGTACAAAAACGTTGAGAATAACGTGGGGCAGAAAAAGAAGTACCTTGAGGAGTATAGTGAACCGCAAATGCCATCGGGGCCTTTGATAAACTACCATAAAAACGTCGGTGATGAGAAAACAAATAAGACTACACCGATAATACATCAACACAAGAGGAACAAGACCAAAAATACACTGGTCTCGAGAGAACAAACACTCGAAACATGGTGGTTAATAAAGACTACACCGGAAATACATCAGCGCAAGAAAAACAAGACCAAGAATACATCGATCACAAGAAAACAAAGGCTAGATAAACGTCGGCTGATGAAGGTTATGTCGGAAACACGTCGGTGCAAGAGGAAAATTTTGGAAGTTAGGGTTTTCTATATAACCACATGACAAGATGGATTTGATACCATATTGAGTGAATATGTCTCTTATATCTTCACCCTTTTAACACGTAAACCAAATAACCTATTTAGGGATATCATAATTACAGTGTATATATAGTGTGACAGAAAGTAAACTCTATCCCATATATAGATTAAATTTAATTAGCCCATATACAAACTAATATTAAATAACCCATATGTATTTTAACACAACCCATATACATTTGATTCTAATCCTGACACTCTAAGACTCTCACCTGATATTCATATAGAAGATTTTAAAAAAACCTTATAGGAAACTATTAATTTTATTTTTTAACCTTACTTCAACCTCTTTCCGCGGTATCGAATGGGTACAAATGTCAAGGTTTTGTGTAAAACGATCTGTGTTCAGAAGATACCTCTACCAGTGCCTCTAAGATGATTTCTTTCACTTGTATTAAAAGGAATCCTTACCCTTCTTCTTCGGATCTTCCATGCATTATAAAGATGCATATGGGACATCCATTACTATTCCAGACCGCCCCAAAAAAATGATTAACATATACACCTCTACATAGTCCAACACACTTATTGGATAATCGTATAATCTAATATTCTTAAGTGGAACGTGATGTCGAAGGTCCATGTGCAGCTGAAACGTCACTTAAAATGATAAAACAATTATCCACTTACTACCCTTATTTCCATATATCTCTGAGATTAACCTAGTTAACTTTTTTATTTACTATCTAAGACCCAACTATATTTTATAATACCCTAAATACCCTCTTATACAAAATCATCAAATATATGTATATTCTCTCTCCTTTGTTTTTTTTCTATATTTTAATTTTTAAAAGTTCGTGTCTTTGGAGCCGTAATTCAAAAAAAATGGAACTACAATAAATTCGTTTTTTAAGACGAATAAAAATAGATCCATTAATGATTTTTTTACCAAGACAAGATACGATAGATGAGAGGCGAAAATGTTTGATTGAGTTCGGTTTTATGTTTAATGTGTGTTTTTCTGCAGCTCTTCTCTAAAATATAGTTGATTTTGTTTTGTAGATTTTAGTTAACTTTTCGTGAAGAAGATGAAGTTACTAATTATTACGAGACGAGAGACATCAATAATTATTACATGAGAGACTTCTTTATTTTTTCATTAAAACTGAATATTTTACGATTTTCATCAAATAGTGAATATATCTCTAACATTTTCATTAAAAAATTCAATATTTTTGTTACTTTCACTAAATAGTGAATATATCTTTAATATTTGCATTATAAATTTTATTAAATATTGAATATATCTCTATCATTTTAATTAAAGATTCACTATATTCTTCTTATGTTCTTCTTTTTTGTTCACGGTTTTTTTACATTGTCTCGCATTTTTTTTCTAGCTTTGATAGATGTCACACCGAACAAAATATATTTAAGATGATAGATTCAGGACCACTAATAGATGCGAGAATTTTTAAAAAAAATAGATAGATACAAAATCAATGATAAATGCTAGGCATCATAAATGTGGGACCAATGATAGATTTGAAACATTGTAAAATATTTTTTAGATAAATACAAGATCAATGATAAATGATAGATTCGAGACATTGTAAAATATATCTCTAGTATCTTCATTAAAATCTAAATATTTTTTATATTTTTATAAAATGATAAATATATCTATAATATTTTCATTGACAAATATATCATTTTTAATAAAACTGAATAGTTTTGTTATCTTCATGAAAGAGTGAATATATCAATAGTATTTTTGTTTGCGCTCTTCATTAAAAATGAGTATATCTCTAGTATTTTTGTTTGCGATTTTCATCAAGCACTGAATATATCTCTTTCATTTTCATTAAAGAATCAATATCTTTTTACTCTTTTCCCAATTGTTTTACAATTTTTCGCATCTATCATCTAGGTTTGATAGATGTGAGATTAAAATAAAATATTTTTTAAATGATAAATGCGAGACATTATTAAAAAATATTAGATAAATACGATATATATGATAGATACAAGATATGATAGATGCAGGAAAAAATTAGATAGATGCGAGACCAGTGATAAATGATAGATGGGGGACTGGTGATAGATGCGTGACCAATCTAAATTGAATTTTTTATATGGCAGATGCGGGACCAAAAAGCTTAAATACAAGACTAGTGTTAACCGAACTCGCGAAAAAATTAAAATATGTATCATGAATGATCTAGTTGTGTTTGTCTTAAATAACGAAACAAAAGGTATTTTCGTATTATTATTTTTCGAACGTTTAAAATATACAGATCATTAAAAATTTAAATTAAAAAAATTAAATTAAAAAGAATATGTACATATGTCTTATGATTTTATATCAAAGGGTATTCTAGATACAAAGTTTGTTAAATTTTTGGGTCTTAATGAGTAAAAGGTTTGTGGTCGGGTCTTGATCAGTAACTCACCTTAAAATTAATTTTTTGTTAACATAATTATATTGTACTTACATTGGTATTAAAAATATTGAAAGAGTCTTGTGTGTATAATTCGGTAACACTTCCACCTCATTCAGTTAATGAGGCAGCCACCTAGTCATATTCCAACATTAACCATTGTAAGAGAAGTTCGACGAAATTTGGAAACATAAAAAATGTTCGTAAATCCACCAATATAATATATCAATAAAATTGGTGAAGTTGCTTCATCTATTACTCGAAGCATCATCAAATCTATGATATATACTATCTAATATGAATGTTCCCGAACATACTAATCCAATATATGCAACTCTTCTAAAAATAGTAGAATACTTTACATTAACGAACGTAACGTTAGTATCTACAAAAAATATACATCTAAGAAAATACATGAGGTGTGCATGTGTAAATGTGTGTATCTCGACTCTCGTCCTAGGCGGGTTTGAATCAAGATACGCATCAATAGTAAATTTATTCACAACCATTTCAAGTTAAACCCAGAGTCGTAATGGTGATTTATCTCCTTACAGATTGCATATGTATTAATGCCCAACATTTGTATATCTTTATTTTGTTCACAAACTTTCCAAACTTTAATAAATTATATTTCAATGTGAGGCTCGTGATGACATTGACATCATTAAGTGTAGTGGTCATCTCTTAGAAACTAAACCAATAGGTGTTAGTATTTTTATTTCATCTATCTTATAAAATTCTTCATTGTGGTCTGGTTCGTATCTAAACATCAAGAGTTATCAACCAAAGACAAAAAATAGTCTTGGTAAAAAACTATACTATTTTCTGTCTTGATAAATTTATAACCATAGCACGAAGTTGTAAGTCTGGAGGAAAATAATAGTACGCGATTGTAGTAAATTAAGTAAAATAGAGTATGAATATTTAAAAGTAAAAACAAAACAAAATATAAATATAGATAATATACTTAATTTAAATACAAGTAATAAAAATATATCATTCTCATGTACATATGATACACCTCATGCTTCATCTTTAAGAATGGAGAAGTTGGGTGTGGTTGTCATCCATGAAATCCTCAAGCATATCAAAGAGTTTACGCCTTCGTTTGAAGAAGAATGGTCGATTGGTGAGTCATTGCCGATATATCTGCCACGTCCACAATGTAATATAGGACCATCATGTAATCAACTACCTCCATGTGGCACGCCACTACCAAATGCACATTCTCTGATGGGCTCTCTCTTTTCTTTGTACGACGAATAGATAGTTTGATATGAATATATTATATCACTATTTCTATAGCGAGTGACAATATGTCAGTGATATTATATTTTTCTGTTTTGATCATATTATTTGGACGAGAGGTATGTCTAACCTATTTAGTATATATAAGAAATATCATTTCCCGCATGAAAAGTTACGAAGTTTAATAAAAAACAAATTAATAATATAAAAATTATCATTGGACAAACCATTTAATAAGAAGAATTGCTAGAATATATTTATTTATGCCTATCATAGACTCGATAATTTTCAGAACAAGATGGAGTTTTGGAAGTTTTGTAAGCGTGTTGTTAGAACTTGTCTTTAAAGTTTGAGAAAATAACGTGATTCATATCCTCTATTTCTTATAGCTAAATCGATCTATAGACTCTACATTTTGCAAATCGACTTTCAATGCATCTCTACAAATCTAACACATTTTAATATTAATCTAATATAAATCTAAACAAATCTAACCTAAATACAGATCTTCAAAAAGTAAAATAAAAAATAGAACAAAACTACATATTTAACTTATGAAACACCTTTTTTCAACTTCATGCTGCTATGTTTTATTTATTTATCACTCTAATTTAACCAAAAAAATTGTGAGAATATTGTTAAAAAATTATGTTCTTAAAAATGATAAGTATATGTTTTAAGTGTAGTGAATGGAAGCTGAAACTTGAACCCAAAGGATAAAGTCTTCGTTTTATAGGTTTTAGCCACTATATGATTTCAACCTTATGAAAGGGTTCGACCACTATAGATTTTCAACCTTATGAAAGGGTTTGGACTGCGAGTAGTGAATTTGTGCTAGTATAAAGTTATGACCTTAATAAGTATTTATAGTCTTGAATAAGTTTTTGTATTGTGTATGAAGTAAGTATCAACATGATATAAGTCTTATCAGGAGACAAGTCTTGACATCACAGGATTAAACTTTGGGAAGTTGTTTCCACGTAAGATAAAAACTTCGATTATCAACTAAAAATCAGTCTGGGATGATTTGGTATATTATAAAGCGTTTAATAAAGAATAATGATGTGTAAATATAGAAAGAGTTTTTTTATAACCGAGCTCAATGTACTATCAAATCACAACCATTGGTTTTGAACATAATACATGATGTATAACAAACGAGTTGATCAAAATCATTGATCTGGATCTTGTGTAAGTGCTTTGGTTTACTATTATGAGTGTAGTGTATGTTAGTTTTACCTACAATCAATTGGATCATATATATAATGATGATACAACACATATGCAAAGAAAATCTCATTGAAATCTGATAGTGAAATTAGAGAGAAAAAACGTTCTTGTTGGATACAAAGTTACTAAAGAAAGAACACTTTATTTGCGAGAGATAATGCTTATAGCAACAAGTGATTTTAGAGTTGATAAAATCTTCAAGAGAATCACTTAAAATATAAGCTGAAATTTGTATGATATCTATCTATAAACTTCTATTATGTTTTGAGTAATTTTGTAATAGAGTGCATTAGAATTTTGTTAATTAGGTTTTTATAATTGTTTGTAATTGTTTTATCTAAATAAATTCAAATATTTACGCCCGTTGAAATAGGTTCATCCATAGTTCAAACCATGTAAATTCATAAGTTGATTTTATTTGTTTTCATTGTTTATTTATATCGAGATCATGAACATTTTTGCAAGGATTGTAGTGTCGGAGCCTGAGTTATGAAGCCAAATCAAAGTAGTTGTTGCCAAAGCTTGGTTTTAGTTTCCACTAATATTCTTTCTTTGTGTAGATAAGTCATGTTGGATATAGAGTCTTGTGAAGTTTCCTCCTTTGCGTGAACTTTCCTTAACAAATGGTTCAGTAAAATGGATATCAAAGACTAAGTATGAGAATCATGTGAGTGGTGTAATGATCAACACTAAATGGATATAAAGTCTTGTAAAGTTTCCTCCTTTGCGTGAACTTTCCTTAACAAGTGGTTCAATGAAAATGAATATTTAAGACTTGGTATGAGAATCACGTGAGTGGTGTAATCATCAACACTAAAGAGGAAGAATGAAGATTTGTGAAGATAAGTATAATAAAATATAATTTTGAGAAATTAACTAGAGATGACGATTTTAATCTCTAAAGAATCAAAATTCAGGCTCTTTATACATAAAATAGGTTGTATACTGCTATTAATGAGAAAAATGTAAAAGAGGTTGATGTTGAAGTATTGTCCAAGACCTATAGTGCTTTACTATTGAGTTTTGGGGATGGGTTACTGAGAGAGGTGTCTAAAAAATCTACTTTCATGGAGATTTAGAACAAACTTGAAGCTATTTACCTAAAGAACTTTATAACAAACAGATTATATCTCAAAAAGAAACTTTATAATATAACCATGGATGATAGCAGATAGATATGAAAACACTTGGATGATCCATACATGTTCATTCTTGATTTAAATATAGTTGTGTCAATATAAAAGATGATGATCAAGAAACTATTCTCCTGAGCTATTTTCCTCAAGTGTATGAATACTTTGTTGACATATCTCTATCATAAGCAATCTTTTACTATGTCTGAAGTGAAGAGCACCCTTGGTTCAATAGATCTTGAGAGTAAAGTAATTTTGAAGGATGACTTCCAACAAATATTGATTTAAACCACTTGAAGTTGTTTGATGGTGGAAATATCATATTAGGAAATGATGAACCCTGTGTTGTAAAAAAACTATGAGGTGATCACATAAAGTTGTCTAGTAGACTTTAAAAGGTGATAACAAATGTAGGTATGCCATCGATATTAAGTGTGACCTTCTTTATATTAGAGTGTTCGATAAGAAAAGGTCTATTTCTATATGGAGATGGAAAATTTAGGATTTTATAAGGCTCAGTAGTTGTTATGAAGACTTATAGAATTAATGATGTGTTAGTTCTTGAAAGGTTTGTAATGATCAGAGGTGATTCTAATGTAGATAGTGATTTAATCAAGATATGACATATGTAGTTAAGGTATCTGAGTGAAAATGTCTGAATAAAATTAGCAAACAAGAGTTGTTGGATGATGATAAAGTTTAGATATTAAGCTTATGTGAAACCTGTGTAGTGAGGAAAAGTAAGAGGGTTAAGTTCTTGACCATCAACTATACAACTCAAACGTGAATATGTTTTATTCTAACATGTGGGGACCTACAAGGAATCTTACAATGTAAAAAATACTTGATATATCTGATTGATGACTATTCCACAAAAGTACATATTATAATTTTGAGAACCAATGATGAATAATTTGATGTTTTTAAAGACTGAAACAAGTCGATGGAGACTTATATTGAGAAAATGATGAAGAAGTTGATGACTGATAATGGCTTGAAACAAGTGAATGAACCATTCAATAACTATGTTCTAAACTTAGCATTGTTAGACACAAAACCATGAAAGAAACTCCTCAAAAATGGTCTTATTGAGAGAATCAACGAACCCTGTTGGAAATCGTAAGGTGTATGCTTTTGATATCTAATATGGACCAAATGTTTTGGAGATAAGTAGTCAAGACAACTGCATACATCATCAAGATGAGTCCATTTTTAGTACTAGATTTTATTTTCTCACAAGAGATATATAATGGAAATAAACCAATTATAAGACATTTGAGAGTGGTCGAATGTGCTGATTATGCACATGTGAAGCAAGACAAGCTTCACCATAGAGTACTAAAATATTTATTTCTACTCTATTCGGAAGAAGTAAAAACATATACGTTGCGGTTTCTGAAACATGAGAATGAGTAAACTTTAATTAATATGGATGTGGTGTTTAACAAAGTTGACATGCACTGCTCAAGACGACAATGACTATGTATATCACCAGTGAGGGTGAAGATGGAGTTGAGATGGATTTTGAGAAAGAGAGTGGGGCTAAATATGCTTTTACTGAAGATTCTTTTGCGGAAGATGCTTTCAGACTTGTTATGATTTCAGCTCCTACAAAGACAGTTAAACCATTGCATTAACTTGACCTTACTAATATTTTGATGATATAACTACTTTAGATGTTCCAATTGAAATAAAACATGATGATATAGACAATTATTAGTTGGTGAGGGACAATATAAGAAGATCTAATATACTCATACAGAGGTACGGCAATGCTGATGTTATAGGTTTTGATTTTTTCTAGTGAAAATACACGGAAATGCGCTTGAACTAAAGACTTATCATGATAATTTGAAGAGCAGTGATAAGCTGAAGCAGTAGAATTCCATAATAGAAGAAATGAAACCTCTTAAGAATGATGTCACGTTTGCTACATCTTGTCTTGAAACCCTTAACAATCCCATTAACAGAGCCAATCTTTCCAAAGCTAGAGCTAATCATTTGGCCTTATTGGCCAGAGAAGAAACTTACTGGCATCAAAAGTCTGTCTCTCTCTGGATTCAAAATGGTGATAATAACACAAAATGCTATCACAAGTTTGTTAAAAAAAGACACAATAAAAATAGAATTTATAGTATCAACATTAATAATTCCTTGATTGAATATCCATCCAATGTTGGTAACTTAGTAGTAGAGTACTTCAAAAGTATTCTCACTAGTAATAACAATGAGCCCATCATTAAAAATACTTATGAAGTTATTCCCAAGCTTGTTCTGATCATGATAACTTAATCCTCACATCTATCCACTCTGTGCTATAAGTGCAGTGTTGGTAAGAGAAGTGGACAATTACCCTCGTCTGGTGTACTACATCAGCAAAAGTTTAATAGATGCTGAGAAGAGGTACTTAAAGCTTGAAAAGTTGGCACTAGCCTTAGTAATTGCGGCAAGAAAGATGATGTCAGATTTTCAGTCTCATTCCAACATTGTCCGGACATCTTTCCCTTGAAGAATGTTTTTCAAAAAGCAGACATATCAAGCAAGATGACCAAGTGGTCATTAGAGTTGGGCGATTACGACATTCATTTTTCCCCACGAACGACTATCAAAGCTCAATCAGTGGTTGATTTCCTTGTAGAATTCCATTCGGACATGAACTCCAAACAAACTTCAGAAGCAAAAACCAAGAAAGAATGGGTAGTCCGAACTGATGGTGGTTTAAGCACAATGGAGTGTGGAGATGGAACTTTCCTAACCTCTCCATATGGTGATAAGATTTATCAGGCTGTATGCTTTGGGTTCAGGGCTTCTAACAATGAGTCCGAATATGAAGTAGCTATAGCTGGTCTTAAATTGACTTTCTATATGGGGCTAAGAGAGTTCGGTTGATGAGTGACTTTCAGCTTCTTATCCATCACGCTCAAGGTCAATCTAAGGCTAAGAAAGAGCAGTTGATCAAATACTTACTCATCCTGAAAGAGGTGGCCGCCAGATTCAAAAGTGTTTGTTATGAGCATATTCCTAGATCAGAGAATACACTGGCTGATTCTTTCGCAACCTTAGCATAATCTGAGTCCTACCCTTGGATTCACATACAAAAATGCCCATCCATACAACCAAGTCAAAACAAGGAAGATGGGGAAAGCTTGAGCATACAGGTGATTCAACCTAAAGACTGGAGGTTTTCCCTTCTTCAATATATTTCTGATGGGGTTTTGCCGCCGGATAAAGCTATGGCAAGAAAACTTAAACACAAGGGTCGTGGTTTTTTTTATCATAAGGAGGGTTCTCTATAAAAATATATTTTAGTAGACCTCTCCTTCGTTTTTTGGGGGTTGAAGAATCTCAAGTCGTTTTATCTGAACTACACGATGGAGAAGGCTTAGCACATTCTGGGTACAGGGCACTAACCCGGAGAGTGTTGTTGGCTGGGTACTATTGGCCATCTATAATGGCAAATGCTAAAGAAATGGTGAAGAAGTGTGATCCATGTCAAAGGTATGGAAATGAAATTCATGTGCCAGCAGTACCTATAAAGTCTAGTTTTGAACCAGTACCTTTTTCCTGATGAGGAATGGACTTAGTTGGACATTTTCCTATGGCGTCCGGGGGGGTGCATAACTATTATAGTTGCTATTGATTACTTTTGAAAATGGATAGAGGCAGCTCCTTTGGCAGGAACCACTTTGAAGGCTGTCATTAAATTTATCATATCCAACATATGTTGCAGATTTGGGATCCTTCGGAAGATTACCACAGACAATGGGCCACAGTTTGATAACAAGGATATGGAAAATTTTGTGCATCTAGGGAAATTCAGCATTGTTTTTCTTCTCATTTCCATCCACAAGCAAACGACCAGGTTGAAGTTTCCAACAAGACTGTTTTTTCCGGATTAAAAATGAATCTATAATGAGCTATAGGGAAGTGACCAAGCTATTTGCAAGAAGTGTTGTGGGCATACCAGGACTTTGACTATTTGGAAAAACAAAAAAAACAATATAAGACCTTAGGGTTTGTTCCCTTCAGACGTACCTTCACCACCATCACCCTTTTTAGGACTTTTGAGTTCGGCACTCGAACTCTCACCAGTTCTCTCTTCCTCATCAGTAGTGGAATCAATTCCGCTGGACTAGTTGCGCTTGTCATCGTCTGCTAGAGTATGAAATATGATTTCTTCATAATCCACATACTTCCATAAGGGACCCAGGGTCCTCTTCGGAAAGGTCTCATGGAACAGCAGCACCATGTTAGACTTGATCCCATCATCTCTCTTTTCTAAAGAGTCTATTACTTCATTGGTATATTTATCAATGCCCGCCTGAATAGTTTGCTCCTGCTGGATATTTAAATCCTCATTCTCCTTAATCATCTCTGATACAGTGCTCTTCAGTTTAGTTTTCTCACCAGATAAGGTTTGAATGGTGCCATCTTTGGTCTTTACTTCCTCCTTCAACATTATGAGGCATTTTTTTAAGCCAGCATACTTAGTCTGGAGCTCAGTTCTAGTTACCTACGATGTGGCTAACTTAGTTTACGAATCCTCTTTGTCCTTCTTCAATGCCTCCATCTCTTTCTTCAGTTCCTCTATGCTTTGATTAGCGTTTAAGAGGCTGATTGTCAGAGATTTCTTGTCAGAGGTGAGGGAGTTGATGAGGTTGGTCTGACTTTTCACCTGCCTTTCCAGATCAAGTATGGGCTGGATATGAACGAGGAAGGAGTGCCTTAGGATGTCTTTCTCTCCGGAAATAGAGAAGGATTTACCATTGAAGGTCACCATATTGGCCGAACTGGAGGGGCGGTAGGGACCTGTAAAATCGTCCCTCTTAGAATCATTGAAATACAAATCAATATCTTGAAGGGAACTGTGTCCACTTCGTCATCCCCCCCTCCAACAATCTCTCCGGACTGGAGATCTATTGGGATTTTCTCCTACAAGATAGGATCAGCAGGGGCTGGTGGAGGTTGGATTTCCGAAGGACGAAAAATTATTTCTTCTCCCAGGGTAACCTTCTTCTTCTTAGAAGCTTTTTTATCACTGCTGGCCCTCCTTTTTCATGTCCTTTTTAAGAGGCTTTGGTGGGTTCTGTAACTCTCCAACCTCCCTCCCTGTTTCAATCTATACTACTTTGAGCAAGGCTGCATCAATTCCCCCTTGGTTCCTTGAACCAGTCCCTTCTGTGGCTGCTTGAACCAACTCTATTGTAGTTTTCTTCTTCTTGTTCTTCATCTTGTTGGGAGCCTTTTCCCTGGAAGGTAAGAAAAATTTGGCATCCTTGGCCTCTGTCATTTTGAGGATCACGCCAGAAGGAGGAAGGGTGGTTAGTTTTTCCCATGCAAGGTCTCTCCGGCCTGTGGTGTTCCACAAATGGGACCTCACTAAATTTCATGATGTGAAGCAGTTGTGTAAGGCATTCCCTCAGTGCTCTACAGCCCATGCATTGAGTTTTGCACAGGTCTTTTGCCCCTCCTCCAAATATCTGGTGAACTCCTTCGATAGCACTGAAAAAGAGTAACAAGCCAATCAGAGTAGGGAAACACTTATAATTTAAGAAGAAAAAACATAAAAGACAAAGAAAAAAAATAAAGGAAATTACCAGTACTTTTCCACCTGCTAGTCAACATGCTAGGATTGGTGTTGGTCTTAATCTTCCTACCATTTTCTCATGTCCCACTGAAAAACAGAAAATTTATCCTCCAATTATTTACGGACTCCAACAAGTCATCCACGACTTTAAAGTTGTTCCCCATGTTGTGATCGTAGAATGGAATCTGATGATTCTTGCACAAGCTTATTACAGCAGCAAGTTTGCTCCAACAACAAACTGCTCCATCAGAAGTGGGATTTTCGAAAACCTTGATGCCATGATGCAAGCAAGAAGAGAGTACCAGGCATTGAGGCTTAGCTGGCTAGGGAAAAGTTTAACCAAGTGGAAGTACCTGACAATTTATGGGTCGAGTAGAAATCGGAGTCCCTAGTTTAGCACTTCGGTGAAAATCACCACCTCATTAAGCTTGAAGTCCATGGGAGTCTCCAGAGTAATACGTATCATTACCTTTACTGACTACGGAAGCCCCCATCTTTTCCGGATTCGGCCAAACTCAGTAGTGTGGGTGTAGATGTAATTTATGTTTTGTAGGACCAACATGTATATAACACTAACATGTTTGAAACAAGGGCCTACCTTGCCCTCTAAGCACTCTGAAAGTGATTCCGGATGAGTTATACAGACTTTTACTTTGCTCTTGCCCTTCTTATCAGAATCGGCATCTCCTGTTTGACCCGACGGCTCGGTTTCGAAGGGAGCCTCCTCAATGTTGTCTTCCATTATCTCTTCCATCATTGTGGAAGGTTTGTCAGTGGCCGTTGAAGAAGGGGGGGGGGGGGTCAGTTTCTGGCACAGAAGGTTGTTTGGATGGTTTAGCGCTTGTTGCCTCTAAAAGCCTAGAATCTGGTTGAGGTTGGGATACGGAGAGCTGGGCCCTTGGAGCTGCTTTAGATACCTCCGATCCGGAGGGTTTTGGTAGTGAAAGTGTGGATTGGGTTTTTGTTTGGCGGGTCGTCCGGCAATGGATTATCTTCTCCAGAGACTTCTCAGTGTCAGAACCCATAACAATAAAGGGAGAGGGATTTCTGATACTTGAAACCGCTTTTTCCTTAGGTACAAAAGTTTGGGACTCTTGAATAGAAGAACCAGAAGACAAAGGTGAATGGTTTGGTTTGAATGAAAATTGTCTGGGCCTAGGGTTTTTGGAAGAGGAAGACCCTTGATCGGCGTCCTGGGTTGGTTGACTGGATTTCTCACTTGGAGAAATTGGGAGGCCGGCAGCGATACGGTTCTCTGTTTCTACTTTCCTCGCTCTTTCTAACTCTGATAAATTTAATTAGACGCCTTTAACTAGTGCGTTTCTGGTTGTGAACATAAAACCTCTCAAGAACGATTTGAAAGTAAAGATGGGAATCTCTCTAAAAAAGCTTTGAGTGTGGAAGACAATAAAATAGTGAAAGAGTATTTGTATAACAGTAAACAAGTAACAGTTACCTATGAGAAGTTGAAGAGGCTTTTGCAATGATTAAAGGTTGCGCAAACGTGTGAAGAATCAAATGACTAGGTAACTTTCTAGACTTAGTGGGTGCGTCGGTCTAGGAAAAATAACGGCTATTAGGTCGAACCAAATATTGACATGTGTCCCACGATCCAAGAAGAAAACTCTTAGAATTCTTGGAAGCGAAACCAGTCCTGATAACTTTCGAACTGGTTTTATGTTGAAAATGAACTTCTTAGTCCGGACGACACAAGCAGATCGGATGAAGTTGACACTGGATTGATAGATTTTTTAGCCCTACCAAAAATATTTTGTGAGGCCTAAAAAATGGGCTACTGATGAGTTCGGATACTTCAGATACATACCACTTCTTAATCAGGACAGAGGCGATTTGGACCATAACACTCCACTGGAAAATCCGAAAAGGACAAATGTGAAAACCTTTTGACTAAGTTACTTGCTAATCAATTTAAAAGACTAATGGGTCCTTAAAATTGACCCGATTTAATAATTTGATCCAGTAAGCCTATGAGTCATTAAATTTGGTGTGGATAATAATTGCCTGAGGGTAGGCTGGTAATTTCGAGTGGAGTTTTAAGGTGGTGTGTGGGTGTTTAACGGTGGTGTGTGGGTGTTTAACGGTGGTGTGTGGGTGTTTAACGGTAGGAGTAGAGAGTAGAGAGATGATTAAGCAGCTTGGTAGCAGTTAATTCTCATTACCCATAGTTAATGCAGGTGGTTGGGTATTTATAGTGTGATGTTTGGGCCCTTATGGGCTGTCGGGTCAAGTTTAAAGGACCCGGGTCATGTTGAAAGACCCATGAGTTCTAAGCAGGAGAGCAAGTAGCTTAGTCAGGAAGTGTTTAGGTTTTTTAGTACTTTTGTCATAGTTCGAACAACCTTAAGTTTATTGTGTTCAAAGTAACCTGTCCGGTCCAAGTGACCTGTTCGATCCATGTCCATGTAACCTGTCCGGTATTCGGGGAGACTAGACCGATTTGCCCTGTCCGGGGAGCATGCTGAATTTGGACTCATCAGGAGCCCCTTTTTTAGGTGTTTGAGCAAGTATTCTTGTCAAAGAACTGAAAAACAGTGCGATGTCTGAAGTGGTTCTCAACCCGGACAGAACTATGGGTATACCCGGACAGGTTAAGCTTTACGAATTCAAAACGGTTTTTGCCAGAGTTAGTGGGACACGTGTCGCTCTCTGATTGGCCACTCCAGCCGTTTTTTCACCTTGAATTTCGCACCACCTTCTCCAACAAGTAACCTCTTTAATTACAAATAGTGACATCAGCGCCGTCTTTTAATCATTGCCAAACTTTTCGAATTCTCCTAGGAATCAACTCCTTTTCTCAGTTTCACTATAAATTCAAACTCATTTTCCACTGTTTTACCATCTCTTTCACATTTACTCTGCAAATTTACTCAGAGCTTTCTCTCTCTAAAGCAAAATGTTTCCTTGGCAGTTTATGTTTACAGCAAGAACAACATTGATCAAAGGTGGTTGGCTCAACCTTTCGGAGTTAGAGAAAGCGCAAAAGGTCGAGAAGGAAAGACGAATAGCAGCAGGGCTACCATCATCACCTGTTGAGAGACCAGTTGCTTCTGTTACAGAGTCAGATCGAGGCTCGTCCTCCTCAAAAGGTACTAAGCCCAAAAAACTCTTTCAATCCACCCTCTCACCCATAGTCTCTGGTTCCTCAGTCCAGGAGTCAATACCTGCTGTTGAGCCAGGAGTTACTGTTACAAGCGTTAGGAAACCTTCTCCTTTTATAGCTATGGGATCTGACTCTGATCACTCTCCGGAGAAACTAGTTATTAAGAGGCCAAGCCGGTTAGTTAAGGGACTAGCCTCCAAGAATACTCCCTCCAAATCGGGGGCGAAAAACAGTGGTTCTGGGTCTGGAGTGCCCATTAGAGCTCCCCGGGAGAGGCTATCTGGTCCGGAGGCCAGCAGCCCGGTACCTCCAAGAGAGACTTCTGCCTCCGAGCCCCAACCTGAGGTGAGAAGTCATAAAAACACAGAAGGCCAGCAGTCCGGAAGCCAAGTTGAGCCAAGCTTTAACCCTCCCCGGACCTCTACCACAGACATTCCCCCAACAATTATGGAGGAGAGGATGGAGAACTCTGCTGAAGAGGTCCCTTTCGAGTCTGAGTCCTCCGGCCAGACTGAAAATGCTGCTGCTGTTGCCAAAAAAGGCAAGGAAAATCTATACTTGAGGCATCCGGACCTGCCGGAGGGCCTTGAGGGGAAAGTGGGGCCATGCTTTCACAAAGTTGAGCTCAATTACCTCTTGGCCTTGCAGAAGACCAAGTATGCATTCATCCATACTTCTGACCTGGGTCGAATGCGCACAAAATGGGGGATCCCAGAAAATGTGAAGATAAGGATCCCCATTGATCCGGAGACCCCTATGGACTGTAAGCGAAATGAAATAGTCTTCTTTACAGAGCTATTTAATTGGGGACTCAGGTTTCCACTGGACCCGGAGATCGTTCGATACTTCCACCTGGTCAAGCTCTGCCCGAGCCAGCTGAGCCCCAATGGCATCTAGGTTGTCTGGGATCCCTCTTCCTATGGAAGAGTTCGCAGCAGTAGCCAACCTTTGCAAGCATCACCAATTCCCCTTCTACCATTTCAATATGGGGAACGATCTCAAGGCTGTTGATGATCTCTTGGAGTCAGAGAGCAAATGGAGGAGCCAATTTTTATTTGTCAGTGGCGCATGGGAAAATGGCAAGAAAATCAAGGCCGGAGAGAACCCAAGCCTCCTCAGGAGTAGGTGGAGGAGTGACCATAAGTTTCTTACTTTAAATCTCTGTCCGTTCCTTTTTTTTAAAGTTAGTTTAAATTAACCAGTCTCTCTTTTGTTCTAACAGAGCTGCCAAAGGAGTTCGGGGATTATTTGAAGGTCGGACAGGTTACCTGTGGCAAAATCAATGCTTGGGCCGCAGAGAACTGGGAGAATCGATTCCACAAAGCCTTCACCCCTGGAAATCTAGCAAGGTCTCACCTGTGGAACACCACAGGTCGGAGAGACCTAACTTGGGAGGAGCTCAGCACCCAGCCTCCAAAAGACATTATGCTGAGAAGGTCCCACGAGTTAGATGAGACACTCTACCTGCCTGCCCGGGCTAAAGCCCCAAGCAAAATGAAAGGCAGGAGAAAAGGCAAAAAGGTGGCGAGCGATGCTGAGAAGGATGCCCCAACAGACCCGGAGGGGCCGGCCCAAGTTCAAATCGATGCAGCTCTCTTGCAAGTGGTAGAGCAAGAGACCGAAAGGCAGGAAGTAGACCTCCCAAAACCTCCAAGCGCTCCCAAGAGGACTCGCAAGCAAGTAGGTGAAGGCACTGACCGGGAAGCCAAGAAGAAAAAGACTTCCCAAGGAGATGAGCTCGCTCTCCGGGATCCGGAGCCTTCATTCCCCACTGACCCCTCTGACCCAACACTGGCCGAAGAGATCCCAAGGGAATTTCATACCGATGAGGTAGAGGGGGGAGATCTCAACCTCGATGGAGTGGACATCACTGGTCTAGATGGACTTGGTGAGTATTTCCTTGGCCTCCCCAGAGATGAATTCGTAGGGCCCTACGTTCCTCCAAGCAGCTCTACTACGGTTAATTTCAACGGCAAGATTTTTATGGTTTCTAGTGAAAGGGACACTATAGCCCATTCCTTGCTTAGTAATGTGCAGCCAGTTCTTACATTGGAGAGACAAGTCCGGAGTCAAGCAGACACCATCAAAGACCTCAAGTCTGAGAAGGAAAAGCTGTCCGAAGACCTCCGCACTACTACTACCAATGCTGATTTGCTTAAGGAAGCAAATGAGGAGCTGAAGAGGAATCAAGATGAAAACAACAAAAAAGTTGCCACCCTAGAAGAAACCATAAAAGATCTTCAGGAGAAGCTGTCCGGTATGGAGAAGGACCTTACTGCCTCGAGGGGAGAAACTACTGCAAAGGAGAAGATTATCACCAACTTGACTACTGACAAGATTTCTCTAGAAAATGCAGTGACCCAGGCTGCTGAGGAGAAAAATGCTTTGTTAAGGGACCAAGAGGCCACAATCAATGCCAAGATCAACGCCTATGCCAGGGAGATGATTAAAAACGAAGAGTTAATGATCCAAAGGGTAAAGTCTGATATGGTTCTCTTTTTTCATGAAAAATTTCCGAAGAGGACCCTGGGGGACTTATGGCTCTATGTGGATGACGATGACCTTCCATATTATACAATGGTCGAGGAGGATAGAATTCCCAATGAGTCTTCATCTGATGATGAAGAGAGGACCGGAGAGAGCCCTGGTGAAGAGGAGAATGATCCTAAGGGCAAGAAAGTAGTCGAAGGGGGGAGCGACTCTAAGGGTAAGAAAGCAGATGAAGGGGAGCTATCTTCAAAGGCTCAATCTTAATTTATGATTTACTTGGTTTATCTTTTATTCAAACTAAATTCCTTGGAAGGCCAAGGCACTCTTTTTGTTGTGGTGTCCGGTATTTGTTCGGATAGGTTTTTTGTGCTGTATCATGACTTACTCGAAAATCCTTGGAAGGCCAAGGCAATTTTAAGTTGTTCAATGAATATTTCTGTTTTACACAACCATTATCTTCTTTCATTGTTTGTTTTAGTTTAGATAGCTAGAGTTTAAGTAGCTTTTAGTTATTGCATTGTGAGAGTGTTTAAATTCTCCGGCTAGAGTTTAAATAGCCCTTAGATCTTTCAGTCCGGGTAGTATAACAAGAGATAGAACTTTGAAAATACTTAGAAAATTTTGAAGAATGCATCAAATTTTATTCAACCATCCGGACATCTCACTAAAACCTCCCCGTGCCACCAGGGAGGAAAGAGTGTGCCCCCAAATATTTACATGGAAGTTCAAACAAGTAAATATTTACACAAGTATTATTCCAAGTACATCCGAAGATGCTCAATATTCCAAGGATGAGTTAGAACCCTGCCATCTTTGTCTTCCAACCAATAAGTTCCAGGCTTGATTCTTTCAACCACAATATACGGACCCTCCCAGGTAGGGGCCAGCTTTCCGAAGAGCTTTTCTTTAGTGTGTAAGAAGACCTTCCTTAATATTTTGTCCCCTGGTTGGAAATCTCTTCTTTTAACTTTAGAAGCAAACCTGCTTCTCATCAAGCCCTGATAGTGTGCCACTCTAAGGCGAGCTTTAACCCGTCTTTCTTCTATCAAATCAAGTTGATTTCTGATGCCCATCTCATTAGCGTGTCCGAAGAAGTTGTGAACACGAAAGGAAGGGAGTGTCTTCTCTATGGGGGCTACTGCATCCATTCCATAGACCAAGGCGAAGGGTGATTCTTGTGTTGCAGCCCCAGGTGTTGTCCGGTAGGCCCACAAGACTTCTTGTAAATAACTAGGCCACTTCCCAGCAGCCCCTTCCAGATTCTTCCTTAAACCGGACAGTATAGTCCTATTAGCCACTTCAACTTGCCCATTAGCTTGTGGGTGGAAAGGTGAAGAAAAACAATGCTGTATACCCCTTGAGGCACAGAAGCTTTCCATTTCTCTATTGTCAAACTGTGGCCCATTTTCTGTTGTTATTTTCTGTGGGACACCAAATCTGCAACATATGTTGGATATAATGAATTTTATAACAGCTTTTGATGTTGTCCCTGCCAGGGGAGCTGCTTCTATCCACTTTGAGAAGTAGTCAATGGCCAAAATTATAGTTTTACGCCCTCCGGACGCCACAGGGAGAGGCCCTACCAAGTCCAACCCCCATCGAGCAAAAGGGATGGGCTCAGAGATTGACTCCAAAGGAATGGCTGGTACATGAATTTCATTGTTGTACCTCTGGCATGGGTCACACCTTCTCACCAACTCCTTAGCATCTTTCATGATTGATGGCCAATAGTATCCGGAGAGTAATACTCTTCTTGTTAAAGCTCTAAATCCACAATGGGTTGATCCCTCACCATCATGTAACTCGGAGAGGACTACTTGTGATTCATCATCCCCCAAACAACGCATGAGAAGTTTACTATAGGATTTTTTGTACAACACTTCTCTCAATATAATGAAACCACGAGCCTTGTGTTTCAATGTTCTGGCTTGTGACTTATCTGAAGGCACAATACCATCGGACAGATATTGTATGAGAGGAGATCTCCAATCTTGAGGCTGTTTTACTTGTATTTCAAAAACTTCCTCTTCTTCACCCTTACTAAGTTGAATAGAAGGGCTTTCAAGCACATGGATCCAGGGGTAAGACTCCTTATATGCTATTGTTGCCAATGAGTCTGCTAGCTTATTTTCTGCCCGGGGAATGTGTTCGTAGACAACAGCTTTAAATTTTAGTGCTTCATTCTTGACGAGGAGTAAATATTTCATTAGTTGCTCCTTTCTAGCCTCAGATTGGCCTAAGGCATGGTGGATAAGCAATTGGGAGTCACTTAGCAGTTTGACCCTCTTAGCCCCACAGATGTAGGTTAACTTTAACCCAATTATAGCTGCTTCGTATTCGGACTCGTTATTAGATGCCCTGAAAGCAAAACAAATAGCCTGGTACATATTATCTCCATAAGGGGAAGTTAAACATATTCCTGCACCACATCCCATAGTGCTAGATCCACCATCTGTTCGGACGATCCAGACTTTCTTGTCTTTTGTATCAGTAGCTTGCTCCGAATCCCTATCGGAGTGGAATTCAACCAAGAAATCAGCCACAGCTTGGGCTTTTACTGCTGTCCGGGGAGCAAAGTCTATGTCGAAATCCCCTAATTCTACTGACCACTTAGTCATTCTGCTCGAAATGTCTGCTTTTTGAAGGACATTCTTTAAAGGAAAAGATGTCCGGACGATGATAGGATGAGCCTGGAAATAAGGCCTCATCTTTCTTGCAGCTATTACCAGAGCTAATGCCAACTTTTCAAGTTTCAAGTAACGTCTCTCATCATCTATCAAGCTCTTGCTGATGTAGTACACTGGGTGGGGATATCTATCGACCTCTCTTATCAGCACAACACTGATGACACAACTTGAAACTGCCAAATATACGAAGAGAGTCTCCCCATCAACTGGTTTGAACAAAGTTTTGGGGGAGGACAGGTGTTTCTTGATTTCATTGAAAGCCTCATCACACTGTGGGGTCCACTCGAAACCCTTTGCACCCTTCAAAGTTTGAAAGAAAGGAGCACACCTGTCCGAAGACCTAGAGATAAATCTGTTTAAGGCTGCTAACCTCCCCGTTAACCGCTGTACTTCTTTGACGTTTCGAGGAGGTTCCATCTGGAAAAGAGCATTCAGCTGGTCCGGATCGGGCTGTATTCCATGCTCACTTATGATATAGCCTAGAAACTTCCCGGACTGCACTCTGAAGACACATTTTTCAGGGTTTAACTTTAAATTTACTTTTACCAAGTTGGCAAAAGTTTCTTGGAGATCGGACAAGTGTAGCTGCTCATCCACACTTTTCACCATCATATTGTCAATGTATACCTCCATATTTCTTCCAATTTGATCAGCAAAGGCTTTGTTCACCAATCTCTGATAAGTAGCCCCAGCATTTTTCAACCCAAATGGCATCACCTTGTAATAATGTAGACCCCTATCAGTGACAAACATGGTATGCTCTTGATCTTTTGGATCTACTTGAATCTGATTGTACCCGGAGAAGGCATCCATAAAGGAAAGCAGCTTGTTCCCAGAAGTAGAGTCTACTAACTGATCTATCCGGGGGACCGGATACAAATCTTTTGGGCAAGCTCTATTGAGATCTGTGAAGTCAATGCACATGCGCCATTTGCCATTTTTCTTTTTTACCAGGACAGGATTGGCAGTCCACAAAGGGTATTGAGATTCTTTAATGTGCCCCATCTTTGTGAGTCTGTCAACCTCTTGTACTATGACATCAGCCTTTTATTTTGAGAAAGCTCTTCTCTTTTGAACCACTGGTGCTACATCTCTCCGGACAGCTAGGTGATGGGATATCACTTCTGATGGAACTCTAGTAACATCAGCATTGCACCAAGCAAAAACATGCTGATGGTCTTTCAAAAATTTCAACATCTCTTCTTTCAACATTGGTGGCATCTTGGACCCTATCTTGACACTCTTGCTTTCTTCCAAACAGTGCGTTTCAACCTCTTCAATTGGAATCAACACTCCAGGGGTCTCTCTGGGGTCATCAATTTCACCCTCACCCCAGGAAAGGCCCTCAAACTGCTATTGATCATTTATACTGACTGCCCCCAGCGTTCGAGGAGCCAGGGCAGTGGCATAGCATTCTCTTGTAATCTTTTGGCTGCTCCGGATAACCCCAACCTGTCCCTGGACAGCATACTTTAAGCACTGGTGGACTGTTGAAGCCACTGCATGCATCCTAGAGAGCCAAGACCTCCCCAGAATAGCATTATAGCAAGTGGGACAATCCACCACGATAAAGAGTATTCTAACCATTTTCTTGAAAGGGCCCCTGCCCAACAACACCTCCTCTTCGAATTCTCCGATCACATCGGCTGAGCTGCCTGTGAAGCCTACGATTGACCTGTCCGATTTTTGAATCACAGCTGGATTTTTAATTTTCTTGTAAGTGGTTAGGAAAAGGATATTGGTTGAGCTTTCAGTATCCACCAGAATTCGCCTTATTTCATTGCCCCCTATAGATGCTCCTATGACAACAACATCCTCATGAGGGCCAGCAATGTCCCTCAAATCATCCTCATCAAAGACAATGAAGGGGAATGAGTTTGGTGACTGATAAGATGTCATGCCTCCTTCTAGCTGGGAGGCTAAATTATGAACATGCCTCTTTCTCGAAGAAGCAGTAGGAGCTGTCATAGTGTCTCCTCCGAAAATTGTAAGTGACTCAAAGAATTTAATGAGCCCGGAGACCGACCTAGAACATTCCTCTATAGCACCCACCCTGTTTCGAGTTGGATCAGGATCCAAGTATTCAGATTCCACATCAAATCTTTCAACTATAACCATGGCCCCCTCCGGGGCAGCATTACTCGTGCCAACCCGGTGAGTGTTGTCAGGCCTGTTGCCTCCTCTTCTCTTAACGTATGCTCCCAACTTTCCCCTTTCAATCAGGTTTTGAACTTCTTGCTTCAATGCTATGCAATCATCAGTGGTATGGCCAATATCATTGTGATATTGGCAAAAGGAGTTGTTACGATGTTCTCTGGGAGACTGCAAGGTTGTTGGTCTCCGGTAATATACCTCATCTTTTGTTTTATCAAAGATAGTGGCCACACTTTCTTTTAACTCTGCGAACCATTCCGGTTGGACCCATGGCCCTCTCTTGTTTCTGGATTGTTGACTTTGAGCAGGAGCAGATGGCTGAGACTGAGCTTTTGCCCCACCATGCCCCTGTCCGGTTTCTCTTGCTTTGTTCCCGGACTGGTTTGGATTTGGAGTTGGTGCCACTGGGGTGGATCTTACCTGCCGGTGCACCGTGGTTTTCTTTGTTTCATCGACGTTTATTTGTTTGCCAACCTGATTCAACAACCCTCCCCATGTCATAGCCTTCTTTCTGGTCACCGAATCAGCCAGATTGCCTGGGTTCAAACCTTGCCTTATGGATGCTATTGCCACCTGTTCGAAGCAATCAGCCAACCCATTCTTTGTGTTCACAAAACGGCTTATGTACTCTTTCAAGGATTCATTTGGCTCCTAGGCACAATGTATTATGGTGTCTATATTGCCCTTCAACTCCTTACTCCCTACGAACTGCCTTCGAAAGGCCACCCAAAACGTGTCGAAATCTTTAATACAACCCTGAGGCAGGCTGTTGTACCATTTCAGAGCACTCCCCATGAATGACTGGGAGAATACCCTACAAAGTAGTTTATCATCGTCATCAAAGTTCATCATGAAGTTCTTGAGTATTTCTTAACCTGCTTTTGCTTTTTCCTGGTTCGACCCTCATCGCTGCTAGAGGACAAGGATTTTTTATTTCCCTCGCTGTCCGAAGAGCTACCTGAAGATTCTGAGCTCGAGTCAGAACTCTCCACAGGCTTGGACCGGTGAGACTTTTTGGAACTAGCATGAGTTTTTTTTGTGCTCACATGAGTTTTAGAAGCCTCATGCTCTCTGGGTTATCGGTATGATAAGCAACCGATGCTTTGGATTTTTCTTTCACGCCCATCTTGGCCTTCTCAACCCTCAGAGCTTCTATTTCACACTTTAGCCTGACACGCTCTTCGATAGTGTACTCATCATTCTCTCCCACCACTTCGAGCAAAACTGGTGGCAGCTCAGGATTGTCCGGATTCATTCGGACATATTTTCTTTTCTGGTTTTGAATGCTTGATTCAGGCACCTTTCTCCTCCCACTGTGGTCGCCAATTTGGTGTGGATAATAATTGATTGAGGGTAGGCTGGTAATTTCGAGTGGAGTTTTAAGGTGGTGTGTGGGTGTTTAACGGTGGTGTGTGGGTGTTTAACGGTGGGAGTAGAGAGTAGAGAGATGATTAAGAAGCTTGGTAGCAGTTAATTCTCATTACCCATAGTTAATGCAGGTGGTTGGGTATTTATAGTGTGATGTTTGGGCCCTTATGGGCTGTCGGGTCAAGTTTAAAGGACCCGGGTCATGTTGAAAGACCCATGAGTTCTAAGCAGGAGAGCAAGTAGCTTAGTCAGGAAGTGTTTAGGTTTTTTAGTACTTTTGTCATAGTTCGAACAGCCTTAAGTTTATTGTGTTCAAAGTAACATGTCCGGTCCAAGTGACCTGTTCGATCCATGTCCATGTAACCTGTCCGGTATTCGGGGAGACTAGACCGATTTGCCCTGTCCGGGGAGCATGCTGAATTCGGACTCATCAAAATTAAGAGTATAAATACCTCAATCACTCTCATTAACGAGGGTGATCAACATTTAATACAAGCAGACTGCTTAATTATCTCACTACTCTCCACACTAAACACTAAATACTTTAAACTTCCTAAAACACTTTACCAAACTACCCCAACCCAAAATAAACCAAACCAAAATTGAATTAATGTTACTTGACATATAAACGTTGTAGATCAATTAGTTCAAATTATGCCATATTTAACTCATGTTTTTTTCTAAATGTTTAATGATTAATTACATATATTATATTTTATAACTTAATTATACTACTCTATACAAATTAATTATATTATATTTTTAAATAGAATATAACATATTTAGTAAATTGTATATCAACACGTAAATCTCAAAAAATTATATAGAATAAAAAATCATTCGTAACTGACTGAACAAAAAAAATCACAAAACTTAAATTGTTAAACATAATTATATAAAAAAATTAATCAAATTTTATTCAATTTAGTATATATTTTTCAACCACCAAATATTAGTTTATGTGATTTTTAAGTTAACTTAATGTTACCTGATAACTAAAATGAGTTGTAGATCTATTAATTCAAATTAGACATATTTAACTCATTTCTTTTTAAAGTGTTTAATGTTTAATTACATATACTATATTTTTAACTTAATTATACTATACAAATTAATTATATTATACAACATAAATTTATTATAAAATATTTTGTAAATTGTATACCAACACGTAAATCTAAAAAATTATATGGAATACAAAAAATTCATTCAGGTAACCGAGCGAAAAGTTATGGCTCCCAAAATTTTCAGCATATACTACTTGTATTTTACGAAACACTAATATATCGTAATTTAAAAGTGCACAACTTACCATGTTTCACAACTTAAATATATCATATTTTGTAACTTAATCATACTATATTTTGCAAATTAATTATACCATATTTTACAATTTGTATACCAACATTTAGATTAAAAAATATAAGGTGAAATAAATAATAAAAACTCATTCGGAGAGTCGACCGTAAAGTTATGCCTATCGATTTTTTTAGGACATATTACTTGTAATTTATGAAACACCACGATTCAACATGTCATTTTTCGCAATAAAAAATTGCACAACTTAACATGTTTCATAACTTAATTCTATCATTTTTTGGAAATTAATTATAACATATTTTTTAATTTAATTATATCATGTTTTGCAAATTAATTATACTATATTTCGCAATTTGTATACTAGAATGTAGATCTAAAATGGATGAAAAAAATCCTAATACAGACAACTAAACGCAAAGTTATGGTCACTCAAGGTTTTCAGTATATAAAATTCAACATATCATGTTTCGTAATCTCACACTAACATGGTATATTTAAGTTGCAAAATGTGATATATTTAATTTCACACTGTGCAAATTAAATAAATCACATTTTGCAACTTAAATGTACAATGTTCACAACTTAAAATATTTATGTTTCGTAACATATTTATACCATGTTTCGCAAACACGAGTAGCATGTGCTGAAAACTTTGAGAACTTTGAGATCGTTTGTCCAGATGATTGTTTTTTGTATTTCACTTAGTTTTTCGATATCGACGAACTAGTGTACAAGTTTGAAACATAATATAATTAATTTATGAAATATTATATAATTAATTGAAAAAATATTTTATATTTAAGTTTTGAAAGTGAAACATGGTAAGTTTTGCAATTCGATTTGCGAAACATATCGTGCTAAATCTTGGTGTTTTGCAAAACGCAAATAACACATCCTTTAAATATTGGAAGATCATAACTTTGTGTCTGGTAGTCCAAATGGCGTTTTCTTTGTTATTTTATCTACCAAATGGCGTTTTCTTTGTTATTTTATCTACCAAATGACGTTTTCTTTGTTATTTTATCTAGATTTTTGAGATCTACACGACCACATACAATTTGGGAAAGATGATATAATTAATTGTAAAGATATAATTAAGTTATGAACTCTCGTATATTTAATTAAAGAAGTATTCATTACTCGATGTCGAATTTTGTCATGTTCTCCGCCAAACTCTTGACGAAGAACACGAATTGGATTGATTATGGTCGATTCCTTCTGATTGAATGGCCTGAATCCATCGTATATAGGGTTCAAAATCCATTTCTAGCACCAAACAACATAATGTACCTTAAAACCTACCAAAAAACAAATCCAATGAAAGGCATCTTCCTTATGTTTAAGTAAATAGACATAAGTAAATCTAGAATATACATCAATACAATCTATAAAGTATCTCTTATCCCTATGTGTCAATATACTATTTAACTCACATATGTCGGTGCATATTAAGTTTTACAAATTCGTGCATAATTCTACAGATTTGTAAGGCTTTTAATCATCTTTAAATCTACACACAACTCGCAATTTTCATATGGAGTTATATCACATTTTATAAGTTAAATTTTACAATTCTATTTATCATACAAGTTCTATTTGAGCAAGACTACTATGCCATAATAAAAATTCATTACGAGAGTAAGAGTAATTTTTTTTTATAATTTATTAATAATAACTTCACGAGTATATAGTTTCTCCATGTTGCTACAATAGTGTTATTTTCCAATAAAAGTTCCACCCTTAGAGAAAACAAGGTTACCGGATTACCCCCAAGGGGATAGCCGATTTGGTTGAGTATGGTATGCTTGTGACCAAAGGTCATGAGTTCGAGTCCCTCTACATACGCTTTCTCGGCTGAGCCTGTCACCTTGTGTGGTTTACCTTCTAGCGTTGGTTTGCAGGCTATTGCGTTAGACTGAGAGTTTACCCTGTGCGCATTCATTGCACTCTGAGTAGCGACTGCGGGTTCCCTCCAAAAACTAAAATTTTGTTCACTATTGGAACACATAATAATTTAGTAAGAGTAATTTAATTTATGCTTGCAAAGACCAACTTTACACTGTGTCCTATATAACCTTGGACTTATTTGTGTTTTTCATTTGCACCTCTTTTGTGATGTTACTCACTTCCATTGTTTTGAACAAAGATTTACACTTTTAGAGATATTCTTGTTCTTGTTGTCGAATAATTTTTTCCCAAATGTTTGTTTCTCTGAATTTTGCCCTATTACATTTATACTTCTAGAAGCTCCGATCTTGGATTCTTCTTCTGCATCTCTCGAACGCGATTCTTCTTCAATCCTCAAGAATTTTTGGATTTGTTCCAAACTATACTCTTTGTATTTATAAAGTATCCTTTTTTTTTATTTTTCCAAGATGAAGGAAACTTTGTTATGATTTCTCTCACTTGAAACATTTCTCGAAGTACCAGTTTTAAGGATACGAGTTTGTTTACTATGATTTGTAACTCATGAATTTTAGAGAGAAAATTTTTACCTTATAAAAACTTAAAATCAAAATATTGAGAAATTAATAATTTTGTCGTACCTTCTTCTTAGGTTTTATACTTTTCTTCAAGATCATTTCATATTTTTAATGTTGAAAGTAGCTTGTGTAGTGGTTAAAAATTCGGCCGATAAAGCATTCAAAATATATCCCCGACATAATAGGATTGTCTTCTTCCTATATGTGCATTTTAGCTTTTATTTCATATGTGTCTTTATGACTTGCTTCAGGAATTTTCTCCATGTTTGCGTACATGACATAATGAATCTTAGGCCAAGAAGAATATAATTTTGTCTTGTCATCAAGTAAAATCTGAACCATCAAACGAGTCAAGACGATCAAGATATTAACTCATCGCCTCAATTGTAGGCATGGTTGTTTCCGTTGCCATGATACTAATCATTTTTTACTTTTGAAAATAAAGATTAGAAAACAATACTTACAGTAAATTTATCTAGATATATGTTCAGTGATGCGCCGGAAAGTTGTGGAAAACTACGAAAATCCGAGACACGTATATGAATATGTTTTCTAAAAAGAATTATTCCATTTTTCTATATTGCTTAGATCTTGTTTGGAAGTTCTTTCGGGATATAAAAAACTTTTGGATTTAGATTACAAGCAACAAGAAAATATAAATCAATTAATAGTGTTTAAAATATCACAAAGAATTTTTACGTTTTTGTGACCATATTTTTTCTTCTTGAATGACTTACGTATGTATAGAAAAAATTAAAAATAATTCAAAGAGATAATATTTCATAAACATATTGGATAAGATCACATCCATCCATGACAATCAATTCCAAATAAAAACATATTCGTCAAAAAAACACAATAGTTCGTTTATGAGGACTTTGCCACAATCAACTTTGTCCTGGTTGCAGCAAAAATCGCCAGATATATTTGATACATGGACACTAAGATTGCGATCAACAAATGTTGATCGCGACCTCATGGGACAAAACCATGACAGACCTGTTCTATTTTGGTTTTGTTGCGATCAATACATTTCTTATTGCCATCAGATCAAAAAAAACTCCCCTAATGTTTTGGGATGTTTGCGCGCGGATCACACAAACAATTCTTTTGTTGCATTTAGGAATGTTCATCGCGGCAAAATTCATTTATATGTCAGGCATGTTTGTTTGCTGATTGCGCAAGCACTTCCTTTGTTGTTATTAGAAATGTTGATCACGATAAAAAAACTATGATGTCTTTGTTGTTTTTATTGGTTTTGTGTTCTATTTATTTCGATGATTGCATTTAGATCATCACGTCTAATCAATAATTTTAATATTTAGTTTATGATGATATATAATAATTAATGACAATCAATTTTTTTAAACTTTTTATTCAAACATTTTTATAAAATATATTCAAAACAACGTTTACTTTGGGTAAAAAAAAGTCACACTTTCTAATTATATCTTTCTTTATCTTCCCCTAGAAATTTATAGCTTTTAAGTTTGTTAAAAGAAGCCGTAGTTGTTAGGTAATTGTTCCTACCGTTTTTCATGCACGACATGGATAATTTCCATATCCGATCATCATCTACGTTGTTCAAGTCATAAATTCCAGGTTTGTTATTATATATTGTATCTACATTTATTGGCCGAATCATTCTTACATGAAAAGGAAGGTAAAAGTTACAAATCCAACATACTTATGACAAAATGAATATTTGAATAGCTACTGCCGGTTAACTAAGTAGGATTTTAGACAGCCCAAACTATTATGCTAATGCTACATTCATAAAAAATCAATTATTTCGACCAGATGCTTCTCCATCTTCGGTCTCATTCTTCGTCCGGCTTTACAGATGCATCCTTTCAGATATAAGAAAAAGAGATATAAAAGGTTCAATTATTTTTAAGGTCATCTTTTTAAACAGTACAGGCTTTCGAGTTTGAAGTGAGGGTACCTTTGTGCAAACATAAATGTAATGAACATCAGGGTTCTTTCCAAGTGCAATTTCGACAGAGCTTGGCCCGTCATCCAGTGGAACCGGCTTGGTTAGCTCCCATATTGGCTGTACAGAATTCCGATCCGTCAAGATTTTCTCTGTGTGAGAAACAGCCAGATTAGTTCCTCAGCAATATAGTAACATTGTCAAGCCATCATAGCTAGGGTTTGATTCGAACTGCATATCTAACTATCCGATTTCAGCTAGGCATCTGAGCTATATTTGGCCCAAATTCTGGGGGTGATTATAAAAAATTGTAATACTTTAGTTTAATACTAAACAAATAATATCAGTTTATCCTACTTTAACATTATTCGAACCTGAGTGTATACAAATTCAAACTTAATATAGAATTCGAATCGCTCACAAATACTTTGTGAGCCGTTGGAATATATTCAGGCTCAGCCCGATAACAAGTTCGAGCTCGAGCTAAAACTTATCAAACCGAGCTGAGCCCAAGCGTACTCGGACTATATTATCACTTAGCCACTTCTAATCATAATTATACTAGACCAAAATCCAAGAGGTTTGGCCACCATATTTCCTCAACTTAAAGAGGTTATAATTGACCAGCACCTTTCCTCTAATATGCAAGCTAAGAAAGACTAAGTAGCACAAAACAAAGTGTCTGATGATTGATGTCAGTTACAGAATTCGTATTTGTCGCTTAAACATTGATTTTTCCTGTTGAAAATAAGTAATGTGAATCCACGCCTGGTATGGGTTGCCTCAAATTTGATCACTCGGTTTTCTTATATTCAAAATAAAAGAGTAACGCATATGGCCCGAACTAAACTATTTCTATAGTAAATGTTAAGCATGATGCAAAGTGTGGAAAAAAGATCAGATCAAGGTGTGACAATGAATGAAATGAAACCAAAACCAAAACCCAACCTATCACATGAAGTTTTATCGTCCACGAGTATGATTCCCTCAGCAAGCGTAAACGATATACTGGAGCTCCATATGTGACCTGAATATAAGCAGCACAAGTAAAGACAAAAAACAAAGTGCCTATACCAGGTCTCAATAGCAGACCTAACTCAGGATATAGCTTTTTAATAGGAGAGACTGTCTTTCTAGGCAAATTACCAGAATATAGACTCCTTTATCCTTGAGGACCCTATAGGTTGTCATCAAGTGATCAACTGCTTCAATATAGGTGAATAGATCAAGAAAAAAAATCAAAAAGAAAAACAGCTCGAAACAATAGCACATTCTCAATTGTACGTTTGTTATACCTCCAAATTTCCTTCAGCATTTGTGTGGCGTTTTGAACTGCATCAGATCCACACTGCATACGAATATCTCACTGTAAGAAACTTTAGTACACCGGAAAATGCGAGAAAGGCTAAGAAATCAAACTCAGCTCACCAAGATAGAATCAAGAGTTCCTGAAACACCAAATACACACACGAAAGCAAATCTTTGTAAGTTATAGTCTTTAAAACTATACATATAATATAATATTTGCAGTCGATTTGTTATAAGCAAATACAAAAGAGGAATTCTCTAGAATCTTAGAAAATTGTTCTTAGGTTTTTCTACCTTTGTCCATGATTGCCTCAAAAGAATTGGATGCAAAGGGTTTCATATCTCGCACATCCATTGCAATATCTGCTCAATCGTCGAAAACAATACCATAAAATTAACCAATTTCTTATCTAGCAATGCTAATCATAAAGTTAGAAATTCACATAAATGTAGATTGGACAGAGATGAATCACCCACATTTTAGCTGAGGGCGATCGGTATACTTGCTGTTCATCATTTCGGTCACGACAGATGATATATCGATGTTAACGACATCCTCATAGCCATCATCGACCAATCCCTCGCTAAATGCTGCAATCACATGGAAATTTAATTGAGTAGTGAGTGTGATCATACATGATAATCGAGATCTGAGTAAGAATATGAGAACCTGAGTTTCCTGCACCGACGACGAGAATTCGGTTCTGGCGATGAGGGATGTAGAGGTTGAGTAAAGGAGCTAGGCAATGGTACTTCTGGTACCAATCGAAGGGTCCTGTTTCGTTCGTGTATCGGTTGTCCCAGTACCATATCTCCCCGTATGCCTGCGTCGTTGTTGGCGTAGTGGTTTCCATAGTAGTCTTCGTTCTCTTTCTCTCTAAAACTTGGTTGTTTTGGGAGGATCTTCTTCTCTGGATAGATTTGGAACGAGTTTCTATCAACTCGTTGGAAGTTAGGAAACAATGATGATACGTTATAGTTACCCGACATTTGGCATAAATTCGTTTATCTAATACGGATTGGACGTATATAATATAATTTATATTGTTCACCAATATTTTATTTTTTTTAGGTAAAGAAAACTTTTATTGATATGGAAAGAATTAGAATTTACAAAGTATAGATCCAAAATTGATAAAACAACAAAATTAAAAGAAAAGGGGCCAATAAAAGTTAAAACTTCCGCTTTGCAATTTAGAAAGAGGAATTCTTTCACTTCTCCATTCTTTCACTTCAAAAGTAAAAGACCCAAATAAAGACCATAACATCAAATCGAAACAAAACTTCACCCAGGATTCAAAATCGAAATCGACCAGAAGAATCAATCACAAAGCATTGAGGTAGACATGAGAATCAATCAATGTTGATATATTCGAGATCTAAGCTCTCCAGAGAACAATGGTCATTAAAGCATTTGGAGCTGACATATGGTTGAACTTTTGATTTTGATTGCAAATTCGAGAAATGTGTCTGAGTGACATTTTGGGATGAAGAAGCATTCTACAAGTGGAGATTAAAGAATCAATATACCAGTCATCATTTCCTTTAGCCAGGATGTTGATAAGGAGAAGACTGTCAGTTTCAATATCAACATCAGTCCAGTTATTTTGTCTGCAAATAGTAAGTCCTTCTAACAGAGCTCTGGTTTCAGCAAGCAGAGGGTTGAGCTTTCCAAATATAACTCCCGAACCAGTAATAATGGCTCCTTCCTAGTTTCTGAATAAGATCCCTCCACTAGATTCTCCTGTATGAGAGCAAGCTCCATCAACGTTCAGCTTAATCCTATCTTTCTCCGGAGGAAACCATTTAAGGTAAGTAGTATTCTTGTTTCCGTTTTCAACTGAGTTACATCCTAGAGTGATTCATGCATTAAAATCTTTAGACCAGTGTTTACTGGTCAATTTATTAGACATATCGATTCCTTTTATAACTCTAATTACCTTGTCAATAACACAGATAACAGAATCATTTGTGCTATTGAATTTCGAATTGTTTCTGTTTTTCCATATGATCCAACAGATAACTTGATGAATAATGTGAGTCATGTGAAATGTGTTTTTTGAAAACCAAAACCACATTCGAATTACATGAGTGATAATAATATGACGACCAATTTTGATTTTGAATAAGGAACTGAAGTAGTTCCAAAACTACCAGGCAAAGCTACAACTAACAAAGAGATGGTTTTTCTCTTCAAAGTTGTTGCGGAACTAACATTTGGAAACAATAATGAAGTGTCTTTAATGATCAGAAGGAATAAAGTTATTAATAAGTTTCCAGTAGAGGAAACCTCGGAATTTTGTGGATCCATATTTTCTTGAAAATGCTGGACTTGTTATGCTTGATTCTGATGATCTCCCAAGTTAGGTTGGTGTTAAAGTTATTAGTGGTAGAAAGCGCTCAGATCATTTTGTCTTCCTCATTAGGATTGATCCTGAACTTCTTGATCTGATTAATTCTATCGGATGAAAGAAAACTTTCAAGACAGTTGATGTCCAAGGTGTTGTTCTTCCAGAATGAATTAACTTTAGCTTCAAGGAACGAGCTATTAGAACAAGAGTTAGAGAGATTAGATAAAGAAGGGAAGTTATGCCAGTCTCCAAGCCAGAAATCCATATTTCCCTTTCCAAGAATCCATTTAATGTTACACTCAGCTTGATCTTTAACTCCTATAAGTCTCTTCTAAACCAAAGAACCTGAATTTTTACAGTTAGCTTTAAGAGGATGAGTATTAGGACAATAAATGCTATGAAGATTTTTTTACCAAAGACAGTTCTTTTTCCTAAAAAGAAACCAGAGCTTTTGAGAGAAGGTAAGCTGAATGTCATTCAATGATCTGATGTTTAGCCCTCCTCCTTTAAAAGGTTTACAAATAAAGCTCTAGTTAGACCAGTGGATGAACTTTTCATTGTAGTTTGATCTCCACAAAAATCTATTGAAGGTAGGTTCCAATCTTTTTATAATAGTTTTAGGGATTAGACTCTTTTGCATCCACTAGTATGTTATTGGAAGCAAAACAGAGGAAATCAAAGTCATTTTTCCACCATATGACATATGATTAGAGTCTCAATCATTAATCTTGTCATTTACTTTATCTAAGATAGGATTGAATTTCTTCCCTTTGTTATTTCCACATAGGGTGATCCCCAGTTAGCTTGAAAGAAGGTTGTCCAATGAGTATCCAGTCAAAAACTTCAGACTATTAATCCTGGAATGGTTCATTCTCGATGAGGTAACCAGCTTTGTCTTTTCCTTATTGATTGTTTGACCAAAAACTGATTGATATTTGTCTAGCAGCCTGCTTAACTTGTCTATAGAGTAGCTCAAGACATTAGTAAACACTAATATATCATCAACAAACACAAGATATGGGACTATCAGGTTTGTTCTCGAAGCATAATGCATACTATTATTGGTTTTAAAAATATTATAAACCCCTCTTATTAACACTTCCTCAACAATAATGAAGAGGCTAGGAGATAATGGTTCTCCTTGCCTCAATCGTTTCTTCTGATGGAAGTAGCCAACCAAAAACTTATTAATAAGGATATAAGTATTAACTCCATAAATCATCTTCTTAATTGGACTAATGAAGTTTTCAGAAAACCCAAATTTGGATAAAATTTTAAAAACAAAGGAGTGAGCCATTCTATCGAAGGCTTTTGACATATCAAATTGAATCATAATATTTCCTCTTTTGGGTTTTCTATTAATATCATGGATCAATTATTTGGCAATCAAAATGTTTTCGCGAATACGCTTACCTTTAACAAAATCTCCTGATAATTGGAGATAATGTTGGGCAAAATATTGGCTAATCCAGAGTTAATCAGATTAGAAAGGATCCTATTAAACATAGAACACAAATTTATGAGTCTGTAGTACTGCCAACTAGTAAGGTTTGCAGTTATAGGGACAAGGCAAATCCTAGTAGCAAAAACACCAGAGGGGATGTTGCTATCAAGAAGATAGGACTTAAGGCAGTGGAAAGATCTATATTGATAACATTCTAACAGGTTTTGAAAAAATGGATATTAAATCCATTAATGCCAGCAACACTGTCATTACTGAGGTTGTTTATGATGCTCCATATTTCATCCTTGTTAGTAGGCTTAAGAAGCGCATCATTATCATCATTAGTAACAAGCCTGGAAATGTTATCCAGTATAGGATCCTACATCATTTTATTCTCATCTTCCTGGTTAATGTAAGAATTAAATGCAAGGTGGTTTTTGAAAACATTTCAGTAGGTTCACCAATTTCATCAAGATTATAAATCTAGTTACTACCCTCTTTGATACCCTTTATCACATTCTTTCTTCTTTTCTTGTTGATATAAGCATGATAGAGCTTGTGTTACCATCACCATCTTTTAGCCAACTATTATAGCACTTTTGTCTCCAATAGTATTCCTCATTTCTAAAGGCTTTAATGTGAAGATTGTTAGATTCAGATAGAGCAGCTTTAGCGGTATGATTATTGGTCGTGTAGTGAAGGATTTCCAGCCTTTTAACTTCATCACCAATAGCTTCAGCATTGTTGAAAATATTTCCAAAATGCTTGATGTTCCGCTCCTTTAAACATGCATTAAGTCTTCTAAGCTTATACCAAAAAAATTGATTGTTGTCTTTATTAATCCTTAAGATCCAATTCTGTTCAACAACACTTAAGAAAATTTTATCATTAGTCCAGGCATTTATGAATTTGAAACTTTTCTTAAATTGAGTTTGAGAGTTTATAGGAGAAGTAATAAAGAGAGGGGCATGGTCAGAACAAGTTCTGACCATGTGCTGAACCTGAATCCCATTTAGATTAGAGAACCATCTATCATTCACCATAGTTCTGCCAAGTCTTTTCCAGCGAGAGCCTCTGTTCCAAGTGTATCTTGAACTCACAAACCCAGCATCTTCAAGGGTACAGAACCTAATGATATCATTTAAATTATCAATACTGTTTTGATCATTAGTAGTACAGCCAATTTGGTCTTCTGAGGTAGTGATAGCATTGTAATGACCAGTTGTAAGCCAAGCTTTATCATTTGTAGCCAGAGTTTTCATCCTATCCCAAAGACCAATCCTTTGCTCCTTCTGATTTTTAGCATAAACAGGAGTGAACAGAAAACTATCCTCAAGACCAGGATAATGCACCTCCATGTGAATGAATTGATCATGGTCTTCCACAATATCGATAGTAACATCATCAAACCAGAACACCCAAATTTTGTTAGACCTATTAAAAATGAAGTTCTAAAAACCCAAAATATTAGTAATACTATCAATCTTCTCAGCATTAGACATAAGCTCTTGAATAGCCAAAATCTTGATATTTTCAGTATGAATCATAAAATAAAGCCTTCTCAAAGTGGGCTTGTTATTAATACCTCTTGCATTCAACTAATTATCCTTATCATTATCAGATATGGATTTTTGTTGCTATTTGTTCCCATTTTTCTTTAAGGAATTAATAGCCAGTTTGTTGTTTTTCCTGTCTTTCATTGCAGATTTCAATTTCCTGCTGATGATGGTGTTGAAGTCTTGTTCATACTGGGGATTTCTTTTAGTTGGAGAAACAATATTACTGCCTATGTTGTCACATTCAGGATTTATGGAGTTATCATAATCCTTTAGACTGGTTTGATTGTAAACATTGTCTGACTTTTGCAAAGCTTTAATTATTTCCAAGTTATTATTTTCTATACTAGATACAATCTCATCGTTTTCAGAGTAGTTTTGGACTTTGTGGCTTAGGCTTTGAGATTTTTTATCCTAATGGGATTGGATATCACTGACTTCTATATTTCTGTCTTTGTCTTTTTGAGTGACAATGGATTTGATTTTTCTTCTGTAGACTATGCTGAAACTTTGAGTTTGTTGACTTGATGTATTTTTCCTTTCCTGCTGAATAAGATTCACAATCTAGTTTTCACTATTTTGATTTTCAATTTTTTAATTAGGCTCTTCTATCAGATATTCCTTCTTGTCTTATTTCCTCTCTTCTTTGGCATCATTCCCTTTCTATTTCTTGCAATCAGTTTCTGAGTGTCTTATATGGAAGCATGAATGCCAATAAGCATGAACATTTTTGTAACTTATTGTAATCCAGCATCCATCATTAGAGCCAAAACCAATCCACATTTTATGTTTTAAATTTCTTGAAATGTCTATTTTAATATGAGCATAACATGCAGTACTGTAGGCTCTGTTGATTTCATGAACAATGATTTTGAAAGGGGTTCCTATGGTTGATGCAAGATCATTTATGACAGAGTGATTATAAAGAAACTCAGGGTTTCTTTCAAATCTGACCCAGATCAGCGATCGTGGATTTTCATATTTCTTGTTAAAGTCAGGGCTCCATCTAAACAATATCATTGTCGATTCATTAACATTCCAAACATTCATGGACCATATGTGACTAGCATCATTCTTCAGGCTGAATTCCATAAAAATGTGGGAGCATCCAAAATCTCAAAATTGTATGACCCTTTGAACTTTAATGAATTTAAGAATCCATTCATTACCGATCTTTTAGGATTCCATTGCTGAATTTACCCACAAGATTAATTTTAGATTGTTGAAACAATAAATCTTTAACTTTTTCAATATATTGAACAGAATAGTGATCATCATCTTCCTTTATGAATTCTGGTTCAATATCGACATCAAGGGCTCTGTTTCTTGGTTTTACTGCATCAACAAAGGTTTTCTTGATTTGAAATTGTAGAGGATAGTTTTCGATAAGTTTTTTGTGAGAAAAGTAGGATATTCTTCCATGACATAATCGAATTTGTTGTTGGAATCCATGATAAGCAATCACACAAGCAAAGAAAAGCTCAGAGGTAGAGCAAGAGCACTAAAACAGAGTATTGAAGACTATAGGGAGTTCTTGGAGCCATCATTACTCATTTCTATTATATTCTAAACTTTAAGTTGTTGGTTTGTATGGAAAAGGCATTTGCCAGAGAACCTTATTTTTTCTAATTTTTTACATAACCATTTTCATTGTTTTCTAATATAATACGGACAAAAATGTCCATAAATATCTTGTCAAGTATGTAATTGATAGTTTCATGATGTACCTCAATTTAGATTTGGACAAAAATATCTTCAAATGTATAAATAGGCTCAATTAGATTGAAATCCACTTTTTTTTCTCTTCCCTCTTAAATTTCATAATCCTATTTTTGAAGAGAGAGACAAAACCTAATACTACAGACCCGTAAACCCACGTCTGAAATAGAACTCTTATTTACCTGACTTGAAACCATCGACGACCATTTGTTAGTCCAGTCACCACCGATTACGGTAACTGACGCCAATTTCGACGTCGGAAAAGTGTTTTTTTTTGGAGGTCGAGTGACTAAATGTTCAGAGAAGCAGAGGTAAAGTGGTTACGTTGTTGGAGGTTTTTCCCTAACATCGACAGTGAACTAGAGGTAATTTTTTAAAACTAAATAACGATATCGATGTTATTGTTCATGATAGACGGTGTATGGGTTTAAACCGACGTCCATAGAGAAGCACAGTTTGTATGTTGATTTGTTTTTTCCGATTTCATCTAGTACAATTCATGGGTTGGCTATGAACTTAATTTCTGAGCTTGTTTTTATATATCTGGGTGTTGATGGTTGTACTTGTTTCATCGATATTAGTTTTTGTTTCCTAATATTGGTTCAATGTCGATGTTTTGTAAGTCTGGTTAGGGAATTCTTGAGTGGGTATTGAAACCATAGGTAAAGGTTGGTTCTCGGTTGTTAGTTTTATTTGGATGGTGATACTTGTTTCGTGGCTGTTAGTTTCAATTATGTAGGTAGATGATGCTAGATTAGTTTTACAGTTATAGGTAGAGGATGCTAGATTAGTTTTAAATCTTTAGGTAGAGGATGCTAGATTAGTTTTAAAACATTGCTAGATAAGACCATAAATGGTAATGCTAGATTGGTTTTGTCATGCTAGATTGTGAGTAAATGATGGATAGTTGTAAAATATTGCTAGATTAGACCATAGATGATAATGCTAGATTGGTTTTGCCATTCTAGATTGTGAGTAAATGGTAGATTAGTTTTAAAACATTGTTAGATTAGACCAACATTGCTAGATATGACCATGTAATACATTGCTAGATTAGGTGTGTTAATGATAATGAGATTTTTTATGTAGCACATTGTGCTTTGTGGTTGTCTTCAGATATAGGTATATGATATTTCGATTTATGACCATGATTGCTAGATATAACCATGCTTGTAAGTTTTGCATAACATTACTAGATATAACCATGGTTGCTAGAGATGACAATGATTGCTAGATATGACATGTTTGTAACTGTTGCATAACATTTCTAGATATGACTGTGATTGCTAGATAGGACCATGCTAGATATGATATTGCGATTTATGTATCAATAGAACCATGCTAGATACTTGATCCACATGTATATTGTTATTGTGATTAGAGTATGACATGGCGATAATAGTGTCATTGCTAGTTTGCTAGATATGAACATGATTGCTAGATATGAAAATGATTGCTAGATCTGACCATGATTGTAATTGTTGCATAACATTGCTAGATATGACCATGGTTTCTAGCAATGTTATGATAACACTTTGCTAGATTGGGGTATGACATTACGATTATAATATCGTTGCTAGTTTGCTAGATTATAGTCTGTTGCATAACATTGTTAGATATGATCATGATTGATAATGCGATTTTCTATGTAACACATTGCTAGATTTCCTATATAACACATTGTTAGATTGAGTGTATTAACGATAATTTGATTTTCTATGTAAAATATTGCTGCTCTGTGGCTGGAAATACAACTTACTGACTCAAACTTGTACAATGCAAGACATAAAAATAAATGAATTCCATTTAGATGAGAAGTAACAACCAACCAATTGCGGTGTGACCGTTGTTTAAAAGCAGACATAACAGGAAGACCGGTTACGCTCCCTTTTGAATCTGCGTTTGTTGTGTAATATAAAACATGCGATTTTTGTATTATGTTGAAACCACTTGTATTGTACTTTTCTAGATAATTTCTACTTATCATGCAATTCACGTGTTATGTTTTACCCCTTATATTGTACTTTTCTAGATAAGTTTTTCTAATCATACGATTCGTTACTTAATGTATGTTATGTTTAAACCACTTGTACTTTACTTTGGTAGATAAGTTATTCTTATTATGCGATTCACGTGTATTACAATATATGATACTACTTGTTAAGTTTTGAGTCATTGCGATTGCATTTTACTTCAACATCATTGCAATTGAACTTCATAAATATGTTATCGTGATTGTAGTATGGTAAGATATCGTACGGTTGCATAAAAAAGTTTGAACCAATTTAGCATGGTTAATAATACCAAACAACTATGTGGACATACAAAAATCCTATACTATATTTACACAGAAAACGTAATAGTCGTAAACTCGTAAAACACATGTTCATTGTGTCCAAACCTACACTAATCTCGCATTTTTGTGGCCTCATTTATCTTGCTTGGAAATATAAAAAATAGCATCATTTGCAGCGACAATCGCATCCTCAACCTGTCATACTGAAAACTAAATACCATATTATATATAGTCAACCACTACCAAACCATCTATAATAATTGAATTAAATACACAACATAAAAATTTTATAACGTAACAATCAACATAAAAACATGAAACACACAACCACATTGCATCGTACAAGTTTGAATCAGTAAAGTTTTAACATATCTAGCAACGTTATGCAACATTATGATATCCAGTAGTATTATGCAACAGACTACAATCTAGCAATGTCATACCCCAATCTAGCAAAGTGTTAGTAATGTTATGCAACATACTACAATCTAACAAACTAGCAATGACATTACAATCACAATGTTATACCCCAATCTAGCAAAATATTATTATAACATTGCTAGCAACCATGGTCATATCTAGCAATGTTATGCAACATACTGAAATCTAGCAAACTAGTAATGAATTACAATCCAAATGTGATATCTAGCATGGTTTTATCTAGCAATCATGGTCATATCTAGAAATGTTATGCAACAATTACAAACATGGTCATATCTAGCCATCATTGTCATCTCTAGCAATCATGGTCATATCTAGCAATGTTATGCAAAAGTTACAAGCATGGTCATATCCAACAATCATGGTCATAAATCATAATGTCATATATTTATTCATATTGGCAACCACAAATCACCAATGTGTTACATAAAATATATCATTATCATTAACACGCCTAATCTGACAATGTGTTACATGGTCATATCTAGCAATCATGGTCAAATCTAGCAATTTTATGCAACAATTACAATCATGGTCATATCTAGCAATCATATCTTAATGTGTAGTGTAAGCATGGTCATATCTAGCAATCATGGTCATATCTAGCAATCATGGTCCTATCTAGCAATCATGGTTATATCTAGCGATCATGTTTTAAGGTGTAGTGTAATCATGGTCATATCTAACAATCATATTTTAAGATGTAGTGTAAGCATGGCCATATCTAGCAATCATATTTTAAGGTGTAGTGTAATCATGATCATATATACCAGTCATGGTCATATCTAGCAATCATGTTTTAAGGTGTAGTGTAATCATGGTCATATCTACCAATCATGGTTATATCTACTAATCATGGTAATATATAGCAAGGTTATGCAACAATTACGAATATGGTCACATCTAGCAATCATAGTCATATAATTAACACAAAAATCGCAATGTCATACAGGTAACACATAAATCGCAATGTCGTTTAACTATTCAAAACAATGTATCCTCTTCATCTGCAATCTTGCATCATGTTTCTGCATCTCTAAAAATTGTAATGAGGCTACTGGAAAATATAGAAGATGAGGAAAATATCATAAACTCAATTGTGGACAAACTTAAACTTATTTTTAAATTATAAATCAACTTAATATACATGAATTCGTGATGTTACCAATTCGGTTCAGGAAGAGAAAAAAAATGGAGAAATGGATAGTTGCTTTGGCATAATTACTGAGAAGCTTACCTTCGAAGTTACCTTCCTCATTGAAAATTGACAATGAAACAAGCTATGAACAGCATACCTTTGTCGATCGGAAAGCAGGATGTTAGAACCAGAAAGAATGATGAAGAAACAGTAGTCCCGGAGTTCTGAAAAACGTTATGAACTTACATCCGTATTCCAATAAAGGTCTGACAAAGGTTATGGGCGGTGGTTGTTACACTAATGGTTACCCGATTGATCACCGGAAGAGTGGGTTTTTCCAAAAATTAGGCTCTCTTTAGAAAATGAGAGAGAGAGAGAGAGGCGGTTGGTTAAAAATTTAAATTTGAAAATATCTCATTGGGTGAAAATGTCAGCGTTTTCTTAAAAAATGCTTTATATAGTTGGTTGAGGGTAGTTAAGGTATTAAAAAACAATGGATGTTGAATAAGGGTTATTTTAATGAGATGAGTATTAAGTAAGCATAAACTCATTTTTGGGTATTATATGACAATATGTTTGGTGAGTAGGTACTTAAGGTGTCATTTCCCTATAATCTATAATAAATAAGGAATAATATATATTTTTTGTTGTTAACTTATTATATATGATAAAGTATTTATGGATTTTGATATATTATTTATATTTTTGATGAATTCTTTTATAGATTCACGTTATAGGTAAAGACGGAAGTAGGTGGTGGATCTTCCTTTCATCAAAACCGCGATCTACATTTTAGATCATATGAATGAAATATCATAATATAGTTTCTTTTACATATGAAATATAGTTAGAAATTTCAATTATATTAAGCTCATATAAATTATTCGTTCTATGGTGGGGTACTATACTTATTGAATTGATTTAATTAATTTACATCTAAGTTAGCCATTTTGTAGTCGAGACTATAATTAGTGAACTGATTTACTCAATTTAGTCTCTGAATTATTGGTTCAGGTGTTCAGATTTGGACACAATTATTTAGAATGTCCAAATTCAATAAGGTTACCACATTTATACATTCATAACGTCTTTTCATTTAGAGGCTCAATTCATATTTAATTATAAAGGATATAATTAATCTGGTTACTTAGTGACTCGACTACATTATACAATGACCAAATATATATTTAGCATACCGATCCATAATTTTTCGAACAATTTATCACTTGGATCGTTATATGCTACTCAAGAATATATTTAATATTAATGGGTAACCTGAATCCATTGTCCATAGGTGAAGGGTATTACCTCGTATATGATCAATGAACGATAAATGACTAAAGACCTCTTTGTCGTAATGTGAATAATAAGATGCAATAATAATTACAATATTGCCATTAATCAATTACTTGGGCCAATTATGGTGTGTAGTTTAAAATTAATATGAAATGTAATTGTACATATCAACTCTTAAATAACCCTACTTTGGAGATCTAATAAAGTAACATATGTCAATAAATTTAACAAAACCATAAATTGCAATAAACCTTTATGTATATAATATGAAAAATATTAATCACATTATATTACAAAAACTCCCACTGAATCTAGAAATCCGTCAAATCAACTACATTCATCATAACAGTCTATTTTTGGAAATATTTAGGCAGTACCTTTGTAAGAGTGTCTACTATTATGGACTTTGTACTGATGTGATCCATATTTATCTAACCCCTTTAAACTCTCTCTTTAACATATAAGAACTTTATGTCTATGTGTTTGGACTTAGACGACCTCATGTTACTGTTAGAGTGCTACATTGTGGAATTATTTTTTCAATACAACTTTAAGGGAGCTTTCATCCCTTGTATAACGTGCAAAGTAATGATAAATTTTCACAGCCACAATAACTGCTTTGATGCCTAGAAGCACGTAAACAATTATGCTACCATAATGGACGATGCAATAAGTGTTTACTTTACACTTTTTCAGGATATTGCACCCTAGCTAATAAGAATATGTTACCTAAAGTGTTTACTTTACACTTTTCCAGGATATTACACCCTAGCTAATAAGAATATGTTACCTAAAGTGTTTTTTAACGTGTCCATACATCCACCAAAATCTGAGTCAGAATACCCAATGATCTCCAACCTTTTTTACTTCCTATATGTCGATATATGACATTTTGTTCCTTGCAAATATCAGTACAAACTTTAAGGGTCTGTAGTTTGCCAATTCATAAAGTTATAACACACTTTCTATATATGCCTTTTGTGATAATCTAAGAATAAAACAAGACCGATCCCAATGTATTTGGAATCCTAACACAAAACTTGTATCATAAAGATGTTTCACATAGAATTTTCCAGATATAATTTTTTTTGTTATGTCTAAAAATTTCTTATTGTTTGAGACAAGCAGTATGTCATCGATATATAATACAAGATATATAAAATTACTCTGAATAAACTTGTGATACACACAATCCTAAACTGAGTTGACCTAAAAGCCAAAAGAGACTATAACCTCAAGGAATTTATGGTACTAGTGACGAGAAACTTGTTTAAACCTATAAATGGTTTTCTTAAGGTTGCATACGAGATTATTTGACTTACATATTTTAAAGTGTTTTAGTTATACTATATAGATTGTTTTCTTAATATCACCATTGAGACACACAATTTTTACAAAACAATTTGATATCAAAGTCTACAACTTATAACATGTTTGTTCTGAAGGAATCCTTTATCGATACTAGAGATAATGTTTTTTTAAATCAATTCATTCACGCTGGGTATAACCTTTGGTTACCGTCAAAAGGTTTTTCTTTCTGAAAAAGTGTGTCTTATTTATCGTTCTTGTTCACCTTTTATAATAGTTCACGACAGTTACAACAAGTAATATTATAATATTTATTTTCCTAAAGTTATCTTAGACTATTGACTATAATTGATTACCGTAAATATTATTCTATAATGTATATTAACTAAATCTTTAGCTAAAATAAATTAGAAATTAATCTAATTGATTTCCTTTAGCAACAATATATATTAACTACATATGTGACTAAAATAAATTAGATATTAATCTAATATATTTCCTTCTCACATCCTCTCTCAAATTGATACTGGTAAATCAACCAGTAACAATTTGCCAATAAGAAATTGATGTCGCTGACGAGTCGTAGCTTTGGTGAAAATATTAGCTACTTGAAGATCAGAAGAGATGTGAGGAAGAGATATCACCCATTTTTCCAAAGTATTTCGAATCAGATGACAATCAACTTCAATATATTTGGTGCGTTCATGAAAAACAAGATTTTTGGCAATCTGAATGGCACTAGTGTTATCATCATGAAGAGGGGTATAAGTTGTTTGAGGAAAGAAAATCTCCTCAAGAAGACCGTGTAGCCATACAATTTCAGAACAAGCAGTAGACATGGCACGATACTCGGCTTCGGTAGGGGATTTAGAAACACGATCTTGTTTTTTTACACCTCCAAGAAATTATAGCATCGTCTAAAAACATACACCAACACATAGTAGATCGGCGTGTATCTGAATATCCAGCCCAATCAGCATCACTATAGGAAACAAGTTGAAGAGATGATCCAGTAGGAAAGAACAAACTACGAGTAGGCGAGCCTTGAAGATAACAAAAGATGCATCAAACTGCGACAAGGTATAAATATCGAGGAGAGAATATAAACTGGTTGACTTGACGAACAATATAGGATATACCAGGACGCGTAGTTGTCAAGTAGATAATACTCTCAACCAAGAACCGATAAAGAGTAGGATCATCTAAAAGGTTCCGTTCATTTTTCTTAAATTTTACTTTTACTTCCACATGAGTATCAACAGAAGAAGCATCCTCCAAAGCAGCCAAAGTGATAAGATTTTGAATATACTTTTGTTGGTTAAAAAAATTACCATTAGCCCGAGGATGAACTTATAATCCTAATAAGTATGTAAGTTGGCCAAGATCTTTCAGATAGAAAGTTGTACGTAACTGTTTTTGAAGCTTAGTAATCAAACTACAATCAGGTACCTGTGATGATAATATCATCCACATAAACCAAGAGAAGGGCTATACCCCATGTAGACGTGTGGAAAAATTAAGAAGAATCATACTAACTTTGGGTAAAACTAAAAGAAAGAAGTGTACGGTGCGAAACTTCGCAAACCAAGCTCGAGGCGCTTGTTTTATTACATACAAAGAATGCCTTAACTTACAGATATAATGAGGCAAAGAAGTACTCATACCAGATGGAATCTTCATGTAAATCTCTTTTTAAAGATCACCATGAAGAAAAATATTCTTAACATCCAATTGATGCGACGGCCACGATTGTGAATCAGCAATAACCAATATGCTTCGAACTGTGGTCATTTTGGCAACAGTAGAAAATGTCTCCTCATAATCAATCCAATATTCTTGTTTATTAACCAGAGCTACAAGACGAGCTTTATACCGCTCCAAAGAGCCATCATAACGTAGTATTACAGATAAAAATCACTTACTCCCAATTTGTTTAACTATAGGAGGACAATGAAATATATCCCATGTATGATTCTCCTCAAGTGCTTGAAGTTTTACTTGCATTGCGTTTTGCCAATATTCATGTTCCATGGCTTGTTTGTAGCTAGTGGGAATTGAAATACTAGATAAAGTAGTTACAAGAGATACAGGTGAATAAAAACCATACCTATCAGGGGGTCGAGAAGAACGAGTAGATCGACGAAGAGTTGTGGAATCAAGGGCAAGATCAGGTGTCGAGACAATATTAGAAGGGATCACAGAAGAAGTGGGACTAGACTCATCTGGATTACATCGTCGATACACAAAACCAGGTTTAAATATTTCTATAGATTTTAAAATATAAAAAAAACTAGGTATGAGAGATAGAAATGCATGAGGTGGATCAATATGAGATGGAAAAAAATATTGATTTTCAGAACAAATCACATTCCTAGACACTCGAAGACGACGACCATGAGGATCATAACAAACATAACTCGTATGAGGAATAACATAACAATGAAAAGCATATTTTCCAGATTGAGCAGTAAGTTTATGACGTTCGTAAGTAGGGAGATGTACAAAACAAACATATCCAAAAGTACGAAGATCGTAATATGAAAGAGAATGACCAAATAACTTAAAAAATGAGAAACGTGATTTAATGTATGAGAAGGTAAACGATTAATCAAAAAAGTTGTAGAAGTGCTTCACACAAAAAACGAGGAGGAACAGATGATTCAAGTAAAATAGTTCTTACCACATCGAGAAGGTGACGATTTTTCCTTTCAGCAACACCGTTTTGTTGTGGTGTCGAAGGACAAGAACGCTGATAGAGAATCTTTTTATTTTAAAGAAAGTTTTGAAACTCATGTGACATGTATTCATCTAGAATCAGATTGTATAAATTTTATATTGGCAGAAAATTGAGTTTCAATATGTGAAAAAAACGTTTAAAAACTGGAAAAACTTTAGTTTTAGCCCGAAGGAAGTAAACCCAAGTAAAACGACTAAAATTATAAATAAATCTAACAAAATATTTTTAGTGTGCATGAGAAACAATAGATGAAATCCTCAAAATATCACTATGAATAACATCAAAGCATTATGAAGCACGAGATGCATCATGAGGAAAAGGTAAAACTTTATTTTTACCAAGTTTGCATGATGTACAATCAAAAGAAAGATCATAAGAATAACTTGTTTTATTTCCTAATAATCCAGAATGAACCAAAGTACGAAGTACATCAGAATATGGATGACCTAGACGTGTATGCCATATTTGGTTTCGAGAACGAACAACATTACAAACAATCGTAAAAGGAAAACTAGGAATATCATTGGAAGGAGACTTATATAATGGAAATAGTCGTCATACTTTAGGACCATTCGCAATCATCTTTCCTGACACTTGATCCTGCACAACACAACCAGAACGAGAGAAAAGGACATGACAATTATTATCTACCAATTGGCCAATAGAATTAAGATTTGTTGAGATGTGAGGAGACACACAAACATTAGTGAATGTTGAAGAAAGATCATAAACACCACTAATAGGCATAGGATTACCATCAGCAATGTTAATTTTCAGATCTCCATCATAATTTCTAACATTAAACAAAGAAACAAGGGTATTGGTCATATGGTTCGAGGCTCCAGAATCAAAATACAATGGTATAAAGTAATTTTATGGATTACATAGGAGTCTAAAAGTAGAAAAAGCATAAATTATCGATTGTTGAACCATTCCAAAAGAAAAAAAATCTCACTACCTAAATGTTCGACAAAAATTCTGAAACTAAAAGCCTCAAATACTCCCAAAATTTAGAAAATCTCACCACCCAAAATACTCAAAAAACTTACCACCTAAAAACTCTACGAGAAAAAATCAATTCCGCTCTGATACCATGTCAAAAGTATTTTCTGAAAAAGTGTCTTATTTATCGTTATCGTTCACCTTTTATAATAGTTCACGACAGTTACAACAATTAATATTACAATTTTCCTAAAGTTAGGTTAGACTATTGACTATAATTGATTACGTAGATATTATTTTACAATGTAGGCTTTGAAGAGTATATCGTCCCTGGACTATTACATTTGGTGACAAATAGTCACCTGACTTTCAAAAGTCCGTTTGTAGTCCCTGGACCATCAGCTTTGGATAAAGTTAGTCCACCAGATCCTCTGATCCATGCAAACTTGCCACCTGTCACCATAATCACCAGAAGTTTGTATCACCACTAGTCCCTTAACTTTAAGTACAATTTTTCCTTTAGACTAAAAACCTTGATGGCATCGGTGTTGCTGAGGTGGCAATTTTTGTTGACGTAGCACTAATTAAATAAGGGTTAGAGTAAAACAAGACCTTCTTTTGTTATTACGAAACCTCCAAAACTAAAAACAATTCTTCAAATGAAACCTATTTAAATAATGGGATCTCTTTATAACAAAAATGGATCTTGGTTTTCTGCCCATTAAATAATTCAACCCTCTTGCTTAATTTAATAAATATTATTCAAAACCTTACAAATTTATACATACTTCTTTTTCAGAATTCTTCTTCTTCTTCTTCAGAATCCTTCCTCTTCTCTCATTTTTTTTATTTTCCTTTTATTTTATTTTTTGGTATAAAAAGCTTGTAATATTGAATTAAATAAAAGTTACAAAAGGTTCATGGGGTGGGATACCCTTTAAAATTGCAAGATCATTATAGCATACAATAGGAAAAAGAGCTAGCAAGAGGGGAAAATAGAGAAATTAGCCATGGAAGGGATATTTCGATCATTTGAATCTGTAGCGAAGATTGGAGAGGACCAGATGGGCGGTGCTAGTGAAGAGAGATAGTTTGTCATTGTAGATTCTGTTGTTCCTTTCCTTCCAGATGTAATAGATAGTGGCACAGAAAGCGGTATTTCAGTGAAGTCGACGGCTCTTATCAGAGGGGGCCCAAGAGCTTGCAGTCTCGTGCCATTGATTCCAAGATGTCGGTGTAGGGGGAAGGAGGATTCTTTGGGTTAGGATTTCCCAGATGGCGGAGGAGTAGGGGCAGAGGATTAGGAGGTGATCTAGTGTTTCTGGGGCGGTATTACAGAGGACACAGGATGCTGGGCAATCGAGGCCCCAAGAGATAATTCTGTCCCGGGTAGAAAGCTTGTTGTGGATAGCAAGCCAGGTGATGAAGGAGTATCTGGGGATAGAGAATTTATTCCAGACGAGGTTTTCCCATCTGACCTTAGAAGATGGAGGCTTGAGGGAAGAGTAGGCTCTATTGATGATAAATTCGGGTTTGGAGTTGTTTGGGATCCATATAAAAGTATCAGGGTCAGAAGAGGCGGGGGGGGGGGGAGGTCATCCAGGGCTGAAGTGATTTCTTGAAGGTGGTCACGGAGGTGGCGGTTGGGGGCTCTAGCGTGGGCGGGCCAGGACCACATCCCATTTGTACAAATGTATTTTAACGTCTTTAGGTTTCAGAGATGGGTGAGGGCTAAGATGTGAGGGCCAAATCGGTTGACAAGAGACGTAGGGAATAACCAGGGGTCATGCTAAATGGAGGTGTTGGCTCCATTTCCAATTCTTACTCGGTAGAGATTTGATGCTTTGCTTTTTAGGTTAAGGATTTTCTTCCAATTCCAGCTCTCAGAGGGTGGGAGGGGGAAAGACCAGAAGCATTTGGATTTGATTTTTTTCCGAAAGAATCCATTGAGTCCAGAGAGAGCTTTTGTTTCGAGTGAGGATGGACCAGAGAAGTTTGAGGGCAGCCGCCTCATTCCAGATTTTTAAGTCTGGAATCCCACGGCCACCCTCATCTTTGGACACGGTCAGCTTACTTCATGCTATCTTTGCTCCAGTGAATTTCATTTCTGGTCCAGACCAAAGGAAACGACGAAGCAATTGGGACAATTCGTTGAGGACACGAGCGGGGAGGATGAAGATGGAAGACCAGTAGACTTGGCTGGCGAAGAGCACCGATTTGATGAGTTGAAGACGACCCACATAGGAGAGGTGCTTGGAGGTCCAAAAGTTGATGCGGTTGGTGATGTTGTGGAAGAGAGGGCGACAATCATTGTAAGAGAGGCGCGATGATATGAGAGGAACTCCTAGGTACCTGACGGGGAGGGAGCCCTCCGTGAAGTCGAGGTAATGAAGTATGCTGTGCTTTATAGTGGGAGAGGTGCTCGAGAAAAAGATGGTGCTTTTGGCCGGATTTAGGTGAAGGCCTGATATTGCGGCAAATTCGGTGAGTCATTCCATAATTAGATTAATTAACGAGAGGTTGGCCCTGCAGAGGATCATAAGGTCGTCCGTGAAGCAAAGTTTGATTATCTTGAGCTTTTGGCACTTCCAGTGAAAGCCAAATGATGATTTTTGTCTTTTCTCTTGAAGGATTCTGGAGAGTACCTGCATGACAATAACAAAGAGATACGGGGAGAGGGGATCACTCTGACGAAGACCCTTTTTGCCACGGAAAAGGATCATCGGCTTCCCATTTATACAAACCGAGTAGGAGACAGAAGTGATACATTGGATGATCTAATTAATCATGGGCATAGGGAAACACATGGCTAAGAGGATATCCAAGATTACTTCCCATCTAATATTGTCAAAAGCTTTCATAAGGTCGATTTTGAGGGCACATCTAGGACCTTTTCGGTTTGTTTGATAGCCATACAGAAGGTTTTGGGTGAGTAAGATGTTGTCTACAATAGAGCGGCCCGGGACGAAATCAGATTGCGAGGGGTCAATGAGGGCTGGTAGGGATGGCTTAATTCTGTTAGCAATGATTTTGGAGATGATTTTGTAAATTACATTGCAACAGGAAATTGGACGGAAGTCAGAAGGGGACGAATCTGACCATGACTATCTTTAAACCTGAGATATCATCAAAAGCCCCAAACGTCAAGACAAAAAGGAAACAGGTTGAACGAACATAACAATTTTGAGAATGAACAAAAAATTTCAAAATCCAAGCGTTTCATTTCTTCTTTCCGTTCCCCTCTTTAAGATTTTCTCACCAACCAAACATATTTAAAAAAAAAGGTTTATTGCAACAACAGAAACTATGAAAACAAGGGTAGATGATAAAATTGAAGGGAAATAGCTAGCTAGATAGATTATGAATTTATGATAAAGATTTACCGACCAACGCCATGACCAAAAAAATATTTATTTTCTTCTTAATTCTTAATGTTCTCTATTGATTGGTTCTATTAAAGGAATAAGAACGAAAAAAAAGTGAGAGAAGAGGAAGGATTCTGAGGAAGAAGAAGTTCCTATAAGTTTAAAAGGTTTTGAAGATTATTTATTTAATTAAGTAAAAGTGTTTAATTATTTAATTGGTGTCATCTAAACAAAAATTGCTACTTAAGCAATACCGACGCCAACAAGAATTTTAGTCAAAGGGAAAAATCGTATCTAAAGTTAAGGGACTAGTAATGATATAAAATTCTAGTGACTATAGTTACAGGTGGCAAGTTCACATGGATCAAAGGATCTGGTGGACTAACTTTCTCCATAGCTGATAGTTTAAGAACTACGAACGAACTTTTGAAAGTCAAAGGACTATTTGTCACCAAATGTGATAGTTCATGGATGATATACTGTTCAAAGGCTTACAACATATATTAACTAAATCTTTGACTAAAATAAATTAGATATTAATCTAATTTATTTCCTTCTAACAGCTACAAAACATGTTTTATGTCTTTCCAAATTACGCACGCAATTGTTTTTTTTTTTTTGTAAATCAATTTGTAACAATTGTTTTCCCCCTCTACGTAATGGGACAAGTTCCACATTACCCATGCAATTGGTTTTTTAGATTTAACGTGCTAAATGCTTTTACCTAGTTATTTTTTAATTTCAATCCTAAAAGTTTTGAATTTATCCAGGGTCTCTTACTTCTCATCATGAGAAGGATATGAATTACCAGTGCCGATTAAATAATTTATTTGGAAACGACACACAAATATCCGTATGAATCAATTTTTTTATTTCATTCTTTCTATTTTACTAACCTTATTTGTTTTGGTCTATTTCCTCTAGAAACACTCAATACAAGTACACAAATCGGAGTAATCGATGAGACCTAATAAACCTTCAACTACAAGCTTATCCATTCTTACTTTGGATGTATAACTTAACTATGTGTGCCACACTTTACATGAGTTTATAGTTTTATTAATCGTATTCATTACAGGTTGTGCATTCATAGAAACTTTATGATCATTGACAGTATCTAATAAGGAAAGTTTATGTTCCATTGTCAAGTTACCATAACCAATAATCATAGCATTATAAGAGAGAGTGAAACAATGTCTTTCTAAAAGACAATAATAACCATACATGTCCAAAAACCGGAAAAAATGAAATTCCTTCAAAACATAGTAACATATATAACATTGTCTAAAATAATACATGTCATGTGGTAAGGTTTAAATTTAAATCATAAATTGCCAACACTTTGTACCAACTTCTGTCAGTTGTGAAGATGTACCTCTTATTCTCACTTAGCTTTTAGCTCCTTTATACACCCTGCAAAGAAATACAATCATGAGTTGTTGCAACCGTATCAATCCACCATGTATTATTTTTTACATAAATAAGATTAACTTCTTAAACAAAAAAAAAGACTCGTGATTACCTTTACTTAGCAAGTAAACTCGACGTTTCTCAACAATCCTTATTGAGATGTCCTTTTTTTGCAGAAAAAATGTATCGACCTACCATAGATTTTTAGGCTTATTTTTCTTAGTCAGACCGAAGCCCAGTCATCTGCCATCACTTTTTCGCTTTTGCCTCATCCCATTCATGGAAATAACCATTTTCACTTAGACAGTTCTCTTTTAAGATTGTCTTTCTCTTGTGAAACATGTGTAATCAATTCATTTATTGTCCATTTTCCCTACATGTAGTTTTAGGCGGACTAGAAATGCTTCTCGAGAGAGATTGAAAAATAGACCCCATCATACATTTTTAGATAAGTCTTCCTTGATTTCAAACATACATATCCCCATAATATGCTCTCTTTTTCCACTGTACCTCAAGGTAGATATCTTGTTTATGAGACGTTTCATTTCTACCTAATCATTTTGGGTGAATAATTTCTCATCTTGAGTATATAAACCATTTATTTCACATAATAATTATAGTATATAATAATTATAGTATATAAACCATTTATTTCCCAAATACATACAAAATACACCATATCTAAAGACTTATCATATGAAATAAATCAATTTTTTTTATAGTGAATAATGCTTTTCAAAAAACAAACAATAACGTGAACAGTGCATGTAAATAATGTCGTGAATTTTGATTTTTGAAATTACTATACATCGATTTTTTTCAGTCAAAACAATTTTGCAACATACTGTTGCTATCATTGGGCCAGTCGTTGCTGGTGTCGTAGTAGTGGGTTGTGGTTTCTTTGCAAATTGTGGTGTTAATTCGCATCGGTATCAGCTAGTTTGTCACAATGAACGTCCCCGAATAACCTTCGATCAATAATAACATTTGGGGTTTATGTCATTGATGGGCCGTTGGCTAGAATTGTTCTGTTAAATTAGGGTTTGGTTGATTTTAAATTCGCAAGGAAAATTTCCAACAACCAAACGATTTCTTATTTAATGGAATAAAAATCAAATCCTATCAAAACAATATATTTATTTATAAAAACTTAAACATATAAATATGATTTTTCTTATGAGAAAATTAATCAATTCACCTTTTCTCACATAAACCCTAAATCCATACCTCCTACCAAATCAATTAACAAATAACCCAATGGTATGGATTTTGTACATAAAAGCATGTTTTTTTTATTCAACGATAGATATACATATAGTTTATCCTATGAATCATAAGAAGGTTTTTCCCTCTGTACCAATTGATAGAACTTATATTGATAACCTAATATAATTATTACAAACATGAAATAATAAATAAAGTACTTTCAAATTTGTTTGTTGTTATCCATATTCTTTGTGTTAAATGCGAAGATGGTTGCAGATCTTGTTTCAGCAAAACAACAGCTTACCTTTTAAATTTAGATTGAAGGAATGTCTTAACTTAGTTTTATTTTTTTTAAACCAGGAAATGCACTATTCTATTGATGAATGAATTACATATTTAATTATATAAGAGATCTAGGCTTTAAGTCTTGGAAACTATTTCAAAATCAAAGGTCCAAACAATATGGCACAATGCTTATATTCAAGACATTTTTAATGTTTGAGGTCAGATTGAAACCCTAAATCTCTTTACCCCTATTCGACTCTCTATAACATGTCTCATCATCTCCAAATTCAATCAGTTGATATGCTAAATATTTCAACCTTCTCTGTAAAAAATATCATCCTTATGGATGATACGAATCAATAGATGTTTTGTGATACTTTAGTTCTATATTATTTAATTATTTGAAGGTATCTCTTCTTATCTGCATTCTTATTTGATTTTGCTTTAACCGTTGATAGGATCGAATTTTGTTGATAGTGGGGATTCAATTTATTTTAGAGAACATTTTAGACCTACAAGAAAAAACTATGCCATGTAAGTTGAGTGCTTGTTGACTAAGCAATATGACAGTTTCGAATGTTATTGGGTATGAGGCTCATAAGGCTCAACCATATTTACGACCCAACCCGATGGGTCCATAAACCTAAAATTTTATATAAATTGACAAAAAAACAACATTAAATGGGTTGAATGTTTCTCTTTTCACAAAATTTAATACTAGCACTTATATTATCTTTCTTCCCTCCATCACAAATTTAATACTTTGTCGAACTACTTACCAAAAATACCCTCAAACTAGATTTTACCATCACCAGATTGGCAACCACAGTGGGAGCAAAGGGTACTTGAGTATCAATATTCAAAACCTATTTAGCCTTCAGAGTTCTTTCGAGCATGGATCTAGATATGCAGATAGATCCACATCTTTACAATGAGGAAAATCAGAGGTAATGAAGAGCCTGCGAATATGTCTCATGTGAATTATAATTCCGAGGACACACTCTTAATACAAGAGGACTGTGATCAACTCAGGGCTGATGAGCCACTCAAAACCTAGAGACAGACTGAAAACAATTTGTGCAAGAATAATCTAACAAAATATTTCAAACCTGATAGGATGGATAATAACCTCAAGAAAAGTTTAAATGATAAATTATTTTGAGCCCACCAAGAATTTAACAAGGAACAACGAGCTAAATGTTGTACAAGCACATTGGATTCTATTGATGGGTCCACAATTAAGTCTAATTTAAAATTTTATTCTTCCTCTTCAAGTAGTGATCATGAACGTAAAAAGAAAAAAAATTAGTTCAGAAGCATTTAAAAATGGGTTAACTCATTGTTTCGAACAAGTGGTCATAGTCTCACTTTGACAAGAGCTGTTGGATGGAGAATTGGATTATTTGATGACTAAGAAGGAATCTTATAGATGGGGAGGGTTGTTAAATCGGGTCGAAAAATAGATTACGGTTGAGGAAACTAAGAAATCAAAGCAGCCTCAAGAGTACAAGGTTGCACCCGCAACCTCTACCCCAAAACCTAGTACTCAATAACAGACTACAGTTAATAATCGACCTATGGATTTAGGGAAAATTTCACATCGACCTAGACAGAGTCAGTATAATCAGGGTCAATAATCAAGGCCAAAGGGAAATCAATGGGTCCAATCTGAATACTATGCAAAATTGATTAAAAATATGACTACCATCTACAAAAGAACTAAGAATCATGTGAAATTTTGAAGGCTAGCTCCTATGACACTAAAGGCTATATTGCTTTGAAACAAGAAAAAAACCTCCGATTGAAAATGGGAAATTAACCACTTTTGTGAAGTCACGAGGGAAGAATACACAACCAGGAAATAGGGTACTTTCTAGTGCAAGTGGGGTTCAAAATACATCACCCAATATCCGAAAGCAAAATACCGAAATATCTAAACAAGATAGTACAATGGTGACTGTTGAATAGTTCGATGTGGATTTATAATACTTGATTCTGACCGAGATCGAAACCAAATCAATATGGTAGTAAAAATTACTAGAAGAATATATAAGTTTTGTTTATTCTTTGAGTCACTGACTATTTTGGGAGGGGATACAAAAATAGCTCCATCAAAGTCTTCACAGAAAAGACATGTAGACAGTTTGACTACACATCTTTATTAAAGTCCTTCTTCATTTATAGTAATCGATTAAGATGGCTTGGGGGAAGTGGAATGGCCCTATGAAGACGCTGTGGTAATAGAGGCATCCATTGAAGGCCCTGAGATTTAAATTTTTTTGATTGACATGGTAGTTTGACAGATTTTTTAATTATGTCCATTTACAAGCATATAAAGAATCCTTCGGTTATCCAAAGATCAAATAGAAGTATAACAGGATTTACTAACAATTCTTGCTGAGGTCATTAGGGAATTCGAAGGTGAAGCTTCGTTAGGTAAGGGACCTTTTAAAAAAATGGTTAGAGTGTCTTTGTGGTTGTGGATTGTCAGACCTCCTGCAATGAAATTTTTGGTAGGTCATGTTTGTCAAGGATGCACGTTGTTGCATCAATAGTTCGCCAATGTTTGAAGTATGCAGTTGGGACTCAAGTATGAGTGGTTCGAAGCATCCAAAAAGTGGCTAGAGAATGTTATGTTACATATCTTGCTTTTAAATCTCTGGAAAATATGATATCTAAGAAAGAATAACAATTACTAGAGTCCTCTTTGGATCCAAACAAGATAAATGATCCAAGAGAGACTCTTAGTTTTATGCTTACAATCGAATAAGTTGAAATACATAGTCTGGCAAAAAATAAAAACATTCGAATAGGAACAAAAAAACCATCATAACTGAAAAAGACGTTTCTAGGCTTCCTATTTAAACATTTACATTTATTGCTTGGTCCATTGAGGATGTGACTGGTGTGTCAGCATATACCATTTACTACAAGCTGTCTATTCATGTCGATGCAGGCACGGTAATACAAAAAATGAGCGTTTTTCTAAAGAAAAATCAGATGTGTTAGTTAAAGAAGTGGATATGTTAACAAGGTAGGAAACATACGTGAATCCCAATATCCACTTTGGAATGCAAACCCGATGTTTGTAAAAAATAAAAATGGTAAGTGGTGAATGTGCATCGATTTCACAAATCTCAACAAAGCTTGTCATAAGGATCTTTTTATCATTTTCTTGAATAGATCAGCGGGTAGATTCGACTTCAGATAATAAGTTCCTATCTTTTATGGATGCATTATCTAGGTATAATCTGATTCAGATGGATCCGAACGACCAAGATCACACCACATTCATCACGGATATGGGGCTTCATTATTATAAAGTAATGTCTTTTTGGTTGAAAAATGCTTGGGTAACTTACCAACGATTAGCCAATAAAGATTTTGGCAGTCATATCGGAAGAAATATGGAAGTATACATTGACGAAGCTTGTGAAGAAGCGAGCTTCTCCCCCCAAAAAAAATGATGGTGAAGAGTCCAAAGAAGGAGGATCATATACTTGATCTCCAAGAAACATTTTCTAATCTTGAAGCTATTAATTTGAAATTGAATATTGAGAAATGTACATTTGGGGTTCGATTTGATAAATGTTTGGGCTACATCATTAGTGATAAGGAGATTCAGGTTGACTGGTCCATAAGGTAGATAACTATCTTTGCCATGTTTACTACGTTAGTAAGATTATATTGAATGTAGAGCAGAGGTACCTCAAGTTAGAAACGCTAGCTCTAGCTTTGATAATAGCAGCCTGAAAAATGAGACCTTATTTTAAAACACATTTGATTATCGTTCAAACTTCCTTTCCTCCAAAAAATGTGTTACAAATGGTGTGAGTTATTTTGGAATGAGGGTAATTTTATCAGATGTTTTGAGGTATTTTAAGGCTATTAAATGTTTGGATGATTTGTAGTGAGAGATTTAAGCTGTCTAGTTATATTAAATATTCATTACCCTCATTAATGAAAGTGGTTGGGTATTTATACCCTTAATTATGGACCTATGGGCTTTCGTGTCAAATTATGAAATCGGGTCAAATTCAAAGACCCATTAGTTTATTAAGCAGATTGGCAATTAGCTTAGTTAAAAGGTGTTTAGTGTTTTAATACTTTTGTCCTGTCCGGACACTTCAGTGGGTAATTATTTTCTGGATTACCCCTGTCCGGTTTTCACAGTGAGTGGTGGTGAATAATTCGAGACTCATCAGTGGCCCTTTTTTTAGGTTTTGTCAAAGGTCTTTGGCAAGACCAAAAAACTCTCTTAAGCAATAAAAATATTCTCCGGACTGTTCATGTATTCAGCTCAGGGTTTATCCGGACTGAATACTTCTCAGGAATTTCAAGAGTTTTGCTCTGGATCGTGGGACACGTGTCACACTTTGATTCGTTTTACCAGCCGTTTTCTTTCTAGAACGGCGCTCCCACTAATCCCAAAAAGCAACTCCTGCATTTAATGTTTCTTACGTTAGCGCTGCCTTCAATCATTACCTTTGCCTTTTCGTTTTCTCCTAGGTATTAGTAACGTTTTTGCCTCACTAGTATAAATTACTTCCTTTTACAGTTTCACCATCTTCATCACTTTGTCATTTCTTCTTTTCAAAGCTTTTTACTTCTCCTTTTAAAATCTTTCTTGGGTAGGTTTATGTCCATAGCGAGAAACGCTCTCGTGAAAGGTGGTTAGCTAAATCTTTCAGAATTGGAAAAAGCACAAAAGGTTGAGCGAGAGACATATTGTTGCGGGTCTTCTAGTTTCTCCAATCAGTAAGCCCGACACACCGTCTTCATAAGTTGATCGAGGATCATCCTCTGCCAAAAGTGCCAAACCTAAGTGTTTGTTCCAACCAAGCCTCTTACCAATCCCGTCAAGCTCCTCGGTTCAGGAGTCTCAGCCCTCTGTTGTGCAGGAGAAAGCAATATCAAGTACAAGAAAACCCTCTACGTTCATTGTTATGGGGTCAGATATTGAGAAATCTCTAGAAAAATTTAATCTTCACCGGACAATCCGTTTAGTAAAGGGTCAAGCAACTAGCTCTCAAACCAAGTCTTCCAAGACATGGCCTTCCAAGTATGGGGCCAAAGATAAAGCCTCCGGATCAGAGGCACCTATTAGAGCCCCAAAAGATAAACCCTCCAGACCCGAGGCCACTAGAACCAGCTCTCATACTGAGCCCTCCAGAACTGAGCCTCAGCCGGACGCCAGATCCTTAAGAGAGGCTGATGCTCAACCGTCCGGACAACCTGCTGAGCCACCCACTAGCATTCTCCCATCAACAACGACTGATAAACCTTCCACAGTGATGGAAGAGGTGATGAAGGATAGTGTTAAAGATGCTCCATTCGAGACTGAAGCTTCTAGGTAGACTGGAGATGCTTCCTCTGACAAAAAAAGGAAAAGGCAATGAAAAAGTCTGCATGACCCACCCGGATCTGCCGGAGAGTCTGGAAGGCAAAGTGGGACCTTGCTTCCACAAGGTTAATGTATCTGTTGACCATGCAGAATATCAACTATGTCTATACTCACACTGCTGAGTTAGGTCGGATCCGGACCAAGTGGGGGATCCCTGAATCTGTTAAGGTGAGGATACCAATCACTCCGGAGACCCCAATGGACTGCAAGCTCAGCAAAATCGTCATCTACACCGAGTTGTTCAACTGGGGGCTCAGATTTCCGTTGGATCTAGAAATTGTCAGGTATTTCCACCTGATAAAACTCTGTTCAAGCCAGACGAGTCCCAACGTTTGGTATACTCTCATCGCCTGTATTATGGAGTCAAGGCTCTCCGGAATACCACTTCCAATGGAGCAGTTTGCTGTAGTGGCCAGCCTCTGTAAGAACCACCATATCTCATTTTACCACTTCAACATGGGAGATAACTTTAAGGTGGTGGATGACTTGCTTGAGTCAGAGAAAAATTGGAAGACCCAATTTCTATTTATCAGTGGGACATGGGAAAATGGGAGGAAAATCAAGGCTGGTGTCAATCGGAGTATGCTCACCAGTAGATGGAAAAGCTGAGGTAAATATTTTATTATGTTTGTCTTTCTTACTTTGTAAAAAAATTTGTTTCTGAATTACTTTTCTTTTTCTTTGGTTTGTGTTACCGAAGGAGTTCTTCGATTATGTGGAGGAGGGGCAGGTGACATGTGCCAAATTAAATGCTTGGGCTGCTGAATGTTGGGGAAACGCTTTCTACAACTGCTTCACCTCAGGAAACTTGTGAGGTCCCACCTCTGGAACACAACAGGTCGGAGAGACCTTACTTGGGAGGAGCTGACCACACCACCCCCTTCGGCTGTTATTCTCAAGAGAACAGAGGAGAAAGATGGCAAACTAGCCTTGCCCTCCAGAGCTAAAGCCCCAAGCAAGATGAAAGGTAAGAAGGGAAAGAAAAAACAGGTTGCAACAGAGGTTGTTCAGGGTGTTGTAGAGGATATCGCTCCGGAGACCCAAGGAGTGCAGGCCCAAGGGGGGGGATTGATGCTACTCTACTTCAAGTAGTTGAAGGCGAGAGTATTAGGGAGGTAGGTGGACCTCAAGATCTTCCAAAGCCTCATAAGAAGAACCGAAAACGGGGAGCAAGTAGTGAAAAGAGGACGACCAAGAAGAAGAAAGTCTCCCTGGGGGATGAAGTTGTCCTTCGGCCTTCAGGGTCTCTCCTTCCGGCCAACCCAACAAACCCCACCTTGGCAGAGCAAATCCCAAGTGACCTACACGCCGGAGAGGGTACCAGAGGGGATTTGGAAGGAGTAGACATCAGTGGCCTCCAAAATATTGGTCTTTATTTTGGAGAGTTTGAAAAAGATGACTTCATTGGTCCCTACCTTCCCCCAAGTTCCTCTAACATGGTGACCTTTAATGGCAAGTTTTTCACTGTTTCAGGGGAAAATAATACGGTGACTCACTCTTTGCTGGGCCATATTCAGCCAGTGCTCAACTTGGAGAGGCAAGTAATAAGTCAGTCTGCCCTCATCAATACCCTCAATGCAGATAAAGAGAGCTTATCCACTGCCTTCTTAACGCCAACCAAAGTGTTAAGGCATTGAGAAAAGAGCTCGAGGAGTTAAAGAAAGGGAAAGAAGATCTAGCAACCAAGCTGGTCACTTGGGAGATGGCTAACATAGAGCTCTAAACCAAGTGCTCTGGCTTAGAGAAAAGTCTCTCCACTTTGAAGGAAGAGGTGAAGACTAAGGATAATGTTATCCAAACCCTGTCCGGTGACAAGACTTCTCTTAAAGATGTTGTGTCCAAGGTCACCAAGGAGAAGGAAGATTTGGTGAAAGAGCAGGAAAATACGATCCAGGCCAAGGTCGATGCGTATACCAACGATGTGATAGATTCCCTAGAAAAGAGGTACGCCAAAGTTAAATCTGACATGGTCTTGCTTTTTCATCAAACATTCCCGAAGAGGACACTCGGTACTCTGTGGCAGTATGTTGAATATGAAGATATCCCATTTCACACAATGGTGGATGGTGATAAGAAAAAATATTACAGTGGTCTTGACGACACTACCGATGAGGAAGAAGGGACCAGAGAGAGTTCCAGTGACGAACCCAAAGATCCGAAGAAGAAAAAAGATGATGTAGGAACATCTAAGGGAAACTAGCTCTAAAGTTTTAACTATTTTTTGTTTTTTTTATCCTTATGAGACACTAAAGTCCTTGGATGGCCAAGGAATTTTTGTAACTGTGTCCGATTTAAGTCCGATTAAGCTTTTCCTCCTAAACTTAAAGTCCTTGGATGGCCAAGGCATTTTTTATGTTTTAATATCATTATCCGGTCTTAGCCGGGTAGTTTTACTTTGCTAAATTCTTGCTTTGTTTCATATTTTCTCAATCTTAATGGCTGGTGTTTATTTAGCCACTATTTGTTTTACAAGCATTTTAAGATGAGAGTATTTAAATTCTCTGATGACAAATGTTAAATGGTCATCATTCCACCAGATCAATCCGATCTGTCAAAGATACTTAGAAGGTTTCAAAGAAATTGTAAATCAAACCACTACGAATATTTTAAGAAGGCATCAAATTTTATTGAAAAACCCGAACACCTCATTAAAACCTCACCGCGCCACCAGGGTAGGAAAGAGTATGCCCCCTAATATTTACATGGACTTTAAACAAGTAAATATTTACACAACTTTCATTCTAAATACATCCGGAGGTGTTCAATGTTCCAAGGGTGGTTTAAGATTCTTCAATCTTTATCTTGAAACATGTATGTCCCAGGCTTAAGCTTTTCAATGACCACATATGGCCCTTGGGCACAATGGATAATAGCGTCTCCATTGCCCTTCAGCTCCTTACTTCTAACAAACTGCCTCTAGAAGGCCACCCACAACGTATCAAAGTTTCTGATGCACCCTTATGGTAGGCTATTGTGCCATTTCAGAGCACTCCCCGTAAAAGATTGAGAAAAGGCTCTGCAAAGCAACTTGTCATCATCGTCAAAGTTCATCATAAAAGTTTTAAAATATTCCAGATGATTATCTGGATCCTTGCTCCCGTCATACTTTTCCATCTTAGTATTGTCAAACCTCTTAGGAAGGTTTCTGGATAGTATCTTGGAAGACAATAGAGATTGTCTCCAATTCCGGCCACGAGTAAAGACAGTATCTTCATTAGGAGTTGAAAAGATACCTGGTTCATCATGGAAAGCAAAAGGATCTATCAACAGCTGGTCTATATGCCTCCGGCCATAGCTGTGGCTATGAGACGACCCTTTACTTAGATGCATTTACAACCTTCCATGTCTGTCCCTCTTTCTTGAATATTTTTTAACCAACTTTGTCTTTTTCTTGGACCTGCCTTCATCACTGCTGGATGACAAGGACTCCTCAAGTCCATCCTCATTCGAGGAGCCACTAGAGGATTCTGACTCCGAGCTCTCCACCGGCTTAGACCGGTGAGACTTTTTTGAGCTGATATGAGTCTTTTTAGCGCTCAAGTAAGTCCTTGCTGATGGATCATGCTCCATTGGATTGTCAGTGTGGTGAATGGCTGACACTTTTGATTTTTTTTTCAAGCCTAACTCCACCTTTTTAGCAGCTCTCAAGGCTTCTATTTCAGCTTTGAGCCTGTCTCGTTTTTCGATCGCGTACTCATCGTTTTCTCCCATCACTTCTATCAAAGGTGGTGGCACTCCTTGCTCGTCCGGATTCATCCGAACTGGTTTTTCTTGTTGGTTTTGAATGCTAGATTCAGGCACCTTCTCCTCCCACTGTGGTCGTCAATTTGGTGTGGATTATTTTGGACTGAGGGTAATTTTGTCAGATGTTTTGAGGTATTTTAAGAGTATTAAATGTTTGGATGATTTGTAGTGAGAGATTTAAGCTGGCTGGTTGTGTTAAAAGTTCATTACCCTCATTAATGAAAGTAGTTGGGTATTTATACCCTTAATTATGGACCCATGGGCTTTCGGGTCAAATTATGAAATCGGGTCTAGTTCAAAGACTCATTAGTTTATTAAGCAGATTAGCAATTAGCTTAGTCAAAAGGTATTTAGTGTTTTAATACTTTTTTCCTGTCCAGACACTTCAATGGGTAATTATTGTCCGGATTACCCCTGTCCGGTGTTCAAAGTGAGTGGTGGTGAATAATTCTGGACTCATCAACAAAAATCAGACATATTAGGTCCAATGACTAAATGGTCTGTAGAACTAGGAGATTATGATATTGAAATTGCTCATTGAATCGCAATCAAATCTCAAGTTGTGGTTGATTTCTTAGTCGAATTCCACTCGGAAATACCCTGTGAGGAATCTCAAGTTGACAAGCCTCTGAAGAAATGGGTAGTTTGAACCGATGGTAGATATTCTATGGTAAGATGTAAGGTTGGGATCTGTTTACTTTCTCCCTATGAAGATTTAATGCACCAAGTGATACGTTTTGGTTTTAAGACATCTAATAATGAAGCAGAATACGATGCAGTCATAGCAGATCTAAAGGTAGCTCAGATATGTGGTGCTAAAAGAGTCTGATTGCTGAGTGACTCACAATTAGTCATGCATCATGCACAAGGACAATCTGAAGCCAAGAAAGATCACTTGATAAAATACTTAAGGATAGTAAGAGAAGTTTCAATTATTTTTAAACATGTTAAGTACGAATATGTGCCAAGATCGGAAAATTCAATTGTTGATTCTTTGACTACTATTGCGTATTCAGAAGTATACCCTTGGATTCTTATACAAGAATATAAAAATTCAATGGCTAATTATTTGGCTATTATTGCGTATTTAGAAGTATACCTTTGAATTCTTATACAAAAATACACTTCCATCTCAATTCCCTTGAAATGGAAGTTGACACTGAAGAAAATTTCCAAATATTAGTCGTGATAAGCCAAGATGAGAAGTATGACATCCAAAATTTTATTACTTATGGGATCCTACCCGAGGACAATAGGGTAGCCAAGAAACTAAAATTCAAAGCTCATGGTTTCTTGGTATTGGACGGGGTTCTTTATGAAAAATATTTTTGTAAACCCTTATTATGTTGCCTCGGATTCAATGAATCACAAATAGAGTTGTTTGAATTACATGATGGGGAAAGATCGGCTCAATGCAAATATAGACCCCTAACGAGAAGGGTATTATTAGCAGATTATTACATGCTATCTATTATGTCATATTACAAAGAGCTAGTTAAAATATGTGATCCTTGTTAAAGATATGGAAATGCAATCCATATACCGTCAGTTCCAATAAAGTCAGTTTCTGAACCAGTTGCGTTTTATAGATGGGGTCTTGACTTGGTTAGACCCATTCTAATGGCTTTGGGGATTAATATGGGGATAATTCCCATACGAAGAGAATAGTCATTCAAAGTCGAGCAGAACAGAGTATAGTCCAAGCTGACCGGTAAGCTGAAGAGGAGTACGATCAAGTTGAATCAATAAGATGACAAGCTTTACCGATCAGGAATATTGGTTGTCCAAATTAGAAGAAGGTGCTCAGATCTTTACCGAGGACGAGCACTTGCCGAGCAGAATATATTCCGAGCATATGAGAAGTGACCAGACAATAGTTTTAATTAGTTATGCTCGGTCACTTCCATGAAAGAAGGCTATCAGGAGTCTGACCAAGAAAAAAAGGATTAGGATGACACTCGGGATGTCAAGCGAGCAGGATTCATTCGATACTAGCATAGCAGATCACCGTCAGAGCAACAGTTTAAAGCCATTACATAAGAATCATTCAAACCGTTACATAATGGCCTTAAAACCAGGTTCCATAATGTAAACGTGACAAAAACATGTAGCTAATGTAGTCAAGTAGTGGGATAATGGGGATACCTGTAAGAATCAGTATAAATAAGGGGACTGTACCCGAGGTAATGTAACCAATCTCTTCATTGGCAATACAATTCATTATCTGGCATTAAACTTTGTTATTTCACGTAACAAAATTGGCTCCGTCTGTAGGAAGCTTAACAAAGCATCAAAAAGTAAAGAAACCATGGTAATGACTAGGTCGGGATTGAGAGGGAAACCCAGAATCCGGTGAGGCAGGTGCACAGAAAAGACCTGGAACTAATAGACGAGCAAGACTAAGCACGGAGAATCTCGTTGCAGCCGCTGAACCGGATGCTACTGCCACAGCAGCAACAACGCAGCTTGTTACCGTCATTGGACCAAAGCTCAACCTTGTCGGACTCGTAACAACCATCCCCATATTGGAAGTTCTCGTCGCGAACCCAGCAGTAGCACCAACCTTCCAGCAACTGGAACAGCAACTTCAGAACCTTAATCAGGAATAGCTCAGGGTAGTGTGTGAGCGAGATGCACGAGAGCAGATGATGCATGCAACCCTAGCAGGGATAAATGATTCTCTCTGGTGAGGATAAAAGTAGCCTGAGGGTAGGCAAGCAATTTCAAGTGGAGTTTTAAGGCGGCGTGAGGGTGTTTCAGGGTGGTGTGAAGGTGTTTCAAGGTGTTTCAAGGTGGAGAGAGAATTGAGCAGCTTGGCAGCAGTAAATTTTTTGTTACCCATAGTTAATGCTGGTGGTTGGGTATTTATAGTATGTAATTTGGGCCCTTATGGGCTTTCGGGTCAAGTTTAATGGACCCGGGTCATGTTTAAAGACCCATGAGTTTTAAGCAGATGGGCAAGTAGCTTAGTCAGATAGTGTTTAGGTTTTTTAGTACTTTAGTCATAGTTCGAACTGCTTTGGGCTTGCAGTGTTCGAAGTCACCTGCCCGGTTCAAATGTCCTGTCCGAATTAAGCTCTTGGATCCTGTCCGGTTTACGGAGAGATCTACTTTGGGCTGCCCTTCCGGGGAGCACTTCGAATTCGGACTCATCACTCTCAATACGTTAACTGCTAAAACGAAAGGGGAAAGCCGAGAAAATCATCAGTCTGTACCAGATGCAAGCCACATCAACATGGGTGATCGATCGTCCAAGCCCGACAAAAAAATAAAGGGAGAGGGCGACAGTGGAAGTAGGAAGCGATCTACGAAAACTAAACTAAGAAAGGATGTTCACCGCTCGTCTCTAAGCGGGCCAGAGAAGAAGCTGACATCTATCACAATCAGGTAAGGCCTCGAATGTCGAATTATATTCTTAAAGAGTCTCATTTTGTAGAAAAACTATTTGAGGCTCAATTGCCGAGGAAATATGATCATTTCCGAATGGAAGCCTATGGTGGAACAGGAAACCCAGAAAGGCACCTTGAACAATTCCGTAATATGATGATGACGTTCAACCCCGACGATGTCATGTTATGCCGAGCATTATCGATGACCCTTAAGGGGAATGCAATGGATTGGTTTAGTAGTCTTCCCAAAGGTTTCATCCATGATTTTTCTGGTTGATGAAAGGTATTCAGGGAGCACTTTGTTGGTAACAAAGAACTAAAGCGCGAGCGTGAATCCATTATGGACCTCTACTAGAAGTGGGGAGAGTCCTTCAAAAACTATGTTAGACGTTTTGTCCACGCTATGAATCCGCCACCGGATCTGCAGGAAAATATGGTTGTGGCTTCGATTAAGAGAGGCTTGGATCGAAAAGAAGAATTGTGCGCTGACTTAATATGTTTCCCTTGTGAAGTGATGGGTGATCTCCTTGCCCGAGCAGACATCTGTATACACGTAGATGACGTTCGTAGAGGAGATTCGCCCGATCAACATGTTACTGATCTTAAAAGAGGGGCTTCTGAGCGCAGAAGGACCGACGATATCCCTCGTAGGGATACTTCCCACCGGCCTTATTACTATGAGAATCTATCCCCGAAACTTCACCCCACTAACTGAAACTATCTCGGTTATTTATGACCGAACTTAGGGAAGGACGAGGTACCAGACGCCAAGAGTAATAAGTGCGCCCAATTTTAAGCAATTGAACCTGTATTTGTGTTCATACCACGGTGACCATGGGCATCCAAATGATGAATGGTGGCAGCTAAGGGAAGAAATTCAGAGGCTGATAGACAACAGGGAGCTCGTTCAATTTATCAAACGGTAAGAACATCAGAGACGACCCTAGAATAAAGATGAATCGGAACCCACCGCCAAGGAAAAAGCCGGCAACGAGGCCCCAGATAGTAAGGGAAAACAGAAATGGTTATAAACTATAGCATGGGGTCAGTCCGATCTGACCAACGACGAGGAACTCGATTCTGGGGCACGATCAAAAGTAGCTAGCAATGCTATACCCAAGGTCGATAATCAATCTCCTTCGCTCTACACGATCTCAGGTGGAAACTCCGAGCAAGGACAGGAAGGAAAGACGAGAAAGAGGCGACGATCAGACTTGTAAGTATATGGGTAGAGACTCAATCATATCGCACTATCGTGACCAACGATAGTTGCAATTTACGCGGGGTTAGCACGCCTCACGAAGATTCTTTAACAATAAATCTGGATATTGGGGGAATCATGGTAACTAAGTCTTAGTTGACGAGGGACGCTCAGCTAATATAATATTCAAAGGAAGTTACGATATGATGCAAAATGTCCCACCTTTTTTGTCAACCCATCAGACATTGGTCGGCTATGAGAGGCAGGTATCCCAATACGTAAGCGAGGTGAAAGTTATGGTCAGGGCCGGCTACAGAGCTACCAAACGCAAGCTCAAAACTTTGTTCATGATATCGGATGCGCCTAGCTCCTATCACGCCATAATCGGCCGACCTTGGCTACATCAAATGGAAGCTATGCCATGCACATTCAGACAGTGTATCAAATACCCGGTAGGAAACGTGGTCGGTATAATATAAGGAAGTTAACGCACCGCGAGGTCATGCTATGCGGTGAGAGTAGATCCTGCTAAACCTCTAAGATATCAATCAATAGGTGAGGGGGAGGCAGTGACTGAGGGCCTTGTAGAACAGCCAGAGGAGGTACCGCTCGATCTGATAGAGAAGGTGCTAGCTAAGGGGAGAACTCTCCGTTTAGGTAACGATTTACAACCCATTTTTAAACTATCATTAATATAACTATTAGAAAAAAATTTGGATGTATTTGCGTGGGAAGTCATTGATGTTTCTGGTGTTGATCCCTAGATTATTTGCCATAAACTGGTTATCGATCCTTATGCAAAGCCAGTGCGGCAGAAGTGTAGATCTTTCTCCATGGAAAAACAAGAGGCCATATCGGCCGAAGTGATAAAACTTTCTTGGCTCGGCCATATTCGACCAGCACGACACTCACTGTGGTTTCCGAATCCGGTCCTGGTAAAAATGAAAGAGGTTGAGTGGCACATGTGCGTAGGCTTTACTGATTTGAACAAAGCATGGTTGAAAGACGCATTCACATTGCCCCGTATTGACCAGCTAGTGGATTCAGCCTTAGAATGAACATTTTTATCATTCATGGACGCGTATTCAGGGTACAATCAAATTCACCTCGATGCTACCGACGAGGAGCACACCGCGTTCCAAACTGAAAGAAATCTATACTGCTACATGGTCATGCATTTTCGGCTAAAGAATGTTGGGTCAACATATCAAAGGCTGATCAATCATAATTTTTCCAGTCACTTGGTACAACACATGGAGGCCTGCATCGACGACATGATCGTCAAGACACACACATGCGAGCAACACCTCTCCATATTACGAACCGTTTTTGGTCTCTTATGTCAGTATAACCTGAAGCTCAATCCAATCAAGGATTTGTTCGGTGTGCAACAGGGGAAATTCCTTGGATATGTAGTCAGTTCCAAAGGGATTGAGGCCGACCCGACACAGTTGCAGGTAGTTATCAAGATGGAACCACAACAAACCATTGAGGAAGTCTAGTTTCTTACCGGGCACTTAGCGGCAGTTTCGCACTTCATCTCGAAAGTGTTCGACAAAAGTCACCCTTTTTGAGATACGACGGGGGTGCAAAGATGTTCCAATGGAACGAGGAATGCAATAACACATTCACCAAGCTCAAAAATTATCTTATATCTTTGGAAATACTGTCAATCCATATTATTTGGAAATTATTGTTCCTCTATCTATCAGTTTTCCAATTTTCGGTAAGTACGGTGTTGGTGAGAGAGCAAGCTAGGGTGCAACGCTCTGTTTACTATGCAATCAAGACATTGGTCAAGGAAAAAACTAGATATCTCAACTTGGACAAACTTGCATTGGGACTAGTCATAGCTACACAGAAAATGCGCCCTTATATTCAAGGCCATACAATAATTTTCCGAACATCGTTCCCCATTATATCTATACTGCAAAAACTAGAGGCGTCGAGAAGACTAACGAAGTAGAGCGTTGACCTGGGGGAATATGATATACAATTCGAACCACGCACTGCAATCAAGGGACAAACGGTAACATATATTCTAACAGAGTTTGTTTCGTCAAGGGATATGCTCCACAATGAGGACAGTGCACAGATGTTACCTGATCAACCAGAATGAATAGTGGAGACCGATTGAGCATCGAGTATGTCAGGAGGGGGCATGTATTATTCTACACCTACCTACATGGGAAGAGATTCGACATGTCGTCCGTTTTAACTTCCCAGATACTAATAATGTGGTGGAATACGAAGTCGTAATTTGTGGCATGAAATTGGCACAGATTTGTGGGGCTAGTAACCTCAATGTACGCTCAGATTTGCAGCTGGTAATGAACCAAACCCAATGTATCTACGATGCTAAGTACGAAGGCATCCGAGGCTATTTAGTATTGCTCAAAGAATGCAAGTCAAAGTTTACGACAGTGCAATATGAGCAGGTCTCACGCAAGGATATAAGTTTTACGGATACCCTAGCAAAGGCTGCAGCTACTGTCGATAACCCACTTGTTATTACTTCCAACAACAGAGCTAATTCCTACAAGCGAAAGGGTGACCACGATCACCAATCCCGATGATTGGAGGGACCCTTATCTGATGTATCTTACCTATGTTATTCTCCCAACTGATAAGTCTGACGCTTGTATGCTCCAGACACGAGCTGCTAAATACTGCGTTTTAGATAGGGTGTTGTATTAGAAAAGCACTACTCGACCTTCTCTCAGATGCTTAGGCCGAGCCAAAGCAGTAGCGGTTTACGCATGATCTACATTGTGCAGAGGCATGAGCACACTACGGTTCCCATAGTTTAATCTGATGGTTCCTCCTGGCTGGTTATTATTGGCCAGAGCTAGCTGAAAACGCCGAGCAGTTTATTACAATGATGTCATCCAATTTTGATGACTGACAACAAACCCAAATTTCAAAATACGATAGTCAAAGCTTTTTGCAAACAATTCCGAATAAGTCAAAACTTCTCCACACCCTATTATCCTCACGCCAATGGCCAGGTGGAAGTCACTAACAGAACGAACCTAGAAGGTATAAAAAAGAAACTGGCAGGTGCAAAAGGGAAATGACCAGACAAATTACCCAAAGTGTTATGGACATATCGAACTACATCGTGCACAACTACCAATAGTACTCCATTTTCTTTAGTCTATGGAAGGGAAGCAGTAGTCCCAACATAAGTCATTGTGCCAAGACACCGTGTAATAACGTAGGACAAAGACCATAATCTTGAAGAAAAGCGATAGAGTTTGACTTAATCGAGGAACGACGCGATCAAGGCGAGTTAGAGCAGAACATTATAGAAGTTTGATGAGAGATCGTTACAATGCACGCCGCAAAACTCGTAGCTTCAAATTAAGAGACATGGTAATGAAAAAAGACATTTCAAGGATTGGGTGATAAAGCTTCAAGAAAATTGGGGTCTCGCTGGGATGGACCATACACAGTAATCTTCAAAGGTCATAGTGGAGCCTATCGCTTGGTGGATGCCGATGGTTATGCTTTAAAACATCCTTGGAATGTAAATCATCTTAAGATATATTGACCCAAATTGTAAAGCTAAATGGTGCACTCTGTTTCCCTCTTGATGACGGGGGGGGGGGGGGGGGGGGCAGGGGCTTAATGAGGCATAAATCTGTAACAATCTCTTCTAATTTGACTTTTATGCTTTCGCCATGTTGTGTGTTTGTTTATTTCTCCGTCCTTATAAATAGCGAATGAGCCAATGACCATATTTATGGGCTATGGAAGGGGCCATATTGAGCCCAGACCATATATACGATCAGGGCTAATAAGCCACCCCTACGGGCTACATAATGGCCATACTGAGCCACATAAACTGACTAATAAGTGAAGCCCGATGAGGCTACGCAATGGGCTGATAAGACCTCTCTGCGGTTAAGACTGGCGGGTCGTTATCATGAGCTCGACCTTAGAAGGAAATCTCTTGGATTAATTAAACATAAACAAACATAGAACTCTATAAATGTTTAAGGAAACAAAAACAGATCACCCCACATATCTTTTGAATGCATAGAAAATTCAGAGTATTGCGCTTAGAGTGCCACACCAACAAAAAAAACACCAACAAAAAAGTAAGTACTGTACATTGTCTCAAGATAATATTATTCCAATCATAAATTAGGAAGGCTGAGTGACGCAGTACCCTCTGCCTGATTTAATTGGTCCCCAATTTCTATTTCCTTAGGGAGAACCTTCTCGTTGGATTTTGGCATAGAAGGATCCACGTGTGGAACAATCCCACTTCCACTTTCTAGGCTTCTACGCAGAGGTTCAAACTTGTTATACGACCCCACCTTCATTCCAAGATTCAATTTAGTACCTCAACCAACATCTTCTTTTAACCATTGGCCACCATGTCCCTGGTAATTTCCCTCACCTCTTTTTCATGTTGTTCCAAATTTTCCTTGGCCTTCCTCGACAACTCATGATGTTAAGCTTCCATCTGTGCCTTCAGTTCCTTTAATAAAACCTTCATATTCCCATTTTCAATTATATGTCGTGCGAAGCGATCTGCATGATCCTCTACCCTTTTAGCTTATTCCATTTTTTGCGTCAACAGATCACCATTTTGGGACATCAACAAGTCATTCCTTTTCACGAACGCATTGTTCTGCGATATCAGGGTTGCAGTATCAGGATTCAACTCCTTGTTCTTTTGCTCGCATGCTTCTCGAGCATTTCGTAATAAAGTGACATTCTTCTCCAATTTTTCTTTCTCCTGGACAACATTGGCCTTATGGGTTTGGGATGAGCCATATTCATGTTTATATCGAGCAAGATCTGTAGTTAACCCGCGGACAGACCTGAACAACATTGGTTCAGGCTTCCATCTCTCCATCATCTGCATATCAGCGTCAGACATACGTCGGTAGAACAAGATTACAGAGTTGTAGTGCATCTTATATCACTATTTTTTATTAGCATAACTTGATTACTAAGCAATAAATCTTACTTGAGTTGATCAAATTACCACTATCGCTAGTTCCACTTGCCTCTGAAGTATCTCAGTCATTAGCATATGATCATAGAATGAAAGTTTTGGACGCCTCTTTAGCTCTTTGAACATTAGCATGGACGGCTTCGGTATGGAGACCTTCGAGAGCGGAAACTCATCCAATCCAGCCCACATGCGCTCGACCCTGACCCCTGTCCAACTATGGGAACTTTCTCAGGTATTACTGTATTCACCCGAGTGGATCCAGTACATAATTCCTCCACAAACGTTTGCCGAACACTGGTCCTAACAAACTGATCCATCCCGCTTGAGCCATGTCCAAATTGATAACCTCTAGAAATTTCTTCGTCGCATTCTCCGTTGGGAGCTGCTTACCATTTCCATCCAGCAACAGCCCCCCATCATTTTTTTCTTCTTCATCCGCCACCCGTGGCTTCCTTATCGCTAGTGACACCGCATCCACTATCACTTTCGTACGCTTCAAATATAGACTATCCTCCTCCACGTATTCTTCATCACTTTCCATAGCTCGGGACTGCCGTCCCACATTTATATTCTCCTTTACAACCGGCAAAGCATTCCCATCTCCAGCAGTAATCTATACGCTTAGAGCTTCTCCCTCCTGCTCAGAAGGAACTTGTAAGGATGAGGATCCTTCTACTTCCTTTAACTTTTTTCCACGCAGGATATATGTTAGTCCTTTTCTCACGCAAGTATACGCGGTCAAATAGTAGCAAGTAATAAGTAAGAAAGATCGTTCCCACGAAGACTAGGTGTATAAGACAAGAATTCACTTATGCAACAACGTATGATTATTAAACTAATGCTTGAACAAGTAATAGAGTATGAATGTAACTAAACAAATCAACTAACGAGATTATCTAATGAGTTTTACTTATGCGAGAGAAAACATGGAACCCTAACTTCATTGTTTTTTTTACTCAGAGTATTAATATACTTAATCAATATGTAAGATAACTACGATTACTAATCAGATAACACAAAATCAGAATACGCTACCTTTCAGTACACGTAAACCAAACCACTTAAAAAACCACAAAAAAGATAGCAGTTAAGCAGACACCGCATGCATGACAATCCTATATGTCTATATGAATTGAGGTACAATTGGTTTTAAGCACAAGTTACCTATTTCGATTACATAGGGTAATATGATATGGTTAATGACATATTACGAATCATGAACAATCACAATATGAATCATTCAAGAACCTATGCTAGTATGACAAGTTCTAAACCCTTAAATCTACTTTCGCATTCATTAAAGATTAACAAACTAGATGTTCGCGATGCATCTAACAAAAAAAAACACAATTATACTAGGTAACCGATAAACATATCTAAAAAAAATCAATTAAGCAATAAACCATAAATATTATTCAAACAAATCCGCTAAGGTACCATGACAACGATTAGTTCATAATCAACCAAATCATCATCATGGATGCAAAAGTTAACATAATTGTTTAGGAAGAATGTAAAAAAAACGAATAAAATTTTTAGAGAAAGTTAAACCGAACAAAAGTTTAGAGAAACTTAAACCGAAAAACTGCCTGCCTCCTGCCGACTGAAAATCCAAAACAACTGTCACTTGCTCCTCTACCGATCGAAAAAATCGCCAATTACTTTTTCTTCTGTGGTTTGTCGCTGCCGTAAACCAAAGGTAATTAGTGACAGTCAATCTCCTTTTCGTTTCTCTACTCTCCCGAAAGGAAACCCAAAAGCAGCCCTAAATCGAGTCAGTCGGCCACTTGTGTTTTTCTTTCTCGCCAATAGTCTTTTCTTTTCGTCTCTGTTTTGTATTTTGCCGCAAACTCAATTAGTGCCTCCTCTCCCTTCTGTCCGTCTCTGTTATTTATAACTTTTCTCGTGAAAACCTAAGAAGCCCATTGTCTTTCTTTCTTTCTCCTGAGCTTTTAATTACATGCTTCCGCTGGATCCACACTCATTTAATCATATACTATAATTATTTAATTCCTTCCTTTGTCTATGTTTAGCAGAATATACCAATAATATTTGTTTTTCTTTTCTCGCTTGTTTTGCACCAAAAAAATCCAAAGCGGTTTTGTATTCCTAAAAAAAATCAAATTACAAATCGTAAAATATTTATGTTAAATAAAATAATATTTTAAACAATATAGCTAAATAAAATATTCGCATTAATCTAATATTTTTTTCTTAATTCAGCATTAATTTCCTTTTATGCTTTGCTTTAATATTTTTTTCTTAATCTAATATTTTAAACAATATCTTAGAAAATATATTTTCCTTTTTTTTCAACATTAATATATTTTTCAAGCATTAATATATATTTTTTTTCAAAATCACTCGTCATAATATATTTCAAGCATTAATATATATATATATATATTATAAAATCCTTCGTCATAATATATTTCAAACATTAATATATATTTTTTTGGAAAATCACTAGTCATAATATATTTTCGTAGCATTAATTTTTTTTCAACATAAATATATTTTTTCAAGCATCAATATATTTTTCTTTGTTTTCAACTGTTCCAAAATTTCCCTCAAGTACATTAATTTCTAGTTTCTTCAATTTCAACCGCAAATTTATTAATATTATCTCAATTTACCCGCGGCACAAGCGTCTTTAAGCGTCTTTAAGCAATGCAAAACACGTTTAACAATTGATGCATGAATGCAACTGAATTTAAATGAATGCAAGAACGCAATGATCTCGAACGAGTAACCGTAACTAATTCAGTATAAATGCCTCAACGAATGTAATGACCTCGGAATGTGAAATAACTAGGTACTCAAATGTTAGCAATACAAGTGAAGAAGCGTGCGTGTGTGCTCAAACTCAATCGACATGTTTTTAGTACAAATTAATGGACCTTACTTGTTCTCATCATAATAATCACAAGATTAGAAACGAAATACAACCTAGATTCTTCATAGTCAAGTTGCATATCCATATTTCTCCGGGGTTGTCAAAGATTTATTATGCTTTACTCTATATAGACAGACACACAAAGGCTTATTTGACCGTGCAATGGACGAGGTCCCTTAAAGACTTATACAATGGTGCCCATGGAACGAGCTTTAGGTTAGCGGATCCCAGACCGGAAAAGTCTTAGGTCACTAGGCACAAAGTCCCCTAGAACTTAATAACTCGAGCACCAAAGAGCTCATCCTAGCCAATTTTTACTTTTTTCTTTCTTTTTTTTTCTTTTTGAATCAGCGATTGGGAATGAGTGCGTTTCGCTCCATCTCATTCCACCCCTAGACTACTCATAATATGCAACCCCGAGCGAGAGGACGTACGTCAACGAGCGGCTACTAGCCTTTGACGCCTAACTGAATAATACGCATATTTATCTTTTAACTCCCCCAAACTTATCTTTTTGCAATCCATGAGCTAATAAAGGATTAAGGTGTAATTCTGAACCTAAGCAAGGATTATGTACAACAATACTCAAGTGTGTCCGTAACTAGCATAAAAACAATCGATGAGTCTACATGTATTAATTGTGCTTCTACATCAAGCAAGCTAACTAACAAGCAACCTAATTAGATTTTATTCCTATTGTTATTCCAAACAATTTTCATCATTGGCTACTTAAGTAGAAACAACAACTCAAGGGATCAAATACGCAAACTACATGAACAAAATGCTATGCTAATAGACTAACTCGATCCTAAATACAGTCTATATGATCATGGCATGAATATGCAAATAAACATGACTAACATGAATAACTACTATGATGAATGCAACTACAAGAAATTACAAGAAACAAGAAACACTCCCCTATTCGTCCAGCATTGTTGATCATTGTTTCCCAGTGGGTTGCCTCCCACGAAGCGCTTGTTTAACGTCGATAGCTCGACGATACCATTCAGAATCATATAGTGTCAAGGTGGATGCTGAATGCCTCACGGTTCTCTATATTTCCATAGTAATGCTTGAGTCGTTGACCATTGACTTTGAATGCTTTATCTGGTGATTCCTCATAGATTTCAACTGCTCCATGTGGACATACTGTCTTGACTTTAAAAGGTCCAGACCACCTTGACTTGAGCTTCCCTGGGAAAAGCTTTAGACGAGAGTTGAAAAGAATAACAAGTTAGCCTGGATCAAAAGCTTTATGTACAAGCTTCATATCATGCCGTTTCTTGACTTTTTTCCTTATACATCTTCTGATATCTGCTATGGTCCAACCAATGGCTGATTTGAACTTCCCCAGAACTCTTAATAGCTTTTCTTCCTCACTACCTGAAAGGTTAGATGCAATAATAATAGGTAATGTAGATGACTCTCCTAAGAAGGCATACCTGAGATGATCTGGTAGTGGTTTGAGTTCAAGTTTAGGAGCTTCTTGTAGAGAAGGTTTAAGTCTTTCATGAGAATCCTTAAGATCACCCAATACGAGCGACTCATGTGGAATATTGAGCCTCTTTTGATACGGGGCTTCCTGCAGTAGTTGAACACATTCGGATATTTCTTCATCTTCGAAGTCAGATTCACCATGTAGAACTCTGCCTAGAGCATTTGAACTCGAGAACTGATCCAACTCATTACTGTGCGAAGAATCGACCGTATCCAACCTGAAACATTCCTCATCCTCTATTGGGGATTGCATAGCCTTGAAAACGTTGAAAGTGACAGTCTGATCTTGCACTCTCATAGTGAGCTCCCCTTTTTGGACATCAATCAAAGTTTTTCCCGTAACCAAGAATGGCCTTCCCATGATTATGGGGATGTTTTTGTCCTCTTCGAAATCCAAGATAACGAAGTCAGCAGGAAAGATGAGCTTGTCTACCTTTACTAAGACATCTTCTACGATACCACGAGGATATGTGATAGAACGATCAGCCAGTTGCAAAGAGATATTAGTCAGTTTTGGTTCAGGTAGCCCAAGTTTCTCAAACACAGATAGGGGCATCAGATTGATGCTCGCTCCCAAATCACATAAACATTTGCTGAAAGTTAAATTGCCGATTGAACAAGGAATGGTGAAGCTTCCTGGATCTTTAAGTTTGGGAGGCAATTTTTTTTGTAAGATCGCACTGCATTCCTCAGTACTGTCTCAAAATCACCAAGCTTTAGCTTTTTTCGAAAGAATTCCCTTCATGAACTTGGCATAACTAGGCATTTGCTCTAATGCTTCAGCAAAAGGTATGTTGATGTGTAGCTTCTTGAACACCTCCAAAAATCTCCCAAGCTGAGCATCTAGCTTCTGTTTCTGCAACCTTTGCGGAAAAGGTGGAGGAGAGTAGATCGTAGGCTCAATAACTGACTGAGATAGCTTTTTAGGTGGCTGATTTTGACCAGAATTAACCTCAGATGAGGGTTGATTTTGAGCAGAATTTTTCATAATGGACTGATTTTGAGAAGAATCCGCCTCTTGTTCAACTGTGGGGTTCTCAGCAACCTTTCCTGATCACAAAGTGATAGCTTGGCATTGCTCTTTGCCGTCCCGTTTACCTAGATTATGTTCCGTGTCGCTAGGAAGAACTCCCTGAGGTCTAACAATCATGTTACTGGCCATCTGCCCAATCTGATTTTCCAAGGTCTTGTGAGATACCATCAGACTTTTAATCATTAACTTCATCTCTTCGAATTCAGAGTCTCTCAAAGAATGTTGAGAAGGGTCAGGATGTTGATTCTGAGGTTGTCGTGGGGCATACTGTTGAGATTGATGTTGCTCCCCTTGTTGCTGAAATCCAGGAGGAGCGTATGGCTTAGAACCATAATGTTGATTACCTTGTTGATTAATGCTCCAACTGAAGTTCGGATGATTTATGTTGCTTGGGTGATAGGTGTTTGAGATTGGTTGTTGATTCTGCCTCTGAAAGTTACTCACAAATTGCACTGACTCAGTAGATATTGGGCATTGTTGTCATGCCCTCCAGCACAAATCTCGCACACACTAGCTACCTGCTGTACCCCTAGTTTAGTCAAAGAATCTACCTTCATGTTTAGAGTTTCAAGCTGAGCTGCTAAAACAGTGGCAGTGTCTACGTTAAGAATACCAGCTACTTTATGTTGTGACTGTCTCTGAGAAGGGTTCTGGAATTCATTAGCAGCCATCATCTCAGGGAGCTCATGAGCTTCCTCATAGCTTTTCGTTAATAAGGCTCCCACAGATGCAGCATCGACCATGGGCCTTGTTTGCGCACCCAACCCATTGTAGAAGCAATTTATTACTAACCAATCAGGCATCCCATGATGAGGACATTTTCTGAGCATCTCCTTGTAACGCTCCCAAGCTTCACTTAAAGATTCACCATATGACTGAGAAAATTGAGTAATAGCATTCCTCAAGGCGGCTGTTCTTGCCATAGGAAAGAATTTTGAGAGAAATTTTTGTGCTAGTAATCCCAAGTAGTGATCGAGCCTGCTGGTAAAGAGTGTAACCAGCTCTTAGCTTTGTCCCTCATAGAAAATGGGAAGAGTCTCAGTCTTATGGCATCATCTGAAACACCGTTGAACTTGAAAGTATCACAGATTTCAAGGAAGGTCATAATGTGCATATTAGGATCCTCAAATGAAGCTCCCCCAAACTGACAAGAATTCTGCATCATCTGAATAGTGCTGGGTTTAATCTCAAAATTATTCGCAGTGATCTTGGGTCTGACAATGCTAGACTGAATATCCATGATCTTTGGTTGAGAGTACTCCATGAGTGCTTTTGGAGCTGGATCTCCCATTGTATACACGCTCAAGTACCTGAAGCACAAGAAACACTCGAAAAGCAAGTAACCGAATCAAGTCAGTAGTTTTATAACGACCCCTGCTGATAAGCAATAAAACTGTCAAATAACACTGAGTCCCCGGCAACGGCGCCAAAAACTTGTTAGTCCTTTTCTCACGCAAGTATACGCAGTCAAATAGTAGCAAGTAATAAGTAAGAAAGATCGGTCCCACGAAGACTAGGTGTATAAGACAATAATTCATTTATGCAACAACGTATGATTATTAAACTAATGCTTGAACAAGTAATAGAGTATGAATGTAACTAAACAAATCAACTAACGAGATTATCTAATGAGTTTTACTTATGTGAGAGAAAACATGGAACCCTAACTTCATTGTTTATTTTACTCAGAGTATTAATATACTTAATCAATATGTAAGATAACTACGATTACTAATCAGATAACACAAAATCAGAATACGCTACCTTTCAGTACACGTAAACCAAACCACTTAAACAACCACAAAAAAGATAGCAGTTAAGCAGACACCGCATGCATGACAATCCTATATGTCTATATGAATTGAGGTACAATTGGTTTTAAGCACAAGTTTACGATTACTAATCAATATGTAAGATAACTACGATTACTAATCAGATAACACAAAATCAGAATACGCTACCTTTCAGTACACGTAAACCAAACCACTTAAACAACCACAAAAAAGATAGCAGTTAAGCAGACACCGCATGCATGACAATCCTATATGTCTATATGAATTGAGGTACAATTGGTTTTAAGCACAAGTTACCTATTTCAACATTAATATATTTTTCAAGCATTAATATATTTTTTTTTTAAATCACTCGTCATAATATATTTCAAGCATTAATATATATTATTTTTTTTGGAAAATCACTCGTCATAATATATTTCAAGCATTAATGTATTTTTTTTTTTGAAAATCACTCGTCATAATATATTTTCGTAGCATTAATATATTTTTTTCAACATAAATATATTTTTTCAAGCATCAATATATTTTTCTTTATTTTCAACTGTTCCAAAATTGCCCTCAAGTACATTAATTTCCAGTTTCTTCAATTTCAACCCCAAATTTATTAATATTATCACAATTTACCCGCGGCACAAGCGTCTTTAAGAATACTGGAAAAATACGTTAAAACTCAACGAATATTTGAGAACCGATGACGATTTTAAGAATAATGGAAGCGTAATAAGTGATATGAAATGCACTTATCAATATACAAGAATACCACGACAGTATTCCTCTCTATGTAACGTTGTTCTATTAGTGCCCTTAGCCGAGCAGTTATACCTTTTTCTCCTGTGGTGGCCATAGTTACAGTCCCGTCTGCTGCAATGGTCAGCTCGGCAATATGCCACAACCTGGATTGCAAATAATTGACCTGAGTTAACAATCGTAACGGATCTTGTAGCCACGTAGAACTTTCCAAGTTCGTTATTTTAATAAGTGGGTTGACCGCTTCTTCTGGTAGACCTTCTTTACACTATTCGCAGTGCTTTCCTTCACCTGCGCATTTTCAAATGTTAGTTAGTATGGTACAAAATAAACAGCAATACAAATCTCTACATTCGAGCTGCAAGTTTAGTAATGCACTCTCATGCTCCCAATTACCAAAAACAAAAACAAAAGAATTTTCCAGTTTTTGTTAGAGCTCGGGAATTCTACAATTTTCTTGATGCCAGCAACTTGAGCATAAAAGAATGGGGAGTTAGCCAGTTTGCCCACATCTATTACAACAGATCTGCCAGGAAAATTGGGATCTCAAGTAAACGTGAACTAAGCAGAATACTAAACCGAGTCTTCCAGCCATTTGCTACTAACTGAGTGAGGTATATCCCGATAAAACTGAAGAAATTTTGAATTAAGTCTGGCAAAGGCAAGCACAGACCCTAATTAAACACTATGGTAAATAAACAGGCTTCATCCTCTCTTACGTGGAAGGGATGTTCTCCAGCATCCGCCACCCTAACAGTCACATCACTAGGTATGCCATATCGAGCCCTAAATCTAAGGAGGCTAGCGGCATCAGCATGATCATACGTAGGGGCTATTTTGGAAAAGTAACTTTCTTCAGTGTCTGACTCTACGACATTTACTGCTTTCTCTTTCTTCTTTCTAAGATTTTTGGGACCCATCATGTGTTTAGATTGACAGCAATGATAATATGGGAAGATTAAGAGTACGCACTTGGCGGAACAACCATCACATGAGCATCGTTACCAATAATTGGGTTGTTCGAGACCCTATTCTCAAACCGAGAGGGTATCTTGGCTTGATGTTTCTCACAACATGGAAATAAAAGTAGAGAAAAAGAAAGAAGCAGGACAGAGAAATTAGTAGAATACCTATATGATTTTGGGGAAGTTGTTTTGAGAGCTTTCATTAATGAGGATAAAGAAACTCTCTAAGTATTTTCAATATCGCCTTTCAGACTTAACTTATAATTTTTGAAAGAGATGCAAGTGTAGATTTCTTTAAGTTAAAAGTATAATTTTTTGCATGGTTAAAAACGGCTACATTTAATTTAAGACGCCACCAAACAAAAATCAAAGCGTCACCTTAAAAAAAAGGAAATTTGGTATCTGAATGATCACCTACACGCGTCTGTAACACACAACATATGGCAATATTTGGGAGATAAATCAAACAACTCCATCATTGCTATATTGAAGTCATCTATGGCTACCGTTATATATTCGACATATTATATATTCTCTTATATTATTTTTCTTTATTTCAAGCATTTTACGTCTATTCTTTTAAAATTCCTGAACTAGAGGAATGCTCTGATATGGGGATAATTCCCATACGAAGAGAATAGTCATTCAGAGTCGAGAAAAACAGAGTATAGTCTGAGCTGACCAGGAAGCTAAAAAGGAGTACGAGCTAGTTGAATCAATATGATGATAAGCTTTACCGATCAGGAATATTGGTTTTCCAAATCAGAAGAAGGCGACCGGATCTTAACTGAAAGAAGGCTGGTAGAAGTTTGACCAAGAAGAAGAGGATTAGAAGGACGCTCGGAATGTCAAGCGAGAAGGATTCATTCAAAACTAGGCATAGCAGATCACTACCAGAGAAAAGGTTTAAAGTCACGACATAGGAATCAGTCAAATTGTTATATAATGGCCTTAAAACTAGGTTTCATGATGTAAACGTGACAAAAACATATAGCTAATATAGTCAAGTAGTAGGATAATGAGGATAACTGTAAGAATAAGTATAAATAAGAGGACTAGACCTGGGATAATGTACTTCTCTCTTCTTGGGCAATACAACTCATTATCTAACATTTGTTATTTCCCGTAACAAGGATATCGAACTATTATTTTGGAAATTAATTGCTTATCTAAGTGCATAGAAGCTGCACCACTCTCCATAATAACATCCAAGGCGATAATACAATTTATTATTTCCAATATATGATGTAGGTTTGGAATTCCAAGATGTATAACAATAGATAACAGTCCACAGTTTGATAATAGAGACATTAAGGAATTTTAATGGGGGCTCAAAAAGAATTTGGAAGGAGAAACTGATAAATTGCCTAATTGTTTACAAGAGGTAATATGAGCCTATCGAACTAATCTCCACAATTTTACCCATGAATCTCCATTCACATTGGTATATGGGATGGATGCAATTGAACCAGTGGAAGCTATTCTTCCTTCTTTCAGGGTTCGAAATTATTTTGAAGAAGATAATAAAGCTACAGTAAGAGCTTAGTTGGATCTGACTAAAGAGAAAAAGATTAAAGCCTATGTGAGAAACATTCACTATCGTGGTTTAATGAGAAGTAGATATGAATCGAAAATATGAAGAATATATTTCAAGGTAGGGGACAAGGTTTTGATAAAATTATTTTTACATACTAAATTAAGAAGTTCGGAAAGTTAGCTTCAAACTGTGAATAGCCCTATAAAGTGGTGCAAAAATCAAGAGTGGAACATACTGAGTAGTTGATCAAGAGGGCGTTCCGTTAAGACACCCATGAAATTTTGAGCATCTCAGATTATACCTTGAGTAAAGGTTTGTAAATATTTACTTTACCTTTATATAATGTAAATATTTAAGGGGTATACTCATTCCTACCCTGGTGGCTCGGGAGGTTTTAACGAGGTGCCTGTATCATCAATCTACCACTTTTTTCCTTTAAAACTTTTTCTTACTGATTATACTCAATAATTGTGTAAGCCTTCGAATAGATTGCCTTCGAATGGTTTGTGTTTGAAGTTATGGAATACCTTTGACTGGTTTGTGTTTTAAATTTTTATATCTTTGAATGGATTACCTTCCAATGGTTTGTGTTTGAACTTATAGAATACCTTTTAATGGTTTGTGTTTGAAATTTTGTATAGTTTCGAATGGATTACCTTCGAATAGTTTGTGTTTGAAGTTATGGAATACCTTCAAATGGATTACCTTCAAATAGTTTCTGTTTGAAATTTTGTGTACCTTTTGATAAGTGTCATAATATCTAGGGTTTTTTTTATCGGGAAACGTGTATGGAAAAAAGGGTATCAGGTGAATAAGTACAAGATTCTAGAGAGAGAATGTAGTCAAAATAAAGTACTAATCATTAGAAGGTCCTTTTTTGGGGAACAAGATCTTTCCTTATATAGTGAAACTTGTGGGACCCACTGTCACATGCCATATTTACTCTACTTACATGTTACCCCTCACATTTATACTTATGTCACATATTTCTTACTTTACAATTAAGTCCCTATAAATTCATGTATTGCAAATTGGATCCTTTGTTATCCTTAGTATTTTATGCCCCTATCAGTAGCCCCCTAGTTTTGCGGAGGACTGAGCAAAAACTAATCGACCGTAGAAACGTAGGGTCGGGATTCTTCATGAGCCTATTTGTCGAACTTCTTCATATATAGCGATCCCGTCAACGTTTTTCCATTAATCTGAAATGTCGACCCTTATGCTCTTTTTGCCAAGTTCGGATTTTTTTATTCGTTGTGCTAATCAAGCGTATATACATAGGGTCGATATTCTTTGTATGCCTATCTGGAGAGCCTCTTCATATGTAGTGATCTCGTCGACCCTTCACCAGTGACGTGAAATGTCAAACCTTTACACTCTTGTTGCCAAGCATCGAATTTTTCGTTTACTGCGTTTTGATACGCTGGTTGTAACCAAAGTTGTCTTCAAATAATATGGGCCGTTTCCATGGGATCGGAATCAAGTTAATTCCTTCAAATCCCACCAAGCTCCCTCGTCTAACTGGTTTATCAACCTGCCCCTGTGTCCCCCTTCAATTAGTCGGCGTGTTCTTCATCATTAGTCGCTTACGCGCGTATAACAACCCTAGCCCCCTAGGTATGCTACAGCCGCTTGATTGGAAACGTGTCTCATGATAATTGGGTTGTACTTTAACCAGTATTTTGGTTAAATGACTCTTGATATTCCCGATCTCTTTTCGATTGCATTTCTCCATGGAGCGGATCTTTACCACGCTTACTTCTTCTATAAATAGTTTCTCCTTTCACTCTCATTTCCACTAAGTTTTTTTAGAGAGATAAACTCTGGCTAATTTCCCTTTCTAGAGAGAGAAAATCCTACTTAGTTTATAAGAAGACCCCTGTCTCATAAGAAACCGACGAAGAAATCTGACGCCCTTGAGAAACCAGTCTTTCGCTTCGTCGACTACTTACAAATCACTTAACGAGCAGAAGTATACCGAACCGCTGGGTTGATCCAAAAAGGAGTCGTTTCACTAGCGTATTCAGAACCGTTAATTTTTCCAAAACCTAAAAACCCAAGCCCTTCGAACCTTTCAACTCACGAAGATTAGCCGACCTCATAAAAATCTTCTTCGTCGAGGCCTTCTGCTGCTCATTCTTCTCCTAATAAGTCTGCTGCTGAGAATCTTCCCACCTTCTCAAGACTTCGGAATACTACCAACTGTCCAAACCCATTTTTTACCATGGGCGACTCCAGCTCTTCCTCCACTCCTCCGCACGAGTACATTCAACTGAATCCTGACATTATAGGGCTTCGAACTGGCCCTAACACCGGGACTACTCCCAAGTGGGTAGTTCTAACAGATGAAGAGAAGAGGAAACGTAAAGAGGCTGCTGCATCAAAAGCCGGTGCTACAAAGCCTGACAATATTCGAACCCACAACAGCTCAAGTGCAGTCCTCGCGACTCCTTCTCCCCGTGAATTGATGTCTGCTAACAAATACCCACCCACGGGGAAGGTAAATGCAGATGTGCAGAGGCTGCTTTTATCCGGGTCCAGATACTCGGTGGACAAATCAAATGAGTCATTGACCTCGGAAATCACCAAAGAAATTTCCTATTTTGGCACTGCTACAATCTGCTTGGCTGCTCCGCTTTGCTGAGCTTGTTTCTTCACATACTCTAGCAATTTACCACTGTCAATTTGCGCTTATACTTATTTCTTGAGCGCGATGCAATCTTTGGTATCATGACCTACAGAAACGGTTGTCCCGACCTTCACGGGGAGTTCCGATCAGAAATGGCTTCTCGAAAATGCACACTCTTCCGTAACTTATCGAAGATAGTTGCAACACATTTAGTTTAATCAGCAAAACAATCATGCCAAACCCATTTATTCGATATGGGTCGGTAATTATTTCCTTGGTAACCATTTTGCATACTCTAAATTTGACTCCATGATCCTTTCTCATGTGTTGATGGTGCTACGGTACTTATCGGTTGTGGCTGAGGGATCATGCTTGTTTTCTTAGTTTTCTGATACGTAACAACCGGAGCTTGATTTGTCTGTTGGATCAATGCTGCTAATTCTGATGCTTCAGTTTCCTCGATCAGGATCTGCTTTTCGACTTGGGTTAACAAAGCTGAAAAGGTGAAAGCCTGTTTCTTCGTCACAGTTTGTTTCATCGGCCCAAGTAGCAAACCTAATCTATAACCAGTTAAAGCCACGCTTTCGTCACAATAATCAAGATCTATCTTGGCGTATATAAAACGTCGAGTATAATCCCTCAAACTTCTCCGACCTTTTGTCGGCAATTAACGATTGTATCCCCGTTTGCTCGGAAATTCTTACTTCCGACAAACTATTGTCTGAACATCATCCAGAACATACCGAAGTTTTTAATGCACCTTTGTAGCAATCGATTATACCACTTTGATTCTCTGTCTTTAAATGTTATTGAGAACGCTCGACAGACCAACTTGTCGTCATTGTCAAAACTTAAAATAAAATTCTTGAAAGATTCCAGGTGATTATCTAGGTCATTCTTTCCGTCATACTTTTCAAGCTTGGAGATGTCAAAACGCTTTTGGAGATGCCCTGACAAAATTTCATCTGATAAAGAGGACGACCTCCAATTATGCCCGATGTTAAAAGTTCCGCCTCCTTAGCCTTTTGCATGACTCGTAAACAACCTTTCATCAAATGGGTTTGCAAATTGACTTCCGACCTTGTAGCCATTAGACTGGCTCCATGATTGAAATTGGAACTGAGGGAAATTCAGCTGCTCTCTATTAACTGTAACCGTACCGACTTTTTCAGCAGATGTGGGAGTCATTTATCGATGCTACCACCTTGAGGTTCGACTATCTTTGCTCGCAATGACTTATGCCTTATGAGTTCTCGTTCCTTGATCATTATTTTATTCTTCCTAAGGCATCAGAAATCTCTGCCCGAGGAAGAAGACTCACATATCCTCTCCTAAAGAAAAGTCTTACTCAAGTTTAAATTAGAATCAGGATTTCTTTCGTGCAGCCTCGTCGAACCCTCGCACTCGGTTTCTGCTTTTTTCAAAAATTCACCTCATCCCAACCAATAGCACGACGGGCTCCTTTTATTTCTTCACATGATCGCTCGCTTTAACCATCCAGCTGACCTTTCTTCTCAGCCAGAGCCAACTCCTTCTCTTTATTTAGCTTAGCAATGTCATCTAATAGTTGCTACCTAGTCATGATTAGGGTCAACCGTTTGCTTCGGCCCTGATTTCCCTGATCATCATCACCAAAAAAATCTTCAGAGTTCCGACCCTTTAAGTATGACATTTCCTCAGATAACCTTTTTTATTTGCCTTTCCCTTCATAGCCTTGGTATTCATTCGTTTAATTTTAAGTTTTGATAGGATCAAGGTTTTGGGGAACCTGATCTCCGTGTATCTCTCTTTCCCATAGACGGCGCCAATGATAAGTGTTAGAATATCTAGGGTTGTTTATCGGGAAACGTGTATGGAAAGAAGGGTGTCAGGCGAATAAGTACAAGATTCTAGAGATAGAATGTAGTCAAAGTAAAGTACTAATCATTAGAAGGTCCCCTTATGGGGACATGATCTTTCCTTATATAGTGACAGTTGTGGGACCCACTGTCACATGCCATATTTACTCTAATTACATGTTACCCCTCATATTTATACTTATGTCACATATTTCTTACTTTACAATTAAGTCCCTATAAATTTATGTATTACAAATTGGATCCTTTGTTATCCTTGGTATTTTATGTCCTTATCACCTTTGAATGGTTTTTTATTGATTTTTTTTGTTTTCAAATGAAATACACTAATGAATGGAAATACGAGCATATGCATGAGAAAATAAAGTAAGATTGATAAGAGGCCAACCGGTACAAAATGCCTCGAAAACCATGAGGACTTAACCCAAGTTAAAAAACAACAAAAATAATTTAGCTATCCCATAAATTTATCCAAAAAAGTTCTGATCTACCACGACAAAAAGGCCTTATAACAAAGACTTGCACAACCTAATGAAATTTTTTAAAAAATAATCTTTGGGCTCATTACCGTCGGTTTTTCCTTTCTTTCGTCTGAACTCTCCTTTTTGGAGTTCATCTCATGATTTCCATCAGAGTCATCGTCTGAAAATTCATCAGAAGCATTCATCTCATATGTCAAAGATATGTCTGGGGGCAAAAAATTCTCTGGAACCCATCCTCACAAAGAACCAAGGGATAGTGCTGGAATTTTTTGGTGGAATGCCAGTACCATAACTGATTTGATCGAAGCATCATTTTCCTTTAGTTTATCTACAATACCGTCAGCATATGCTTTTACATTATCCTTCGATTCTTGGGTGGAATTGGCTTCAGGGACTCGATTTATTTTTCTAACTCTTACTTTGAATTCTCAAGAATTCATTTTTCACCCAATACCTGATCCATAGCTTCTTTATCTGTTTTCTGTTAGTTTTGCAGTAAAGTAGTCTCGTTGGAACTGGATGACTACAGTTCCACCAACTCTTTTTTAGCCTTGACCACCTTGTTTTTTACTGATGTTATTTATTTGTTGAGCACATCAACCTCTTCGACTGCCTTGTTAGCCTTAGTTTTTTCTTCTTCAAGGAAACTTTACAGCTTCGTCCTCTCTTCTTAAAGAGAATAAATGATTACCTTTTTGGATTTGACATCCATTTCCAATTCAACAACGAGTTTCACACAACTTATTATTGAGTACCCAATTGTATCATTTTCCTTTGAAACTTCAAAAGGTATACCATCAAACACCATGTTGGGAGAAATACTTGGGAAGGGCCCGTCAAAAGCTTTGTAATCAAATCATGTCAACAAATCCATCGGATTATTGACTCCAAGAGCAGCTTCACCCTCGAAATTAGGAAATAAAAATAGAGGTTCGGATGTAGGTAAGGTAGGAACACTGGAACTCCGGCGTAACATTAGCTCTGAACTGGTAAAGGGTTTTATTTTCTTTCTGTTTCTCCCGTCGATGCCTCGCTTGTTTCTTTTTTTAGTCTTAATTTTCTTAGGCTCAAGAATTTCTATGGGCACATCACCTCCTTCCATAGTGACAACAACTACATCTAAGAATGAAGCATTAAATTCAAGGTTTTTATCTTCAGTGACCTCTTCGACGGCGCCTTGTGAATTTCCTTCATTCTTTTTCTTTTTCTTCTTATCCTTCATGGGCTGATGGCTGAGGGCTCTCTTCCTGGTAGGAAGGTATAGCTTACCATCAGCATATTATATCTTCAACAAAAGGGTGGTAGATAAAGGAGGGATGGTAAATTCCTTCCAATATAGTTCTCTTTTGGGATTTGTCCTCAACGGAGGGTTACGAGTCAAGTTGGTGGGATGAAGCATTCACGAAAGACATTATCCCATTTTTTATTTTCCCAGTCATGCAATTTTTTGAAAATGACTTTAGCATTCTTCAAATGGTGTGAAAAACGGTTCGAAATATTTTTCTCATTTTCCCATGGCCCGCTAATAAAAAGGAACCGAGTCTTCCATATCATGTCTGATTACAACAGATCATCTACTACTTTGTAATCATTCTCCATGTTGAAATACTAGAACAAAATTTTAGAATTGCGACACAACCTAGAAATAGCCGCAATTTGTTCCATATACATTGAAGTTTTAGAGTGGCGATATGCTATAATACAAGAAATTAAAGTGAACCAGGAATTCAGACTGGCATGACTTGGATATAACCGAACTAAATGAAAATACTTAAAAAAATTAGGATTAATGGGAAACCAAAGTCCCCAGTTTAGCACATCGGTGTAAACTAAAAGTTCGTTGGGGCGACAAGTTATTCGAGTTTCCCTAGACCTAGGAAATCTAACTCTTATTTCATCAAGAAATACCCATTTAGTATGAACAACCTCCAGTATTTTATTGTGAAAGTACACGTAAGATATCTGATTCAGTGCTAAAGATATTTACACTTTCTTTCTTGAACTTAGGACCGACGCATCCAGCCAACGAAATTGGAAGCTCTTCGAATTCTTTCTCTACGACTTCACCTTTTCCATGAATCCTCTTCTCTGTCAGAACCTTATCGATAAAACGTTTCAAGGTTTCCCCTATTTGACCGGACGTCTCGAGGGGATAATCTTCACTAAGGTCTTCTATGATTCTTCCATTATCTTCATTTTGATCCTGACGGGCCGATAGGTTGGGTCTAGCGTCACCTATTGTACCATGTTGAGTCTTAGTTGTGTTTGTCTCCATGGGGAGAATCAGTTAGAACTAGTGGTTCCATAACATCTTTAGTTTTTCCTTTGACTGCCTAGTCACCTTAAATGGGGTGACGTTCTCTGAATCTGACCCCATAGATCTAAATGTCGAAGGAGTGCGGTAACTAGTGGCTTTATGAGATTGTGATGGTGATGGGGAATGATTGGGTATAGTAGATGATTGAGCAGTTATTGAAGGTTCTAAGGGTATAGTACGATTATAAGGGTAAACATCACAGTAATCAATGACTTTAGTAGTGACAAATGGAGGTGAGAAAATAGATAGTCTTACAACTTGTCTGGCCTTTGTTTTCTCTTCATCTAATTCGGATATATTCAACCAACCGCCTTTTAGTAGAGCGGTTCTAGAAGTAAACATACAAACATTAAAAAAAAAATTAGTTGTGTTTTTTTTATGAAATGGTTTCTCTCTTTCTAAAGATGTTTCAAACAAAAAAATAAGGAATTAGTTTATATAGAGGTGATTATGAGTACTCAATATTCATAATAATAAGGTATTAAGAGGCTCTTGAGTACCCTAAAAACTAGGTGGAGGTGCAATCATTAATAAGGTCTCTAGGGAAAAATAAACGCCACTATGGGAGTGGAAACGTTAGTCATTAATTGGTTCACTTTACCTAGGTAGAACAAATCGGAGGTTCAATGAACAGTTGACATGTGTCCAAAAATACAGCTGATAAAAATGGTAACTTTTTCGACTTTGAAACAAGTTCAAATATATTCATTACTAAAAGAAAAATGGTAAGGAGAGTCATTTAAAAATTCACGACTGACTTATTTTGAGGAGATATTTGTTAGTCCTCCAAAAAAATCTTTGAGAGAACTACGGAGGTTGTATAATAGGGTCGAATTTTGTTGATAGTGTGGATTGAATTTTCTTTAGAGGATATTTTAGACCTATAAGAAAAAGTATGTCATGTAAGCTTAGTGCTTGTTGACTAAGCAGCATGCCAGTTTTGAATGTTATTAAGCATGTGGGCTCATAAGGCTTAACCATATTTACGACCCACCCTGATGGGTCCATGGACCCAAAGTTTTCTGTAAATTGACCAAAAAACAACATTAAATGGGTTGAATTTTTCTCTCTCCACAAAATTTAATATTAGAACCACTATTTCTTCCCTCCAACACAAATATGATACTTTGTTGAACCACTTACCAAAAATATCATCCAGCTAGATTTTACCATCACTAACCATAATTTCTGATTTATTGAGGATTTAATCTTTTTTTAGCCAAATGATGGATGAATGCGACTTTCTTCAAAATAAACGGCTTAAGCTTGACAAGAAAATGAAAATTAAGGTAGTTCTGCTTCATTATTCCTTTAATCAAATATATCATGTATCGATTGGTCCCTTATTGAGCTCCAGCTCCATATTTAGTTCATGTCTTAGAATATTAAAGAGTTTATAAGTCAGGCATGACCTGCTTAAATTTTTAGTGAACCTCAGATGATACTATCCTTATCTGACCAATGGTTTTGGTTAAAAAGGGTATTCTATTTTAGACCATTAACCATTATGATATTTCTCTAATCATCCCAACTTAAAGACTATCCAGAATCACGATAACTTTAATATGACTAGGAACCTGTGTAGGATTAAAGTCAAATTTATATATGCATTTGAGAGTGCACTTAGCCATCCAATATGATGCTAAGTTTTGCTATCTAAATATGTATTTGATAGTCAGTTTAGTCCCATAAATTTACTGCAACATTCGATTAGCGAACATATACACCAAGGAATATTATGATTTAGAATCATAGCTATAAGAGTATTAGAGTCAGTTTCAGTATCTAAGTTATAGATTTCTAGGTTATAAAAAAGTGTCAAACCATCAAAAAGAGCTTTACTCTCATCTAAAATTGGAGTATGTTTACCATACAGTCTTCCAAGAGAAAATATTATATCACCATTATTATCTCTTATGATGGATCCTCCACTTGATTCACCATTTGTGGAACATGAGCCATCAACGTTTAGTTTATATCTTGTGTGAGTTGGAGGAGACCAATATATGACAGATATCTTCCTTGTCTTGCTGATGTGGTTGTAATAGTCCATTATAACACACTTATCCAAGTCTTTTTCCTAGTGATTACGTTTTAAAATATTGGCCACATCAAGCTTGGTAATTGTGTTTAAAATATGTTGAATAATAATTGTTGAAGTGGGTTTGTTTTTGTGATGCCACAGGGACCATCAGATCACTAGGGGAAGAATGGTAAAAATGTGTATAACATTAGGAAAAGACCAGATCCAAGTTCTAATGATGTGGTTTAATGACATGTGGCTGGCAATATTTAGGTTGAAAATACAACCAAAATATTGCCAAACATCCTATGAAGTTCTGCAGTGGAGAAAAAGGTGAGTTAAAGTTTCACAGTTATTACAATATTGGAATTTTGATACCATAGTGATATTTATGGGTTGAAGAACTGAGTCTAATAAGATCCTATTCTTTAGAAACCTCCAAAAAAGGAAAGAAAACTTCTTTGGAGTAATATTATTACAAATTCAATTAAAAAGATTTGATTTAGTTCTTTTAGCTGATATTATCCTATGTGGCTTTAGTGTTAAATCACTATGTGTAGTGAGAGTCTGTTAGATTGAGTATTCTTCTGCTTATTTAATGAATAAGAGTCTTATTCTTTCAATATCTGATTGTAGAACTAGGTTATGAAGTGTTTTGAAGTTCCATGAGCCATTAGACCAAAAGTTTTTTACTTTGTCTTGGATATACCAAAAATTAAAGTCATCAGAATTGAGAGAGATGAGAGGGTGGTTGTTGCACCATCTGTCCAACCAAAAATCTAAGTTATTCTTGCCTAACCTCCAAAATATGTAAGGCTCTGTTAAATTCCTAATGTTCATAAGTCTTTTCCATATTTTAGATTTTTTGTTCTAATTTGAACTTGCATAGGTTGTTGGTCATAGCAGTAGGAGTTATGCATATATCTGGACCATAAACTTTTATTTTCTCTGAATTTGTGCCAAATCTTACAAGATTAAGTTAGTTGGATATCATATAGTCTTATTATATTTAGGCCCTCTTTTTCATAAGGTAAACATAATGTGCTCCATTTAAACCGAGAAATGGCTCTTTGTTGAGTATTAGAGCCTCATAAGAATTTATTAAGGATCATATCAATTATGTTTATAATATATTTAGGAATGATTAGACTTTGGAGGTGGTAGTTTGGATAGGTTAGTAAGACTGACTGAATCCGAGTTAGTCTACCTCCAAAAGAGGATTGAAGATTGTCCCAATCTTAAATTTTCTTTCAAATCTTGGTAACCAATTCTTCATATATGGTAGTTTTGTAGGATGGATGTTGATTCTTAGGTATGTTATAAGAATACTACCTTTCTTGAATCCAATTATATGCTTGATGTTTTGAATTCTGTTTGCTCCTATTCTGCTAGAAGGTATTAAAATTGTCTTATCTTTGTTAATTACCTGACCTGAGATGTCTTGGTAATTTTATAGGAGAGTGAGTATTTTGCATAGGCTTGAAGATGCAACATTTGAGAAGATTACCATATCATCTGCACAATTCAGGCAAGTTACATATAATGATCTAGATGTTTTGTACCTTAAAGTATCGTTATCTTCCATTAGCTTCTTTAGTCCCATAGTTAGGAACTTTTCTTCCATAATGAAAAGGTTATGAGATAGTAGGTCTCCCTGCCTAACTCAGTTAGTAAAGTGAACGAATCCTCTAGCTTCACCATTTATGATTACAGAAAACCAGACATTTAATATAGAGATTTTAATTCTAGTTATAAAGTTATCATGGAAACCAAAAGCATATAGAATTTTTAGGATAAAAGAAATTGAAAGCTTGTTAAAATATTTAGCCATATCGATCTTTAGGATTAGGTTTCCATCTCTATTTTTTTATGTTTAGGTCATTTATCATTTCTCTAGTTAGAAGTATGTTATCCTGGATGTTTCTACCATGGACAAATCCACTTTGTTCATAAAAAATCAACTTAGGGAGAAGAATTGAAAGTCTATCATTTAATAGTCTAGATAGAATTTTGTTAAAAGCATTACATAATGAGATTTCCCTAGTTAAATTCTCACTGAGGTTTCATTCACATCCCTAGTTATTATCTTAGAAATTGTGTTAGAGATGTCAGGGATGTCCATGTATATAGGATGCTATGTTATAAGATTTTGAAATGGTTAACATCATAGTTGATGATGGTTTGGATGTCTTCAATCCAATTATTATTTATCTTTATTCTAGTTATTCAATACTTTGCCTCTTTTTGACACAGTTTTGGAAAGTATCAATATTTTTGTCCCCATTATGGGTCCAATTAACACTGCATATTTTCTCCCAAAATAATTCATCTCTAGTAAGTAGCTGATTGTGAATGGCCTCAGATTTTGAAAGGTTTATTTTAGCATCTGGATTTTGTTTTCTTGATAATTATTTCATGAAAAAGAACTTCATCCTCAGCTTGAGCTATAGCATTTAATATATTCCCATAGATTTCTATGTTCCAAGTTCTTAGGGTTTTCTTTAGTCTCTTTAGTTGATACCAAAATCTTTGAATAAGCTGACCAGTCATATCTATTCCAATAGTTCTCAACTGTGCTTGAGAATGTTGGGTGAAGATGCCACATATTAGGGAATTTAGATGTTTATTTGGGCTTCTCAACAGTATAAATTATAATGATTAGCAAAGGGCTGTCGCCAGAGCCTTTTCTGGCCATGTGTCAGACATAAGCAGTGTCAAAATAGTTATTCCGGACAATGTTATGGAGAACTCTATCTAAGTGTTTTCGCTTGTGAGAGTTGGTCTAAGTAAATTTAGAACCCGTAAACTCCGCATCAGACAAATTACAGTTACTTATAATGTCATTAAATTTTTCCATGTTTTTTAAACATGAGGTTGAGCATGATAATTTTTTTAAATGGTTAGTGATAACATTGAAATATCCCATCATTGACCATTTTTTATTTGGATCAGAGAATATTTTAATATTTTCACAGAGATAAAGTTTGTCTGAATTCTCGTACATTTTGCATAGACTATTGAGACAAAAAAAATTAAGTGAGTTTTAAGTTATATGAACCTGAAAAGATTAATAAAAATTGTCTAACACCTGTATCTTAAAGTCAGTTTGCTATAAAATCCAAATCTTCTTATTGATGTTAGGAAAACTGTTTTGAAAATTGTTTTGAAAACCTAATGTTTTTGAGATTGTTTAGATTAGTTTCAGAAATTATTCGCTCCTGGATTACCATGAAGTCTATGTTTTCATCTTTTAGTGATGCGTCTTAGTCTTTTTTTGGTAGCTTTGTTACCAATTTTTCTAATATACTAATAGAGGATTTCTATAGTCATTTAGAGGATCCAGTTTTGGGCATGACTGTCCCTTTTGATTCTAATGCTTTTATTGGGAGAGGTTGTTTAATAGGTTTCATTTTAGTTTTCCTAACTTCATATTATAAACATTGTTTAAATTCTAATTTTTTTTGTTTTTTGGTTTTTGGTTTTTTAGGATAGAAGGCTCTCATATAACTTTGAGGATGGAGGGTAAGAGATGATTTGTTGGTCTTGATTTTTAGTAAGCATGCTCTCTGTTTCTAAGGTATTGATAGCTTCCAATAACTCTTATTCTTGAATCTGTTTTTTGTTTTGTTAATTATTTGTCCTATATCAATAGGCACATTGGTGATAACATGTAAGGTATAAACAGGGTTGCTTTGTTTGTCGGGAGGTTAGTTGTTTTTGTTTCATCTTTCCCTTGAATGGTTTTCAGGTAAGTTATTGGTAATGGTTTCAGAACTTGGCTCTTTGACAATATTGAATTTTAGTTTGGATTGGGTCTTTATGGGTTGGCTCTCATTTATAGTGCTTTGTGGTATTTGAGAGTTAGCTTCCAAAGTAGAGTTTTGTTATGCTGATTTGCTAAACTCTTTTTTTGTTATGACCAATATGGAAGCATGTATTGCAAAAAAGGGGTTTGGCTCAATAGTTAATCTTTTGCCATAACCTAGTGGATTCACTAAAGACTATCCATATTTTGTTTAACAGAGGCTTAGATAGATCAATTTTGACCCATGCTCTACAACAATTATACATTGCTTGGTTATTGTGAGGAACCTATATAACGAGTGTATTGCCAACTGATTGAGATATGATTTTAATTTTTTCTTCATTGTATAGTTAAACATGTATTCGTAAGGTATGATATCCACACATGTGAAATTGGCGCCTCTTTTTTAGGATGAAAATTTGGAATCCACTTGAGGATTATCATGGTATAGTTTCCAATACCCATACATTTTGATGTTATATCTTATTTAAATCATGTCTCAAGTCTGACTCCATCATAATATGGCAAGGTTCCCATAAGGCGAGGTTTTATATACCTGTAAACCGAAAAGATTTAAAGTATTTCTGTATTTCTGTGTCTCCCATTGGAAAGCTTGCCTGTGAGAGTTAGCTTTGATTTGACCTCCCAGTTAGTTTATCTTGTTCTTGAAATTCTATTATTTTGTAATCTTCTTTATCTTCTATTCTGTATTTGTTATGCAAAATGTCTTTGGTGATGGCTCTTGTTATGTCGAAGTATGATCTTGATTGTTGGAAACTTTAGTGGTTTGAATTGTTCTCAAAAACTAGAATTGATATACAACTCAAATTCTGAGGTAATTTTACTAGTTAATGTTTTGCTTGGGTTTCCATCTAAGGGAGGGAAATCAGTTTTTGTTTCTGCTTGAGTCTCTGAGGAATTTGAATGCTTGTTTTCAGGAATTGATGTATCAACTTGAGTTGATTATGGTCTTTTTTGTTTATATTTTTGTTGGAAGTCTCCATGGATTGTTGTTTGGTAGTTGTCTCCATCAAAGAAGAAAGATAAAAGAGATTCGATTTTGGAGATGAGGAAAAAGAATAAAAGGTTTGAAGAAGGGATTTCTTAGAGCACAAGAAAACTCATTTCAACATGAATTTAGTTTCCTTTATAAATGAAATACATTTAGAAATCCTAATTGTATTAAATTCATATATATTAACCAATTTGTGACGAATTACCAATAAATAGATTTAATCAATTTATTCCCTCAATTATCAATTGTGACTTAAACGTTGAGATTTAATGAGATCCCAAATTTTACTAAAATATCCTTAATATATAAACCTTTTTCAGCCGACTATCTCTCTATTCTCTTTTCCTTTTTTTTCTTTTTTATCATATTCAAATTGCAGTTTGCATCTCACCAATCAAAATCAGAAAATTATCTATCTTCTCCAATTAATCTCTCTAACTAGAGAATTCATTTCCTAATCAAAATCAATAATAGCACCCCAAGCAGAAAAGAAGCCGACTGAGAAGAAGGTCGCCGAGAAATATCTCTTGGCCGCCGTAGCAGCTGAGAAGAAAGCAAATGCCATAAAGAAGTTACCAAAAGAAGCTGGTGCAAGAGCTGATAAAAAAAACGATCCAAGAAAAGCGTCGAGACCAATAAGATCTACATCTTCAAGATCTTGAAGCATGTTCATCCCAATATCATTATTTCCAGCAAAACTATGGGAATCATGAACAATTTCATCGACGATATCTTCGAGAAATTGGCTGGTGAGTCTGCGAAGCTTGCGAGGTACAACAAGAAACAAACTATCACTTCAAGGGAAATCCAGACTGCGGTGAGGTTGGTGTTGTCTGGTGAACTGGCTAAACATGTTGTATCTGAAGGAACGAAGGCTTTTACAAAGTTTACAAGTTCTTAGGTTATGGAATTTGGGGATTTAGGGTTTCTGGTTGTAAATTTAATTCAGACTTAGAAATCGATATGTTGTTTTCTTTCTTGTGGTTTTGTTATCTGATTGATGTTTCTGATTTCGTTATTAATCAAAGATCTTGATTTCAAATATTTATTTCTTTGATTTTTTTTTAAAAAATTGCAGGCATCTTATCTTGCCATCATCGGGTGTCATTACCATCAGCATGGGAAATTTTTTCACAGTTACTAGTTTATTTCTTAATAGAAAATTATACAAATTATTGGGTCCATAGATTACTTCATTGTAATATAATTCTGTAAAAAAAATTGGCTCTTCGACTAGTATGATTTATTTTTACGCTAATGAAAATTCGGAAAGTTCCATAAGGCGATATTAAAATATAATTAAAAAATATAGAGAAATTTTGTTAAAGAAGAGGAAGAAAATAGTTAGATTCTAATGTAATTCATTCTTTGGGTATTAGATTAGTTTTAGAGAGAAGTTTGGTTGGAGAAGAGGAAGAAAATTGTTTAGATTTTTGGTCGGAAATTTGGTTTTATATAATGGGTAAAATGGTCATTTTACATAAAGTAAAATAATAAGTTTGATTTAAGGTCTCATTATAGCCAAATGGGGTCTTTATATAGCCTTGGTCTATATTTATAACTAAAAAAATTAAAATTTAATATAAAATTTAAATTGGTTGATATAAATTAAGTGCGGCTAATATTTAAATATAATTTTGAATATGTTTAAAGTTTGAATTTTGTGAATAATATGTAAAATTAAATCAATATTAAATATATAATTTTTATAAATTAAATAGAATTTAGAAGCTAAAATTAAATATGAATAAAATTTAATATAATATAATATAATATAATATAATATAATATAATATAATATAATATAATATAATATAATATAATATAATATAATATAATATAATATATTTTTTTTTCCCAAGAAAAGAAATTTTTATTATTTTTTAAGAAATGAGTTACAAAAGAATAGTATATGAGCAGAGAGCTCATTATACAATGATGAATCTAAGACAACCTAAGTAAAACACCTAGGTCTACTAGATACATCAACTTATATACATTATCCCTTCATCAAATTGCCTTCGTGTGAAGCAGCCCTTATGTCTACATCCTTTGTGTGAAACAGCCCTTATGTCTACATTCTTCTGCCTACATGTCTACATTCAGCCCTCTTCATGCTCCAGCATTCAGCTGCCTTCCAATACCAAGCCTGTGTTTGTAATCTGAATCTGCAAACAAAATATTTAGTCAAGTCTATAGACTTGCTATAACAAAGTTAGTGTTAACAAATGAATACTAAACATATCGAAAATTTCCTAAGCCTAAAACATCAGCCATTAGTATCTTAGATAATTCATTGAAATCATGCTGAGATGATATACTAAAACAACTTTTAACCTTCAATGCATGTTTAGACAGCCAATCTGCTGCCAGATTTTGTTCCCTATAAATATGTTTGATAGACATTTGTGATGTAATCAATTGTCTACAACCCAGAATACTTTGCTCTAAATACCAAGGTCTAAAACCAGATGCAAGCATATTTAATAATGGCAAACAATCAATTTCAATATCAACAAGTTTTAGGTCAGATTCTTTACAATATGTTAAACCACTTAGTAATCCAGCAATTTCAGCACAAATAGGGGAGCTTTTTCCTATAACATTACCTTTTGCAGTTATAATCATTCCCAAATTATCTCTAACTATAAAACCAAAACCTGATTCTCCATTACTTAAGGATGATCCATCACAATTAAGCTTTACTCGGTTAACAATAGGTTTTTCCCACTTAACATATCTAAATGATTTGGAACTCTTTATATGATTATAACAACCTAGTTCTCTAGCTGCTAGAAAATCTGGATACCAATGCTTCCTAGTTAATTTACGTGCTAAGTCCAATGATGTTATCATTAGAAGTATCTGCCTAATAATCTGTTTATGAGTTATAGTAACATTATTATGTCTGCAGTTATTTCTAGCTTTCCAGATGTTCCAAATTATTATAGATGGCAATACTGTTCTAACGTGAACTCTCTTTGAAGATGATAGTAACCAAACATTCACCATATGATTGACAGTCATATACCTACCTATGCTAATATTAAACATTTCAGAGAAATAAATCCATACCAACCAAGCTAACTCACAAGAGATAAAGACATGGTGTAAAGACTCAATATTATCACAAAATGCACATTTACTAGCTAGATAAAAACCTTTAGTCTGAAGAATTGTATCAACACTTATCATATTATTCAATACTCTCCAAACACAAAAAGAACATTTTTTGGGTGAAAGATTGTTCCATACTCTATCTTTTATTATAGATATAGGGTGATTTTGCCTTACCTTTAAAACTGTTTCCTTAAGATTAAAAGATCCATCATTTGATAACTTCCACACAGCAAAATCAGAAACATTTTGGCATATTTCAGTTTTAATAACCTTATTAACATACTGTATTGGCAAACTATCTTGAAGCTTTAATACATTCCAAGTATTGTTAATAATATACTCTTTTACCTTGGTTTGTTCATAATGCATATAGTTTGTATCAGTTAACAGAATCAAAGGCTTCATATCACTCCATTGATCTAGCCAAAAGTCTAATATGTTTCCTTGACCAATCTTCCATTTAATATGTTTTTCAGCTTCTAATCTAACATTTAACATTCTTTTCCAAATCTTAGAATCAGTATTCCTAAGTCTAGCTTGTAGGGGATGTATATTATTACAGTATTTAGACTTTAATAGTTTAGACCATAGAGTATCTTTGCTTCTAAATAAAAACCATAATTTAAAAGCAAAAGCAGTTTGAATATCTTCTAGGGTTCTAAAATTAAGGCCATTTTCTTTAAAAGGCTTACATAGGTTTAACCAGTTTGTCCAAATCAAGCTCCTATTAGATTCATTACTACCCCAAAGGAATTTATTTAATAATTTATAAAACCTATTAATAACCTTTAAAGGCAGTTTAGTAGATTGTAGATAGTATATAGGATAAGACATTAAAACTGAGGTTATAAGTGTTATCTTACCACCAAAAGATATATATTTTGAATCCCATTCATGAATCTTATTCCTAACTTTATCTATTAATCCTTCATAATGTACAGCAAAGTTGTTGGAGTGTATAGGTATTCCTAAGTATGTAATAGGCAGTTTAGTAAACTTGAATCCTAAAAACTCTTTAAGGTTTTCTATTCTAACTCTGCTTATCTTTGAAGAAGCTAAAAAGGAGGACTTTTCCTTATTCAATATCTGACCAGATAAGTTTTGATATACTTCTAAGAAATGAACTAAGTTTCTAATACTAGATAAAGATCCATTGACAAATAGTATAATATCATCAGCGTAAGCTAGACAACTAATGCTCAAGTTGCTTTTCATACTATAGGGTTTAATTTTTTTTTGTTCTACTAATGCTTTTATACCTCTAATGAAAAACTCTTCTGCAATAATAAATAGACAAGGTGATAGAGGATCACCCTGCCTAAGACCATTCTTAGATCTAAAATACCCAGAAGTAACACCATTAGTTATAACAGAGAATGAAGAGTTTTCTATAGACTTCTTTATCAAACTAATAACTAATTCATTAAAACCAAAGGCAGACATTACTTCATATATAAACCTAAACTCAAGATTATCAAATGCTTTGGACATATCTAAACTCAAAATAATGTTATCACCTCTAACTTTCCTATTTAAGTCTTTTACTAACTCCTGAACTATCAAAATGTTTTCCTGAATCAACCTATTCTCAACATATGCACCCTGTTCCTCAGAGATAATTAAAGGTAGTATCTTAGCAATTCTATTTTGTATAAGTTTAGATATTAATATATTAAAAACAGAGCAAATACTGATTGGTCTAAATTGGGACCAAAGTTTAGGAGATGTTACTTTAGGTATTAAACAGATCAAAGTTGAAAACATTCCTTTAGGCAAATCAGAACTTATAAAGTATTCTTTAACAGCTTTCAATAAATCAAACTTGACTATAGGCCAACAAGCAAGGTAAAACCTTGAGTTGAAACCATCAACTCCAGGAGCACTGTTTCTATTCAAAGACTTAATTATATCATACAACTCTTCAAAATTTGGTTCTTTCAATATACTGTTATTATCATGTTCTGTTAAGACACTTGGTATAACACTTCTAACAGTATTCAAATCATGCATTAAAGAAGACTTATTCAATAAATTTTTAAAATGATCTACAGCAGAAAGTCCTATCAACTTTTCTTCTTCTATCCAAACATTATTATCAAGGATTCCATTGATTCTGTTTTTAACTTTTCTTTTCCTAACATAGTTATGAAAAGTTGAGGAATTATTATCACCTTCTACTGTCCAGTTTGTATAGCTTTTTTGACACCAATAGATTTCTTCTTTTTCAAGCAAATTTAACAGAGTTGCATTCAATTCTTTAAGTTTCAGTTGGTTTTCATCAGAATTATCTTCTTCAATCATTATTTCAGCAATTTTTATATCATCTTCAACCTTATTTATATTAACAAAAATGTTTCCAAAAGTGTTCTTATTCCAATCTTTTAGATGCTTTTTTAACCTCTTAAGCTTAGACCAGAATATATATATATTAGAAGAATCATTCAAGGGTATAGACCAATTGTTTTCTACTGTTTTCATAAATTCATCATGCTTTAACCACATATTCTGAAATCTAAAGGATGTTTTCTGAAAGTTAGTTTGCTTAGAGATAGATATTAATAGAGGCGAATGGTCTGAACAGGTTCTGGCCAAATGCTCAACCCTAGTCAGATTAAAAGTGTCTCTTCATACTTCATTATACAAGCATCTATCTAGCCTTTTCCACTTTCTTTTATTAGTCCATGTGAAGTTTGAACCTATATAGCCAGGGTCTTCTAACTTGCAATCAAGGATCATTTCATTAAATTCATCTAAACTTCTAGTATGTAAATTATTGCAAGATTTTTGTTCATTAATATTAGATATAGAATTAAAATCACCTACAACTAGCCAAGGCAGCATAGTAACAGATATGGATCTAATTTGATTCCAAAGAGTAAGTCTATGACTAATATTACACTTAGCATATATCACAGTAAGCAAGACAATCTCCTTATATGCAGAATGACTAATTCTAACACTTAATAATTGTTCAAATTTATCTATCAGTTCAATTACAAAACCATTCCTCCATAGGATCCATATTTTATTATTTTCATTAACTAGAATAGATTCAAAATCTAATTTGGTACAAATTTCTATGCTTCTATCTATTGCTACCATAGGTTCCTGCAGAGCTAACACATTAATAAGATGTTTTTTTGTTAAATTTTTAATCCTTCTAATAGTTTTAATATTACCTATACCTCTTGCATTCCAACTTAGCATTTTTAAAGTCATATTAAACAGTTATTTTGAGGGTCCAAAAGATCTTTTAGAGTTACTAGTTTTAATATGAAGCTTGCTCCTAGAAGATCTTCTAAGCGAGTTATTTAAAGAAGGCTTAACTTTCCTATGCATAGGTGAAACAGGTAAACTTAAATTCCCATCTAGCTTTGTCTTCTTATTAGGTGAAAGGCTTAATTTTTTATTAATAATAACAGATTCACCTAACTCATCTGAATCCTCTTCTAAATAAGCATTAAAAGGATTGTTTTTAACCATAGACTCAATAACATTTTCAATATTAACTGCAGGAACATCTTGAGAGACAATCAAATTTACATTATCATCAACAGATACTACATGATTACATACTTGCCTAACCTCAACATTTTCAACAACACAACTAATGTCACCATACAGATCCATACCTAAATGTCTAGATTGATTATCCATATTACCAGATGCAACATTTAAAAAACAAGATTCCTCAGCATTGATATTAGATGCAATACACAAAGATTTATCAGACATAACAATAGGTGCAACATTCAAATTAGCAATCATATCATCAGATACATTATTAAAAGAACTTTGATTATCTTTGTTATTATTCAAAGATACATCTTCTTGTATACATGCAGATTGATTGATTCTTTCAAAAGTTTCAAAATTCAAAGATTCCTCAGATTCAATGCAAGTAATATGATTATCTTTATCAGAAAATCCAAATTGCATAGATTTGTCAGTCATAACAACAGATGTATCATTCAAATTAACAGTAGTAACAGGTACATCATTCAAAGAAGTTTGATTGACATCAGATATTCCAAATTTCAAAGATATATCAGTCATAACAACAGATGCATCATTCAAGTTATCAGCCCTAATATCAGATGCAACATTCATAACTTCAGATACAGTATTTAAAGATTTATCAGATTTATTAGATACATTTTCTTTTATACATGTAGACTGATTCACAACATGCAAAGACTCATCAATATCACTATTAATTACAGCATTATTAGATTTGTCATTTCTGCTTTGTGTAGTTTTATTCATATCTGTTAATGCATTGTTAACAACTTCTTTATTATTTATCGGTTTAGGAATCCAAATGTTATTATTCTTTTTATCCTTTGCTTTTATAACAAGTTTTTTTAAATTCTGTTCTTTCTTAAAGTCTAATTCCTCAGATTTACATACATTATCCTTATGCCCTAGATGTCTACATTTCCTACAATAACCAGGCATGTTTCTATAGACTACATCCTGCCAATATCCATCCTTATCACCAAAACTGACCCATAATTTCTGAGGAAGAACACTAGATACATCTAAGACCGTCCAGACTTCACACTTATTATAACTAGCCCTATTCTTGCTTGGCAACCAAAAATCTAAAGGAACTCCTACTGCTTTAGCTAGGTTTTCAATAGTGTCTATGTTATACATAAATTCAGGCAATCTGGGGAAAGATACCCAAACTGGAGTCAAAGGCGACTCCCTTTTAGGATTAAAGTCAGGACACCACTTCAAAATCCTAAACATATATTGACCCATAGATCTAACATTCTGTTTCCAAAATTTTTTAACATCTTTCATATTTTCAAACTCAATAAATACATGCCTAAAATCCCATTTGTATATACTGTATTTACCAATCAATTTTAAAGAGTCTAAATACGATCTAAACTCAAAAGCAGTAGGACATGCATATGAAAATTTAGCTATTAATGTATAAGTAGAAGAGGAGTTAAGGGAGAACTTATCTTTCTCGCAAAATCTTACATATGTATATCCATCCTCTGCTCCTATTTCAACATTGCTGTGCTTGAAACCTCCAGTAGAACCAGCAAAGGTTGGCAGTGACTCCTTTCCCACCTTCAAGGCTTCTGCATACGATCTACGTGGATGAGCTGGTTGTTCAGAAATCTCCATTATTCCTTTGCAAGAATCACTAATCAGAGACTCATTTCTTTCGAAAACGGGGTTTTCGAAGAAACGAGCCTCTGATATTAGGCTTTTTTTGTGTGGATTTTTGCAAGAATCTGTGTTTGGGTCATGTTCTTCAAGATGAAGAACAGATCTGGATACGGGTAGACGATTTTCTGCCGTGGCGACTATGTTTGGCTATATCTGAGAAGATAGCGAAAGAGAGAGAGGCTGTCGAGAGAAGGGTTATGAGTGGCTAGATCTGAAGATTAGGGTTACAGCGAATATATGGATGAGAAAGCTTCTCAATTTACCGGGCTAGGCCCATCGGAAATTCAAGATTAACCTTAAGTTTCTTGGAGGCCTAAGGTTTTAGAGACTAATTTTGTTTCATATAATATAATATAATATAATATAATATAATATAATATAATATAATATAATATAATATAATATAATATAATATAATATAATATAATATAATATAATATAATATAATATAATATAATATAATATAATATAATATAATATAATATAGTTAGAACTTAAAGGTGATCTATCAATATCAATAGTCATTCAACATCGAACTTACGTACCAATAATTATCTAAATTTTGATAAAGTATGGATGAAAAATAAAAGATAAATAAGTATTTATAAATAACCATCTGGTAGTCTAAAATACCTGTGAACCGGTTTTCTTTCTGATATTTTTTTTTAAAATATCATGTCTTTCAAACCGTAGTTCCAAAAATATCGAAAAATACCATTGATTTTTTAAGGCGAACAAAACTAGATCTGTGAAAGTTTTTAATTTAATTTTGTTAGTTCGTTATTACGTGTAATTTGGTTGCTAAAAATCTAATGTGTTGTAGTTGCGTAATTATATGTTTATGCTAATAATCAACTTTGTTCTAGTTGCAGGATTACGTGCAACTGAGTTGCATAAATAAGAATAAAAAAAATTGGACAAATTGGACTTTGGTTCCTAAATAAGTATGATTGTGTGAAAAAACAAAGTATAAACTTGTTTTGTGAAAATAAGTGTTGAATAGATGTGAAACACTTAACTTTTATGTAGCTGCAAAAAAATATGCATTAAACTTTTAAAAAATTGATTGTATTCTAGTTTCAGTTGCAGAAACTAATTCGACAACTGAAACACATTTACTTTTTTCGCAACCAAACTACACATAATTATCCAACTGGAGCACAATTTTTTTCTTGACTAATTTCAAACCATAATGCACATCTATTTGTATCTAGACCACAATCTAATTTTTTAAAATATTTTTCATGGATTTAGTTTTGTTTGTCTTAAAAGAAACAAAACCAATGTTATCTCACATATTTTTTAGAGCTATGGTTTAAAAATATAATATTTAGAAAAACAACCATAAGTATTTTTGGACAACCAATTGGTGGTTATTTTTTAATACTCATTTATCATTACTTGGTTATTCGTACATTATTAACTATTGGATGGTTATTGGTAAATAAGTTTGATAGTGGGTGGTTGTTGGTAGATTACTTTGGTTTTAATGAGTTGAATAATATAAACTAAAACTAATGTAGACATAAAATTAAATATGATTAAAATAAAAGTGATAATATATATATAATATAATATATAAATAATTCAATAGTAAATATATAATTTACCCTCATAATCCTTCAACTCAAACCTTTAAATATTTATTAATATTTTTAAAGTTTTATAAAAAAAAGTTATTTGAATACTTCGAATGCCTCCTAAATCGTGGATAAATTCTTCATAACCACCGCAAATAAAAATTAAATTAGTTATAAATACTTGGATTTTGAAGTTTAAAAAATACTACATGTAACATAAATTCTTCTAACAATACCCCTCAACACATAAACATATACGGTCGTAAATATATAGCATTTTTAACCTTCAAAACTTTATATCTTTCAAATTCTAACTCAACAAAATTCCAAAAATAATATATGTTTATTCTCTAGAGACAAAGAAAACGAGATTCATGAGAAATAATTTTGGAGATTTTTTTCATATTTTTGCAAACAAATTACACGTAATTCTGCAATTTGAACACAATTGTTTTTTTCAGACTTATTTTGCAACCAAATTGTACGTATCTTCGCAACTGGAACACAAAGTTTTAATAAAAAAATGCACATATTTTCCCAACTAAAAAAATTTATTTGTTTCACACCTAATTAACATTTATTTTCACACACAAATTTGTATTTTATTTTTTTACATAATCACATTTATTTAGCAACCAAGGTCTTACTTTTGTAACAATTATTTTCTTGTTTTTGCAACACATTTGCACGTCATGCTACACCTGAAACATAATTATTTTTAACAACCAAATTATACATAATTTTGCAACTAAAATACAATTAGTTTTTAGCAACCAAATTACACAAAATTATGAAAATAAAAAATTCCAAAAAAAACTCAAAAAATATATTTGATGAATCTAGTTTTGTTTGCCTTAAAAAATGAAACCAATGGTATTTTTGGTAATTTTTGAAGATATGGTTTGAAAAAGTATATCATTTTAGAAAAACAAAAAATAGGAGAAAGAAAAAAAATATGGGTATGTCGGACTACTAGGTGGTTATTTGTAAATACTCACTTTACTGGTAAATAAGTTTGATATTTGGTGGTTATTGGTAAATTACCCCTAAAATCCTCTCATGTTGTCCATCTAAACCTATTCAACCAATCCAAACTCATTCGTTTAATCCATCAATAGTTCATTCGACTAATCTATCAAAGGTCTATTTGGTTATTCCACCACAAATATGAAAAAGTAAGGAACAAGTTAAAAATATCAATAACTATTAATATATTATAATTTTTAATAGTCAGACATAAGATCTTATTCAAATTAGAATAAGATCTAGTATGTTATGGATAAAATATAATATTGTTTGATTATGAGATATATATACTTTGTACTACAATAAATAAAGTTTAACTCAATGAATAAACATTCGACTTCATGGGAAATGACTTGTACTCACCAATCACAATAAACTAAAGAATCATGATAAATTCAGAGCAATATAATACTTCATCTATTAACATGAATGATACCGACGAGGGAGTTGGCAAGCAAGATTCACTTATTTGTGGTTATGACTATTCAACTAGCAGATTTTTAGTGGCTTCCAAAGGAATTAAAGGAGAAGTTAGTCATGATGATGCATGAAATGATGTATGAAAATCCTTAAGAGAAAGTAAAATCTAAGATATAACATCCTAAAGATAATTATAAAGAAGAATATGAAGAAAAAAAAGCATGAAACAAATTATATAATAAAAGATTGCCTCAAAAACATCACAAATCGACGTAATATCCCATGCAGTCACAAGTTATATGTTGTTAATGACCATTTATATCAAGGATCTTTAATAGGAATGTAAGGCACTAATGTCACTTCCATAACCGAAAGAGAAGAAGCATGATCCATGCATCCAATATAAAGATTACAAGAGAAAGAGAGAACACGGCCAAGAACATTAGCTAATCCAAGATAGCCGCACTTGAAAGAAAGCAGCCCCGACAGTTGACAATTCCATTTGGCAAAATGGTCAAAAGCTTCTCTACTCTAGCCTAAAATAAGCCAGAATTATCAACAAGTTATTTTCACTCAACAAAAATCTCAATTGAATTATCAACGAGCTATAATGGCCAAACTTTAATTTTCGCCAAATGTTTAAGCCTCGACGACTCACCTACGAATTTATCCACATAACTAGCAGTATAAAACACCTCTATTGCAATATTCGTCTCAACATAATCACGCATTCGTACAACTAGTTCACTCAAATATATCCTAGTATATACTCAGGTTTTGGTATGAATGAATATCAATCAATGCATGCTACCTACATCTCACATGAGTCAACAAAACCCCTGTGTACTATACTCCTCAACTAACTCAATCATTATTATGCCACATCAACACAATGACACTACCTTAACAAATTCATACAACAACAAAGATATCCCGTTATGGGGCTTGTAAATTTTAATAAATCAATATTTTTTCTTGATATGTATGATGATGATCTATAGATGAATCCTTATTTGCATCTAATACTTTGTACAAAATCCTAACTCTAAACTTTAATAATGACAAGATGGGTACAATTAACGCTAAAAATATGTGCATTATTATGTGAAATAATTCAAAAGTTAAATTCCAAAGTATCCGAGAGGGGATGCTATTATGAATGTAGGGAATTTGTCCTAACATTAAGAGGAAATTAATGAGATAAAATATTATCAAAGTAAACTATCAATGATGCAAGGGACTAAGATACTCAAGTTTTTTTATTGTGTAAGAATGAATCTAGAATGAACAGATAATGGTAGCGCATAATGATACAACTTCCATGATTATGTACCATTTCACTAAGGAGTTACTCCATTTAGTATTTTACGAACACATGGTTCACACGAGGGTCCTTAGCTTAGAGGATGTTACATTAAGTGAGAGTGCTGTATAGATTTTAATATTTTTAGTATTTTAAAATTGTATTGTTGTTGTATTCATACACCCAAGTTATTTTTTATTAATAATATAATGATTTAGATTTAAATCAAGTGGTATTAATTTAGTAAAGTACACAATTCAGATCGATAGACTTATGTATACATGAATTATCTAAGTGGGAGATTGTGAGGAAATATTAGATTTGGAATATCTCATCATTAGAGTTTAGGGTTTAGGGTTTAGCTAAAAAAATAGTAATAAATATATAATTATTAATTCTCATATAAAAGTATATAATATGTGGATATTAGTTGGGATACTGTGTATTTTGAAGGAGGAATCATTAGTCTAACACTATTGATTAAGACGTAATGATGACATAAATATTTGAAGGGTAAAATCGGATGTATGTTAATATTTATTATTAAAATGTAATCAATTAACTATTTAAATAGTTTTATTTTTATAATTTATTTTTGGTATTGGGCTTAATGGGTTTTGACCTATATAGGCTTGGCTCATAAGCGTGATTCAACCCATTAGGTCTATTAGGCTTAAGTTTAGCCAATAAATAATTTTGAAAGAGAATTTATGAGGATGGATCATTTAATACAAAATAAAACCTTCTCTCTCTAAATATTAATTGTAGTAGCTCAATTATCTCTCTACTTTCTACCAAAAATAAACATTTTTATACTTTATAAAATAACTACTGGAATAAAATTTATTCATATCAAATTGGCGACCACAGTGAGAGCTTCTCTTAAAAGTACCCAAATAACAAAATCCTAAACCTCACAAGCAAAAGTTCACTTTGGGAACCCTCTAAAGCATGAATTATGAGATGAAAATGGATCCCCATTAAGAAAATGAGGTAGTTAGGATCGAAAAATCGCTCTGAACACCTCCTACGAGTGATTAAAACAAAATTCTAAACCTCACAAGAAAAATTTCACTTTAGGAACCCTCTAAAGCATGAATTATGAGATGCAGATGGATCCCCATCAAGAAAATGAGAGAGTCAGGATCGAAGAATTTCTCCAAACATCTCCTACGAGTGATGAAAACCATGAAAAGCTTCTCATTGCAAGAGAAGCGAGATCATGTATGAGGATAAATTGAGGCACTAAGGTCTCAAAGAGAAGTTGAATTTATTTTTAAAGTTAAGGTTCAAACAGAGAGTAAAAAAACTGATGGATAAGAGGATGATCCCCAACATAGAGTAAAGAAGCATCGAACTTCAAAAAAGGGGCGTAAAACTAAAAAATATTCTAGCTCTTCAGAATATACTAAAGACTTAACCTTTGAATTTGAAATGTCCTCGTATTATTTGAGAAACGATCACGACCATAAGAAGATAAAGAGTCACTATGGCAAGTACTAATCAAAGAAGTGTTGGAATCGACATCACAAGTCAAGTAAGCAAGATTATTTTAGAAACGATAAGCACCGAAATAATAAAGAGAAGAAAAAGATGGTGCCATGAAAAGGTGAAGGGCTCCAGAGATCGTAGTATAGATCATTTGGTGAGTGATCAAATTACCACCCAATCCGAACCAGGAATATTTGCTACATCCAATAAAGATTACTAGTTTAGCCCATGACATAATTGGAGGCAATCCCCTTTGTCTTAAAATTTGATCCAGTTATTTACCTAGACGGTTTGTTATATCCAAGATGGAAAAGTTTGATGGGAGCAATAATCTGGAGAATCACTATATTAAGATGGAAAAGTTTGATTGGACTATATACCAATTTAAGCTTATTCTATATTAAGCTATTGTGTTTTAAAAAAATAGAGTCCACATATATCCCTTATTCACTTAAAAGGGTCTTCACCGGTGAAAACAACAATCATATAATTAAATACAGGGTCCGGCTAAATTCGGTCCAAAATATGTTAACCATCCCCAAAATTTTAGCTGTTTTTTACCCCGCCGGTTGAGAAGGTCTCAACCGGCGGGGAAGCTTACCCGGCGGGTGAAACAGTTTTTCCGCCGGGTGGGAGGGTGTCAACCGGCGGTGGTAAAATTGTAAAATTTCAAAAACGCATTTTTTTGGGCTGGTTAACATATTTTGGGCCCGAATTTAGCCAAACCTTTAAATATATCCATTCCAAATATATCTTGAAAATAATAGAATGTTGCTTCTTCCACTGCCAAAAGTTGTCTCGGAGAAATTCAAATCAGTCTACGATTTAGCCAATCTTGGAGAAATTTTATTACCAATCATCCTACTACTATTCTCAGCATTCGCTTTTGAAAGATTCTTCTTCGTTTTCTTCAGCGCAATGTCATCGCTCTCTATGGCTACTTTCTCAAATTTGATCCACAATTTCCTCGTCATTACCTTTTTCGAATTATGACTAGATTTTACCGTTTCTTTATCTATTTGGTCACTCGAGTCAAGTAACATCCTCTTGCGTTTAATCACTACTGGGATAGCAGGCGGCGACGGTGACAGAGATAGAGATATGGATTCTGATCTGGATTTGAATTTGGATCTGAGTTTCTGTTTGTTGTGAATTTGTAAATCTGTTGGGTATCTGATTTGACTCTCGCGTTGAGTACGGAGTTTGTCTATGTTTTCTTCGATCCGGCCTTGAAGACGGAGGCGCGTTAAATTCAACCCACCCACAGAACAGTCAGCGTCGTTGGCCTATGAGAGGAACGGGTCGAGTATGGGAACGGACGGTTCGACTCTTTCTGTATTGAACTTTGGATCGATAAAGAAGCGCGACCGGCCGCTGTTGCCGTAAAACGAGATTTATGAATAAGATATGTGGATTTTTGCTTGTATTGTATTAGCAGAAGCAGGCATAATTTATGTTCACATCCACAAATTTAGGGCCCGCAATGTGTATATCCCCATAAATATCATCCAATTCTCTTATACCTACAATGTTAGGTTCCTTTCTGGCAGTAAGGTTTGTTTGTTCATTTTAATAGGTTCAAAAATTGGCTATGTTGACTCCTTAACTTTTACAACTTCATGAAAATTTATTTCTTTTTGGGCCGTTTTAATCTTATGGCTATCCTCGAACTCAATCTAACGAAGTATATAAACATAATAAATTAAATCTTAACCAACCACCAGCAAATCTTAACGAATCAGACTGTATGGCACTGGTTCGTAGTATTTGTACCGATATGCCGTCTCACATTGCCGGAATCGACATTTGTAAGGCCTTGATATTACCCACCATGAAGATCAGCCACATTTCCAGATCGGAAAATGTGGCAGCTGACTGGGTTTCGAGGTGGGCTCTGGTGGAGAAAAGAAGCCAGGTTTTTTATGGTAGTGAAATGCCTAATCAACTTCTAGCTATTGTGGTTCTTGACAGCATCGGGGTTGGTTACATAGACCCAGGCTAGGGTTTGAAAGTTTGGAGGCAGAGGAGTTGAAAGAGAGAAGAAAGGGGAAAGTTGAAATTAGGGTTTCTTTTGGGTTCGACTGTGTTTAGGGTTTCTGCCCTTTTGATTGGTATTGTGTAGTCTTGGGTTGGGCCAGTTTTAGATTATTGTAAGCCCAAACTTACTTGGATACTCAGCCTTGTTTGTTTGGGTCTTATACTGTAACCTTCTTTTCAATATTAATATAGGTCGATTTTGCTATAAAAAAAAAAAAAAACCACCAGCAAATTAATTTTTGGTTGACTCTATTTTTTTAAACAGAGTATTTTCAGAAAATTAAAACAATAAAAATAAATAAAAAATAAAAAATATTTAAAAAAATATTAAATTTAAGGTGTAAAAATAGAATTAAAAGTCGAAGGACTACACACATGATACAAAAACAATTTAACTATGGTGACACATGGCAGAACCATGGAAAATACCACGCGTGAGATTAAATTTATAGATTTACAATAGTCAAAGAACCCTCACCGGTGATTTTTTAGTCGAGGGACTAAATAAAAGAAAACGTGATAGTCGATGGACTATATACCGATTTAAGCTTTCAGAATAATAAAAAATAAAAAATAAAAATATTTTTAAAATAGTTAAAAAAATATTAAATTTAAGGGGTAAAAATGGAATTAAAAGTTGAATGACCATCTGTGAGACAAGAACCATTTTACTATGGTGACACGTGGCAGAACCAGAGAAAAGACCACGCGCGGGGACTAAATTTATAGATTTTCAATAGTCGAAGGACCCTCATCGGTGATTTTTTAGTCGAGGTACTAAATGAAAGAAAATGTGATAGTCGAGGGACTATATACCAATTTAAGCTAAAAAATACATATAGTCAGCTTGCTTACAGAGTAGAGCGAAATATGTATATTCATCTGTATCAGAACTCAGCCCCATTTATAGTGTTCGATGAGGATACTTAGAGGGATGTTGTTGGACCACATGAGGATCTTGTGGTGATTGGGGCTGTAATTGAGGGAATACAAATCCTGAGGATTTTGATTGACACTGGAAACTCAACTAATATTCTATTTGTATTCACTTACAAGTTAATGAAAAATTCACCCATTATTCTTTGATCAAATAGAACCATATTGGTATATATAGGAAGTTCTGCTGATATGGTTAGGGAATTCGAAGGAGAAATTATCCTCAGAAAAAGATCGTTTAAAATTTTTATGATAGTGTTTTTTGTAGTGGTTTACTGTCTAAATCCTTACAATTCCATCTTTGGTAGATCTTGGTTATCAAGGATGCATGTTGTTGCTTAAATAGTTCACCAATTCTTAAAATACGCGGTCAGAGGACAGGTGGGAGTTGTTCACGTTAGTTAAAATATGGCTAGAGAATGTTATGTTAATGCATTTGCCTCAAACGCGTTAGAGAATATGGAAGCTAATATGGAATAGCAATTACTAGAGTCCTCTTCAGATCTAGAAAAATATATGATCCAAAAGAGACTTATAGTGCGATTGTTCTAGTTGAAGAAGTTGAGTTACAAACTTTTTCAGCTGGAAAATGTGTTACGATTAAGGTTAAGTTACCATCATAGAGAAAGGAAAAATTGTTATCATTCTTGTCCAAGAACTTGCATGTGTTTTCTTGGTGTAATGAGGATGTAACGGTCTTACGAGCGAGCATCATTTGTCATAAACTGGTTGTACGATCCGGTGCAAGCCCTGTTATATGGAAACAATAGCTTTTTCTACAGAAAAATCTGAAGTTATTGTTAAAGAGGTAGACATGCTGACAAAAGTAGGGCAGATTCGAGAATCTCAGTACCCGCTATGGACTGCTAATCCAGTACTTGTAAAAAGGAAGAATGGAAAATAGCGGATGTGTAATGATTTTATAGACCTAAACTGGGTCTATCCACAAGATCCTTTCACTGTCCCACAAATAGATCAGTTATTACATTCTACTTATGGCAACAAACTATTATATTTTATGGATGCCTTTGATGGGTATAGTAAGATATAGATGGATAAGAAGGATCAAGATCACACCACATTCATCACAAACATGGGGTTCCACTATTATAAGGTTATGTCATTTAATCTGACAAATACTAGAGGTACTTACCATCGTCTAGTGAATAAAGTCTTTTCCAATCAGATTGGAAGAAATGTTGAGATTTACATTGATGACATATTTATAAAAAAGTTTGAGGGATGAGGTTCACTTGCTTGATCTCAAAGAAACTTTCTCCAACTTGGAAGCTATCAATTTGAATTTAAATCTGGAGAAGTACACATTCAGGGTACGATCCGTAAAATTATTAGGGTATATTATAAGTGAGAAAGGTACTCAAGCTGACCCAACACAACTAAATGTATTGCTTCCTAAGGACCCTCCCATATATACTAAAAAGGTTTAAATATTGATTGGAAGGCTTACTAGATTGAACATATTTATATCAAGATCGTTGGACAAGTGTGCATCATTATTTCAAGTGTTAAGAAATGCTAAGGAATTTAATTGGTCTATGAGTTGTGTTGAGGCATTTCTTAGGATCAAGAAACATTTGTCTTCACCTAAAATTTTATCCAAACCAGTGATGGGAGAAATACTCTACGTTTACTTTGTAGTGTCCGACTATACAGTAAGTACAGTTTTGGTTCACGAAGTTGATAATTACCCTCACCCCGTTTATTATGTTAGCAAGAGTTTGTTGGATGCTAAAAAGAGGTATTTAAATTTGGATAAGTTATTACTTTCCCTTGTGATAGAAGCCAGGAATATGAGACCATATTTTCAAGTGCATTCCATTACAGATCGAAACTATTTTCCACTAAAAAATATGTTGTAAAAAACTGGATGTGTCGGGTCGGATGACCAAATGGTCTGTGGAGTTGGGGATTATGACATTGATTTCGCTCCTTGAACTACAATCAAAGCACAAACTGTAGAATATTTAATTCCATTCGGAACGACCACATGTAGAATCCCTTATTGAAAAGCCTATGAAAAAATGCGTACTTCGAACAGATGGAGGATCTAATATGTTAGGATGTGAATTAGAAATTTACTTATTATCTCCCTTTTAATATTCAATGTACAAAATAATATTTTTTTGTTTCAAGGCATCAAACATTGAAACCGAGTATGAGGCAAAAATAGTTGGGCTAAGACTTACCCAAATTTGTGGTGCCAAAAGAGTCTCATTGATAAAAGATTCACAATTAATCGTACATCATGCTTAGGGTCAATCAGAAGCAAGAAAAGAACAACTTGTCAAATATATGCATGTACAGAGGGAAACATCGACCTTATTTAAGTGTGTGGAATATGAAAATGTGCCAAGGGCTGAAAATGCGATGGCTGATTAGTTAGCTACTATTGCATACTCCAAAGCGTATTCATGGATTATGTTACAAGAATGCCCTTTGATATTAACGGACCTTGAAGTATGGATGAATGTTGAGGAAAGTTTCGAAACATTCACAATAATAATTCAGGATTGGAGACATGATATCAAAGATTTCATTACAAAAAGAAATTATGCCCATTGATTAATTATTGGCTAAGAAGTTGAAGTTAAGAGCACGTGGATTTTTAGTCTTAAGGTATGTCCTATATAATAAATCCTTTAGCAGGCCTCTGTTGCGATGTCTTAAGTGTGGCGATTCTCGTGTATTTTTTCATAATTACATGGCAAGGAAGGCTCTTCCCATTGTGGCTACAAAACTTTCACCGTAATAATTTTATTAAAAGGATTAAGAGCACATGGATTTTTAGTCTTAAGGTATGTCATATATAATAAATCCTTTAGCAGGCTTCTGTTGCGATGCATTAAGTGTGGCGATTCTCATGTATTTTTTCATAATTACATGGCAATGAAGGCTCTACCTATTGTGGCTACAAATTTTTTACCATAAGATTTTTATTAGAAGGATGTCATTGGCCTTCCATCATGAGATGATAAAGAATTTATTAAACGATATGATCCATACCAAAGGTTTAAAATGCAATACACGACTCGGCAGTCACAATGGAATCAACATTCAAAGCGATATCATTTGATAGATGTGGGCTTGATTTGGTGGGTCCCCTACCAATTGCATATAAAGGTTGTCGAACTATTATATTATTACCTTGGTGGCTCGGGGAGGTTTTAATCAGGTTTCAGATCACTTATAATATATCCTTAAACCACTCTTAGATTAGTTTTTGTACTAGCTATGTTTTTATTTAAATACTTTTGAATGGATAAAGTTTTTATTATATGTGCCTTCAAATGGATTACCTTCAAATGGTTAAAATGTTTATTTTACATGTCTTCGAATGAATTACCTTTGAATGGTTAAAGTGTTTATTTTATATGCCTTCGAATGGATTAACTTTGAATGGTTAAAGTGCTTATTTTATACTCTTTCAAATGGATTACCTTTGAATGGTTAAAATGTTTATTTTATATGTCTTCAACATGTTCATTGAATATTTTTTAACATTTTGAATGTAATGCGTCTGGATTGGGTACTGGGGTTATGTTGTGCCAATGGGGACGACATGTGCTTATTTAGTGAGAAGTTTAGTGCTCCAAACTCAACTACAATAATTATAACATGGAATTTTATGTTGTGGTTTGAACATTGAAGTACTGGAGTTTGTATCTCATTATAATGATTTCGTACGATACATTGTACGTGATGCATTGAAGCGGTTGCAAAGCCAAAACAAGCTATTTGCACGTCATACTCGATGGGTAACATTCACCCATTAGTTCATATTTTCAGTCAAATACATATCTTGGGCCGTCAATCGTATTGTTGATAAAAGACTTGTTGGCTACAGACCCATATTTTAGTCCCATATTATAGGATATTGAGGTTGGTCTGAGAATGGATTATTCTATGAGCACTGGCTACTTGTTCAGAGGTAATCAATTACGTGGTCCTACCTTGTACTTACGGAAGTCTATGGTATGCATAGCTTAGCTATGAATATCATATCTGATTGGGATCTGAGGTTTGTATGACATGTCTAGAGAAGTATGTGGCGGCTTACTAATACGAAGTTGAGTTCTCTTATAACAGGCACACAAGATGAGTATTGGGCATAGCCCATTCTTGGGGAAATTAGTACTCAAACTAACCGTTTTGACGAGCCCAACAATTTTCTTAAGCATAAAGATGTCTAAAAACTCTATGATGAAGTCTGGGCCCTGAATTCCACTGTTTATGGGCACAAGTCTCTATTTTGTGATTTTTAAAAATATTTTAATCGTTTTAGGAAATTAAATTTAAATAAAAAAATCAATCCACATTGCACTCGAGTTTGATGAGATTATGTTTTATTTTATTCCATAATATTGATTAGGGTTTCGGATATTCCCTATAAGGAATTTCATACCCTAATCTTAAGATATTTTTTTATTAATACACTTTTCTTACGGAAAATGTCAGTATTTTTATTCAATGTGGAGAATTTGGTTCATTTTTGGCTCGTAATATTCTGCTGTACAAACTCATCTGCATAAGTGTTATGCTCATCCAGCGTTGAACGATGTATTCATTTAATACTGGCACCAAGAAACCAACACATATCAGTTCTGCTTCGAGGAGATAATACTCACGCTAGAACACTATAAGTGAACCAGAAAGCTACGAGAGAAGAGATGTATACCGACTATTCACGATTGTTGAGACTCACAGTTTATGAGGTCCATTTGTAATTGGGGTTTACATGAAGAGTGGGTTTTAAAACGAAGTGGCTCCGGGATACATTTTCTAAGGATCAATATTTTCATTTGATTGATATAGAGACTATCCTCAAAGTATCGCATGCTTACTTTATGTTTTTTTCGGGTGCACTATATTCACGGATACCAGTTAGAAAAATATGAAGGCTAACTTTCTCTATAGTTTGGAGGACATGGAAGTTGAGTTGTGAGATATATATTGGGGGCTAATGATCGTGGTTTAGGGGATGCTTCAAAATCTATGAAGAAAAACCTATACGGTTTTATGGTTATACTAAACTACTAGATATAGGACCATTTTTCAACTTTAACAGCTCCGCACAATCCATCTTACATCCTTAGGAGCTCGAAGATTGTTATTTGGTTTTAAAATAGATTGGTGGGCTCTAATATGCGACCTAGATTCAGCGTCCACATCATTCTTATCGATCGAAAGGAGAAGTATGTAAGTGTATAAACTTATACCTACAATATGTTTATTTATAACATTTTACATTAAAAAATTATAACATATTTTATTCTTTTTGTTTTAAAGATCTTCTTTGAGTTGTACGAATACATGAGAGCTCAATTTACCATGCGAAATATTCATCTAATCAATTATCCTATTAAAATGATGAGTATGGTTGAACATTATATACTTCATAGAGTGATGAATTTGTTTTTAAGGATGTGTAAGGTACCGCAACCTCCAATGTTACTAGAACTTACCGATAAGAAAGGAGATGTTTCATGTTACCTTTAGTGAGACATTTTGGAAAGATTCACGTAATAATTTACTTCCCGACAATCATATGACAATTAGTATTTCTATATATGGAAGGTCGACGACGAGTAGGTATACTGACTACATTGCTTGATATGGATGGTACGTCATCACCCCTCTCGTGGATTCTGGTAAACTTCTTAAGGTTGTCCATACAAGTAAGAACATTTACAAAAGAGATGATTTAGAAGGTTTTAGGATCTTCAAGAAAGAAATGTTGCATCGTACTTCTTCTTCGCTCATTGTTCTTATCTCAATACGTATGTTGGTTATGATTTTTTGATGTGTTCGTTTCTATTTCAAACTGTGTTTTTCAATTTAGGAATTATGTTGATTATGTTTTCTTGATTTTTGGTAGTTTACCATGCATGGTTTTGTATTTAAAAACTTCGTTATTTAGAGGGTTTTTATAAACCATTCGTGTTGGTTATGTTTACAAATCATCTATTTGTAACATTAAAACTAAGTAAAACACTTATGCTTATTTAAATATAAATCACATAAGGATTTTTTTTTATCAACTCACAAATCATTTAATTTTTAGTAATAGTGGATGCACCTCGTAATAGTATAAAAGTGTAGCTATAATTTATCAACCCCAACTATATTACAAAATGGAAAATTTATTCAAACCTTGATACAATCGTTATCCTCGTCTTTAGAATTGTCATTTAGTAAGCTATACTTGCAGTTTTGATATAATAGTGTATATTTTCAGCGACCTTTAACTACTCTTATTTACCATTAAATATTTGTTTGTAAATGGTATAATTATCCATAAAATCCTCATAAATTCCCTCCCTAACAACCTTTCATGCATTTTGTTTGTCGTATAAGCCAAAAGATACTGATCAATACCCGTAATTCCCATTAGCTCTAACGTGGTTTATAGCTGTTATAAAAGGTATGTACTGAAGATAAAAGTTTCTTAAGTAAGATTTTGGATTAGTAGGTAATTTTTTAGAACCAATGTTGAAGCTCGGTACATTATGACTAGATAACAACGCAATCAAAAAAAATCTAACTATCGTAGGTTTCTCTAGCGGAACGCTATGAGGATTACCTTGTTTTGGTAGTTCAAAATTAACAGGTTTAATTCCGAGTGTGATTCATTTCATCTTTATGCACTTTAATTGAAGGAGTTTTGAAAAGGTTACATATCATATGTTCACTAGCTTTATATGAATCTTTCACATGTTCCAGTGCAATGTATCACCTTTACTGGATGATGCATCAACATATAATTATTGTTTGACATGTGGACAACGACAATGTTTCTTTTTCTCTAAAGTATCTAAGAAGGTGGACATTCTGGATAGAATAATTCAAACCATTTCTTGGAAATAGCTTATATGCAATATTTTTCATTGGTTTGCACGACATAAATATAAGTTTCTCTATTTTTTTTTTATTTCAAGAGCTCTATCATGGTTAGGTTTGTTCGTATTATAATATTTAATCTCTTCCAATGATCACGAAAGATCTTAAACGTGCAACCATGCCCTTATAGAGACATTCACGAATCTCGTGCTAAAATGGGATACCATGCATAGACCATACCGCACAAATGCATATTTTATCCGCCATGTTAAATTCACCAGTCATCCCAATTTCATCAGCACTATCATGATCTTTAGTTCTTTTTAATTCAATAAGAATAAAATTCTAAAATAGTGCTTAAGAACTTACCTTTGATTTTGTCGAACACCATGTCTCCAAATTTATGTTGTACTATATATCCTAATTTCAAATGATGATCTAATTGCACATTCACCAATCAATGTAACCTACCCTAAAATAAATCGAAGTTACACTTGCTCGTACCTATATAATGCTTTATGTTAGAATAAGCACTCTTCATTCGGTTATCGTTCATGTGTCTCAACTGCATGAACTTGTTAATTTTCCAAACCAAAAATTTATTTGTGTAAATAAATAACTTTTTTTGTGTATTTGATTTCTTGATGAAATGTTTTATAGTCATGTTACATCTAAATCTGAGCGGTCTTAAATTCACATTATGATTGTGAGTATGCTATCTTTTTTCAGACAAATAAAAAAATATTATGATATATTTTCTCATTAAAGTACTTTTTGGTATTATCCTGAAAGTTAATCTTAATGAGCCCTCAACAAAGCATGTATGTTATTTTTGGGAACATGTTTTCTATAGCCTTCATAAACTGCAGGTCTCTATTTATCAAAATCATGGATGGTTCTTCAATACAGTTAAATATTATTAGACATGGGCATATGGGTATAGAACTGACTGAACCGAACTGAAATAACGGATTCAGTTCAGTTCTGGTTCTTTATAAATACGTATTAGGTTCCTTTCCCTAAATACCACCATTCTTGGTTCAATTTTATTCAGAACTGAGAACTAAATAATATCTATAAAGAACTGAATAACCAATAGCATCCTTGAATACCACCAGTCATCGGTTCAGTTTGGTTCTCTTAGGTTTTATTCAAATTCAATTCATTTTAAGAAAATTATTCATCTCGGGTTCAGTTTCAAACGGATTGTTTTATTACAAAGTAACCATTTTGAATCGAACCCAAACAGAACCAAACCCGAATGTAACCAAAACTCGAATGAAATTTTTATTTTATTTTGCTTTTCTCTTAAGATCTTTTATGGGTGTCGTTTGATTATACCTTCTGGATCTCTCGCATTGAAATAATATTCGAAGATTCTTTCTATTATCCAGAACATCACAATGTTTTATGTTGATAACCAATCATTTTTGTTTCTCAGTCTTCTTAACCTACTAAACCAATTTATCTCATATAAAATATTATATTGTGAAAAAAACATGAGTGTAATCACTGTTCAAATCCTTTGTATATCCATATGTATGGATACATAAAATTAAAAATAAGTAAACAAAACATAAATCCAAAACTGGTGGTACGTAGCTCTACTAAGAACATGAAAATTTTAAAAAAATAATGAAATGGTGGTTTATCTTATTTTGTGGAGATTATAGCTCCTCTAACGACACTCTTTCTTCCTTTTCTATTTTTCATTTTTTGGTAGATGCATATTTCATTCTATTTTATTGTGTTTATCTTGAAACTTAATTTTTATGAAAACACTGTTTTCTTCAAGAACAAGGTTTTGGTTTTTAAAAGGTTGATGTTTTGTGTAGGGTTAGATGTAGTTTTGGTGAAAATAGTTGACCTTATTTTTTGTTTTTACACCCACCATTTTTATTAAATATAGGTACGGAACACATAAACTAATTAAGCTCTAAAATCAAACATTTTTTAATGCACTAATATTAAATAAGGATATCAGTTAGATCGTCGACTCAAAAGTTCACCCAAGAAATAATTTTTACTCATTTAAAAGAAATCACATTCATTTCTAAAAATAGAATATATGTCCAAAACAAACGAAAAAATGACTATTCATACCACATATCCCGTGGAAATTCCATCAGAAACAGCTATGTAAGAGAGGCATAATTACTTTCAAATATTTTTTATTAGCTTTTTTAGATAAGTAAATTCAGATAACTGAGGAAAAAGATAATGTTTATCGTCAGTGTATTGTGAAACCTAGTATTACTATGTTCCGCAACATATAATTCTAGGTTTTCTAGGTCATTTTGTAAATACCTTTTGTAAATACATTTTGCAATAACATTTTATAGTAGGGCTCATCTGTTAGTTATATTTCGGTTTTTAATAGTAATTAGTCCATTGACTATCCATTTTGGTGGTATATAGTCACTCAACTAAAAAACATCTAGATTTAGTCCCTTGAATATCCATTTTGGATCAAGTTAGTCACCCTCATGTGTTGACTATCTATTTTCGTGACAAATAGTATCTCAATTATCTATTTTCGATAAAGTTATTTTTTTGCTATCCATTTTCGATGGAGCTAGTACCCCAAATAAACACGCGCGGATGAATAAATTTATTCAAAATGGATAGTCAATAGACTAAAACTGGAAAAAATTTAGTCGAGGGACTCTATGTCGCCAAAATTGATAGTCAAGGGACTTAATCCAGACTTTTTAAGTCGATGGACTATATGTCATGAAAGTAGATAGCCAAGGGACTAGTTACTGCTCAAAGCCGTCATATTTTACAAATATATTATTTCACATTTGCGAGAAGTGATGTAATTGTCTTGCACAACCAAGCATAATTATAAAAAAAATTGTTTTGCAATATGTTTTTATAATATTTCGCATATTTCTTAAAAACGCCAAGATACGGTGATACCTTAACGGTAATGCGCCATTAAGTTGGTGAATAATCCAAGAAATATGTCGGTTCAATGTTAAACAGATTTATTGTGCCAATATTTGGCACATAATTTTATATTTACATTATTATGGTGGCGAATTATATAAAACGTTTTACCACATTTGTGATGGATAACACTAACTATCTCCCCAATGCACTAGAAACTTCTTTTAGGTCATTCCAATCACCTATCTATTGGTTTTGCTAAGATCATTATTTATGTGTTATGGTAGCAAGATTTACATAAAATATTGACTTCAAATATTAATTGCTAAATTTAAATAATTATAAATGTGAAACATTATATAAATTATATGTAAAACATGTAGTATTGTTGATGTAATATAGAGAAAAATTGTATTTACAAAACCATATATGATTATTGTAAAATCTGATATTTTACAAACTTTTACATCATTCTATTGTTGTAGAGGGTAAATGTTGGTAAAATATCAGCATTGGTGGATTACAATTATGAGCAAATAATCGATTCAAATAATTATTACATTCATAACCAAGAAGAAACAAATGGAAAAACAACAAACAAATCTAAAATGAATCAAAACTCTACACGCTTCCGCCTCCACTTATTCAGTGGGGCTATGGTCTACCTCTTCTATCAAATATTTTTTAACGAATCATTTATATACAAATCAAGACCCATAACGCCTCTTACCTGTCATTGTATGGGAGCTCAGGAACCCTAAAACTTTGAACAAATATTATATATTTAAACCTGATATAGACTTGTTTACAATCTCATCCAGGCGGAACCATACATGGAAAACACGTACGATTCATATCGTACATGTAGTACATTCTGCATTCAACATAAAGACACACAGTCTTTTCATCCACCCATATTTTCTTCACATTGTTGACGGCTTTCAACATATAATTATCTTCGTGTGTAGTTCCCTGAATAAATTAGAAGTTTGATTTGTTATTATATATTGTATATTAATATATGAGATCAGCTTGGATGGGTATATTCTTGGCATGATATTATAGTTAGCGGGATATTATAGTTGGTGTTAAATTTTATTCGACGAAATGTTGCAGTTAAAGTGGAGATTCATGACGACATGTATGTTACTTCAATCATAGATTTTGTAAAACTTGTCATACTAAATCTAAGTTACCACTTGCAAAATATATTATAGGGAAAATAATTTTTGCAGAAAATTGTAATTCAAATTTTAAGAATCATCAAATATTGGATTAAAACCCTCATACTACATTAATAACAAAATTTTAGTCGTAATTCCGAGAATCAACAAAATGAATTTAAAAAATCATTAGTATTATATTTTTCACAAAACTATAATTTTAATTTTGGAAGGAACAAACAATGAATTCAAACCCTCTTGGATTTGTAACCAAGAATAAACAAATATGGAAACAACATATACAACTAAAACAAAATCAAACAATAAACCTACACTTTTATAATGTTATTTTCTAAGCTTCTCTTCCATCCAAGTATGATATATTTCTATCGATCCCTTATTTGAGAATCGACCAACTTAAAAAAACTCATAAACCACTTCAATGGTTGGATTAAAACGATAAAAAAATATCTCATGAACATTAAAAAAACACAGAGATTAAACAAATTAACTTTATGCAATGTAAGGTTTATAAAGACTTACCCGATAGTTTCTGCATCCAAAAAATCTCCTATTAGGATTCGAATCCACCTATGAAGTGCAGAGGATAACCGGTTTTACACAAAATATTTTGATTTTACTTCTCGGCTTTCCATTTAGCTAAAAAATGTTGAACTACTACTATATATATTTTTCCAATAATGTAAGAAAAAGTTGTGAAATTATTTGAAGTTTATAAATGAAATTGAGGCTATGTGGGCTAAATGAATGAATTAGAGGTTGTTGGATTATTCTCAAACACATGTATAAAACCTTTTATAAGTTATATATATATATATAATATGTGAAATATACGTTACTAAATTCTACATTTATTCTTGTGAAATATATTGTAATAAATATGCAAACTATTTTTGCAATAGTCGCAATTCAAATACTATTATCGCATGTTCATATTTCAAAATACATCTACAAAGATATGATTTGTAATGATGTGTTGCAACATATTGAAAAAGTTATCCTTCTATTCTAAATACAAAGTGGTTTGCATCGATTTGGGATTCTTTATTGTATTTATTCTTACGAGTTATCTATCTCTCCTCACAAGCCACCGTTATTTCCATTGAAACGTTTATTTCCTTGTTTCTATCTTATTCTTTTGTTCTTAACCCTAATATATTTTGTTGGATTTTAAATTCTCAATCGTTTTGTGAAATGGGTTAGTTTGGAACTACTACTGCATAGGATAACATGCAGTACTTGGGTCATGTTTGTTTTTGTGATTTGTTATTTTTCATATTTTAGTTGTGTTATGGAACGTGATTTTAAACTTATTTTGCACATTAGGTACACAATGTTTGTTTGATTAAATTCTCAATCGTTTTTTCAAATGGGTTAAATTTTTTACTACTATTACATTGCATGAAATCCCCATGTATTTTTTATGCATGTGTTTTGATCTTAGTGTTACTATAACTATCTTCCATCATTTGATTGCAAACTATGTTTAATAAGTCTATTTATTTGATCCACAAACTTATTTTTGCAAATGTTTGTAGAATTAAATATTGTATTAGCCAAAAGTTGTTAACTAGTTAAAGTGAGTACTTGCTATACAGATTACAAGCCATGTTCTTACAAAAAAAAACTAGGTAAATCAAGTGTAAATTATTCTAAGAATTTTCATTCGGTAATGTAAATAAAGCAAAATGGCGAGTTATTCAGTAATATTCAGATCCAGTATTATCTTATAATGCAAATCATAAAAATAACAAATATAACAAACGAGCATATAAACACTTCAAAAATACACCATCCTTCATCTTTCTCGATGTTATATATTATTGTTTGTATGTTTGTCATAGTGTTGAGACTACACTGGTAAAATGAGAGCTAATAACTGAAATAATCAAAAGTGATGGTTCGAATAAATCATCTTTCAATTTTAACAGAGTCGATATTACACTTACAACCATTGATACAAATGGTTATTTCTAGGGTTCAAATCTAGTGGAAGTGAAAATGTCAAATTAAATGAAAAAACTCGAACGAATGAGATGAATCTATAATAGTTCAAAGATATTTCACGCATACTTTGCAAAGAACATATGGAACAAGAATGACTACTCGGATAGCAAAGAATAAACTTGAGGTAAAAATGCACTGCTTCTAATTTATAAATTATACAACGTGTAAATTGTATAGTTTTGCACAATTATGATAACATATATTAATAATACCAATATTTAATTTATTTATCATAGGATGCAACTGAATTAGCAATATCATCATAAGAAAACATATTATTCGTGATGTAGTTGTACTCATAATTTTATGTCTTTGTCTTTGTAAAATATTTATTTTAACTATATTTTATACTTCATGTTTGCATATATTATTTATTATGTCGAAGACCTATAAAAATCAACGATTATGATTGGGAAATTAAAATCATGGGAATCTATAATGAACTCGGATAGAAGGTGTTGCAATATCGCCCTTAGACAGATGGTTGACTCGTACCGATACTTTATATATTGGAAATATTAACCCGATTAAATTTTAGTTAATGACATGTAATGCGTAAATAAACTATATTAATGTGCATACATTTCTTATAGAATGAACACTCACTAGACCACTGACAACCAACACAACATAAAGAAGCGTTGATCTACTATATATATATATATATATATTCCAAGAATTTTTAGTGGACCTATATGGAAAGTGATATGTTGTTGGCTATATTTGGAAATCTTAAAAGAGATGAGGCATGTATATTACGCAACATATATAGGCTTACAAGTCTTCTAAGTTTTCTTGAATTTCACGAGTTATATGATGAATGTGGATTTGTGTTAGAGATCTAGATTTTATCTACTGGGAATAAGTGGTGTTTCATAACCAAGAAGAGTGAACTAAAAATGACTCTGACACATGAGAGGTTCAACCAAAAGAAAATAACACTTGTAGTGATACTGAACTTTGACAGCACAATGTAAGTTTTTTTAGGCCTATGATGGATATATTTATAAATTATGACTAGCATACATTTGGCAAGAACACTTCTCATTTTGTAACAACCCATAGATATAATATGTCATAGTTATGTAAGAGTGGTTGTAAAAATGTGATTGCCATTCTTAAGTAATATTAAAGTTGATTCTAATCAATAAAATAATTATCTTAGTTGCAGCTCAAGTTTTTTGTTTAAGGTTGCATTTAAATTTGGGATAAAATGGTGTAGTGATATAAGAATCAGTATTCACGAAACAAAATTAGAAATAAAGTTAAAAACACATCTTTTTGTAAGAGCTTTAATGTGAAAAAAATTAAATATAATATATGCTAAACCAAACTCATTAAATATGAAATTGACTTTCGCAAAATATATTTTATTATACAGGCGAATCAATTTACGAATAGTTGCAACAAGAATAATATTCCTTATTACGCATGTCAATGTAATTTATATGAAAAACTAGAATGTGATAAAAAAATTAATAAATGATTAAGTGTTTTTCCAGCTAAATTTTGATTAGTTGACAATAATAAAGTGTAATTATGTTTCACAATTAATATGTTCGTAATAATTAGAGATACATTATTTAGGATTTCAATTTTTAGAGAAGGAATATAGATAATAAATTTTATATTTCACAATTAATATGTTTCATATATACCTACATTATAGCAATAACATGCACAATAACAAAAATTATTATAAAAAATAGATATTAGAAAGGTGATGATCTGATTTACATAGTTTGGAGCCTAATGTTAATCTTCATCATCCTTTAGAATCCTTTGTATATTTTTTTCCTTCATCTCAAGATATTTTGTTGTTGTTGTTGTAGTTTGTTTGTGGGTTAGGAGTATTTATATTTAAGTTTTTTTTATGCTAATGCTTGAGTGTCTTTCCTAGCGACCACTTGATTGGTTAACATTAATAGATTGCATTGCCAACTAATCTGTTAACTCTAGCAATCAATACAGTCAACTATATTCTAAATTTGTTATTAGACATATATTCAAAATCTCTAAATTCTTAATGTCTGATTAGACATATATCCAAACTCAATAAATTCTTAAATAAGATGCTCTTTCGTTATTCTAATAGTGGTTAGTCTTCAAATATGTGCATTTGATTGAATTGCTTTCGCATGGAACTATCATGGAAATTCATAAATGTCATAAACAGTTAAAGATATTAATGAGGTGTTTTCATGGTTTTTTTTATAGTAGTTAGGCTTTGAATATAGTGCCACTACCAGGTGCACCGATGTGAGCGATACCGTTTGGTTTTTTTGCTTGGTCAACCAATTGAGGAAATGGATTGTCATATGCTATTGTGAACATGTAGAGTAATATACATGCAGTTTATCATCTATAAATAATGAGAGAGTGATATGAAGTTATGGTTGTAATTCTAAGCTAAGAATTGGGCTAAAAACCCTAGTTAGTCATTGAAATCGGTCACATATTGTGAAACAACCACTATATATGCAATAAAAAAGGAAACCTAGTGTTAACAAATGTTGAATATATAGTCGTTGACGCGTGCTAATTAATTAGAGTGCGATATGTGTCACTCAAGATTATCCTTTTTTATTACAAATACAGTCATTTCATATTTTAGAAAATACACCTCAGCTCAATTTTTTGTCATATTACTTTTATCTTTTATCTTTTTACCATTTAACTTTAAACACTTACTATTTAATTTTACTAACTTATCATTAACATTTACTTTTCACTACATTACCTAAATTATTAACTTAACCGGATCTACATATTTCATTTAAAATAACCCGACCAGATTACACCTAAACTTAAACCTGGATTTCAAATTCTTTCTCTCTTTAAATTTTTTTTTCTCGATTACAAACCTCATTGTTCTTCACTGAACCTATTTTCCAACCATACAGGTTTAATAAAAAGGGAAACGTCACACTAAGTACCTAATCACCAATCTTATTCTCATCTAGTACCCCAACTATTTTCTATGCCTACTAAACATTATTCTCACCAAACTAATGCCTTTCCAATACCCAATTTTTATTGTATCCCTCAACAACCCTCATATTTTTGTCAGTGCTTTTTCCACCAAAAATTTAAAATTTGAATTTGTCTTAGTAGCTCACATATACACTAATATTTTACAAACTAGTAATACCTTAAAAGAGGTCGAATTTTCAAAAAAGAACTTTTTTTTCATAAACTATTTTCCGGCAATGGCAGCCACGCTAAAATCTTCGTACCCTAATAGAGAATAAACCTCACCAAGAACAAAAACCCAGATAAAAAAAAATCAAACATGGGTTTCGACTAACCTAGAAAAGAATTTCACTTCAGATCTTATATCCAGATGGTCGTCTCCCTCGAGAAGAGCAGTATATGGTTGTAAAGATTTGAAAACTTTTGAGCTTTTGATACATGGGTTGAATAAGAAGAAGAATCTGAAGTTATCAGCTGGTGAAATCCATGAATTTGAGTTCCAATTGATTGATGAGTGTGGAAATCGTGTTTGTTCTTGTGGGAATTAGTTCAAAATTGATCTTTTAAGTGAAAATTGGAAACCCCAGCCTCTTGTGAAAGACTTAGGTTTATTCCGGTCATTGTTCTTTTAACTTTTTTTTGTCTGAGTCTGCTTGGCATTGTTTATAAGATAAATGGATTTTCTTTGGGGAAGATTATAATCATGTTGATTCCATTTTGTGTTTGACCGAATTAAGCAAAGGAGAAGTCACTGATTGAAGCACTGATTGTCTTAGTCAGCCTGTATGAAAAATCAAAGGAGAAGTCAGGTTCGTTGAAGACAAGAGGTAGAGGATGCGATTTTAGAACTATTCAGCAGATGCTTGATTGGTGTATATTTAAAAAGATGAACATGAGATTTAGGTGTAAAATAGATCACGAGGTTTATGTGTAAAATAGGTCATAAGATTTATATGAAAAATCATGAGATTTATGTGTAAAATAGATCATGAGATTTATGTGTAAAATAGGTCATGAGATTTACATGTAAAAGAGTTCATGCGATTTGTGAGCAAAACAAGTCATATTAGATTTACTTGAGGAGGTAGAGGTGTGATTTTAGTGTAGATTTAAAACGATAAACATGAGCTTTATGTGTAAAATAGGTCATGAGATCTGTATGTAAAATAGATCATGCGATTTATGTGTAAAATAGGTCATGAGATTTATATGCAAAATAGTTCATGTGATTTGTGAGAAAAACAGGTCATACTAGATTTACTTGAGGATGTAGATTATGTGATTTTAGTGTAGATTTAAAACGATGAACATGAGATTTATGTGTAAAACAGGTCATGAGAATTATGTCTAAAATAGGTTATGATATTTATATGTAAAAGAGGTCATGAGATTTATGTGTAAAATTGGTCATGAGATTTATGTGTAAAATAGATTATGCGATTTATGTATAAAATAGGTCGTGAGATTTATATGTAAAATAGATCATGCGATTTGTGAGCAAAACAAGTCATACTAGATTTACTTGAGGAGGTAGAGGATGCGATTTTAATGTAGATTTAAAACGATGAACATGAGATTTATGTGTAATATAGGTCACGAGGTTTATGTGTGGCATAGGTCATAAGATTTATGTGTAAAATAGATCATGCGATTTATGTGTAAAATAGGCATTTTGACTTCACGATTTATACTAGTGGCAACATACAACATGAAGAACACGATTCATTTGTAACTCATTTATATTTTGACTTCATGATTTATACCCTTCTAAAAAACGCGATTATCTTAGGACTGTATCTCTCTCCCTAGAACTAATGTTTTCTATAAATCATTAACGTAACATTGTGATTGTTACACTTTCTGAAGACGCGACTCATTAATTAATGTAGTTATATAACATGTGATTGTTAACTTCTTTTAAAGACGAGATTAGTATTATACTGCCTAAAACAATAAAAAAATTGCACTACTATATTGTATCGTAAATACACGATTCATTTCACTCTTAATATCATTGCAAAACAATTTCGAGAATCACATGATTTGTAGTATATACATTTGTTTCTCAATTAGCGATTGGTTAAAAATGGTATTCTTCTGCTATTCAATTGATGATTCCATGAAACCCAATGACTGACCAAATATAATCGCCCATTTTCATAGTTCAAAAAAATTACATCAAATATTTTAAATATTAAAGACGTTATAATATGAACCTACAACTTCCCAGCTACTTAACCCTAACCCAAAAAACATATTATAGGGTTTCTCATGTTTAATTCCAAAAAACAAACAGATACAACTCCATACTCATTAATCATTGGCAAATCTTCGTTGCGTAGGTCGTATGCTGTTTTCAAGAACGTATAGAACAGAGTATTCTTTGTCGCCTTCAACAATTATGATGTTCCTCTTTAGTAGGTTCAGAATACTTACTAACCCTGACTTGTAATAAGTCCCTATTGTCGTCATATCCCCTGAAAAAATAACATATGCCTGCTAACTTAAAAGGTACACATGAACGAGTAACATACAAAATGCACCGGCTCTTTACTCAAACTGTGTATATATGTGTAACCCATTACATACTACTATGCGATATATGCAATAAATAACCATATAACAAGCAAGATACGATATATAATATCAAAAGATGATGTGATTTAGGATACAACTGTATCCATCAATTAATATTAACTACACGATCCATACACCAAACATACAAATAACAGGTGAGATATGAATTACACATATTGAATAACATGCGTACAATGGCTACCAAGAAGCATTCCTAAATAAACCCTAATCCCAGACTTTGAAAAATAATCACGAGTTATACAATCATAATCTAACTATCATATCCCTAACCAACAAACAAATGAAGAGCAAGTATTTACCATAAATAGCCATACTGGCTTCGAACCCGTTTTTAACGAAACCTAATTTTCACTTTCAGAAAACAAACAGACCCCAAAATAATGTTCGCCATCATCGTTCAGACTACCTAACTTAGGTAACCTAGATAAACCTTTAACCTACCTTTACCATAAACAGCCATATTGGTGTGGATTATTTTGACTGAGGGTAAATATTTTGTGGTATTTCAAGGGTATTAAATGTTTAAGTGTTTTGTAGTGAGAGATTTAAGCTGTCTGGTTGTATTAAATGTTCATTAGCCTCATAAATGAAAGTGGTTGGGTATTTATACCCTTAATTATGGGTCATATGGGCTTTCGGGTCAAACTTATGAACTCGGGTCGAGTTCAAAAACTCATTAGTTTATTAAGCAGATTAACAATTAGCTTAGTCAAAAGGTGTTTAGTGTTCTTAATACTTTTGTCTTGTCCGGATACTTTAGTGGGTGATTATTTTCCGGATTACCCCTGTCCGGTTTCTACAGTGAGTAGTGAATATTTCCGGACTCATCAATAATCAGGTAATAAAAATATATATTTTAAAAGAGTAGTTAATATGGAAAGACGTTGTGGATCAGTAGAAATTTTCAAATAGAATTCTCTCTCAAGAATCAATTTCTTGATTCTTAAGAATCAATTTCTTGATTCTCAAGAAAATTGCTTTCTTCATGTTCATCAGCTTTCTAGCTACTATTTCTCTATCATTTTTAGATTTAATTGATTAATTTCAAAAAATCTTATAATATTAAGTAATTGATGCTAACAATTCTACAAGTTAATCTTCAATTTCGCATAAATTCTTCTAAATATTGCAGATTATCAAGACCTAGTCCGGAATTGTCTGTTTGTCTAACCATTCCAGATCTTGCCAGTTCTATAGTTTTCAATTGTTCCTACAATGGAAAAGAAGCAAGTGAGAATCCTAATAGAAACATCATTCCTAATAATTCAAGAAATAACAAGAAATCAGAGACCTTCTGAGAATGAAACAAATAAATCACTCAGACCTTATGCTGATTTGTTTAAACCTTCAATCAAGAATAGCAAATATACTCCAAATTAAATACATCACAAAAAATTATCATGTTTCACTTCAATACATAAAAAAGACAAAGAAAAATTATTGGCAGTGACTAAATTCATTGTTATAGAGAAAGTTTCCGCAGGTATCCCAAAGAAACAAACTCTAACTAAATTTATTAATGGTCTCAGGTTTACTGGAGAAATAAATATTTCAAAATGGGATAGCTATCACATTCTATTGGAATTTACCTTGAAGGAAGATATTTGCAAACTTTGGAGTAAAAATATTTGGACTGTGGATCATTATGTTATAAGATTGCTAAATTGGACGCCATCTTTCAATCCTAAGGTGGAAAGTCCTATTACTCCTGTTTGGATCCGTATTGTCAAAGTTACTGAATTCTTATTCAATGAATCAAGAATACAATTTGTAGCAACTATATTGGGTTATCCTTTAAATATCGTCGTGCCTGACAAAAACAGAGCTATTCACAATGCTTGTTATGCATTGATAGAGCTTGACTTAACCAAGACTATCCAGTATAATGTGTAGGTTGGTTTCGGTGAGAATGAAGGCAATTGGCTTGAAATAAGCTACAAAAACCTTCCTACATATTGTCAACTATGCAATCATCTTGGCCACTGCAAACAAAACTGCAAGAAAGCAATATCCGAGAGGAAAGCACCTGAATTAATTCTGAAACCAGGAGCTGATCCCAGTAAAGATGCTAAAGAAGAGTTATTTACCAAGGAGAAGGCCAAAAAACTGGAACCTGCAAAGCCTAAACAAACTGTGAATTCCATAGTTGTTATACCAACTACTGAGATTATGAATACCAGCAAAGATATTAGCAATAGTCCTTTTACATCCAAAGCTAACGATCACAATGGCAATACACATCAAGGAAAAACTATCAAAGAAAACAATAAGGATTCTGCTGAAAATGAAGAGGAGATTATCGAAGCTATCAAGTCGTTGGATGAAGACTATGATCTTTCTATAAAAGATACTTGTAATTCTGGAAGCTATAATCCTAACCAGAAGAACATGGGAACCCTACATGTTACCCCTATTCTGATAACAAAGAGATTAACACCATCAGTCCAAAATGCTTAAGTAAATCCTCTGAAAACCAACTCAAAGACAAAAAAAACCTATTCATACCTCTCCAAAACTCAACAAATTTGGTAGCCTTCCCATAACTTCTCATTCTACTACACATGATATCAAAGCTATTGGGAAGCTCATTAGCAGAAAAAAAAAAGTAAAGTTAAACCACCAAAAGGACTAAACACAACCAATGTCATAAAATTTAAAAGGTGATATGCATCAATGGAAACTCTAAATGACTATTTCAATCCTATATTTTCGGGATAACTCAATCTACAAAAAGCCAACAGAGAATGAAGATTGAAAATTCCAAAAGCTAAGATGCAGCTTCAAGTCTAATATCTTACCTGGATCAAACGAAACGATGACCGTTCATTGAAAACCTAAAGGCACATGATTCTCAAATTACCTCATCTTTCAATCTGGCTGTCTGCGGTTTAAAGCTGATGAGGAGTAGAAGCATCCTTCGTTATGATCAAGACTGCAAAATGGAGGCCAAATGATTCGTGACATGAAATTTCTTGTCTTTCCTTACTCTATTTTTCATAGAAGATCAAGTGCCTCAGCTATCATCTTCTGTTGTATTACAAGTTTTAGCCGACGAATTTGATTTTGTAAAAAAAAAAGTTTTTATTAGTTTTGTTATTTTTAGTGGAGCCCATTTGGGCGTTTGAAATTGTTGATTTGATGGTCGTCGTACTAATCGTCTAAAAAATCAAAAATAATTAGGGTTCTAGAATTAAACTTAAACCGGATTTTTATTTTGATTTGGGTGAACTCTGACCCATTGTCACTAGTGTTTCTTATTTTGTAAGATTTTTTTGAACTATTCTGCAATTAATAAAAGTCTCTTAAAAAATATGAAGAGACGTAAAAATGAAAAATATGGATGATTTAATCAAAATATTTTAGTATTTTGCCAAGAAGTTTATAGATATTGATGATCGATTTATGTAACGAGATAAAAAATTCAGAGTTTGGAGTTACATTATAAGAATGCAATGACACTTGCCGTGTCGAAATATGAGTGAATAAAAAAAAGAACAAGATCAAACTATTGTTGTAAAACCAGTGGTTCATTCACATGTGGTGTTTTGGTTGGAATTGGCCTTAGTGGAACAGTGTTCTTCTTTTTTGGACTTGGCATTATTGGATCAATATTTTGTTTGGTTTAGGTATGACCGTTAGCCTGGAGAGCTTGATTAGATAATCCTTTAAAGTTTCGTTGTTTTCTGATGTCGTTGTCGAACCTTTAAAGTTTAATTTTGTAATTAGTTTAAAAGTTTCAATGGTTTATGAATCTTCGTAACTATCAATCGATAAATCATTACTTTGAAATTTCTATGTAGCTCTTTCACCTACGAAAGTGTTTTTTCCAAAAATTTCATATTTTTTAATATATTTATATAGTTTGTATTTTCTTTTGTCTTTGAAGTTATTATCCAACTGATAGAGAAGAAGGTATCCGAACAAACAAAGTCACTCGAAGTATAAGAGACGATCGGCGCAGTATAAGTCCGAACGGAAGACAAAAAAGAATAAGACACCGAGCTTAAACTACGAGCTGAGCAGGAAGCTGAAGCCCACCTAACGATGATGAAGAAGATGGACAATACTCGGACCAATTAGATATTTCACCAACTTTAGCAGGAATGAACGATGCTCTTCATGAACTCACGACCAAAGTACGAGGAACTAGCCGAGTTAATCACCAGTTAAGGCCAGATGTCAGTCGTGCTAACCGCGCGGAAAAAATGGAGGCAAAAAACACTCCAAGGAACAAGAACCTGCTCAGGAGGGGCGCCCCACCGCACCGAAGAAGGCTCGTGAGGATAAGAATGTTTATTATTATCATATGACCCAAAATGTCCAACTGTATCCTCAAAGAGTCGCCCTTTTCAGAAAAAATTCGTGAAGCTCAACTGCCAAGAAAATTCGACCCCTTCTGGATGGAGGCCTACGATGGATCATGTGACCCCTAAAGGTACCTCGAACGGTTCTGTAATATGATGCTAGCATTCAATGCAGATGATGTTATGATGTGTAGAGCCCTCTCCATGACACTCAATGGGAATGCGATGGACTGGTTCAGTAGTCTGCCTGAAGGGTCCATCCACGATTTGGCCAGTCTATCAAAAAGGCATTCAGTGAAAAGCTCATCGGTAATAAGAAGCTAAGGCATGAACAAGACTCAATCATGGACCATTACCAGAGGCGAGGTGAGTATTAGTCTTTTTCTCACGCAAGTATACGTGGTCAAATAGTAGCAAGTTATAAGTAAAAAAAACGTTCCCACGAAGACTAGGTGTATAAGACAAGAATTCACTTATGCAACAAGGTATGATTATTAAACTAATGCTTGAACTAGTAATAAAATTTAAGTGAATGAATATAACTAAGTAAATTAACTAACGAGATTAACTAACGAGTTTTACTTATGCGAGAGAGAACATGGAACCCTAACTTCATTGTTTATTTTACTTTAAGTATTAATATACTTAATCAATATGTATGATAACAACGATTACTAATCAGATAACACGAAATCAGTATACGCTACCTTTCTGTACACGTAAACCAAACCACTTAAACAACCACAAAAGAGATAGCAGTTAAGCAGACACTGCTTGCATGACAATCCTATATGTCTATATGAATTGAGGTACAATTGGCTTTAAACGTAAGTTATCTATTTCGATTACATGGGGTAATATGATATGGTTAGTGACATATTACGAATCATGAACAATCACAATATTCAAGAACCTATGCTAGCATGGCAAGTTCTAAACCCTTAAATCCACTTTCACATTCATTAAAGATTAACAAACTAGATGTTCGTGGCGCATCTAACGATAAGCACAACCATACTAGGTAAACGATAAACGTATCTCACAAATCAATGAAGCAATCAAACCCTAAGTATTATTCAAACAAATCCGCTAGGGTTCCATGACAACGATTAGTTCATAATTGAAAGAATCATTATCATGGGTGCAAAAGTTAACATAATTCTAGGAAGAATGTAAATAAACGAATAAAAGTTTGGAGAATGTTAAACCGAACAACTGTCTGCCTCATGCCTTATGGTTGTATGTTGCCGCTGCCGAAAGAAAACTCAAAAAACAACTGTCACCTGCCTCCTGCCGAAAGAAATCCACCGAAGCCGCAAATTCCGGTTTCTTTACCTCTCTATTGCTTTCGCCGTTCTATGTAATACCCAAGAAACGTCAGCGGCAAATTCCGATTTTTCTTCCTGCTTTGTCTCGTTTTGTATTATGCAGGATCGAAAAGGTAGCCGATCTCGTTTTCCCTTCTTTGTACTATGTTTTGACGTAAGAGAATCCAAACAGCCGTACACACCTTTTCTCCCTTCTTCTCTATTTATATATTCTGCCCATAAACCCTACTAGAAGCCAATTTACTTTTCTTTTCTAATGGGCTTGGGCTTTCTTATCTTCTGTTCGAAAAACCATAGAACAAAAAGCCAATTGTAATTCTTCTCTCTTCAAAAGTCACATACATATAAACAAAACCCCAAAAGCAGACGTTCCGTTTCTTCTCTTTTTGTCTTCTCCAGATTATACATCCATGACTGACATTCTCGGTAGCAATTCGAGTAAGCAAATGACGACGAGGGACAGACTCTTCAATCAATAAATCGGGGCTATATTCTTCACTTGGTTCGTCTTTCACTACAATGACATTAGTTTTTCTTGTTACTACCAATGATTTCTCACATCCGCTTCTAACAACGGCGGTTATATGGTATGAAAATTGTATGTTCCGCTACTCGAACAAGACCATTGTCGGTAAACGTGAGTACGGAGACTTGTATTACATGGCGGGCCAACAAAACGCCACAGGATATATCGAAAACTCTAATAAGTTAATAGATTTGTTCGATAATCTAACTGATACAGCAGCTGCTGGTGGCTCTCAAAAGAAATACGCCACCGGAAATAGAACCAAACCGGGATTCAAGACCGTTTACAGACTTATGCAGTGCACGCCTGATTTAACTGAGGAGGACTGCAAACATTGTTTGAGAGCAACTATCACTGAGATTCGGTTTAATGGGTAACGTCGAAATGAGAAAATCCATTGTAAGTAAAAATGAGGATGTCTCCATAGGCTGAGTGATTCTCGGTAGCCAATCTGTTCCAGTTTTGAGTGAAGTACCAACACTATGCACGCTTGTTAAGACCAATACAGAACTCGTGTCCCGCATCATCTCTAAGGGTAACCTAGTTAGGTAAAGATTCGTCCGAGCAACTTGCAAAAGATACAGGGACTAGCATTTTCTGGGAATTGATCTCAGGGATGTAAAGCTTGAAGAACTCTAAGCTATCATCAGAGGGAGAACTTTTTTTGACAGGATCCACCATCTGTTCCTTCTGTTAATTGAGCAGACGAGACATTTCTTTCATAGTTTAGATGTTCAGTTTGCAGATTAGATATATCTAACATGATCCTCTGGTTCTCCAGTAAGAGATTGATCCTGGATTCGTCCAATTCCACGACCTGCATATGTAGTCTGCATTAGCCTTGGTCAGGCCAACAATCGTTTTTTTTTATGCAGTCTCTATCTCTGTCCAAGATTATTTCTCTTTCTCAAGGCATCTAACTCTCTCTTCCAGTATCGCTTCTATAAATCGACTAATGTTATCCTCCAAACTAGTCACCCGCGTACAACTACATGATTAGAATAACAAATTTATCATCCTCAAAAGCACCTTTATGAATACTTGAAAAACACGTTAAAACATATTAAAACACGTTAAAACACGACGAATACTTGAGAACCGGCGACGATTTTAAGAATAATGTAAGCGTAATAAGTGACATGAAATGCACTTATCAAACCCCCAAACTTAAACCGTTGATTGTCCTCAAGCAATGCAAAACAGGTTTAGCAATTGATGCATGAATGCAACTGAATTTAAATGAATGCAAGAACTCAATGATCCCGAACGAGTAACCGTAACTAATTCAGCATAAATACCTCAATGAATGTAATGACCTCGGAATGCGAAATAACTAGGTACTCAAATGTTAGCAATATAAGTGAAGAAGCGTGCGTATGTGCTCAAACTCAATCGACATGTTTTTAGTACAAATTAATGGACCTTACTTGTTCTCATCATAATAATCAAATGTTTAGAAACGAAATACAACTTATATTCTTCATAGTCAAGACGCATATCCATATTTCCCCGGGGTTGTCAAAGATTTATTATGCTTTACTCTATATGCAGACACACAAAGGCTTATTTGACCATGCAATGGACGAGGTCCCCGAAAGACTTATACAATGGTGCCCATGTAGCGAGCTTTAGGTTAACGGATACCAGACCGGAAAAGTCTTAGGTCACTAGGCACAAAGTCCCCTAGAACTTAATAACTCGAGCACCAAAGAGCTCATCCTAGCCAATTTTTCCTTTTTTTTTCTTTTTTTTCTTTTTTGTTCGCAATCGGGAATGAGTGCGTTTTGCTCCATCTCATTCCACCCCTAGACTACTCGTAATACGCAACCCCCAGCGAGAAGACGTACGTCGACGAGCGGCTACTAGCCTTTGACGCCTAACTGATTAATACGCACATTTATCTTTAAAGTCCCCCAAACTTATCTTTTTACAATCCATGAGCTAATAAAGGATTAAGGTATGATTCTGAACCTAAGCAAGGATTATGTATAAAAAATACTCAAGTGTGTCTGTAACTAGCATAAAAACAATCGACGAGTCTACGTGTATTAATTTTGCTTCTACATCAAGCAAGCTAACTTACAAGCAACCTAATTAGATTTTATTCCTATTGTCATTCCAAAAAAATTTCATCATTGGCTAATTAAGTGGAAACGGCAACTCAAGGGATCAAAGACTCAAAATGCATGAACAAAATGCTATGCTAATAGACTAACTCGATCCTAGACACAATTTATATGATCATGGCATGAATATGTAAATAAGCATGACTAACATGAAGATGCACTGTGATGAATGCAACTACAAGAAATTAAAAGAAACAAGAAACACTCCCCTATTCATCCAGGAGTGTTGATCATTGTTTCCCAGTGGGTTGCCTTCCACGAAGAGCTTGTTTAACGTCGATAGCTCGACGATACCACTCGGAATCATATAGTGTCGAGGCTGATGCTGAATACCTCACGGTTCCCCACATCTCCATAGTAATGCTTGAGTCGTTGACCATTAACTTTGAATGCTTTGTCTGGCGATTCCTCATAGATTTCAACTGCTTCATGTGGATATACTGTCTTGACTTTAAAAGGTCCAGACCATCTTGACTTGAGCTTTCCAGGGAAAAGCTTTAGACGAGAGTTGAAAAGAATAACCAGTTGACCCGGCTCAAAAGCTTTTTGTAGAAGCTTCATATCATGCCATTTCTTGACGTTTTCCTTATACATCTTCGAGTTCTCATAGGCTTGAGACCGAAACTCGTCAAGTTCATTCAATTAAAGAAGACGCTTCTCACCAGCTGCTTTAATGTCGAAATTCAACTTCTTTAAAGCCCATAATGCCTTAGGCTTGAGTTCTGCTGGAAGATGACAAGCCTTACCATATACTAACTGAAATGGTGACATCCCAAGTGGAGTTTTGTAAGCCGTTCGGTATGCCCATACTGCTTCATCTAACTTCAGAGACCAATCTTTCCTTGAAGTATTCACCACTTTTTCTAAGATTCACTTGATTTCTCGATTCGAGACTTCAGCTTGACCATTAGTTTGAGGGTGGTAAGCGGTAGCAACATGATGAGAAACACCATATTTAGCCAACAATGCTGTGAACTAATGATTGCAAAAGTGAGTCCCTTCATCGCTGATTATAGCACGAGGAGTTCCGAAGCGAGTGGAGATTTTCTTACGAAGGAAATTGAGCACTACCTTAGCATCGTTAGTTGGGAGAGCTTTGACCTCAACCCACTTAGATACATAATCCACAGCTAAGAGTATGTATAGATTGTTGCAGGAGGACACAAATGGTCCCATGAAATCTATTCCCCATACATCGAATACCTCAACCTCAAGAAGCATATTAAGGTGCATCTCATTTCTCCTAAAACTATTACCAACCCTTTGGCATCGATCGCATCTACGAACGTACAAATGAGCATCCTTAAACAAGGTAGGCCAGTAGAAACCTTCTTGAAGAACTCGAGCATCTGTCTTATCCCCAGCATAATGTCCTCCATAAATCGTAGAGTGACAATCATGTAAAACTTTATCAATCTCACTGTAAGGAATGTAACGTCGGATCATCTTATCAGCACACTGTTTAAACAAGAATGGTTCATCCCAAAGATATCATTTCACGTCATGCAAGAATGTCTTCCGTTGAGCCCAAGTAAAATCTGAAGGAATCACATTGCTAACCAGATAGTTAACAAAATCAGCAAACCATGGTACTTCTCTTTGGATCAGGAACAACTGCTCATCTGGGAAACATTCGTTGATAAGAATTCCATCTCCCTTGTCTTTCTCTTGTTGCTCAAGACGTGAGAGATGGTCAACTACCTGGTTTTCAGTCCTCTTTCTGTCTTTAATTTCCAACTCGAATTCATGAAGCAAGAGTACCCATCGAATTAAGCGAGGCTTGGCATCCTTTTTAGATAGAAAGTATTTGATAGCCGAATAATCCATGAAAACTGTGACCTTAGCACCAAGCAAGTAGGATCTGAACTTCTCAAAACCATAGACAACAGCCAAAAGCTCTTTTTCAGTAATGGTGTAGTTTCGTTGTGCATCATTGAGGGTTTTACAGGCATAGTGAACCACGTGAAACACCTTCAGCTTCCTTTGACCAAGAACGACTCCCACAACGAAATCACTAGCATCACACATCATATCAAATGGCTCTTCCCAGTTAGGCGCAATGTTGATAGAGGGTGAAGTCAACTTTTTATTTAATAGCTCAAAAGCAACGAAACACTCTTCAGTAAATCGAAAGGGAACATCATTTTCAAGTAGAATACAAAGTGGTTTGGTAATCTTTGAGAAGTCCTGAATAAAACGTCTATAAAATCCAGCATAACCAAGAAAACTACGAATTACTTTTACTGAGATAGGAGGAGGAAGATTTTTTATCATTTCAAGCTTGGCCTTGTCTACTTCTAAACCCCTCTTAGACACCTTGTGTCCAAGGATGATACCTTCTTGCACCATGAAGTGACATTTTTCCCAATTAAAAATGAGGTTTGTTTTCACACATCTCTCAAGTACTCTACCCAGATTAGATCGACAACCATCGTATGATTTCCCAAAAACTGTGAAATCGTCCATGAACACCTCTATGATATCACCAACTATTTCAGAGAAAATATCCATCATGCACCTTTGAAAAGTAGTAGGTGCATTGCAAAGTCCAAACGAGACACTTCGAAAAGCAAAGGTACCAAAAAATCATGTGAAGGTCGTCTTCTCCTAATCTTCTGGAGCTATACAAATCTGATTGTATCCTGAATATCCATCGAGCATACAGTAATACTCATGGTCCGCCAACTTATCCAACATCTGATCAATAAATGGCAAGGGAAAGTGATCTTTTCTAGTGGCCTTATTTAATTTACAATAATCCATGCAAATTCTTCATCCAGTGACTGTCTGAGTGGGGATGAGTTCATTCTTTTCATTTGTTACTACTGTCATTCCTCCCTTCTTTGGTACACATTATATCGGGCTTACCCACGGACTATCTGAGATAGGATAGATAATGCCTGCATCTAGCCACTTCAGAATTTCTTTCTTCACCACCTCTTTCATGATAGGATTTAGTCTCCTCTGATGTTTGATAGATGGTTTGCTCCCTTCTTCGAGCAGAATCTTGTGCATGCAGTAAGAGGGACCGATTCCGTTGATATTTGCTATGGTCCAACTAATGGCTGATTTGAACTTCCTCAGGACTCTCAATAGTTTTTCTTCCTCACTACCTGAAAGGTTAGATGCAATAATAACAGGTAATGTAGATGAATCTCCTAAGTAAGCATACCTGAGATGATCTGGTAGTGGTTTGAGTTCAAGTTTAGGAACTTCTTCTAGCGAAGGTTTAAGCCTTTCCTAAGAATCCTTAAGATCACCCAGTCCGAGCGACTCATGTGGAATATTGAGCCTCTTTTGATACGGGTCTGCCTGTAGTACTTGAACACATTTAGATATATCTTCGTCTTCAAAGTCAGATTCACCATGTAGAACTCTGCCTAGAACATCTGAACTCGCATACCGATCCACTTCATTACTGTGTAAAGAATTGATCATATCCAACCTGAAACAATCTTCATCCTCTGTTGGAGATTTCGTAGCCTTGAAAACGTTGAAAGTGACATTCTAATCTTGCACTCTCATAGTGAGCTCCCCTTTTTGGACATCAATCAAAGTTTTGCCCGTAGCCAAGAGTGGCCTTCCCATGATTATGGGGATGTTTTTGTCCTCTTCGAAATCCAAGATAATGAAGTTAGCAGGAAAGATGAGCTTGTCTACCTTTACTAAGACATCTTCTATGATACCACGAGGATATGTGATAGAACGATCAACCAGTTGCAAAGAGATATTAGTCGGTTTTGGCTCAGGTAGCCTAAGTTTCTCAAACACAGATAGGGGCATCAGATTGATGATAGCTCCCAATTCACATAAGCATTTGCTGAAAGTTAAATTGCAGATTGAACAAGGAATGGTGAAGCTTCCTAGATCTTTAAGCTTGGGAGGAAATTTTTGTTGTAAGATCGCACTACATTCCTCAGTAAGCGCTACTGTTTCAAAATCACCAAGCTTTAGCTTTTTCGAAATAATTCCCTTTATGAACTTGGCATAACTAGGCATTTGCTCTAATGCTTCAGCAAAAGGTATGTTGATGTGTAGCTTCTTGAATACCTCCAAAAATCTCCCAAACTGAGCATCTAGCTTCAGTTTCTCTAACCTTTGCGGAAAAGGTGGAGGAGGGTAGATCGTAGGCTCAACATCTGACTGAGATGGCTTTTTAGGTGGCTGATCTTTATCAGAATTAACCTTAGATGAGGGCTAATTTTGAGAAGAAGTTTTCATAATGGGCTGTTTTTTAGAAGAATCAACCTCTTGTTCAACTGTGGGGTTTTCGGCAACCTTTCCTGATCTCAAGGTGATAGCTTGGCATTGCTCCTTGCCATCCTGTTTACCTGGATTATGTTATGTGTCGCTAGGAAGAACTCCCTGAGGTCTAACGATCATGTTACTGACCATCTGCCCAATCTGATTTTCTAAGGCCTTGTGAGATACCATCAGACTTTTAATCATTAACTTCATCTCTTCGAATTCAGAGTGTCTCACAGAGTGTTGAGGAGGGCCAGGTTGTTGATTTTGAGGTTGTCTTGGGGCATACTGTTGAGAATGATGTTGTTGCCCTTGTTGCTGAAATCCAAGAGGAGCGTATGGCTTAGCACCATAATGCTAATTACCTTGTTGATTAGTGCTCCAACTGAAGTTCGGATGATTTCTGTTGCTTGGGTGATAAGTGTTTGAGATTGGTTGTTGATTCTGCCTCTGAAAGTTACTCACAAATTGCACTGACTCAGTAGAGATAGGGCATTGCTGAGTGTCATGCCCTCCAGCACAAATCTCGCATACACTAGCTACCTGATGCATCCCTAGTTTAGTCAAAGAATCCACTTTCATGTTTAGAGCTTCAAGCTGAGCCGCTAAAGCAGTGGCAGTGTCTACGTTAAGAATACCAGCTACTTTATGTTGTGACTGTCTTTGAGAAGGGTTCTGGAATTCATTAGCAGCCATCATCTCAAGGAGCTCATGAGTCTCCTCATAGCTTTTCGTTAATAAGGCTCCCCCAGATGCAGCATCGACCATGGGTCTTGTTTGCGCACCCAACCCATTGTAGAAGCAATTTATTACTAACCAATCAGGCATCCCATAATGATGACATTTTCTGAGCATCTCCTTGTAACGCTCCCAAGCTTCACTTAAAGATTCACCATATGACTGAGAAAACTGAGTAATAGCATTCCTCAAGGCGGTTGTTCTTGCCATATGAAAGAATTTTGAGAGTAATTTATGTGCTAGTATATCCCAAGTAGTGATCGAGCCTGCTGGTAAATAGTGTAACCAGCTCTTAGCTTTGTCCCTCAGATAAAATGGGAAGAGTCTCAATCTTATGGCATCATCTGAAACACCATTGAACTTGAAGGTATCACAGATTTCAAGGAAGGTCATAATGTGCATATTAGGATCCTCAGATGAAGCTCCCCCAAACTGACAAGAATTCTGCATCATCTGAATGGTGCTGGGTTTAATCTCAAAATTATTCGTAGTGATATTGGGTCTCACAATGCTAGACTGAATATCCATGATCTTTGGTTGAGAGTATTACATGAGTGATTTTGGAGCTGGATCTCCCATTGTAGAATTAGTATCAAATTCTGAGACTAGTAACTCTGTTCTTTGGCTTTCTTCAAGCTCTTTTTGTACTAGTTCTCTAGTTTGAGATCGTGTTTGCATACACGTTCAAAAACCTGGAGCACAAGAAAACACACGACAAGCAAGTAACTGAATCAAGTCAGTAGTTTTATAACGACCCCTGCTAATAAGCAATAAAAATGTCAAATATCACCGAGTCCCCGGCAACGGTGCCAAAAAACTTGTTAGTCCTTTTCTCACGCAAGTATACGTTGTCAAATAGTAGCAAGTAATAAGTAAAAAAACGTTCCCACGAAGACTAGGTGTATAAGCCAAGAATTCACTTATGCAACAACGTATGATTATTAAACTAATGCTTGAACTAGTAATAAAATTTAAGTGAATGAATATAACTAAGTAAATTAACTAACGAGATTAACTAACGAGTTTTACTTATGCGAGAGAGAACATGGAACCCTAACTTCATTTTTTATTTTACTCAAAGTATTAATATACTTAATCAATATGTATGATGACAACGATTACTAATCAGATAACACGAAATCAGTATACGCTACCTTTCAGTACACGTAAACCATACCACTTAAACAACCATAAAAGAGATAGCAGTTAAGCAGACACTGCTTGCATGACAATCCTATATGTCTATATGAATCGAGGTACAATTGGTTTTAAACGCAAGTTATCTATTTCGATTATATAGGGTAATATGATATGGTTAATGACATATTATGAATCATGAACAATCACAATATTCAAAAACCTATGCTAGCATGACAAGTTCTAAACCCTTAAATCCATTTTCGCATTCATTAAAGATTAAAAAACTAGATGTTCGCGGCGCATCTAACGATAAGCACAACCATATTAGGTAAACGATAAATGTATCTCGGAAATCAATGAAGCAATCAAACCCTAAGTATTATTCAAACAAATCCGCTAGGGTTCCATGACAACGATTAGTTCATAATCGAACGAATCATTATCATGGGTGCAAAAGTTAACATAATTCTAGGAAGAATGTAAATAAACGAATAAAGGTTTGGAGAATGTTAAACCGAACAACTGTCTGCCTCATGCCTTATGGTTGTATGTTGCGGCTGCCGAAAGAAAACCCAAAAAACAGATGTCACCTGCCTCCTGCCAAAAGAAATCCACTGAAGCCACAAATTCCGGTTTCTTTACCTCTCTATTGCTTTCGTCGTTCTATGTAATACCCAAGAAAAGTCTGCGGCAAATTCTGATTTTTCTTCCTGCTTTGTCTCGCTTTGTATTATGCAGGATCGAAAAGGTAGCCGATCTCGTTTTCCCTTCTTTGTTCAATGTTTTGACGTAAGAGAATCCAAACAGTCATACACATTTTTTCTCCCTTCTTCTCTATTTATATATTCTGCCCATAAACCTAGTAGAAGCCAAATTACTTTTCTTTCTACTGGGCTTGGGCTTTCTTATCTTCTGTTCGAAAAACCATAGAACAAAATCCCAATTATAATTCTTCTCTCTTCAAAAGTCACATACATATAAACAAAACCCCAAAAGCAGACATTCTGTTTCTTCTCTTTTTGTCTTCTCCAGATTATACATCCATGACTGACATTCTCGGTAGCAATTCGAGTAAGCAAATGACGACGAGGGACAGACTCTTCAGTCAATAAATCGGGGCTATATTCTTCACTTCGTTCGTCTTTCACTACAATAACATTAGTTTTTGTTGTTACTACCAATGATTTCTCACATCCGCTTCTAACAGAGGCGGTTATATGGTATGAAAGTTGTATGTTCCGCTACTCGAACAAAATCATTATCGGTAAACGGGAGTATGGAGACTTGTATTACATGGCGGGCCAACAAAACGCCACAGGATATATCGAAAACTCTAACACGTTAATAGATTTGTTCGACAATCTAACGGGTACAGCAGTTGCTGGTGGTCTCAAAAGAAATACGCCACCGGAAATAGAACCGAACCGGGATTCAAGACCGTTTACGGACTTATGCAGTGAACGCCTGATTTGACTGAGGAGGACTGCAAACATTGTTTGAGAGCGATGATAACTGAGATTCGGTTTAATGGGTAACGTCGAAATAAGAAATCCATTGTAAGTAAAAATGAGGATGTCTCCATAGGCTGAGTGATTCTCGATAACAAATCTGTTCCAGTTTTGAGTGAAGTACCAACACTATTCATGCTTGTTAAGACCAACACAGAACTTTCGTCCTGTATCATCTCTAAGGGTAACCTTGTTAGGTAAAGATTTGTCCAAGAAACTTGCAAAAGATACAGGGACTAGCATTTTCTGGGAATTGATCTCAGGAATGTAAAGCTTGAAGAACTCTAAGCTATCACCAGAGGGAGAACTTCTTTTGACAGGATCCACCATCCGTTCCTTCTGTTAATTGAGAAGATGAGATATTTCTTTCGTAGTTTAGATGTTCTGTTCGCAGATTAGATATATCTAATATAATCCTCTGGTTCTCCAGTAAGAGATTGATCCTGGATTCGTCCAATTCCATGACATGCATACGTAGTCTGGCATTATCCTTGGTCATGCCAGCAATCGTTTCTTTTGATGCAGTCTCCATCTCTGTCTAAGATTATTTCTCTTTCTCAAGGCATCTAACTCTCTCTTCGAGTATTTCCTCTATAAATCGACTAATGTTCTCCTTTAAACTAGTCACCCGCGTACAACTCCATGATTAGAATAACAAATTTATCATCCTCAAAAGCGCCTTTACAAATACTTGAAAAACACGTTAAAACACGACGAATACTTGAGAACTGGCGACGATTTTAAGAATAATGTAAGCGTAATAAGTGACATGAAATGCACTTATCAGTGAGTCACTTAAAAGTTATGTCAGACGCTATATTCATGTTATGAATTCTCTTCCATATCTAGAGGAGAATATGGTAGTGACCTCACTCAAACGAGGACTCAATCGACCGGGGGTGTATGTCGATCTAATCAAATTCCCAACCGAGGTGATGAGAGATCTTCTTGCCCGGGCAGCCGCATTCATCAGGATGGACGGTGCTCGAAAAAAGGTATTTGCCTGATATACATGTCCTTTAATCCAAGAATAGACCGCGTAGAAAATCTGAGGAGCCCCCTCGACGGGACACCATTTGAAGGCCTCAATACTTCAAAAATCCATCCAGAAGATTCACGAACCCAGTCTATATCGGTCATATACGATCGAACTAAGGGTAGGACTAAGTACCAAACGCCTCGGGTGATGAGCGCTCCTGGTTTCAAGCGGTCAAACAGATACTTTTGTTCTTACCATTGCGACCGTGGGCACCCAACTGACAAATTTTGGAAGCTTTGGGAGGATATCTAACCGACTAATAGATAATTGCGAGTTAGTACATTTCATTAAGAAATATAATCAACATTAACAGCCCGATCGGTGGACTGACATGCCCTCCACTATAAAATACAAGCCATGGAATGATAAGCGACCCGACGTGGGCAAGCATCAATGGTTACTCGCTATTGTCAAGGGACACCCCACTATAGTTAATGGTGATGTCATGTTTTCACCCGCCCATATGATCGTTAAGAGATCGGAGGTCGTCAGCAACATTATCTCGTCAAGACAGAATAAAAGGCCCATCATTTTTCACAATTTTCGGAGGAAACTCATTGGTATTAAAAGGGAAAACTTCTGGAAAAAGGATGTGGATGGATATTGATGTCTACGAAGTCGATGGGACTGACTTAACCTTCAAGGGTGACGACTTAAGGGGTGTCAGTATGCCTCACGAAGATGCATTGACGATACACATGGATATTGAAGGTGTGATGGTCACACGAGTACTAGTAGATTTAAGCATCTCGGCCAATATCATTTTCAAGGAGAGTTACAACAGGATGCAAAAATCCCACCCTCCTCCCCCCGCAGATAAGCCCACTCAATGAACCTTGGTTGGGTATTAAGGCAAGACATCTCAGTGCGTGGGGGAAGTAGAATTGATGGTTAAAGTCGGCTATGGAGCCATCAAACGTGAGCTAAAAATGCTATCTATGATCTCGCATGCGCCTAGCCCATACCATGCAATAATCGGTTGACCTTGGTTACACAGGATGCAGGCGACCCCATGTACTTTCAAGAAATGTGTAAAGTTCTCAGTGCAAAATACGGTCGGTATTACTCGAGTGAGTCAACGTACGAAAAGGACATGCTACGCGGTAACCATTGACCCTACCAAACCATTCATATAGTAATTAGTCACCGGTGGGGTCCCTGCTACGGGAGCCAATAATCCCCCCCCCCCTCGTCTGACCCGATAGATGATCCACAAGAAGCAGAGCATCCCCAGGAAAGCCTTCCGGAATCAGTTGAGGAAGAAATAGCAGAGGGCCGCACGCTAGGTTTGGGTAATAAATTATCTTTTACTTTCAATAAATCTTTGATTGAGTTACTAGCAAAAATTTGGATGTATTTGCATAGGAGGCTAACGATATGGCAGGTGTTGACCCTTCGGTTATATATGATAAGTTGGCAATAAATTCGTGTGTTAAACCGGTAATCCCAAATCGACGATCTTTTTCCACCGAGAAGCAGGAAGCAATATTGGCCGAGGTAACGAAACTATCTCATTTAGGACACATCAGGAAAGCCAAGTATCTTGTCTGGTTAGCGAATCCGGTACTGGTTTAGAAGAAACGAGGATAATGGCGCATGTCCGTTGATTTTACTGAACTCAATCAAGTTTTCCCGAAAGATGTTTTTCCGGTGCCCCGCATTGACCATCTAGTTTATTCGGATTCAAGATGCGAGTACCTATCATTCATGGATGCATATTCAGGGAACAATCAAATACGTCTCAACCCATCCGACGAAGAGAAAACTGCCTTCCAAACTGAGCGTGGCCTATATTGTTACATAGTGATGTCATTTAGATTGAAAAACGTTGGGTTCACATATCAAAGTTTAATTAATCATATTTTCAGCGATCATTTAGGGAAACAAATGGAGGCGTATATCGATTCCATGATTGTAAAAACACACAGGGGAGCAACAACTGAGGTGCTCCAAATAATATTTGATTTACCAGTGCAAGTTCAATTTAAAACTCAATCCAGTTAAATTCTCTTTTGGAGTAAGTAGCGGAAAATTTCTAGGTTACGTGGTCATCCAACGAGGCATCGAGGCCAACCCTACCAAGCTGAATATAATCCTACAAATAACACCCCCACGTAAAGTCAAAGAAGTGCAAAACCTCACGGGGCGGCTCGCCACATTACCACGCTTCACATCTTGAGCCTTAGATAAAAGTCACCCATTCTTCGAGATTTTGCAGGGAACAAAAAAATTGACTGCACAAATAAATGCCACAAGGTATTCAATGAGCTGAAACATTACCTTACCTCGCTAGAAATCATGTCCGCCCCTATAACCGATGAACAACTGTTCCTATATTTGTCATGTTTTTCTTTTTTCAGTCAATGCAGTTTTCATATGTAGCAAAATCCTAATCGATGTTGAGACAAGGTACCTCAACCTCGAAAAACTAGCGCTGGGATTAGTTATGGCCGCTCGTAACATGTGCCGTTACTTCTAAGGACATAAGATTTGCGTGCAAACAACATTTCGCCTTAAAACTGTGTTGCAAAAGCCTGATGTGTCAGGTAGATTAACTACATTTAGCATCGAGTTCCAGGAATAAGATATACAGTTTTAGCCGCACACTACAATAAAGGGACAAGTCATAGCGGATTCTAGCAGAATTATCCTCTTCTCGAATAGAAAACCCTCATTGAAAGAAATCACTGACAGCGAGCACAAATAATGAATAGTCGAAGCCGATGGGGATTCCAACACGTCTGGTGGAGGAGCAGGGGTCGTACATTATTTGCCTACGGGTGAGGAAATCAAGCAGGCTATTAGATTAAATTTCCCAGTTACGAACAACGTGGCAGAATACGACGCGGTTTTTTATGGTATGAAATGGCTTTTATATGCGGAGCTTGAATTCTAAAGGTTCGTTCGGACTCGTAATTGGTGGTCAACCAGGCAAAAAGGACATATAATGCCAAACAAGAAAGAATAATAAGCTATTTAACTACATTGAGGAAGTGTGACTCTAAGTTTGTGAAAGTATCATATGAGAAAGTCCCTCGAATGAAAAAATTTGTTGCAGACGCGCTTGCAAAGATTGTAGCCTTGGGGGAGAATCTGTTGATCATCACCCAGTAACTACCAACCATGGAGCTCATCGAGAGGAACGACACTGTCCATGCAATTGTCAGCTCTAATGATTGGAGGCGACCTTATTTATTATATCTGAGCTCATTTGTTCTACCGGCAAATAAAAATGCTAGTCAAGCTCTCTAACAAAGAACTGTCAAGTATTGTGTATTGGACAATGTTTTGTATAGACAAAGTGTCACTTGTCCTTTGCTGCACTGGCTGGATTGTTATTATTTGTTTCGTTTCCTGGTGTTACACGACTTACACGTAAGAGAAACAGGTGCAAACCACGGGCATTGAATTCTCATTCGACACTTTGTATTGGTTGAATATTATTGGCCAGAATTGGCGGCCGATGCAGAGCAATTAGTCCAGCAATGTCATCAATTCCAACAATTTGCCAATACGGGACATTTACCGAGCGAGCCTATGCAAGTCGCCCATTTTCCTTGTCCCTTTGATAAGTGGGGCATAAACCTCACGGGGCTACTCCATATGGAGATCGGCAAAAGGAAATTCCTAATTATTATAGTGGACTACTTCACGAAATGGATAGAGGCCAAAGCATTATTTAGAACTAGAGTTCAAGAGGTTCGTGAATTTGTCCATAATCAAATACTTGCTAGGCTTGGAATTCCACGTGTTTTGATGACAGATAGCGACCCTCAGTTTCAAAATTTGGTAGTAACGGCGTTCTGCAAACGGTATGGGATCGAGCAGCACTTCTCAACACCATATTACCCTTGTGAAAATGGACAAGTAGAAGTCACCAACAGAACAATCTTTGAGGAGATAAAAAAGAAACTTGAAGGAGCGATGATAATTTAGCGGAGGTTTTATGGGCATACCGAACTACTTCTCGAGAGACGACTGAATAAACCCCATTTCCCCTCGTGTATGGCAGTGAAGTAGTGGTTCCAATAGAAATAATTTTGCCAAGCCACCAGATCACGAGTTATGAGGAAGCGCCAAATTTAATTAGTCGGACAGAAAGCATTGAACTTATTGAAGAACGTCGCGACCAATCACATGTTCGAGTAGAATATTACATAAGCCTTGTGAGGGGTTAATTTAATGCTCGTGTAAAGCCATGCAGTTTCAAGGTTGGGGATATGGTGATGAAGAAAATATTTCAGGGAGCAGGTGACAGAGCAGCTGACAAATTAGGTCTTAATTAGGGCAGACCCTACATTGTCATTTCTAAAGGCCATAATGAAACTTATCAATTAGCCGATGCTGAGGGTTGCCCCTTGAAACACCCATGAAATGTAAATCATTTAAAGATGTATCGCAGTCTGTGTAATTATAAGGATGCGCTCTTTTTTTCTCTGATTGCACGGGAGGGTTTTTTTAATGAGACATCTAAACTCTTGTTTATCTTATTAATATATATTATCGCTTTAGCCATTCCATGTGTTTATTAAATTTTCTCCATCCTTACAATAGCGAATGGGTCAATGACCACGTTTACGGGCTACACAAGGGACCATACTAGGTCCAGACCAAGTGTCTATAAGCACGGCTGGGATAATTGGCCACGTCTACGGGCTATATGAGGGCCATACTGGGCCTCATACCTTGCACAGGGTATATCGGCGAACTGGTTATAAACCAAGCCTATATCATGCCACGCAATTGGGTTTTATAACCTCATTGCGACTCAGTTAAAAGGATAAGTCATTTTCTAAGCTACGCAATGAGCTCTATTGAGCTCGACCTTATAGGGACTAGTTCGAATAGACACATGTGTAAAGCTACAAAATCACAATATTGCACGATATATATCAATTCAAAACAACTTGTTCCATTCGTAGCATCTCAAACGAAAAAACTATAATTATATAAAAACGGTTGAGGAAAATAGACAAGTAGGGTGATACAACTTAAGGTTCACCAACGAGAAATTTAATCAACAAGTTAAGAGCTTAGAGGAGTAGGAGGGTCGCTAGAGAGGGTTTCGATAGGAGCTATATCGGTCGGTTGGACTTCAGCCTCCTTGGTTTCTGTCACCAATATTTTGTCAGTTTCTTGTTCCACAAGCGGATCAGCGCATAGAGGGTTGATCGAGCTTGGAGGGGCAGGCTTTGTTACCAGATAGCTTATGGATAGTTTATCCTAAGGTTCAATGACAGCAGTTCTGGCATAGTATCCCTCTAGTTTTCTGCTATCATCTCCATCGAAACCCTCATCACTTGTGTTTCCCTCTCATCCAATACGGCAATATATTTTTCCACCGACCACGTTCGACATCCATCTCCTTCTTGGCATCCCCTGTCCTTGTTTTAAATTCTCTGTTTTCCATTATCGCTCACCTTGATCTTCAACTTTATGCATCTGTGCCATCTTTTGTGTAAATAAATCGGTACTCTGCATCATCAGAGTGTCGTTCCGTTTGATCAGTTCGTTATTTTGGCCAAGAATAATAGTATTAACACATGAAAATTCTTTGCATTTGTCTTTGCTCGATGCCAATGAAATCTATAAAGCAGCATTCTCCATCCGAAGTACCTTGCCGCTTCGTTCACTTTGTCTTTTAACGCCTTGGCAGATCTGTACGCATGCTTAAATTAGATGAGCTCGGCTGCTACATTCTTACTCGGTCCGAACAGAATATGCTTTGGTTACTATTTCTCCATTACCTCTAAGTCAACATTCAACATCCAACGGTAGAACAGCACGACTGAATGGTGATGCACCTGCGGATAACACCAGATCAATTTTATTTGATATATGCACTATTTAAACAAAAAAACTTTAAGTGTATATCTAATTACCTATCACTCATTGGCATACCGTCATAGTATAACACCTCGGGGTATCGTTTGAGCTGCTCGAACATTAACACTGAGGGGCGCAACATAATAAATCTGTTCGGCGAAAGTTCTTCCATGTGTACTCCCCTTCTGCTAGACCCAACCTTTTTGTTGCCTGTAGGAATTTGAGTTGGCTTATCAATAATTGCAGAGGATGATGCAATGCCCACTATTTATGCTAATGAGGTTTAAAGACGTATACCGGACGAGTTCACAAACGTCTTCATTATTTGGCTATCTCATCTGGAATTCTCTTTTTTTATTCTCCATCTTTATCATCACTGTCTTTGACCTGACGCGCCTGGTCATCCGCCTGGTTTTCATCTAGCACAGCCACCTCTGGAGCTTTCCCTCGATCCTGGTTAGTTGTTGGCGTGCAGACTGGTCGACCGAATTCTGGGCCACCATAACATCATCCCTGTTGTCCTCATCTACCAACTTCAACTTCCTTGTTGCAAGAGGAACAACATCAACTATCAACCGAGCCCTTTTTTGAAATGATATGAATAACTCGTTAGATTCTTCTTCATCTTTGCGGAGACATCGCGTTTGACCTTCTAATACATGGCCTCCAGCAAGAGCAGCCTCATATTTATGTTGATCTACTTCATCAACACCCTTAAGTACAAGTACATCTCCACATTCATTTTGACAGGGCATAGATGTAAAACCCTCTCATTCTTTAGATCTTCGGATCTTAGGCACTGCTAGCCAAACCCTAGTGTTATTCCTTTCTTGATATATTTTCTTCATCAACGCCCTTTTGCGCTCAACCAATGCAATTGAACCATTGTCTGCCATGGTCACTTTTCCTTCCTTTGAAATATTCAGCTAAGAAACTGGCCACAAGCTAGCTTTTAGGTAGTTCACCTGTGTAAATAGCAGAGCTGGTTCTTGAAACCAAGTCGAGCTCGAAAGGTTGCCGACTTTAACCAAGGGTTCTTGTATCCCTCTGTTATGTCTTCCTTACACTAATCCCGATGAGTCCCTTCATCTGCAAAGACAAGTACAGAATAATTAACACCAAGAGCAATTAGCAAATCATAAACTTTATAAACAACGCTTACACTTCAGTTTCCACTTTCTCTCTAACTGGAGATTCATTTTTTATTTCTCATGCTCCTAATTTCCTGACACATAAACAAATAAGTTTTTTCAGTTTTTATCCGAATAAAGGAGTTCAACAAATTCCTTATCATGGTCAACTGGGTGTAGAAGAAATGAGACTTAACAAGTTTTGATACACCAACGGCTAAGGGTAAATTGACCAAACAAGCCTTAATTCCTAATAAGCGCGAGCTCAATACTAAACTAAGAAGCATCCTCCATCTATTTGCGTCTAATTAGGTCGGGCATATACATATTATGCTAAAAAATTGCGAATTAACGAAGGAAAGGGAAATCGAAGCCCCTAATAAAAAATAATTGTGAATAGACAGGTTTCTGGATCTTGGGCTTGATAAGGGTTCTCGCCAACAAATTGTACTCTGACTATAACATCTTCATGTTATCACCACTTTCCTCTTCATTGACTTTTTGGGTGCCATTATATCTACTCGTGACTGCAATGAGCCAATACGACGAATAAAAACAAGTATATGATGAGGTGACTTATGAAAGATTTCACACCCAGTGCATGCGGTTTTTGATTTTGTATCTAAGGTGTTCGTTAATCATTCTAACACCAGGGGGTTTTCCCCAGAAAAAACGCTAACAATAGATGAAGAAAATTGAAATACTTATCTTCAAGTTTGAAGGAGAGGAATATCTTTTTGGATGAATGGTTTTGAAACAATAGCAAATAATAAAAAATGAGAAGATAATTTGCGGTAAGATCACAAAAAAAGCAAAAGCAAGTGAGAAGTTTTTAATTTACCTTATACCCACATAAGATGTGATAAGAAAGTGGTCAAAGTTTTAAGGCTTAAACACGCATCATCAAAACCCAAACGATATTTCCATAAAACGGCTGAGTGTCAGAACCGTCAAATCACATGCGTGAAGATACAACTAGATACGTGTTGCCTCCAAGGGGGTAGCCGAGTTGGTTGAGTATGGTATGCTTGTGACCAAAGGTCATGAGTTCAAGTCCCTCTACATACGATTTCTCGGCTGAGCCTGTCACCTTGTGTGGTTTACCTTCTGGCGTTGGTTTGCAGGCTATCGCGTCAGACTGAGGGTTTACCCTGTGCGCACTCATTGCACTCTGAGTAGCGGCTGCGGGTTCCCTCTGGAAAAAAAAACTAGACACGTGTTGATAACGGTAACTAGACCCAAGAGATCTACTAACTTTATAATTCTAACGATAAGCATGGATATGGTAAAAGTTATGACATAAGCTGGATTTGTCTGCTTGTCTTATTAAAATTAATTCATGGATTCTTCATTTTCAACACAAAATCCATGAACTAGGGAGGGTGCCCTGATAAGGGGGTATTATCCGGCTGACAAGAAAAAAAATATCCGATCAGACAAAGCCACTCGAAGCATGAGAGACGATCGAGGCAGTGTAAGTCCGAGAGGCAGACAAAGAGGAATAGGACACCAAGCTTAAACTACGAGTTGAGCAAGAAGTCAAATCATGTCTAACGACGATGAAGAAAATGGATAACGCTTGGACCAATTGAATATTTCACCAACTTAAGGAGTCGATGAGCAAGCTGACTTAAATAGATAACCGAGCGAGGTATCTCAAACGAGCAGTACGTGGTCAATTGAATCGAGTTTGATTCGACACGTGGACGAAATTGAACACCAGATGATCGTTGATTAACGCTCGGTCGGGAACGTGGATGATACCGATCGAGCTCAAACCATGAAGGAAACAGTTAAAGCAGCGGATTACTGTCACTTAAATGGAATTAGTCAAGCCACTAACACATTACTCATAAATATAGGATCCATGATGTAAATATAGTTATGCATGTATTTAGTGGCAGCAAATATTATGGTAACTGCTAAGAACAGTGTTACAATATGTATAAATAGGGGATAAAATTCAAGAGATATGTAAGTTCTCTTCTCTGAAATACAAAAGTAATTACTTTGCAATTTCCTTTGTTATTTCCCGTAACATAGATTTAAGAAATTTTGAATCATAGGAGGAAGAGAATGAAGAAAAGGAAAACGAGGTATGAAATTTGGTTGGAAAACAGGTTTGGTGAAGAGAATAACGAGGTTCGAAACCGAAAAAAACTAGAGAGAGAAGAGGGTTTGAAATTATGGTTTAAATTTGGTTGTAACCAGGTCGTATTATTTTAAATTAAATAGGGTGACACAGTTCAATTAGTAATTTGGGTAATTCAGTAAAAAGTATATGTGAATGATAAGTTAGTAAAAGTAAATGGTAAGTATTGAAAGCTAAATCGCAAAAAAGTAAAAGTAAAAGTACAATGGTAAAAAAAAGTTGATGGTAATAGACTGCTTGCATTTACAAAAAAAATGATAAATTTAGGTGTCAGGTGTCACACTCTGGTTAACTAGCACGCGTTATTTGTCATATATGCAAGATTTCTTAACAAAAAGGACCAGTTTTGGGCAATAAGGAAACGTAATGGCTGTTTTGCAACATGTGACCACTTTTGGTGACTAACCATGGTTTTTAGCCTTAAAATTGCTAGAGAGAGAGAAAACCGAAAGCGTTCACATATTGAGAGATAAAAGTTAAACATTTGGAGATAAATATTTGGAGATACTATAAGAGTTGTATCTTCTTTTGTAGGATGAGATTGCTTTGTAAAATAGCATACGAGTGTGTGAATATTTATTGTTTGAGAGAGTCTTCATGTAACCTTTTATATATAAAATTTATGTTTGTTATCCGTAAATGTTGGATTTTTAACAATACGAATTACGTTAAATTTGTCTTGTGTGTTTGGTTTAAATTCTTATTCTTATATCTTATTTTGTTGTTTTGAGTTCATAGTTAATGATTTGAATACCATCCAAAAATGTATGGTTTTTATGATTCTTGTTACGTAAACTATCCTACTAACATATATATTTCGACTCAATAATATTTACGATTTTGATTAGCATTGTTTTGATCTTACGGTTGTTCGGAACCTAGTATTAACAATTCAAAAATAATTTAATTAAAAAAATAACAAAACAAATATGCACAAATAATAAAATAAACTCGATAATTGTTTTCAAATAGATAATTTGGAAACTATATATTTGGAAAGGTTAGAATAGTGACTGCACATTTTATCTTTTTACAACTATGCATTATATGCTCAATTCAATCTTTGCAATACACTGTTGATAATCTTAAAAGACAAGTCAAAAATTATTTTTATATTTATATTAATATTATTTACCTTTTATCTTTTATTACCGGAGATTCTTCTTGATGGAAAATTCATGTTGCCTTCAGATATTAACTTGGGATTAATGCAAGACTATTTTGCCAATTATTTTTTTTGTAGAAGTTTATGTTCAGTAAGTGAAGAAGTTAAAAAGCAGGCAGCTCTGTACACCAGTCAATTCAACAATACCACTACCGGTGACTTTAAATCCTATATCACCGAACTATAAACTAATATTAATAATGCTGATAAAACTATAGTCAAATTTGTTTGTTTTACAAAATAAAATACCTTTCGCCCACCGATGTCGCTTGTTAAAAATATAAATATAGTTTTTTTTGTTCAAATTTTGGACTTAGGTTGACTTTTCCATAAAACACATCCATATATAATATTATTTTTCCACGTTAAAAAATAACGGGTATAAAATGATGACGAATTTGAAGAAGATGATGAATTTTTGGATACCGAAAATTATGACGCCATCTAAAAAATGGATATCCAAAATATCCTACTAATACAAGTGTAAAAAAATGTGTTTATGGTCAAGATATATATATATATATATATATATCTAATTCTGATTTAAATATATCCAATTTTGAGTATATCCAAAGGTGATCTAAGTATATCCAAATTTTTTCAAAAATACTCTATTTTAGGTATATAAGTCAATTTCTTTAACTAACTTCCATCCAACACAGTTTTCCCTACACTTTCTCTCACTTCCCTCACTTCTCTCTAAACTCATTAAACTCTCTTCTCTCAAAACACTCTCACCTCTCTCTCAAATTTTCTAGCGAGCCACCACCACTCCTCCTCCTCCATCATGGTGAAGAACAAAAAACCACCACCACCACCTACGTAAGTTCCCTAATCTAATTTTGTAAATTAATTTAGTTAGTTTTAAGTATGAATTTAGAATTTGGGTGAGATTAAGTTATGAATTTAGGGTTTAGGTATGGATTTAGGGTAGAATTTAGGCTATAAATTAGAGTGGTACTCCATGCCGAACGACACAACCACTGTGTACCGAGCGGCACAGGGGGTCTGTGCCGCTCGGTACGGGCTGTTGTGTACCTATGGTGCACAACTGAAATTTTTAAAAAATTGCCAAAACCACATTTTAAAAATTACTTTTGCATTTTTTTTAAAAATGAAATTTTTAAGAAATTATTTTCAATTGGAAGTTCGATTTCGAATTGTAGTTTTGTTTTTTTTAATTTTGCGGGTTATATCATATGTTATTGTTATTAATTTCGTAATTTTTTTTGTATTATTGTAGGTCTCGCGCCGTTGAGGAGGGACATCTTCCTCGCTCTAGGGTGTATCCTCCGGGATCACGAGCGCCACACCCGAGGAAGAATCTAAAGACGGTACGAGTCGTCGAAGATGAGCAGGTCCGCGATGCTAAGCGCGGACAAGATTCAGCTGAGGACCCTGAGACTATTCGTCTTAGGGAGGAGGAGGAGAGGATAAGGTCTGATCGGTCTTTGTGCCAAATCAACCATGAAAAGAGGAAAAAAAAAGTCGCAGAGATTGCAGTGGATGATAGTAGAGGCAGAGGCTCCTCACGACGCGAGACGTCGCATTCGCACCGATCACCACCTCCCACTACTAGTGATCCACCACCTCCCGCTCGCAGTGCTCCATCCCCTGCGCATACTAGTACACATCCACCACATGTTAGTGATAGGGTGGATGCCACTGGGGACCCTGAGCAGGACACCATCGATGAGGAGCATATTGATACGATCCACACAGAGAAGCAGCGAAAGACGTTTGCATTTCTGAAATGCAACAAGATACCTCTATTTCCTGACTACAAGGAGCACGAGGCGCATCACGTCTTCATTGGACAGGTAAGTACCAAATTATTAAACGTCTAGTCTAAGGTTTTACTATTATTAACTCCTGACTTAGTTTTTTATTTACAAGGTTGCACTTTATTAGGCATACAAGCACATTATAATGTGCTTCGTATGTGGGACCTCAGTGTTCAGCCAGAGGTGCAGCGACATTGGGCACAGACTCCTTTTGGTCCTCTTATAGCTCACTTACCTCAGTACTTCACGCACTCAGTACTTGATGAGGTATTCGTTGAGCGTTGGCATCAGGAGACCAACACGTTCTATTTCTCAGTTGGGGAAATGACGATTACCCTCGACGATGTCAGCTGCATTACAGGTCTCCCTGTAGTTGGCCGGACCTTAGATGTACTCACGGCTCCACGTGATGAGGCATACAGCTACTATGCTAGTATGTTAGGTTTGACAGTGGATGAGGTCTGTACAGAGATACAGTCCACTAGAGGCGTTGGCTTCAAGATCAAGTGGTTGCGAGAGACTTTCACCAGGGGTCGCTATATCGAGCAGACTAATGCTGAGACTATCCGCCAGGTATCACGAGCATACCTGATATTCTTATTTGGTTGCATTATTTTTGCGGATACTAGTCAGAAAAGCGTCAAGGCTGACTACTTGTACGGGTTGGCGAATGTGGATTCTGGTTTGTGGGACCTAGCGTGGGGTACGAGTGCATTGACATTCCTGTTCTGTGGTTTGGGTGATGCTTCAAAAGCATCGCAGCATAACCTGTATGGATTTGTAGCTATGCTTGATTGCTGGATTTATGACCATTTCCCCACGTTTAGAGCCTCCGAGAACGCGGACCACGTAGCGAGCCAGCCTAGGATTGTGAAGTGGCTACCGAAGCGGATTGTTGGGCAAAACATTCGCCCCAAATCGGTTGTTCGTACTCTTCTTTCAGATCAGAAGGAGACAGATGTAAGTGTTTAAATTTTAGTAGTCAGTAACATATTCATATTAAGTTTTATTTTTTTAAACATTCTAAGTGTTTTACTTTTTTGGAACAGGTTATTTTTTAGCCGTACGAGGATATCAGACCCCAGTTCCCCGTGTAGGAGATCCGCACCATCGTTTATCCTTTGCGGATGATGAGCACGGTCAAGGGTTACATGCCTGATCGGGTTATGCGCCAGTTCGAACGGGTTCAGGATGAACCCAAACTCCCACTTGTACTCTGACCGGGTTACAAGAATGGATATTTGGCGAGGTACACATGGCGAGAGAGCGCATAGCTAGATTGGCGTCAACACTTGCTTTCTGAGGATCAGTTGACCGTTATCATCGCCACATATAGACAGTCGGCGACGAACACCTACTAGAGGTACTTGGCTGAGTATGGTTGGCATACTATTAGTCCACCACCATGCACCACGGACGACAGATTTCTAGACGTTGTCCGGTCGATTGTTACATTGCTTGTAGGTCGTGGGGAAGAGGGTGCGCTTAGGTGGAGAGATCAAGTCCTGCAACTCTTCTCTCCTTGGTTATTTGTCCCCATTATTGGACTTGTTTTAGCTTTGTTATGATCTATCTTTTTCATTCACGTTGATGTTGTTTATCCATTTGTAGGATTTGTTAAACTATCGTCTTTTGTATTATGACATCTACTTTTTTATTTTCATCGTTTCCTTTAGATTTGTTAAACTTTCTTTGAATGCTTATTTACAATTTAGAATCCGTAAAATACTCAATTCGTACCATTGTAACCATCCAAATTTTAAACCATAACAAAAAATTAACAAAAAACTTCAATGATTATAAAAACATTAACACCATCAAACACACTCCAACCCATGAAGAAAGACTTCAGTTTTTAAACCAATTTAAAAAATTAACAAAAATTTACAAGTGATTGTGCACCAGTGGTACGCAATCAGGAGTACCTATGGTGCACACTACTGCGTACCAATGGTACAACCGTGTGTGCACCATGGGTACTATAGAAGGCGCACTGATGGTGCCTCACACTGTGTACCTATGGTGCAACCTTTATGCACCATAGGTACACAGAGTGGTGTACCGATGGTGCTATGGACTTGGCACCATGGATACACTCCACTGTGCACCATAGGTACACAGTCGGCAGTACATATGGTGCGCAATTGGTACTTGAAATTTTTTCCTGGTATTTTTTTCCGCGTTTTTTTTTCGCGCTCTTTAATTCTCGCCAAAGTAATTTTTCATTTTTCTATTTAAAGAGGTCTAAGTTACAACACCAAACACACAAAACTCTTCTTCAAACCTAGTTGAAGTCTTTCTTCATGGGTTGGAGTGTGTTTGATGATGCTCATCTACTCAAGGCTGCGAAACACGTGAAGTTCAAACGGTCGGACGATAATACCGATGAGTTTTTCGATGAAGTTTTGTGTATGATGTATTTCATGTACGGTGAAATGTCTACGTCTAGACAAATGCCTCAGTCTCGTACTCGTGAGGAGTTAGCCACTAGTTACAGGTGTATAACTAGTGGACCAATGTTCTTGGTGTTTAACGAGCCCCTAGAAATTAGGAACGAAGCATTCGACTCCTTCGGTTTAATGATCACAAACTATTTGTCTTTAGAAATGGCAGAATACGTTCATTCTCAAATTTCCATGAAGGAGGAAACAGTGCGTATTCTCAGCGACAATGGAGGCTACGATTTTGACTCACTGTCTGTTCAATCTAAAGTTATGTACTCATGTTTCTGCGATGTTGTTGTTGCTTGTTTGTAACGTTTGATATGAAGTTATGAAATGATTAGTTTCTTATCGTTATAAGTTGGAAAATTTCATGAATTACGGTCAAACAACTGAAGTACAAAACGTTATGATAAAGTAAACAAAGTTCTAAGCAACATAAATCCGACCAAAAGACATAAAGCGACCAAAAGACATAAATCCAATCGAAACATGAACATAAATCCAACCAAAAGATATATATCGACTACTAAAATTCATCAAGATTAGTTATTTCTGGGAATGTCCCAAATGCAATGTCCCAAATGCAAGTTCTCGACGCGGTTAGTCGTGCAATGTCCCAAATGCAAGTTATTGTTCGTCTTCCAAACAACGAATTTGTCCATGTATTTTTAGTGTATTTATCGAGCCATGATTTTTCAGTGTATTCAATTTCAGTGTATTCAGTGCGGCTACATTTAATAGCCTCCTTTAATTTATTATTGTTGATTCCTCTTTCCTAAAAAGAATACTCAAGTGCTTATTCTTCCTCTTTTATAAGAGTGTCTACTTTCACTGTTTATATTTATAGAGAGGGAAAAAGTTTTACAATTTTATAAATCTTTCAACTTTCAACTCAAACTTCATTTTCTTCAAAGTTTCCATGTTCACAACTACAATTGCGTTAATTAGAAACGGTTGGCTTAATCTGTCCGAATTGGAGGAATAGAACAAACAAACTAGAATCCCTACCGGCTTCACCAGGCGGAGTAATCGTATCCCAAGTTTCAGATCAAGGTAACATTTCTTCATCTGAAACATACCCAATTTCCTCTAAACATAGCCCCCTCGCTCATCATCTACATATTTTGCTCAATCATCTACATTCTCTAATAAATTATTTCGGTCACCTAAAATACCTTCAACGAATGAAGTTAGTAGTCGCAAAACTCCATCAACTTTCATAATTATGGGGTCTGATACGGGTAAAATCACTCATCGGAAAATCATCATGCATTTTAAAGCCAAAGCTAAAACTCCATTAGTTAAGGAAACTGAAAATCCTACCGAAGTTCTCATTGATACTATTAATACTTTATGACAAAATCCACCTTTGGAAAACTATGATACATTATAAATTTCTTCACATCCTACTTCGGACCCAAATCCATCAACTCCAAATCCATCAGCTTCATCTGTTGAGCCCTCTCGAGTTGAGGAAGAGGACCCTAGTGTAAAACCCAATGATCATTTGGATCAACGGCCACAAGTGATGGAAGCAAAAATGGATGAAAATGGGGAAGATACCCCCTTGGATACTTTTGGTCAAACTGGCGATACTCATAGTGAGGTTCGGGAAAAAAGAAAAAACAAAACTTACAGAATTCGAACCATTTCCAGAGTGCTTTGCTAGGCGAGTTAGGCCTAATTTTGCTAAAGTCAATGTCAAATATTTAATGGCCCTTCAAACGATATCTTATGTATATTCTCACACAACTGAAATGGATAGGATTCAGAAAGAATGGTGTTTCCCAGAATCAATCAAAGTGAGGATTTCTATTCTTTTGGAAACTCTGATAAACTGCAAGACAGGAGAACTTGTGCTGTTTACCGAAGTACTTAATTAGGGTCTTAGGTTTCCTTTGGACGTGGAAATAGTGATATATTTTCGCTTGGTAAAGTTATGCCCAAGCCAACTAAGCCTCAATCCATTTTTCATATTTTTAGCTAGTATCATAGCTTCAAGGCGATCGAAAATTTTGATGCTCATGGAACATTTTGTTGTTGTAGTAGGTTTCTGACGAAATAGTCATATCCTTTTTTATTACTTCAATATGAGGAATGACTATAAAGTACTTAATGATGTGCTGGAGACTGAAAAGCCTTGGAGGACACAATTCCTGTTTATTAACAGTGCTTGGAAAAATGGCAAGAATATTACGTCTAAGGGAAATCTGCGCTTGCTCACAAATTTCGTATAAATTTCTTTTGTTATGTTATGATATCATTGGGTTTTCTCATCGGATTTATTTTACAGTATTCTCAAATTTATTTTCACAACATTTGGAAGAGGGGAAAACAACTTCCCCAAAGCTGAATCAGTGGGCCACTGAAAAATGGTCAACTGGATTTCACAATTGTTTTATCCCATGAAACATGGTGAGAGCTCACCCGTGGAGAACAAATCCGATTCGGGAGCTTTCATGGGAATAATTCACCACTCCTCTCCGATCTTATTCTATCTTTAAAATGATTGAGGAAGCTGATGGTAAACTTTATTTACCTAGTAGGAATAGGTCTCCCAATCATCTTGATAAGATTATAAGAAGAATATGAAGAGAAATGGTTCATCGCAAGCTTTTCTCAAACTATGGAGTACATGGCTTACGACTTCAGAAAAAGAAGGGGCAAAAGAGGAGTAAAGAGGGTAGTGACAAGAGAGAAGGTAAGAAGAAGAAAACTGCCACTATTCGGAGATCATACTTCGATTCGAAGTTCTTCCTTCCATCATTTCTACCGAGGTTCCTCCTCACGAAGAATCATCTATTGATCCTCCTTCCATAGTATTTCCTATGTTTGACCAACCATCTTTCAAAGGTGATGAACAGCTGGATGACAAAAGGAACTTTAACTTCAAATATTTGACAAGGCTTTCCCTCAATCTACCATCATTTCTAATGTTGTAACACATGATGGACAGTCCTTCGAATTGTCTAACGAACATGATGTACTGGGGTATGCGTTCTTCAGCTATATAAGGCCAATAGTTGACTTGAGGAGGCATGTAAGATCTCAAGTCAAGGATATTGCCTCACTTACAACTGATAATCAAAGTTTGAAGGATTCTATCAAGGGAGAGCGACACAAAGTTGAGAATTTGGGTAAGAAAAAGAAAAATCTTAATGACGAGCTAGTTCAAGCTAAACCTGATCATGAGAAGCTAAAGACTAGATATACTAATTTACAGTCATCTACTTCCAAAGAAATAAATTCTTTAAAGAATCAACAAAACAAGGATAAAATTACCATCCATCATTTATTTGAAGAGAATAAAAAGTTGGAAGATATTCTTAGGAAGAATGAAGATGAAATCGCCTCTCTAAAGAGAAACCTACTCAAGATATAGCCACCGTTGTAGATGCATATGATGATACATTATTAGAGTCATGCAACAGAGGGTGGATTCCATTAAATCGGATATGGTAATGTTATTTCATGAAACCTTTCCCAAAAGCGGTCTCTGAGATCTATGGAAGTTTGTGCCATATGAGCAAAATCGTTTTCATATTATGTATTTGGGTGATAAACTAGGTGTTTTTCGGATGAATCTGACTCTGACGATGAAGCTGAAGAAGATTTGGATGATGATCATCCATAAAAAGAAGAGGAAGAAAACAAAGGAAAGGAAATAGGAGAGAAGAAAATCGAGGGGAACGAGCCCTAAGGTTAACATTTTTTATGTGTATGTGTATTTGAATTGAAGTCTTTGATGTATACAAAACATTTTGTCGTTTTTGGATTGGATTATAATGTACCTTTGTTTGTGTAAGTCCTTGTTGTATTCAAGGAATTTTGTGGTTTGGGATCACATTTTTATAATTCAAAGATATTTTTACTTTTATCCACTTTATGTTCCTATATATATTCTTGCTCTCATTAATATATGATCCTAACTAAGTATTTTTATTCAAAGATGATTAAAAAATCCAGATCACTTAAACGAAGACAACAAACTTTAATCTGACCAAACCATACAAAGGTAATCCATCAAAAACATACTAAGCTTTAAACACAATACATTCGAAGCTAATCCATTCGAAGGCGTCATAACTTTAATCCAACCAAGTCATTCAAAGTTAATCCATTCGAATGCAACAAAGTTTTAAACACAAGCCATTCGAAGGTAATCCATTCGAAGGCATCATAACTTTAATCCAACCAATCCATTCGAAGGTACTCCATTCAAAGGAAACGAAGTTTTAAACACATGTCATTCGAAGGTAATCTATTCGAAAGCATCATAACTTAATACAACTAAGCGATTTGAAGGTAATCCAGTCGAAGGAAACAAAGTGTTAAACACAAGCCATTCGAAGGTAATCTATTCGAGGGAAACAAAGTTTTAAACACAAGTCATTTGAAAGCATCATGAATTTAATAAAACCAGATAGCAAAGATACTTTCAAAGAAAAAAACGATAGATTGATTAAGATTCAGACACCTTATTAAAACCTCCCCGCGCCACCAGGGTAGGAAAGAGTATGCCCCCTGATATATACATTGAGCTTAAGCAAAGTAAATATTTACAAAAAGTTGTCTTCTTTGTCCAAGAGCCTGTGTGTTCCTTACTTGATCTTTTCATACACAATGTATGGTCCTTCCAAGTTCGGAGCCAGCTTTCCGAATTTCTTTTCCTGAGTGTGTAAGAACACTTTTCTTAAAATTTTATCTCCGACTTGAAATTTTTTTCTTCTTACTTTAAATGCAAATCTACTCCTCATCAAGCTTTGGTAATGCACAGTTTACAAATGAGATTACTTTTCTTTCCTCAATTAAATCCAACTGAGCCTTCACTAACATCTCGTTATTTTCTTTAGAATAATTTTGAACTCTCGAAGAAGGAAGAGTAGCTGGTTTAGGTGTAATTGTATCCATTCCACAAACTAAAGCGAATAGAGACTCCCGAGTGGTGTGTGAGGAGTAGTTAGGTATGCCCATAGTACTTCTTGTAAATAACTTGGCCATTTCCTAGCTACTCCCTCCAAGTTCTTTTTCAAACCCGTTAAGTTTGTTCAGTATGCCACCTCAATATGTCCATTGGCCTGAAGATGAATAGGAGATGAGAAACATTGTTAAATTCCTCTTGACGCACAAAATACTTTCATGTCTTTATTGTCAAATGGAGGACCATTATATGTGATGCGCTCGGTAATACCAAATAGACAACATATGTTAGAGAGAATAAACTTTATCATTGCTTTAGATGTTGTCCCGAATAAAGGTAAAACTCCTACCCACTTGGAGAAATAGTCTATTATCAAAATTATAGTGGGACATCCCCCTGAAACCATTGGAATTCTGACATGATCAAGTCATCATTTGTCAAAAGGGTATTTTTTCGAATACATACTTTATGGGGACTATTGGCACATGTATTGCATTTCCATACCTTTAACAAGGGTCATATCTTCTCACCAAGTCTTTTGCATATTCCATAATAGAAGACCAATCATACCCCGTCAACAAGACTCTTATAGTCAAAGCTTGATAGTCACAATGTTCTGATACTTCTCCATCATGTAGTTCTGATAGAACACTGTAGGATTCGTTAGATCTGAGGTAGTGCAGTAAAGGTATGCTGAAGGATTTTTTTATAAAGAGCCCCCATTAGAACCATAAATCCACGAGCTTTGTATTTTATCTTTTTGGCATAAGCCTTGTCTTAAGGTAAAAATCCATTAGTGATAAACTCGTGGATCTCATTTCTCCAATCTTTAGAAACCATGGTGGATACATGCAGACTTTCTCCTACTTCACCTTTTATTTTTGAATGTGTGACTATGGAAGGACATTCTCGCATAAAGATCCAATTATACGCTTCAAAATATGTTATAGTGGCTAAGAAGTCAGCCATTAAATTTTTTGATCTTGAGACATGCTCATACTTAACGTGTTTAAACTTGGTTGTGATCTCTTTTAATACTTTTAGATACTTTATCAAGTGATCTTTCCTAGTTTTAGGTTGCCCACATGCTTGATGAATGAGTAGCTGTGAATCACTTATCAATCAAACTAATTTAGCACCACATATCTAAGCTAATCTCAACCCAGTTATTGTTGCTTCATATTCTGACTCAGTGTTGGATTTTGTGAAGCCAAAACGTATAGCTTGGTACATAGAATCCCCAGAAAGGGAGATTATGCAGATACCATCTCCACACCCCATTGTACTAGACCCACCATTAGTTTGGATTACCCATTCCTTTTTAGGCTTACTAGTTTGAGCTTCTTCACAAGGCCTTTTAGAGTGAAATTAAACTAAATAATTAGGCTGAGCTTGAGCTTTGATTGTAGTTCGGGATGCAAAGTCAATATCACAATCTCCAAGCTCAATTGACCACTTGCTCATTTGTCCCAATATATCGGCTTTCTGTAACACATTCTTCAACGGAAAGAAGTTCGAACCATGATAGAGTGTGCTTGAAAATAAGGCCTTATTTTTCTAGCTGCTATCACCAATGCCAAGGCTAGATTTTCCAACTTTAAGTATCTTTTCTCATCTTCCAACAAACTCTTACTTATATAATAAATAGGGTGGGGATAATTATCAACTTCTCGCACCAATAATGCACTTACAGCATACTCCGATATTGCTAGATACATATAAAATATTTCCCCGTCAACAGGTTTGAATAACATTTTGGGTGAGGATAGGTTTCTCTTGATTTCAAGGAAATCTTGATCACAATTAGGGGACCAATTGATGTTTTTGGCAATTCTTAAGACTTGGAAAAACTAAGCACACTTGTCTGATGATCTTAAAATAAACCTATTTAATGTTGTCAATCTTTCAATCAATATCTGAACTTTTTTAGTATTTCGAGGGGGATCCATGGCCAACAAGGCATTTAAATGGTTTGGGTCATCTTGAATCATTTTCTCACTTATAATATAACTTAAATAATTTCCAGATCGGACCCCAAAGTTACATTTTTAAGGATTTAATTTCAAATTTACGGCTTTCAAGTTAGAAAAAGTTTCTTGGAGGTCGGATATGTGATCCCCTTTCTTAGGGATTTTAACCATTATATCATCGATACAAACTTCTACATTTCTTCTCATCTTCTTAGCAAGTTACTTATGTACTAGTCACTAATAAGTTACTCCAGCATTCTTCGACCCAAAATGCATTACCTTATAACAATGAAGCCCCGTGTAGGTGATAAAAGTAGTATGAGCTTGATCATTCGGATTCATCTGTATTTGATTATATCCGGAAAAAGCATCCATGAAGGATAATAATTTATATCTCGGTGTGGAATCTACTAGTTGATCTATTTGGGGTACTGGAAATGGATCTTTGGGGCAAGCTATATTGAGATCTGTAAAATCAATACACATGCGTTTTTTTGCATTTTTTTACAAGGATCGGGTTAGTTGTCCAAAAAGGGTCTTTAATGTGTCCCATCTTGGTTAACCGATCTATTTCTTGGATTATGGATTTAGATTTTTCTCCATAGAAGACCTTTCTTCTTTGCACCACTGGTCCCGCATTGGATTTAACATATAGTTTGTGGCTGATTACACTTGCTGGTAATCTAGTTACATCATCATTGCACCAGGAAAACACATGTATAGTTTTAGATAAAAATGGATAATAACTTTTCTTTTAATTTTAAGGGTAATTTAGATCCAACCCTAACACTTTTTCCTTTTCCAAGTAATGAACTTCAACTTCTTCAACTGAGATCATGGCGCTGAGAGCCTCCATTGGATCATCTATCTCATTTGACCTGACAAAAAACTCCATTAATTGTTATTCTTTGTCAATTTTCACTGCTCCCAACGATTTTGTAGCAAGAGCAGCGATATAACACTTATTTGCCACACTTTGGCTAGTTCGGACGAAACCTACTTGGCCTCCCACAACGTATTTCAAACATTGGTGAACAGTGTATGTTACTGTATGCATCCTAGATAGCCAAGATCTACTGAATATAGCATTGTACGATGCCGGAAAATCAACCACTACATACAAAACCCCTACCAACTTCTTGAATAGTCATTTTCCTCACAATACATCTCCTTCAAATTCCTCAATCACATCAGCCAAATTTCCAATGAATCCCACTATGGTTTTATTTGAATGTTGGATCATCGAAAGATTCTTTATTTTCTTATAAGTTGATAAAACCAAAATATTTGTCGAATTGCCAGTATCAATCAAGATTCTTCAGATTTCATTGCCTCCAATAGATACTCCTATTATCACAGTATCTTCATGTGGACCTTCAATATCTCTTAACTTATCTTCATCAAAGACAATGAAAGGGTCATGGATCTGGTAGAGATGTTTGGACATCTTTCCTTCTAGTTCAGTGGTTAGATTGTTCACATGTCTTTTTCTGGAGCAGCTTGAGGGTGTCGTCACGGTATCTCCCCCAAAAATGGTCAAAGATTCAAAGTAGCTGCACAAATGAGATATTGTCACTATTTATTCTACTATCACCCCAACTTGATTCTGATCCAGCTCGGGGTCTAAGTATTCTAAATCTATATCAAATCGCTCCACAATCACCTTAGCATTCTCTTGTTTGGACATTTTCGTACTTTATCTTTGAACATTTGGTTATGTAGTTTATGTTGTACTTACACTAGGTTGGGCATGTGTATTAACTTGCATATTGCCCCCTTGTTTTTTAACAAAAGCAGACAGCTTCCCACTTTCAATCAGGGTTTGTACTTCTTGTTTAAAGGCAATGCAATATTGAGTGTCATGGCCCACATCATTATGGTATCTATAAAAGCGAGTGGTCTGATTTTCTCTTAGAGATTGAATTTGTACTAGCCTTCATAAATGCACAGCATTTTTAGCTCTGTCATAAATAGTGGCTACATTTTTACTCAATTCGGAAAACCATTTTGGTTAGACCCACTGATTCCTTCTTGGTCTGGACGGTTGGCCCTGATTTTTCTAACTTTGTTTAGGCATATGCGAACCTTTTCCGGAATCTTTAGGCCGGTAATCGACTGTGTCTTGGGAATAAGTACTAGCTTATGGGATAGAAATCGTTGGAACATACCTATTATGGCGCGATACTCTATACTTTTTAGTTTTTTCCATTTTGATTTGCTTTCTAACCTGATTCAATAATCCCTCCCAGATCATAGATTTATTTCGAATTACTGAATCAGGCAACTCACATGACATTAAACTTTGCCTTAAATAAGTGATGGCTACTTGCTCAAAAAATTAGCCAATTCATTCGTTGTGTTTATAAAACGACTGATGTAGTCTTTTATGAATTCATTCGGTTCTTGTGAAAAATGAATGATAGTATCACCGTTCTCTTTAAGCTCTCTACTTCCCACAAACTGCCTTCGGAAATCCATCCAGAACATATCGAAGTTTTTAATAGATCCATGTGGTAAACTATTATACCATTAATGCACTCACCTTGAAAATCTTCGAAAAGGCCCGACATAATAGCTTAACATCATCATCAAAGTTCATCATGAATTTTTTTTGCTGTTCAAGGTGATTCTCATGATCTTTGCTTCCATCGTATTTCTCTATTTAAAAGCTATCAAACCGCCTTGGTAGATATCCAGAGAGAATTTTTGAAGACAAAGGTGACAGCATTCAGTTATGACTTTGGCTAAACATGTGATCCTCATCATGAGTGGCAAAGATACCTGGTTTGGACTGGAAAGCAAACTGCTCACTTAACAAATAATCAATACCGTGATCTGCTTCATAAGGAAGAAGAAATATTTGAGTCAAATTCTGTGGTTGAATTTCCAACATAATCTGATGTATTCATTAACAGCTTAGTCTTATGTTCCTTTTTAGAACCTGTGTGAACATTTGGGGATTGTTCAATTTTATCTTGTTTGTTGTTGTTGCCAGACACCTCTATAACAATACATCCCGCATCGAACTTCCTTTTTAATTATTTTTTGTTTTTCTTTGGACCATCAAAGCTTCAATTTCTGCCCTCAACTGATCACGCTCCTCTTGTATGATTTATATTTCCTTTGTATTATGATTAACATATGATATTGTAGCATGCTCATTATCACCTTTTATCCCCTCATTGTCAAGAGGGGGGAAATTCTTGCATGTCGATCAAATGGTAGTTCTAGAAGATCTTTAGTTTATATGGTCTTAAATTTTTAATAGAGAGTAGAGAAAGAATGAAGTTTAATCCAATTAATGTTGTTGGTTAAGCTATTTATACTCTTTTTGGATCCATGAGATTTTTGGTTCAAGTCATAGGTTTGGGTCAATCTCATGAGCCCCCAAGCTCATAAACAAATATACTAGGCACCCAGCTACGTCACTAATCATACTTCTTATTCATCGAATTTAACTGTTGGGTCTGAACTGCCCCTCTAAGAAAATCTGATCCACTTTATTGCTTGAGCCCTCCAATATAATTCTATCTTATCAATCATAACAAATGAAGACACCAACATGAGAATTAATAATCAGAATTAACTATTTTACCTAACTATATTTGAACAACTATCTTTGGTTATTGAAGATATTTCTTCTACTATACTTAATATGGTCAAACCATTTTCATTATATCATATCATGTTAGAATTCTTAAAAGAAAGATAATATATTAGACACTATCCTCATTCTAACTTGTATCTTATTTTTCCTTAATAACATAAACCGTGATTGCTTTTTTACTTGTTTAGGTCGTCAATAAACATAATTTATTCATCTTTTGTTATGTAATTCATCAAGTTTATTATTAAACTCTTACAATCATTATGGCATGGGTGAAATTGTGGTTATTATATCATAACTCAAACTATTGGTATTGGACATATAAATCATGGCACAATATGACCAATTGCATGACCTCAAGGGCTTGTCTTATAGCCATATTCTCGATTTGTCATATAATAACATTATGTCATGATATGGAAAATATGGCTAATTGTGTGGTATCAAATGCTTTGCTTATAGTGATATTCATGATTTGACATATAGTCATGGCATAATATGACCATTTTCATAGCCTCAAGGGCTTATCTTATAGATATTTGTCATAGGTTTGCTTATAGCATATCTCATGATTATATACCATCATATTATGACTTCACTACATCTTAATTCATATCTCAATTATAAAATCCCTTGGCTTAAAGCCTATCTGATTATTATATTATGTCATCTTATGACTTCGCCACCTTTTAACTCATATCTCAATTAAAAAATCACTTAGCTCATATCCATATTTGTTGTGTCGTATTATATATTCACTATATATTTAACAAGTTATATTTTACATGGTTAACAATCTTAATTGGCCAAAAAAATTAAATATTTTTATTAGAAATTGGACTTATATGGGTCTCATTAAAAAAACCATTCTTGGCCACCAGAAGGGAAAACAATACACCAACAAGATTTACGAAGAAGAATGGTACAATTTCAAATATCAAACATTTCATGGATATTTTAAAGCATTTCCCTCTAAGTAAGCTAATCGATATACTCCATAATATCTCTTTAATGCCAATTTAAACGGTCAATCCCAATCTAGTGCTAATTTTCCTGCATCACCCTCCTTGTTCTTTGAAAGATTTTTCTCAAATTTAATATCGTTTTTGAAACCTAACGGTTTAAGTTTTATGTTATAACTATTTTTCATCAGTCAGTGATAATGTTCATCTCTCACTTGAGCTTGTTCTCTCTGTTCTTTAAGTAAATCAATAGCCAATTTTTTTTTGTCAAATTATTTTAAAAATTATATTGAACTATGTGACTTGGAATCACAATTTCAAATGGAGTCTATATAGTGTATGTTTCTTGTGATTGTATGATTTATTCATACTTTGAAACATGCTATTTTTTTATTGTGTACTTGGTATTATTTATACTTTATTTTATTTGTGGTTAATCTTTAACATGATAAATTGTTATTTAGGAAATGATCGATAACAACTTGGTTCTTGTCATAGACAAACAAATATTCTATCAACAAGTGGTTCTATGAGCATGAAATAATAATAGATAAAGTAGATTTATCGTCGAACTAAAGGTTGGAGAAGTAGATCTCGCATGAAAACTGAATGCCACAAAGATGAGTTTCATGAAGCTTAGCCTAGAAAAAAATAACATTATTAAATAATTCATATCTTTGGTGAATTAAGGTTAAGGCTTACCTTACCTAAAACATAAGGGATTGGTTGTTGGTATCGGTGATAAATCTATACAGGTTGATGTTGTCGTATTGTCTAAAGATCATAGTGCCCTTATATTGAACTTGGGAGACAATTTCTATGAGAGGTATATGAAAAGCCTATAATGTTGGGGATATGGAATCGGATAAAGATGATTTACATGAAGAAATCTTTACGAGCATATTATATATGAATTAAAGGTTTTACACGTTATCTATAGATAGTATCACATATATCTGAAGGCATACAGATAATTAAAATCAAATCATACTCGAATTGAATGTAGTTGATGTGAAGATGGATGGAGATGATCAAACAATCATCCTTTCAAGTTATCTTCCAAAGAAGTATGAGCACTTCATGGAAACTATACTCTACAATAAATACTCCATTATGATGACAAAGTTAAGAGTGACTTGAACTCTAATTATCTTTATAGGAATATTGTTCTGAAGGGTGACTCCAAAGGGAACAAACTGATTGTGAATGGTAGGTCAAGAAATAGTTATTCAAGCAAGATGAGATGAAACTCTGGGTCAAAGTCCAATGAGACTGTGATGAGTTCAAAAGTAATACGTTAAACATGTAAGAAAAAAGAGCATATTAACTTAAATTTCCTAAAGAAAAGAAAAGGCAACATCTATCAGAAGATGGAAGCGATAGATGATATAATGGTGTCTGAATGTGAGTATGATTATGGGTTAATGACTTATTATTCCTGCAGATACCAAAATACATGGGTGTTGATTTAGGTGTGTCTTTCCATATCATTTATAATAAATATTAGTTTGAAGACCTGAGAATACTTGATGGTGGAAGGGTCATTCTCGGGAATGATGAATCCTTTGATGTCAAAGAGATTTAAACAATTTGGCTCAAGTTGTCTACGTGACTTTAGAGTGTGGTTAACAATGTAAGGTATGTAACCGAATTTAAATATAACCTTATTTATATTGGGATGTTAGATGAGTTAAATCTTATATATAAGGGTGAAGATGGCAAACTTAGGGTATTGCAAGGATCTCTTGTTGTTATGAAAACTATTGAGACTAATTTTGTATTAGTTCTTAAAGGCTCTATAATGTTATGGGGTGTGTCTTGTGTGATGAAAGATTCTACCAAGTTGTGGCATCATCAGTTGGGGTATTTAAGTTAAAAAGGCTTCATAAACTAAGAAAACATGGGCATTTAGATGGTACCGAGGTTCAGAAGCTTAGCTTTTTGAAACGTTATGTGTTGGGTAAGAGCAAAAGGTTGAATTTTTTTCATAGTAACTAGACAACCAATTAATTACTTATTTTTATTCGTTCAGATATTTGGGTATTAGTACAGAAACCTACCATAGATGGTGCAAGATTTTTTATATCGCTAATAGATGACTACTATGAATGTATAAGTAATATTTTTGAAGACTAAAGATGAAGTATTTTATGACTTTGTGAACTGGAAGAATTTAATAGAGAATCAAACTAGGGAACATACTGAAGAAGTTTCAGACTTATTCTTGAAATATATGAACAAATAGCTCACTAGTTCTTGTGAAAATATTGGCACTCTTATACACCAAACAATAAGTGGGACTCCTCAACAAAATGAACTTGCTAAGAAAAATGAATCAAACCTTGTTAGAATGGGTTATATGTATGCTTCATACAGCTGGAATTGGTCGAAGGTTTTGGAAAGAAATCGTGACAACGGCTCCATATATCAACAATATAAGTCCATTTATAACACATAAGTTTCTTTGTACGTATAAAGAGCGGCTTTGGTATCGACTGTCTCACGAGGAATGAATGGAGAGAAATATAACTTAGACCATTTAAGAGTGTTCAGATGTGCATCCTACGGTTGTGGTTACAAGAGCAAGAGCGATTTTTCCAACTTCAAATATATTTTTCATTATTTATGAGGTTTTTTCTTACATAGTACACAAGTCAAGGACAATTATCAGTATCTCGTTCTAACACTAACCTTACAGCATAATCCAAAACCGTTATGTAAATGAATAACATATTTCTCGTATTTGGCTTTGTTAAGATCTGAGGGGAAGACAAATAAATTTGTATTTCGATAAAATCTTCACTACATTCCGGAGTCCAATTGAAATAAATAGCTTATTTTAAAACCCGAAAAAAGTAACGCACTTGTCTGAAGACCTAGATATAAATTTATTTAGGGTGGCCGACATTCGAGTCAATATTTGTACCTCCTTAATGGATCTAGTTTAATCCATAGTGTTTAAAGAATTAAACTGTACTAGATCGGAATTTATCTTTTTGTCACTAATTATATTACCCAAGAACTTCACGGATTGGACTCTAAAAGTGCAATTCTCCGAATTTAACTTTAAGTTTATAACTTTCAATTTGGCCAAGGTTTTTAAAGTCTGGAAAATGATCTTCGTCTCTAGCAGTTTTTCTTAGCATACAATCAATATATACATCAATGTTGCATCCGATGTGATCCTCAAAGTCCTTATTCACCAACCGCTGGTAAGTAGCTCTAACATTTTTTAACCCAAACGACATTATTTTGTAGCAATGTAGACCCCTTTCTCTTATAAACGATGTGCTTTCCTAGTCCATCATATCCATTTTGATCTGGTTGTCTCCTGCGTAGGTATTCATAAATGATGGCAACTTGTCTCCCAAAGTCAAATACACCAATTGATCTATCATCGGAATCGGAATAGGGTCATTTGGACAAGCTCTATTTAAATTAGTAAAGTCCATGCATATTCTCTATTTTGCGTTCTTATTTTTTACCAAGACTATGATGACTATCCACAACGGATATTGAGATTATCGTATGTGGCTAACTTTTAATAATCAATCCACTTTTGCCATGATAGCCTAAAATTTTTCATACAGAAAAAGACCTGTTTTTCTGTATAATTGGGCGCATCTTGCGTCGCATGGCCAACCTGTGACAAACAATCTCATCGGGTACTCTTGTAAAATCCTCAGTACACCACACAAACATATGCATTTTTTTTGGAAAAAACAAATTACCTTCTCCCTTACCCCCAGAGATAACTAAGTACCAATCTTCAAACTCTGTCCGCCAGGAAAAACATAGTTCTCAAAATTATCACCGGGAATAAAACACCCAGGAGTATCCATCGGATCATTGACAAGATCGAATCACAAGGCTTACCCTATTAATTGTTAAAACTTAGTTGATTCAACCCCCTGATTTGCCTTGGGGCCAAAGCAGTTCTGTAATATTCTCTAGCCATTTTCTGGCTGCTTCAAACGGTTTCTATGTTTCTTCCCACTATATATTTCAAACATTGGTGAATTGTCGAAGCCACAACATGTATTCTTGATAATCATGACCAACCGAAAATTGCATTGTATAATTTCGGCGCATCTAACATTATGAAAAACGTTGTGACTTCTTTTTTAAATGGCTCGTGACCAAGTTCTACCACCCTTTTGAACTCATCAACAACCTTCATAGTTACTTACGTGAAGCCTATAATTTTTTAGTCAGATCGAAGAATACTTAGAGGGTCTTTCATATGTTCATATGATATCATGAATGAGATATTGGCAGAGCTACCAATGTTAGTTAGAATCTGTTGGATTTCATAGCCCGTAATTGGAGCCATAATTACCACTACATCCTCCGGCGGCCCTGCCAACTCCATCATATAATCATTATTAAAACATAACAACCGGAATGGGTTTCTGTACAAATAAGGTGAAACGCCTGCTTCCAACTAGGTAGCCAAGTTTATTATTTGTCTTTTTTCGGAATAAAATGGTAATCTCTGATATACTAGCCTCACCAAAATAGTTAGAGACTCAAAGAATTTGCAAAGCTCACTAACCTTCCCTTTGGCTTTGGACTCTTCTACCATCAAAATATTATTCGATCAGGTTTGGGATCCAGATACTCCGAAGACACATCAAATGAATCAACTAGTTCCAAAATCATCAAAGTGTTATCTTACTTTGGATTTACCACTCCCTCCTTCCCCATAAGATATTATTATGTATTTTTTTAACAAATGTAGTCAGCTTCCTATTCTCAATAAGCACTTGGATTTTATTTTAGTGTTATACAGTATTTCGTATCATGTCTGACAGATCATGATACTTACATATATGTTGCTTTTACCCTCCATCGGGGTTTAGACCATAAAAAGCTTGCAGAACTATATATTATTTCGGGCCCTGTAAAATATAGTAGTCGTGGACTCAGTCAATTCAACAAAATAGGTGGGTTAGACCTACTTATTCGACATCATTTTGGTTGTTTGTTGGACATTTACAACCTAACGACTTGTTCTTGGTCTCGACTACACTTGATTCATAAACTTTAGGTAGAAATATGGTCGAAAGGGGAAAATTTTGGATCGGTTATAGCTGAGCAATTTGGGTGGGAAGTTGTTGATTGATCACTATCATAGATTGTGAACTTTGTGCTTGTAGGGATATAAAAACAAAATTTGATGCTTGTTTATTTCACGAATATCCGCTTTTCTACTTAAATTATCAAAGAGCCGAATGACATAGTCTACTTCTTACCAAGATTATCCTTTAAAATTTTGTGTATGAATCTCATTCTATACACCATACAAGCAACCAATTCCTCACAACCTTCTAGATTGGTTTTTGTTTAAACAAAACGTCTAGTATACTTCCTCAGGATCTCTCCAACTTTTTCTCGACAATTAATGATCGTGTTTCTATTTGCTCTAAACATTTTACTCCCCACAAAATGTTGTCTAAATAGGTCCAAAACATATCAAAGTTTTTTACGCATACCATTTTGAAGCGCCATCTTTGAACGTTAAAGAGAAATCCAGATATTGTAGCTTATCATTATCATCAAAGTTTATCATTATATTTTTGAATTGTTAGATATGGTTATCCAAATCCTTAATTCCGTTGAATTTCTCCAACCTAAAGATATTAAAACGTTTCGACATGCGTTATGGGAAAATTTAGGCAAATAGAAGGGACGATCTTTAATTATGGCATGGTTTTTATAAAATTCCTCAAGGGATTTTATTTGCCACCGTATATAGACCCTCACCGAAAGGGTTTACAAATTTATTACTCACTCGGTAACCAAAACTATGACTGCCTAAAATGAATTGGACGTAGGGTGTTATTTGTTCCCCTCTTCCAAGCATTTTTTCCATATCCTTGGCTTCAGACATTGGTATCTACTTATTTGTTTTATTCCTCTTCTTCATCTGGTCCTTGAATCGTTATGATGTTCGATGATAATCTCAGTTATTCAAACTCTGTTTATCAGTATTCCTTTTATGACGAAAATCTCTTTTCGAGAAAGAATATTCATCTGAGTTATAAACAGAGTAGTCATTGGACTCTGAAGAATCATAACATCGTCTAATCTTTGTCTATTTTGTTAGAACTGTAACGACTTTAACGTCTTTCTTCATCATATTTATAGTTTAACCGATAACCATACTCAGCTTTGTTTTCCTCATAAAATCATTCCATTATGATCTCCAATCAAACTTTTATAGCGGTCACCGTTGCATCCTTCTTAGCGTTTAACTTGACAATATCTTCCAATAGCTCTTTCTCTAGTGCTACCAAACTAAATTCTCGAGTTGCTCTTTGGAAAATTGATCATTGTAGTGTTGCTCTTCGAATTGTTGTATTTGAAATATTATTCCTCATACACGACTCTTATCACTAAACTCCTTACCCTAACTACTAGGTCCTCTTGCATATCAATGTTCATCTCTACTAACGAATTACAAACGTAGTTAAACTTTTCAATTGGTTTTGGAAATAGATTTTGGGTACCAGATGCCTCATAATGTGGTCGTCAAAGATAGTTCCAAAAATATTCAAGGTGATAGTAGGTCTAAAATATACTTGGAACCATGTTTAGATAGACAAACACGAGAATTATAGAGAGGAAATTCTAAAAGTAGCAATGAAGTAATAATTATTCATATTTCCCCAAAAATGGAATGTTTATTTATAAAGTAATGGTGTTGGACCTAGATATCGCATGATTGGTTCAATTATAGTTATATAATCTCATTATTTCACTAATCTTACACATGTTTGTTAATTATTACATCATATTCCCTCAATGTTACACATTGGTTAGGCTTACCTTATAAGACTTATATTAGACCAAATCAAACCAATATTCTACTCATACGGGCCGCGGTTCAGATAAATCATACATTTATCAAATTACAAATATAATTGTGAAACACGCGCTAAATAAATTACAAAACAAAAAAATATGCAGCTTGTACAATTGAGAGTTGTGAAATGCGAAACACACATAACAATAATTATGAGTAATGGATTACAAAATACACATCAAAATAATTTCCAAATGCAAGATACAGAATACACATAAAAATAAATATGAGTTATGAAACATGCTTATGTAAACAATTATGAAATAACAACAACGATGGGTGATTATAATTTTCTAGTTCTTATATTATTTTGAGATGTATGCTATCTACATGAAGTGTATATATTTTGTCAGTCAAAACTTGGTTTTTTAGTTTTATTTTAGATTTTTTTCTAGTTTTTTAGACATCTTATTATATATGTTTTATTCTCCCTATAAGGAACTAAATTTGGTAGTCTATCTTGTCCATACATCATCTTTTTATTAATCCCCTCTAACCTATTTCACTTCATTCCCACCATCATATGTTTATTCATATAATATTTCAAATTTTAGTGTCTTCTGGTGTGAATTATTTTTTACTGAGGGTAATGTTGTCAGATTTTTTGTGGTATTTCAATGGTATTAAATGTTTGGGTGTTTTGTAGTGAGAGATTTAAGATGCATGGTTGTATTAAATGTTCATTACCCTCATTAATGAAAGTTGTTGGGTAATTATACCCTTAATTACGGTCCCTATGGGCTTTCAGGTCAAACTATAAAACTGGGTCGAGTTCAAAGACTATTTAGTTTATTAAGCAGATTAGCAATTAGCTTAGTCAGAAGGTATTTAGTGTTTTAATACTTTTGTCCTGTCCGGATACTTTAGTGGGTAATTATTGTCCGGATTACCCCTGTCCGGTTTTCACAGTGAGTGGTGGTGAATAATTCTGGACTCATCAGTAGCCTCTTTTTTAGGTTTTGTCAAAGGTCTTTGGCAAGACCAAAAAACCCTCTTAGGCAATAACAATACTTTCCGCACTGTTTATGTATCTAGCTCAGGGTTTATCCTGACTGAATACTTCTCAGAAGTTCAAGAGTTCTGTTATGGATCGTGGGAACTTCTGTTATGGCGCTCCCACTAATCCCAAAAAGCAACTTCTTCATTTAATGTTCATGACGTCAGCGCCGCCTTCAATCATTACTTTTGCCTTTTTGTTTTCTCCCAGGTATTTGGTAATTTTTTTGCCTCACTAGTATAAATTACTTCCTTTTACTGTTTTACCATCTTCATCACTTTGTCACTTCTTCCTTTCAGAGCTTTTTACTTATCTTCTCAAAATCTTTCTTGTGTAGGTTAATGTTCACGACGAGAAATGCTTTGGTGAAATGTGGTTGGCTAAATCTTTCAGAGTTAAATAAAGCACAAAAAGTTGATCGAGAGAGACGTATCGCGACGGGTCTTCCAGTTTCTCCAATCAGTAAGTTCGACACACCGTCTTCAGAAGCTGATCGAGGATCATTTTCTGCCAAAAGTGCCAAACATAAACGTTTGTTTCAACCAAGCCTTTCGCTCATCCCGTCAGGCTCCTCAGTTCAGGAGTCACAACTCTTTATTGTCTAGGAGAAAGCAGTATCAAGTACAAGAAAACCCTCTCCGTTCATCGCTATGGGGTCAGATGTCGAGAATTCTCTAGAAAAATTTAATCTTCGTCGGACAGGTCGTTTAGTAAAAGGTCAGGCAACTGGCTCTCAAACCAAGTCCTCAAAGTCAGGGCCCTCCAAGTCTGGGACCAAAGATAAAGCCTCCAGGTCGGAGGCACCTATCAGAGCTCCAAAAGACAAATCCTCCGGACCTGATGCCACTAGAACCAGCTCTCATACTGAGCCCTCCGGAACTGAGCCCCTAAGAGAGGCTGATGCCCAACCGTCCGGACAACCTGCTGAGCAACCCACTAGTACTCTCCCATTAACAACGGCCGATAAACCTTCCACGGTGATGGAGAACAGTATTGAATATGCTCCATTCGAGACCGAAACTTCCGGGCAGATCGGAGATGCGCCTCTGATAAAAAGGGAAAAGGCATAGAGAAAGTCTGTCTGAAACATCCGGATATGCCGGAGTGTCTGGAGGGTAAGGATGGAAAACTGCCCCTTCGGTTGTCATCCTCAAGAGAACAGAGGAGAAGGATGGCAAACTGGCCTTACCCTCTAGAGCTAAAGCCCCAAGCAAGATGAAAGGTAAGAAGGGCAAGAAAAAACAAGTTGCAACAGAGGTTGTTCAAGGTGTTGTCGAAGAGATCGCTCCGACGAGTCAGGGAGTGCAGACCCACCTTCCCCCAAGTTCCTTAAACATGGTTACTTTCAATGGTAAGTCCTTCACTGTTTCAGGGGAAAACAACACGGTGACTCACTCATTGCTGGGCCATATTCAACCAGTGCTCAACTTGGAGAGGCAGGTAAGAAGCCAGTCTGCCCTTATCAACACACTCAATGCAGATAAAGAGAGCTTATCCAACGACCCTCTTAATGCCAACCAAAGTGTTGAAGCATTGAGGAAAGAGCTTGAGGAGTTAAATAAAGGGAAAGAAAACTTGGCAACCAGGCTGGCCACTTCGGAGACGACTAATACAGAGCTCCAAACTAAGTGTTCTGGCTTGGAGAAAGATTTCCACTTTGAAGAGGTGAAGACCAAGGATAGCGTTATCCAAACCCTGTCCGGTGACAAGACTTCTCTTGAAGATGTTGTGTCCAAGGTTACCAAGGAGAAGGAAAATCTGGAAAAAGAGCAGGAGAAGACAATCCAGGCCAAGGTCGATGCACACACCAATAAGGTGATGGATTCCTTAGAATAGAGGTATGATAAAGTTAAATCTGACATGGTCTTGCTTTTTCATCAAACATTCCCGAAGAGGACACTTGGTACTCTATAGCAGTATGTTGAATATAAAGATATCCCATTTTACATGATGGTGGATGGTGATAAGAAAAATTATTCCAGTGGTATTGATGATACTGCCGATGAGGAAAAAGGGACCGGAGAGAGCTCTAGCGATGAACCCAAAAACCTGAAGAAGAAAAAAGATGATACATGAACATCTAAGGGAAACTAGCCTTGAATTTTTAACTATTTTCTATTTTTTTTATCTCTATGACATACTAAAGTCCTTGGATGGCCAAGGAATTTTTGTAACTGTGTCCGGTTCGAGTCCGATCAAGCATTTCCTCATAAACTTAAAGTCCTTGGATGGCCAAGGCATTCTTTATGTTTTAATATTATCCTCCAGTTTTAGCCGGGTAGCTTTACTTTGCTAAATTCTTGCTTTGTTTCATATTCGTCCAATCTTAATGACTAATGTTTTAAATAATCCATATTTATTTTACAAGTATTTTAAGATGAGAGTGTTTAAATTTTCCGATGACAAACGTTAAATGGTCATCATTCCACTAGATCAGTCCGATCTGTCAAAGATACTTAGAAGGATTTTAAAGAAACTATAAATCAAATCACTCCGAATATTTTAAGAAGGCATCAAATTTTATTGAAAAACCCGGACAGCTCATTAAAACCTCCCCACGCCACCACGGTAGGAAAGAGTATGCCCCCTAATATTTATATGGACTTTAAACAAGTAAATATTTACATAACTTTTATTCTAGATATAACCGGAGGTGTTCAATGTTCCAAGGGTGGTTTAAGATTCTTCTATCTTTGTCTCAAAGCCTGTATGTCCCATGCTTAAGCTTTCCAATGACCATATAGGGCCCTTCCCAATTTGGAGTTAGTTTGCCAAACTGCGTCTCTTTAGTATGTAGGGAGACTTTTCTCAATACTTTATCCCCCGTTCGAAAATCCCTTCTTCTGATCTGGAAGCAAACCTGCTTCTCATTAAACCTTGATAATGGGTGGCTCTAAGATGAGCCTTAACCCTATTCTCTTCTATTAAGTTCAATTGACTTCGGACTGCCACTTCATTAGCCTGTTCGGAAAATTTGTGGACTCTGTACGATGGAAGAGTTGCCTCTATAGGAGCAATTGCATCCATCCCTTATACCAAGGCAAACAGAGATTCCTGTGTAGCAGCTCCAAGAGTAGTCTAGTAGGCCCATAGTACTTCTTGTAGATAACTTGGCCATTTTCGAGCAGCCCATTCCAAATTCTTTTTGAGACCGGACAGGATGGTCCTGTTTGCCACTTCAACTTGACCATTCGCCTGTGGGTGGAAAGGAGAAGAGAAGCAATTTTGAATGCCCCTAAAGGCACAGAAACTCTCCATATCCTTGTTATAGAACTGCGGCCCATTATTTGTGCTTATCTTTTGTGGAACCCCAAATGTGCAACAAATATTAGATAAGATAAATTTTATAAAAGCTGTTGAAGTAGTTCTTGCTAAGGGGGCTGCCTTTATCCACTTTGAAAAATAATCATTAGCCACAATAATGGTTCTACACCCTCCAGATACCATCGGTAGAGGCCCTACCAGATCCAGTCCCCAACGAGCAAAAGGTATTGGCTCAGAAATCGATTCTAAGGGGACAGGTGGGATGTGAATTTCATTTCCATATATTTGGCATAGATCACACTTCTTTACCAATTCCTTAGCATGTTCCATTATGAATGGACAGTAGTATTCGGCCAATAAAACCCTTCGGGTTAAAGCTCTATAGTCACAGTGTGCTGACCCCTCACCATCATGTAGTTCGGATAGCATAATTTGAGATTCTTCAACCCCTAGAAAATGCAAGAGCGGTCTGCTAAATGACTTCTTGTATAAAATATCTCTTATGACTAAAAAACCCACGAGCCTTGTACTTCATTTTCATGGCCATGGATTTCTCCGGAGGAAAAATTCCATTAGTAAGGTATTGAAGAAGGGGATGTCTCCAGTCCTCGGGTTGAACCACTTGTATACTTAAACTTTCCTCTTCTTCCTTACCCCAATTGGGCTGTATGGATGGAAATTCTTGTACATGAATCCATGAGTACGACTCAGAGTATGCTATGGTTTCCAAGGAGTCTGCTAAAGTATTTTCCGATGTGGGTATATGCTCATAGCTGATATCTTTGGAGTTAGCTGCCACTTTTTTTAGAATGAATAAATATTTAATCAACTGTTTTTTTTTCCTCAGATTGACCTTGGGCATGATGGATAAAAAACTGAGAATCACTCATTAACCTAACTCTCTTAGCTCCACATAGAAAGGCTAATTTTAAACCAGCTATAGTAGCTTCATATTCGGACTCATTGTAAGAAGCCCTAAAAGCAAAACATATAGCATGGTATAGCTTGTCGTTGTACGGAGATGTTAAACATATCCCAGCACCACAACCCATGGTACTTGATCCACCATCGGTCCGGAAACCCATACCTTCTTAGTTTTTTCATTTGTACTTTGTTTAGTACTTCTGTTAGAATGGAATTCAACTAGGAAATCAGCAACAGATTGAGCTTTGATTGCAGTTCGAGGGGCAAAATCAATGTCATAGTCTCCCAATTCTACTGACTAGTTGGCCATCCTGCTTGATATATCTGCCTTTTGAAGAAACTTTTTCAAAGGAAAAGATGTTCGAACGATAATATAATGAGACTGAAAATAGGGCCTCATTTTCCTGGCAGCAATTACTAAAGCCAGTGCTAGCTGGTGAGGTTTATTTTTGTTTGAGGGAAATTTTGTCGAGAGTTTTGTGGTATTTTAAAGGTATTTAATGTTTGGAAAGGGTTTAGAGGGAGAATTGAGCTGCCTGGTTGTATTTAATTTTCATTACCCTCATTAAATGAAAGTGGTTGGGTATTTATACCCTTAATTATGGGCCACATGGGCTTTCGGGTTGACTTATGGATTCTGGTCGAGTTCAAAGACCCAATTAGTTATAAGCAGGTAGATAATTAGCTTAGTCATGAAGTGATTAAGTTTTTAGTACATTAGTTCTGTCCGGATGGTTCAGTGGGTGGATGTTATCCGAATTGCCCCTGTCCGGTTCTCATAAAGAGTGACAACAAATTCCGGACTCATCAGTAGCCCCTTTTTTAGGTTGTGCTCGAAGGCCTTTGACAAGACCTAAAAAATAGCTCAAATGTAATTATAACTTTGTCCGAACATTTCAAAAATATGTAACGACTTTATCCGGACAGACAGAAATCCTTAGAAGCTGAGCAGTTTCACCAGAGATCGTAGGACACGTGCCCTTCTCTGATTTGCCACACCGGCCGTTTTTCTCCTAGAATAGCACTCCCACTTGCTTCAAAAAGCAACTTATTCATTTAATGCGAATGACATCAGCGCCGCCTTTAATCATTGCATCTACCCTTTCGAATCCTCCTAGGCATAGAAGCATCATCTACCTGATTAGTATAAATCAGTTCACTTTTCACTATTTCATTATCTTCATTATCTCTAATCTCTCAAACTCCAAAGCTTTCATCTCTCAAAAACCCTTTCTTTTGGTGTGAGTTTATGTTCACAGCAAGAAACGCTTTGGTAAAAGGTGGGTGGCTCAATTTGTCAGAATTGGAAAAGGCTCAAAAGGTTGAACGAGAAAGGCGCATCGCTGCAGGCCTCCCTGTTTCCCCTGTTAATAAACCAGAAACACCAAGCTCAGAGCCTGGTCGGGGTTCTTCTTCAACTAAGAGTGCTAAACCTAGGAGGTTGTTCCAGTCCAACCTTTCACCAATCGTTTCGGGCTCATCGGTTTAGAAGTCAGAGCCTGTTGTTGAACCAGGGCATGCAGTCACAAGTTTGAAGAAACCTTCCCCATTTATTGCCATGGGGTCAGATGCTGATATCTCCCGGAAGAAGCTGGTAGATAGACGAAAAGGTCGTCTGTTTAAAGGGCAGGCTGCTGGCACACAGCCTAAACCAAAATCCACGCATTCGAAATCCGGGGCAAAAAGTAAAACCACAGGGTCAGAAGCACCCATCAAAACTTCCAAGGACAAGTTGTCTGGACCGGAGGCAACTAGCTCAAGTCTTTGAAAAGAGACCTCCGGGTCCGAGGCCCAACCGGACTCTAGACCCAAGAGGGAAAGGATGCTCAACAATCTAAAAGGCCTACTAAGCCAATCACCAGCCCCTCTCTTCCTAAGATAGCTGAAAACTGCTCCATGGTTATGGAGGATAGCATTTAAGAAGCCCCTTTCGAGACTGACGTCACCGGGAAAACAAGTGAAACTGCCATGGCTAGGAAGAGCAAAGGAAAGGAAAAGGTATGTTTAAAGCACCCGGACCTGCCGGAGTGCCTTGTGGGAAAGGTGGTGCCTTGTTTTCACAAGGTAAATGTTAAATATTTGTTGGATATGCAGAAAATCAAGTATGCTTTCATTCACACAGCTTAACTTGGCCGGATAAGGACAAAGTGGGGTATTCCAGAGAATGTCAAAGTAAGGATCCCAATCGATCCGGAGACGGCCATGTATTGTAAGCTCAACGAGATTGTCTTCTATACTGAGCTGTTCAAATGGGGACTAAGGTTTCCCTTGGACCCAGAAATAGTCAGATATTTCCATCTGATTAAGTTGTGCCCAAGCCAGCTAAGCCCTAATGCATGGTTCACCCTGATGGCTTGTATCATGGCTTCAAGGCTCTCCGGAATTCCTCTTCCGATGGATTAATTTGTTGTCGTGGCAAGCCTCTGCAGAAATCATCTGATCCCTTTCTATCATTTTAACATGGGTGACAACTACAAGGTGGTGAATGACTTGCTTGAGTCAGATAAAGGCTGGAAGACTCAATTTCTGTTCGTCAGCGGTGCTTGGGAGAATGTGAAGAAAATTAAAGCTGGTGTCAACCCAAGCATGCTCACCAGCAGATGGCGAAGTGATGGTAATAATCTCACCAGATACTTCTAATTTTGCATTAAAAATTTCTTTTTAACTCTTTTTCATTTTGCTTTTTGGTAGTGCTGCCCAAGGATTTCAACGATTACCTAGAGGCCGGGCAGACTACTTGTGCCAAACTGAATGCTTGGACAGCTGAAAAATGGGCAAACCGCTTTCACAACTGCTTTACCGGAGGCAACTTAGCCAGATCCTATTTGTGGAATACAACGGACCAGAGGGATCTGTCTTGGGAGGAATTAACTACTCCACCCCCTCCGGGAGTGATCCTCCGGAAGACAGAAGAAAAAGATGGAAAATTGGTCTTGCCGGGCAGAGCTAAAGCCCCAAGCAAGATGAAGGGAAAAAAGGCCAAGGCCGGGCAAGGTTAACAGAGGCCAATCCTACTGAGATGGAAGAAGCTATTCCAACAAATCCCGAGGGACAAGGTTAAGGGAAAATCGATGATGCCTTACTACAGGTGGTGGAAAACGAGAGCACCAAGGAAGCCGCTGGGTCTTCAAAGCCTCAAAAGGTCCTCAAAAAGGACAAAAAACAAGGAGCAGAAGGTGGAGGCCGGGATGCCAAGAGAAAGAAAACTTCCAAGGGAGATGAGGTTTCTCTCCGGGATCCGGAGCCACTACCTCTCGGTGACCCTACTGATCCTACGAGAGCAGAAGAGATCCCTGGTGACTTTCACACCAAAGAGGTTAGAGGAGGGGATATTAGTATTGATGGTGTCGACATTACTGGTCTTGAGGGGATTGGTCTTTATTTTGAAAACCTCCCCAGAGATGATTTCGTTGGGCCCTACCACCCTCTAAGTTCTTTGAACACCGTCACATTAAATGGTAAGTCTTTTTCTGTCTCTGGCGAAAGGGATGTCATTACTCACTCCATTCTGAGCAATGTCCAGCCAGTGCTTATCCTGGAAACGTAAGTACGCAATCAGACAGCCATCATCAACACCCTCAATTCTAACAAAGAGAGATTGTCTAGCGATCTTCTTAGTGCCAACCAAAATACTGAGCTATTGAGGAAAGAGAATGAAGAGTTGAAGAAACGTCAGGAGGAGTTGGTCAACAGGTTAGCCGCTTCGGAGGGAGTTGTCAAAGAACTCCAACTAAAGCAACTCGTCCTGGAAAGAGACCTCCTGACATCAAAAGAGGAGGTGAAGGCCAAATATAGCACCATTCAGGCCTTAACTAATGACAAGATCTCTCTTGAGAATAAGGTGTCCAAGGCTGATCAAGAAAAGGCTGACTTGTTGAGGGATCAGGAGAAAACAATTCAGGCTAGGATGGATGCTTACACCAATAATTTCCGAAGAAGACCTTGGGGGATTTATGCTCAGGAGGCAAGGTATGCTCAGATTATGTCAGATATGGTTCTAATGTTTCATGAATAATTTCTGAAGAAGACCTTGGGGGATTTATGGCGATTTATGGATACGAAGACATTCCTTTCCATACCATATCTGTTGGTGATAAGTACAACTACTCCAGTGAGGATACTAGTGATGAAGAAGAAGAAGAAGAAACCGGGGAGAGTTCGGATGATGACCCAAAGAAGAAAAAGCCAAGTGAGGCTTAGCCATCTTTAAAGGCTCAGTCTTAAAGTATCAATTATCTTTTTAATTCTGTTGTGATTGAACCAAAGTCCTTGGATGGCCAAAGAATTTTTGGTAACCATATCCGGTCCTTGTCCGAATAAACCTTTCTTGTTTTGACAATTCAAAGCCCTTGGATGGCCAACGCATTTCGTATGTTATAATGAATAGTTTTATTTTTTATAACTCCTCCAGCGTTTCATGATTTTACTTTTGGTGGCTAATGTTTAAACAACCCTTAGTTATTTCACAAGTATTTTAAAGCAAAGTGAGAGTGTTTAAATTCTCCGATGACCAATGTTTAAGTAGTCACCACTCCACCAATTTAATCCGGTCTGCTATTGATAAAAAATTTCAGAGAAAGCTTTTAATTGAAACACTTTGAATCTTTTAAGAAGGCATCAAATTTTATAAAAAAGGCCTGGACACCTCATTAAAACCTCCCCGCGCCACCAGGGTAGGAAAGACTATGCCCCAAAATATTTACATGAACTGTTAAGCAAGTAAATATTTACATAGTTTCTATTCCAAGTACAACTGGAGGTGTTCAATGTTCCATGGGTGATTCAAAATTCTTCCATCTTTGTCTTGGAGCTGATATGTCCCAGGCTTAAGCTTCTCAATGACCACATAGGGTCCTTCCCAAGTTGGAGGCAACTTACCGAACTGCTTCTCTTTAGTATGTAGGAAAACTTTTCTCAATATCTTATTCTCTGGCTGAAAATCCCTTCTCTTAACTTTAGAAGCAAACCTGCTTCTCATCAAACCTTGATAGTGTGCAGCTCTACGGTGAGCCTTAACTCTTCTTTCTTCTATTAAGTCAAGTTGGCCTCTGGTTTCCACCTCGTTAGCGTGTTCGGAAAAATTATGAACTCAAAATAAAGGGAGAGTAGCTTCTATGGGAGCTATGGCATCCATCCCATATACTAAGGGAAATGGAGACTCTTGTGTTGTAGCCCCGGGAGTGGTCCGGTAAGCCCACAAAACTTCTTACAAATAACTAGGACATTTTCCAGCAGTCCCTTCTAAATTCTTCTTCAGACCGGACATTATTGTCTTGTTGGCCACTTCGACCTGACCATTTGCTTGTGGGTGGAAAATGGAAGAGAAACAATGTTGTATGCCTCTAGAGGCGCAGAAACTCTTCATTTCCTTGTTGTCGAACTGTGGTCCATTGTCTGTTGTTATATTTTGTGGAATTCCAAATCTGTAACAGATATTGGATAAAATGAATTTTATAACAGCTTTTGATGTTGTACCTGCCAATGGAGCTGCTTCGATCCACTTCGAAAAGTAATCAATAGCAACGATTATAGTTCTGCACCCCCCGGATGCCATGGGTAGAGGTCCCACTAAATCCAACCCCCGTCGAGCAAAAGGTATTGGCTCAGAAATTGACTCCAAAGGGATGGCTGGGATATGAATTTCATTGCTATACCTCTGGCATGGGTCACACTTTCTTACCAACTCCCTAGCATCTTGCATTATGGAGGGCCAATAATACCCAACTAACAAAACTCTTCTTGTCAGAGCCCTGAATCCACAGTGAGCCGATCCCTCACCATCATGTAACTCAGAGAGCACTATTTGAGACTCGTCGTCCCCCAAACATCGTAAGAGGGGTTTACTATAAGACTTCTTATAAAGAATATCTCTTAGGATGACAAAACCACGAGCCTTGTACTTTACTTTTCTTGCTATTGTTTTTTCCGGAGGCAAGATGCCATCTGAGAGATATTGAAGGAGAGGAAATCTCAAATCTTGAGGTTGTTTTATCTGTATATTAAAACTTTCTTCTTCCTTATCCGGATTGACTCGAATGGATGGGCACTCTAGCACATGAATCCAAGGGTAGAACTCAGTATAGGCTATGGTTGCCAAGGAGTCTGCCAGTATATTTTATGTTCGGGGTATGTGCTCATAAACGATGCTCTTGAAATTAAGTGCCACTTCTTTAAGAAGAAGTAAGTATTTAACCAGCTGCTCCTTTTTTGCTTCGGATTGACCTTGTGCATGATGGATAAGAAGCTGAGAATCGCTCATCAACTTGACCCTTTTTGCTCCACAAATAAGAGCTAATTTCAAACCAGCTATAGCAGCTTCATATTCAGATTCATTATTAGAAGCCCTGAAAGCAAAACATATAGCTTGGTACATTCTGTCACCGTATGGAGAGGTCAAACATACCCCAGCACCACATCCCATGGTACTTGATCCACCATCAGTCCAGACGACCCAGACTTTTGTCTTTCACACCAATTGATTGCTTTGTATCCATGTCTGAGTGAAATTCAACAAAGAAATCCGCCACCGCTTGGGCTTTGATTATTGTCCGAGGGGCAAAATCAATATCGAAGTCTCCCAATTCCACAGACCATTTAGTCATTCTACTTGAAATCTCGGCCTTTTGAAGAACGCTTTTTAAAGGAAAAGACGTCCGGACAATAATGGGATGAGCCTGTAAATAAGGCCTCGTCTTCCTCGCAGCAATCACCAGGGCCAGTGCTAATTTCTCAAGCTTCAAATAGCGTTTTTCTGCATCAATCAAACTCTTGCTAATGGAATACACCGGCCGGGGACAATTATCTACCTCCCTTACCAATACTGCACTTATGGCACTACTAGAGACTGCCAAGTATATGAAAAGAGTCTCTCCGTCAACGGGTTTAAACAAAGTCTTAGGGGAGGACAAATGCCTTTTGATTTCATCGAAGGCCTCATCACCCTGTGAGGACCAATCAAAATCCTTTGCACCTTTCAAAGTTTGAAAAAATGGGGCACACCTATCAGAAGACCTTGAAATGAATCGATTTAATGCAACCAACCTCCCAGTCAATCGTTGTACTTCCTTAACATTCTGAGGAGGCTCCATTCGCAGTAAAAATATTAAGCTGGTCCGGATCAGGCTGTATCTCTTTCTCACTTATTACATACCCCAGGAACTTCCTGGACTGCACTCCAAACACACATTGTTTTGGGTTTAATTTCAAATTTACTTTCACTAAGTTAGCAAAATTTTATTAGAGATCTGCCAAGTGTAGTTCTTTGTCCACACTTTTCACCATCATGTCGTCGATGTAAACTTCCATGTTTCTTCCAATTTGATTAGCAAAAGCCTTGTTTACCAACCTCTAATAAGTAGCCCCAACATTTTTTAACCCAAATGGCATCACCTTGTAACAATGAAGGCTCCTATCAGTAACAAACGTAGTATGCTCCCGATCCTTCGGATCCACTTGAATCTGATTATAACCGGAGAAGGCATCCATAAAAGATAGCAGCTTGTTTCCATATGTGGAATCCACCAACTGATCAATCCGGGAGACTGGGTATAAATCATTTGGGCAAGCTCTGTTGAGATCTGTAAAATCGATACACATATGCCACTTGCCATTTTTCTTTTTTACCAATACCGGATTGGTTGTCCATAAAGGGTACTGAGACTCCTTTATGTGCCCCATTTTGGTAAGCCGGTCGACCTCTTGAACTATGACATCAACCTTTTCCTTAGAAAAATCTCTTCTTTTTTGTATCACATGTGCTATGTCCCTTCGGATGGACAGTTGGTGTGATATAATATCTGTTGGTACTCCGATAACATCAGCATTGCACCAAGCACAAAATGCTGATGATCTTTCAGGAACTTTAACATTTTACCTTTTTAATTCCGATGTCATCTTGGACCCTATCTTGACATTTTTTCCTTCAACCAACGAGTGTGTTTCAACTTCTTCAATCGGTATTAAAACTCCAGGGGTCTCTCTAGGGTCATCAATTTCACCCTCTCCCCCAGAAATCCCCTCAAACTGCTATTCCTCGTTGATCCGAACTGCCCCCAAGGGCAGTGCTGTTGCATAACACTCTCTTGCTATCTTTTGGCTGCTCCGAACAACTCCCACTTGTCCTTGCACAGCATATTTCAAACATTGGTGGACTGTTGAGGCCACCGCATGCATCCTAGAGAGCCAAGACCTCCCCAGAATATCATTATAACAAGTGGGACAATCCACCACGACGAACAGTATTCTAACCATATTTTTAAAAGGGCCTTTTCCCAACAAAACCTCCTCCTCGAACTCCCCGATCACATCTGCTGAGCTTCCAGTGAAACCCACAATTGACATGTTCGAACGCTGAATTACTGTTGGATTCATCATTTTTTTGTAGGAGGTTAAAAAGAGAATATTGGCAGAACTTCCGGTGTCCACCAAAATTCGCCTTATGTCATTACCCCCGATGGATGCTCTTATGACAACAGCATCTTCATGAGGACCAGCTATATCCCTTAAGTCATCCTCATCGAAAACAATGAAGGGATATAGAGTCTGTGATTGATAGGAAGTCATGCCTCCTTCCAGTTGGGTAGCTAAAGTATGAACATGCCCCTTTCTTGAAGAAGCAGTTGGTGTTGTCATGGTGTCTCCTCCAAAAATTGTGAGTGACTCATAAAAGTTGATAAGTCCGGAAACCGACTTGCAATGTTCTGTGATAACACCCACTTTATTTCGGGTTGGTTCAGGGTCCAAGTACTCTGATTCTACATCGAACCTTTCGATTATGACCATAGCCCCATCCGGAGCCGATGTGCCTGTATTGTTTGGACCAGCCCGATGGATGTTATCAGACCTATTTCCTCCTCTTCTTTTAACATATGCTCCCAACTTTCCTCTTTCAATCAAATTCTGGACTTCTTGCTTCAAAGCAATACAATCCTCAGTGGTATAGCCAGTATAGTATCATTGTGATACTGGCAGAAACAATTGTTGTGGCTCTCCCTAGGAGACTGTAATACAGTCGGCCTTCTATAATGTACTTCGTCTTTTGTTTTATCATAAATGGTGGCTACGTTTTCTTTTAATTTTGCAAAACACTCCGGTTGAACCTAAGGCCCTCGCTTATTTCTGGATTGTTGACTCTGAGCCGGAGGAGCTGGCTGAGACTGAGCTTTGGCTGTGTTATGACTCTGCCCGGCCTCCCTAGCCTTGTTCTCGGACTGGTTTTGGTTTGGATTTAGTGCAGCCGGAGCAGACCTCACCTGCCAGTGCACCCTAGTTTTCTTTGTTTCGTCAACATTAATCTACTTTCCAACTTGATTCAGCAGACCTCCCCATGTCATTGCCTTTTTTCTAGTTACTGAATCAGCCAAGTTTCCAGGGTTTAAGCCCTGCCTCAGAGAAGCTATTGCTACTTGTTCAAAGCAATCAGCCAACCCATTTTTGTGGTTTACAAAGCGACTTATGTATTCTTTTAGAGATTCGTTCGGTTCTTGGGCACAATGGATAATTGTGTCTCCATTGCCCTTTACCTCCTTACTTCCAACAAACTGTCTTCGAAAAGCCACCCAAAAAGTATCAAAATTTCTGATGCAGCCTTGTGGCAAACTGTTGTACCACTTCAGGGCACTCCCCGTAAATGATTGGGAGAATGCTCTACAAAGAAACTTGTCGTCATCATCAAAATTCATCATAAAATTTTTGAATTGTTCCAAGTGGTTATCTAGGTCTTTACTGCCATCATATTTTTCCCTTTTTGTACTGTCAAACCTCTTAGGGAGGTTTCCGGACAGGATCTTGGAGGACAATGGAGACTGTCTCCAATTCCGGCCACGGTTGAAAAAGGTATCCTCATTAGGAGTTGCAAAGATACCTGGTTCATCATGGAAGGCGAAAGGATCCATCAACATCCGATCTACGTGTCTCCGGCTATGAGACGATCCTTTGCATATATGCCTCTTTAATTTTCCATGCCTATCCCTTTTTCTTGAGTACTTTTTGAGTAACTTTTGTTTCTTTTTCGAACGGCCTTCATCACTGCTGGATGACAGGGATTCTTCGACTTCATCTTCGCCTGAGGAGCTGCTGGAAGATTCTGAGTCTGAATCAGAGCTCTCCACTGGTTTAGACCGATGAGACTTTTTTGAACTAGTATGAGTATTTTTCATGCTCATATGGGTTTTTGAGGGCTCATGCTCCCTTGGGTTGTCAGTATGATGAACTGACACCTTAGACTTCTCTTTTATGCCCATCTCTGCCCTCTCGGCAGCCCTCAGAGCTTCTATTTCAACTTTTAACCTATCTCGCTCCTCAATGATATATTCATCATTGTCTCCCACCACTTTGGCCAAAGCTGGTGGTACTTCCTGCACTTCCGGATTCATCCGAACTGGTTTCCTGATGGTTTTGAATGCTAGATTCAGGCACCGTCGTCCTCCCACTGTGGTCGTCAATTTGGTGAGGTTTATTTTATTTAACGGCAATTTTGTCCAAAGTTTTGTGGTATTTTAAAGGTATTTAATGTTTAGATAGGGTGTAGAGGGAGAATTGAGCTCCCTGGTTGTATTTAATTTTCATTACCCTCATTAAATGAAAGTGGTTGGGTATTTATACCCTTAATTATGGGTCACATGGGCTTTCGGGTTGACTTATGGATTCGGGTCGAATTCAAAGATCCATTTAGTTTTAAGCAGGTACATTAGTTCTGTCCAGATGGTTCAGTGGGTGGATGTTGTCTGAATTTCCCTTGTCCGGTTCTCATAAAAAGTGACAACAAATTCCGGACTTATCACTAGCTTTTCAAGTTTTAAGTACCTTCTTTCAGCATCCATCAAGCTGTTGCTGATGTAATACACCGGACTAGGATAACTATCCGCATCTCTCACTAGTACTGCACTTATAGCACACTCGGACACTGCTAAATATATGTATAATGTTTCTCCATCAATAGGCTTGTAGAGAGTTTGAGGGAAGATAAATGATTTTTCATTTCATTGAATGCTTGCCCGCACTGTGGAGACCAGTTAAAGCCCTTGGCACCCTTTAAAGTTTGGAAAAATGGGGCACACATATCCGAAGACCTTGAGATAAAACGGTTTAGAGCAGCCAACCTTCCTGTCAATCTTTGTACTTCTTTAATATTCCGAGGAGGATCTATCTGTAATAAAGCATTAAGTTGGTCTGAATCAGGCTGTATCCCTTTCTCACTTATCACATACCCCAAAAAATTCCCGGACTGTACTCCGAAGACGCATTTTTCTGGATTTAATTTTAAATTAACTTTCACCAAGTTGGCAAAAGTCTCTTGGAGATCGACCAAGTGTAATTCCTCCTCCATGCTCTTTACCATCATGTTATCAATATAGACTTCCATATTTCTGTCAATATGGTCAGCGAATGCTTTATTCAACAGCCTCTGATAAGTAGCCCCAACATTATTTAACCCCAAAAGGCATTACCTTGTAACAATGGAGGCCCTATCAGTAACAAAAGTAGTGTGTTCCTGGTCCTTCAGATCTACTTGTAACTAATTATAATTGGAGAGGGCATCCATAAAAGACAATAGCTTGTTTACATAGGTGGAGTCCACCAACTGGTCTATCTGGGGGACTAGATACAGATCTTTTGGGCAAGCCCTATTGAGGTCAGTGAAATCGACACACATACGCCATTTTCCATTCTTCTTTTTCACTAACATTGGGTTGGCTGTCCATAAAGGGTACTGAGATTCCTTTATGTGCCCCATCTTAGTAAGTCAGTCAACCTCTTAAACTATGACATCAACTTTTTCTTTAGAGAAAGCTCTTTTCTCTGCACAACAGGTGTTACATCTCTCCGGATGGATAGTTGGTGTGATATAACATTTGCAGGCACTCCGGTCACATGAGCATTACACCAAGCAAAAACGTGTTGGTGGTCTACTAAAAAAGATAAAACTTTGCTTTTCAATTCTGATGTCATCTTAGATCCAATCTTGACATTTCTCCCTTCATCCAGAGAGTGAGTTTCAACATCTTCAATTGGTATTAAAACACTAGGGGTTTCTCTGGGGGTCATTAATTTCACCCTCTCCCCTGGAGGGCCCCACCAATTGCTAATCTACATTTATCCGAACTGCCCCTAAAATCCTAGGGGCAAGTGCAGTTGCATAACAATCCCTTGTTATTTTCTGACTACTCCGGACAACTCCGACTTGTCCTTGAACAACATATTTTAAACACTGGTGAACTGTTGAAGCCACAACATGCATCCTGGAGAGACAAGATCTTCCCAAGATTGCATTGTAGCACGTGGGACAATATACCACAACAAAAAGTACCCTGGCCATTTTCTTGAAAGGGCCATTGCCAACAAAACCTCCTCCTCAAACTCTCCGACTACGTCCGCAGAGCTTCGAGTGAAACCCACGATAAACCTGTTCGAACGTTGAATCACTGTTGGATTCTTCATTTGTTTATAGGAACTCAAAAAGAGGATATTGGTTGAGCTGCCAGTGTCCACCAAAATTCGCCTAATGTCATTGCCCCCAATTGATGCTCCTATCACCACAGCATCTTTATGAGGACCAGCTATGTCCCTCAAATCATCTTCATCAAAAACAATGAAGGGAAAAGGAATTTGTGATTGATATGAAGACACGCTTCCCTCCAACTGAGTAGCCATGGTGTGAACATGCCTATTTCTTAAAGAAAAAATTGGTGCAATCATGGTGTCTCTCCTAAATATGGTAAGTGACTCAAAAAAACATATGAGCCCGGATACCGTCTTGGTATGTTCTGTTATAACGCCCACCTATTCCGGGATGGATCAGGATCCAAATACTCTGTTTCCACATCGAATCTTTCAATAATTACCATGACCCCATCCGGAGCCGATGTTCCTGCGTTGTTTGCTGGGCCGGTCTGATGAGCATTATCAGGCCTATTCCCACTTTTTCTTTTAACATAAGCACCCAATTTTCCTCTTTCAATCAGATTCTGCACCTCTTGTTTCAAAGCGATGCAATCTTCCGTGTTATGGCCAATATCATGATGGTTGCCATATTCTCTTTCAATTCGGCAAACCACTCCGGTTGGACCCAAGGTCCTCGCTTATTTCTGGACTGCTGGCTCTGAGCTGGTGCTGGGTGAGATTGAGCCTTGGCCCTGTTGGGACCCTGTCCAGCTTCTTTAGCCTTGTATCCAGACTGATTCTGGTTCTGTTTTGGTGCAGTTAGGGCAGATCTAACTTGCATGTGCACCTTAGTCTTTTTTGTTTCATCCACATTGATTTGCTTTCCCACCTGGTTCAGTAAACCTCCCCACGTCATGGCCTTCTTCCTGGTTACCGAATCGGCCAGATTGCCAGGGTTCAAACCCTGTCCTAGAGAAGCTATTGCTACTTGCTCAAAGGAATCAGCTAATCTATTCTTTGTGTTCACAAACCGATTTATATATTCTTTCAATGATTCATTTGGATCTTGGGCACAATGGATAAAGTGTCTCCATTGCCCTTCACCTCCTTACTTCCAACAAACTACCTCCGGAAGGCCACTCAAAAAGTATCAAAATTTCTGATGCACCCCTGTGGTAGGTTATTATACCACTTCAGAGTACTCCCCGTAAAAGATTGAGAGAAGGCTCTACAAAACAACTTGCATCATCGTCAAAATTTATCATAAATTTTTTAAACAGCTCCAGATGATTATCTGGATCTTTGCTCCCATCGTATTTTTCCATCTTAGTACTCTCAAACCTCTTAGGAAGGTTTCCGGACAGTATTTTGGAAGACAATAGAGATTGTCTCCAATTCCAGCCACGACTAAAAATAGTATCTTCATTGGGAGTTGCAAAGATACCTGGTTCATCATGGAAAGCGAAAGGATCCATCAACAGCTGGTCTATATGCCTCCGACTATGGTTGTGGCTATGAGATGACCATTTACTTAGATGTTTTTCAACCTTCCATACATGTCCCTCTTTCTTGAATATTTTTTAACCAACTTTTGCTTCTTCTTGGACCTGCCTTCATCACTACTGGATGACAGGGACTCCTCAAGTCCATCCTCGTTCGAGGAGCTACTAGAGAATTCTGACTCCGAGCTCTCCACCGGTTTAGACCGGTGAGACTTCTTCGAGCTGACATGAGTCTTTTTAATGCTCAAGTGAGTCCTTGCTGATGGATCATGCTCCCTTGGATTGTCAGTGTGGTGAATGGCTGACACTTTCGATTTTTCTTTCAAGCCTAATTCCACCTTTTAAGCAGCTCTCAAGGCTTCTATTTCAACTTTCAACCTATCTCGTTCTTCGATCGTGTACTCATCGTTTTCTCCCACCAATTCTATCAAAGGTGGTGGCACTACTTGCTCGTCCGGATTCATCTGAACTGGTTTTGAATGCTAGATTCCGGCACGTTCTCCTCCCATTATGGTCGCCAATTTGGTATGGATTATTTTTTACTGAGGGTAATTTTGTCAGATGTTTTGTGGTATTTCAAGGGTATTAAATGTTTGGGTGTTTTGTAGTGAGAGATTTAAGCTGTCTGGTTGTATTAAATGTTCATTACTCTCATTAATGAAAGTGGTTGGGTATTTATACCCTTAATTACGGGCTCTATGGGCTTTCGGGTCAAACTATGAAACCGGATCGAGTTCAAAGACTCATTAGTTTATTAAGCAGATTAGTAATTAGCTTAGTCAAAAGGTATTTAGTGTTTTAATACTTTTGTCCTGTCCGGATACTTCAGTGGGTAATTATTGTCCGAATTACCCATGTCTGGTTTTCACAGTGAGTGGTGGTGAATAGTTCTGGACTCATCATCTTCCACCTCATTCCTTCCATTATTTAATCTTTCTTATTCTGATTTATTTTATCCATCTGATTTAGTGCTCTATTCTTCATTATAATACACCATGCTAATTTTTTTTAACATATGTTATAGTCAATTTTCATTTAAAAATCTAAAATCATTATGAAAATGTTTAAATATTTAAGTAATTATAAAATATTAAAATGCATAAAAGTAGTTGCAAAATATAAAACATGTATTAAATATTTACAAAATACGAATAACATAAATGATAATCTTTTATATTCGTTGAAGATTAAATTAAAGCGAACTAATTCTTTGAATGTCAAGCCAATTATAAAATCGTGACATCAAGTTTTTTGGGGTTACTTTTGTTATAATTACTCTCCATAATAAATTATTAAATATGTTGAATAAAAAATAGTATACATATTTATTTATTTATGTGTTAAATAATATAATAATAAATTAACCACCAACATAACAACACATCCTTTATTTTTAATGATTGTTAATAAAATTTATAAACTTCTCTCTCACTGTTTCTGCCTAATTGTATATGTTAATTTTGTCCATGTGTTCAGTGTAGTGAATAATCATTAAGCTATGCAACACCGGATGCTGAGAAGAACAACGTCGAGTACATATGTGTATATAATCAACATTATACCACATGAGTTACAATTTGTTCTCTTTCAGTTTGGAATTTTTTTATTATTGAATCTTAAGACATACATTATTAAGAAAAACATGTAGTTAATGAACTATAAAATATGTAATAAGTGGGCTGCAAAATGCAAAACATATAGTAAATGAGTTATAAATTGTGAAAAACATAGTAAATAAGTTGTGAAATATTAAAAATACACTATATGGGTTGCGAAATACAAAATCCATATTTTAAACTGTTTATTCATTATATGCATAGGTCGTTTTCCACCTCTTGGTTGCTAATGCGTTTCAAAAAATTATGTTTTTATTATTTTTTATTATTTTTTATTCCTTTCTATTTTTCAAAACGTATGTTGGAATGTTTTATCATAAAAGAAATTGTCTCTTTATCGCACTTTAATCTAAATAAAGTTCTACATATTTAAATGTAAGCAACATGAATATTGACTCCAACTTGAAAACTCATTTATCAATGCCGTACGTCTTGATTATTACTACAGTCAAGTACTATTGTGTGTTTAAACATTATAATGAATAAAGTACAGAATTTGGCTATTCTACTTATTTTCATGTATGTTTCTTTTATTTTTACTGCCTTTATAACTTTAATAAATTAACATAGTCATGATATGGAAATTACATTAACCATGTTTTCACGTATCATTTGCAAAATATCGAGTGCAATCATTTATAAAATGCAAAACATGAATAAAGATAATTGTGAGATACGAAATGTGAAATATACATAAAAATTGTTGTGAGTTGCAACATGTGAAACATGAATTAAAATTTAAAAGCAATCTTGAGCTACAAAATGAGAAATATATATTACGTGAATTGTGCTTGTGAATTGCAAAATTCACATTAAATGAAATTCAAAATACAAAATGAAGAAATGCGAAACATGACTCGTATTATTATTTCCAACAAAACGTGTGATCAAACTAATCCGCAAAACATCACAAAATAGGTATTTTGTTGTAATTAGAAAGAACTTGCAAAACCTGGTATTAAAACAATGCTTCACCAAGTCGAAAATATTTATTTATATATTTTATAACTATGTTATAAAAAATAATACAAAATATCGAAATCTCATAAACTAAGAAAATTTTATTTTTTAAAAGAAAAAAACTCATATATGACCATCAGAAGAATATTTGGAATGAATTGCAAAAAATATGAATTGCTTCATGAAAATATCTTGTAGGTAAGAATAACAATTAAAAAAGTATCCTAACTAATCATTTTCGGAATGGACCACATATTACGATTTTTCGTTTGTAAAAAAATTGCTATCTATTTGTTTAAAAAAAATACTCACGTAAAAAAATATTTATTATGAATTATTTGTGTTTGTTCTGATGAGTTCGAATTCTGCCTGCTCCCCGTACAAGGACAGATCGGTCCAGTCTCTCCGGATACCGGACAGATCACATGGACCGGACAGATCATATGAACCGGACAGGTCACTTTGGACACTATGACCATAGGACTGTTCGAACTATGACAAAAGTACTAAAAAACCTAAACACTTCTTGACTAAGCTACTTGCTCTCCTACTTAGAACTCATGGGTCTTTGAACATGACCCGGGTCCATTAAACATGACCCGAAAGCCCATAAGGGCCCAACATTAGGGTATAAATACCCAACCACCTGCATTAACTATGGATAATGAGAATTAACTGCTACCAAGCTGCTTAATTATCTCTCTACTCTCTACTCTAAAACACTTAAACACCCACACACCACCATAAAACACCCACTGAAATTAATAGCCTACCCTCAGGCGATTATTATCCACACCAAATTGGCGACCACAGTGGGAGGAGAAGGTGCCTGAATCAAGCATTCAAAACCAGCTAAGAAAATCTGTCCGAATGAATCCGGACAATCCAGAGCTACCACCGGCTTTACTCGAAGTGGTGGAAGAGAACGATGAATACACTGTCGAAGAGCGTGACAGGCTAAAGTGTGAAATAGAAGCTCTGAGGGAAGAAAAGGCCAATATGGGCGTGAAACAAAAATCCAAAGCATCAGTTGCTCATCACACCGATAACCCCAGAGAGTATGGGGCTTCGAAAACTCATGTGAGCACCAAAAAGACTCATGCCAGTTCTAAAAGTCTCACCGGTCCAGGCCTGTGGAGAGTTCTGACTCGAGCTCAGAATCTTCTGATAGCTCTTCGGACAGCGAGGGAGTTGAAAAATCCTTGTCCTCTAGCAGCGATGAGGGTCGAACCAGAAAAAAGCAAAAGCAGGTTAAAAAATATTCAAGAAAAAGAGATAGACATGGAAGAATGAAAAGGCATATTGGCAAGGGGTCATCTCATAACCGGAGGCATGTGGACAAGATGCTGATGGATCCCTTTGCTTTCCACGATGAACCAGGTATCTTTGCAACTGCCAATGAGGATACTGTGTTCAGTCGTGGAAGGAATTGGAGGCAGTCTCCATTATCTTCCAAAATTCTATCCGGAAACCTCCCCAAGAGGTTTGACAGCACCAAAATAGAGAAGTACGATGGCAGTACTGATCCGGACAACCATCTGGAGCAATTTAAAAATTTTATGATGAACTTTGACGACGATGATAAACTACTTTGTAGGGAATTCTCCCAATCCTTTACGGGGAGTGCTCTGAAATGGTACAACAACCTGCCTCAGGGTTGTATTAAAGATTTCGATACGTTTTGGGTGGCCTTTCGAAGGCAGTTCGTAGGGAGTAAAGAGCTGAAGGGCAATGGAGACACAATAATCCATTGTGCCCAGGAGCCAAATGAGTCCTTGAAAGAATACATAAGCCGTTTTGTGAACACAAAGAATGGGTTGGCTGATTGCTTCGAACAGGTAGCAATAGCATCCCTGAGACAGGGTTTGAACCCAGGCAATCTAGCTAATTCAGTGACCAGAAAGAAGGCCATGACATGGGGAGGGTTGCTGAATCAGGTTGGCAAACAAATAAAAGTCGATGAAACAAAGAAAACCAGGGTGCACAAGCAGGTGAGGTCCACCCCAGTGGCACCAACTCCAAATCAAAATCAGTCCGGGAACAAAGCAAGAGAGACCGGAGAGGGGCATGGTAGGGCAAAAGCTCAGTCTCAGCCAGCAGCTCCTGCTCAGAGTCAGCAATCCAGAAACAAAAGGGGGCCATGGGTCCAACCGGAGTGGTTCGCAGAGCTCAAAGAAAGTGTGGCCACCATTTTCGATAAAACAAAGGATGAGATGCATTACCGGAGACCGACAATGCTACAGTCTCCCAGAGAGCATCGCAACAACTCTTTTTGCCAATATCACAATGATATCGGCCATACCACTGATGATTGCATAGCATTGAAACAAGAAGTTCAAAACCTGATTGAGAGGGGAAAGCTGGGAGCATACGTTAAAAGAAGAGGAGGCAACAGGCCAGACAACACTCACCGGGTTGGCCCAAGTAATGCTGCCCCGGAGGGGGCCATGGTTATAGTTGAAAGGTTTGACGTGGAATCTGAATACTTGGATCCTGATCCAACTCGAAACAGAGTGGGTGCTATAGAGGAATGTTCTAGATCGGTCTCCGGGCTCATTAAGTTTTTTGAGTCGCTTACAATTTTCGGAGGGGACACTATGACAGCTCCTACTGCTTCTTCAAGAAAGAGGCATGTTCATACTTTAGCCTCCCAGCTAGAAGGAGGCATGACATCTTATCAGTCACCAAACTCAATCCCTTTCATTGTTTTTTATGAAGATGATTTGAGAGACATTGCTGGCCCTCATGAGGATGTTGTTGTCATAGGAGCATCTATAGAGGGCAATGAAATAAGACGAATACTGGTGGATACTGGAAGCTCAGCCAATATCCTTTTCCTAACCACTTACAAGAAAATGAAAAACCCAGCTGTAATTCAGAATTCGGACAGGTCAATCGTGGGCTTCACGGGCAGCTCAGCAGATGTGATCGGAGAATTCGAAGAAGAGGTGTTATTGGGCAAGGGCCTTTCAAGAAAATGGTCAGAATACTTTTTATTGTGGTGAATTATCCCACTTGCTATAATGCTATTCTAGGGAGGTCTTGGCTCTCTAGGATGCATGTAGTGGCTTCAACAGTCCATCAGTGCTTGAAGTATGCTGTTCAGGGACAGGTTGGAGTCGTCCAGAGCAGCCAAAAGATTGCAAGAGAGTGCTATGCTACTGCCCTGGCTCCTCGAACGCTGGGGGCAGTCCGTATTAATGAACAATAACAGTTTGAGGGCCTTTCTGGGGGTGAGGGTGAAATTGATGACCCCAGAGAGACCCCTGGAGTATTGATACCGATCGAAGAGGTTGAAACACACTGTTTGGAAGATGGTAAAAGTGTCAAGATAGGGTCTAAGATGCCACCGATGTTGAAAAAGGAAATGTTGAAGTTTTTGAAAAACCATCAGCACGTTTTTGCTTGGTGCAATGCTGATGTTACTAGGGTTCCATCAGAACTGATATCACACCACCTATCCATTCGGAGATATGTAGCTCCAATAGTTCAAAAAAGAAGAGCTTTTTCCAAAGAAAAGGTTGATGTCATTGTGCAAGAGGTTGACAGACTCACAAAAGATGGGGCACATTAAGGAATCTCAATACCCTTTGTGGACTGCCAATCCTGTCTTGGTGAAAAAGAAGAATGGCAAGTGGCGCATGTGCATTGATTTCACAGATCTCAATAGAGCTTGCCCAAAAGACTTGTATCCGGTCCCCCGGATTGATCAGTTAGTGGACTCTACCTCTGGGAATAAGCTGCTTTCCTTTATGGATGCCTTCTCCGGGTACAATCAGATTCAAGTAGATCCGAAGGATCAAGAGCATACCATGTTTGTCACTGACAGGGGTCTATATTGCTATAAGGTAATGCCATTTGGTTTGAAAAATGCTGGGGCTACTTATCAGAGGTTAGTCAACAAGGCGTTTGCTGATCAAATTGGAAGAAATATGGAAGTATACATTGACGACATGATGGTAAAAAGTATAGATGAGCAGTTGCACTTGTCTGATCTCCAAGAAACTTTTGCCAATTTGGTAAAAGTGAATTTGAAATTAAACCCTGAAAAGTATGTGTTCGGAGTGCAGTCCGGGAAGTTTTTAGGGTATGTCATAAGTGAACATGGAATACAGCCCGATCCGGACCAGCTCAATGCTCTATTCCAAATGGAGCCTCCTCAAAACATTAAAGAAGTACAGCGGTTAACGGGGAGATTAGCTGCCTTAAACAGATTTATCTCAAGGTCTTCGGACAGGTGTGCTCTTTTCTTTCAAACTTTGAAGGGTGCAAAGGGATTCGATTGGACCCCGCGGTGTGATGATGCTTTCAATGAAATCAAGAAACACCTGTCCTCCCCCAAAACTTTGTTCAAACCAGTTGATGGGGAGACTCTCTTTGTATATTTGGCAGTTTCGAGTTGTGCCATCAGTGCTGTGCTGGTAAAGGAGGTCGATGGTCAGCCCCATCCAGTGTACTACATCAGCAAAATCTTGATAGATGTTGAGAGGTGTTACTTGAAACTTGAAAAATTGGCATTAGCACTGGTGATAGCTGCAAGGAAGATGAGGCCTTATTTCCAGGCTCATCCTATCATCGTCCGGACCTCTTTTCCCTTTAAAATGTCCTTCAAAAAGCAGACATTTCGAGCAGAATGACCAAGTGGTCAGTAGAGTTGGGGGACTTCGACATAGACTTTGCTCCCCGGACAGCAGTCAAAGCCCAAGCTGTGGCTGATTTTCTGGTTGAATTCCACTCCGATAGGGATTCAGAGCAAGCTGCTGATATAAAAGATAAGAAAATGTGGATTGTCCGAACAGACGGTGGATCTAGCACTATGGGATGTGGTGCAGGAATATGTTTAACTTCCCCATATGGAGACAATATGTACCAGGCTATTTATTTTGCTTTTAGGGCATCTAATAACGAGTCCGAATACGAAGCAGCTATAGCTGGGTTAAAGTTAGCCTACATTTGTGGGGCTAAAAGGGTCAAGTTGCTAAGTGACTCCCAATTTCTTATCCACCATGCCTTAGGCCAATCTGAGGCTAGAAAGGAGCAGCTTGTGAAGTATTTACTCCTCCTCAAAAATGAAGCACTTAAATTTAAAGCTGTTGTCTATGAGCATATTCCCCGGGCAGAAAATGAGCTAGCAGACTCATTGGCAACCATGGCATATACGGAGTCATATCCATGGATCTATGTGCTTGAAAGCCCTTCTATTCAACTTAGTAAGGGTAAAGAAGAGGAAATTTTTGAAATACACGTGAAACAGCCTCAAGACTGGAGGTTTCCTCTCCTACAATATCTCTCTGATGGTGTCGTGCCTCCAGATAAGTCACAAGCCAGAACGTTGAAACACAAGGCTCGTGGTTTCATCATATTGAGAGAAGTGTTGTACAAAAAGTCCTATAGTAAACCTCTACTGCGTCGTTTGGGGGGGTGAAGAATCACAAGAAGTCCTCTCTGAATTACACGATGGTGAGGGGTGAGCCCATTATGGGTTTAGAGCTTTGACGAGAAGAGTTTTACTCTCCGGTTACTATTGGCCATCAATCATGAAAGATGCTAAGGAATTGGTAAGAAGGTGTGACCCATTCCAGAGGTACAGCAATAAAATTCATGTACCAGCCATTCCTTCAGAGTCAATTTCTGAGCCCATTCCTTTTGCTCGGTGGGGATTGGATTTGGTAGGGCCTCTCGTTGTGGCGTGTGAAGGGCGCAAAACTATAATTGTGGCCATTGACTACTTCTCGAAGTGGATAGAAGCAGCCCATCTGGCAGGGACAACATCAAAAGCTGTCATAAAATTCATTCTGTCCAACATATGTTGCAGATTTGGTGTCCCATAGAAGATAACAACAGACAATGGGCCACAGTTCGACAATAGAGAAATGGAGAGCTTCTGTGCCTCAATGGGTATACAGCATTGTTTTTCTTCACCTTTCCACCCACAAGCAAATGGGCAAGTTGAAGTGGCTAATAGAACTATACTCTCCGGTTTAAAGAAGAATTTGGAAGGGGCTACTAGGAAGTGGCCTAGTTATCTACAAGAAGTCTTGTGGGCCTACCAGACAACACATGGGGCTGCAACACAAGAATCACCCTTCGCCTTGGTCTATGGGATGGATGCAGTAGCCCCCATAGAGAAGACCCTCCCTTCCTTTCGTGTTCACAACTTTTCCGAATACGCTAATGAGATGGCAATCAGAAGTCAACTTGATTTGATAGAAGAAAGACGAGTTAAAGCTCACCTTAGAGTTGCACACTATCAGAGCTTGATGAGAAGCAGGTTTGCTTCCAAAGTTAAAAGAAGAGATTTCCAACCAGGGGAAAAAGTATTAAGGAAGGTCTTCTTACACACTAAAGAAAAGCTCTTCGGAAAGCTGGCCCCAACTTGGGAGGGTCCGTATATAGTGGTTGAAAGAATCAAGCCTGGAACTTATTGGTTGGAAGACAAAGATGGCAGAGTTCTAACTCATCCTTGGAATATTGAGCATCTCCGGATGTACTTGGAATAGCACTTGTGTAAATATTTACTTGTTTAAACATCCATGTAAATATTTGGGGGCATACTCTTTCCTCCCTGGTGGCACGGGGAGGTTTTAATGAGGTGTCCGGGCGGTTGAATAAAATTTGATACCTTCTTCAAAATTTTCTAAGTGTTTTTAAAGTTTTATCCCTTGTCATACTATCCGGACTGAAATATCTAAGGGCTATTTAAACTCTAGCCGGAGAATTTAAACACTCTCACAATGCAACAACTAAAGGCTACTTAAACTCTGGCTATCAAAATTAAAACGAACAATGAAAGAAGATGATGGTTGTACAGAACAGAGATATTCATTGAAATAAACAAGTTAAGATTACCTTGGCCTTCCAAGGACTTTTAAATAAGTCAAGATACAACACAAAAAGCCTGTCCGAACAAACACCGGACACCATTACAAAAAGAGTTCCTTGGCCTTCCAAGGACTTTAGTTTGAATAAAAAATAAACAAAGTAAATCATAAGTTAAGGTTGAGCCTTTGAAGATGGCTCACCTTCATCAACCTTCTTCTTTCCCTTAGGATCATCTTCCTCCCTGTATGGGCTCTCTCAGGTCCTCTCTTCATCATCAGATGAGGACGCACTGGAGACTCCATCCTCTTCGCCCATTGTATGATGTGGAAGGTCATCATCGTCTACGTAGAGCCACAAGTCCCCTAGGTTCCTCTTCGGAAATTTTTCATGAAAGAGTAGAACCATGTCAGACTTCACCCTCTCAAGAAATAGCTCTTCGCTTTTAATCATCTGGTTGGCGTAGGCATTGATCTTGGCATTGATCGTAGCCTCTTGATCCCTTAACAAAGCGGTTTTCTCCTCGGTAGCCTTGGATGCTGCATTCTCAAGAGCAATCTTGTCAGTAGTAAGGTTGGTGATGATTTTCTCCTTTGCTTTGGTCTCTTCTTTCAAGGCAGTAAGGTCTTTCTCCACATCGGATAGCTTCTCCCAGAGGTCTCTAATGGTTTCCTCTAGAGTGGCAACCTTTGTGGTGCTTTCCTCCTGATTCCTCTTCAGCTCCTCGTTTGCTTCCTTTAGCATGTCAGCATTGGCAGTAGCAGTGCGAAGGTCTTCGGACAGCTTTTCCTTCTCAGACTTAAGGTCTTTAATGATGTCTGCTTGACCCTGGACTTGTCTCTCCAGTGTGAGTACTGGCTGCACGTTGCTAAGCAAGGAGTGGGCTATGGTGTCCTTTTCACTAGAAACAATGAAAGTCTTACCATTGAAGTTGACCGTATTGGAGCTGCTCGAAGGGATGTAAGGCCCTGCAAATTCATCTCTGGGGAGGCTAAGGAAGTATTCACCAAGCTCACCTAGACCGGTGATGTCCACTTCATCGATGTTGAGATCTCCCCCCTCCACCTCATCGGTATGAAAGTCCCTTGGGATCTCTTCGGCCTGCGTTGGGTCAGAAGGGTCAGCATGGAAAGGAGGCTCCGGATCCCGGAGAGCAAGCTCATCTCCCTTTGAAGTCTTTTTCTTCTTGGCTTCCCGGTCTGCGCCTTCACCTTCTTGTTTGCGAATCCTCTTGGGAGCCCTTGGAGGTTTTGAGAGATCTGCTTCCTGCCTTTCAGTCTCTTGCTCCACCACTTGCAAGAGAGCAGCATCGATTTGGCTCTGGGCCGGCCCCTCCGGGTCTGTTGGAGCATCCTTCTCAGCATCACTCGCCACCTTTTTGCCTCTCTTCTTGCCCTTCATTTTACTTGGGGCTTTGGCCCGGCCTGGCAGGAAGAGTGTCCCATCTGGTTCATGGGACCTCTTAAGCACAGTGTCCGCATAAGGCTGGGTGGTGAGCTCCTCCCAAGTCAGGTCTCTCCGACCTGTGGTGTTCCACAGGTGAGACCTTGCCAGGTTTCCACTAGTGAAGGCAACATGGAATCGGTTCCCCCATTCCTCAGCAGCCCAGGCATTGATCCTGCCACAGGTAACCTGTCCGACCTTCAAGTAATCACCGAACTCCTTAGACAGTTCTGTTAAGACAAAAGAGAGACCAGTTAATTTAAACCAACTTAAAGAAGGAAGAAATGGACAAAGATTTAAAGTGGGAGACTTACGGTCACTCCTCCACCTGCTTCTGAGGAGGCTTGGGTTCTCTCCGGCCTTGATCTTCTTTCCGTTTTCCCAAGCGCCACTGACGAACAAAAACTGGCTCCTCTATTTGCTCTCAGACTCCAATAGATCATTAACAGCTTTGAAACTGTCCCCCATATTGAAGTGGTAGAAGGGGAATTGGTGATGTTTGCAAAGATTGGCCACTGTTGCAAATTCTTCCATAGGAAGAGGGATCCCGGACAGCCTTGATGCCATGATGCATGACATCAGAGTATACCAACCGTTGGGGCTCAGCTGGCTCGGACAGAGTTTGACCAGATGAAAATATCTGACAATCTCTGGGTCCAATAGGAATCTGAGTCCCCAATTAAATAGCTCCGTGAAGATGACTATTTCGTTCAGCTTGCAATCCATATGAGTTTCAGGATCTATGGGAATCCTTATCTTCACGTTTTCTGGGATCCCCCATTTTGTGCGCATTCGACCCAGATCGGCCGTATGGATAAAGGCATACTTGGTCTTCTGTAAGGCCAATAGATATTTAAGTTCGACCCTGTGAAAACAAGGCCCTACCTTCCCCTCGAGACACTCCGGCAGCTCTGGATGCCTCAAGCACAGTTTTTCTTTGCCTTTAACTTTTTTGGCAGCAGTTGTATTACTAGTCTAGCCGGAGGACTCAGACTCGAAAGGGACTTCTTCAGCAGAGTCCTCCATTCTTTCCTCCATGATCGTTGGGGGAATATCAGTGGCAGTGGTCCGGAGAGGGTTCAAACTTGGCTCAGTCTGGCTTCCGGACTGCTGGATTTCAATGTTTCCTTGACTTCTAGCCTCAGGCTGGGGCTCTGAGGCAGAGGTCTCTCTTAGAAGTGCTGGGTTGCTAGCCTCCGGACCAGATGGCCTTTCCCGGGGAGCTCTGATAGGCACTCCAGACCCAGAGCTGCTATTTTTTGCCCCCGATTTTGAGGTAGTGTTCTTGGAGGCTTGCCCCTTAACCAGCCGGCTTGTCCACTTAATAACCAGTTTCTCCGGAGAGTGCTTTGTGTCTGATCCCATTGCGAGAAAAGGATAAGGTTTCCTAACACTTGTGACTGTAACTATTGGCTCGACAGTAGGCACTGACTCCTGAACTGAGGAACCAGAGATTATGGGGGAGAGAGTGGATTGAAATAGTTTTTTGGGCTTAGTACCTTTAGAAGAGGACGAGCCTCGATCTGACTCTGTAGCAGAGGAGATTGGTCTGTCGACAGGCGAGGTAGGTAACCCTGCTGCGATTCGTCTTTCCTTCTCGACTTTTTGTGCCTTCTCCAACTCAGAAAGGTTGAGCCACCCGCCTTTGATCAATGCAGTCCTTGCTGTAAACATAAACTATCAAGAAAATCTTTGCTTTAGAGAGAGAAAGCTCTAAGTAAATATGCAGAGTAAATATGAAAGAGATAGTTAAACAGAAGAAAGTGAGTTTGAATTTATAGTAAATCTGAAAAAGGGTGTTGATTCCTAGGAGAATTCGAAAAGTTTGGCAATGATTATAAGACGGCGCTGATGTCATCATCTGTAATTAAAGAGGTTTCTTTTCGAAGAAGGTGGGTTCGAAATTCAAGGTGAAAAAACGGCTGGGGCAACCAATCAGAGAGCGACACGTGTCCCACGAACTCTGGCAAAAACCGTTTTGAATTCGTGAAGCTTAATCTGTCCGGGTAAACCCATAGACCTCTCCGGATGAGAGCTACCCCTGTTATCGGACTGTTTTTCAAGTTTTTTACAAAGAGAATTTGAACAAACACCTAAAAAAGGGGCTCCTGATGAGTCCGAATTCTGCCTGCTCCCCGTACAATGACAGATCGGTCCAGTCTCTCTGGATACCGGACAGATCACATGGACCGGACAGATCATATGAACCGGATAGGTCACTTTGGACACTATGACCATAGGACTGTTCGAACTATGACAAAAGTACTAAAAAACCTAAACACTTCTTGACTAAGCTACTTGCTCTCCTACTTAGAGCTCATGGGTCTTTGAACATGACCCGGGTCCATTAAACATGACCCGAAAGCCCATAAGGGCCCAACATCATGGTATAAATACCCAACCACCTGCATTAACTATGGGTAATAAGAATTAACTGCTACTAAGCTGCTTAATTATCTCTCTACTCTCTACTCTAAAACACTTAAACACCCACACACCACCATAAAACACCCACTAAAATTACTAGCCTACCCTTAGGCGATTATTATCCACACCGTGTTCAATATTAACTTTATAATTACAACTACATTATTTATGATTCATTTTAAAATATCACACTCAATAATATTTTTTTCTGAAATTAAATATTCAATACCAATTTATTTTTAAAATAAATTAGGTAAAAACGTTATACATTGCATGAAATGATAAACGAATTAATAAATCATCTGAATTGGACCACCCGATTTAATTCATTAAAATAAAAAAATAAAAATTAAAAAAATGAACCTTTTTCATTAATTACGTCATAAAAATAAAAAATGGCTTACTTAGATTTTAGAAACCGATTAAAACAAACATCCATATAAATATTCTTTATTCTTTAAAAATATCATAAAAATGTTCGTTAAGGAAGTACAATAAAAGATTCAATAAATGGGAATTGCTAAAATACTCCGCAAAATCGTTTGTATTTTTTTGAAACTATTCCGCAAAATCATAATGTTTGACAATTTTACCCTTACAAGATCTTATAAATAGTCAAATTTACTCTATGAAGTTACCATAAATTCGTAAAAAAATCGAATTCCATACTTTAAAAAAAAATCATTTTTTTAAAACCTAAATTGAAAGTAAACCTAAACTATGCATAAACCTAATCTGAAGTGTAACTAAATTACTAATAAATCTAAAGTAAATTAAATCTATACCTGAGTTTATACTACCCAAACCAAAAACTGAACCCATATTCCCTCACCTTACACGCTGATTTTAGCTAAAATCTGACCTAATCCATAGTCCCAACTGCCAAAATCATAACCGTCAAACCCGAAATCGGAAGCTTAGTCAAAATCAGACCTAACCCACAGCCAAGACAACGACGAAAGCCACTAGGAGAAGTCTGAATCGAAAGCCCGAATTGAAAGCCTCGTTAATACGCTTAAAACTATTGTAAGTTGAATATTTTGGTTTATTTAGATGGTAGGATATCTATTAGGGTGTCAATTAGGTTTTAGGGTGTCAAGTATATGCGTGGTTTGATAGTACATAATCTTGGAGCTTCGTCAATGGTGTTTGGTGTTCTTCGTCATACAGGGGCGTCGAACATCGTGTTTACGCCAATGTGCAGCGTAAATAATGAACCCACGCCATTGTTATGGCGTGAGATTTAGTGCACACGCTTCAAAATGACGTATACACTAGATCCCACGCCATACCAATAGTGTGGGGATCGTTATTTACGCTGCACGTATGGCGTGTGTTTTACAACTCACGCCATCGTTCATGTGTGTACACCATCACTGTGGCATACACACCCGAACCCACGTCATCGTTATGGCATGTGGTTATCCGGTCACCGGAGTAACCTGGGATAAGTATATTCTTGTTATTTGGTGTGTATATTACGCGTTTATATTATTTATTTATGTATTGACGATTCTGAATTGACATTGGTATTTTGAACCATCCTTGACATTTTGTACTTTTTTTATTTTAGGTTATGGATCCCGGTGACGCTTCTGCGTCCGCTGATGGCCCGCGGATAAAGAGAATAAAGAAGCGGACTAGGGTACGCACAGTTGGCCAGCCCGGTTTAGTAGCCAACTCAGCGGTTCCGATGGAGGAGCTGCCTATAGTATCCAGACTGCATGCTTCCGAATCCAGTTCTGCTTCCGCTAACTACGGAGGACGTCATCCTCCCTCACCTAGCGGGTAGTCTAGAGCTCCTCCCCCTCCAGACTGCCATCGTTATTCGGTGAGGCGTTCATCGCCCATGTTGTATACCACCTTTGGATGAAAGAGGTAATATTTACATTTGTAGATGATATTTTACTTCGGTTGATTTTTAATATATACTAATATATTAAACGAATATTTTCAGGAGTACAAGATGCGGTTATACGCCCATTATCCCAGGTATAGAGGTTGGAGTTTGGTCTCACAGAGTAGAGTGTGCGTCGCAGTTGATGGCACTCGTTTCGGTAGACTCATAGAGCCGTTCTTTTACATACACACACACTCCAACATAACAGAGGTTTTTAGAGCGGTGTCATATGTAAACAAATAGTTTCCATTTTTCGTTCGGTGAGACGACGATCACTCTCAACGACATCCACACCATTTTGGGACTCTCAGTTCGGGGTCAACTTGCTGTTTTTCCCGTTATATCGGAAAAGTCTATGACCATGCATGAGGGTACTGAACTGCTTTTGGTGGACGAGGTATCATTCGTGAAGGAGGTTGAGAAATGGAAGGGCGTAGGTTTTAAATAGCTTCGATGACAACCCTGATCTCACTGATCTTATGGAACATACGGCTGCGCGCGCCTATATATTACATATGTTGGACACCATTCTATTCCCTAACAAGAGTAACATGTGCGTTAATTTCAAGTATTTTTTTTTCTGTTGCGTGATTTGACTGAGGAGGGTGTCGAACGTTACTCATGGGGTATTGTTGTGCTTGCTTACTTGTACCATAATATGGGTGAGGCCTCGCTTCACGACACCAGGACTATGGCCGGATGTGTCGGTTTGCTGGACACATGGATATGAGATCATTTTTTCATGCTACACCTTGTTACTCGTTCCACTTACACCGACTGCGAACCCACTATCACGAGATAGGATACAGCTACCGCAGTATCTGACTTCCGGACAAAGCTGAACCTTCAGATCACCAACAACAACCTACTAGAAGACAGATGTAAGTCTTATTATTGAGTAATGCTAAAAAAAAATTATAGTTTAACCTAGACCGGTAGTTGAATAAGGTATAATTTTTTTATAGTTTAACCTAGACCAATAGTTGAATAAGGTAGAACTATTTCATATGTGTTTGTGTATGTATTGGTTTGTATTGCAGATATTGTTCGATCATTATTGTGCAATACACTATCATTTTCCGTTCGAACGTATAACATAGTTTCAAGATGTCATATGCGGAGTAGAGCACATGCAAGCATACTATACAGAACGGGTGTTGAGGCAGTTTGGCCGTGTCCAGAGGGTTATCCCGTATCCGTTGTTGAAGATACAGTCGAAGTCGAAAATAAAACCGAAGACGATAGCTTATGCATTCGAGTAGGATAGTTGGGAGGACTGACGACTTAACTGTTTGGATGAGGTTTTTAGGGGAGTGTTGACGAGAGATGAGATTGAGTCTTTTTGTACTCCTGATTACCTTCTACTCCATCAGAAGATTAGTTGGTTCAACCTCATCAACACTACAATCTACTCGCTCGATGACTATGTTCACGAGAATCGGGAATGAGCTATTATTTGACATTTGCATGCCAGTATGCATAGGATCTTGCTGTTTCCCATAGTTTGTGAATTTGACCATGATTTCAATCGTTTGGCTATGGCTTACGAAGATGTAGTGTCTACTTCCAGGATACTTGCTTAGACATTACGTTTTATGTTTCGGGTTGTATAAAACTATTTACAATATTTTGGTGGTCTAGTGTTCATTATTTTGGTATGATACTTTATGATTGTTGTTAGTTATTTTGATGGTACGGTTGTTGTATGATACTTTTTATTGTTGTTAGATATTTTAATGTCTTATTTCGGTATCTTGCTAGAGTTATTTTGGTATCTTTTTTACGATTGTTGTTACCCTTCATACCACCATTACTGAAAAAATATGCGGAATAAAATAAAAAATTCCATCCTCAAATCAGGTCTAATAGCAACTTAATAGTACCTTAAGACTGATAAAAAGTGGAGCCGAACTCATAAAAAATAAACAACATTCAAGGAAAGCATGAACTACAACATGAACTAAGGAAACATAAATTCAAACATAAACTCAATAAAATAAACTCAAACAACAACTCAAACATAAACTCAAACAAAAACTCAAACATTTCCAATTACTTGTAGTAATAATAATTTGTATATCAGGCCAGTTCCATTTCATCAACTTCCTTTCTTCTTTCGTAATCTGGTAGTCATGCATTTTTTCTTCCTTGATGGTAACAATGTCGGAACGGACATGATCCAGCTGCTCATTCGTTATAGTATCCGTGAGTTGATGGTTGAACCGGTTGAACGCAACATGACGTTCCAAGTCGTTGAGGTCGGAAACCAGATGTACACGATATTTCACTACAACGAAGCACCTAGCTTTCACCTCATCCAAACACTTTGAAATCCTAGGTCGTTGGACGCCATCCCTGTCGTATATGAAATACATCTGGCATAACATTGCCTCCCAATAGTGTTTACCCCTTTCTTGCTCGTATGTTTTACCAACTTCAATTGATGCTTTCATCAGATATTCATCTTCCAACTCAGTCCATAAAGACATTTTGTATAATTTATTTCTAGTTTATCCTTTAATGCTTGGAAATTGTCTATTTATTGACCATTTTGTCTTTAGATAATGTAATCCAAATAGACCAACCAACACATGACACGTGTAAAATAAGGATAACATAATCCAAATAGACCAGTCAATACATGACACATGTAAGATAAGGATAATGTAATCCAAGTAGACATATCAACACATGACATGTGTAAGATAATGAAAAGGACGAAGGCCAAAATTACTCCGTGAAGTTGTATGAATGATTAAATTCGATTGGGACCCAATATCATCTCCCGCAAAAAACGACTTTGCTAATAAAATAATCCCGCCAAAAGCGACTCCCGCCAATAAAATAACTCCCGCCTATAAAAAAGTCATGAAATCTAGTATGAGAAAAGAGAAACCAAAAATCTACTAACTAAAAAGACACACATAGACTTTCATAGATGAAGTTCAACGTCGATGAAGACTACCAGTTGCTTTAGGCGGTGAAAGTTTCTCGTCGAGAGATGGGGGAAGATACCAATGATGCATTTTTTGAGCGAGTCCTATGCATGATGTATTTCAGTTATGGAAGTGTAGGAACAACATGTCTTATTGTGCGCAGTCGTGACGAAATCAAATGCAGGTACCTTTTTGTCTAACCGTTGCAATGTTTGTTGTTCTTGCCGTTTAAAATTACGCAATAAGCGATTTTGGTTTGGAACATGACGGTAGTAGACTATATCATTATGGATATGGTGGCTTATTTGAAGGATATGATGTATAAAAAGATGACGGGGATGATTCAGAATACTATATGGGATACGACTTCGACGACTAAGCATTCAGCTTTCTTCGGTTGTGTTTTCAGTTTTTATGTTTCGATTAGTTGTTGTTTCAACTATCTAACTTCTCTAAGCACCTATTTGAAATTTTCCACGATTGTTGTTTTAGATTAAGCTTCCTTGTAACTGTTGTTTTGAACACTACCTTTGTTATAAAATGGAACACTACTTTCGTTTCTAGTAGAAAATTGATGGTTATTATTATGAATACGTGTTTTGTATAAAATTTAAATCAATTCAAATTCCCTTAATGGGAATAACTAAAAAACAACCAAAATTATTTGGTGAAATTACATTAATAATAAAATTTTAAAATTTTAAAATTTTCTAAATATTTTTTAATGTAAATATATGCAATAATTAGAATAGAAAGATTAAAATAAAAATTTAAAGAATACTTATCCCCTAACAATATATCAAATGATTTTTTTTAAAAACAAATTTGTTTAAAAAAATTATGAACAATTATGCCTTGACCAATTGGAGCCCCACAAGGCCATTTCACCATTGTCTCGCGGCAAAAGGCCAAACGACTTAGGGACTTTATGTTCTCTTTAAACTCTACACAAAAAGTTTTGGATTTTCGCCACACATATGGCGTGCGCGATGATGCGCACGACAATGGTTGGCGTGGTAACGAAGCTTCACGCCAACAAGTGGCGTAGGCAACATCCCATACACAATTTTAGTGGCGAAATGCAACTTATTTTTGTGTGGCCTAAAAAAATAGTTTAAAATGCATGGAAGAGAGCTCTAGCAAGTTTAATGGTTCGTTAATACAAAATAAAAATAGTTTACAACACAAAAAAAACAAAACAAACACTTAATTCGATTTCAATCTAATATTACAACACGTAATCAATTAAAAGTCTTTCGTTAACTCTACTACGAGTTGCTCACATTCTACGGAATGTGTCGGCGTGAGATTTTGGAGCTTGAAAATACGCAGACTCTATCTAACAAGGGGATCGACCAAGAAGTACCATCTTCTTTAGCCGTGCACATCCACGTTGGATCTATAGTCGGTAAAGGTGATCCTTTAACCAAATCGACCTACAAATCGACATTGAAACTAAGTGTGGATTTAGATAATAAATGACTAAATGCATCCAAAAGTAAATTTTTTTTACTCATGTGAACAAAATGGTTTATATTGACGAATGCCACACCTATCTCCTTTATAGAACCATCCTTTGATGGTGCATTTTTCACCGGTAAGTAAGTCGTACATCCACTGGAAGCTAGGCAATAGAACCGACGCATTTTCTTTATTATAAGTTAACCGGTGTATCTCCTTATCGACTTCGTTTTCATTGTCGTAATATTAAACGCATTTATAAAACTTTTGATTGCTTTTTAGCTCATGAACCATATCTTCTCTAACCAGTTGCCATCCACTTTCGTACCCGACCATACGAGGCGCGATGGCTCTAAAACCACAATTACCATTGGGCAGGGCGTTTGTAATTCGACTAATAAAAGGACGCATAAATTGAGGTATGCCTTTCAAATATCTCGAGTTCGGCACATTTGGTACCCTCGCCGTTGGTGTATATAATTATCGCCTGAGGGTAGGCTTGTGATTTGGTTGGTGTTTAATAGTAGTATATGGGTGTTAAGTATTTTGTGTAGAGAGTAGAGAGATAATTAAGCTGGCTAGTCGCAGTTAATTCTCATTATTCACACTTAATGCAGGTGGTTGGGTATTTATACCCTGATGTTTGGGCCCTTATGGGCTTTCGGGTCATGTTTAATGGACCCGGGTCATGTTTAAAGACCCATGAGCTCTAAGTAGGAGAGCAAGTAGCTTAGTCAAGAAGTGTTTAGTTTTTTTAGTACTTTTGTCATAGTTCGAACAGTCCTATGGTCAGAGTGTTCGAAGTGATCTGTCCGGTCCGGAGGCCTTGGACCGATCTGTCCTTGTCCGGGGTGCATGCAGAATTCGGACTCATCAGGAGCCCCTTTTTTAGGTGTTTGTGCAAATATTCTTGTCAAAGACCTGAAAAACAATCTGATATCAGAGGTAGTTTTAATCCGGACAGGTCTGTCAATTTGGGCTAGGGGTTTATCCGTACAGATTAAGCTTCACGAATTCAAAACGGTTTTTGCCAGAGTTCGTGGGACACGTGTCGCTTTCTGATTGGTTGCTTCAGCCGTTTTTTTACCTTGAATTTCGAACCCACCTTCTTCGAAAAGCACCCTCTTTAATTAAAGGTGGTGACATCAACGCCGTCTTTTAATCATTGCCAAACTTTTCGAATTCTCCTAGGAATCAACTTCCTTTTTCAGTTTTACTATAAATACAAACTCACTTTCTACTGTTTTACCATCTCCTTCAAATTTACTCTGCAAAATCTCTCAAAGTTTTCTCTCTTTAAAGCAAAAACTTTGTTTGATAGTTTATGTTTACAGCGAGGAACGCTCTTGTCAAAGGCGGGTGGATCAACCTTTATGAGTTAGAGAAGGCTCAAAAAGTCGAAAGAGAAAGACGGATCGCAGCAGGGTTACCCATCTCGCCTGTTGATAGACCAATCACCTCTGCTTCTGAGTCAGATCGAGGCTCTTCTTCTTCCAAAGGCACTAAGCCTAGAAAACTATTTCAAACCAATCTCTCCCCCATAATCTCTGGTTCCTCAGTTCAGGAATCGGAGCCTGCTGTCGAGCCAGGAGTTACAGCCACTAGCCTAAAAAAACCCTCTCCTTTCATAGCAATGGGATCAGATACGGAGCATTCTCCTGAGAAGCTGGTCGACAGGAGGAATGGCCGGTTGGTTAAAGGCCAGGGGTCTAAAAACACTCCCTCAAGGTCGGGGGAAAAGGACAGTAGTACCGGATCAGAGGTGCCTATTAGAGCCCCCAAGGACATGATGTCCGGACCGGAGGGCTCCAATCCAAACTTTCAATAAGAAACTTATGTTCCAGACACTCTACCGGAGAGCATAAATCAAAGGGGCACTGAGGCCCATCAGTCCGGAGACAAGGCTGAGTCAAGTTTGAACCCTCCCCCCACTACAGCTGCTGAAATCCCTTCAACAATTATGGAGGAAGTGATGGAGGACTCTGTCGAAGAGGCCCCCTTCGAGTCAGAGCCCTCCGGTCAGACCAGTAAAGAGATAGTTGCCAAGAAGGACAAGAGCAAGGAGAAATTGTATTTGAGGCATCCAGATCTGCCGGAGAGCCTGGAAGGAAAGGTGGGGCCTTGTTTTCACAAGGTCAGCGTTAATTACCTCCTCTCCTTACAAAAAATCAACTACGCATTCATCCACACTGTTGAGCTGGGCAGGATGCGTACGAAGTGGGGCATACCAGAGAATGTAAAGATCAGAATTCCTGTACACCCAGAGACCCCCATGGACTGCAAGCTGAGTGAAGTGGTCATGTTCACGAAGTTATTCAACTGGGGGCTCAGGTTCCCACTAGACCCAGAGATTGCCAGATACTTCCATCTGATCAAACTTTGTCCGAGCCAGCTAAGCCCCAACGCTTGGTATGCCCTTATGTCATGCATCATGGCATCAAGGTTGTCCGGGATCCCTCTGCCAATGGAGGAATTTGCTTCAGTGGCCAGCCTTTGCGGAAACCACCACATCCCCTTTTACCATTTCAATATGGGGGATGATTTCAAGGCTGTGGACGATCTGTTGGAAGCGGAGAGGAACCGGAGGACTCAGTTCCTATTTGTTAGTGGTGCCTGGGAGAACAGCAGGAAGATCAAATCCGGAGAGAACCCAACCCTCCTCAGAAGCAGATGGAGGAGTGACCGTAAGTATCCTGCCTTATATTTTTGTCTCTTTCTCTTTTCTTTTTAGACTTAGTCTATACTAATTGATCTTACTTTTGTCTTAGCAGAACTGCCCAAGGAGTTTAGTGACTACTTGAAAGCCGGGCAGGTTACTTGTGGCAAGATTAATGCCTGGGCTGCTGAGAAATGGGGGAACCGATTCCACGCTGCTTTCACCAGTAGCAACTTAGCAAGGTCTCACCTGTGGAACACCACAGGTCGGAGAGACTTGACTTGGGAGGAGCTCTCCACTCAGCCTCCTCCGGACGTTGTTCTTAAGAGGACCCGTGAGCTAGATGGGACACTTTTCCTGCCATGTCGGGCCAAAGCCCCGAGCAAGATGAAAGGCAAGAAGAAGAAGGGCAAGAAGGTGGTGGGTGGTGCTAACCCTGCTGATGCTGAGAAGGATGCTCCAACAGACCCGGAGGGGCCAGTTCAGAGCCAAATTGATGCTGCTCTCTTGCAAGTGGTGGAGCAAGAGACTGAAAGGCAAGAAGCGGACCTCCCAAAACCTCCAAGGGCTTCCAAGAGAAATCGTAAACAGGGAAGCGAATGCACTGACCGGGAGGACAAGAAGAAAAATATGTCTAAGGGAGATGAGCTTTCTCTCCGGGCTCCGGAGCCTTCTTTCCAAGCTGATCCTACAGACCCAACGCATGCTAAGGAGATTCCGGGTGACTTTCACACCGATGAGGTTGAGGGGGGAGATATCAATATTGATGGAGTAGACATCACCGGTCTTGGTGAGCTTGGTGAATACTTCCTCAATCTCCCCAGAGATGACTTTGCAGGGCCTTACCTTCCTCCGAGCAGCTCCAACACAGTCAATTTTAATGGTAAGACTTTCATTGTTTCTAGTGAAATGGATGTTATAGCCGACTCCTTGTTAAGAAACGTGCAGCCTGTACTTATGTTGGAGAGACAAGTTCGGAGTCAGGCAGACATCATTAAAGACCTTAAGTCTGACAAGGAGAAGCTGTCTGAAGACCTTCGCACTGCCACCTCCAATGCTGCCATGTTAAAAGAAGAAACCGAGGAGCTGAAGAGAAACAAAAAGGCAAGCACCACAACAGTCGCCACTTTAGAGGAGACCATGAAAGACCTCCGGGAGAAACTATCCGGTCTGGAGAAAGACCTTGCTACCTCCAATGGAGAATCCAAGGCCAAAGACCAAATCATCTCCAATTTGACCAACGACAAGATTGCCCTTGAAAATACAGTGTCCAAGGCTGCCGAGGAGAAAACTACTTTGTTAAGGGAGCAAGAGGCTAAGATCCAAGCCAAGATCGATGCTTATGCCAACCAGATGATCAAAAGTGAAGAGCAACTGCTTGCCAAGGTGAGGTCTGACATGGTTCTACTCTTCCATAAAAAGTTTCCGAAGAGGAACCTAGGGGACTTATGGCTTCATGTTGAGTCTGATGACCTCCCGTATCATACAATGGCTGATGGAGACTTAAAAGGTTACTCTAGTGCTTCCACATCCGATGATGAAGAACATACCGGGGAGAGCCCAGATGAAGAGAAAGACGATCCTAAGGGAAATAAGGTAGATGAAGGTGAGCCATCTTCAAAGGCTCAACCTTAAGTTATGATTTACTTTGTTTATTTTCTATCCAGACTAAAGTCCTTGGAAGGCCAAGGCATTCTTTTTTGTAATTGTGTCCGGTATCCGACCGGATAGGTTTTTGTTCTACTCTGACCATTCAAAAGTCCTTGAAATGCCAAGGCACTTTAAGTTATTTCAATGAATATTTTTGTTTTGTACAACTATCATCTTCTTTTATTGTCTGTGCTAATTTTAATAGCTAGAGTTTAAATAGCCTTTAGTTGTTTCATAGTAAGTGTGTTTAAGTCCTCCGGCTAGAGTTTAAATAGCCCTTAGTTATTTCATAGTAAGAATGTTTAAGTCCTCCGGTTAGAGTTTAAATAACACTTAGTTATTTCAATTCGGATAGTGTGACAAGGGACAAAACTTTAAAACACTTAGAAATTTTTTAAGAAGGCGTCAAATTTTATTCAAAAGCCCGGACACCTCATTAAAACCTCCTCGTGCCACCAGGGAGGAAAGAGTATGCCCTCAAATATTTACATGGATGTTTAAACAAGTAAATATTTACACAAACGCTACTCCAAGTACATCCGGAGATGCTCAATATTCCAAGGATGAGTCAAGACTCTTCCATCTTTGTCTTCCAACCAATATGTTCTAGGTTTAATTCTTTCAACAACTATGTACGGACCTTCCCAAGTTGGGGCCAGATTTTCGAACAACTTTTCTTTAGTGTGTAAGAAGACTTTCCTTAATACCTTGTCCCCTGGTTGGAAATCTCTTCTTTTAACTTTGGAAGCAAACCTGCATCTCATCAAGCCCTGATAGTGTGCAACTCTAAGGTGAGCTTTAACTCGTCTTTCTTCTATCAAATCAAGTTAACCTCTGATTGCCACCTCGTTAGCATGTTCGGAGAAGTTGTGAACACGAAAGGAGGGGAGAGTTGCTTCTATGGGAGCTACTGCATCCATCCCATAGACCAAGGCAAAGGGTGACTCTTGTGTTGCAGCCCCAGGTGTTGTCCGGTAGGCCCATAAGACCTCTTGTAGATAACTAGGCCACTTCCCAGCAGCCCCTTCCAAATTCTTCTTTAAATCGGACAGTATAGTTCTATTAGCCACTTCAACTTGCCCATTTGCTTGTGGGTGGAAAGGTGAAGAGAAATAATGTTGAATACCCCTTGAGGCACAGAAGCTCTCCATTTCCCTGTTGTCGAACTGTGGCCCATTATATGTTGTTATCTTTTGTGGGATACCAAATCTGCAACAGATGTTGGATAGAATGAATTTTATAACAGCTTTTGATGTTGTCGCTGCTAGAGGGGCTGCTTCTATCCACTTCGAGAAGTAGTCTATGGCCACAATTATAGTTTTACGTCCTCCGGACGCCACAGAGAGAGGCCTTACTAAATCCAATCCCCATCGAGCAAAAGGAATAGGCTCATAAATTGATTCTAAAGGAATGGCAGGGACATGAATTTCATTGTTGTACCTCTGGCATGGGTCACACCTTCTTACCAATTCCTTAGCATCTTTCATGATTGATGGCAATAGTAACCGGAGAGTAAAACTCTTCTTGTTAAAGCTCTAAACCCACAATGGGCTGATCCCTCACCATCATGCAATTCGGAGAGGACTACTTGAGACTCTTCATCCCCCAAACAGCGCAAGAGAGGTTTACTGTAAGATTTTTTGTACAACACGTCTCTCAATACGATAAAACCACGAGCCTTGTGTTTCAAAGTTCTGGCTAGTGACTTATGCGGAGGTACGACACCATCAGAGAGATATTACAGGAGAGGAAACCTCCAGTCTTGAGGTTGTTTCACTTGTACTTCAAAAATTTCCTCCTCTTTACCCTTACCAAGTTGAATGGAGGGGCTTTCGAGCACATGGATCCATGGATATGACTCCGTATATGCTATGGTTGCCAATGAGTCTGTTAGCTCATTTTCTGCCCGGGGTATGTGCTCATAGACAACACCTTTAAACTTAAGTGCTTCATTTTTTAGGAGGAGTAAATATTTCACAAGTTGCTCCTTCTTAGCCTCAGATTGGCCTTGAGCATGATGGATTAGGAGCTGGGAATCACTTAGTAGCTTGACCCTCTTAGCCCCACAAATGTAGGCTAACTTTAAACTAGCTATAGCTGCTTCGTATTCGGACTCATTATTAGATGCCCTGAAAGCAAAACAAATAGCCTGGTACATTTTGTCTCCATATGGGGAAGTTAAACACACTCCTGCACCACATCCCATAGTGCTAGATCCACATATGTTCGGACAACCCATACCTTTTTATCTTTGATGACAGTAGTTTGCTCCGAATCCCTGTCGGAGTGAAATTCAACCAAAAAATCAGCCACAGTTTGGGCCTTGACTGCTGTTCGGGGAGCAAAGTCTATGTCGAAGTCCCCCAACTCTACTGACCACTTAGTCACCCTGCTCGAAATGTCTGCTTTTTGGAGGACATTCTTCAGGGGAAAAGAGGTCCGAACGATGATGGGATGAGCCTGAAAATAAGGCCTCATCTTCCTGGCAGCTATCACCAGGGCTAATGCTAATTTTTCAGGTTTCAAGTAACGTCTTTCTGCATCTATCAAGATTTTGCTGATGTAGTACACTGGATGGGGATGACCATCGACCTCTCTTACCAACACAGCACTGATGGCACAACTTGAAACTGCCAAATATACGAAGAGTGTCTCCCCATCAACTGGCTTAAACAAAGTTTTGGGGGAGGACAAGTGTTTCTTGATCTCATTGAAAGCCTCATCACACTGTGGGGTCCAATCGAATCCCTTTGCACCCTTTAAAGTTTGAAATAAAGGAGCGCACCTGTCCGATGACCTTGAGATAAATCTGTTTAAGGCAGCTAACCTCCCCGTTAACCGCTGTACTTCTTTAATTTTTCGAGGAGGCTCCATTTGGAATAGAGCATTGAGCTGGTCCGGATCGGGCTGTATTCCATGCTCACTTATAATATAGCCTAGAAACTTCCCGGACTGTACTCCGAACACACATTTTTCTGGGTTTAATTTCAGATTCACTTTTACCAAGTTGGCAAAAGTTTCTTGGAGATCAGACAAGTGCAATTGCTCATCCACACTCTTCACCATCATGTCATCAATGTATACTTCCATATTTCTTCCAATCTGATCAGCAAATGCCTTGTTTACTAATCTCTGATAAGTAGCCCCAACATTTTTCAAACCAAATGGCATCACCTTGTAGCAATGAAGACCTCTGTCAGTGACAAATGTGGTATGCTCTTGATCCTTCAGATCTACTTGAATCTGATTGTATCCGGAGAAGGCATCCATAAAGGAAAGCAGCTTCTTCCTAGAGGTGGAGTCTACTAACTGATCAATCCGGGGGCCCAGATACAAATCTTTTGGGCAAGCTCTATTGAGATCTATGAAGTCAATGCACATGCGCCACTTGCCATTTTTATTTTTTACTAGAACCGGATTTGCAGTCCACAAAGGATATTGAGATTCCTTGATGTGCCCCATCTTTGTGAGCCTGTCAACTTCTTGCACAATGACATCAGCCTTCTCTTTAGAAAAAGCTCTTATTTTTTGAACCACTGGTGCTACGTCTCTCCGGACAGATAGGTGATGTGATATCACTTCTGATGGAACCCCAGTAACATCAGCATTGCACCAAGCAAAAACGTGCTGATGGTTCTTCAAAAACTTTAACATTTCATCTTTCAAAACAGGTGACATCTTAGACCCTATCTTGACACTTTTCCCATCTTCCAAACAGTGTGTTTCTACCTCTTCAATTGGTATCAATATTCCAGGAGTCTCTCTGGGGTCATCAATTTCACCCTCACCCCCAGAAAGGCCCTCAAACTGCTATTGTTCATTAATACGGACTGCCCCCAGCGTTCGAGGAGCCAGGGCAGTGGCATAACATTATCTTGCAATCTTTTGGCTGCTCCGGACGACTCCAACCTGTCCCTGAACAGCATATTTCAAGCACTGGTGGACTGTTGAAGCCACTGCATGCATCCTAGACAACCAAGACCTCCCTAGAATAGCATTATAGCAAGTGGGACAATCCACCACAATAAATAGTATTCTAACCATTTTCTTTAAAGGGCCCTTGCCCATTAGAACTTCCTCTTCGAACTCTCCGATCACATCTGCTGAGCTGCCTGTAAAGCCCACAATTGATCTGTCCGAACTCTGAATTACAGATGGATTTTTCATTCTCTTGTATGTGGTTAAGAAGAGGATATTGGCTGAGCTCCCAGTATCCACCAGAATTCGTCTTATGTCATTGCCCCCTATAGATGCTCCTATGACAACAACATCCTCATGAGGGCCAGCAATGTCTCTTAAATCATCTTCATCAAAAACAATGAAGGGGAATGAGTTTTGTGACTGATATGAAGTCATGCCTCCTTCTAGCTGGGAGGCTAAAGTATGAACATGCCTCTTCCTCGAAGAAGCAGTAGGAGCTGTCATAGTGTCCCCTCCGAAAATTGTAAGTGACTCGAAAAACTTAATGAGCCCAGAGACCGACCTAGAACATTCCTCAATTGCACCCACTCTGTTTCGAGTTGGATCAGGATCCAAGTACTCAGACTCCACGTCAAACCTTTCAATTATAACCATGGCTCCCTCCGGAGCAGCATTACTTGGACCAACCCGGTGAGTGTTGTCAGGCCTGTTGCCTCCTCTTCTTTTGACGTAAACCCCAAGCTTTCCCCTCTCAACCAAGTTTTGAACTTCTTGGTTCAATGCTATGCAGTCATCAGTGGTATGACCAATATCATTGTGATATTGGCAAAAAGAGTTATTGCGATGCTCTCTGGGAGACTACAGTGTACCTGGTCTCCGGTAATGCACATCTTCCTTTGTTTTATCAAAAATAGTGGCCACACTTTCTTTTAACTCTGCGAACCACTCCGGTTGGACCCATGGCCCTCTCTTGTTTCTGGATTGCTGACTCTGAGCAGGAGCAACTGGCTGAGACTGAGCTTTTGCCCTGCCATGCCCCTGTCCGGTCTCTCTTACTTTATTCCCGGACTGATTCTGATTGGGATTTGGTGCCACCGGGGTAGATCTCACCTGCCTGTGCACCCTGGTTTTCTTTGTTTCATCAACATTTATTTGTTTTCCAACCTGATTCAGCAACCCTCCCCATGTCATGGCCTTCTTTCTGGTCACGGAATCAGCTAGGTTGCCTGGGTTCAAACCCTGTCTTAGGGATGCTATTGCTACTTGTTCGAAGCAATCAGCCAACCCATTCTTGGTGTTCACAAAACGGCTTATATATTATTTCAAGGATTCATTTGGTTCCTGGGCACAATGGATTATTGTGTCTCCATTGCCCTTTAGCTCTTTACTCCCTACAAACTGCCTTCGAAAGGCTACCCAAAAAGTATCGAAATCTTTAATACACCCCTGAGGCAGGCTGTTGTACCATTTTAGAGCACTCCTCGTAAATGATTGGGAGAATGCCCTACAAAGTAGTTTATCATCATCGTCAAAGTTCATCATGATGTTTTTAAATTGCTCCAGATGGTTGTCCGGATCAGTACTGTCATCGTACTTCTCTATTTTGGTGCTGTCAAACCTCTTAGGGAGGTTTCCGGACAGAATTTTAGAAGATAATGGAGATTGCCTCCAATTTCTTCCACGACTGAACACAGTATCCTCATTAGGAGTTGCAAAGATACCTGGTTCATCGTGGAAAGCGAAGGGATCCATCAGCATCCGGTCCACATGCCTCCGGCTGTGAGATGACCCTTTACCAATATTCTTCTTCATCCTTCCATGTCTATCCTTTTTTCTTGAATATTTTTTGATCTGTTTTTGCTTCTTTCTAGTTCGACCCTCATCGCTGCTTGAGGATAAAGATTTTTCAACTCCTTCATCGTCCGAAGAGCTATCAGAAGATTCTGAGCTTGAGTCATAACTCTCCACTGGCTTGGACCGGTGAGACTTTTTAGAGCTGGCATGAGTCTTTTTGGTACTCACATGAGTCTTTGAAGACTCATGCTCTCTGGGGTTGTCGGTGTGATGAGCAATTGATGCTTTGGACTTTTCTTTCATGTCCATCTTAGCATTTTCTGCCCTTAGAGCTTCTATTTCACCCTTTAGCCTATCACGCTCTTCGATAGTGTACTCATCATTCTCTCCCACCACTTCGAGCAGAGCTGGTCGTACTTCTGGATTGTCCGGATTCATTCGGACAGACTTTCCTTGCTGGTTTTGAATGCTTGATTCAGGTACCCTCTTCTCCCACTGTGGTCGCCAATTTGGTGTGGATAATTATCGCCTGAGGGTAGGCTTGTGATTTGGTTGGTGTTTAATAGTAGTATATGGGTGTTAAGTATTTTGTATAGAGAGTAGAGAGATAATTAAGCTGGCTAGTCGCAGTTAATCTCATTATTCACACTTAATGTAGGTGGTTGGGTATTTATACCCTGATGTTTGGGCCCTTATGGGCTTTCGGGTCATGTTTAATGGACTCGGGTCATGTTTAAAGACCCATGAGCTCTAAGTAGGAGAACAAGTATCTTAGTCAAGAAGTGTTTAGGTTTTTTAGTACTTTTGTCATAGTTCGAACAGTCCTATGGTCAGAGTGTTCGAAGTGATCTGTCTGGTCCGTGTGATTTGTCCGGTCCGGAGGCCTTGGACCGATCTGTCCTTGTCCGGGGAGCATGCAGAATTCGGACTCATCAGCCGTAATTGGTTTAACCGGGACTGACAGTATATCGGTAATGTTGTTTGACGCATCCAGAGTTCTGAAACCTACATATGCAACCCGTTTTTGTTTAAGTTTTGGCGGTTTTGCTCCGGAATTAATAAGAGTATGTGCGGCGACAGTTCGTTCGGTGCTACCAAAAGTGTCGATCGGGGTTACTAAACTTGCGCGGGTGTTAGCATTTTTGGAGTTTCAGCACTATCGTGAGACTCGAACATTTCTTGTTCGGCGTATTCGTGGTATGAAAGATCCTTTTTCGTACAATAATCACGTTGGAATTTGCTACATTTACCACGACCACGACCGTGACCTCCAACACGTCCGGGAGTTCTACCACGGGTTTTAACCTTCTCGAGGGGTTCACAAAGGAGTGTCATTGACGGATCCAAAATTTGATAAAAAAAATTAGCCAATGAATTTGTTCGTAAACATCAAACTCTTCAAGTTTAGCATTTAGATTTATGAAATTAAATTTCACCTCTTATTCGTCGGTGAGTTTAAGTCGATGAATAATGTCTAGTCTCTTCCAATGATTGTCTATAATCCGAGTAGGTACATTACCGTCCGCTTTTCGGATTGCCTCAAGTTCGTGGGTACATGGTGAACCATGGATCATACGATCGGTGCAAACACACAAAGAATTATCACCTCCGCTTTTATCAACAAAGTTATCGTATACTATCGCCAATGCAATAGGTGATACGTACCCCTGTAAAAATTTGAACTGTTTAAAATCTTGAAATTTGTGAATTAGACGACACTTGCTAAGCTTCATCGATTCTTTAATGGTCGAATGTTGCATCGCTAACAAACCATGTACTTTATCCCAAAACCCATCGAAATCCAATCGGTTTGACCCTGTATATTTTTTTAAAGTAGCATGCGAGCTTTCTGCCCTATTAGAGGTGTGATTATTGAAATACATGATTCTGTTAGTATAGGTGTGAACGAACCTTTCTTTATAAAGCGTAATCCACGAGTCTACGACATAATCCACCGCCTTATTTTGCTCTTTGAACACCGACCGCATCTTAGCCAACCTCCCGTTCATCACATCAACGGTAGTGGATGAAACAACACCGTTCCAAGCCGCCAAAAAATTATTAGCCACATCCCCGTCTTCAAACATTTTTTTGTTTTCCCGCTAACATTTTTGTTGATATGCCACTCGCATAACATGTGAATAGCACTAGGAAATATTTTGTCGATGCTATTCATCAAGGCTAGATCACAGTCCGGAAATGTTAACACAAAGCAATTTACAATCGTCCTCCTCCATTACCGTTTTTAAGCATCCCAATGACCATTCGTATTTGTCTTGTTTTCCACTCACCATAAACGTAAAACCAATGTAAAACATTATGTTGGTCGATGTTACCCCGACTACTTCGAACAAATGCATCTCGTAACGAATAACTTTATACGTACTATACATGATCAGCAAGCGTGGGAAGATCCGTAGTAAATCAATACTAATCGGGTGTGCGAAAAATAAATCAGTTATAACGTTTAAAGCCATCATTTCCTGTCCGTACCCAATACTTTGTACTTGTGCAATTGTAATTTAGCTAACAAGAATTGCATTTGGGATCGACTACCGTTTTCAACCATCTTCGTTCTTTAACGGTGATTGTAAACGTTACGGATATTTGAAGCATTCTCCGGATCGGTCTTCTTCAAAGCACCAAATATTTGTCGCGAACTTGTTATGTTCACCGTCAAAAGATCAACGAGTTATTTTTCCTTCTGTTTTAACTTAGACCATTGCAAATGTCCTTGGGCATACTTAACCGGTTCATGGTTGTGTTTGCCGGAAAGGACACTAAGAACCCACTTATCATCGTCTTTTACCGAATTGCCTACCAAATGAAAATGACAATTTTTTTTTTGCTACCGGTAGCCTTACGCTTACGGCCGCACTCTTTAACGACCGACTTAAAATTTCCGGACCGCTCGCACCGTATAATCTACTTTCGATGCTCTCTCTATTTTCTCAATCTCCTTAGATGTTATGTTAATGGAAAAACTTAACGATTTTCTCGTAGTTTTTACTCACTCGGTCATCGAGTCTAAGCTATACTCATCGTGAGTGGTGAAATGGTGAACGTAGTCCAAAATAAACAAAATTTCGCATTACTTCCTATAATATATAAAAAGTCAAAAAAATCAATTAAACCGACAATCCAGATTTGTCTAAGCTAAGAATACAATCCCGTATTCAACCCACTTGACGTGATATCGTATGGCAAACTAAAAAAAAGTAAGAATGTCCGTGAAGGAAGAATAATAAGAGATTCAATAAATAATTTACATGAATTTTTATTTTTTTTTAAATGGATTAATAAAGAATGACGGACTTACATAAATTATTAAATTTAGACGTGCTTAAGAAAAACCGGAACGGATTTAGCCTAACCCTGTCGTCCCTAACTTTTTTCGCGCCAAAATCAGCTTTATAACCTAGTTCCCGCTCTCTAGCTCTCACTCTCCTATATCTCAGCCTTCGCCATCGCAGCTCGCAGCGCGTCACTCACCGGCGTCAACCACAAAACTCCATCTTCAACTTCAATTGCCAGTCCGTCGTTCATCAGTGTCCTGGGATACGGTCTTGGCTTCTTTACTGCTATTTTGGTATTTTCTTCTACCTCGATTTTATTTTTTCTTCAATTCACAACTTTGCAATATTAGTTGTGTTACATGAGTGTGAAACTTTGATTATGAGATATGTGATAATCAGTGATATAGGGTGATGGTTTAGAGAATAAATTGGTGAACTTGGCGAGTGATGTAAATTAAATTGATCTAATTTACAGGAAGACATGAATGCGAAATTGGGATTTTCGTTTGAGTCTGATGAAACATTGTAGATGAATATTTATAAATGATCTCTTCGGATTTATAGGTTTTGGAATATAGATTGCACATTTCGAGATGAGTAATGGAAGAGATGATATGGAGATTGATGAGCAGAAACAGCAAACTGAATTTCCTTATGAACTGAATCTTAATCATCTCAGAGTCTACTATGGTAAGTTACTTGTAGTATATATGCAATTTGTGGTTACTAGCAAGTGTCTCTTACGCGATGAGGCTATCTGTTTTTCGTTTTTATTTACCTAAATGCAGAATTCCGTTTGGTGCAGGAAAGCTATTTCCCTATGCAGATATCTTTAAATGGATGTCCTACGGAAATGGTAGATCCTCTGTCCGTGACTTGTATGTAATTGGTGTATGTATTTATTTACAGTGTTTGTTTTGATGTCTTATCTTTAGATGGAAAGCATCCTGCTTGCGACAAGTCTTACTTCTTACGAAGAGAGTTTTCATTTACCCTGGAGAATAACGTGTATCTGCGGTACGAGTCTTTCAACACTGCGACAGAGCTCGAAAGTTCTATCAAAGAAAAATGTCCGGTCAAGATAGACATTGGGCCTGTGTACAGCCTGAATGTAAGATTTCTATGCCTCCTTTTCTTGTGGTACTTATTCTAAACACTATACTGAAATTAAGCACAGTAGATATATCTGTTCATGCAAGCTTCTAATGAACTTCGAATTGCAATGAATTTAAACCTAGTTAGATATTTCTTGTTTTCAATCAAGTCATTATTGTTTTACTCAAAATAGTAGTTTAACATCTTTCATTTCTCTGAAATATTGTCAGTCTTATTTATTATACTAATTTATCATACTTATTTTTGTTGTTTATTAACACTTGTCCCCACAGCCTAGGAAGAGACGTGCTTATCAAGAAAGTGGTAATAAAGCATTCTTTCCGGTTGAGAGGGAGCTAGTTTTCGATATTGTGAGTAATAGCACTCATATAAAACCTAATAGGATGCTGATTGAACATCTAAAGCGGGTTTCTTTTGCTGGTTAACTTTTTGCATTCTTCTACCAGGATATAACTGATTACGATGATGTAAGGTATTGTTGCTCAAAAGCTGATATATGCTTGAGTTGTTGGCCACTAATGACAGCCGCCATTAAAGTGATTGACAGTGGCCTCAGAGGTAAATAACGATATATTGAACTTGTTTTATTTATTTCAATGTAGTTCCGAATTCTTTTCTAGTCAACAAAATAGAAAGAGCCTTTCAGAATTAATGTAGGAAACTGCAAGACAGCTATATTACGTAGAGACAAATAATATACCTAAAAGTAACTTTGGCTGGACTAAATTTTTACATTATCTTTAAAAGTTAATTCTTTGTTTCTTAGATACATTTTGAAAAGCAACCTATAAAGTGGGACAATTGCATAAGCTGTACATCCAATGATAGTTTACTCAGAAGATACAGGAGGACTTGTGTGAAGGCAACCTAGATTTAAAACAAAACAGTATGTAGACATGTTTTTGTTGTCCGAATTATCTCCTGCTATGAAATTCTCGAGAAAGTTAGTCCACGTTAATCAAACCTAGGAGTATTAGTCCTCTGAGCTATCATACGTAACACTACTAGTCCCCCGAGTTACCAAAATCACACACGGCTAGTCCCGGGGAATATTCATGGTAACATTATGATATTGGGGAACTATTTTCTCGAAGTCTTAAATAGAGAGGACTAGTTATGATTTTCAATCTGCATTAATGTTCCACTACCACGAGAATGATTGGGATTTTATTCTTGTTTTTCTTTCATTCACAATGCAGATGATTTTGGTTTCAATCACATTCTTTGGGCTTTTAGTGGCCGACGTGGTGTCCATTGTTGGGTTTGCGATGCAAAAGCAAGAAGGTGATTCAGTTGGTGTTTATTTAACCCTCAGGGATATTTGGTTTTGTGTTACAAGTATTCAAGGGCAGTGCAAATATTAATGCAGGTTGACTGATGAACAAAGGGCGTCTATTGCTAATTACTTCTGTGTATACAAGGTGGTAAATTCTTCTTCTGAGATATAATTCAGCCGTGACAAATTATTTCTCATAAAGTTCATTAAAGTCATTGATCATGTGGCTGATTTAGGGCAATGAGAACAATAACAAAAGGGTTTCTCTGACAGGAGCTGTTCTCCATCCTTTCCTTGCGTACGTGTTTGTACATTTTAGTTATCACTAAGCTCTAAAACCATAAATTCCTGTACTAAATGTTAGTTTTCTTTTACAGGAGATCTTATGCAGAAGTTCTTAAGGTTTTCTTTGAGGGAGACTTGATTTCAAGTCAAATGATATTTTCAACTGAGGAAAGATATGAGAAGATACTTGGAATGATTCCCAGTGAAGGTATGTATATTATATTGCACTATTGTATTTGTTAGCAACCTGTAGCTTTGGACCATTCTGTGTGGTAACTGGTATAAATTGTCTTTTGCAGCAATTACTTCTGAACTGCGAGAAAAATGGCAGGAGAATAGAAAATCCTTATTGGCAAAAGATGATGTTAATATTGCTCGATGGCAGATGCTAAAGCAAATGCTTCAATCAGGGAAACAGAAGGTATTGCTACAGCTTGGTTATTCTCATGAGCTTAATTGTTTTTTTAGTAAAGATAAATTGACCAACAGTCTTCAGGGGATGGCACAAATCTTGATGGTTTGGCAATTTTTAATTTATGTGATCTCATGAATAGTGTTCGTAGTATGTATAGACTAAAAGCAGTACTTATTATGCTAAAGGGATCAAAATGTGTGCGCTCTTTAAGTTGGTTGAATCATAGAGCGTGCTGGTTTGTTGTATCCTGTTACATTAAAGCAACATAATTAAGATGTAAGACAAAGTTTGACCTGCACGATGTTTTATTTTTATCTGTCTTTCGGGTTATGTGAACAACATAATATGATAATAGATTTAGTGTATATCTTTATTATATACCTTTCCATTGGTTTTCTTCGGCAGTTGATGATCTTTTTAGTATTATGAAAAATAAAAGAATTGACTGTGTTCCTATTCCTGTGAGAAGTATGTCTCGTTTTATTTTAGTTGTAGCACCCATCAATGTCAATCTGAACTCACACCAACACTAGTTCATAATTGTTTTTAAAAAAAGACTGAAATATATGTTCCATCTTCAAAACAATGACTGATATGCCAAGATACTTTTCATATATAAGACTTTGAAGAGCTTTTGAGTGTAACTATGTACAATGCATATCTTTTTGTCAGGTGCAAGGACTGCGCAGGTGCATTGAAGAGATAGTGTTCACTTATACCTACCCTCGGATCGATATGCAGGTTTGTTCGTCCTTTTTCTCTTGGGTAGACTTTGTTTGTCCTATGCTCATCCTTCTCCTTTGCTGAATCACTCACATTGTTCCCGAGAATGTACTTGGATTGGATTGGCTGTAAATGAAGATTACATACTCTTGTGAAACCTAAGATTAAGATCTGTTGAATCTCATTGACCCGTAATTTTGTTCCTTCTCTTTATACCTTAGGTGTCAAAAAAAATGAACCATTTGCTGAAAGCACCGTTTTGTGTACACCCACAAACAGGTTGGTACTCTTTAGTTCTGCTACTACATAACATGGACATGGATCCTCATTGCAGCTAAATTTGGTTCCTGAAAATCAAAAGAGTTAGATTTATTACATGCAACAAGGTTTTGAATACTGATAAAGAGCTATCAGTTCTATTAAGAGGTGATGATCTAATATGTTTGCATGGTTTTCAGGTCGTGTTTGTGTTCCTATTGACCCAACAGATTGTGATAAATTTGATCCCACAGCTGTACCAACAATTTCGCAGGTAAGGCTAAGAATCTAATAGTGGGAAGCCTGTTAGTTTTTCACCTTTAAAGTTCCAAACTTCACGGATATCTGGAAAGCAGTAGGTGTCTATATAGTCATCAAACAAATATTATCTAATCAACTATTAATTTCTTTTCAAATCACCACTTGGCACTTACTATTAATGCTCACCAAGTGTCCATTGTCTTCAATAATAATATCAATTTAACTTTTAACTTACCTTTTGTGGTTAGAGCTTATCTACGTCATGGATGGTTATGACAAAGATGAGATGGTAAAAGGAAATAGAAACAGAAATTGAATGTCATGTTGTCAACATTCATATTGTCTAGTATGGATGCTTTGAAAACAGTTAGTCGTCTACGCAGTAACTTAACAAATTATAGAGTTAAGATTGTCTAACCTCAGCTTGGTAGTTCATCTCACGAGTTGAATTGACTATGGAAATATCGGCTGGTGTGTCTGCTAGAATATGGACCTGCCTAAGATTAGAACCAATTGATGTTACCTGTAAGTTGATGCCGAAGTATCTTGCAGTCTGTTACATAGTGTTATGTTTATTCATTTTCGTGACTTTTATTTATATTCTAGTGCATTTCTTGTCTATAGCTTTTAGAAGAACTCAATTCAGGTGGTCTAAGAGCAGATGTCGATGATGGTAAGTTAATACACAATAACTTTAATTGTTTCTGTAGCCTTTTTCTGCAGCCTAATAAAAAAGTGACCTGGAATAGATCTTGGTGATTTCATTGAGAGAATAATAAAAAATTTCATTATGGAAAATATTTATTGTTTTTTCTTGATCTCCATAAAATCTACAAACAAAAAATGGCAAAGAAAAGATTAAGGAGAAAATGAAATTTATTATCATTTTGCACGAGGCAATCAAAAAAATTGTTATGTAAAACGTCTAGTGTTATCTCTGGATCTTTAAAATCTACAAAGAAAAAATCTATATAAATCCATAATCATTTTGCAGAATCAGATCGGACCTCACTAGGTCGATCAATCAGGTTCTTCAGGTCCTCATTTTTGGAGCCTTTACTGAAAGATTGCAAGGTAAAATCACCAATTGTCTCCTAACTATTTTTATGCAAACATTGCTGTTCAAAGTAACATGAGCTATAATTATAGCTAAGTCATGTTAGATTTGAACGAATCTATTCGTGAATTATATATCTGTTATCATCTTTACTCGTCACTACTAGTATGATCCCTGATGACCTGTAGAAATATGACTGCTAAAACTAAGGGTGATCTGATCATTAAAAAGTGGACGACCATGAAAATGCAGATTTAACCGATTTATTCCGAATGAAAGATAGCATTATGACGTTTGAATGAACGTTGCAGGAGGAAATAGAAAGCTCATACAGTGCAAAACTGCAGAAGTCAAAGAATTCGATGAGCTGGTAGCATACTCAGATGCAGCTAATGTGTCGGTCATCGGGTTATTTATATGTAAACCGAAGCTGTTGTTTATTTCTCTTCTCAGTTGTGTTTAAACACTGATTTTTGTTGTATTGTGTAATTGACATTTTGAATTATGCTTTCAATGTCACACTATCAAATATTAATTTCGTGGTAGAAGAATGAAGGTAATGGTATCATCTGTGTTGTAAATATGGAATCTTGAGAGTGTAGAGGTAAGAGTAGTACGATGCTACTACTCGTATGGTTAAGGTAGTACAATGCCTGATTATATATATATATATATATATATATATATATATATATATATATATATGCACGTGCTAAGGCACCCGAGTTTGCAAATCATATATATAGGCCTCAGTCATAGAGGGTTGGAATTGAAAGGGTATATACCAAGATAGTTTTGATGACTAAAGATAGTAAGAGAGAAAATAGTTTTGAAGGCTAAAAAATAGCCTTCTTTTTTACTGATTCACTTACTCTCTCACACACAATGATTCACTCAACTTGCGGTATTCCTCTGGTTTTTTGTTCATTTCTCTCTCTGGTCTCATCCACAAACCCACCAATTCATACTCCCAACTGAAAACTAGGACTTCTTACCAACAGGTTCAACTACAAAAATAACATACTAATCTTCAAATTATGCAACATAGAAAAAACAAAGGAAAACAAATGATTTACATGAACATGTGATTACTTATTCCCATTGGTTGTTTTGTTTGTGTATGGCTTTGGTTGTAGATCATCAACCACAGCAATTCAAGCACTATTGTCGGATCTGCAAGAAGGGTTTCACGTGTGGGACAGCGCTAGGGGGGCACATGAGAGCACATGGGATCGGGGACGATAACGAGCAAATTGAAGATGACGACGATGACCATGCCAGCGACTGGGAAGCAGGTAATGCAGCCCCACCTGCGAACAAACGTATGTACGCTTTGCGTACAAATCCAAACAGATTAAAAAGTTGTCGCTATTGCGAGAACTGTGGAGAAGAATTCTCGTCATGGAAATCTTTTCTAGAGCACGGGAAATGCACAACAGACGACGCGGAATCGCTGGTGTCTTCGCCGTGTTTAGGAGGAGAAGACGAGGCACATAGAAGAGGTTATACGAATTGGTCAAAACGAAAACGATCATCAAGAGGAAAAGTTGGAAGTGTTTATCCATCGAATTGCCCATCAAACGAAGAAGAAGATCTTGCGCACTGTCTAATGATGTTATCAAACGCGGCAGTTGACCATGTTGCGGTTGAACCAGAAGAATCTTGTGCGTCCGCTAGCAAAGAAGAAGAAAGGAGACATCCTTTAAATTTCCTTTCAACAAATACTAATACATACAATAAAATAGCTACTATTGACAGGGTAAAAGGAATGGTTCCAAAAGGATTATTTGAATGTAAAGCATGCAAGAAAGTATTCAACTCTCACCAAGCTTTAGGTGGACACAGAGCAAGTCACAAAAAGGTCAAAGGATGTTTTGCAGCCAAGTTAGAGAATCTTAACGATAATGTAACCGATGAAATGGTCGTCACTCCTGATGAGTTTTTTTCGCCTAAATCAAATTCAACTCTTGTCCAATACGAACATGGCTCTTCCCAGTTAGGATCCAACTTGAAAAGGAAGTCAAAAGTGCACGAATGCTCTATATGTCACCGAGTGTTTTCGTCTGGTCAAGCACTAGGTGGTCACAAGAGGTGTCACTGGATTGCATCCAACAACTCCCCTGACGCGACATCTTCGATGGCGATGGCGAAGTTCAGTAACAGTAGTCAATTCTTCGAACATCATCAAACAACTAATATTACTCTTTTCAAGAATCCCGAGCCGCTGGATCTTACATTGGATCTCAACCTTCCAGCTCCAACAGATAATAATAATAATGTAAACTTAAAAACTCCAGGCTGTGGAGTCCCACCAGATATATTCTTGCAACCTTGGGTTAATGTTGATGCAAAAGATATAGAAAATGAGAATAACAATATTCAAACCAAAGACAAAGATGACAATAAAACGGACAATAAAATAGAATGCGACATTTCGATGAATAACATAGTGGATGATGAAGCACATAGTAAGGTGAAGTTATCTAAGCTAAGTGAAATGCAGGACATGAGCATGGGTGGATGTTCATCCCCATGGTTACAGGTTGGACTTTCAACTGATGATAAAGCCGTTGTTGTTGGTGCTGATGGTGGTGGTGCTGATCCATGAAACCAAAACAATGTGTTTTCGGGATTGTCTTTTTTTTTATACTAAAAACCTGTAATTATGACAGCACTCCACCAATGCAAATTATTTATCCTTTTTTATAGTTATTAACTTATTGTAATACAAACCACATTATCCATACTTTTTTGGGGGTTAAATAGAAAAAAGGTCACATTTAGTCTATTGTTGAAATAATGTAGTGTTTATTTAAACTTGAGCGTTTCCGGTAAGTTATACAATTTGCCGCCACCTTAGCGATGGTAAAAACTACAAACCACCGACGGTTAATTTTAAATTTATGTAAAAAAATTATACATAAAACATCTAAAGTTTACGCCATTTTTAAAATAAATTTAACAAATGGATGATTTGAGATTATAGAGTATAAACTATAATTTATATATTAGAAATTATAAACAAAATTTGGCATTTAAAAAAAAAACTATACAATTTTTTACAAGAATGCGATAAATAAAAATTAATAATGGAATCGTATTCACACAGTGGAATCTACAAATAAAATTATATGTCTCTTGTATAGTTTATAGTTAAACTCAGATAAAAAATAACAATTTTTCGTCAAAATAAGATTTTTGGGTTTTCTCAATGTTGTTTAGATATCGACGCACCCGATTGATATCGAAAAACTCAAAAAAAATCCTCAATATCAATCGGAAATGTCGAGACCTACACGAATTTCGATCCAATCGATTGATTTTGAATGTTAACCAAACGTATATTTACAAATGCCAACACATGCGGTCGACATTAAGTGTCACTCTATGTCCACTGGATTCGTCGACATTACTAGTCACACACGTCAATCGATGTAAATATAGAGGGTCGATATTAGTTGCCACTTATTTGGATCCATATTTTTCAATCAAATTTATGACAAAAATTATATTCTCGTTGTTAACCTTTAGGTTATAAAAACAAAAAATTTATGAAGATATTTCGCACATTTTCATGATTTTTTGCACATTACACTAACCCTAAACTTGAAGAATGGATAAAATGTACCGATAGAAGTATTGTATATGTGATTGGTAAGTGTTTTTACAAATGACGGAAATATTAGGAGAGCTCCGGGATTAATATTTGTGTGCGAGAAATCCAAACCGTATAGAAGACAACCTAAAAAATTCGATTTTAAAAGAATATCGTGGGGGATAAAATATGACGGTCTTTTTAAACTTAGATATTATTCCGTTACATTAAAAAGAATTTGAGGTCTAATACTTATATGCCGAAAGCATAATCATGAAGTTGCGAGATTTTAAAAATGCGTATGAGCGAGGGAGTTGAAAATAAATGGAAAATAATTCGTCCATAAACTATATACCGCCGGTTCCCGTTATCAAGAAGTTTTTGTTAATTTTAAGAATGAAAAATCAAAAAACTTATCCAACATACGAAAATATAAAAATAATGAAAAGTTAAAGAAGAGTTGTTGTTTCACGATTATTTTCTCCCATTTATTTTGCATTGCTCACGTAATTGAGAATCGTTTCGTTAATGTAAGAAAAATTATGATATAAGTTGTTATTACATTTATAACTATTTTATTTATAATATTGTTCATATTCAATTAACATGCTTTGATCCATCCTAAAGCACCGATATCTCTCATTTATATTGGTTGAAAACAATTTTATAGAGAAAAAGGTATCGGCTGGATGCATCCATTATTCGATCAGATTGAAAAATATGTGCAAATCCAAAAAGTAATTAACCAAAACCATAGAGTGCTGAACCTTTCCGAGAACTCAAAATGTTTACTTTGTAATTTTAGTTTGTTGTAACTTTAGTTTGTCGTCTCGTTATTTATAAACTATGTTTTGTTGCTGATGCCTATTGTTATTTCTAAATTACATTTTTTATTGTTATTATTCAAGTTTAATATGTTAACTAAAACAATAAAACAACATTACCAAACATACAAAATGGGTTCATAATATAATTAATTTTTTTTACAATAAATACGATAATTTAAGAACATAAAAATAAAAAATAGAAGTAAGAAATATAAATAAGACAACACTTTAAGAAGAATTATATCCACACACAAAATATTTAGTTCTAGACAACAAAATTTAGCTTATAATTATTCTAGTTCGAGGTTATCATCCACCGGATTTTACTAGAATTAGTAATGTGAAAATCAAATACTATGTAGACCTCTTACATAACATTGTGTAAGAGGTTTAAACCCCAAAAACTTAGAACTAATTTTAAATATTTGAACATGATAAAGACTTCTTCATGACCTCGTGCATGCAATACTGTACGTGAACTACATGTACAATTAATACCGTACATATAATACATTTTACATAGAAATTCATAAAAAAACCAGTAGTTCATCCACGTCTTTTCTCTTCATAATAGCGACAAATCTCAACAAGTGGTTATCTTCTTACATAGTCAATTTCATATCCTACATATTAAAGATTTTTTGTTAGATGTAGGCTAGAAGTAACTTGTCAACCAACGTATCCTTTTAGGACTACATATGTATAGTTGGATATATCGTGACATGTATTAGGCAAGAATTGTTTAAAATTTATGAAACTTGAGTTGTGACTTAGTTGCAGAGAAGTCTACTGATCCTAAGGGCTGAGACAACATGTCAAATACTGGTGACCATTATGTTGAAAGAAATATGTATTGAGCTAAGTAAGATGGGCTAAAGTTGGGTGCTCCGAAGCGAGCTGGACCGAAGCAGAGTATTCTATTTGCTAGTCCCGTATGTTAATTTGATCTCCTCATTTAGTCTTCTTATATTAATTTATTCTTCTAGATTAATTATGATTTGTTATTTATAAGGTTTTCTATTAATGAATTAAGAGTTATTTGAGTCATTCATTAATGAGGTTTAATCTGAACCGTTTAGTGAAGAATTAAGGTTTTCCATAAACCTATAAATAGAACAATATGTTGTTATGCAGTGTGTAGCTTGATTATGGCGCTGAAATTACGTAAGCAATATTTCATAAGAGAGTGAAATGTCTCTAGGTCTTTTCAGAGAAGTGATGTGAGAAATAAACATTAAATAAAAAATTTGTGAGTCACGTCATCTTTTGTTACAAAGAGTGATTGAGTCCTTTGCGTTTAAGAGTATGTATGTAACCTACGTGTTTATAAAAGAGTGTATGTTTCTCGTAGATGTAGGATTTTCTCCATAATCCAAACCACAGTACATAATGTATTGTGTGTTTGATATTATTATACTTTTTTTTATTTGTTTATCGTCTTTTACATGATAAGTTGACCATCTTCGGTAGGTTCATTTAATCGTATACCGGTTGTTGCATCAACGAACAATAGTCGTTTCCTTATGTGGCGAGCATTGAGCAACATTCAAAGAAGTAGATCGACCACAAATCTGTAGGTCGGAGATATATATATCGTATGGAAACCGAAAAATCATGAAAGATGTGTTTAATGAAGCTTCGTCTAAAAATATTTGATGGATTTAACGATTTTAATCTTTTAATCCATAATTAAGATTAAGACTCACCTATAACATGACACGATTTGGAGAATAAAATTGATACGCCCTTATTTATTTTCATACAAATATTCAATATCTGAAAAACAAAATTTCAAAATAATAGTATGATGCATGCACCTCAGTTCATTTATCCAATAAACTTTTATCTAAACATTTAAAAAAAATACACAAAAGATAGAAGTGAGCAATATAAACATATATAAAATCATGTATCATATAATTTTTTAACTAATATTTATTAATGGTAAAATATAATACCTACTAATACCATATATTTTTAAACATGAACAAAAATCTAGTTTTTATTAACCTCTCAAATAAAATTGAAGAGTAATAAACTCTTATTTTTGTAAAAAATATATATATTCAAACAATAAATTAAAATTATATATCATTAATTTTTTTTATGTGAAATTACAAATACATATTTATGTTTACGGTACGAAGATGTGATAAAGCTCGATACTGTTTAAATTATTCAAAAATAAAAAATAAAAATTATTCAGGATCATATTTTAAATTTGAATGCACGAGAATAAATTTATATACATAATTTATATCAGCTATTTGTTGTGTATAAACTTAATAATATATATACGTTTGGACACGTTATATTTTTTAGATTTTAAAAGTTTAATAACCGATCAAAATTTATATAAAATATACGCGTGGGATATTGTTTTCTTTTTCATAAATATTACAGGGATCAGAAACATTATGCAAAAGGGTTATTGTATTAAATCATACAGTGAATTTTGATTATGTAAAGTCTCTTTTTAAATATATTTTGCTGGCATTTAGAATTAATTTTTCAATTTCATCAATAACAAAGTCTCCTAAAAAAGTCAACGCATTACTTACTTGTTAGATATTTATCATATACGGAATCATGTGCATTGTGTTTCCAAATCCGAATCTTGTGTTGATTCGTACGATGTAAATAGTTGAATCTTACCTACTTTAAAAACTATATTTTAAATTATTTTTATATGATAGAAAGAGTTTTTAAAACTTATTTGTACTTATCTTATATGTTCAATAATTTTGATCCTGCTATGTAGCAGGATGGACTATATAGAAAACAAGATAAAGATTGTACCGGGTCAATTAGATTGTGTAAGATGACCGGCTCGGTCAATGGTGGTATATAAAACATTTTTTTTAAAAAAAAAAAAAAAATATTTATCATATACTCCTATATAGTTACAATCCATTGAGAGTCGCCGTAAATTATGGTGCCGTAAATTATGGTAGATAATTGATTGTAATAATCGATAGACGAGGAGAAAAGATGGGATGGAATTGGAAGGATATGGATATTTGTAGTAAGAGATACTCATATTGGATAAGATAGTTTTAAAGCCTAAAAATAGCTTGTCCTTTATTCACTCACGCACAGATCTTCATATCTATCAATATCATTCACTTAAATGCCGGAACTCCTTGCGATTTTGTTTCGTTTCCTCTCTCTTGTCTTCATGCTGCTTCCAACTTAAATCTAGGACTTCTTACTTCCTACCAACAAATTCAACTACCGAAATAGCATACTAACCTTAAATTTTGCAACTTATAAAAAAACAAAACCAAAAGAAACAAACAATGATTTACATAAATATAATATTGTTAAATATTTCCATTGGTTTTTTATGCCTTCGATCGTAGATCATCAATCGCAAAGTTTCAAGCACTATTGTCGGATCAGATATGCAAGAAGAGTTTCCAAGTGTGCGCTGACGCTAGGGCAGCTCAAATATTAGGTTAACTTTTTTATTTTAATAACATCTCATGTGGCACATCACCATTCTAATTAAAACGCAAAAGTAAATAGGGATATTCATTAAAAATACTACAATATGTAACAGCTTACGGAAAATGAAATTATAGAACAATTTTCTGTTTTGTTTGGAAGCAAAATTTAACCACAAGTTTGGCATTAAGGATAAAGAGCATTTTTTATAAGCTTATCCAATCCACAGCTACACAGCTAAAGTTATCGCTTCTTTCTTCCTCCCTTGCCAGACTTTGAAGGAGGACCGGACTTTGAAGGAGGGCCGGACTTTGAAGGAGGGCCGGACTTTGAAGAAGGACCTGTATTAGAAGTGGATGAAGCTTCTGCTTTCTTAACCCTACCAGGATGTCTAGGAACCAACTCTGCAATGTGGACCATCAGCTTTTTCTCTGCAATATATATAATGAAATATAGATTACAAATATATCACTACAAGTGTTCATTGTTTTCCTGAACCAACTGTTTCAGTGGATAATGCAGAAGTGTAGGTGTTTAGAAAATCAGCAATTTGTCAACCTTTTAGGACATGTCGGGCACCGGATAGGATTAAAGAGGATGAGATCAAATCAATAGGACTAAATTGGAATCAGATTAGTTAGTTTAGTCGAAAATTTATGAGTCTTGTTTAAATCAACACTGGATTTGACAATATAATAACATGGTAACCAGCCCTAAACATCACCAAACACAGGATTTGGAGTAAAAATTATCAAATCCAGTCCAGGCACAATCTTACGTACCAAGCAAGCCCCTTTAGAACCGTTTTCGGTCTTTATATCTTTAGAAGGAAGAGAAAAAATATTACATGATTATATTTAAAATCTGGCTAGAGGTAAACAATTTCTACTCCTGAAGGGCTAATGAAAACTTTAAGAAACTGATAATTTAAGGGAACTCGGGAGGTCCAATCTTCCTCTCTACCTCTATCTTTCATCCACCCACACACACACACATTGTCAGTCGTATAGATGGTCTAACTAATGCCAATGTCAAAAGAAAAGAAGACAAAAAAAACAATAGTGTGGTCTGTTCTCAAACAAAATGCAAAACATGAATATAGCCCCAAACAACTTAATGATATACATATAGTCGAGGACCATCTACTATTGCGCAAGGTTCTAAAATACGTGAGGCTGGTCTAAGTAGGAAATTAACCAGTTCCAAGGCAGTTTTTCAGATTTAGTGTAATATAGTTCTAAATATTCATGCTATATATTCAAATATAATCTCATCGCCATTTATCTATTAATCACATAACAACAATTTCATAATAGTAAGATCATAATATAATGATACTTCCTATAAAATAGCCAAAAAATTTGTATTCAAATTATGCCTGACCATCATATAAAAGAGAATCAGGTTAGATGATTTCAAGGAGGATGAAGATTTGGAAAAAGAGAGAGAAACAACAGGGGCAGAGTGGAGAGTGTATAATTTGGAATTTAAAACCCAATGAACCATAATTCTTTTTAGAAACCTCTTTTAAAACCTGTTTTTGCCGAGGTTTGACCACCTCAAAGGTTTGAAACGCCTCATAGCCCATAGGCTTGAAATGCCTTAAAGGTTTGACATGTTTCAGACGGCCTCAGACCACCTAACAACACTACTACACCTTTTAAACAAACCACCTAAACAACTGTATACTGTTTTAATCAAAGTCAGGAAGGTTATGCCCTTCTCCTTGGACACTATTGCCACTTTCATATTTAAGATCGAAAATCATTCAAGAAACGTAGAAATGTTGTTAATGTCCCTTACTTGATGGAATGGCTGGATTGGATAAAGTACCATCTTCCTTTCTTAGCAACACCCTTACTCGTCCTACTTGCATGAAATCCCTCGGATATGCCTTATCGATCTGAAGGAACCACAACATGTAAGAACAAAAAAATAAACCGAGGACTAAAAACAAACACAACATATAAATTTACAAGAGACCTCGATTGCAAATGGAATTTTCAAATGGCTGCAGCAATCACCAATCTCAATACATGTCGGATTCTCGCATGCTTTGCTCGCACTGATCCTTCTCCCGTCAGATACGGTTTTCTTCGAATTAATATAAACAGGATAAATCACATTCCATTTCTTGATATTAGTGATTCCTCCATCCATCATCCTATTAAATAAAAAGTAGACCTATAAGTTTAACATTTCGAAATACCCACAATCAGAAGATCATTTGATATATTTCCACAACAAAGATTGCAGAGAGTACTTTGCATACTAAGTAAGAGAAACTCTTGGTTGGATCTTATCGGTTACGCTCAATAGTAGAATCAAACCTACACCCGACTCGTCTCCTGGTTGCTATACCAGCATAGATTGCAATGCAAACGACATGCAAATCAACACTTCTTTCCCGTTAGGTTTACTTAAATGGGGTTGTCTCTATCAAAGATGTTTCAGTTTGTATGTTTATTAGTCCAAGTCTTTCCTTTGTATTGGGTTATCTCCATCATTTGATATGCTTTCATTTGTATTTGAGTGAATCATAAACTTCGATTTTTCAAAACTAATAAACTCAGGAGGCAAATACACCAGACTGAATGTAGTTGCAGCATATTAACGATAACAGCTACAACACACTCTGTCTATCTCTCCAAACGAAGAACTCATAATCTAACAGATTACTGAACCAATAGTTAACTAAACTGGTAAAAGAAGAACCCTAATGTCACTACCTACAAATTTAATACTCAAAGGAGAGTCAACCATGAAAGAGAGAAGTAATGGAAGCGTATACATGGCATATAATCATGAAAGAGAGTTAATCATGAAGAGACAAGTAATTAAATCACACAATGATGAAAGAGAGTCAATTACAACATCAATCAAACAAGCGACTCGAAATGAATCTTCTCCTACCTGGAATTCTCGCAGGACCTGAGCTTGCAACACTGCAATGCAAGATCCCAAGTTAACTATTAGTAAACGCGAATCGAAGAAGCTCAATTGAACACATTCAATGTAATAGTTTTCAAGAGCTAATATCGGAGACCATAGCAACCATTTGGCGTCAGTGGATACATACAATCTTACAGAAATTATACCAAAGATCTTCTTCTTCAACAACAACAAAAACCTCAATCTACGAGAGAGAAACATTGATCGAACTTACCTGGTGAAGAAGAAGAACTTTGTTACGGATCGATGTTTTCCGTTCTCAAAATCAACGTCGATCTTGAATCCCTGGCGTTTTAAGGTTTTTCGTCCTCCTTTTGTTTCTTTTGGGAAATTTAGTTTTTACCCCACAAGACTGCTAAAATTACGAAAGAGGTCAAATAGTTAATTTTAAATTTAATACTAACCCATTGTATGATTACTCGTAAAACTCTCTCCTCCCCCTCTCTCTCTTCTTTCTCTCCCCTTTTTTTCTCTGAGATGGCTGCTGATGAACTAAAGTGCGACGACGGCGTTCCTCAATCGCCAACTCAAGTCAAGCTCGACGATGCAACTTCTGACTTGCTAATCACTTGTTTCTCCGAAGTCATTGATGGAGTTGAGCTCCATTTCCAAATCATTCGTTTTCCCAAGCAGGTTTATAAATTATGACCTACTTTTTTCATTTTTTTGGAGAAATTTGAAGCTATTTTGATACAGTCGTTTGGCTATATTGTGTCAATATCGATTAATTTTTCGATTTTCATCTTCTTCACTTGCCCCTAAATTGAATCCCTACGAATCCATTGTTGTTAAGATGTTAGTGTAAGTACATAATAACGTTTTCTTTTGTTGCTGTTGAGTTTGTGTCATTTAGTTCGATTTTATATCCTATTGCATGTAGGTAAAGATAGCCTGGTTTTATCGATTATTGGTTCTATTGTGTCAGTACATAACGCTTGGTTACGGTTGATTATGCTTCATTTGGTTTGATTTCGCAAGATGTGATATACTCTATTAGTGCGGATACTGTATTCTCTGCCTGAATGCGTAGTATCTCACCGGAATTGTTTTATCTAGCTGATCATATTTACAGACTGATTGCATAACTTGCTTTACACTCTTACTTTGTGTTTGCTGATGTCTCTCAATTTATATCCTGTTATACGAATCTGGAGATATCATGATACTTTGGGTACCCTATTATGAGAGTACATATGGTGGGACATATCACTCATGGTTTAGAAACTTGGTACAAATCTTGGTTAATCTATTTGGATGCAATCAGGGTAGTGAATCCACTTCTTTTTAAGGTGCTAGAGTAGCTTTGTAAGCAACTATGATGCTTTGATACTAATATAATATGCTGTTTCCTGCTCTGTTATACGAGCGAAGATGCGTATTTTATCGTTCAATAGATTCTTTCCCTATATTTCACTTTATGTTTATCGCTGAGCACAAGTTTATTTCACTCCTCCTATGAAATTAGACCAACCAGTTTGCTGCTGGGTTATTGAGATCGTATGACTGGTCATGAATGTAGTTATATGTATGGATTGGTTGCAACTCTACTAAATTCGGAAACTTGTACGCTGCTGCACCTACTCGACCCGTAAGTGTCACTCATGCCCTGATTTAAGACTAATGATGTGGTTTTAGCTTTGTTTATACAAAATTATTATCGTTAACAGTGTATTATGTGCAGAGCAACACGGTTGCTGTGACTTCATTGTTTGGAGGATCATCTGATAACGTCGGATCTGGCATTGCTCGGAGATTAAGTAAGTTTTATAGTAATTCTACTCTGCTGCCTATTTATTTCTATTTTCTTGTGTTTGTTAATTTCCCTGTTTATTACAGTGTTGAAGAGTGGTCTCAACGTTGTCATGGCTTGCAATATTCCAAAGAACAGCCAATTGGTGGAGGTTTCTCACTGTTATTCTCTCATTGAATTGTGTTGCGGTGAAATTATGAATTTGTAATATTGATGCTTGTTATATTTATTCTTTCCCGTTTCAGGCAAATGCTGAGAAAGTGCTGATTCAGAAGCTAATCAGTTTGGGTTACACAAAACCAAAGCCCTAGATATTTTCACTACAATAGACAATTTACAATTCATCTACTATTCTGATTGTGTGCAAATTGAAAATATGTGAAGGTTGAACTACTTAGAATAGTTAAACTTTAGAATAGTTAAACTTGATCATGTTCATGGTTAGATTCTGAGTTCGGCCTCTAGCTGATCAATTATTTTTGGCCCAGTGAGCTATCTAACTTTTGCAGAATGTCTTAGTTGATATCTGATTTGTCTATTATGCTGGGTGTTCGGTGACACCAATTGTCCTTCAAATAAATCATGAAGTCTATTTTGAAAAAGTTAGACTCGTGCTAAGGTCGTCTTTCGCCAAGAAAAATGGCTTTTATACATACATCTCTTATTTTTACACATCTGCACCCATGTTGTGAGAGTATGACAGTTTTCGCAAACTGCATACCTAAATATTTTTAGCTACTGGACCAATCCAGTTAAGTTTGTTGAAGTTGTAGAAGATAAAAATTGTATCGTTTTTTATTTATTATTTATGTTGGACGTTTTATTTATATTAGTGGGTTACAGACTATTCTATCTTTAGATACTATTCAAATGTTATTCTATTAATATTTTCTTCTTTACTTTGACTATCTTAGGTTTGGGGTAACATATATTTTTCATACTTCTAGATTTATGGCAGGTGTTACTGATCAATATCTCCTTTTATTTATTAAGATTTATTAATATATATGAGGCGATGTTTTATGTTGCTCTTGAGATCTGATATATTTGGTCCATTGTTAAATTTAGTTAAATTCTAATATCTTGTCCAATTTAGAGAATGGACTCTAATTGTCGAATCTAAAGAGTTGGTTGAAGTCAATTATACGGAGTTTGGTTGAAATGTCGGTGTTTATTCCGAACAATGATCGGAGCTTCGAGATTCGATTACATTGGGTGGCGGGTCGTTTTTGAGTTTTGAATCCTCTTGTTTGTGTGGCTGAATTCATGAAATTTGATTTGAGTGTAATGAGTTTTGAATCCTCTCGTTTGTGTGGCTAAATTCATGAAATTTGATTTGAGTGTAATTTTCGGCATTGTGTTAGCACAATTTGTTTTCATTTTGTATGTTACGGGGATCAATTATTTTTTTGAGAAAGGTACCAGTAAATACCTTCTCAACTAATTAATCATCTAGTGGTATCCGCTTTTTGGATAGTGTAACTTGGTACATTGAATTGAAATTTGGACAAAAATACCTCTGATCAAATATACCCGCTGGTATTTCGAGGTGTTTGCAATTCTCATGATATGATGCGAATTATTTAAAACTCTGGTTTTCCTGAACAATTCTCATGATATGCATGAGAATTGTTTGCAACTCTCAGGATTTCCTAAACAATTCTTATGATATGATGCGAATTGTTTGCAACTTTGGGTTTTTTGAACAATTCTCATGATATGATGTGAATTGTTTGCAACTCTCAGAATTTCCTGAACAATTCTCATAATATGATGCGAATTGTTTGCAACTCTCAGGATTTCCTGAACAATTCTCATGATATGATGCGAATTGTTTGCAACTCTCAGGATTTCCTGAATAATTCTCATGATATGATGCGAATTGTTTGCAACTCTAAGTTTCCTGAACAATTCTCATGATATGATGCGAATTGTTTGCAACTCTCATGATTTCCTAAACAGTTCTCATGATATGATGCGAATTGTTTGCAACTCTGGGTTCCTGAACAATTCTCATGATATGATGCGAATTGTTTGCAACTCTAGGTTTCTTGAACAATTCTGATGATATCATGAGAGTTGTTACTGGTGATTTTTTTTTAAAAAAAAAATAAAAAAATATCATCAATAGATCCAGTTTTGTTCATTTTAAAAAAACAAAAGCAATGGTACTTTCATTTATTTTTTTCGAGTCTCGGTTTGAAATATACGAATCTTTTTAAAATAATATAAAAAGAAAAAATAGGAAATTTTGGTTACGTGGTTTTTCAGGAATGGTGAGGGTAGTTAGGGTATTAAAATAATGTTAGGTACTAGGTGGTAATTAGGTAGTTGAGATGGGTATTAAGAGATAATTGATCAAACCTTGGTACTAGATGACAATAAAATAGTTGAGTAGGTACCTTAGGTGTAATTTCCCTATTTTTAATTGAAGTGACAACCTAACTTTTAAGAGCTTGGTTTGGTACTGTATCTATTAATATCTCGTTACAACAATACTTATCTCGTTACAACATTACCGACCACAACATTCATCCGAAAACTAATTTTATTTTTCAAATGGAATAATAATAATAATAATATACATGAGTAAGTAGTGGACTACTAGTATAGTTAGTGTGTCTTTATATGAAATAAAAACATTATTTTAATATATTTACGTAAGTTGGTAACCTCTTAATAATTCGAAAAGATAGAAAAGTACTATAACGATTAAATAAAAAAAATTCAAAAGAAAATGTACCATTTTTTATGTCATGTTTGTTTGTAGATTTTGAGAGTTTGTCAAACTTTTAAGGTGAGGTGAAGAAACTATAGGAGATTGCATAAGTTGTGCATATAATGATTTCATCTAGGTAAGATGAAAGTTAGCAACCACGTGTTAGAAGTATTATATTAAGACATAATACAACCACGTGGTCTTTTTTTTCACCGATAAGTATTTGCATCATGGATCATATTTATCTAGATGACTGTGATGAATATGCTCGATCTATATATACAAATTTGATTCAAATCAAATTTTTTACATTGTTGCTTTCACTATAAGCTCTTAATTTTTTTTTGAACTCTTTTGTAAAAGAAAAAAAAATCATCTTCTTTCTTCAACCTTTTAATATTGTTTCACAAGCTAGTTATTCATTCAGATCATAAAGAAAATAAAATTTTGAGAGATTGGTTCCAAACCTGTAGAACCTAGGTTTCTAAAACTGAAATAGGTGAGGAGGTTTCCTCGATGATACGCAGATACCATCTTGATTGTTTTATTGGCCAACCGTGCTAGATTGTTTTCCTTTTCAGCATCCGAGGCTAAGCTTGATTTATTTGGTATCCTTCATGTTTCGGAACACTCAAATCCATAATATTTAAAGATCGATAGTTGTATCGGGGTTAAATGTCCCACCGGTTTCGACTTTAAAAAATATTTAAAGGAATTTTCTTTCCATCTGATTGATAAGATGATGAATGAAATATATGGTCACTATGACCCAAAACTTCTTCATGCTCTATGGTCGTAGTGTAACCTATATGAATATGTTGTGATAAAGCTTTCCATTACGAAGGAGAATTTTATGGGTTGTCTTAATTGTATAACCATTTCTTTCATGTATTTTTTTAATATAAGGTTTGTCTATCCCTAGTCCTTGAATTGATATATGTATCCTAGACGACTTATCACAAACAGACGGAGGTTTCTAGTGGTCTATATCATGTTGCGGACTTTGCTAATTACCTTATCTCTATGCAAGAGTTTTTGGTTAAAACTAGCTTACGTTCTCCAAATAAGAGTCCATATTACTACTTGTTTTTCGAACTAATTCAAAGTATTAATGGACATTTTAGATTCTAAAAATAACTAGATAAATGGTTTTATCTTCGTCAACAGAGATTTTTAAAGAAGTCATCCTTTTTGGTACCCTGATACTACAATTTATCTTTAAAACTTTGTGTTTTACTTGTATTTTTTTTAGTAGAGAATATGTGCCATTTTTCCGAACTACGGAGACTGCAAATGATAAAATTCAGTATTTAGGTGACGTATCCGATAAACGAAGGAAATCACATTACACAATATATATTTCCACATTTTGTTTTCACTAGGTATTGACCTTCAAGGAATGGGTCCTTCCATGCGACTACTCATGGAGCCAATATTATGGGAACCCGACCGCAAAATATAAATTTTTTTTTGGTTCCTTGCAGATGAGGTAGTTTTTACCATCCAATGACTAAGAAGACTTCTCCAAATATAGTTAAGGCTTATGTTCCTTTTTTTTAAAAATAAATTGTTTTACATAAAAAAGGTTGATTCAAAACCGATTGAGATAAAAAGGAAGGGAAATAAAAAGATATTTATGAACGTCGTTGACGAAAAAGTCCCGAAAAAAGGCAAACAAATCAGTTTATGCTTTTGAGCTATACTAACAGAAAGATCCAAAGTTTGTATGAAGAATGAGACATTTAGAGAATCAGAATAAGTAGTTGAAATCTAGAAGACAACCATGAAGATAAAAAGATGATTTACCGTAATTGGGGTTTGAAGTCTATCTAACACTCTCACGAAAAAAAATAAAAATATTATGCTCTTATTGAAGGCAACAATAATCGTTTAGTGGTACCATAGATGAAATAATGTTTTCCTCATAGATCTTCAGACGTACCCCTGAGGAAAAGACTATTTGCTCCAATATTCATGAATTTTATTTGGAGGAAAAAATTATTCGTTTTTGAATATTGTAATTATCCTAGATGCAAAGACTTCTTAAGCTGCCCCCACCTCTACATTAATTGAGGTTTTTCCTCGAGAGTACAAATCCATTTATATTCAACCATCTAAGATACCCACTAGACCCTAAGAACTTATAAAGCTGAGAGAAGTTGTATCCAAAATAATATATTCGATATGAGGCCAATCTGTAGACATAAAGCATTTTTTTTATTTCACGGCTAACAAAGTTGAGTTTGGAATTAATGTAAGTTGGATTGTTCTTATCTTTTATTTTAGTTTTGTTTATAAGTTCCTTTATAAATGGTTATGATTTTGTTTTTGCGTATTACTTTTAATTCTTTTGATATGTTCAAGGAGGTACAAAAATAGAAAGACATATATAATAGACCTTCATTGTTTTTTATTATGATCGAGCCCCTATAGGACCGTAGAAAAACTAGAGAAAATCAGCCAAAGTAGAAGAACAATTTTCACTCCAGTAGAAAACTCGAGATGATTTTGAGACCCGAGTAGAATATTAGTCTGTTGTTGAGACAAAACAAAAGTGAAATCAGAGTCTTATTTAATTATTTATGAGTAACATAACGACGCATTAGAACTACAACTCTAAATTTTTGGAAGACTCAAGAGATGACCAAAAGGTTGTTTATCTTAACCCAACAATTGGCTATGCAACATAAACAAAGATATCATAATTATCTCTTTAACAATTTGAGAGATGCCTAACTTGAATTTGTGGTATTTTACTACTAATATTTTGAAGGTTGGGATAGTTCGACATGAAGTTGAATTAACCAAAACTTGGTATATAGGTTTTAAGACACATATAGAGTTAGAAATAAAGTTGGAGGAAAATCTCATCTTGATGCTTTACGAGGTTAAACCAGACATCAAACTTGGGTACTTATGGTATCCAAGACCTCATGAGCAGTGGCATGCTGAGGTAAATTTGTTTCCTACGGGTGTATTTAACGATACTTATGAGAAAAAAAATAAAAAAGTTGAAGATATTCCTCCTTTAAAAAATAATGATGGAGGGGATTTCATCCTTCCGATGGTAATGATGGATAAATATAGATTTTTCATTCCAAGGGTTTAATGAAGAAACATAGGTTCTTCCTCCCAATGATCATCACCCTTTTTTATTTTGTTTTATTATTTATTTCAAATATCTTAAGTACTAAAATCCTATGAAAGAGGAACATTTTGTATAATTGAAGTTTTGTTTGTATGTATTTAAGGTCTTTATATATATATTGTTTTAATAATTTATTTCGTTTATTTACCATTTTGTTTATTTTACTTTAAATATAACTGGATACATATTGTTTGTTTATTTAAATACAAGTTGTTTAGCCCATTTTAGAGTTTTGGCTTATTCTCCTTAGATTTTTTCAAAATGTTAGGAAAAATAATATTTTGCTTAATTTTATTTTACATATTTTCACCAAATCATAAATAATGTCGTATTTTTTAGGGTGATCAATTCTGAAGACAAAAGTTAAAGTCTCTAGCTCGGAAGCCTAATACACTTAAGTTGATCAATTCTGAAGGCATATATTAGGTGATCTAGCTCGGAAGCCTAATGCATTTTGGTGCTTTGGCTTGGAAGAGTAATGTAAACTGGTGCTTTGGGTAAATTTTTTACTCTACATTCTATTTCCCATATATATATATAAGCAATTCAATTAATATGGTATCGTAATTTTATTAATTAAAAGTGCGTCGTTAGAACTATATGTGCCACTGAAATATGAAATATTACACATGTAATAAAATTATAATATGAAAATGAAAATTTAAAATTTCAAAACTAGTTAAGAGTAACTACTCTTCATGGGTTTTGGGTTTTGGGTTTCATGTATTATACATTCCACGATGTAGCAATGGTTACCGTTTTGCATCAACTTATAGGTTCTTGGTTTTAGAATGGGTGTTCCCGTGTAGGGCCCGTTCTAGTTTGGCTATAGTGAAGAGTTTTATCTTTGGTGTTGAAGAAGACTCTTTCAATACATGATCTCCTACTTGAAAATACTGAAAACAAACTTTAGATTTGTACATATTTTGCATCTACACTTGGTAATGCTTCATAAGTCGAAATGTCTTGATTTGTTTTTCCTATATCAAGTATATTTTTTCCGTTCAAATGTCTTTATTTGTGTTTTCATTATAGTTAGTAAGTCATAAGAAATGTATACGTGTTATTGTTGAACGATAACTTCCTTCATAGACCAATGTGAATGAATTTTCTTATATGATGTTCTTTGAATTGGTTCACTATGACCATAAGACCTCTTGAAATGTATTTGATCACTTTACTGCAAAACCTTCCATGATACGACATATCTCTTTCAGAAGGCTTTGGATGTTCTGCATGTTAACTTGAGGACAACATATTAATGAAAAATGTTGTTGGATTCTTCTGGTTTGATAAAGTAATGTTAAATATGAATTCTAAAACTGTAGTTCATTATTAGTGATTATCAATCTTGGGATCCTATAGTTGTAACAAATATTGGTTTTAAGGGAGTGTATGACCTCATTGGCTCAGATGTTTTCCAATGGCTCATCGTACACTTATTTAAAGAAGTAATTTATTTACACCATAAGGTATTTTTGACCTTTTGATGATTTGGAAAGTGGTCTTGCTGATTTATAGGCCCCACATTTCGAAGTTAGTTACTTTAGAAATAAATTCTTGAGGTACTTCGGGTTTGGATTGTGTTTGCAAACTGTAGGCAAGTGTCATATTTTTTCTTTGGAATTGGCTTGTATTGTCGGCCAGAAGTACCATACTAGCAAGACTTACATATGGTAAAACATATCCCTTAGTGCTCATATGTTTCTCCTTCATAAAGTTTTTTTAAGAAAGAATATTTCTTCTTCCAAACTGAGGCATCTAAGTAATAGTTTGGTTAACTCGTATCTATATAACGTATTGATTAGCTATACATACTAGACATATCTTATTTTGATTCTTATAGAGGATTTTTTTATCTACTAGTAACCTTCTTCCAATGATGTATGCCTTGATTCGGTTTTACGAGTCTGAAGGTTCGTCGATATCCATAACCTCAGTAACCGGCTCGGTCATTTTAATTTTTTTAGATCTAGAGATGACTAAATTCTCTTGAAGAACTACCTAAAGAGTATATTCAGCACACCATGAATAGACAAGTGCATCAACTACTATATTTTATGCACGATATACTTGTTCGTACTGGATTTGTTCAAATTTGGTGGCTTTGCCACATAACTTCTTCAAATAAAGAATAATGTTTTTTTTACTTTAGCTTGTCCTAAAACATGGTTAATACCAATGATGATTCAACATAGGTGTCTAAATCCATATATGTAGGTAAGACAAACTCCCATTATTACTTCTTTGTATTTACTATTGTTGTTTGAAAAATGTAATCTAAAATTGATTGATTGATACATAACGTTCCCCTCAAGGGTATATTATCTATACCTCAGCCCATAACCAAGGTTGTTTGAGCCTCAATTGGTCCGGACTATCTATATGTGTTCAAGATTATCCTCTGGGTGGCTAACGATTATACTTGAATCTCAGTAAGGAAATTTATCGAAGCTTGTGTGTTTTATGGTAGTTCGAGGCTCAAAACCTATATCAAAGTCCCATAGATTGATTGATCACCGAGTTAGTATCTCAGAAATATTACACTTCTGAATAACAATTATTAGATGGAATAAGGTTTGGTTTACGATTGTATGAGCTTGGAAATATGGCCTATAATCTGAATAACCACCATCAGTTCTAGTGCCAATTCCTTTAGTTATAGGTACTAAGTCTTAACGTCGATGAAAGACTTACTAACACAATAAATAGATTTACAAGTGGCTTATTCTTCTTTTATTATTATTGTGCAGATAACATGGTCATATACCTCTAAGTAAAAGTATATTATTTCACATGAGTTTGGTATTGTTAAGACTTCTAAAGAGGCCAATTGCTCCTTGATGTTTCTAAATGCTATCTCATACTCTAGGGTCGAGCTAAAACATCAGACCTCTTTCAGAATTTGGAATATAGAACATACTTATTTGATGATATAAACATGAGCTTATTGAAAGCATTTAACTTTCTTACTAGGATAACTAGCTCTTTGATGTTTTTTGGTGGTTTTATTGTTGCTAGATTGAACAATCGTGTTGAGTCTACTCTGATTATTTTCTCGCTGACCATATAATCTATGACATTTCCTTACCATACTTCAAATGAGCACTTTTCTAGGTAAATTCAATTCCTGAAAGTTTTTGAAGGACTCCTTAAGGTCGACCATACGGTTATTATCTTATATGCGTGTTACTAGCATATTATTGGTGTTTGCTTATAAATTTTTCCCAAAATAGTTAGAGAACACTTCGTTTACCAATCATTGATAAGATACCCTCTGTATTTTTATAGCAAAAAAACATTAGCTTATAGCAAGGTAGCCTAATTTGGTCATTAAGGTTGTATGTTATTCATCTGCATGCCATGAAAGATATTTTGAGAATGAATCTTTTGAGATTGCTTTGTTAAAAATTGTGAGGCCTACACACATCCGTTATTGCTATTTTTTAACCAACACTTGATTATAGTCCAGATCATGTAAAAATCTTGTCAATTATAGTCTATTTGACATAAATTTTTGTTAAAAAAAAAACTTTTAGTATGCCACATTGACCAACATTTTAGTTACTTCTTACACATAACATGCAAACATATTTAAAGTTTTAGATAATAATACTAGAAAATTTGTTCATAAGATCTTTTGTGAGTCTTGACCGTCACATTTACTTGTCATACTTATATTATTTTTTCTTCCAGAGTCTCTCATGGTTCCACTATACGAGAGAAGAGAAGGGCTCGTATATATATTTATTTTATAGGCCTTATAAAATCAACATAACACTATCTGACTAACACTATCTGACTATGCATTGGTCGCTCATATCATTTCATCCTATTAATGATGACGCACCAAAATCATTGATACATTATATATACGATTGTCACGGTCTTAGGGAGCTCAATGTATTGAAAATCCAAACTTCTAGTGGATTTTTTATTTTTTTTATTTTTATGGTTTTTGTTTTAATGGGAGAAATTTATAGATGATTGTTCAAAAACATGATTGTTGGTTTGGGCTAGAGTTATGTTAACTAAATCGACTATGTTGTACGTAGGTGATAAGAAGGATATACGTTGGGCTTTCTAGTAGTCTCATTTTCATAACCTCATCACATTTACTTTATTGTTCAGCCTATGTCAAGATATCACCTAAGGTCAAATGTTTCTCTTCATAATGTCTTCGACCAAACAGGTAAGGCATATGTCCTGCTTGTAGGAAACAAATGGTCGTGGCAGTTTTCCAAACTATTCTTAGTATTGAAAAACTTCTTTGTGCATTTTTATGCTATTTTTGGTTTCCTACTTGCAATGTATCATATAATCCCCATATCCCTAGGTTACATTACTCATGATTAATTGGTCTCTGAACGATCGTCCAAAGCATCTTAAAGTTTCAAATCGAGTGTGTGGTAGTTAATTGAACCATGTAAGGGTAATTCCTCAGAATGTTATTAAAATCACTTAGCACATGCGCTTATCATCTTCAGTGAATCCCAACATCGCATTTCAAAATTGTTCTTTGTGGTGTTCGGGGTCATCAGTATTTTTGTACTTGTCCAACTTGTAATGGTTGAATTCATAATACACATTCGATTTAAACGAGATGCAACTAAGTTTTAGTTTGTGTCTTGCACTCTCCCCCTCGTCCAGGGTAGTTGTAGTTGACATAACCGGGACCCGTGGGTTCACTGGGGGTTCGAATTTTCGTGGTATTATTCAGGCCATTGTGGGGCTTGGTTGGGTACTATGTTGTTATGTCGGTGGTTCAACAATTTTGGTTGGGTTTTGTTGGTCATTCCGGAATCCAACCCACATTGAAGCTTCATTGTGATGGTAGTAATAAAACATTTTCCTCATTTCAATTGAGCGGGAGGGAGAGGTGATGTTTGTCATGTTGACTAACTATTGGCAAAAAGATCTCTGAATCCTCTTACCCCAAAGTATTTCTCTCGAGAGCGATAAAAGTTTCGATGTTTTTATCTTAGCGAGTTTTGAAGAAGAAAACAATATCAAAGTGTCGAATAGGTAGATGCAACTTCATCTTTAGCAGAATCTTCTTACCAACAAAAGATATGAATTTCCCCACTTAACAAAAAAATTTACATATATTCGCCACCATCTTTCTAACATCGAATTCGATAATAAACAATTTAACATGATTTAAAACATACACCGCATAGGTACTTTTAGTATAAAATGTATTTTAAAAATTATATAATTTTAAAAAGAAATTGATTTTAGTTAATCAAATAGGAATAGGTGAAAAAAATACTCCAAAAAATAAATATTTAATTCAAATTAATTAAACTAAATAAAATAAAATATTAAAAAAATAAATATCACCTTATCCGCTTAATAAAATATCTTTTATGTATGTTATTAAGGTATATAAACTTTTGTCTTATTAAATGGAAATGAGATAATTATAAAGTAAAGCATCCTGTGCTTATGAAGTAATTTTTGTTTTACAGAATTGCCCTTACATATTATATAGCTATTGTTTTTAGGAAATTGCACCTATAATACCCACACAACTATTCAGTTGTCATATAGTACCCAGGTTTGATCAATTGTTACTTAATACCTAACTCAACTACCTAATTGTCACTTAATACCTAATATTATTTTAATACCCTAACTACCCTTAACCCACTATATAAGCATAATTTTCTATTTTCTTTCTATTTTTTCTAGCTTTTGAAGATTTGAATTTGTTAGCCGTTCTGACCATTTAACCCTACGAACCACCACGAAACACGATTGAAAGCACAATTTCGGTGATCAGAGCGTTAGAAGGTCTGTTTATTTATGTAGGTTGTGGTGTAAAACCTATCTAACCACTGTTTTCTACGTACAGGAACTGATCGTGCTTTTTAGAATCTGTTGTTTTACAAGTAATCGTGTTGCTGCTTTCAGGTAATCGTAACTACCTACCGATTTCGAAGTTATTTGTTGGTTTTCTGAGTTAGAATATGTTTTATTCTACTGTTTTTAGACGCCATAGCCTGATTTCGAGTTTTTCTCTGTTTTTTTTGTTTTTTGTTCCAGTGATCTGTGCTTGTTTTTTAATATTTATCGTTATATACTAATGTCCTTGTTTATGATGTTATATAACAATTTTGTAGTGTATTAGATTTTTATTTCAGACGTGAAACATGTGTAGACCATGAGTTTTAGTTGTCCAGGCGTTCGACACAAGATGCGAATTGTGTGATGTATTCAATGAGGAAGATGCTAAATGTGTTACCAATTCGCATGGTTACAAGCGAATTACATGAAACAATTTCAAAAGTTGCTTACAAATATGCTGCAAATTGTATGGAACTCCGACGTGATGCATGTTCAAACATATATCAGGACTCTTAGTTGCGAACTATGTGTAACTATAAAGTATTGCATTTTCAAACAAATATTAGGACTTTTAGTTACTTTACGAATCACATGATATGCTGCGAACTGTGTGGAACTTTTAAGTATTGCATTTCCAAACAAATATCAGGACTTTTTAATTGCTTTACGAATCACATGAGATGCTACGAATTGTGTGATATATCATACCTTATCATCTTTCAGACAAATCTCAGGGAATTAATAGTTGAGAGCAAATCTCAGGTACAATTGTGAATTGTTTACATTTCTGGTTAGTGTGAGTGTACCAGTTGATTCACAAACAACTCTCAGGACAGGATGCAAAATGGTCAATTATATACTAAAATTATACACAGTTTGCAGCTCATAGATATACACAAATCGCAAGATAGGATGTGAGTTGTTTGATGCAGTAATAAATAACTTGCACTTTATTTTTGAGATTAATAACTAATAGTTTGTTCGGTGCAGGGTAAGGTATGTCCAAATCACGAGTTTGTATTTTTAAACATGGTCCCCAAACCGCAATTGTGCCTTTCACGGAGTTTGAAAGCTTTCAAAGTATCCAAGATTATGTGGAGAACACATGGTAGGAGCTTGTCACATGTGACTACCTAATTACCGACTCCTGCAGGGATCACAATAATTGTTTCTTTAATAACCAGAAGGATTTTGTTGGGTTGGTGTTATATCTTGATTTGGAGCGTTTAAAACGGGTAGTTTTCTCATAGAACGACACATCTTCGATAAGGGTTCTGGTGATAAGTGTTCAGGTGAAAAACGTTCTGGTGATAAGAGCTCTTGTGGTAAGGATTGTGGTGTAAAACGTAAAGAGCGTAGCTTGAGTTTAGGAGAACCATCTCTTAATCAACTAGTTAGCGGGAAGAGTAGTAACGGTTTATTTAATTCTGATCAGAGAAAAAAATAACTTGCTACTGCTGGTTGGGCTGATGCTATTATAGGAGTGAGTCAAGATTTTGAAGAAGGTGCTGCAAGTCTCAGGTTATCTTTGTGCAAGTTTACTTTAGAGCATGGTTTTGCTTTCAAATACCTACAGAACACAGCAACCAAGATCACTGCTTATTTTGAAAATAAGTTCACAAGCGGATGCAAATGGAGGCTTTATGCATCTATTTATTCCAGCACCGGCTTGATGATGATCAAGAAGTATGTTCCGCACCATACTTGCAGTCCCGTTTTCTCCCAGAAGCATAAGCGGCACATACATTTGACATCAGATTTGATTGCGGAGGAAATTCAGGATTCTCTCCGGACCTGCCATTGGTTGACAGCCAAAACCATACAATTGACTGTCAAATAAAATTACGGTCTTAACATCTCTTACCGTTTGTCATGGAATGATTTAGAGAAGGCAAAGAGGGGAGTTTTTGGAGATAGTTCAAGTTATTTTAGTTTACTAAGCGGGTACTTCAAACGATTGAAGAGCCGCGATATTACTTCAGACTACCAGTTGGAGTTATCAGCTGGTAACCGATTCAAGCGTTATTTTGTAGCATTCGGTTCATCCCTTCAGGGTTTTCATTCATGCCGTCCAATGTTGTTTATCGATGGAACCCACTTATATGGTAAGTATAAGGGTACCTTGCTTACTGCCGTAACAAAGGACGTCAACAACGGTTGGTTACATTTAACTATTTAATATGAATGTTTATGATATTTTGTTTGAAATTTTGTGCAACATTTTGCATCCTATAGTTGCACACCATTATCATGGAATCCTGATATTTGAGAACGAATCGCATTAGAGGCTGCAAATTAAGCAGTGTTTTTTATTTGATGACACTTCGCAAGAGAGGATGCGAATTAGTCGATGTAACCATAAAACTGTGAACAATTCGCAGCCTATGGTTGTACACAATTTGCAGCGTATATTTTGAGAACAAATCTCAGGACAACATGCGAGTTGTTTACATTTTTTAAACACTTGAGTGATGTTATATTGTTCATTTGACCTGCCTTTTTCCAGGACTATTCCATGTTTCTCTTGGTATAGTTAGCATTGAAGATTGGGAGAATTGGATGTGGTTTTTGGGGTGTTTGAAACCATATTTGTTGGAGCGCCAAATCACATTTATTTTAGACCGTCATTCTGGGATCGTTAATGCTGTTTCTGTCTTGTATCCAAACTGCTATCTTGCGTACTGTTATTTCCATCTCATGCAGATTTTGAAAGCAAAACTGGAACATACTAACAGAGACTATAAAAAAAGGATGTTGAGTTTCTTCCATCGTCTTGGTTATGCTCCTAGTCGAGAGCTTTTTAAAGATATACTAACAATTTTTTTTATTTGAATGTGGTGACAGGATGAGTGATTTTCTTGCTAATTTACCCCCGGAAAAGTATGCGCAAGCTTACGTAAAAGGGAAACGATACGGCTCTATGGCTTCTACTGCAGAATCGTTTAACAATCAGATCAATTTTTTTTGTGGCCTACCGATTGTTGAGTTTATTGACTGGATTAGAGTCTTTCTTATGACTCAAGTTTCACGAAGATACAAAGAGGGGCTAAGCTGGAGTACTAATTTGGTCCCCGAGTATGAGAAGAAGCTAAAACAGAATGTTGACATGTGCCGAACTTGGGTAGTAAGTAAGTCGTCTTCCGCCATGTTTGAAGTCTTTTCAAATCCTGTGGCTGCTGTTAATCTATTCGATTTCAAATGTTCGTGCGGATCATGGCAACAAGAGTGTTTTCCATGTCTTCACGCTTTAGCGACAATACAGTATATTGACCAAGATCCCTTTACTGTAATAGAGAACTTCTTTACGGTTAAGAATTACAGGGAAAGTTACTCTTTCAGCATACCAGTTATAACGGATTTCGGGGAAGGGTCCAGCGCTAACGATCCTTCGTTTGTTGAAATTTTGTCTTCGAACGTTAAGAGACGCTCCGAAAGGCCTAAGAAAAAGCTAATCCCATCTAGAGGAGAAATCTCAACCAAGCAGTTGAGGTGTGGCCGTTGTTCGAAATCAGGCCATAACAGGAAGACTTGTGATGTTCCAGTTTAAGCACAATCCGTGTTGTGGACAATTCTTGTTGGCCACATTTATTTGTAACACTGTTATTGTTCTGGACAACAAACTAAACATTTTTACAGTTGTTTGTTCATCTATACATTTTTTTGTTTTGTTTTTATTATAGTAAAGAATTCCAAGTGTTTTGAGTTGCATGAAATTCACATCCACTATTGCGAATTGGGTACAATATCTTAATATCATGTTGCAAAAATCTATCAAGTTTCCATGCGAGTTGTGTGAAATTTCACCAGGATGCGCATCGTTTGTCAAACCATATCAAACAAATATCAGTATATACGGCGAATTGTATTGAGCTCAAAAGTAATGTTTTTTCAAACAAATATCATGACTCTTAGTTGCTTACGATTCACATGTTATGATGCAAATTTCCTTTAATTCTAAAATATTGCATTTTCAAACAAAATATCACAAAGCGCATGATATGCTGCGAATTGTATTTTCAAACAAATATCATGACTTTTTAATTAACTACGAATCGAATGCTATGCTGCGAATTATGTGTCAAACAAATATCATGACTTATGGTTGCTTACATATCGCATGATATGCTGCGAATTGTAAACAACCAGAAGTCCTGATATTTGCTTACACATCGCATGATATGCTGTGAATCGTGGTTTCATACAAATAGCAAGACTTTCAGTTGGTTGCAAAGTGCATGATATGCTGCGAATTGAAGGGAAATACAAAGCACTACAATACTCAGGTCCGCATGCGAATTATGTGCAAATCAGTAATATTGATAAACAAGTAATATCTCAAGTTAAGATGGGAATTGTTTGCAAGTGGTAATAGGATGCGAATTGTATATATAATTCAAAATTTATACAAAAAAATAGATTCCAAAAAGAGGATTATAGTCTTCATGTACTAACAATTTTTTTTAAACAAATCACTACAACCTATTAGTGTTTGTTAGTTGCATTCCAGAAAAACAAAAAAACAGACTCTATCAGTCATCACTAGAGGATTCTTCACCATCTTTCTCCTCTTCGTGTTGATCATCAACCTTTTCACTTTCCTCTTCCTCTTCATTATCTACGTCCATCATGCATAAAAATTTGGTCCTTGATGGACCGACTTCGTCGTCCTTCTTCCTTTTATTGTTTGGAACCTCTGTTGGCTGAGGTTCAGCAGCAACCATTGGAACCACTTCCACTGGTTGAGAGTCAGCTGATAAGTAGTCCTCTATGTTTAAATCAAGGACAGAGACTGGGCTGTTTGGTGGTGCTGCCGGCATGATTAAGTCATCACTCCAGTTGGTGGTTAAGGATGACCACGAGTCACCCAGAGAACCTAGTGAACCAGAGTATGTGGTGGTGGTTGTGGTGGTGGAAAATGACATGATTGTTGGAATTTGAAGAGAACAAGAGGTGTTTTTAAAAAATCTAGAGTTTGTTTTAAAATTAGCCTCTGGTTACTAGTGTTATTTATAGGCATAAAGGAAGTATGAGCTTATGAGGTGGTGTGGCTATATTAATCATTACATAGCCTCCATGTCAAATCAGCAATTAATGGGCTCTGGTGAGTAGATTTCTGTTTGCGTGCTCAATGCAGTTAACGTTTACCAAGGCAGACGCCATAGCCTGTTCGTATTCTTCAACGATAGATTTTGAATTATTTATTTTATACCAGGAGTTGATGCGAACTGTTTAGTCATAATTTCGCAGCCTGTAGTTTGTTAATGTGGTATTTTTCTAAGCATGTATCAGGTTAAGATGCAGATTGTTTGGTGAGGATTCTGTTTTTAATATATACCACAGATTGGTGGGAATTGTTCGAATACTAACTAACCTTTATATATCAGGTTACCATGCGAACTGTTTGATAAGCAATCTACACTATATATATATATATATCTGGCAATTGCAAATTTCTGAAATTAAAAAAAGTCTATGTACACAAAAAAATTACAATAAATGTATGCACAAAAAAAAAACCATAATGTCTTACAAAAAATCGCCAGTACTTGCAGGTGTCTCCGTCCTTTAAGAAAAAATCAAACATTTATGCTCTGAAGCTAGTAACCATATCTTCATCGTATTTTGGCTGCACATATCCATGCTGGATAATATCTCTAGCGTATTTGAAGACAAAAATACCACATTCAACGGTGCCACGTTTTTGTTGTGGAATTTTTCTTTCATTTTTACCTTCCACCCTGTCTTTGAAGGAGGTAGGAATCCTTTTTCCAATAAATAGTTGATCTGGTTATAATAATTAGTGTTTGGAATCAACATAAAAACTTAAATTATGGTTGTCAAACAATTCGCATCTTACATTGCGAATTGTTTGGCAACCAATCTAACATGTAGATGTCAAATAATTCGCAGTCTAGGTTACGAATTGTTCAGTATCCAATCCATTTTGTCTGTAAACATTTCGCAGCCTATATTGCGAAGTGTTCATCATCCAAGACATTTCGCAACATAGGTTGCGAATTCTATTTATAGATACGATGCGAATTACAACTAACTTGGTCATAGTTTGCAGCATATCTTGATCAAAGTTTGCAGCATATCTTGATCATGCATAATTAAAATATGCTTAAAAGTAATTGAATAGTTAGGAATATTACCAGCTTGATAGGTGTCCTTGTGGTGTTGTCTATCGCTTTGAGTTTAAGAAGCAGTGGGTTGTAGTTTGTTACCGATCTGCCGTCGACATCAATGACGAGCAACGTCCAATGGTTTATCTGGTCCTTTGTCTCGGTGCATATTAGAATGATGATGATGTTGGGGTTTTCAAGCGCTTTGCTAAAAACTGTGTCGACCAAATTAGTTACTTCCCAGCCTGATTCAATTTGATGTTGCATCCAAGCGATAATACATTACAATGAGAACATGCGAGGAACTTTGAAATTTACCATAGCTAAACTTACCGTAGTCATGCCCGAAATCATTATGCAATCATGATACACTCCTTTAACTTTTTTGCATGGAACTTTGAAGTTTACTTCTACAAGAATCTTTCAAATCTAAGTGTCCACAACCTAGGAAAGGAGTTGTTTATTTATGTTAAATATACGAGACTTGTTTGAAACATTAAAAAGAGAATTGGTTGACAATTGGATACCTTTACGTCTAGCTCCAGTTCTAAAGGTAGCGTCAATGCATCACTCGTTTGCACTCTAATTCCGTAGGAAAATTTGGACGATGGTAAATTCCATACTACTGGATTAGGGATGTCATGCTCGTAGGCTTTAATTAATTGTATTTTTTGGTATTCTCTGACATCGATACGGTTAGTTACTTTTGTTTTTTTTTTGCCAGCCATTGTATTTTACTTTTGGCGGTTAATGTTTTGTTACAATTATCTGTTCCTCTTCCTCTACAACTAGATGATGTGTTGGTGTCAGTAGATTCAAATTAGGCTCCTCTGTCTCTAGCTGAATACATTACAGGGTATCTATCAGGATAGCATGCGAACTGATCGAGGTTCCACTGAACAGTTCGCATGCTACCCTGATATTTGTTTATAAAACTTAAAATATATCCACACTATTCTCATGATATGATGCGAAATCATTATAAATAGCCCTTACCACACGGTCAGACAACCAATGTCGTTGACTGGTTCGGCATAAGATCTAGATCGTATCGGCAGAGATCATTAAAGTCATCCTCCGACATGTTCTCCAAAGACCGTTGCATTACACAATCTTAATATACATTATCAATTTCATTTAAAAGTGTCTGTGAAATTTGAGTGTAAATACCATCAACAGAAGCATCAGGTAAACCTACCGTGTTATCGTTTGACTCTGGAGCTTGCAGTTGATTTGGTACTGCTACTACAATTTCACGTTGGCTTAGCAATTATGACTTTGCGCACACCACCGTTGGTCTTTGAGGTGCATCTCCGTATTTGTTTTGGTCTTCTAGGGATGGTCCTTCCTGGCTGAGTAGTTCCTGCTTCTCACAGGGATTGACACGTTCTGACTCTTCCGACGCTATTTCTTGTGTTAGCCTTTCTCTCTTTGCCAAGGCTATTTGTTGTTGTTGTTGAACTTGTTGCTGTTGCTGTTGTTGTTGGTGGTGTTGTTGTTGTTGTTGTTGTTGGTGGTGGTGTTGGTGTTGAACTTGTTGCTGTTGTTGTTGTTGTTGTTGTCTGTCAGCCTCCTGTTTCATACAAATTCCAAAATAAAAACGTGGAGGGGTTAAGCATAATATAATCATAGTTGCGAACGATTCACATGCTAACCTGAGATTTGTTTGATCCATCTCAAACAATTCGCATGGTAAGCGGCGAAATGTAAAATAACCAACCCACTAGAGTATAACACAATTCGTAATATACAATGCGAATTATTTGGACAAGACTACACAACAGTCCTGATATTTGTTTGATAGCATCATATCATATGATGCATTTTTTGAATATGTATTCAACTAGAAAACCCCGCTGACTGTTTTAAATACATACACTGACTTTTGTTTGAATATGTATACAACAGTAAATATTATTATAGAAACAATTTCATCACAACAATAAATAAGATATTTGAATCTTAGTGAACTTTTGATCCACTTACATCTTCAAGGCTGTCTGGGTCTGCCACTTCTTTCTCGTGATCTTCTATCTCCTTTGCTATGTGAAGTACGAGCTGTTGGTCATTCGGAAGAGACTCGTGTCTTTCTTTCTCCGTAGGATGACTCAGAACTGTGGCTGTCTCTGCGTAGGAGGAGACTTGTTTGTCTGTCTCTCCGTGGTGTCCGTCTCTGTGGACACCAACAAATCTTCTTGCATCCTTCCAGATGGTACCGATATGGGTGAATGGTTCCCATCATCATCCCTCTCTTCTGGCAGTACTCCATCAGCATCAGGCACAAATGCCTGTAACTCAGTGGACGCTGCTCTAGATGGAAATGCTGGTACCTTCTCAACTTCTGGGCTTCCAATCTGGAAAATTGGCTGAGAGATAGCATTGTGGAGTTGTTGTGCTTCAAGCTCCGCTATCTTCAGTTTCAATTCTTCCAACTGAAAAATTGATAGCAGACGTTTTATAAACATATTAAATGCTGATTATAGTGATTATGTAAGGCTCAATTTCATATTTACTTCTTTGGACTGTTTTTCTATCTTTCTCTCGTACTTGTTCTTGTCGGTGTATCTCTTCAAACGCTTTGATTCCCCTACAGTTGCAGACTTCTTTGGAGTAGCCGCTCTGCGTTTGAGGACAAAATTACCGATTTTTTCACTCATACTAGTTGTGCCCTCGTCGTCGGGCTCGTGCTGGGATGTGCCGATTGGTGGTGGTGGATTTGTTGTCTGGGGGAGTCTTGGTGGTGGAATCGTTGGCTGGGGGAGTCTTGGTTGTTGGGGTCTGGGTGATATCACCTGATTTGATTCTTTCTGTTTTTGTGATGCTCGTCTCCTTGGTTTTGGGGCTGTGCTTTTCTTCATCTTCTTTGGTCTTTCTTCCGGTGAAGTAGATTCAACATCTGCATCTCCACTATCTACTGTTCCTCCAAAAGCTTTGCTTTCAGCCTCTATAAGATGTAGTGGACCTTCGAAAACCTACCAACGGAGGCACATGAAATTAAATAGCTGCAAGCGGTTTGTTTGGAAAGTATCAGGGTGTAGACAGACAATTTGTTTTTTACAAACAGTTCGCATTATATGCTTCGAATTGTGTGAAACTTTATCATTTTAGAGTTGCAAACAACTCGCAGGTTAGCATGCGAATTATTTGTAAACAATAAGATGCGAACTATTCCATACCTTAATTATACATAGTACCAAACAGAACGCAGCGCAGGCTGCGAAATGTTTGATACATTGTTCTAATATAACACCAAACAAAACGCATGATATGCTGCGAACTGTTTGCAACCCCAATTCAATACCTATATAAAGCTAATACCTGATCATCTTTCAGGTTGGGTATTCTAACAAGCAGCGTCACGGTAGATGTTTGGCACTCTAATCCCAACCATTTGAAAAACCTTGGTATCGAGGTCGGCTTCGCTACCTCTCGACCGATTGTTGTGTGCTCCATGATGAAGGGCTGCACGGGGACACGTATTATTATCAAGATGCTCTGTACATAACTAATTATTATATTGAATAGATCAATCTTACAATTAGAAGGGCGACGCAACCAACGACTCTATCGGGTTTTTCGATAGCTAAGCAACTCCTGATAGACTGTCGAAGCTTGAACAGTATTGATCTGGACCAGTCGTAATTGTTTATTTTGTTTATTTCTTCATCATCCTCGATTCGTCCTCCTCGCCGGGCGCGTATTTGTTGTGAAATGCTCCGGTTTTTGTTAACGACATTTCCTCTGTGCCATGCTTCATCCCAAATATGACCTTCACATCATCTGCAGTTAGTTTTACTAACTTTGAACCAATATGGAAGACGTCTTCATCAACAGAGAACCTCTCGACAACATACTGAATGAGCGAGTAGAATTTCTTCTTTGGCAGCTATGCCTCATTACGGATGTCGAAAGCCGTTTTCAAAAGCGTGTAGAAGGGTGTGTTTCTTGTAGCTTCAATGTGGGCACTGGTAATACGGTTCTCTTTCAGAAGCTTCAGAAGGCTCACCAACCCTGGCCTGTAATAGCTTGGTTTTGTTGTCATACATCATGCACAAACACAAATCGGTTGGAGTGTCACACACCTCGCATCACAAGCTGCGAACTTCCTATCTATCAGTTAAAGTGTCACACGACTCACATGACAAGCTCTGAATTGCCTATATGTCATTAGAGTATTTACAAACAATTCGCAGACCGGCCTGCGAATTGTTTGTAAATCTAAGCTGCAAAATGAATGACATACACATTCAATCAAGTTGCGAATTGGTATGAAATATAAACAGAAATGAAGCTGTGAATTGTTTGCATCCTAGGTGATGAAGATGCGAACTGTACTACAGCGCACACGTACAGGTTGCGAACTGTTCTAGTTTTTACATGCACGTTGCAGGGATCTGGGAAATACGGAAACAACACCAAAATCAATAATCAACTACCCAATGCACATCTAACATACATCACAATTCTTAGGAAAGTATTAACATTACATGCAACCAAACTTCTACCTTGGGTTCGATGATAAACCCAGAAACTGACCAACTATCGTCACTAAATACTTCATTTTGATATAAAAAGCAACGTCGATCGTGAAATAACAGAAAATAGTGGTTCGAAGTCATCAAAAACGCAAAAAAAAAAGACTTTCCACGATAATGCTTACCTTGTTACTTCTAAACACTGTAGTATTCACCGGCCGGAGACGACTAGACGGCAAGTTGTCGAACAAAAGGTCGTTACTCGTTAGACGGAGTAAAAGATGGTGACCGGTCCAATTCCGTTGAAGGTGCGAAAGACGACTGATTTCAGAGAGAAGCTGTAGCGGTTTCGGGTTGGAGAGAGAGTATCACGAATTCGAACGGTTTCTGGTGGTTTCTAAAATTAGACGTGTGCGGGTTTGTTTAGGGTGAAGGGAAAGGGGAAAAATGGGTTTGAAGTGAAAAATGGGCATATATAGTCAGAGATAATTTTGTTCAATTTTTTACTCGAAGTACTAAATAACACTATCCAAAATTTGGGTACTACCGGATAATTAGATACTTGAACGGGTATTTACTAATACTTTTCTCTTGTTTTTATATTTTATGTGTCATCGATTTTTTTCGTATCATTTATATTTTAAATCAAGTACCCAATATTTATAAATTTTAAAAAGTAAAGTCTATTTAAGTCTCTGCAACTGATTATTTAAGGTAATGTTTCTTTATTCGTGCATGTAATTAAAATAGGGTTGTTTTTTTTATCGATTGAAATTCTTTACCACCAAAAGCTCTCCCCTCTCCCCTCTCTTCTAAAACCTAACGGTAACTTTGTTCTTCATTGGTTCTTTGAGAAACCTAAATCAATGGAGAAATATCCATTTGATTGATGGTCAGCTCTATTAACTTCCTCCCCCCTCTCTATCCTGCTGGAAAATGGTCTATAGGGGTAGCAAAACCATCTCCATCCAGCATATCCTCCTTCCCAAGATGTCAATTCCATCAAGTCTGTCTCTTGTTAGCTACTCCCTGGGTACTTAGTGGATCAAGCAAGATAGCATTTCTCATCCTCAGACCCCTGGTCTCTTTGGATACTCTATCCAGTCTGATGAAAGCCTCCATTGAAGTCTCCAACAGACTTCAAGGCATCGCTATGGTTGACAACATGCTCCCATCCTCTCCATCAACCCTCTTCATTTTTGGAATCAAGACCTGTGTCAAGCCAGTAGATACTGTCATCAGAATAAAACCCAATTCAAGAACCACCATCTGTCTCTCTTTCCCTAATTTTCACTCTAGTTACTCAAACCAAATGTATATCAAACTTTCTAGTTGCTCGAACCAAACTATTGGTTTCTTCTCAACTACTGCTTCCCTTTCTAGTCCTCTCTTAAGGCTCTCTCTGTCTAAATGTCTCCACCACCTAAACTCCCCTCCCAAGACTTCCCACCAGCTACTCTGTCTAAATGGCTGCTGGGCCGGTCTCAAGCCCAGTTACATTGGGTTTCACCGGATCTGCTAACCGTGCAGGTCCCCACATTGGGCCTCTCATTGGGCTGGGTTCAAGCCCAGAAATTCGGAGTCAACCCAGTGACTCGAGTCAGGCCAAAAATGGTATCCCTATAGGCCGAGTTTCAAAAGTAATCGGGCCCACCCAGATTCTGTCTATTTCTAAGCCGGGCCAAATTTCGAGTAAAGGATTATTAGGAAGGGATAAAATGGGTACCCACCATTCTATTATCCAAAATTTCGGAAATGCGGTAGAGGGTTGAAAGGAAGAAAATTCAAGTCGGCACATGAAAATCCTCCCTCTCTTAATTCACAAACGGAATTTTCAAGAGGTATATCAAATTCAAACTCGTTCTCTAAACCATCCTCTATTCCATCATTTGCAAGTATTGTAGCAGGTCATAGTGATAACCGATCCCCCATGGTAATTGACATTAGTCATATGGAAAAAGTGGGTGACGAATTCATCATGAACGACTCAGCTCTTGGTGCTCCGGAGTCATGGAAGGCTTGCCTCTCAGGTTACTTTCTAAATCAACCTTCCAATCTGGCATTTCTGAAAGCAAATGTGGATTCTCTTTGGAAACGATTCGGTCTTTTGGAATTCAAGCCCATACCTGATGGATATTTTCTTTTCAAATTTGGATCTGAGGCTATGGCCAAAAGAGTGTTGGATGAGGCTCCTTGGCATTTTGGAGGTAATTTAATGTTATTGAAACTTTGGGAACCTCTAACCTCCATAATTAAAGACCCCCACAATGAAATTCCAATCTGGGTCAAGGTCTTTAACCTTTCTCTTGAGTTATGGACAGCGGAGGGCTTTAGCAACATTGGCTCAGTTATCAGAACCTCTCTTTATGTGGACCTCCAGACGGAACGAAGGGAAAAACTTCGATTTGCTCGCATTTGTATAAAGATCAAGGAAGGGCCCCCCATTCGATCTGAGTTATCCTTCAAGATAAGAGGAAAATCCATCACGGTATCTTTTGAATACCAAGGACTCCCTCCTCAGTGTGAAAACTGCAAAATCTTTGGGCATCCTACCCGTCAGTGCAAACGAGGCCCTATCAGGATTTCTTTCCTTCCTGCTGGCATCTCATCCTCTGAGGAAGATCCCTCTGAATTCGATCCTGATGGGGAAGGATCCCGCCTTCCATCTATAAGCGAGGATCAGGAGGTGGAGGCTGGAGAGGAAGTTGACTCCCCTCCTAAAAGGGCCTGTACAGACCAGGCTAAAGGCAAGGGCTTAATGGTATTATCCCCCGACGGGATCAGCGACTAACGCACTATACTCTATGTCTGGACTAGAGCGTGGTTTCCGGATGGGATGATTATGGAGTCTCTTCTCAACTACCACAGCCACCTAGTCGGGTTGCATTATTAGCTTCGATTTCCGTTTGGGAATCTTTCTAATTGGATCTCTCTATGAGTTTTTCCTTTAGCTATGTTTGTTGTTGCATTCCTATGGGTTCTACCCTAAGATTATGTATGAACCTTTCCAATTAATTTAAGCTTTTATTCACCAAAAAAATAGGGTTGTTTTTATCTGTTATATGTGTTTAACTTGGCATATTTTATTCGTACCACGTCTTCTATAGTTGTATTTTATTGCCTATTTAAGTCATGTTTCTTCCTACTTTTTTCCAATTTCTGACTTCCGTCCCTCTCTTCTCTATTCTCTATGGTTATATCGGTAAATCAAGGAATTTTTTCTTCTTCATTCCATCTTAACATGAAAGTTGTCACGCTAATTTAGTTTATATTTTAGTTTTATTTTTATTTAATTTATGTAATTTAATTTATATAGTTTTTTTATTAACCATTTCTTATTGGATAAAATATTATTTAAGACTCAAAATCCTATTTATTATCCATTTAAGATCTATATTTTCATAATTTTCCCACTTTAGTCAAATATTTATCATTTAAGACCCACTATTTCTTTAAATATCCATACCCAATTAACTATAAGTAAAAAAATAGATAAATTAAAACAAAGAAAAACTTTGATTAATCGGTCGGCTACATATTGGAAGCAACTGCATGAACGGTGTAAACTTATGATGTTCTGCTATCAGCTCGACAAGTAGCAACTACTATATAACAGACTAGAAAAAACAAAAACTTAGTTGTTTATTAAAACCAAAATCCAAACACCCAAATAAAAATCGAGATTTTGAGTCTATCTAGTATCTAAGTTGGTGATTTCATAAATAAAAAATCGATTTCTTAGTTTTGAACCTAACCGTTTTGGTTTGTTACGGTTTATAAAAATGTCTTTTAAAAAAACAATCAAAATATATTTTAAGTGGCACTAGTTTTGTTTGTCTTGAAAAACAAAACCAACGGTATTTTCGGATTATTTTTTCTGAGTTACGGTTTAAAAGATACATACTTCTAATTTTTTTAAATTTAAAGGGTAAACGAAGAAGATGCGAAACCTTCTTTATTTTGATAGATGCGGAACCTTCTTTATATTGATAGATGTTAAACCTTCTTTATTTTGATAGATGCGAAACCTTCCTTATTTTGATAGATGTGAAACCTTCTTTATTTTTGTAGATGCAAACCTCCGTTATTTTTATAGATGCGAAAGCTTTTTTATTTTGATAGATGCGAAACTTTTTTTAGTGCTGGATGAGAAACCTATTTGTTTTGATAGATGCAAAACCTTTTTTATTTTGGTAGATACGAAACCAGCACTAGATGTGAAACCATATAACTGAGAAACGTGTGTAATATATATATATATATATATATATATATATATATATATATATATATATATATATATATATATATATATATATATATATATATATAAATCAAAACATATCATGAGTGGTACTAGTTTTGTTTGTCTTAAAAAACCAAAACCAATGGTATTTTCGGATTGTTTTTTCCGAGTTATGGTTTAAAAGATACCAACCTTTAAAAATTAAAATTAAAAAAAAAGTTGGTTACTGGATTTTATATAGAAGGGTATTTAAGGTATAAAGTCTCTTAAAAAATTTAGGCATTTATGCATAAAAGGTTTGTTAGATGGGTTTTAAATAGTACATCTCCTTTTTTTATTTACATATCATAATTTTATTTTTATTTTTTTAACAGGTTTTCATCTCAACTAGAGTTGGATAAAAAAGTAAAATTATTTTAATTCATATAATTTATTTTATGACTTTCTTCTACTGATCTTTGTTTACTTATCATGCATGAACAGCCACGTAACCAAAATATCTCTTTCCTTCTCTTTCCTACTTTTCCTTATTTTATTTTTAAAAGATCTGTATCTTTCGAACCGGAGCTCGAAAAAAATAAATGAAAGTACCATCACTTTTGTTTTTTTAAAAATGAACAAAACTAGATCCATTGATGATATTTTTTGATTTTTTTTAAAGATAAAATTTCACCAGTTGCAAGCAATTCGCATCTTATCATGAGAATCGTTCAGAAATTGCAAGCAATTCGCATCTTGAGAATTGTACCAGTTTTTTTTAATCGTTCAGAAATCCTGAGAGTTGCAAGCAATTCGCATCTTATCATGAGAATCGTTCAGAAATTTGCAAGCAATTCGCATCTTATCATGAGAATCGTTCAGAAATTGCAAGCAATTCGCATATTATCATGAGAATCGTTCAGAAATTGCAAGCAATTCGCATCTTATCATGAGAATCGTTCAGAAATTGCAAGCAATTCGCATACTGAGAATTTGCAAGCAATTCGCATCTTGAGAATTGTACCAGTTTTTTTTAATCGTTCAGAAATCCTGAGAGTTGCAAGCAATTCGCATCTTATCATGAGAATCGTTCAGAAATTTGCAAGCAATTCGCATCTTATCATGAGAATCGTTCAGAAATTTGCAAGCAATTCGCATCTTATCATGAGAATCGTTCAGAAATTGCAAGCAATTCGGATCCTGAGAATTTGCAAGCAATTCGCATCCTGAGAATTTGCAAGCAATTCGCATCTTGAGAATTGTACCAGTTTTTTTTTTCATACCAGTTTTTTTTACCAGTGCGCGCCTATATTTGGTCGGGGGTATTTTTGTCCAAATTTCAGTTCGAGGTACCAAGTGACACTATCCAAAAAACGGGTACCGCCGGGTAATCCGCCGGGTAATAATATAGTTGAGAAGATATTTACCGGTACTTTTCTCATATATATATATATATATATATATATATATATATATATATATATATATATATATATATATATATATATATACCATAGAATTTAATATAAAGATAAAAATTCAATATATAAATTTTTTCTAATTTTCAGATATCAATATTTTCTTTGTCGATATTGATTTTTTTGCTCTTTAATTTTTTTTTTAGATTTTAGATTTATAGTTTTTATCTCCTACAATTAAATTTTATACAATCTATCATAAAAGTAAAGTATTAATTTACCGGACTTATAAATACAAATAGTGAATTGATACTTTACCAATATATATCTATAAATTTATCAACCCATTTTATATCTTTTTAGTTCTAATTAAAATATTTTAATTTAAAATATTTTATTTCTAATGTAATTAATAATGTTCAATAAAATATTTTTATAACAATAAATAAATATTCTTCTAATCTGTTATTATTATTTTAATTATAATTTTCGTATATATAATCTAAATGATTTGGGGGTTCGTAATTTTTATTTATTAATTAATAGATATATAAACTAAATATAACTAAATTTTTAGAAATAAAAAATATTTTCCATTATAAAATCTACTGCCCTACTATAATATATTAAATATAATTAATAATAGTCAATCAAATGTTTTTGATAATAATAAATAATTATTCTTTTAATCCGTTAATATTATTTTTATTTTAATTATAATATATAATTGACATGATCGATTCATATATTATATTTATTAAATAATAAATATAATTAATTTTTTATAAATAAAAGAATCGTTTCCATTTTAAAATCTACTCTTTTATTTTAATATTTAACATAAATAACTAATAAAAAATAAAAAAGAATTTTTTTTTGTTTAAACGAAATATACATCCACTGAAATTAAATCTTTAAAATTTATGGAATATAAAACATTATATATATATATACTCCTGTCATCTTTCTATTCTCATTCGTTTATACATTTATTTATTTTTAACTTGACATATTTATTTATTTTCATTTATTTGACAAGTCTTTGACTTCTCTTTTTAAATGCTAAGTTTTAGATGGTATTTTTATACATACATTAGAAACTAACGAAAGAGAAAGCATTTATTTTCCTTTCAAAAAAAATTAGGTGATTTCATTGTTTTTTACTTTGTTTTTTATTTAATGTATTTTAGTAGATTCGGTCTAGTTATTTTTGTTTATGGATTTTGTTATTGTTGGGACGAAATCTATGGTTTATGTGATTTTTTTTATGGTTTACTATGATTTATTGTTGTTTAATTATTAAAAAAATGAAGGTATTCTATTTTGATTCAAGCGTGCTGTTTTTTTTATGCATAAGTGTTAAATTAGTGTGAGATCTGTAGTATATATTTATTTTTCAATAAATTTTTGTTTATATGTATATTGATTTTTATGCAATTTTTTTGGATTTTTTTTGTTTAGATTTATAATTTTTTATGACTCAGTTTTGAAAATAAGCGAAAGTTATTGAATTTCAATCTAATTTTTTTAACTGATTTTTCAAGAATTCTCAACCATTTTCCAACTTCCTTCATTTCAGACTCTTTAAAGGATGTCACATTTAGGAGGTCATAAAATATTTATCGTACCAGTCTCTGCAAAGAATGGATCAAATAAGAGAATACAGTGAGAAAACAAAAAAGAATAGATATTAAATTGATTTATCGTACCAGTCTCTGCAAAGAATTGATTTATGATAATATACTAATTGTGAAAATATTTAATTTATTTTCCTTTTTTATTTTTTCTTTTACGAATGGTTTTGTTTGGTCAATAAAGAATAAATGTTTTTAGTGGTTTTAGGCTTAAAATCCCTAAAAGTTTGGTATCCTACTAGAAAGGATTGGTCAATAAAGAATAATTTTTTTAGTGATTTTACCTTTCTTCACAAGAAAACATAAAAGTTAAAACCTCTAATATCCTACGTCTAGTAATAATTAAATATCATGTGCTTGACTTACTTAAAATGGTTGTTTGAGGATTATAATGGTAAACATTTTGATTTTATACTTGCTAAAGATACTCCGGAAGAAGAAGACACGTGAAGCTATTAATTAAAATGAAATGGTTGTTTCAAGATTATAATGGTAAATATTTTGATTTTGGACTTGCTAAAGATACTCCGAAAGAAGACACATCTCGTATATATGCAACCCTGGCTACAGGAGGACCGTTAAGCTTTAGTTATTCAAATTCTAAAAAATAGAATCTTACATAGAACCAAAATTTTATGAAATTATCAATATAACCATGAAAATGAATAATATCATAAGTTAATTGCATAACTAATTTAAATTTTTAAAGTTCAAAATTATATAACATTTTCATTATTATTTTGTTTTGTTGAACGCTTTGTTTGGGATCTTGAATTTATTTTTTGTTTGATACATTTGTTGGTAGATGTTCTTGCTTTTACGCAATGATATTTGTTGCAGGTCCACAATTAGACAAAAAATGTGTTGGACTGTTACTTTATGTTGCTCATATCTGCATTGAGTGACAGATACATTATAGTAATTATGCTACTATAATTAGGATTTTCCATTCTCTATAAGATTATGATGATTATAATATTGCATTGAAAATTTTAAAGTGAAAACCAAAACGCAAAATCCTTGAAGCACTAATTTGAGATATTAAGAGAAAACCAAAGACTTAAAATAAACAAAAATCTGGTGACATCGGTTGGTATAAAATAATTACCAAAGAACCAAATGATGTACATATCAATGTAATAGAATGTCAAATTGATTTTTTTGTTTACTTATGTTTACTATTTTGTAAAATGTTTGTAATTTTTTTAGCTATATTTTATATTTTATAAAGCCATTGTTTGCGAATTTTATTTTTGTTTATATAATCATCATTATGATGTATATCATATGTTAACATGCACATGTTCTACGTAACATCTCAGTTGTTGTATTTGTTAAAAACAAAGAGAGAAATAGGCGCCAGGAAGCGGCTAGGGTTTTGTGTTTATTATAGATTTTTTTTATTATTATTTGCAAACTCAAGTAAGGCTCTCAATATATAGAGAACTTAAAGGCATATACAAGAAAACTTAATATACTGAATATTCTAAGACTAAGTGTTTTTTCTCCTTGCAAAAGTGTGTCTCCTAGTTGCTCCATCAGCTATATATTCTAACACTCCCCCTCAAGTTGTGTAGTGGGATCACCAATACCCAACTTGGATAAAACTGATTCGAATGTTCTTGCAGCAACCGCTTTTGTCAAGATGTCTGCTAGTTGGTCTTCGGATCTAACAAACGGAAGTTCGACTGTCCCATCTTCAATCTTTTCTTTTATGAAGTGTCTATCTATTTCAACGTGCTTTGTTCTATCGTGCTGTACCGGGTTCTCTAAAATCTTAATCGCAGCTTTATTGTCGCACATTAACTGAGTTGGACACTTCAGAGGGGATCCGATTTCTTTCATTATCTTCTTTAACCAAAGTATCTCGGTAATCCCCTTAACGATTCCTCTAAATTATGATTCAGCACTTGACAGTGATACTACTTTCTATTTCTTACTCCTCCAAGTCACCAAGTTACCTCCAAAAAGAGTAAAGTAGCCAGCAGTTGATCGCTTGTCGTTAGGATTCCCTCCCCAATCAGCATATGTGAATACTTCAACATCAAGGTGTCCATTTTTCTTAAAAATTATGCCTTTTCCTGGTGTGCCTTTGAGATATCGAATAATCCTCATTACTGCCTCCATATGGTGTTCCTGAGGATGATGCATGAAATGGCTAACTACTCCCACCGCGTATGCAATGTCGGGTCGAGTGTGAGCCAGGTAAATTAATTTTCCCACCAACCTTTGGTACCTTTCTTTACTCGCTCGTCTGGCCCCCTCAATTATCTTTAGTTTGTGATTCACAACCATATGAGTGTCATTTTGTTTGCAATCCACCATGCCAACTTCAGCTAATAAATCCAATATATATTTCCGCTGGGAGATATAAATCCCTCCTCTTGACCTAAGAACCTCGATTCCTAGGAAATACTTCAATCCCCCAAGGTCTTTCATTTCGAACTCCTTGAAGAGGTTTTTCCTAAGAGAGCTAATTTCTTCTTTGTCATTCCCCGTTATAATCATATCTTGGACATATATTATAAGACAAGTGACTAATTCTCCTATCTTTTTGTAAAACAAGGTATGATCCCCATTACTCTGTTTGTAGCTATACTGCTTCATTACCATTGTAAATCTCCCAAACCAAGCACGAGGAGACTGTTTGAGCCCATATAATACCTTTTTTCAGTTTACATACCTCATTTTCTTGAAAACCATCAGAGAACCCTTGTGGGGGTTCCATATATACCTCTTCTTCCAAGTCTCCATGTAAGAAAGCATTCTTTATATCAAATTGATGAAGAGGCCAATCTTTATTCGCGGCTATTGAAATTAAAACTTTAATAGTGTCAATCTTTGCAACCGGAGAGAACGTTTCAGAGTAGTCTATACCATATGTTTGTATATCCTTTGGCAACCAATCTTGCCTTGTGTCGCTCAATGGTGTCATCAGATTTATATTTTATACTAAACACCCATCTACACCCGACTGCTTTCTTCCCTTGTGGTAACACACAATTCTCCCATGTACCATTTCTTTTTAGAGCTTCCATTTTGGTATTCATTGCCTCATGTCATTCAGTCATCTTCTTAGCTTCTTGAGCTGTTTTAGGGATTTGTTCAGAGAGAATAGTAGCTGAAAACGCCTTTGCAATCTTCTTCATTCATTTCCTGTCCGTTTTAACCGGATATGTAGAAGCACGATGAACGTGTTCCGGTGAATACCAGTCAGGAGGAACCCCTCTATTTTTTCTTGGGGGAAGAACCAGAGTTTGAGTTTCAACAAATGAACTTCCTAAAATGTCATGGTCAATAGCATTTTGTGAATTATGACATTGTAAATTGTTTACCTCTTGATGAACATTTTCTTCGGCTGATTCGCTGGTAGTATCCATGGCATTTATTTTTTGTTGGACATTGTCTTCGGGAGAATCATTGGTGGTAAGAACTGTCTCGTCAGTTTCCTTTATATTGGAAGAGACGTGTTCGGTGGCGCCATCTACCGACTCTGTCGGCACATCCTCAAAGTAACTTTCATATAGAAACCAGTCGAAGGATTCACTTACTTTCTCCCCCTGAGCACGAGATTGGTGGTAAAAAAAATAATCGGATTCTAAGAAGTCACAGTCCATGGTGACATAGATTCGACGAGTAACCGGATTGTAACACCGATATCCCATTTGATGAACACCGTATCCAACGAATACACACTTTTCAGCACAATGATTAAGTTTGTTTCGACTAATTTTAGGGATATGAACAAACACTGAATAACCAAAGACACGAGGTGGTAAGGTCATAACAGATGGAATTGTAACTTGGGTGGCAAGCACTTGTAATGGAGTTTTATTTCATAGACATCGGGTTGGTAGACGATTTGCAAGATACGTAGCTGTAGCAAGAGCTTCTGGCCAAAGAGAATGAGGAACTCTAGATTCAATCGTAATAGCACGAGTTTTTTCAAGTAAAGTACGATTTTTTCGTTTTGAATTACCGTTTTGTTGAGGTGTGTTTGGACAAGTGGTTTGATGGATAAGACCATTTGTTTTGAAAAAAATATGCATTGTTTGGTTGACAAACTCTGTTCCATTATCAGAACGGAGAATCTGTATTTTTTTTCAAATTGAGTCAAAATCATTTTGTAAAAACAAACAAATATTTTTGGTACTTCCGATTTATGTTTCATGAAGTATATCCAAGTCATTCTTGAGAAATCATCCACAAATAAAACAAAGTATCTGATTTTATTGTTAGTGGAATTTGGTGCTGGACCCCAAACATCAGAATGGATTAGCGAAAAAGCATAATCAACTCTAGTATTACTTCGATTAAATGAGACCCTACGATTTTTTGCAAGAATGCAGGTTTCACATCTCTCATGAATGGAATTATTCAGAAAAAGGCTAAGAAACAAACTCTTAAGATAGCTAAAAGAAGGATGACCAAGTCGCCGGTGCTATAACCAAAGTTTCCTTTCGGTTGTTCCGTGAGCAAGCATTGTATGTCCCTTATGAACTACCTCATCAACATAATAGAGACCTCCTTGTTCAGTACCACACCCAATGATCTCATTTGTACGAATGTCCTTTAAAATGCAAAAAAAATGGATACATAAGAACCACACAGTTGAGTTGTTTTGTCACTTGACTAACAGATAATAACTTTAAGGATAGTGAAGGAATGTAGAGACAATTTTTAATTTCTATTTTTTCCGAAAAAATAATTGAACCTCCCCCTTTGACTTCACAAATTTCTCCACTAGCAGTCTCAATATGGGATTTCTTTGGAGATGACATGTCACCAAAGTCTTTAAGATCATAAGACATGGTGTCCGTAACCCCGTAATCAAAGATCCAATTCATTGATTTCTCAAACCCTTTACCTCCAAGTTTTTCGTAGGAGTTCGCCGTCATTCCTCCAAAACCAGTACCACTTCCTTGCTCTTTTTTAGTCGGATCTTCACCGTCACTTGTAGACAAAGCCCGTTTGACATTAGATCTGAAACGCTGGTTATTTTTCTCCTTATGACCGTCCTCCCACCATTCTGGATAGACAACCAGCTTGAAACATGTCTCTTTATTGTGTTTCTTCATCCCACAATGAGTGTAATACAACTTGGATTTATCTTCTTTCTCTTTGGATCGGAATTTAAAACTCTGTGCATAATCTTTAGCAGCCAAACCCATTCCAATTTCAATCGAGTCACTATCAGAAGAACTTGATTTTAGTATATTAAGCATGGCCACTTCCCTTCGTATTGTAGCATATACTGTTTCCACGGAAGGAAGAGGATCTTTTTTCAGGATATCTCTCTTGACTGGTTCCAGCTTGTCATTAATCGCCATTAATGATTGATAGAGTCTTTGTTCTTGAGTCTTCTTATTGTAGATCTGAATGTCTTCTGGGTCTTTAATAGGGTTCAGATCTCGCCTATCTATAAACATCCAGATGTTTTGTCTTAATGAATTAGCCCTCTTATGAAGGTCAAACACCTTTAACGAATCTGTACCAGAACTGTATGTGGTGGCTAACCCATCCCAGAGGGCTTTTGCAGTGGGATATTGTGAAACATTATTCACCAAACTGGATTCAAGATTCTGGATAATCCATGTGAAAACACATTAATCATCTTGTTCCCACCTTGTATATATGTTTTGTAAGTTTTGGATGGAGGTGTTGGCTCCCCTGTAATGTGAGAACCTCTCCCCCTTCCCCCAATTTCTTTCTTCATCAGGTTTGCCCATAGGGCATAGTTGTCACCACCGAGTTTAATCCCTAGGGATAAATTCTTGGGGTTAGTTGTTTGTTGTTGTGTTCCGAGACCATTTCTCAGAATGGCAGCAATCTGCATTGTTAATTCATCAGGGATTTGACTGACCACGAGTTCATTGCCAACCATCTTTGTTGAGGATGTTCAGAATTCAGAATTCCCAGAATTCAGTAACAAAGAGAGAAGTAGCCGCCATGAAGCGGCTAGGGTTTTGTGTTTATTAGAGAATTTTTTTATTATTATTTGCAAACTCAAGTAAGGCTCTCCATATATAGAGAACTTAAAGGCCTATACAAGGAAACTTAATATACTGAATATTCTAACACTAAGTGTTTTTTTTCCTTGCAAAAAGTGTTTATTATTTTGTAAAATGTTTGTAATTTTTTTAGCTATATTTTATATTTTATAAAGCCATTGTTTGCAACTTTTATTCTTGTTTATATAATCGTCGTTATGATGTATATCATATATCAAAATATGTAATTTTTTTAATAATTATTATCAAATGATTTTTGAATATATTTGTGATAGTTTGTTTTATCTAAATTTTACTTTTATAAACAATCGTCTATAACTTTTACTTTTATCTATATAACCACATTCTGATGTATATTACTTATCAAAATATTTGAAAAAATAAATACTTTTATACGCGTGAGGCAACTGAGTTTTCTTTTATTATTTATCTAGGGATAAAATTTTTAAAAAATTGTTTTAAAAACAATTCACAGATGGATCGTGGGTTTGAAAATTTATTACCGATCGGGTTTGGGATGAATTATGGGTTTAATAAATTTCTTATGGGTCCGACCCCGTTAAATTAATATTTTAATAATAAGTTATATGATATTATTTATTAACATTTAAATTAAAAATATTAATAATAGTTTTGATATTATGTAATATCAAAACCATATATTATTTGATAATATATAATATATTTTGAACCTTTTTTTATATTTAAACATTAAAATTTGATTTTTTATTTTTTAAAAATATTTTTTTTATGCAAACTGATATTGATACTATAACTACAGGTCTAATATTATTAATATTATTAATTAAATTAAAAACATTATTAACATATACCAAAAATATATATTAATTGTCAATAACATAATAAAAATACAAAAAATTTGCTAATTATAATTGGATATAATATATTTCAAAAAATATCATTCGATTTCTTTTATTTAAATATTTTATTTCATGTCTAATCATTATATTATTAATGAAATTAAAAAAAAAATTATTAACATATACCAAAAACATATACCATATATTTTGAAATTAATATTTCTATATTTCTATATTTAAATATTAAATTTTATAATTTTCAAAATCGGAAAAAATATATTTCTACTCGATAAATACAAATTAAAACACGGAATTAAGAAAACATAGAGGAAATAAATTATGAATTTAGCTACACCCGTGTCCATCCGATTTATTGTCAATTCCTATATGGCCAAAGCTATTTCCTCTATAATTTGAAAAAGGGTGGAGCTATTTCCTCCATAAGATCTATTATTTCCTCCGTTTTAAATTTTTAATAAAACACTGAACATTTGTTTTTACCTTCTTGCCCTTTATTTACTTTCTAATTTATAATTTGATGTCACTATCCACCATTAAACCCTTATTACAACAATCACATTATTGAGATAAATTACAACCAACATATATGATTTAACTTCTAAAATTAAACTCTAAGAACATAAAAACTCAATTATTTTTAAGATTAGTCACAAAATTATATGTTTTTTAAAAAGAAAACATGTAGTTCCAAGACAACCACTCCGAATAACATATTTTTTTTAAAAGCATTTGATTCTGAGTTAGGAACTCAGAATCACATATAATATTTAAAAAAAGAACAAAATCAACACACACTAATCAAACCATAAAAAATCTATATTTTGAAATATACATGAAATAAACAATTAAACGTGAAATTGATATTAAAAATGATTAAACTAGTAACTCGATCTGCAAGAACTCGATTAAACGACGAACAAGTTATTTTTTCTGCATATACAGTTCCTATAACTCATTATGCAAAAAATCATAGATTTAAAAAGAGATTTTATTCGATATGTCAACCCATATATTTAAAATAAAAATAAGATTAGTGATAAATTTTTATCTTTGGAACTCCAGAAACTGCTTCAAAATTGTTTGGTGGCTAGGGTTTTTAGGGTTAGAAGAGAAGAGGTGAAGGTGGATAGTTACTGTAGAAATTTGGGTTTTTGGTGTAAAATTAAAACAAGGATAAATTAGGATTTTCCTTTATGGAGGAAATAACAAGATGGAGTTTTTTATGAATAATAGAGGAAATAATAAATTTTATGGAGGAAATAACTTTACCCTTTGAAAAAATCTCCATGATGTTCCTCCATAAAAGAAGTTACAAATTTGCCATTTTACCCATTTTTTCTTCACAAAACCATTACCCTAACATACCATCAGTACAACAAAATCCATTCTTCACCATTATCACTACCTTACAAAGAGAAAACACATTTTTCACCGTTATCACTACCTTACAAAACATATTCGAAGAGAGATAAACTTTGGAGAAGAAAACCCATTCTTCATTTTTCGATTAGGGTTTGAAGTTAGATATCTTTGTTAGATTCGATTAGGGTTTCGATTGTTGTTAGATTTCTTTGTTAGATTCGATTATGGTTTCGATTGTTGTTAGATTTCTATGTTAGATTCGATTAGGGTGTCGATTGGGGTTTGATTTATTTGTTAGAATCGATTAAGGTTTCGACTTGGGTTCGCCTTGGGATAAATAACTGTTTTGAATTTTTTTATGCACTAAGCATGTGATTCTGAGTGGCCCACTCGGAATCACATACTCATAGCATAAAAAAAATCGTGTTAGATTCTTGAATCGGAAATGCTGAAATCGGGAAGTGCTCAAATTACTGTAGTCTAAAACGTAAAACTCGGAATCACATGCTCATAGCATAAAAAAAATTCATGAATGCTGAAATCGGGAAGTGCTCAAATTACTGTATTCTAAAACGTAAAACTCGGAATCACATGCTCATAGCATAAAAAAATTCATGTTAGATTCTTGAATCGGGAAGTGCTCAAATTACTGTATTCTAAAACGTAAAAAAACGACATTAAAATACCTTATCCGGTGCTTTATTGCTGTCCTTCTACATGGAATGAGAGTCTTGATTTTTCATGGTCGAACGACATTCAATCTTCAATAAAATTGATGTTTTTGGGGTTTATGGTTAATTTAAGTTGCCAAAGTTAGATATGTAGGATTAAAAATGGTTTAATCTTAAGTTTTTACAGAGTAAGTAATCTATTTCACTAATGGCACCTAACATTAAATTTGAATACAAAACAATGGTAAAATAGTAAAATCATGTTTTACTAGTTTTAGAGATTTTAAATTATGAAGGAAATAATAATTTTCATGGAGGAAATAGCTTTGGCCTTCCTATATTTATCAAAACTTTAAACTAAAATTTTATATTGTTTTGGTTTTACTCGCTCAATCCTATACAACTTTGGTTTGGATGAAGTTTACTCCTAGACCTCGATTTAGGTGATACTCACACTAATCCATTTCTTCTTCTATTTAGTATGATTTGACTAATATCTATAGGGAAATTGTACCTAAGGTACCCACTCAACTATTTTATTGTCATCTAGTACCCAAGGTTTGACCTATTGTCACTTAATACCCAACTCAACTACCTAATTATCACATAGTACCTAACTTTATTTTAATACCCTAACTACCCTCACCATTCATGAACAACCACGTAACCAAAATTTCTCTTTCCTTCTCTTTCCTACTTTTTCTTTTTATTTTATTTTTAAAAGATCCGTATCTTTCGAACCAGAGCTCGAAAACAATAAATGAAAGTACCATCACTTTTGTTTTTTTTAAATGAACAAAACTAGATCCATTGATGATATTTTTTTAATTTTTGAAAAATAAAATTTCACGAGTAACAATTCGCATCATATCATGAGAATTGTTCAGGAAACCCAGAGTTGCAAACAATTCGCATCTTATCATGAGAATTGCAACTCTCAGGATTTCCTGAATATAGATTATCATGATAAGATAGCATACACTTAGAAAAAAAAGGTTAATTATAAATTTTATACTTAAATTATTATTTAAGTATCCATTCAACTATAATATTATATAGCATTCACTTAGAACATCCCAACAACTAGTCTATAATTTAGTTAAATATAGATTAAATTATGACACTTTATAATTTTAGACTATTAAATAATACAACAGCTAATCTATAATTAAGTTAGTTTTTTAGTTTTGTAAGTGGTGAAAAAATAAGGAAAAAATAGAAATTGTGTAACCAACTACGTAAATATAGATTATCAAAATAAAATCTGTAAATTTAGACTTCTTTTAATTAACTGTTATTATCTTTTAATATCCATTTTAATCATTAAATTTTTATTTAATACCTAATATTACTTTAATACCTTAATTATTCTTACCTTTCATCAACAACCTAACTAAAATTTATCTTTTTATTTTATTTAAAAAAAAATCCATATCTTTTAATCTCTTTTAATCTGGAGTTGGGAAAAAATATATGAAAGTACCATGCTTTTGTTTTTTAAGATGAACAAAACTAGATCCATTGATGATATTTTTTATTTTTGTAAAAAGATAAAATTTCACTAGTAACAACTGATGAAATAGAGAGAGTAAAAAAAACTATGAGAAAATCTAGAAAGTTGAAAAAAACTTAAGAAATGGAGAACTCTCATATTAGTTTCTCAAACAACTTCCATAATTTTGCAAACAGCCCTTAAATCAGTATTGGTGAAAATATCGACGGATATATATAGTTGAGAATATTTTTATCAAATTTTAGATGAATGTAGCAAATGAGATAATTGGGTAGTTGAACCCGTATTTACTGTTTCTAGTCTCTTTTATATTTAGGGATTTATACCAATTCGGTACAAAAACATATCAAATTTACTAATAAGTCCAGCCTCCAATAGATTTTACCAATATCTAGCAAAATATGATTTTATTTACTTATTAGTCCAAACTTAAATTTTAAATACAATTTTACCTTAATGAATTTGATAATATGATAAAAACAGTTTGAGGAGAAAGAATTGATTTTGAAATTGGGGTTAAATATTTTAATTTGGAGATGTAATTGTTTTGTTTTTATAGATAATTGAGTCTTTTTTTAAATTGGTTGGATCTATTTGTAAAATGGATCTATTGGGATATGCTTGGGTAAATAGAGACAAATTTTAGACCCATTACGTAAGTCTCCCATATTTATAACATAAAATTGCTAGTATAATTGTTTTTAGATGAAAAATAAAAATTGCTAGTATAATTAAGGCAGCTAAATAGACGGGTCTAATTTAGAAGTAGAAAATATGGCAACAAAACAGAAAGATCTTTTAACGGTTTTAGGAGAGAGAATATAAAATTGGAGTACAGTCCTCCTAACTACCACTTCTCACTCTAAAGTTGCCTTGCCTTCTCTCAACTCATCACAAAGACTTGATTGGCACCCAAGAAAATCAATTTCATTTCCTTTCCGAGAAAATTCTTCTCTCTCTCCCTCTCTCTTCAAATGGCCGGTAATAAGTCACCGCGAGCGCCTCTTCCAATAAAGAAGACACTACGACCACTGCCATCCGAAATAAGGAAGACGGTACCAATGCCTCCCGGAATAGACAAGACGCCACTTCAAAAATCGGAGAAGCCAGTTAGTATGAACGAAAGAATCCCCTACGAAGACGACGATCCCCTACTTAAATGGAGCATACCATTTACTCCCCACCCCCTTCAAGAACCAGCCAGAAAACTTCTTTCTGTTTCTGATCACTCATCGTTGATCGGTTTAATCAGGGACCTCTTCCCGCCGCCAAACCAAGAACGAACCGAAGAGGAAACCCTAAAAAGACGCGAAGCAGAAGCTTTATACAGGTACTGTGCTCGACATTACCCCAATGCTCTCACTTTAAAACTCGTACATCTTCTAGAGTGCTACTATGGAAACAGTTACGACTCTCGCTCTAAAACCAATTTGCTCTCTCTACTCTACGCTTTCATGTTATCAATCACCGAGATGAGGAATCAATGTGTTGTGATTTCTCGTATGATCATAAGTGAGGTGAAAGCATCGCTCATGTTTTGCATTCGTATAGAGAGAACGGGTTCCGACTTTAAAATCCTGTCGAGAATCGTCTCACTCGTGGTACAGGAACTCATGGAGTTGAGATGGCAGTGGAATTCGCTTGTGGAATACATAAAAGAGGCGATTAATAACGATTACGAAAAGGGGATTTTGTTGTTTTGTGATCTGCCTTTGACCCATAGCGACGACTTCTTTATCGAATTGTTGGAGCCAGCTTACTTAGCAGTGAAGCAACGTTTCTTTTACCCTCATGTTGAAATCGACGTTTGGGTTTCTGCATTTGTTGCTGCGGTAAACATATTGGTGCGGTTAGAACATTCTTCGCGTAAGGATTTTGCTGCTGATATCGAGTATATTTATCTTAAATCCTTAGAGGTGATGGTGAAAGCTGGGAAACAATCTTATATCGAACAAGGACTCTCTCGTCTTCATAATTTTGTTACTGAAACTGCTCCTTACTATGATTTTCAAGAACACAGTGCTATCGAAATGTTGGCAAGCATCTTGAAGGATTTCAAAGGTCTAGGAGATAGAGGGAAGGTAGAGGCAACACGTATTACATCGGCACTTAACATGTTCAGTGCCGTCCCTCCTGCTCTTACTGACGATGAGAATGAAGCCCAATGCGAAAGCGATAGCCAAAGTGATCCAGGAGAATCGACGGCGAAGGCCGCGACTTCTGATAATCAAAAGACAGTGAATTCTACGAAGTTGAAAGAAATTGGTAAACTAAAGGACTCTAAATATTTTACTGATGATGCTAAAGCGCTGGAGTCGTCCCAATCAGATATCCATAGATATATTACAAGATTAGTAGAGGATGAAGTTAGTTTACAATTAAATGAAGAACAAATAACTCGCTTAAATGATTTCGTTGCTGGACCACAAGATCCCCTCCAAATCGGAAAACCAGGAAAAGTTGCTGCACAGAGAAGTGAAATACGAAATCCAGCTCAAATTCAACAAGACTGGTAAAGTTTCTTACCAATTATCGAATATTTTGGTGTAGTACTGAGATAAAACTTGTGTAGACAAAGTTTCTTAATTAGAAGTTTCCAGTATTATCAACTTCGAATAGTCTAGCATATTCATGGTTCTTCGAGTTATTTTGCAATTAACTTTTGAACAGTTTGTGGTACATATGGATAGACGTTTGATAACTTGCTTAGACAACAAGATAAACAAAAAGCTATTTTGTGGTATAACATTTGATATCCTCTTATCATTTTCCAGCTCTCAAGTGAAAGTTTCTGATTTTACTCACTATTGTTCTTAATCTACAAAATGTTTAGGATGTTAAGGCAAACCGAAATTGTATGTCATCGTGGTGGAGAGTTCACCGTGGAAAGGAAGGGAGATATATCTTACGCTGGTGGTACGAAATTCAAGCTTTGGGTTGATGTGCAAGAAATGACAAGTCTCCCCGACTTCAAAAGGAGAGTATTACCATATTTGGACAAGCAAGAGTTTAGTTTTGAAGATGTAATTTTCATGTGCTTTGCACCCCAGGGGGACAGACGAACTTTGATCATAGTGAATACGGACTTTCAATTCAATCAGATGCTCAAAATCTGCAATGAGTATGATACCATAGATGTGTACATCTTGTCGAGTATCGAGGCTGGGATTTTGCAGAGCAGGATTGCATATATGGATTCACATATTCGAAGGGAATCATCACCAGATGAGGTAAGTAGTATGCAAAGACCAGTCAGTAGATCGTTAAAAATTTACGACCAAGTTGTTGGAGTAACAAAAGCAGGGGAATCGAGTAATTTAGTAGCAACTGATATGGAGATTGATCTTAGTGGAGTGACAGAAGGAGCAGGACAATCAAATAATTCGGTAGGCACTGATATGGAGACTGATCCTACTGGAGTAGCAGTGGCAGCAGAGCAATCGAGTAATGCGGTAGCAACTGATATGCCTGTTTTAAGTGAAGTGACAAAAGAATCTGTGGGAGTAACAGAAGCATCAGGGGAATCGAGTTATCCGGTACCAACTAATATGCAGGTTGATCATAACTGGTAATAACTTTAACTTCATTCCTCCTCTTTTACATAGGTTTCTTAAAGCTACAAGATTTGTAGATCATCATGTGGCATAAATTTGTCAAAATGCCTAAGTTAGATAACTTGAATTGCACACATAACAACAGTTCGTTTTTAGCGAAAAGGCGTTGGTGGTTAATAAAAAGAAAGGATGGCATAATGTGAAAGCGTGAGCTTGAAAAAGTTTTTTTTTTTTGATGAAAACAAGGAGTATAGAGAAGAATTCAGTAAAAACTAATATAAAAAATATCCTTAATAAATAAAATAAATAGAAAACATTAAATTTCTCTTAAGGTTTTAGGTTTTTTGGTCTTATTATTATATACCACTTTCTAAAAGCCAGTTATGTTAAGCCTATAAAACTATATTTAACTATATTTAACAAACATACAATACAAATGAACTTTTTGTTTATAAATCTAAAAGCTAACATAGCTATGTGCAGCAAACAATCCCATACAATATTTTAAAAGTTCTTACATCACTGTTAGGGATTTACATACTAGTGATTGTTGTTCATCTACAAATGTGTAGGAGTTGTGAGCATTCCTTCGTTACATGTCATTGTAAGGGAGATTTCCAGTTATTGCCGGATAAAACATTCACATACATCGGGGGTGACACATACATGGTTATGGTCCATAATCAAACAAGTATGAGCAATTTCAAAGAGAAGTTAGCAGCAATGCTGAAAACAAATACCTCCGAAATGGTTTTCATGCATTTTCCATCGAGAAAAGACAGAACAAAACTGTTGGCCATCTTGGAGGAATGTCAGTTTAGACGCATGGTCAATAGTTGTCTAACGGATGGCGAATTTGAAATCTACGGAATGGCGAACGATACTGAAGTCGCAATAGTGATAAGCATGTTCGAATCATGAACCAATCATATAACACTAGTACTAATAGTAGTTAGTTTCAGATTTTGGGTATACGATGAGGATGTGGTACATAGTTTTGGACCTTTCCAGTTCTACCATCTTTATGAGTATTGGACTACCTTGCTTTTATATTTTTCATATATTGGAGATTTTATGTGGAGAATAGGAAAGTTAATGAGTCGGGTTTGGACCAAATTTTTCCGAGTATATATTTTTTTTTATTTGAACACTAATCGAACCCGGTTTGCTGCAGGTTCAATGTTTTTGAATTTGGTCCGTTTGTAAGTGTTTGTGATTCGGTCCGAACCGATCTATAAACACTATTTTTACTATTCAGCTTGTTCGGTTCTAGATTGATCTGGCCCATCTCAATCCTAGGTTTTTTTTTATTAATTAGGATAATAAAAATTTAAACCAAAAAAATATAAGTAAATAAACAATTAAATGTTATTCAAATGATCAAGTTAATTTTTTTAACAAAATAAAAAATCTAAAATATGCTTTAAATATAAAAAATAAATATTATGGAAACACAAATACTTTTGAAAGTTTTTATTTTTATGTTTAATGGTATTATAGTCAAATTATCAATAAACTTTTGAAATGTCGAATTTTGTGTCATTTTTGTTAAATAATAAAAATTAACTATACATTTATATTAAAATGAATCAATAACGGAATATTATCAAAAAATATTTTAAGAAAAGAAATTAATTAATAAATATTTTTTAAAGATTTTTATTAATAATCTTGGGAAGAACTAAAATTTATATATTATTAAAAAACAATATTTTAAATAACTAATAAAAAAAATTATGTATCATTATTACTTATATTTTTTATTTTTCACTTGCTGTTTATATATATTTTTAGATTGGTTGGACAAACTAAAATTTTATATCCGAAACAATAATCCATCAGTGTATATCTGTATCCATTCCTCGTAAATTATTCGAACAAAACACGATCTTATCAATCGGGTGGATCAAAGTTACCGTTCCTAACGTGAATTAATCTCTGATTTCTTTATAGTGTTTTTGGGTGGATTGGTGAATTCCAAACATTCCGGGCGTAGTTGAATTTGGAAGATTGAATATGAGACTCTACTGGCCGAGCTATCGATTTTGTTCAGTCTGATTTGCACAAAAGAAATACTCTATTCCAAAGCATTAAAGATTCGATTACTAAAGAATTTCTAGTGGACTCAATTCTGTACATTCAACCAATCCGGCTAGATTTAAATAAATATTACGATCTAAAATAATTTAAAGGTCAAATTTTATGTAGTCCCGAAATCATCATATACAGCTTGATAGATAACTTTTATTATTTTTTCCAAACTGTTTACACACTGCCGCTAATAATTTATTATTTATACTTAAATTAAAAGAAAAAAAAAACATTCCCGATACTAATTTTGAATCTCGTTTTTGTTTAAATCGAAAATAAATACACGTTTATTAAATTTTTGATTAGTTTTATTTAACTATATCTACTTTTTTAATTAGTTTTTTTGAATATTTTTATAATTTATTTTTATTTAATGTTGTAAATTATTTTTATTGTAAAAGATGGGTAGTTAAGTCTATATATTGAATTCATATAGAAAACTTATCATTTAATTTTTATAACGTTTTGCTCATATATGAACCAACTTGCTCGTTTGTAGGTTTTGTTTGATTTTTTAATTTATTTTTTTCAATTTTTTTATAATTTTGTTTTTATTTCTAGCATATAGTTTGAATGGTGAAGTCTTAGATCAAGTCTTTATTAGATAATCATTAATAAGTCATTTCATGTAAAGTTAAAATTTTGATTCAACTTTAAGGGAAAGTGAGAAATAATTGATTTTTTCCATTAAGATAGATATTCAACTTTATCCTTGTATTTGACTATCGTCAATATTAGTTAAATACAAATAATCATATATTAAATAAGGAACTAATAGATAAAATATGTAAATTGAGGTAATTGTATAAAAACCAGATTTATTACATATAATACGAGAGATTGGTTCAAAAAATAAACTACTTAAACAAAATAATTTTTTTATACTGTTTTGTAAGAAAAAATAAGTCTAGGGTCACCGTTCCTAAATATGGAAAATTAAAACATATTATTTTCATTTAGAAAATTGTTTGACTTTTGAATTCAAATTCAATCACTGCGTAAATGAATGTAGTTATATGTAATGGTTCATAGTTAATTTTTAAACATTAACATTTTTGTGTTCAAGAAACAAAATTATTCGGCATTTATAAAATTAATATTAATTTTTTTATGATTTCTTCACAATAAAATCATTAAAAAAATAACGGGTTGCAAACTCTAAGAAGATCAAAGTCTCAAACATCAAATCATCAAACAAGAACACAAAATTTAGAATTGTAGAAATATAGCTTCATCATGTAAGTTTTTTATTCTGTGTTATAAGATGACGTATACTTTATCGGTGTATAAATTTAATGCTATAATATGGTTATTTCCAACAATTGGTATTGAAGTCACCCATTGAGAATGAGTTTATATTGGTGTGAATTATTTCTAGTGGAAGGGTTTTTTGGGAAAGAGTTTTAAGAATTTAATATTTAGAGTGAGAAGTAGAGAGATAAAGGAGGTGTGTGCTAGTAGTAAATTTTTTATCACCCTCATTAATGAAAGTAGTTGGGATATTTATACTCATTTAATGAACCGTGGGCCTTCCGGGTCAGATCGTGGGCTTGGTTAAGTTTTAAAGCCCAAAAGATCAAATGACTGGTAACTAGCTGAGTCACGTTCCACTTGGTTATATTGTTCGGTGGGGCATGGTATTGGATATGTCTGAACTGCCCCTCAGATATATACAATAGTCAATGTCAAAGATATCCGACCGCATCAGTAGCCCTTTTAGGTTTTGCAAAGATACTTTGGAAGAACTAATTCTAAAAAAATAAAACTCAGTATGTATCCAAGGCGAAGTCCGATCTGACGTTTGTATCCGAACTGAATCTTAATCGGACTCGAAGAGATTAACTTACAGTTCATAACTCCAAAAGTCAGTTTTTTAAGTGAGACACGTGTCGCGTTTTGGTTCGACCTTTTAACCATTTTTTCTCCTAGATTCCTGTACCTACTGGCTAAAAAACTAACTTAAGGTGTAATCCCTATACTTCATAGCCCCTAATCATTATTTCGATTGTTTCATCTTCCCTTAGGTGAAAACTCCCACATCTTCATCTCTATTTAAACAAGTTTCACTGTTTTATCTTTATGAGAATATAAAATATCTAGAGAGAGAAAGTTTGATAATCTTTTAAAATTGTGTCTATGAAGATTATACGTTCACAGCTAGAAACGCATTGGTGAAAGGAGGTTAGCTAAACTTATCTGATTTAGAAAGAGCAATAAGAGACGCAAGAATCGCAGCTGGAATCCCTGCCTCTCCTGGTGGAGAAATCAGCCAAACAAAACCAAACACAGACCAAAGCTCATAATCATAAAAAAAATTAAGAGTTTAAAAACCATCTTTTATCCCAACTCTATCTCCTTTAGAGTCAGGGTCATCAGTTCAAGAGTCTCAAAACCTTCTGCCTAAAGAAAAAGTCGTTTCCAGTGTTAGGAAACCTTCACATTTTCTGGAAATGGGTTTAGATGTTGAGAAATTCAACCCTCAAAGGGTAACTCACATTTCTAAAGCCAAAAATACTCCATATTCTTCGAAACCTACTATTTTGGAGACAATAAAGCCCCGAACAGATTCTAAACCGTCCGAACAACAGTCAAGTGTAATGAAGGAGACCATGGAGGACAACATGAAAGACACTCCATTTGAGATGTCCGGACAAGCACGGGACAACGCGACAGATCGGTCAAATAAAGTGAAAGTGTGTCTACCGAACACTGAATCACTTCCGGAGTGCCTAGAAGGAAACGTAGGGCCAAACTTTCACAAGGTTAGTGTGAAGTATTTGATAGTTGTTCAGAATATTTCTTACGTATACACGCACACTGCTGAGCTGCATCGGATCCGAACAAAGTGGGGCTTTCCTGATTTCATTAAGGTGAGAATTCTGATCACTCCGGAAACTCCTATGGACTTTAAATCCCACGAGTTGGTGGTATATACTAAAGTGCTCAATTGGGGCCTTCAGTTTCCTTTGGATCCAGAAATAGTCAGGTATTTCCACCTGATAAGGTTATGCCCAAGTCAACTGAGCCCAAATGCATGGTATACTTTGTTGGATGGTATAATGGCATCTAGGTTATCAAAAATTCCTCTACCAATAGAGTAATTTAATGTTGTGGCAAGTCTATGCAGAAACCACCATATCCCTTCTTACCATTACAATATGGGTAATGACTACTAGGTGGTAAATGATCCGTTGGAGTCCGAGAAGCCATGAAGGACCAAATTTCTTTTCATCAGCGAAGCGTGGGAGAATGGAAGAAAGATAAACTCCACCACCAGTCCAAGTTAGCTAACCAGTCATTGGAAAAGTTCAAGTAATATTTATTCGTATTTTTATTAGTTTCTGAATGATATGTTGATATTCCGAATTGTCAACTATTTTCTCTTGTAGTATTTTCAAAAACGTTTCCAGAGCACCTAGAGGCAGGCCAAGCTACTTGTACCAAGTTGAACGAATGGGCATAAGAGAAATGAGGATTGGGTTTCCATAACTGCTTTACTTCTGGAAACTTTGTGAGGTCTCACATATGGAATACTACGAAGAGTAGAGACCTTACTTGGGAGCAGTTGACTACTCCTCCTACATCAGATGTTATTCTAAAGATGAATGAGACTAAGGACGACAAAATTCACTTGCCTTCCCTGAAGAAATCCCCTAGTCACCTGGAAAAGATCAAGAACAAAAAGAAGAAGACTAAAATCGACTAATCTTATCAAGTCTCCAAATGGATTGGTTCAGAGAATCAAAGAGGAACCAAAACTACTTTATTAGAGGCAGTTGAAGCCACAATAAAGAAAGCCGGATGATTGAATAATCCATCCCAGATTTCAAAGAAAGATCATAAGAGGCGCAAAGAGAGCAGTGAAGAAAGAGCTGCAAAGAAGAAGAAAAGTAGCCTAGGGTCAGAGATAATACTTTGTCCCATCAAACATCCTCCTCCCATTCCTACTGATCTTCCCCCACTAGAAGAAATTCCTCCTAACTCTCCTGATCTAACATTCCTACCAGTTGAACATCCAACTGCCGAAGGAGATATCAATCTGGATGAATTTCAGAACATGTACTTTAGTGATCTGGACAAGGACGACTTCGAGCAGACTTATCCTCGTGCCAATATGGCCAATGCTGTAACCCATAATAGTGAATCATATGAGATATCAAGTGAGCAAGATACTCTGAGCCATGCCCTCTTGGGTAATATATGTCCGATAGTTGACCTAGAAAGGTAAGTCAGGGAATAAAAAATGAACATAAATTCCTTAACCACAGAAAACCAGGGTTTATAGAACGATCTCTCCATTGCTCAGTAAATTATAGAAGCATTGAAGAAGGAGAAAGAGAACTTGGCTACCAAATTGCACCAGTCCAAGAGCGCTCAAGAAGATCTCCAGACTGAATATTTCGGACTGCAAACTTCTACTTCTACTAAGATCAAAACTTTGAAGGAACAACAAGCTGCCAGTGCCAACACTATCACAACTTTATCCAAATAAAATGCTACTTTATGGAGGCTTCTCAAGGAGAAGGAGGATGAGAATGCTCTTCTATTAAGAAAACATGCCCAAGAGATAACAACATGAATAGAGAAGTACGTTGTCGGATTTGTGGATTCTTTGGAGAAAAGAGACGAGGGGGTCAAGTCGGACATGGTTTTATTATTCCATGAAACTTTCCCAAAGAGGACCCTTGGTCATTTGTAGAAATATGTACCGTACGAGGAGATCCATTTCCACATCATGGTGGCGGATGACAAGCATGGCTATTCAAGTGCAGAAGATTCTAATGAAGGAACTGGTGAGAGTTCAAACGCTGAACTCAAGAGTCCCAAGAAGGGTGAAGGCGATGAAGAAACCGGAGGGAACAAGCCCTAAGGTTGTAATGTTATGTTGTGTTTTTTACGAACTAAATTCCTTGGAAGGCCAATGTATTTTGTTATGTTTTTTGAATTCCTGTCTCAAAACCAAAGTCCTTGAATGGTCAATGCGTTTTGTGAATTATGTATCAGACTTGTTTCGATTAAGTTAATATCACATCTTTCTTTTCTACGAACTCTATTGTCTCCTTACATTTAACATTCCAAGTAACTTTCAATATTTCCGATTTTTTAATAAATGTTTAATAAATATTGAATGACTCTAATCACAAGTGTTTAATAAATGCGATCAAGTGTTCAGTGAATCCGATCAAATGTTTAACAAATCCAATCAACTCAAATATACTTCATTTGAGAGTCAGGGTGTTTAATAAATATTTAATTTATTCGATCTTCTCATACTATGGTCAAGAATTTTGAAGAAGGCATAAGATATTATCGAAAATCCCGGACACCTCATTAAAACCTCACCGCGTCACTAGGGTAGGAAAGAGTATGCCTTTAATATTTACATTGAGATATAAAAAGATAAATATTTACAAGAGAGTTTTATTCAAAATATAACCTAAGATGTTCAATGTTCCATGGGTGCTTCAATATTCTACTTTTTTTTTCTTGAAGTTTATATGTCCCTGGCTTGACTTTTTCACATACCATATAAGGACCTTCCCAGTTTAGAGCCAGCTTTCCAAACTGTTTTTCTTTAGTGTGCAAAAAAATTCTCTCAAAACTTTGTCTCTCACTTGGAAATATCTTCTTTTAACCTTGGATGGAAATCTGCTTCTCATTAAACCATGATAGTGTGTTTTTCTTAAATGTGCTTTGACCCTCCTCTCTTCAATCAAATCTAACTGATTTCTAACTGTCAGATCATTAGACTATTCAGAATAGTTTTGGATTCTGAAAGATGGTAAAGTAGCTTCTATGGGTGTGATTGCATCCATCCCATAAACGAGAGAAAAAGAGTATTCTTGTGTAGCAATCCGGGGAGTAGTTCGGTAAGCTCACAGTACTTCTTGCAAATAACTTGGCCACTTCCCTGCAGCTCCATCCAATTATTTTTCAACCCGGACAAAATCGTTCGGTTAACAACTTCATCTTTCCCATTAGCTTGAGGGTGGAATGGCGAAGAAAAACAATGTTGAATCCCTCTAGAAGTGCAGAACATCTCCATGTCTTTATTATCAAATTGTGGCCCATTATCTGTAGTGATCTTTCGGGGAACTCCAAATCTGCAACATATGTTGGATAAAATGAATTTTATAACCGCCTTAAAAGTGATTCCAACTAAGGGAGATGCTTCTATCCATTTAGAGCAATAGTCAATTTCCACTATTATCATTCAATATCCACCGGATGCCATGGGAAAAGGCCCAACCAAATCCAACCCCCATATATCAAAATGTATTGGTTCAGATATGGACTCTATAGGAATTATCGGCACATGGATTTCATTACCATATCTTTGCCAATGATTACACCTCTTGACCATAATTTTGGCATCTTCCATTATTGTTGGCCAGTAGTACCTTGCTAATAAGACTCTTCTGGTTAAGGCCTTATATCTATAATGTGCAACGCCTTCTCCATCGTGCAGTTCAGATAAACATTTTGGGATTTTCAAATCCTAAGCAACGCAAGAGGGGTCTGCTAAATTTTTTTTTCTTATAAAGAACTTCTTTTAATACCAGGAAACCATGAGCTTTATATTTAATTTTCTTAGCCATAGCTTTATCCGGAGGTAAACTTCCATCGGAAATAAACTGAAAAATATTATACCTCCAGTCTTTGGGTTGAATGGAAAATGTACTCATACTCTCTTCATTCTCTTTACCCTTTTCTTGGCTTGAATATATTGAGGGGCATTCTTGTATCAGAATCCATGGGTAGGCTTCAGAATAGGCTATGGTCGCTAAAGAGTCAGCCATAATATTCTCCGATCTAAGGACATGTTCGTATTAGATATATTTAAAGCTTGCAGCAACTTCCCTTAGTATCATCAAATATTTTATCAATTGTTCATTCTTTGCTTCAGACTGTCCCTGAGCATGATGGATAAGTGTTTGGGAGTCACTCATCAATCCGACTCTTTTTGCCCCACATATAAGGGCTAGTTTGAGACCAACTATAACTGCTTCATATTCAGATTCATTGTTGAAGGCCCTGAACCCAAAACATATAGCTTGATATATAGTATCACAATAAGGAGAATTTAAACAAATTACGGCCCCACATCCCATGTACTAGATCCGCCATAAGTTCGGATCACATATTTGTTTTTACACTGGTTCTCTTGCATTTTCCCGGTGGGGTCTATCAGCATGAAACTCTACTAGGAAATCAACCACTGATTGGGCCTTAACTGTCGTTCAAGGGGCAAAGTCAATATCATAATCACCCAGCTCAACTGACCATTTGGTCATCCTGCTTGATATATCAGCCTTTTGTAGAACATTTTTCAAAGGAAAAGATGTTAGGACAATAATCGAATGAGCTTGGAAGTATGATCTCATTTTCCAAGCTTCTATTACCAATGATAAGGCTAATTTTTCTAACTTCAAATATCTTCTTTCAGCATTCAACAAACTTTTGCTGATATAATAAACCGGACGGGGGTAATTATCCACCTGTTTTACTAGCACAACACTTACTGCATACTCAGACACAGCTAAATATATATAAAGTTTCTCCCCTGAACATGTTTAAACAGTGTCTTGGGTGAAGATTAATGTCTTTGGCATTCCTCAATACCTGAAAAAATGGAGCACATTTGTCTGTTGATCTTGAAATAAATCTGTTCAACGCAGCCAAGCGTCCGGTTAATCTTTGAACTTCTTTAGTGCTCCGAGGAGGGTCCATAGCTAATAGAGCATTGAGATGATCCGGATCAGGTTGAATCATTTTTTCACTTATAACACAACCCAAGAACTTTCCAGATCAGACCCCAAAATCGTATTTCTCAGGTTTACTTCCTCGGTTTTTTGCTGCTCCTGCTGCTGGTGTGGGTCAGATGCTGCTCCTACTGGTGGTGTGGGTGAGATGCGTTCGCGACCGGGAATAAGATGGTTATTCGTTGACGAAGGAGAAAAGGGTGGTTGTTCGTGGCTGGTAGACTAGAGGCGAGGCTGGTAATATTAGAGGTAGAGGGGTGGTTGTTCGTGGGTTTTGCAGGTAAGTTCTTTGGTAATAGCAGGTAAGTCTTTTACTTGCTTTTAATTTTAGTTTAGTTTATAAATTTTGTTATTTACTTAGTTTAATTTTATATTATAATTGGATTTCAATTTAGATAAATTTAGTTTAGTTTATAGTAATTTAGTTTGAACTAGCTTCGATATTTAATTTGAATCCAAAATTTTAATTTTAGTTTAGGTTGTAGAGGGATGGAAGAGAGAATACCATGTTTTTTCTGAAATTATGGTAACTTCACGGAGTAATTTTTTTTATTTAAATGTTTTCGTAAAGGGTAAAATTGTCAAACAAATTAATTTCACGAAATAATTTTGAAAATAAAAAACTTGCGACTTTGCGGAGTAATTTCGGCCTTTTTTTAGCAATTACCATTGTTTTGTTTAGCTAATTTTTTAAAAAAATATGCAAAGGTAATAAATAATTCACAAAAATCTACTTTGAACATTTAATTCCGCTTTTAAAACTATATCCAAACTAAAAAAAGATTAGGTGTTAATAATCAAATTAGTTTTTTGGAGATATAAAACTCTTATCAATTACAGTATATTAAGGCTCTAATCCAAGACCACCGATTAAAAGAGAATTTGACAATTAAAGTGGGAAAATGTAGAAAGAATCACGAGTCACCGACAGTGGTCATGGAAAAGAATTAGAAGGCACGTTCGTAACATGTCATGTCATTACTCATTAGTAAAAGAAGGAACACGTTACACAATCAAACACACCTACCAAATCCGAGAACATTATAATATTACAACATAAATTCCAGACTATAAATTACTCGTTTCATCCCTAAAAAATTATTTATAGATCGTTTTTTTCCCCAAAAAATTCCTTATCAGTTACTATATTCAATTAAATTAGTTATCTGTATACAACGTATCTGGACATATTATGTATAATAATGTATCTGGTGTTATTTGTGGGTTAAAGTAAACTAATTAGAAATATCATTACTGTGAACGTGATTATTATGGTCGGTCTCTAGATTTGAGTGGGAGAGGTCAGAGTGTCACAAATGCAGTGGGCCACCCTTATAACGTGGGGTAATCCAGCAAACTACAGCTGACACTTACCTACTACCCCGGTATACGGTTCACGCGTCATCACCGACGGTTAGATTTATACCATCATTCAATCCTGACCCTTGGATCTTTCTTTCTCTGTTTTAATCTCACTTTACCAAAACTTCCTATATATACTATCTTCTGTACTCTGTTTCAGACTCGTCTTCTTCTTCTTCGTCTTCACTGTCATTTTCTCTCTTTCTTTCTCTATTTGCCTACAAGGTATTGGTTTTCTTTCTCTAATGCTTATAGATTATCGTATGATTCTAACTTTACTTGTGCTTTTTGGTTCTCGATGACTCTCGTTTCTGAGATTTTGTCTGCGGAGCTCGAATCATGTTGTTACTTTGGATCTGATTTTTTTGTTCCTTTGTAGTGTTTGAAGAGATGGAGACGGAGACTTTCCTATTCACCTCCGAGTCTGTGAACGAGGGACATCCAGACAAGCTGTGCGACCAGATCTCCGACGCAGTCCTCGATGCGTGTCTCGAGCAAGACCCCGAGAGTAAGGTAGCATGCGAAACTTGCACCAAGACCAACATGGTGATGGTTTTCGGCGAGATCACCACCAAGGCTGATGTCAACTACGAGAAAATCGTGCGCGACACTTGCCGTACAATCGGATTTACATCCGACGACGTCGGTCTTGATGCTGACAACTGCAAAGTGCTGGTGAACATCGAGCAACAGAGCCCTGATATCGCACAGGGTGTTCACGGTCATCTCACTAAACTACCCGAGGAAGTCGGTGCTGGTGATCAAGGCCATATGTTTGGGTACGCGACTGATGAAACCCCTGAGTTGATGCCGTTGAGCCATGTTTTAGCAACAAAGCTCGGTGCTCGCCTCACTGAAGTTCGCAAGAACGGTACATGTGCTTGGTTAAGACCTGACGGCAAGACTCAAGTGACAGTCGAGTACTATAACGAGAAAGGAGCCATGGTTCCAATCCGTGTCCACACTGTTCTGATCTCAACTCAACATGATGAGACCGTTACCAACGATGAGATTGCGGCTGATCTCAAAGAGCATGTGATCAAAGCTGTTGTCCCTGAAAAATACCTTGATGAGAAAACCATTTTCCACCTCAACCCATCCGGTCGATTCGTCATCGGTGGTCCACATGGTGATGCAGGTCTAACCGGCCGGAAAATCATTATAGATACTTATGGTGGATGGGGAGCTCACGGTGGTGGTGCTTTCTCAGGAAAAGACCCAACTAAAGTCGACAGGAGTGGTGCTTACATAGTTAGACAAGCTGCTAAGAGCATTGTGGCTAGTGGTTTAGCTAGGAGGTGTATTGTGCAGGTGTCTTATGCCATTGGTGTCCCTGAGCCTCTGTCGGTTTTTGTGGACACTTACGGTACAGGGAAGATTGCAGATCGCGAGATTCTTCAACTTGTGAAGGAGAACTTTGATTTCAGGCCTGGTATGATTTCTATCAACCTTGATCTGAAGAGAGGTGGAAATGGAAGGTTCTTGAAGACCGCAGCTTATGGACATTTTGGCCGAGATGATGCTGATTTCACATGGGAGGTGGTGAAGCCTCTAAAATGGGAGAAGAAGGTCGATGCTTAAGATCAGCGGTCGGGGTTTTGGACTCTTTATTAACGGTTGAAGTTGGCTAATTATAAAATGTTGTTTCTTATTTACTTATGGTTTAGTATCTATAAAAATGGGTTATTATTTAATTTTAAGGATTACAAAGGGATACGTAAAAGATGTGCCCTACCTCAACCTGAGTCGTATGTTATTTTAGTTACGTCTTATAATTACTATAAAGATCTATTACATAAGAAGTTTATTATATCTTTTTTTTATGTCTTTCTTTCTTTTCTCTCAAATATTTAGTTACGTGAATGAGGTTGGAAACTTTGGTGGAGTATTTCGACTCAAATATTTAGTTACGTGAATGAGGTTGGAAACTTTGGTGGAGTATTTCGAGTCAACTAGGATTGTGAACGAGTATTTCGTTAATTTTTTAGCCTTCTGTTTTTACCACGAAAATATATTTGAATAATGATTTTTTTTTTTTCGAGATTTGGAGGTGTTTTAAAGTACAACAATGGTTTCCACGTGTCTAGCCATCTAATAATTACAAATTCATTGTTTCCACGTGTTTAGCAATCTAATAATTACAGATTTAGTTTTTATTTGTTCTTAACTAATCATTTTCTAATATATATCTTATATTTTTTTCATAAATTAAAGTTTTTTTTTCTCGCAATTATCTTCTTCATCTTTTATACATGTCTAACAATCTAATAATTACAAATTTAGTCTTTACTTTTATTGTTTGTTCTTAATTAATCATTTTCTAATACATATTTTACATTTTGTTCTCAATTAATCATTTTCTAATACATATCTTACATTCTTTCATAAATTAAGGTTTTTTTTTCGCAATTATCTTCTTCATCTTTTATACATGTCTAACAATCTAATAATTACAAATTTAGTCTTTACTTTTATTGTTTGTTTTTATTTAATCATTTTCTAATACATATCTTACATTCTTTCATAAATTAAGGTTCTTTTTCGAAATTATCTTCTTTCATCTTTTATTCTTTCTTATCAGTAGCCTCCCACTCCTTGTGAAAATATTTTTGGCAAGGACTGTTATGTACTCTTCGGATTTCTTCTCACCTCTAAACCTCCTCAAAAATATCTTTGCATCTTCGAAAATACCTCTTCGGAATTTTCTATCTCCTCGAAAATATATTTGCCTCTTCGAAATTATCTTTTCTTAAACGTCTTCGAATTTACAAACGTGCTCCTTCATATTCCAACAATCAGTCTCCCGCCTTTTCTTTAGTGATGTCATCAAAAAAAAAATTTTGAAACTAAATCTTTTATAGATATTATCACGTTTCCCAAAATTTTCGTCATATCGTCTGTCCCTTCATATTCCATCACGTCTTTTTCCTGACAAATATGTACTAAACAATCCTTCACATTTCCCAAGACAAGAAAATTTGCACCTATCTTACCCGTAATACCCCTAGCCAAACAAAGGAAATGTCCCTCGGCCTCAAACCTTCCAAAAGCCCACCTTCTCTCTATAAATACTCTTTCCTAATTCATACCTTCCATACAATTCCTAGCAAAAGTTCTGCTAAAAGAAAGTTTATAGAGAGAGAAAAACCCAGCTTATGCCCCCCCCCCAAAACTCGTCGAATTCCAGAGTGGCTATTCATCAGTAAAAAATTTGAAAAAAACTTGTCACTGACACTTACGTCGAACCTATACATGAACCTCATGCAATCACATTTTACGGCACCTGGCCTCCATTAGAAGGTTCTTCTGCAGTCATCCCCTCTGACATTTTCTCTCAATCCCTCAATCATCATCATCCAAACCTTAATCCTAACGTCGAATTTATGGGGAAGGATAAACACCACAGAAGCTCTTCTGGCAAGAGAAAAAGGCATCATAAAGATAAAAAACACTCCAAATAGCACAAACGCTCCAAAGAATCCCCCTCGAAACCTTAAAATTCTGTCCCGATTCATGTTAACACTCAACCTCCACCTCAAAAGACCGAAGGCTTTAGGTGATATTTACCAGCTACCCCCTCGATTACTGGATAACAAAGTCCTAGATTTACCCCCTCCAGAGTCACAATCACTGACGAGGAAGTGCAAAGTGAAAGGAAAAATAATCATGTCTGAAAACTCCAACCCAGACCAAAAAGAAATTCCCAAGGCAGATGAGAACAAATACGGCGGTCCTTCCTTAGCCTCCTCAAGCCAAGTATCTGCGACTTCTCCTGAGGATTCCGATGGACGTTCTTCCATAATTGCCCCCAAATCAAAAAGTGATATCACACTCCCTCTAGAACTTGATGCTATTGTTGGCAACAACATTCGAGGTATAAAGTACAAATATCTGGTGATACTTCGCAACATTAACTATAAATATTTCCTACCATCTGAAGAAACTATGTTAAGAACTCGATGGGGAATCTCTTCATACATTACAATCAGATTTCCGGTGAAAGGCGGGACTCCTCTATCTGTCAAGGACGACGAGCTAGTCGTATATACAGAAGCTATGAATTGGGGTTTACGGTATCCCTTGGATCCATTCTTCATCAAATATTTTGCTAAAATTGAACTTTGCCCTACCCAAAAAGATCTGAACATGTGGTACACGCTATGGCTTTATCATGGCCTCAAGAATTTCTGGTCATGAATTTTCCTTAGAGGTGCTTATTGGGTTGTCGGGCTTGGCCAAAAATCTGTTTTTCCTCATTTTACTCACCAACGTTTGGCCGGGGACAAAAGGTAGTGAAAGACCTACTTTAAGCTGACAAGAAATTGAAGAAACAATTCTTCTCGAGACATTGTGAGACAAACTCTGAATCAACCCTTTCGAACCCACACAAGCTTTCCCTCCTGTGGACTAACAAAGGTACAATTTTCAACTCACACTTTAATTCTTCTTCGTACAACTATCTCACCAATTTATTCCTAGAAATCCTTTGCAGCCATGAATGGCGTCTCTAAACCTTATGCTGATTTTGTGGAAAGTGCTATGAAAGTCTTCACCACACTAAACGAGTGAGCCAAAGAAGTTTGGGAAAACAAATTCTGACTATGCTTCATGAACACCAACTTAGCCAAGAGTCGATTATGGAGGCTAAACCCGTTAGATAGGCTATCTGTGAAAGAACTGATGACTCCTCCCTCTAAACAAGAAGTCCTAGGCCGTCTTGAGGCCAAAGATATCGTTATTAACCTCCCCAAGCGCTCTCGGTCAAAGAGTCACCTAGATGATTCTGAGGAAGAGGTATCAATAAAAAATCATAACTCACTCTGAAGGACTAACTGCCCCTTCAAAAGAAACCCCTTCCTCGAAAAATGTCATTCCAACCAAAAACTCAATTTTCCCTCCTAAAAAAAACTCATATTCATCCTATCAAGAAAAAAAAGCTAAAGAAAAAACTAATAATTTTGGAACCTATTCAAGAGATATCTGAGGACGCTGGAGACCAAGATGGAGACTACTCTGGGCAAGCACCAAACTCTCAACCTAGTCTTTCTCCAAGTCCTTTTTTGAACAACGATCCTCTTCCAAAGCTGGCCCCTCTCCCTATTCCCCGAAGTCAACCACCACAAGTTGTTAACACAATCATACTGACTGGGGAATTCTCGAACTTCAACTCAGCTGAAATGGGCTCTCCAAGTAGCTCTTTCAAAATTCCTCAGGGAAATGACTTTTCCCTTAGTGTTCGAAGGCTGCTTCATGCCTCAGTCACAATGGGGAAAAAGATGCAATATCTGGAAGATAGGAAAAATCATTACAAGTTTAAGGCTTCACTTGCTTCCTCCAAATTCGAAGAGATCAAACAACAACATTCTACTTTAGAAAAACATGTCGATGCTCTCTTCAAAAAAATGGTTGCTTCAAAAAATTATGTTATACTTCTGGAGAAATACTGCCAAGAAGAAAAATATCTCTATCAGCAGAAAACTGATGCTCAAGAAAAACTCCTTGTAGCTCTCAAAGAAGCACATAAACTATCAACAAAAAGTTTCAAGGATTTCCTCGCAGACTTTGAGAGAATAGTAGAAAAAAAAGATTTCTCCTAAGGAATCTTGAGAAAGAAAAAGACGCAACTGTTGAGGTATACGCTAATAAATGCATAGACAAACTGAATGCTAGGGATGCTACCATCCGATCAGGGTTAATCACAGAAATCCATAAAAGTTACCCTGATTATGACTTGGGTAGTTTTTGGAAACTTGTCCCTCTAGAACTTCACCCACCTGGTATTGTTGTTAGTGATAGTGAAACATCAGACTCCGAAGAGAGTGACTCTTCCAAAAGCTCCAAGTAATTAATGTGTTTTTTGTGTATTTTTTGTACAAGTCCTCATTATTTTCGAGACGTTTTTTGGAATACTCTCAACGTTTTCCGAGGAGTATTTATTTAATCCAACCTTCTTTGTATGACTTTATTTGGTATATATTTCACCAATCCCACTTATAAAATCGGAAACTTTTCATTGGATATGATAATAATTGTGATCCAACTTTCGTTGGATATACTAATAGTTGTATACCAACTTTTGTTGGATATAATAATAGTTTTATGCCAACTTTTGTTAGTCATAATAACAGTTTCATGCCAACTTTTGTTGAACATAATAATAGTTGTACGCTGATTTTATTCAAACGTGATAATAATTGTTTGCTAACTTTAATTAGCATTTGACGATAATTGTTGATCATCTTCTTAGTTGATCATGGCTTGCTAAAAACAGAAACAAAGGTTCGGGGAAAAACTTCAAATGTATTTATCAGCTAATAATGACACCTCGTTAAAATCTTCCTATGCCTATAAGGGTAGGAAAGAGTGTGCCTTCGATGTTTTACAAAGAAAAAACCATAAAAGAAAAGTAACATAACAATATTTTCATTCTTACTCAAGATACAGCTTCAGGTGTTCTATGTTCCAAGGATACTCGAGGCTTCTTCATTCTTTATCATTCAATCGATATGTTCCATGTTTTACTTTCTGCGTTACTTCATAAGGACCTTCCAAGTTTGGACCTCCAATTTCCTGAGGCTCATTTCCTTAGTGTGAAGAAAATATTTTGTAACACTTTATCTCTCACCTTGAATTCCTTTTGCTTTACTCGTGAAGCGTATCTGCTTCTCATTAATGTATGATAATGTAGGGGTTTTAATTGTGCACACTTCTTTTTTATTCCACAATGTCAAGCTCTATTTCTCTGTCTTGATCATTTAATTCCTCGGTATATGCTTCCATACGGTACGATGGGAAAATAAATTCCGAGGGAACCACCGCATCCATTCTGTAAACCAAAGAAAATGGAGATTCCGACGTCACTGTTCGCGGTGTTGTTTTATAAGCCCAAAACATTTCCTGTAAATAATCTGGCTACTTTCCAGCTTTTCCTTCCAAGTTTTTCTTTAAACCGTCAAGGATCGTTCTATTAGTAACCTCCATTTTCCCGTTAGCCCGCAGATGAAAAGGAGCAGAAAAACATTGTTGTATGCCCTTAGTAGTACAAAAATTGAATTCTTTATTATCAAATTGGGTCCATTATCTTTTGTAATCTTCATTAGTACTCCAAACCGACAACAAATGTTCAAAATTATGAACTTGATAACATCCTTCGCCCTTATTCCTACTAAAGGCTCCACTTCCACCCACTTGGAAAAATAATCGACCACCACTATAATTGTCTGTCTCCCCCCGGTTGCCATTGGCAAAGGACCAACCAAATCAATTCTCCATCGATCGAATGACAAAGCCTCAGAAATACTTTCAAGAAAGACTCCTGGTTTGTGAATTATATTAGCATACATCTGACACGTATCATACCTTTTCACCAATTATTTAGCATCTCTTCAAATAGTCGTCCAATAATAGCCAACAAGAAATACCCTTCGAATCAATGCTTTATACCTACAGAGCGCAGATCTTTCTCCGTCATGTAAATTTGATCAAACAATTTGTGACTCATCCTTGGCCAAACATCTGAGCAAAGGCCTACTTAGCGATTTTATGTACAAAACTCCCCCTATGACAATATAACTGTGGGACTTAAAACGTATTTTTCTCGCCTCTGACTTATCCGTTGGTCAAATATCCTTTTCCATAAATTCAACAATTTCCAACCTCCAATCATGCATAAAAACATTATTTTCCGCATTTATTATCATCAATTGCTCTGCATCTCTCGTAATCGAAGGACATTCCCGAGTTATGACCCAAGGGTAATTTTTTGAATATGAAGCAGCTGCTAAGGAATCAGGAATCGAATTTGCTTCTCTTAGAACATGCTCATATTTAACTTCATCAAAAGCAAAGGCCAAATCTTTCAACGCCTTTAAGTATTTGACTAAATGATCTTTTCTTGCTCCCGATTCTCCCAATGCATGGTTAATCATAAATTGTGAATCACTTAACAACTTACCCTTTTTTCCCCACATATCTGAGCCAGCCTCAAACCTGCTAATGCCGCTTCATAATGTGCCTCATTATTTGTTGCTTTAAAACCAAAATGTATAGCCTGAGACATCGCTATCCCATCCGGGGAAATTAACTGTACTCCAGCTCCACTTCCAGAAACATTCGACCCTTTATCTATTCGAACTAACCATTCAGACTTACCCTGCTGGTCATCAATCTCTATATCTAATCGGTCCGAATGAAATTCGATCAAAAAATCTACTAGGGGTTGAGCCTTAATAGCTGTCTGAGGCTCAAATGTTATATCAAAATCTCCCAATTTAACCGACCATTTTGTCATTCTTCCTGAGATATACGGCATCTGCAATAAACTTTTAAGAGGGAATGCTGTTCGAACTACTATGGAATGCGCTTGAAAATACGGTCTCATTTTTTGAGCAGCTGCTAACAAGGCCAAAACTAACTTTTCCAATTTCAAATATCGTTTCTCTGCGTCTAGCAGAATTTTGCTAATATAATACACCGGTTTTAAAACATTTCCTTCCTCACAAACTAACACGACACTTACTGCAAAATCTGAAACCGATATATAGACAATCAACTTCTCTCCAACAATGGTTTAGAATGTACTTCCGGGGACAACAAGTACTCCTGAATCTGGCAAAAAGCTTGAGAACATTCTTCGGTCCAACTAAAATTATTTGCGTTTCTAAGTACTTGAAAGAAAGGTGCACATTTATCCGAGGAACGAGAAATAAATCAGTTCAAGGCCGCTAATCTTCCTGTTAATATTTGGACTTCCTTGATATTTCAAGGAGGAGTCATTGTCGTCAAATCTTTAATCTGCATTGGATCAGCCTCGATTCCCCTTTCACTCACCACATACCTAAGAAATTTTCCAGACCTAACACCAAACGTACATTTTTTCGGGTTCAACTTTAAATTGAACTTTCTCAAATTGTTAAAAGTCTCTTCCAAGTCAATAAAATGATCCTCATCTTTCAAACTCTTTACCAGCATATCATCAATATAAACTTTCACATTTCACCCAATTTGATCCGTAAAAGTTTTGTTTACCAACCGCTGATAAGTCGCCCCCGCATTCTTGAGGCCGAACGGCATTACCTTGTAACAGTAAAAACCTCTATCAGTGATAAATGAAGTATTCTCTTCATCCCTCAGATCCAATCTGATCTGATTATATCCTGCATATGCATCCATGAAAGATAGTAATCGGTTACCTGACGTAGAATCCACTAATTGATCAATACGAGGGACTGGGAAAGGATCCTTTGGACAAGCTCTGTTCAAATCCGTGACATCTACACACATTCGCCACTTGGCGTTCTTCTTCCTGACTAACAATGGATTCGAAGCCCAAAAAGGATATTGCGACTCTCGAAAATTGCCTATGCTTAGTTATTGTTCCACTTCTTTAAGTATAGCCGCAAATTTCTCCTGAGAAACAGGTCTTCTTTTTTGTATAATATGCCTAACATTATTCCGCTCTGACAGCTTATGACAAACTATTTATGGGGCACCCCTGTTACGTCTTCTGCACACCAAGCAAACATGTTTAGCTTTGTAGATTAAAACATAATCAACTTTTCTCTAAACTCAACATGAATATTTATTCATATTTTTAAAAATTTCCCATCAAGATACTAATACTCTTTGTAATTATCGTCCGGTACTAAAAATCTGAGGGATAATCTCGGATCATCACAAGGCATTATTCTCGGGAGAGCCCTCTTTAGCTGCTATGCTTTCTCAGACTCGCCTTCTCAAATTTTCTTTGTAGATAATGCTATTTGATAACATTCTCTGGCCATCTTATGGTTGCTCCTTATTGTTCCAATATTATTTCCCACCACGTATTTTAAACACTGATGTACCGTAGAAATAACACCGTGCATCCTTGACAACCAAGACCGCCATAAAATCGCGTTGTAAGATGTTGGAGCATCAACTACTATAAACAAAATCTCAACTTCCTTCTTGAACGGTCCCCGACCAAGCTCCACTACACACTCAAATTATCCGACAACTATTGCTGTTGCCCCTGTAGAACCAACTATAGTTCTATCTGACCGTTGGATTACAGGAGGATCAACAATTCTTCTGTAAGTACTCATGAACAGAATATTGGCTGAGCTGCCAGTATCAATCAATATTTTCTGCACCTGATCACCAGCTATCCCCGTGGCAATTATCACCGCATCCTCATGCGGACCCGCCACATTTCTCATGTCATCATCATCAAAACAGATAATTGGAGAGGGCGAACGGTACATCTGTGCTGAAGCTCCTACTTCCAACTTCATAGTCAAATTAACCATATACCTCTTCCGTGAGTTGTTGGAATTCCCTACAATAGTATCACCTCCAAAAATAGCCAGTGATTTGAAAAATGCACAAAAATCACTAACTTTTCCTCTTGGAACAACTTCTTCTACCATATTTATATTGTTCCTTCCCACCTTAGGGTCCAAATACCCTGTGGAAATATCAAAGGCATCAACTTCTTCAAAAATTACCATTGTTGTGTCAACATTCTTTGGAACAGCTTTCGCTGTCGAATTTTTCTAGGTGTGCTTTTTCAAAAAATCCAGTAACATGCCATTCTCAATTAACGCCTGCACCTCTTTTTTTAGAGCAATGCATTCCTGGGTATCATGTCAAATATCTTCGTGATACTTACAAAACCTATTAGCGCTTCTACTTTTCCTTGGAGTCTGAATAGGAAAAGGCTTTCGGAATTGTACCGTCGCCTTAGCCTTATTAAATATGGTAGCCATATTTTCTGTTAATTCTGCCAAATAATATAGCCGGATCCACTTATTCGACATAGGCCTTGTTGCGTGTTGTCTGTTGTAATTTTGCTGATTTGTTCTTGGCCTTGGAAGATATTGTCCCACTACTTTGGGCTGCACATTGACACGAGGTGCGTGGTTACTAGATTCAGACCTCTAAAATTGATTCTGCTCCAACTGGTCACTTGATCCTTTCTCTGATGCCTGAGTCTCCTCTACTAAAATCCACTTTTCAACTTGATTAAAAAGAGTTCCAAAAGTCATTGCTTGAATCTCAGCCCATATATCATTCAAAAGTCCAGGGAGGAGTCCCATTCTAAACGGTGCCAATGCCATGGAATCTTTGCAATACTCCATATCCGTTTTTGTTTTCACAAATCGGTTGGTATAAATTTTCAAACTCTCCCCAACCCTTTGCCTGCAATTTATAATCGTATCTCCATTGGCTCTAATTTTTTTGCTTCCCACAAAATAATACCTGAAAATATTCCAGAACATGTCAAAATTCTCTATATAACCCTGCGGAAGCCTATTGTACCACTTGGAAGCGACTCCGTTGAAAGTCTGGGAGAACGCCCTACACAACAACTTATCATCATCATCAAAGTTTATCATGAAATTCTTAAATTGCTCAATATGATTGTCAGGATCCTGCGTTCCATCGAACTTCTCTAGCTTTGAGATATCAAAATGCTGTGGAAGGTTGCCTGATAGAATTTCCGAGGACAAAGAAGAAGCTCTCCAATTATGACCCGTCCTATACATATTAACCCTCGAACTTTCATGGTTCAGAGTATAGAGCCCTTCCTCGGAAGGCAAAGTATACTGATGTTTCCACTCACAATTCTGCTACTCGAGATTTTGATTCCCAGATGGAAAATTTCCCTGGTTATAAACTTGGTCATCAGCATGATGACTCTTTTCCTTCAGATTTTTCTTCTCCGAACTTCTAGCTCTATGGTATTCCACATACTTTCTGCCATGCTCCTTCGATAACTCCTTTCAGGGGATGATTCTATTGAACTATAGCGGGAATAATCGCTCGAGTCAGAAGATTCTTGGTGACGTTTTCCTTTTCTACTCGAATAATAACGACCATGCCCCATATACCTATCATCCTTGTCCCTAAGACGATGATAAGTTTCACATTCATTTTTTTCGTTGTCATTTTCCTTTCAGACTTCAGAATGAAGATTTCCTTGCACCACTTCTTTTTCTGCTCTTAACTTCTCGATCTCCATCAACAATTCATTTCTTCGAGCCACTAATATCGACTCATCCAAGATTTCCCCAGTGTGATGATCATCGTGTCTTCTGAAGTCCACATTACTCTGATAGTTATTTCCCACTAGGTTCTCCTCGCAATTTTTCACATCCAACTCCCCTGTTCTTCTATAACCTTTTTCGAATTAAAACTGGTTTTGGGGAAAAGAAACCTAGGTGCCAATTTTCGAATTCCCACATACGACGCCAATGATGATGTTAGAAACTTTGGAGTATTTTGAGTCAAATAAGATTGTGAATGAGTATTTCATATTAATGATTTCTTAGCCACTTGTCTCTAGAGAGAGAAACTTAACAATTCTAGAGAGATAAAATACATTTAAATAATGATCACCCTTTTTCCTATACTTCTGAAAGTTTGTTAATATTATTAGTCCTTTATCCGTAATAGGTTTGTAAAATAGATCTTAAAGAGTAACTTTTCCATTAGAAAATATTATGTTTTTTATTCATAATTTTTTTTATAACAATAAAATTATAAATTAATTAAAAACATATAAGATAATTTACGAGAAATTCTAGTTTACAGGAAACACACATTGACGAGAAGCCTCTAATAAGTGGTGGGAATCCCAAATAATTGATGGGATAGCTCACACCGATGGTATTGGTGACATATATCGATTGCGTGGGTGAATTCAACCGGCAGTGTCGGTCTCTCAAAAGATTTAGTTTTTTTTTTTTAAATTAGGGAATTTCATTGAAGTTGTTGAAGATATTACGTTGATAGTTTAGAATTTCCTAACTGGCGGCATAGAAGTGTGACCGACAACGTGCGTTGAGACCACTAGTCGTATCGATCTCTCAAAAGACTTAGTTTATTTTTTTGTAAACTAGAGAATTCCAATAATAGTGTTAAATGTTTACATTGTTGTTTTTTGTAAACTAGAGAATTCCAATAATAGTGTTAAATGTTTATGTTATTGTTGGGGATACTAAGCTGTCAGTTTGGAAGTTTTAAACCAATAACGTACAAAATCTATTGGCGGCGAGCATTGAGCCCACTGACAACGTACGCCAATAAAAATATTTAGATTATTTTACAAAACTATGGCATCGCACCTACGGTGCAGTATTTTCTTACTGTTGGGGTGAAATTACGTTTCCGGTTTGGAATTTCCCTACCGATAATGTAGGAATTCTAGTGGTGGTGTGGGCTGCCTCCACCTTCGTTGTACGTCAGTAACAAGATTTAGCCTTTTTTCACAACTATGGAATCTCACCGACGGTGTTGTAATTTCACGATGTCAGTAGTATATTACGTTGATGGTTTGGAATTTCCCAAACAACAACGTAAACATTCTACCGGTGGCATGGGTGGCTTCCACCGTCGGCGTACGTCTATTAAGTTGGAAAAAATATGTCTTCATTTTTACCATATTCAAAACATGAAAACATACAAATGGTGCGAGAAATTTTGTATTATAAACTTTCGGCGGTGTTTGTGAAAATGGTGCAACCTAACATATACATGAGGTACGCATATGCGACATGTATGACCATATCACTGGTATGATTCAGTTTTAAATCTAAATACGTCGCCGCCGTAAAGTTTTTCTTAATACATTTAAGACTAAATCTGACCATATTCGACTTCTCCAATAAACCTTATCCGTCGTAATCCACTAATCCTGAGCATAATGGGCATACATTTCACCATAACTATTGTCTAACATGATAATCATATAAAACAAAATAAAAAATAATAAAAAACAGATTATCAAACTTACATTCCTGATATAGGTATTGCAAGCCTCGTGAAACTGGTAGTCTAGAAACATTATGATATTTTTTTATGACAAGAAAAATTCTTGAGAGTATCGGGATTACTGTTAGGTCATTCGGTAAGAATGTGAGGCACTTCTGCTTCAGAACTTGTATCACCATCCGGTGATTCATCAGCATGAGTAGGTTTACCGTCTGCACCACCAGTACCTCGTTCTTTAACCGTTTTGAACTTGCTAGCCGCAAGGACCGTTTTGTATGCTCAAAATTCTCAACCTGTTGCATTCCTGCCACTAAGCTTCATTCGTCCCCAAAACTGCTCATCGGTCTCCAAAAATGTTGCATTTGTGCCATTGGCGCGTGCAAATTAACTAGGAGCTGACACGTGGCATGCCAAAATACCCAGCTTTTCTGTACATACGGTCCTCCTTACTTTTCTTCCAAAAACACCCTTGTTAGTCAATTTACCTTATTTACTTAATTTTTTACCTTTTACCACTTGACCTTAGCATAGCCCACCTATTTAACTATTTACCCGACCCATCCCAAATATAACCCCTCCTTCACCATCTAACCCTAATTTTCTTCACTCACCATAGACAGCTTCCTGAATTCTCACAAACCCTAATTCTCACTTTGAACCATAGTCACCTTTTGATGATAATTTCTTCTACAAACCCTTGCTACTTTACTTAATCGAATTTTCTATCTTCAACCAACCTAACGATGTCGACATCGTCCAGTACCTCTCAACACTCAAAACACCCATCCAATTTAGGGTTTTGTGAATGTGGGCTACCAAGCATAACGAAAACGGCATGGACAGTCCTAAATCATGGCAGAAGATTCAGTGGATGTTGTAATTACGGGGTGAGTTCTATTTGACAACGAACCAGGTTATTTATGGCTTCATTGATTATTGTATTTCTTCACCTCTTAACTAATTTTTATTTATCAGAAAGGTCAATACTGTAAATATTTTAGATGGGTCGATCCAGCGGTTAACAAAAGGTCGCAGTCCGTGATTAACGGTCTACTGAAGCAACGTGGAAAGATGGAAGCAGAGATTGAAAGGAAGAATTGGATAATTAGGGTTCTTATTATATGTTTAGGTTTTTGTTTGTTGGTGATTGTGTGTTTGTAGTCTCTGTGTTTGAGTAATCTGAGTCAGGCGTAGGTAATTTTTTCGTTGTGTCTGCTAAATTATTAAAGTTAATGTCAATTACAGTGTTTGTAATCTGAATGGAAACGTAATTGAAGTGAAATTTCTTGTTGTGGTATTGGTTTTTGTAGTTATGAATTGATTTGGGACCCGTAAGTGTTTGTAATTTGAATGGAATGTGATTGAATTGAAATTTGTGGTTTTGATATTGGTTTTTATTGTTATGAATTAATTTGAGACCTGTAATTTAGGTAAGCAAGTAAATGCAGCACTTGTGGTGTCTGTAATTTAGGTAAGCAAGTAAATGCAGCATTTGTGGTGTTTGTAATTTACGCATGAAATAACACGAATTAGTAGTATTCAGTTTACAAACATGAACCATGAAATTAAACAACATCAACCATGAAATTAAACAAAATCAACCATGAAACCATGAAAGAAAACCAACATCACCACACTGGCAGCTAAATTTCCATACCAACATCAACAAAACCAGTCACATAAACCGTGAAACATGAACCATGAAATTAAACAAAACCAGTAACAAAATATGTGATTAAACAAAACCAAGAGTGAGTACACAACAAAAACAATGAGCCACAAACAAAGAGAACGATGACTACAGAATATAAACCATGATTACATAAACCATGAAATTAAGTCTTCAGTTCTTAAACAACAACACCCAACATCGTAACATAGAGAACTGTTATGTTGTGCATAACATACAGCATATTACCCAAAAAAAACCCAGAACATGGGTTGTCTACACAAAAAATACACTTTAACATAGTCTTGTGGTTGGGTAATATTAACGACATGATTACCACTTCCTTCCACCGACGCCTGTGAACCACCAGTTGCCACTGCTTTGTTGCCCGATTTCCCGGTGGATCCACCAGAAGCTGCTGATACAGACTCACCAGCAGCTGCTGCAGCACCATGTGTTGCCGCAGCAGAAAAACGAGGTGCAGATGATAAAGGTCCACCTACCCTGGGCTGCTTGAAAGGACTTCCAACTGTTTGAGGTAGCTTCCTCTTTTTACCTCTGGTTTGCACCTTCCAGCGTCCTTGTAACCTTACATACTTCCTCCACTAACCCAACCACTATATGGTGAACTTATACTATTTTGAGAGGAATATATAGTAGCAGCCTGCAATTTAAAATATATTATAAAACTTCAACTGTGCTAGATAATGGACAAATCACAAAATCACTTTAATAGATAAAGTGTGGGAATCTTACAGGTGGGGTAGTGTGCATGGTCAAGGAGTTGTCCCTTCTTTCAAAACAGTGGATCACACTACCTTGTTCATACACACACCAACCAAAAAAAAAAAGTTAATGTAAATGTTAAAGTAATGGGAATACCCAAAAAAAGGACCACTATACAGCTCCACCAACTGGACCACAAATGATAATAACTTTAAAAGTAAATTTGGACTACACTAAGAGACAGAACTTACATCAAGCATTAATGTCCCTTGACTCCCTATAGAGGCTCATTCATGTTGTTACAAGAGAGATAACATCAAAAACAGCAATAAAAGTATATGGAGCTCTTTCAACCAAACAAGGCAGTCACCACAAGCACAAGCATCAGAAGCATGAAAATAAAACCACAACCATCTCAAACTTACCGGCAATCCAGTAGATCTTGGAGTTTGAGGAGCAAGCGTTGGGGTTGTGGATGCAACCTGTTACAAAGAATATACAACATCAACAACCATCACAAACAGAGTTACCAATAAAATGTTGTTATAGAAGACTCACTGGTGCAGAAGGAGTATTGGCTGTGGAAGTGGCAGCAACACTTGCTTGACCGGGAGTAGAGGTGCACCTTCGTTTGTTATGTCGTGGTGCCTTACAATTGGAGCAATGGGCTCTATTGTACTTCCAAGAAAACCGTGTCACTCCAAATGTAGTGTCTTGTAAAGGGGGTTATAGTCTCTCCGAAGGATCCCTCCTCCTAGCAGCTTATCGCCTTCCTCGTACTATCTTAACCAATGGAGGCTGGACATGATGTAGATGGTTCATCGGCCAATGCTGGTATCCATTAATTAGGTTAACTATATTAGTATAAATCGTCTTCTGCGTAGCCACACGAAACCATTTAGCCACGTAATCTACCGGGTTGCCACTGATAAACCAAATACAAGCAACATCGTGGCTATAAGGAATGCCGGAGAGCTGCCATTTACGACAGGCAGATTCCCATGCTTCCAAGTCAACCACGAACTTATATTGCACCCTTCTCTCTTCCACCTGAAACTTGGGTCCACCAGAAGGAAGAACATTGCAGTCACCGACAAGCTTGTAGTTCTTGGTAAGTTTTTTATACACAGAAGGACATATAGGCTGATCCCACTTTGGTATCTGGGTCATTTTCTTTACAAACTTATTACCCCTTTAGATCTATAATCTAAGACAATCGAGTTAAATGTTTCTGCCAGATTCGATGTTTGCATGAAACACTTGTTATCTTCTCTGTAATGAGCTCTACTCCACTCAGATGGCGGCTTTTGTGCTAGCCAGTCATGACAAGATGTGTTGCACCTTCTCATCTTTGCCTTGTAAAACTCAAATTCAGGTACAAACGACAACCTCGCACAAGCCCAAAACAGTACATGTTCCTCTTTTCCAGGGAATAACTTCTTCATGTTGGCGTATAGATGTCGAGCACAGAACCGATGTTCTGCATTAGGGAACAACTCCTTCAAGGTCGGGACAAGACCTTTTTGCTTGTCTGAAATCCAAGTGAAGCTTCTTTGTTTTTGAATGTTAATATCAATGGCTAACAGCTCCAGAAACCACTGCCAAGATCCCCTATTTTCACTTTCCACCACAGCCCAGGCTAGTGGATACATCTGATCGTTGGTGTCAACAGCAACGACAACAAGCAGTTGTCCCCCGAAAGGCCCTTTCAGGAAGCAGTCATCTAACACAAGAACTGGCCTTCAACCAGCAGCGAACCCCTTCTTCAACGCTTCCAAACAGATGTAAACTCTTTCGAAGACCGAATCGTTGCACTTGATAACAACCATAGAACTTGGATTAGTTCGTAACAGTTCTTCACTGTACTGTCTAAGCTTCCTGAACTGAATTCTGTCATCACTAAGAATCATATTGAGAGCTCTCGACTTCGCATGGTACGCCTTTGCCCTAGTGATCTTTACCAAATAATCCTTCGCTAACTCGGCCATCAAGCTCTTTACAGATCAGTCTGAATCAGCTTGTCATTGCCTCAAGTAACGTTTTGCAATCCATGTGACGTCAATGTATCTGTTAATGTGTGTGGGAACACAGGTGTGGTTGTCGTTAAGAGTTTTGATCCTCCACGCAGGGGCGCAGCCTTGGCAAGAAGCCCAAATAAACCATTTACACGACGCCTCGCTACACTTATAACTGCACCTCATTTTGTCGTTTTTGTACACCTTCACGCTACGATGTTGTTTGATGCTGTATTGTTTGACAGCCTCTTTAAATGCATTGGCAGAAGCGAATTCAAGACTAACTGTCAACTGTAGGTACTTCAATTCAGTTGGTGGCCTGAATGCTCTTAGCTTTGGTTTAAACTTCCTAGGCCTACTCCTCATAGATGCAGTAGCTTCATCTTCCTCTTCCGTATCGGGGCTAGTTAGATTGTCTGAACTGACAAAATCCTCCTTTGTACTGCACTCGCTTTCTAAACTCCCATTTGAACATATCTCATCATCTTCACTTCCACTTTCGCTGTACTCCCCTGGACCATAATTACTATCGTCGCTGTCCTCCGAGTTATTAAAAGGCTCAGCAGGTTGTGCTGGCTGAGCAGGCACCTCGTCAAACTGTGTCATGTCAACACCATCGAATAAAGAAGCATCAATGCCTTCTAAACCATCACCTGCACCTTCATCTTGACCTCCACCTTGACCCCATTCTGCCACTACATTCATACCAAAATATTGACCAGACCCATCAATACCATCACCTGCACCCCCATCTTGACCCCCACCTTGACCCCCTTCTCCCTCAACATTCATACCAACATCTTCGACCCTATCTTGGCCCCCATTTTCACCCCCACCTACATCAGCAAACCCATCAACATCAACTACACCCTTGACTGCATCACCAACACCATTTGTTTCTATACTAGCCTTCACACCTCCATATTCTATACTTGCTTCAACACCACTGTCTTCTACCCTATCAATATTAACACTATGATCTGCACCAGCCCCCATATTTTTATTTACATCAACATTCAAATTGTCTTCTACCCTATCAATATCAACACCGCGATCTGCACTAGCCACCAAATTTTCAGTTACATCTACATTCCAATTGTCTTCTACCATATCCATATCAACACCGCGATCTGTACTAGCCACAAAATTTTCAGTTACATCTACATTCAAATTGTCTTCTACCATATCCTTATCAAAATCTGAACCAGCCACAACATTAACATCTACCCTTTCATCATTCAAACCAGGTGCCCCATCATCTACCGTATCATCATGCACACCAGCTGTAACAGGTGCACCATCATCTACGACATTATCATCTACCCTATCTACATCCTCAACATCACTCTTACCATCTAACCCATCATTACCCTTACCGTCTAACCCATCACTTTCACCAGAACCTTCGGGCCTGTTTTCTGCACCTTTTTTGTTCGGGTAGAACTCATTGTACATTTCATCGATGAATTTTTCAAGCGCTTCATCGTAGTCAACCTCTGCATTGTTCTCAACAGCATTAGGATCAGCACCACCCTCTGCATTATTCTCAACAACATTAGGGTCAGGTGCACCATCATTATTTTCAACAGGTGCACCATCATCTACCCTATCATCATGCACACCAGCTATAACAGGTGAACCATCATCTACGATATTATCATCTACCCTATCTACATCCTCAACATCCTCAACATCTACCCTATATACATCCTCAACATTACCCTTACCGTCTAACCCATCACTTTCACCAGAACTTTTTTTCTTCGGGTAGAACTCATCGTACATTTCATCGATGAATTTTTCAAGCGCTTCATCGTAGTCAACCTCTGCATTGTTCTCAACAACATTAGGATCAGCACCACCCTCTGCATTATTCTCAACAACATTAGGGTCAGGTGCACCATCATTATTTTCAACAGGTGCACCATCATCTACCCTATCATCATGCACACCAGCTGTAACAGGTGCACCATCATCTACGACATTATCATCTACCCTATCTACATCCTCAACATCTACCCTATCTACATCCTCAACATTACCCTTACCGTCTAACCCATCACTTTCACCAAAACCTTTTTTGTTCGGGTAGAACTCATCGTACATTTCATCGATAAATTTTCAAGCGCTTCATCGTAGTCAACCTCTGCATTGTTCTCAACAGCATTATGATCAGCACCACCCTCTGCATTATTCTCAACAGCATTAGGGTCAGGTACACCATCATTATTTTCAACAGGTGCACCATCATCTACCACAACAGCAATATTTGATTCAAACTCCTTTTCAACAGCAACATTTGAGACAAATTCATTTTTATCAGCAACATTTGAAACAAATTCCTTTTCAACAAAATCAGATTGAACATCGTCTCTATCCTGACCTGAACCAATGTCTATAGGTTCACCCATAAGTATGATGCTATTGGTGCCCTCTACGTCAACTATAGGCACTGTTTCTGGCACTTTTTGTGGCTTTTTTCCGTTTCGAAGGAGACACGATCTCTAAAGGAGGTGTCATGTCTGAGTATATCGTCACTAACCTGGTGTCATCCAACATCTGGGTCACTGCGTAAGCATCTGCATCATTCTTGATTATATAGATTTTCTGATTCGCATCAGGAAGCTTGTAAGCAAACTGGAAATAGCCACCCGATTCTGTTGCATCAGTGAGTGAGTGAATCTCATGGAGCTCCATGATGGAGAACTTGTCTGGGTTGATGAAGTCGATAGTCGTCGACTTCCCTCCAACGTATTTCAAAACCCGTTTTCCTTTAATCTTCCCATTATAATGATAATCCACAGCAAAAAGGTGTTTGTTAGCAGCTGAAATCATAAAAACACTCATTAGAACACGATTTACTAACAAATGACACTATAAAAAATAAACTAAACAAAAGACAGATAGTGTAGTCTGAAATTAACCTTGGGAAGAAGCTTTCGTCATTGTTTCCCTAACCAAACCCTAGGGTTTTCAATTAGGGGAAAGTAGGATACAACGAACTACGGTTTTACAGAAATGGATGGTCACAAGGACGAACAACGAACTAGGGTTTTCAGTGGCAGTGGGTGAGTGACTTAGGGTTTTCAGGGGCAGTGGGTGAGTGACCTAGGGTTTAGAGAGTCATTGAGTGAGAAAATGTGATAGCAGATGGAATCACGATCAAGGGAGAGAGAGCAATACAGTCAGTGGGGAGGGAATAATGGCTATCGTTCGTTGAGTTTCCAAGAGTAGAATTCAAAAGGGAAAGTGTTACGGTTGTAAGATTTGGGGGGAAATCACAATTGGTTCAGATAAGGATTTGGGTGCAATTAACAAATGGATCGGGTTATTATTAAGTGGATGGGTTATATTTGGGTGAAATTAAAGAAGATGGGTCGTGTAAATAGTTAAATGGTGGGCTATGCTAAGGTCAAGTGATAAAAGGTAACAATTTAAGTAAATAAGGTAAATTGACTAACAAGGGTGTTTTTGGAAGAAAAGTAAGGAGGACCGTATGTACAGAAAAGCTAGGTATTTTGGCATGCCACATGTCAGCTCCTAGTTAATTTGCACGCGCCAATGGTACAAATGCAATATTTTTGGAGACCGATGATCAGTTTTGGGGACGAATGAAGCTTAGTGGCAGGAATGTAACAGGTATCAAACACCGGTGACTAACCAGGGTTTTTAGCCGCAGATTGTATGAAAACCTTTTGAGGGGTGGTGAAGCTGACTTAATAACAGCTGCAAAATTAATTCTCTATGACTGGTAAATGGGTAAATTACCTTTACTTGTTCATCCTTATAAAGTAGAAGATGGCAAGCCTAGTGTGTGGGGGATAAATCAGAACCCTATGGCTAATAGTCGAGCTGCTGCAGCTTTCAAAGCCATTACAAGTGTAATGTCAGCTCAACAATGAAAAGGTTAGCTAAATGCCGGTATGGATCGATCGACTAAACAAAATCCTAGTTTGTGGGAATATGGCATCGAACAAACCGCAATTGCTAGCACGTACATGAACAAGTTAGGTAGCCCATCCATGAATTTGTTAAGTAGCATGACTGCTTCAAAAGTTTTTTTGTTTGTCGTACCTAAACCTCCAACCACAAAAAAGAAAATAGGTCGGTCCAAAATAATTACTGAGGAATGAAAGTTAACAAAATAACTATAGTGCATCATGATACTTTTGCATCCTTATATCACTAACTTGGTAGATGTTATTTCAAACGGACAATGCGATTATCGGACCGTATCAATAGCTATATACAGTCATGAGGAAAGTCAGAAACTTGTTAGACACGATTTGTTTTCGGAATTAGATGTCCATCGTACTTTATGGTTGAATGTTTATGGTTCGTCTGATGATTTAGATGATATAATACGCATGTTGGATTGGTTCAAAAGTCTTCTAATAAGCCGTTATTGTATGACATTTCCTGTATCAGATTAGTGCTAGCCACGATATCAATGTCTACCATACTATGCCTCTCAAATAGGTTCTTTAACTTATCTACCAATACGTGGAAGCCCACGTGTTAATTCATCAACTATTATAGAGATTGTAATTTCTTTATACATGGTAACCAGTTCGTAAACGTAAACATATCAATTTGATTACATTATGATTTTTTATTATTTTTCTATGCACACAATTAGTTTTATAGATTACACCTCTTTTCGATGGACCGTTTCTGTCATTATAATATGCATGGGGTGCCCACATCATAGAGGAAGCGATTCAATGAATGCATCCGTACTAGGGTAGATTCAACAAATATACTTAAATTATGTCGGCCACGAATGTGAAGCTTAACAAAAATCCAATGTTTACCGATCTCACCCATGATGACGTTTGATTATGTTACTTTATGTTTTCAAACTTTTTTTGTAACATTATATCATGCAATATTTGAATTTATTTTTTCTTTAACTTATTATGTTAGCAGTTAATTATGTAATATTTGAATCCTCTTTAATATTTTCATTTGACTTCCCACTTATTATATTTTTGGCCAATTTGGAATTCTCGACAAGTTAGATTTCCCGCTAACTAAGGATTGTCACCCATGTTAGATTTCTCTTTATATAGCTAATAAATAATATCGTATTAATTCATCCACCAAATATTTTGAATTATAAAAATTTGAAGTATCTTAGGTATGTAAAGGACTATTGATGAAGACAACCACTTGCTTTAACTCGTCATGTGTGTTCATAGAACAAAGTCGGATAAGAGCTACATATCCAACAATGCGCAGTCATGTAGAAGTCTCGGCGAGGTAAAATCTTCTAAAATTTGAACCAATGCTTCGGGTGTTCGACTTGTTGTACAAAGTAAGGAAAAAAAGCTTTCAATGTGCAAAAATTGAAAATTACTGATTTCATTACAAGAGATATGATAGTTTATTTGGAGGAGAGTCTTGCTGATAAAGCGGATGTGATAGCTAATTGCTCATTTGTTGATTTCAGTATCGAATATCACTTTGACTAATAAGTTGTATTGTGTTATGTACTTTTATTGTTAATCTCATCTTATTTTGAGATTTTTTTGTATGCAAGTTTAATGTTATATTTATTTATGATTAATCTATGATTGATTTAGTATGACAAACACATAATAGAATTTTTTGCACAAACACTACAAAAATAAGAAAGTCATTCGCACACTATGTGTGAACGTAGGCAACAAATTTGGCACTAAAAAACACGGGCATGGTTTCTGCACAACATCTGTAGCAAATAGTAAAACAATCGCGCGCCTGACCGTATGCAAAACTTTTGGCACTCGAAAATTAACAGGAGCATGATTTTCGCACAATATATGCGACATAGTGGAATACTTTCGTACATGTTGTGCGAACGGAAGCAAACTTTTCCCCATTACATTTTAAATTATGTTGTGTTATTTTGTTCCGTACAATTTAAAGTGAACATATTAGATGTCAATTTTTTCAATTTCATACTAACATGTGCTACTGTCAATCGTAAGAAAAAAACAATAAATTTAAAATAGTATTCATAATCAAACATCATAGTACTTATCAACAAGCATCGTAAAACTAACAATAAAATGTTATCAAGTCATAAACACATATTATATGATGATCATAAACAAAAAATTAAATCAAGTATTAAAAAACACGAATTATGACCTAAGAAAGACCTTGATATTGCTCAGCGCTATATACACATATCTCTAACGAATAAAACTTCTCCTTCGTTGTCATTATATCAATACTATGCCGAAACGCGCATATCTGATCTTATTCCTCCTCCGTAGTGCCATGCGTGTCTATCGGAGGCTTTCTGCCAACATATGTATCGACGCCTATCGAGGCCGAGTTGGTCACTATATACCATAAGTTAGTACTAAGCCAAACATGGTACATCGGGCCTGTACTATTCAGCCCATATTTGAATGGATCACCTAATGTCGTGAATAGATGATGCTGCCGGTTCTCCCAAACCGTAAGATCCCATAGAAACTTCTTGCTAGATTTTTTACTGTGGTAGAACGTATTGAACATGGTATCATCTTAATGTGGCCCATCCTGTATGACGACTACTTTCGTCATTTGCTCCACGATAAATATGTCATCTATTACGTGAACCTGGCCCCGAATGAGCCATCTCTCGTACTTCAGGCACTACGGGGGACGATTCTCGGCCATGTTGCTTCTTCACTCTCGTCTTAGTTCTCACCATGTCTGACTACGGGGGACGATTTGCTGCACTTTTAACCCAAGATGAGGCCTCTAAACTTTCCCGTATTTAAATCTCTTTCCTTTTTTCGTTACCGATTTTTTAGAACTTGTTTCAAATTTTCCTTTTTGTGATGTTTTAGATTTGGAACAGGTAGTTTCTGATTTCAAGAGTAGAAGAAGACAATTGAAAACCACAAGATCATGGGATTTTTTCGGATTAAACCATGAAATTTCTATCGCTTCTTCGATTCTACCTGAAAAGAAATGGGAGTTGGCTCTGTCAAACATAGCTCGCTGTCGGTTAATTTAAAATAGCAGAAAAATCAAGAGGAGCAAAGATCAGGATCAAGTGAAGAAATATCATAAATTCTCGTTTTCTAACAAAGTTACCAATTTTAAAGGAGCAGGGGCATCTAAGTTATTGAAATCAGTTCTCGTTTTTCATTTAAAGTTCCATCTAGCGAGCCACTCAGACGCTTGATTTTGGATCCTTGAAATGTGAACAAGATGCATATACGGAGAAATAAGCCCTTGGTAACAGGTAAGAATCTGATTAAATAAGTCGGATGTTTACCTTTAGCCAACATATTAACTAATTGTAAAGTTCAACTTCAATTTCGAATTTCTTAATTCCATATTTTTTTTGCAAAGAAGCAGTCCATCGAGGAGAGCAGAAGCTTCCGCCATAATGGGGGGAAATTTCCCATAAAGGTTCAAACCAACTCTCGCAATGCTTCCACTTCTTGTAACTAGGATTTCTTTCTTCTTTGATATAGCAAAGGCAACCAAAATATGTTTATATACCTGATAGCTGCATCAAAGTCATAGTTCTTTTTGCTGAATTTCCTGTTGTTCCTGACCTTCCATATGAACCACAGAATAATAATAGGAAATATAGTTTTGATGTGAACATAAATGTTAGTAGACCAAAACCAAGAACGCACATATGCATAATAGTCATGCATCTTTCAACCCTTATCTTAAAAATAACCCCATAGTGAACCCAGAGTCCCCAAGCATACTCACAGGAAATAAAGAGGTGCATTGGAGATCCAATATTACAACACCACTGACATTTTGATATAGTAGTGTAATGCTTTATTTGCATAATAGTGTCAACATGGATGGAGTTATGAATCAACTTCCAGACAAGAAAAGAAAATTTTACGAACAACTGAATCTATATTTTTCCAAACAAGTCAGACTTATTATGTTTGGTTCTAACATAATTCCAAGTCTTTTGAACATTAAAAATTATTGTCATTAGAAAGAGACTAGACAATAGCATCATCTTGCTGAATATTAATAGAATTTTTATAAATAAGATCAATGTTTTTCCGATTAAGAAAATTTTAAGCCTGTAGTCATCTTATTTATTGTTTCTCCAAAATTCACTAACATTCTGAGTTCTATAACCAGCATTGTTCATATTATTATTAAGAGTAATGAGAGGGGGATAAACATACCAATTCTCCAGCCAAAATTCAATGTTCCCCTTACTTAAGATCCATCTAATGTGAAGCCCTGGTATGTCTTTGATTCTACAGATTCTTTTCCAGTTACTGGAGCCAGCTTTGTTATAGGAGACTTGAAGAGGATGGAACGAATTATAGTAGATATCATTCATCAGGTTAGCCCACAGACTCTTATTGCTTCTAAAATTCAGCCACAACTTACAACCATAAGTAGTTTGGAGGTCTGAAATGTTGTGAATATTAAGACGTCATTCCTTGTGAGTTTTGCAAAGGTCTTCCCATTTAGACCAATGGATTTTCCTATTAGTAGAACTAGAACCCCATAGGAATTTATTAAAAATAGTTTGAACTTTATAGATCATAGATTTAGGAATCAGGCAGCTTTGACACCAGTAAGTAGGAATGGACATTAACACAGTGTTAATGAGGATGATTCTTCCCCCAAACGATAACTTTTATCATCCCAGACTCTGATTATCTCCATAATTTTGTTAATAATAGGCAAGTAGTTTCTACACTTGTTATTAGAGTTAAGAGTAATCCTCAAATACGTAGTTGGCAGAATATCATGGTGAAAACCTCAAATGTTAGTAATATCTGCTATTCAAGTATTATTAATAAAAGACAAAAAACTTTAGTTTTATCTCTGTTAAAAAATTTCCCATATAGTTTTTTATAAGTATCTAGAAAAGAGCTAAGCTTATTATTAGTTTTATTAGAACTATTAGAGAAGATCAAAATATCAACAAATAAGAGACAAGGAATCAGAAGTTTACTTTTAGATTGAAAATGCATTTATCTGTTTTTAAGAAATAAGTTGTATATGCCTCTTATGAAAACTTCTTAAGCCAAAATGAATAGACTAGGGGACAGAGGGTCCCCTTGTCTAATTCCTCTTTTGGTGTTGAAGAAGTCATAGACCTTACCATTAATCAATAAAGAAGTGTATACATTGCATATAAGACTCTTAATAAGATTAATAAATCTATCAGAGACACCAAAATTCTCCAGAACCTTTAAAATGTACCTGTAAGACAGCTTACCGGAAGCTTTGGACATGTCTACTTGAATCGTCATGTTTTTACTTCTTTTCTTCCTACTTAAATCATAGATAAAATCTTTGGTAATAAGAACATTATCATGACTAGAAGAGTTAGGTATATAAGCACTTTGGATATTTGATATGATTTTAGGTAGAATTTGAATCAATCTATTGTTAATTACTTTAGACATAATTTTGTTTAATAGGCTACATAGACTAATAGGTCTGAAATCTTTCCAGTGAGTAGGATTAATAGTTTTAGGCACAAGGCAAATACCAGTAGAAAGTATACCTTTAGGCAGCTTCTTACCTTTGATGAAATCAACCAGATTAGAGCATAAATCAACCTTAATAATCTTCCAGCAAGTTTTAAAAAAACAACCATTAAATCCATCCATCCTTGAGGCACTAGAAGACTTAAGGTTAGTTACAATATTATAGACATCAGAAAATATTATCAGCCTCAGTTACAAGCTTAGGAATACAATTAAACATGTTACTATTCATTAAATTCTCTTCTTCAGTATGATCAACATAAAGAGGGTCAGTGAGAAGAGTTTTAAAGAACTTAGCAGCAAAGTAGCCAGTCTCCTCCTTATTAGAAATCCATTGACCATCATCATTAATATTGTTAATAGTATTCTTTTTCCTTTTTTTTTTACATAATTGTGAAACCGCTTAGAACTTCTGTCACTATTCACCAACCAAGAAGTATAACATTTCTGAAACAAAAAATTCTCCTCCATTTTCAGGGAAAACAGGAGAGTGGCATTAGCTCTGGACATATTGATTTTGGAGTCCATATTGCTGTGAAGTTGATGCTGTTTTTACCATGTGACCAACTTGAATCTCAATCTCCTGCACTTTACAGAAGATATTTCCAAAGTAAGTTCTATTTTAGTTTTTCAGATCTTTTTTAAGTCTAGAAAGTTTAAACCAGAATTTAAAGAGAGGGGAACCCTCCATATTAGTATCCCAACTGTTTTGAACAAAAGGTAAAAAGTTAGGGTCTAAAGTCAACATATCTAAGAACTTGAAACCTTTTTTTATAATACTCTTTATCATTGCTAATGGTGATGCATATAGGACTATGATCAGAGCTTGTCCTTACTAAATGCATCACGTTAGTAATGTTAAAATTGTTAGACCAGATAGAGTTTGTTAAAACTCTATCAAGTCTTTTCCATTTACTATTTTTGTTCCATGTAAACTTAGACCCATAATAACCAGTGTCCTCCAGATTTCAGGTTTGAATCATCTCGTTGAAGTCCTCAGCACTTTCCAAAGAGAAAGTGAGACAACCAATTTGTTCCTCAGTAGAACAAATGGCACTAAAGTCTCCCATCACAATCTAGTTCGAGCTGTTAGCCAAATCAGATATGTTCACCAACTCATTCCAGAGGATTCTTCTATTGTGGTATTGGCACTTGGCATAAACACTCGTAAAATAAAACTTAATAATTAGGTTAGTATTATAAATGTCTAAATATAAATACTGAACATTGGTGTGGATTATTTTTTACCGAGGGTAATTTTGTCAGGTGTTTCATGGTGTTTCAAAGGTATTTAATGTTTGGGTGTTTTGTAGTGAGAGATTTGAGCTTCCTGGTTATATTAAATGTTCATTACCCTCATTAATGAAAGTGGTTGGGTATTTATACCTTTAATTATGGGCCACATGGGCTTTCGGGTCAAACTTATGAAACCGGGTCGAGTTCAAAAACCCATTAGTTTATTAAGCAGATTAGCAATTAGCTTAGTCAAAAGGTGATTAGCTTTTAATACTTTTGTCCAGTTCGGATGGTTCAGTGGGTGGTTTTTGTCTGAATTTCCCCTGTCCGGTTTCCACAGTGACTGGTGAAAATTTCTGGACTCATCAGTAGCCCTTTTTTTAGGTTTTGTTCGAAGGCCTTTGGCAAGACCTAAAGAATCACCTTTGGGAACTTGTGACATTTTCCGGACGGATTTAATATTTAGTAAAGGACTTATCCGGACTAAAAAACTCTTCAGAAGTTTAAAGGTTTTGCCATGGATCGTGGGACACGTGTCTCCTTCTGATTCGCATCACCAACCGCTTTTTTCCTAGAACGGTGCTCCCACTAATCCCAAAAAATAACTTCTTCATTTAATGCCTGTGACGTCAGCGTCGTCTTCAATCATTACTTTCATCTTTTTGTATTCTCCTAGGTTTCTGGGAATCTTTTTTGCCTCTTTAGTATAAATTACCTCATTTTTCATTGTTTTACCATCTTCATTACTCTTTCGTTCTTTTACTTCAAAGCTTCTATCTCTCTTCTCAAAATACTTTTGGTGTAAGTTTATGTTTACAGCAAGAAACGCACTTGTAAAAGGTGGGTGGCTTAATCTTTCGGAGTTAGAGAAAGCATAAAGAGTCGAAGGAGAAAGGCGCATTGCTGCAGGTCTTCCAGTTTCTCCAATCGACAAGTCTGAAACACCAAACTCAGAGCTTGATCGAGGTTCATCTTCTGCTCGAAGTTCCAAACCCAGAAGGTTATTTCAACCAAGTCTTTCACCCATCGTCTCAGGCTTATCGGTTCAGGAGTCACAGCCCACTGGCGAACGGGAAAAAGCTGTTACAAGCACAAAGAGACCCTCTCCATTCATAACCATGGGATCAGATGCTGATAATTCCCCAGAAAAGCTAACGCTTCGACGAAGAGGCCGCTTAGTAAAAGGTCAGGCTGTTGCTCCACAGTCTAAGTCTCCGAAATCGGGACCCTCTAAGTTAGGGGCCAAGGACAAAGCGACAGGGTCAGAGGCACCCATCAAAGTTCCTAAGGACAAATCGTCTGGTCCGGAGGCTACCAGAACAAGCCTTCGAAATGAACCCTCCGGATCTGAGCACCAGTCGGACACTAGACCACAAAGGGAAAGCGATGCTCAGCCATCCGGACAGCTTACCGAGCCAACTACCAACACTTCTCCACCAAAGACAACTGACAATCCTTCAATGGTGATGGAAGATGTGATGAAGGACAGTGTTGAAGAAGCCCCTTCTGAGACTGATGTCTCCGGGCAGACGGGGGAGGCTGTCATTGTCAAGAAAAGAAAGGGTAAAGAGAAGCTGTGTTTAAAACATCCGGACCTGCCGGAGTCCCTTAAAGGCAGAGTGGGACCTTGCTTCAACAAGGTGAGTGTAAAGTATCTGCTAGCCATGCAGAACATTAACTACGCCTTCATTCATACTGCTGAATTAGGCCGGATCCGGACGAAGTGGGGGATCCTAAAATCTGTTAAAGTGAGGATACCGGTCGATCCGGAGACACCAATGGACTGCAAGCTAAGTGAGATAGTTTTATACATAGAGTTGTTCAACTGGGGACTTAGATTTCCCTTGGACCCAGAGATCGTCATATATTTCCATCTGATAAATCTCTGCCCAAGCCAACTGAGTCCCAATGCTTGGTACACTCTCATGGCCTGCATCATGGCCTCTAGGCTCTCCGGAATTCCACTTCCAATGGAGCATTTTGCTGTTGTAGCCGGTCTTTGCAAGAATCACATCATCCCCTTCTACCATTTCAATATGGGCGACAATTATAAAGTGGTGGATGATCTGCTCGAATCGGAGAAGAATTGGAAGACCCAATTCTTGTTCATTAGTGGAGTTTGTGGAAATGGGAGGAATATTAAGGCTGGTGACAACCCAAGCATGCTCACCAGCAGATATAAAGCACAGGTTAATATTTCATCATGTTTGTTTTTCTTTCCTTATAAAAAGTTTGCTTACTTAAATGCTCTTCTTTTTATTTAGGTAGTGTTGTCGAAGGAGTTCTCCGACTACTTGGAGGAGGGGCAGACTACTTGTGCCAAGCTGAATGCTTGGGCTGCTGACAAATAGGGAAATCGCTTCCATAATTGTTTTACTGGTGAGATCCCACCTCTGGAACACAACCGACCGGAGAGCTTGTCTTAGCCGAAACTGACCACACCGCCTCCTCCTGGTGTCATTCTATAGAGGACATATGAGAAGGATGGGAAGCTGGCCTTGCCAGGCAGAGCTAAAGCCCTAAGTAAAATGAAGGGCAAGAAAGGAAAGAAAAAACTAGATGTAGCTGAGGTCAACCAAGGTGGTGTTGAGGAGATTGTCCCAGCAAACCAGGAGGTGCAGGACCAAGGAGGAATTGATGATGCTCTGCTTCAAGTGGTGGAAAATGAGAGTACCAAAGAGGCAGTTGGACTTCCAAAACCCTCAAAGGCTCCCAAAAATGACCGAAAACGGGCAGCAGATGGTGGAGATAGGGAAGCCAAGAAGAAGAAAATCTCCAAGAGAGATGAAGTTGCTCTCCGGCCTCCAGAGTCTCTTCCTCCGGTCGACCCAACAGACCCAACACAGGCAGAGCAAATCCCAAGTGACTTTCACACCGGAGAGGGTGCTGGAGGGGATATTAACATTGATAGAGTAGACATCAGTGGCCTTCAAGGGATTTGCCTTTGCTTTGAAGACCTCTAGAAGGAAGACTTTTCTGGCCCTTACCTCCCTCCAATCTCTTCGAACATTTTCACTTTCAATGGTAAGTTTTTTCTGTTTCAGGAGAGAAGGACATGGTGACCCACTCCTTGTTGAGCAATATTCAACCGGTGCTCAACTTGGAGAGACAAGTGCGAAATCAATCCACCCTCATCAACACACTCAACTCAGATAAAGAGAGATGTCTAACAACCTCCTTAATGCCAACCAGAATGTTGAGGCATTAAGGAGAGAGATCGAGGAGTTGATAAAAAGGAAAAGAGAATTTGACCACTAAGCTGGCCACTTCAGAGGGGGTTAACAAAGAGCTCCAACCCAAGTGTTATGGCTTGGAGAAGGATCTTTCCACTTCAAAATAGGAGGTGAAGGCCAAAGACAATGTCATTCAGACCCTAACCAATGACAAGATTTCGCTCGAAGATGCTGTGTCTAGGATTAACCAGGATAAAGATGGCTTGATAAAGGAGCAGGAGAAGACAATCCAAGCCAGAATCGATGCATACACCAAAAAGGTGATAGATTCCCAAGAGGAAAGGTATGCTGAAGTTAAATCAGATATGGTCTTGCTCTTTCACCAAAAATTTCTGAAGAGGACACTAGGAGATTTATGGCGATTTGTGGAATACGAAGACCTTCCTCACCATACTATGGCCGATGGTGATAAGCACTATTATTCCAATGGTTGGGATGATACTACTGATGAAGATGAAAGGACCGGAGAGAGCCTTAACGAGGAACCCAAAGACTCCAAGAAGAAACCAGATGAGGCTGGACCATCTAAGGAAGCTCAGCCTTAGAATTTTAACTATCTTTTTATTTTCCTTTAATTTTTGTGTTAGACTAAATTCCTTGGATGGCCAAGGAATTTTTGTAGCCGTGTCCGACTCTTGTCCGGATAATCTTTTAAAACTTCAAAGTCCTTGGATGGCCAAGGCACTTTACATATTTTAATATCACTCCCCGGTGTTAGCCAGGCAATTTTATCTTACACAATTCTTGCATTGTCTTATAGTTACCCAATTTTGATGGCTAATGTTTTAATAGCCCTTAGTTATTTTACAAGTATTTTAAGGTGAGAGTGTTTAAATTCTCCGATGACAAATATTTAAATGGTCATCATTCTACCAATTCAATCCGGTCTGCCAGTGATACTTTATAAAGTTTCAAAGAAGCTATCAATCGAAACACTCTGATTTTTTTTTTAAAAAGGCATCGAATTTCAATAAAAAGCCCACGCCACCAGGGTAGGAAAGAGTATGCCCCATAATATTTACATGGAGTTTAAACAAGTCAATATTTACATATCTTTCATTCTAGATACAACCGGAGGTGTTCAATGTTCCAGAGGTGATTCAAGATCCTTCCATCTTTATCTTGAATCCTGTATGTCCTAGGCTTAAACTTTTCGCTGACCACATAGGGTCCTTCCCAAGTTGGAGCTAGCTTGCCGAACTGCTTCTCCTTAGTATGTAGGAAGACTGTTCTCAACACTTTATCCCCTGGTTGAAAATCTCTCCTTTTGACTCTTGAAGCAAAACTTCTTCTCATCAAACCCTGATAATGTTTGGCTTTGAGATGAGCCTTAACTCTTTTTTCTTCTATCAAGTCAAGTTGACTTCTGATTGCCACTTCATTAGCGTGTTCGGAAAAATTGTGGACTCTGAATGAAGGAAGAGTTGCTTCTATAGGAGCTATTGCATACATACCATATACCAAGGCAAACAGGGATTCCTGTGTAGCAGCCCCAGGAGTAGTCCGGTAGGCCCATAGTACTTCTTGTAGATAACTTGGCCACTTTCCAGTAACTCCTTCTAAATTCTTTTTAAGACCGGATAAGATGTTCCTATTTGCCACTTCAACCTGACCATTTGCCTGTGGGTGGAAAGGAGAATAAAAGAAATGCTGAATGCCTCTAGAGGCACTGAAACTCTCCATATCCTTATTATCAAATTGTGGCCCATTGTCTGTGGTTATCTTTTGTGGAACCCCAAATCTGCAGCAAATATTAGATAAGATAAACTTTATAACAGCTTTTGAAGTAGTTCATGCCAATGGGGCTGCTTCTATCTACTTTGAGAAATAATCGATGACAACTATAATAGTTTTGCACCCCTCCAAATGCCATAGGTAGAGGTCCCACCAGATCCAGCCCCCAACGAGCAAAAGGTATTGGTTCAGAAATTGACTCTAAAGGGACAGCTGGGATATGAATTTCATTACTGTATCTTTGGCATGGATCACACTTCTTTACCAATTCCTTCGCATCTTCCATTATAGAGGGCCAGTAGTATCCGGTCAACAAGACTCTTCTGGTTAAAGCTCTATAACCACAGTGTGCTGACCCCTCACCATCATGAAGTTCAGAGAGCACTACTTGGGACTCTTCAATCCCCAAACATCGTAATAGAGGTTTGCTAAAAGACTTCTTGTAAAGAACATCTCTTAGGATTACAAATCCATGAGCCTTATACTTCACTTTCCTTGCCACTGCTTTCTCCGGAGGCAAGATACCATCTGAGATATATTGAAAAAGAGGATACTTTCAGTCTTAAGGTTGAATTACTTGTATGTTTAAACTTTCCTCCCCTTCCGTGCTCTGATTAAGATGAATGGATGGGCATTCCTGCACGTGAATCCATGGTTAGGACTCAGAATATGTTATGGTTGCCAAGGAGTCTGCTAGAGTATTTTATGTTCGGGGTATGTGCTCATAGGTGATCTCTTTGAAGTTAAGTGCCACTTCTTTAAGAACAAACAAATATTTAATCAGTTGCTCTTTTTTTGCCTCGGATTGACCTTGTGCATGATGGATAAGAAGCTGAGAATCGCTCATTAACCTGACTCTTTTGGCCCTACAAATTAGGGATAACTTTAAACCGGCTATGACGGCTTCATATTTGGACTCATTATTGGAATCCCTGAAAGAAAAACATATAGCCTGGTATATTTTGTCACCATACGGAGAGGTTAAACATATCCCAGCACCACATCCCATGGTACTTGATCCACCATCAGTCCGGACAACCCCTACTTTCTTAGTCTTTTCACCTGATGCTTGCTTAGTATCTCTGTCCGAATGGAATTCAACTAGGAAGTCAGCAACAGACTGCCAAGTGTAGTTCTTTTTCCACACTCTTCACCATCATATCATCAATGTAGACTTCCACGTTTCTTCCAATCTGATTAGCGAAGGCTTTGTTCACCAACCTCTGATAAGTAGCCCCAAAAATTTTTAACTCAAAAGGCATCACCTTATAACAATGAAGGCCCCTATCAGTAACAAAAGTAGTGTGTTCTTGATCCTTTGGATCCACTTGAATCTGATTATACCCGGATAAGGCATCTATAAAGAACAACAACTTGTTCCCAGACGTGGAGTCTACCAACTGATCAATCCGAGGGACCGGATACATGTCTTTTGGGCAAGCCCTATTAAGGTCTGTAAAGTCAATGCACATTCGCTACTTCCCATTTTTCTTTTTTACTAACACCGGATTGGCTGTCCATAAAGGGTACTGGGATTCCTTTATATGCCCCATCTTAGTAAGCCGGTCGACCTCTTAAACTATGAAATCAGCTTTCTCCTTAGAAAAAGCTCTCATCTTTTGTACAACAGGTGCTATATCTCTTCGGATGGATAGTTGGTGTGATATAATACTTGCAGGCACTCTGGTCACATCAGCATTGCACCAAGCAAAAACATGTTGATGGTTTAGTAAAAAAGACATCATTTTACTCTTCAGTTAGATGTCATCTTAGATCCGATCTTGACATTTCTTCCTTCAGCCAGAGAGTGAGTTTCAACCTCTTCAATTGGTATTAAAAAACCAAGGGTCTCTCTGGGTGATCAATTTCACCCTCTCCCCCAGAGAGCCCCTCCAACTGTTAATCCTCATTGATCCGAACTGCCCCCAAAGTTCGAGGGGCCAGTGCTGTTGCATAACACTCCCTTGCTATCTTTTGACTACTTCGGACTACTCCAACTTGTCCTTGCACAACGTATTTTAAACATTGGTGGACTGTCGAGGCCACAACATGCATCCTGGAGAGCCAAGATCTTCCCAAAATGGCATTATAACAAGTGGGACAATCCACCACAATAAAAATTACTCTAACCATCTTCTTAAAAGGGCCCTTGCCCAACAAAACCTCCTCCTCAAACTCCCCGATCACGTCCGTTGAGCTTCCAGTGAAACCCACAATTAAACTATTCGAACGCTGAATCACTGCTGGATACTTCATTTATTTATAGGAAGTCAAAAAGAGGATATTCGTTGAACTACCGGTGTCCACCAAACGTTGTCTGATGTTATTACCCCCAATGGATGCTCCTATTACCACAGCATCTTCATGAGGACCAGCTATGTCCCTCAAATCATTTTCATCGAAAACAATGAAGGGAAAAGAAATTTGCGATTGATAGGAAGTCATGCCTCCTTCCAGTTGAGTAGCTAGAGTATGAATATGCCTTTTTCTCGAAGAAGCAGTCGGTGCAGTCATGGTGTCTCTCCCAAATATTGTAAGTGACTCAAAAAAACTGATGAATCCGGACACCGTCTTGCCGTGTTCTGTGATAACACCCACCTTATTTCGGGTTGGATCAGGATCCAAATACTCTGACTCCACATCAAATCTTTCAATTATCACCATAGCCCCATCCGGAGCTGATGTCCCTGCATTGTTTTGGCCAGTCAGATGAGCATATTCCCACTTCTTCTTTTAACATAAACACCCAACTTTCCTCTTTCGAGCAAATTTTGTACCTCTTGTTTCAAAGCGATGCAATCTTCTGTGTTATGACCAATATCTTTATGATATTGGCAGAAACAATTATTACGACTTTCCCTAGGAGATTGAAGCGCAGCTGGCTTCCTGAAGTGCATTTTGTCTTTTGTTTTGTCATAGATGGTTGCCACATTCTCTTTTAACTCGGCAAACCACTCCGGTTGAACCCAAGGCCCTCGCTTATTTCTGGATTGTTGACTCTGAGCTGGTGCTGGGTGGGATTGAGCCTTGGCCCTGCTGGGACCCTGTCTGGCTTCTTTAGCCTTATACCCGGACTGATTCTGATTCTGGTTTGGTGCAGTTGGGGCCAATCTCACCTGCCTATGCACCCTGGTCTTCTTTGTTTCATCTACATTGATTTGTTTCCCAACCTGATTCAGTAAATCGCCCCACGTCATGGCCTTCTTTCTGGTTACTGAATCAGCCAAATTACCAGGGTTCAAACCCTGTCTTAGAGAAGCTATTGCTACTTGTTCAAAGCAATCAGCTAATTCATTCTTCGTGTTCACAAAGCGACTTATATATTCTTTCAAGGATTCATTTGGCTCTTGGGCACAATGGATAATAGTGTCTCCATTTCCCTTCACTTCCTTACTTCCTACAAACTGCCTCCGGAAGGCCACCCAAAAAGTATCAAAATTTCTGATGCAGCCATGTGGCAGACTATTGTACCACTTTAGAGCACTCCCCGTAATAGACTAGGAGAACGCTCGACAAAGCAACTTATCATCATCGTCAAAATTCATCATAATTTTTTTGAATTGCTCCAGATGATTATCTGGATCTTTACTCCCATCGTATTTTTCCATCTTTGTGCTGTCAAACCTCTTAGGAAGGTTTCCGGACAGTATCTTGGAAGACAATAGATATTGTCTCCAATTCCGACCACGACTAAACACAGTATCTTCATTGGGAGTTGCAAAGATACCTGGTTTATCATAAAAGGCGAAAGGATCCATCAACAATCGGTCTACATGTCTCCGGCCATGGCTGTGACCATGAGATGACCTTTTTCCTAGATATCTTTTCAACCTTCCATGCATGTCCCTCTTTCTTTAATACTTTTTAACCAACTTCTGCTTCTTTTTAGAACGGCCTTCATCGCTATTGGATGACATGGACTCATAAACTCCATCTTCGTTCGAGGAGCTACTAGAGGATTCTGAATCTGAATCTGAGCTCTCCACCGGCTTAGACCGGTGAGACTTCTTTGAGCTAGCATGAGTCTTTTTAGTACTTACATGGGTTTTTGCCGATGGGTCAAGCTCCCTTGGATTGTCAGTGTGGTGAACGGCTGACACTTTTGATTTTTCTTTTAAGCTCATCTCCACCCTTTTAGCAGCCCTCAAGGCTTCTATCTAAGCTTTCAATCTATCTTTCTCTTCAATCGTGTATTCATCATTTTCTCCCACCACTTCTGCCAAATTTGGTGGCACGGCCTGCTTGTCCGGATTCATCCGAACTGACTTTTCTTGATGGTTTTGAATGCTAAATTCAGGCACCTTCTTCTCCCACTGTGGTCGCCAATTTGGTGTGAATTATTTTTTACTAAGGGTAATTTTATCAGGTGTTTCAAAGATATTTAATGTTTGGGTGTTTTGTAGTGAGAGATTTGAGCTGCCTGGTTGTATTAAATGTTCATTACCCTCATTAATGAAAGTGGTTGGGTATTTATACCTTTAATTATGGGCCACATGGGCTTTCGGGTCAAACTTATGAAATTGGGTCGAGTTTAAAACCCCATTAGTTTATTAAGCAGATTAGCAATTAGCTTAGTCAAAAGATGATTAGCTTTTAATACTTTTGTCCAGTTCGGATGATTCAGTGGGTGGTTTTTATCCGAATTGCCCCTGTCTGGTTTCTACAGTGACTGGTGAAAATTTCCGGACTCATCAAACATGATTAGAAATAACTTCAATCTTAAAATCATTTTTTCACATCAACCAAACTTTGTTAGATAAGTTATTAGTATAATTCTCAAACCCAAGCTTATTAGAGATAATAGGCAGATTGTCAACACTAGTAAAAGGTTGTTGGCAAGTAAACAGATCAATTTGCTTTTTCTTAATGATGAATTTAAGTCTTCTGATAGTAGACTTATTGTCGATGCCACGCAGGTTCCAATTGAGGATTTTCATCATCTTGAATCGGACTTGGTCATCAAGGAGGATCTTGTAAATCTTAGAGATTTGATGACTAAATTATTAGCTTTTTCATTCCCACGAACTTCCTTGAGTTTCTTATTTATCACTTTATGAAAGTTAGAACTGCATTCATTAATCTTGTAAGTTGGGGTTGACTGTTTTCTTCCTATGTTTTCTCTATCAGGTGTAGAAGCTTCAGAACTAGTGATTCCTTCCTCCATGGTGTAGCCTTCCTTGATCGACTCTAAAGCTTTCAATATATCAGCATTAGTACCAGTTGGAGAATCACTGTCAACTATGGAAATTGTTTTGGGAGTTTCACTCCTTCTGTCAACCAAGACTTCCTCTGTATTACTACCAATTGTATTAGTTTGATGAGGATTCAGATCTATTGTATTAACCTGAATATTAAGATTATTTTCAATAAATATTTTTTCTTTTTCTTGTCTTTCTTCACTGCTTTTGTGTTATAGCTGTTCTTCTTATTATTCTCCTTCTTTTTCAAAACTTTTTTGCAAGATTCAGATTCATGACCAACATGAAAAAAAATCATTACAGTAATTTGGCAAATCCTTGTAGAGAAGATTTATCCAACAACCTTGATTTTCACCGAATCCGCCCAAGAATTTGTAGTGAAGTTTTTGAGAAAGATCTAACTCAACCCAAGCAAGACATGAATTGTGATAGGCTCTGTTTCTTTCAGGGACTTTGATTTTCAGAGGGCTGCCTATAGTACTAGCAAGAGTATATATCATCTTCTCGTTGAACATATACTCAGGAAGTTTATCAAATTTAATCTACACCGGACATATTAGGCATTCGATCTTCACATTAAAATCCGGTGTCCACTTTAACAGCCTCATCAGAGAACTACCAATGGACCATAAATGTTTTGACCAAACCTTACACATATCCTCCTTGGAACTGAATTCTAGAAGCAAATTCCTAGTATCCCAGATACTTATATTGTACTCATTCGAAAGATTCATCTTTGGGAGGAAATCTTCAATTAACTGTTTTTCGGAATTCCCTAACTAAATTTACCAATTAAAGTAAAAAAAATTTGTGTCATTAAAGTATCTTTGACGCTTAATGGAAACTGCACACATATATGATCTATTTTATGCATACAGAACATCAGGTACTTTTCCTCATCTTGATTCTTGCTTTTACAGATCTCGGTAAATGATTTTGATAAACTGCTACGATTATCTATCACTGGGTGATTTATTATGGGAGGTATACCCATCGAAGCACGAAGGTCAGGAAATTATTTGCCCATATCAAGCAAAGAACCTAGAACTTTGTTTCGAAAACACAAAGCAGAGCAAATCAAACAATTATGAATCAGATTTAGAGCGGAAAATTAAATCAGTAGATGAAAGAAAGGCTCGATTGCTAGATTTTTTTTCAAATCAGTAGATGAAAGAAAGGCTCGATTTCTAGAAGAAACAACTAAAAAAAATCAACATGCAATTGATTTCAATTTCCAGAAGGAAATTTTTGGTACTTTGTTTCTTGGAGCATATCTCGAAAAATCTATTCTTCTTAGACTCATAACTTATAAAGGATATGATAAAAATATATATATTTATGAGTTGTTTTTTTAAAATGGGAACAACGTTTATTTAAGAAAAGTACCAGTAAATACCCACTCAACTATCTAATTACCCACTAGTACCCGTTTTTTGGATATTGTCACGTGGTACCTCGAATTAAAATTTGAAAAAAATACCCCCGACTATATATACTCGCTGGTACCTTCACTAGTACTAACCTGAGAGTTGTTTGAAAAACTAACCTGAGAGTTATTTGAAAAACGAACCTGAGAGTTGTTTGAAAAACTAACCTGAGAGTTGTTTGAAAAACGAACCTGAGAGTTGTTTGAAAAACTAACCTGAGAGTTGTTTGCAACTCTCTCGATTTCTTGAGAGTTGTTTGCAACTCTCTCGATTTCGTGAGAGTTGTTACCGGTAAAATTTTATTTTTAAAAAAATCAAAATATATTATCAATGGATCTAGTTTTGTTCATTTAAAAAAAATAAAAACGATGGTACTTTCATTTATTTTTTCCGAGCTCCGTTTTGAATGATATGGATCTTTTAAAAATAAAATTAAAAAAAAAATGTAAGAAAGAGAAATTTTGGTTATGTGGTTTTTGACGAAGGATGAGATTAGTTAGGATATTAAAATAATGTTAGATATTAAGTGAAATTAAATAGTTGAGAGGACTATTAGAAGGTAATAGAACAAAGTTTGGGTACTAGATGACAATAGAATAGTTGAATCCGCATTATTGGTGCAATTTCCCATTTATTTTTGGTCGACGATTTTGGCTGATCCAACCCTTAAACCTATCTAAAACTTCCATTTACGTTTCCATCGATCAATCTGATTCATTCGAATCTTTCTTTTTGTCTTTTTCTCTATGCGATTTCAAGAACTTCGGAGATGCTTAAACACCGCAAGCTCAGTGGTATTATCCCCATAACCAGTTCCCTCTCCTCTTCACTTCTATCCAAAGAAATCTACAATTACATTCCGTCAAGCTCAAAACCTCTGTAATCATGGTGGTTCATTGATTTATCATGCATTCGGTTTTGCTAAAGTACGTGAAATCATCTCAGTGGCATTTCGTCGAAGAGGTTTCGACCAAACTCAATTCGTCTCAAATCTCAGAGATTCTCTCGGGTCTAGTTAAATCCCTGAGCTAGCATTTCAGATTTACCCACACTGGGTTTCAACATTAAGATGTTGGAAACCTGTTGCTTAGCTATCGCAGTTGTGTCTCGTATGACTTCACCAAAACCCACTTTGCAGTTGCTAAAGGAAACAATAAGCAGTGGAGGTTGATTTACTATTGGCTTGCGGTTTCGTGGGATCAGTTAAGCACTAAAATCAGCGTTCTTTTTTAATTTTCTGATCAGGGTTTGTTGTGAGCTGAAGATGATTGGTAAGCCAACTGGGTGTTTTTGGATGATAAAAGGTAAAGGCATTGTTCCTAAAATTGTTTTTAAAATTGAGACTTGTAAGTTGTAATTCTATGTTGAGTTTGTTTTCGAATACGCAGAGATGTTTAGGATGAATGTAAAGTCAGGTTTGTATACTTTTAATGTAATGATCAATGTTAATTGTAAAGAAGGGAAGTTAAAAAAGTTAAGGAGTTCATCCGGAGAATGGAGGGAGTTAAGAGCCTAGCATTGTTACATATAACACCTTAGTTTAAAATTATTGCTTGAATGCGAAAATTGAAGGTGCTTAATTGAGTCTTAAGAAAATGAAAGCCAAACTAATTCACACATGTATAATTCGATTCACACCACACACATAAAATTCAATAATTATCGGATGTGTAAGGAAAGAAGACTCAAAGAGGCGTCGAAGACAGACACTCCAGACAATCAAGGAGATGGGTTTGGTTAATGCTGTGACTTATAATAGCTTGATTGAGATCTAGAGTTAGCTTTTGGTTATGGAAGGAGATGATTAAGGAAGGTAAATATGTTGATTCATTGTTTGTGTATGGAGTATAGGATGGACGATAGATTGGTAAAAGAAATGGTAGAGAAAGAACTAGTACCTGATTGTATCACTTATAACATATTGATAAAAGGGTATTCTCGATGTGGGAATGCTAAGAAAGCGTTTAACCTTCATGATCAAATGCTGATTGCTCGGATTTAGCCTACATCGAAAACTTATACTTAGCTTATTTATGTTTTAGGTAAATGGAATAGATTGAAGGAGGCAGGTGATTTGTTGGAGAAAGTACTACAAAAAGGCATTATTCCTGATCTTGTAATGTTGAATGCTTTAATCGATGGTCACTGTGCTGTAATATTAATCGTGCATTTGCTCTTTTGTAAGAGATGGATGATGAGGTGACTTATAAGACCTTAATGCTCTTTTGTAAGAGATGGATGATGAGGTGACTTATAAGACCTTAATGCGGGGGCGGTGCAGAGAAGGGAAAGACGAAGATGCCCGCGAGATTCTTAGTGGGATGAACAGAAGAGGCATCAAACCAGATTATATAAGTTGCGACACTCTTGTCAGTGGGTATAGCAAGAGAGGTGATATAAAGGATGCTTTTGGAGTAAGAGATGAGATGATGATTATAATGCCTTGATAAGAGGTTTATGTAAAACTCCGAACGGCGGAGTAGTGGCAGAGAAGCTTCTTGAGGAAATGGTTAGTAAAGGGTTTACTCCTGATGATAGCACGTACTATGCTCTGATCGAGGCGATTGCTGGTTCATGTCTCACACAAAATAAAAGTTTTTTTTTTTTTGGGTTTCGATTAGTTTTTTATCCTGCTTCTTTTTGAATGAAGTCCGTTTGAGAGGATATTAATTTCTTAAGGAATTGAATATTGTGGAGCATTGTCTGATGGATTATACATCCTGTACACAGGCCGGGCAGTGGCTCACTGGGATTTGTAGAAGAATGGATTGAATTTTGACTTAATTGGGTGACTGATTCAATCTAGCTAGGGGTAGCTTAGGGTAAATCCTCCTAGTAAAGGTAGATCTTCCATCTTTGTCCGATTGAAAGTTTTGTGGTCTTCTAGTGAATGAAAGAAGTCAAATTACTAAATTATGTTTCCCTGCTGTTACTGAAATATACAAACTGTTCACTTTCTTGACATTTCAGATTCTCCTGATCTTTAGAGGTAGTTTTTTATGTACTTTGAGTGTCATTTCCGCACTGTCGTGTTTGTGGCTATACATGGAAAGAAAATTCACCAGAATTTCAAACAGATTATAGTAATGTTATTTTAGTTGCTTGTGGTATTTTCTACTGTGTGCGTATTTGCTTAATTTCAATTTGGGAAGAGATAGAAACAGATGCAGATCATGAATCAGTCAAGAAGAATAAAGACAAAGACTACTGAAGGTGCTTATTTATTAAAGTGCAGCATGAGTATGTATACATTATTGTAAAGTTACAAGCAAGTACTTATAGTTCCGAAATTCCAAAACAAATTTACAACCTTTATTCTGTACATTGATACAGCTTGTCAAATTCTTCAGCTGATGATAACGTGGGATTGGTATCCATCCAAGGAGCGAATCCAGTGCTATGCTTGGGGGTTTAATTTCAGCTGACGAACGTAGTGTACTGCAGGTGGTCTTGGTGTAACTATAACATCCAGTGGTGTTGCTTTTGGCAAAAGTAAGCCTGGAGCTTCAGTCATATCAACTTGTTTCTTTAAAACAGTCTCCACCTCAAATGCATGTAGAAGTCGTGCCAGTGTCAAGTGAACGATCTGAAGTGTGAATGTTACACCTGGACACATCCTTCTTCCCGACCCAAATGGTATGTACTCAAAGTTTTGACCACTAACATCAAAGTTGGCTTGATGTTTGAGAAATCTCTCGGGTATAAATTCTGAAGGGTCATTCCAGATACTCGGGTCACGATGCAGCTTCCACAAGTTAACGATCAGGCGGGTGTCTTTTAGGACTTTAAAGCCAGATAAAGTACAGTCCTCTATGGCTGCTCGTGGTCCTGAAAGGGGGGCAGCTGGATAGAGTCTGAGGGTTTCCTTGACAATTGCTTGCAAGTAAGGTAGGTTTTTTATGTCTGACTCGTCTACTTTACGGTGACTTCCTATGTGGCTGTCTAGCTCATCTTGCAACTTCTTTAAAACACGGGGTGTATTCAGTAGCAAAGAAAGTGCCCATGTAAGTGTGGCTTCAGTGGTTTCGTTTCCCGCTAGTATAAGGTTCTGAAATCATCACAAAATTTGAGATTTAAGATTAATTCCTACATTCTTATTGTATACAAACGTTTTGCAATTTTTAGCCTCTGAATATTCTGTTCTCACAAGTGTCATAAGCCATCTATTCAAATAGCACTAGTAGATTAGTATTTCGTATTGATTAGGCGTAGCGATATTTTCCTGACCCCGATCTGATTATGTCCGATCCAGAAAAAAAACAGACCGAGTATTTTAGGTTCAAAATTTGTGCTGGAGCCCAATTTGAATTTCGGGTATGGGTTTGGACATTCGGACAAACCTGCCAGATTTAGGTTTTGAAAAACAACTAGAATGGATCAGGACCATATATGTCCGAAATTCAGGTCTCGGTCAAATAGAATATTAATTAATGGAAGGTTTAGACCGAACGATGATTGACTACTGGCAATAGTGTTATTACACAGGTTGCTGAATTTTTGAAGACTTACCAGGCAAGTGGCTTTAATGACAGTATCAGCTTTCCTCGTTGAAAATTCTCCACCAGCCATAACTGAGAGCATGATATCGATGAAGTCCTCCTCATCTTTCTCGTTCATAGTTCCGGTGATTTGCTTGGTACGGTGCTCATCCAACCAGCTTCCAATAACATGATCCAGTTCCTTAGCTGTACGCTTCATTTCGCCTACATATCCCATCACAATATCTAACCACCCAAGAACCGGAATCGCATCAGACAAGTAAAATCTTCCCAATAGACGGGAAAGGTCATCTAAAGCCGTTTTGTATCTCTTGGACTGAGAATATCGGGTACCGGCAATTATCCTCACGATAATATCCATCGACAAGTTCCCAAATCTTTCCTTCATTTCGACCGAAACAGGTGTTTCGTTGTTCGTGTATAGTCTGTACAAACCTTGTATGAAAAGATTGATTTCTGTATCTCTGATGTGCTTTAGCAGCTCAAGCCGGCTGTTCGAGAGCAGCTGAGACACGGCTAGCTTCCTTGCATCACGCCAGTATGATCCGTAGGGTGTGAAACCGAACATGGTGTTCTCATAGCTCATGTGCTTTAGCGCTAAAGAACCGGGCCGTGTAAGAAAGGCTTTATCATTAGTGGTATAGATTTCTTTTGCCACTTTCCAGTTAGTAACCACAACAGCTCGGTTCATTCCGAAGCGGATAGAGAAGATAGATCCGTATTTATCAGCCATGGCTGCAAGGTTGCGATGTAGCAGCTGCTCTCCAAGAAGATGAAGGTGGCCTATTATCGGCCAACCTCCTGCTATCTCTGGTGGCATCCCATGCTTGTTATTCTTTTTCTTGCATAAAAACAGCCGCAAAGCTGCTAGAAACAGCAGGAAAAAAATGATCCCGGATAGATAGAGAGAAAACCCCATGGTATTCAAGTTTTTCAAATTTGATGAACCGATAATATTTATACAAAAAAAAAAACTCAAGTCAACTTAAGCTGTGAGTAAAACAAGAACTCCAGATGACGAATAAAGCTGAATTTAATATCAAGAATTTCAACAACCCACGTATCAAAAAATATATTATCTCGTACATTAAATATTATATCTCCTACTTTGATTTATATGATATTAAAAAATTATCTGATACTAGTTAAACATGAATCGATAACATGTTACTCGTGTTAAAGGAATCCACTACAATCTTGCAAATTGCAACAAATAGCCTAGTAAATGTAACATATTAAACATAAGTCGATATCATCTTCCTGAAATTCTAAAGCTAGCCTTACTAATCTTCGAACAAATCATCCTAATAGATTTAACATATGATACTTATCTAACTATTATCTAATTATTACAACTAAACATCACTCTTCATTGTTTTTAAAGGTGTAAATTTTGATCTTGCTCACCTCCTTATTCTGTTTCGAAACAACTCATCGATTATCATCTTTAGGAAAATTGTAAGCTCATGGAAATTTGTTTCATTTCTTTACATAGATGCGACCGTTTAGATTAAAGAAGTGAATTTTAATTTCCAATCTTTTAACAACATTAACGAGGATCACAGTCTCAATTTATGAGTTGTTGTATGTGAAAGACAAAGAATAACCATAGAATAAAAAATAAATTAACGAAATTCAGCAAAGTATGTTTACATCTTACGATCTGCTGCAAATCGTTTTTATAAAAAAAGACTCTGTGACTCTATTTTCGATACATTTACAAAAGTTAGTTAATGGTCATATATATATATATAGACTTAACACATAGAAAGATGAATTGATACAAGAGTTAATTCTCATTACTATGTTATTTATGATTCATTAAACAATGAACTTCCGAAGTTCCAAACGACATAAGGCTCTTCGCTTTCTGATCCTTCATATAAGGACCATTGTCTAAAGATCCTTCGTCTTCGACACTATCGGCTAAAGACTCTTTGGTTCAAACCTCTTGTTTATAAAAGCCTCATCTTCAATATCCTTATCTAAGCACTCTCGGTTTCAGACATCTCGATTACAGAAGCCTCATCTTCAAGATCCTTGTCTAAGGACCCTTAGTTTCAGACCTCTCGGTTATAGAAGCCTCATCTTTAAGATCCTTGACTAAGGACCCTCGGTTTTAGACCTCTCGGTTACAGAAGCCTCATCTTCAATCATTGTCTAAGAACTCTCGATTCGAGTACCCTTCGGTTGGAACCCCCTCGGTTGGAAGTAGGGCCCTCAACTAACCACTTGAAGACTGGTTTCAATCTAATGCAACATATTTTGTGGTCTTATTACTCTTGCAGACCAATTGAAGCTGAACACAACTTCAGCTTTTCAATGGCTAATATCTTCGTTAATGAATTCTTACTTTCTTGGATCTTTTCCACTATTAGCACCCCATTTTCTAATAAATATCTGATGAAGTGATAACGAAGACCGATATGCTTGGTTCTGGAGTGAAATGTTGAATTCTTCGCCAGGTGAATTACACTCTGACTATCACTGTGTAGAACATTCTTTTCATTTTTAAATCCCAACTCGGTTAACAGACCTTGAAGTTATATCATCTCTTTACTAGCTTCGGTCATTGCTAAATACTCAACATTTGTAGTGGATAGAGTGATAGATTTTATATAACTTTGGCATTCAACTAACAATTGTAGTTCCAACAGTGAATATATAACCAGTGGTGCTTTTCCGGTGATCGACTTCACCTCTAAAATTTGCATCTACGTAACCTTGTACCTTTAATTCACCCTTACCAAAGTAAAAACAGTTTCTTGTGGTGCATAGTAGGTACCTCAAAATCCACTTTACAGCTTCCGAATGAATTTTTCTTGGGTTTGATATAAACCTACTTATAGCTCCCACTGCATAACCAATTTCTGGTCTCGTACATACTATTACATACATCAAACTCCCAATAGCTAAGGCGCAAGGAACCTAAGCCATGAACATTTTATCTTCCTCAGTTTGAGAGGATCAATCTTTGGATAAACGAAAGTGACTTGCCAATGGTTTATTAACTAACTTAGCATCACTTATGTTAAATATTTCCAAAACACAATTGATGTACTCAGACTGAGATAACTTCAAAGCTCTTTTATGTGTATTAATTGTGATTTACGTTCCAAGGATCTTCTTTGCTGGACCCAAGTCTTTCTTGTTAAATTATTTGGAAAGTTCGTACCTCAATCTTCCGATATCATCTATATTTGGACCTTCCACTAACATATCATCAACGTTAAGTGGTAGCATGATATAACTAAACTTACTTCTTTTAAAATAGCAACAATGACTAGTATTGCACTTCTGGTGATTTTATTTGTGTATAAAACCTTCAAATTTCTTGTACCACAGTCTTGGGGCTTATTTTAGACTATAAAAGCTTTTCTTGAGTATACATACCATGTTTATTTTCCCTCATTTTAAGAAGTCTTCTACTTGATAAATGTATATCTCTTCATCCAAGTCTCCGTGAAGAAATGCAGTCTTTATTTCTAACTGTTCAAAATAAAGGTCTTTAATGGCAACAATATTCATCACTAATATAATAGTATTGAGTTTTACAACTTGAGCAAAAATCTCGGTATAATCAACTCATTTATTTTGTTGAAATCCTTTGAAAACTAGTCAGGTTTTGTATCTCTTAGAGCCATCATGCTCGTATTTCACTCGGTACACCTATTTGTTGTGAAGTTTATGATTTCCACACGGGTAACTCAACTAGTTCCCTGCCTGGTTTAAGATTAGGGATTCCATCTCATTTTTACATGGCAAGCTCCCACTTACTAGCATCGTTGGTCTAATAAGCTTTATTATACTATTTGGCTTCCCCACCATCAATCAACAATAATACAAGTATCGCCTATTAGGTACATGAGTTCGTGAAGATCTTTTCAATACATGAGCTGATACTACTGGATGCGAAGTATCTATCTGTTGTGAAGTGTCAATCTATTATACATCGCTCTGTCCAACTGACTCTCCTATTTGAGTACTTGATGCGATCGGCTCTGTTTTCTATCTGTCTAAACCTCCTCGAAATCTGCAAAGAGCGATCCATACGCATTTGATTCATTTGCTTTAATTTTATGTATGTTCTTGTACATCACTGTTTCATGGAAGATCACATCTCTGCTACGAATCATCTTCTTGTTTTCTTTATCCCAGACATGATAACCAAACTCATCTTTGCCATAGCCGATCAGGGTACATTTCTTAGATTTGGGATCAAGCTTGTTCCTTTCTTGATCACTTATATGAACATAAGTCGTACAACCAAAAAATCTTAGATGTGATAATATTATCTGTTTTCCACTTCATATCTCCTTGGGGATTCTGTGATCTATGGGAATCGATGGACCTCGGTTAATCAAGTAAGAAAATGTGTTAACTATTTTTTTCGCAAAAGTGCTTCGATAGACCTGACTATATACGAATATTTATGGCTATTTTTGTCAATGTTCGATTCACTCGACAGCACGACTGTGTTGAGGCGTACCCAGCACGGTTCTTTCCATTCTTATCCCGTGCTCATAGAAAATATTCTTGAATCTGGTTTTCACATATTCACCACCATTTTCGGTTCTCAGCTTTTTGATTTTCAGACCTGTCTCATTCTCAACCATAGTTTCCATCTTCTAAAAATATCAAACACTTCGGATTTATGTTTTAAGAAGTAAACCATACCTTTCGAGAGTGATCATCTATAATAGTCTCGAAGTAGTGTTTCTCTTCAATAGGTGAAACAGTAGTTGGTCCCCAAACATCAAAGTGAACGAGCTCTAATCTTTCTTTCTTTGGGGTCTCAGCACTTGTCTGAAAATTGGCCCTTTTCTGTTTTCCAAGTATGAAATCTTCACATATTTCTATATCAACTGAATGTAGACCTGGTAGCTTCACCAATAAGTGCATAGTTTTCATCCCATTCTCACTAATTTGGCCAAGCTCTGGTGCTACATATTTATATTTTCATTTCATGTTTCTATTGCAATTGAACAACACGTTTCTAATGTCTTGTAAAGAGTACCACTTTTTTTTTTCCATGAGCAACCGTCATTTCTCCCTTTAAAATCTTCCAATTTTCACCATGGAAGATCGTAATGTAGCCTTTGCTAGCTAACTACTCTACTGAGATTAAGTTTTTTCTTAGGTTGGGGATATGTCTGGCATCTTTCAACTTCCCGACATACCCATTCAATTTAATCTTCATAATAAATTTACTAATTATATCAAAAGGTTGATCATCACCAAGATATACATTTCCAAGTTTCCAGGGAAAAACCTCTCGAAGAATTCTTTCTTTAGTATGGCATGGAACGATGCTCTAGAGTCTAACACCGAACATTTTTTTGCTTTCTAAGGATCATATTAGCGCATCATCTCCTTCTAAAGTGAAATTTTCATTTGTCTTCATCTCATGGTCTGTTGGTGCTCTCTTGCATTGGTTTCCGTAGTGTCCGATCTTCTTACAGTTCCAACACTCGATATTTTTCGACCTCTCAGAATTTTCAGGATTCCTAAACTTGAACCTCTTGTATCTTGATCTACCTCGGTAGTTTGATTTATCGCGTCCATTCTCTCTGGTTGAATTTCTTCCTCTCGACTCTGTATGCAAGATAAAGGAGATTGATGACTCACCTGAATCTCTCCTACAAATATCTTCCATGAGGACTAGGTCATGAACAACATCAAATTTTAACTTATTATTTCTTGAGGATCTACTCACAATCGTAACAGTAGCATTTGAACGATCTGGTAGGGAAACAAAGAGTATCAGTGCTCATATTTCTTCATTAAAATCACGTTTAACCGAACTCAACTGGGTTGTGATTGTATTGAGTTCATTAAGGTGTTGAGCTGCAAATGTGCCTTATGTTATTTGAAAATTGAATAAGTACCTCATCAAGTAAACTTTGTTAGACGACAATGACTTCTCATATATATTGAAGAGAGCCTTCATAAGGTCTGCAGTGGTTGTTTTATGTACGATATTGAAAGAAACATTGCGAGATAACGTCAATCGGATAACTTCAAAGGCTTGTCTGCCAATAAAAGTCCATTCTTCAGCTTCCATACTCTGTGGCTTCTTTTCTGAGAGGGGTCGATAAAGTTTTTTCTGGTACACATAATCTTAAATCTGTATCTTTAAAAACCCAAAATCTACACCATCAAACTTTTCGAGTTTCACATTTCCTTCATTTGTATCCATTGCTCCCACTCAAATCTAACCTCGTTTGGATCAATACCAAATTTGTAGCTCTGATACCAGTTGTTAGAATTCTTACGCAAAAATTATGTAATTATATTAGCGAAAGATAACGAATAACTATAAAACAAAAAAGAATTGTTAACTGAGTTTGACAAATTATGCCTACGTCTCTGGACCTGCTGCAGATCAAATTTATTAGAAAGGACTTTGTGACTCTATTTTTGATACACTTACAAAATCTAGTTAAGGGTCACATATATAAAATTCAATATAAATGAAGATAAAGTGATTACAAGTGTTATTAATTATTTTTATTAAGCCATTTAAGACTCATAAAATGACTTCACTAGTCTTCCAGAATTCCAAATGACATGAGGCCATTCGCCTTCTGATCCTTCGTATAAGGACTATTATCGAAAGACCTTTGTCTTCAAAACCCTCAGCTTAGGACTCGGCTTTAAACTCTCTTTTTTACAGAAGCCTCGTCTTCAAGATCCTTGTCTAAAGACACTTGATCTCAGACCCCTTGGTTACAGAAGCCTCATCTTCAAGATCCTTATCTAAGGACCCTCGGTTTCAGACCCCTTCGTTACAAAATCCTCATCTTCAAGATCCGTGTCTAATGACTCTTGGTTTGAATACCTCTCGGTTTAAGTACCCTTTAGTTTGGGAACCGCCTTAGGTAGAAGTAGGTCCCTCGTCTAACATTATTATAAACTTTCGTAAAATGTACTGCTTAATATTATTTTTTAAATTAACATCAACACACATTTTGAATAAAATATTGTTTTATATATTAAAAAACATGAACAAATATGTACTAAAACAGATCATGATACTTTAACCTAGAGATACTCTGATGAACAATAGGGCGAGAGAATTGGTAGTTTATACCAATGTACTCAATTGGGGTCTTTGGTTTCCCCTAGATACATAGATAATAAGATATTTCCATTTGGTAAAATTATGCCCGATTGAATTAAGCTTTAATTCATGGTTTACATTGTTAACTAGCACATAGCTTCCAGGATATCAAAAAAAATTATGCCTATAGAATAACTAGCTGTTGTGGCTGGTTTGTGTCGTAATGGTAATATATCATTTTACTATTTAATATAAGGGCTGACTATTGATGAGTCCGGATTTTGTCACCACTCTTCATGAGAACTGGACAGGGACAATTCAGACATCATCCACCTAACCGGACAGGGACGATTCAGACAACCTCTACTTACTGAACGGTCCGAACAGAACTAAAGTATTAAAAACTTAATGACTTCATGACTAAGCTGATTACTTGCTTACATAAAAACTAATGGGTCTTTAAACTCGACCTGAATCCATTAAACACAACCCGAAAGCCCATGTGGCCCAAAGATAAAGGTATAAATACCCAACCACCTACATTAAATGAGGGTAATAAAAATTAAATACAACCACGCATCTCAATTCTCCCTCCACACTATATCCAAACATTAAATACCTTCAAAATACCACAAAACTCTAGACAAAATTGCCCTCAAACGAAAATAAAACTCACCAAATTGGCGACCACACTGGGAGAACGACGGTGCCCGAATCTAGCATTCAAAACCATTAGAAAAAACCATTTCGGATGAATCCGGACGTGCAAGAAATACCACCAGCTTTGGCAGAAGTGGTGGGTGAAAATGATGAATACACGATCGAGGAGCGTGATAGATTAAGAGTTGAAATAGAGGCTCTGAGGGCAGAAAGGGCAAAGATGGGCATAAAATAAAAGTCAAAGTTGTCAGTTGCTCATCATACCGATAACCCTAGAGAACATGAGCCCTCAAAAACCCATATGAGCCCGAAGAAGACTCATGCTAGCTCAAAAACGTCTCACCGGTCTAAACCGGTGGAGAGCTCTGATTCAGACTCATAATCTTCCAGCAGCTCCTCCTGCGAAGATGGAGTCAAAGAATCTCTGTCATCCAGCAGTGATGGAGGCTGTTCGAAAAAGAAACAAAAGTTAGTCAAAAAATATTCAAGAAAAAGGGATAGGCATGGTTAGTTAAAGAGGCATATAGGCAAAGGATCGTCTCATAGCCGGAGACACGTAGATCGGATGGTGATGGATCCTTTTGCCTTCCATGATGAACCAGGTATATTTGCAACTCCTAATGAGGATACCGTCTTCAGTCGTGGCCGGAATTGAAGAGAATCTCCACTGTCCTCCAAGATCCTGTCCGGGAACCTTCCTAAGTGGTTTGACAGTACAAAAATGGAAAAATACGATGGTGTTAAAGCCTCGGACAACCACTTGGAACAGTTCAAAAATTTCATGATGAATTTTGATGATGACAACAAGTTTCTTTGTAGAGAATTCTCCCAATCCTTTAGGGGGAGTGCCCTGAAGTGGTATAACAGCCTACCGCAGGGGTGCATCAGAAATTTCGATACTTTTTGGGTGGCCTTTCGGAGGCAGTTTGTTGGAAGTAAGGAGGTAAAGGGCAATGGAGACACAATCATCCATTGTGCCCAAGAACCGAACGAATCTCTAAAAGAATACATAATTCGCTTTGTAAACACAAAAAATGGGTTGGCTGATTGCTTTGAACAAGTAGCAATAGCTTCTCCGAGGAAGGGCTTAAACCTTGGAAACCTAGCTGATTCAGTAACCCGAAAGAAGGCCATGACATGGGGAGGTATGTTGAATGAAGTTGGAAAGCAAATTAATGTTGATGAAACAAAGAAAAGAAGGGTACACAAGCAGGTGAGATCTGCTCCGGCTGCACCAAATCCAAACCAAAACCAGTCCGGGAACAAGGCCAGGGAGGCCGGGCAGAGTCATAACAGAGCCAAAGCTCAGTCTCAGCCAGCTGCTCCAGCACAGAGTCAACAATCTAGAAATAAGCGAGGACCTTGGGTCCAACCGGAGTGGTTTGCAGAATTAAATGAAAACGTACCCACCATTTATGACAAAACAAAAGACGATGTACATTATAGAAGGTCGGCTGCGTTACAATCTCTTAGGGAGAGCCGTAACAATTGTTTCTGTTAGTATCATAATGATACTGGCCATACCACCGAGGATTGTATTGCTTTGAAGCAAGAAGTCCAGAATTTAATTGAAAGAGGAAAGTTGGGAGCATATATTAAAAGAATAGGAGGCAATAAGCCTGATAACACTCATCGGGTTGGTCCAAACAATGCAGGAACATCAGCTCCAGAAGGGGCCATGGTGATAGTCGAGAGATTCGATGTAGAGTCAGAGTACTTGGACCCTGATCCGACCCGGAATAAAGTGGGAGTTATCGCAGAAAATTGCAAATCGGTGTCCGGACTTATCAACTTTTTTGAGTCACTCACAATTTTCAGAGGAGACACCATGACAGCACCCACTGCTTCTTTGAGAAAGAGGCATGTTCATACTTTAGCTACCCAACTAGAGGGAGGCATGACTTCCTATCAATCACAGATTCCATTTCCCTTCATTGTTTTCGATGAGGATGACTTAAGGGATATAGCTGGTTCTCATGAAGATGCTGTTGTCATAGGAGCATCCATCGGGGGCAATGACATAAGATGGATTCTGGTGGACACCGGAAGTTCTGCCAATATTCTCTTTTTAACTTCTTACAAAAATATGAAAAATCCAGCAGTAATTCAGCGTTCAAACAGGTCAATTATGGGTTTCACTGGAAGCTCAACAGATGTGATCGGGGAGTTCGAGGAGGAAGTTTTGTTGGGCAAAGGCCCTTTTAAGAAAATGGTTAGAATACTGTTCGTCGTGGTGGATTGTCCCACTTGTTATAATGCTATTCTAGGGAGATCTTGGCTCTCTAGGATGCATGCGGTGGCCTCAACAGTCCACCAATGTTTGAAATATGCTGTGCAAGGACAAGTGGGAGTTGTTCGGAGCAACCAAAAGGTGGCAAGAGAGTGTTATGCAACAGCGCTGCCCTCCGGACGTTGGGGGCAGCTCAGATTAACAAAGAATAGCAGTTTGATGGGCTTTATGGGGGAGAGGGTGAGATTGATGACCCTAGAGAGACCCCTGGATTTTTAATTTCGATTGAAGAAGTTGAAACACATTTATTGGCTGAGGGAAAAAATGTCAAGATAGGGTCCAGGATGACATTGGAATTAAAGAGTAAGATGTTAAAGTTCTTAAAAGACCATCAACATGTTTTTTCTTGGTGCAATGCTGATGTTACCAGGGTACCAGCAGATATTATATCACACCAACTGTCCATCCGAAGGGACATAGCACCTGTGATACAAAAAAGAAGAAATTTTTCTAAGGAAAAGGCTGATGTCATAGTTCAAGAGGTTGACTGGCTTACTAAAATGGGGCACATAAAGGAGTCTCAATACCCTTTATGTACATCCAATCCGATATTAGTGAAAAAGAAAAATGGCAAGTGGCGTATGTGTATCGATTTCACAGATCTCAATAGGGCTTGCCCGAAGGATTTATACCCAGTTCCCTAGATTGATCAATTGGTGGATTCCACATCTGGGAACAAGTTGCTATCTTTTATGGATGCCTTCTCCGAGTATAATCAAATTCAAGTGGATCTGAAGGATCAGGAGAATTCTACATTTGTTACCGATATGGGCCTTCATTGTTACAAGGTGATGTCGTTTGGGTTAAAAAATGTTGGGGCTACTTATCAGAGGTTGGTAAATAAGGCTTTTACTGATCAAATTGGAAGAAACATGGAAGTATACATCGACGATATGATGGTGAAAAGTGTGGATGAAGAGCTACACTTGGCAGATCTCCCAGAAAATTTTGCTAACTTAGTAAAAGTGAATTTGAAATTAAACCCAGAAAAGTGTATCTTTGGGGTACAGTCTGGCAAATTCCTGGGATATGTGATAAGTGAGCAAGGGATACAGCCTGATCCGGACCAACTTAATGCTTTGCTGCAGATGGAGCCTCCTCGAAATATTAAAGAAGTACAACGTTTGACTGGGAGATTGGCTGCACTAAACCGTTTTATTTCAAGGTCTTCGGGCAAGTCCACCCCATTTTTTCAAACTTTAAAAGGTGCAAAAGATTTCAATTGGTCGCCACATTGTGATGAGGCCTTCGATGAGATTAAAAAGCATTTGTCTTCCCCCAAGACTTTGTCTAAACCCATTAATGGAGAAACTCTCTTTGTATATTTGGCCGTTTCAGATTGTGCCATAAGTTCAGTATTGGTAAGAGAAGTAGATAATTGTCCTCGTCCGGTGTATTACATCATCAAGAGCTTGATAGATGCAGAAAAATACTATCTGAAGCTTGAAAAATTAGCATTAGCCCTGGTGATTGTTGCGAGGAAGATGAGGCCTTATTTTCAGGCTCATCCCATTATTGTCCGGGCGTCTTTTCCCTTAAAAACGTTGTTTAAAAGGCAGACGTTTCAAGTAGAATGAATAAGTGGTCAGTGGAATTGGGGTATTTCGATACTGATTTTACCCCTCGGACAGCAATCAAAGCCCAAGCTGTGGCTGATTTCTTAGTTGAATTCCATTCAGATAGGGATACAAAGCAAACAACTGATGCGAAAGACAAAAAAGTCTGGGTCATCCGGACTGATGGTGGATCAAGTACCATGGGATGTGGTGCAGGGGTATGTTTGACCTCTCCGTATGGTGACAGAATGTATCAAGCTATATGTTTTGCTTTCAGGGCTTCTAATAACGAGTCTGAATATGAAGCTACTATAACTGGTTTGAAATTGGCTCTTATTTGTGGAGCCAAAAGGGTCAAGTTAATGAGCGCTTCTCAGCTGCTTATCCATCATGAACAAGGTCAATCCGAAGCCAAAAAGGAGCAGTTGGTTAAATAATTACTTCTTCTTAAAGAAGTAGCTCTTAATTTTAAAAACATCATCTATGAACACATACCTGAACAGAAAATATACTAGCACACTCCTTGGCAACCATAGTCTATACTGAGTCCTACCCTTGGATTCATGTGCTGGAGTGCCCATCCCTTCGAATCAGTCTGGGTAAGGAAGAAGAAAGTTTTGATATACAGATAAAACAGCCTCAAGATTGGAGCTTTTCTCTCCTTTAATATCTCTCAGATGGCATCTTGCCACCGGATAAGTCAATAGCAAGAAAAGTAAAGTACAAGGCTCGTGGTTTTGTCATCCTAAGAGATATTCTTTATAAGAAATCTTATAGTAGACCCCTCTTACGATGTTTGGGGTCGACGAATCTCATATAGTGCTTTCTGAATTAGATAATGGTGAGGGATCAGCTCACTATGGATTCAGAGCTCTAACAAGGAGAGTTTTGTTAGCTGGGTATTATTGGCCCTCTATAATGCAAGATGCTAAGGAGTTGGTGAGGAGGTGTGACCCATTCCGGAGATATAGCAATGAAATTTATATCCCATCCATCCCTTTAGAGTCAATTACTGAGCCAATACCTTTTGCTCGGTGGGGGTTGGACTTAGTGGGACCTCTACCCATGGCGTCCGGAGGGTGCCGAACTATAATCGTCGCTATTGATTACTTTTCGAAGTGGATTGAAGCAGCTCCGTTGGCAGGTACAACATCGAAAGCTGTTATAAAATTCGTTTTATCCAATATCTGCTGCAGATTTGGAATTCCACAAAAGATAACAACAGACAATGGACCACAGTTCGACAATAAGGAAATGGAGAGTTTATGTGCCTCTAGAGGCATACAACATTTCTTTTCTTCCCCTTTCCACCCACAAGAAAATGGTCAGGTCAAAGTGGCCAACAGGTCAATACTGTCCGGTCTGAAGAAGAATTTAGAAGGGGCTGCTAGGAAATGGCCTCGTTATTTGCAAGAATTTTTGTGGGCTTACCGGACCACTCCCGGGGCTGCAACACAAGAGTGTCCCTTTGCCTTAGTATATGGAATGGATGCCATAGCTCCTATAGAAGCTACTCTCCCTTCATTTCGAGTTCATAATTTTTCCAAACACGCTAACGAGGTGGCTATCAGAGGCCAACTTGACTTAATAGAGGAAAGAAGAGTTAAGGCTCACCTTAGAGTTGTACACTATCAAGGTTTGATGAGAAGCAGGTGCGCTTCTAAAATTGAGAGAAGGGATTTTCAACCGGGGGATAAGGTGTTGAGAAACGTTTTCCTACACACTAAAGAGAAGTAGTTCGGTAAGTTGGCTCCAACTTGGGAAGGACCCTATGCGGTCGTTGAAAACTTAAGCCTGGGACATATCGGCTTCAAGACAAAGATGAAAGGATTTTGAATCAACCTTGGAATATCGAACACCTCCGGTTGTACTTAGAATAGAAACTATGTAAATATTTACTTGTTTAAAAGTTCATGTAAATATTTGGGGGGCATACTTTTTCCTACCCTAGTGGCGCGGGGAGGTTTTAATGAGGTATCCAGGCTCTTTTATAAAATTTGATGCCTTCTTAAAAATCCGGAGTGTTTTTACTTAATAATTTTCGGTAAAGTTTTTATTTGAACAGGTCGGATTAAGTTGAAGGAGTGATGACTACTTAATCATTTGTCATCGGAGAATTTAAAAACTCTCACGTTAAAACATTTATGAAATAACCAAGGGCTGTTTAAACATCAGCCACCAAAATTGAAAAACTATGCAAGAGTTGTGCAAAATAAACTACCCATTAAAACAACCGAAGTGCCTTGGCCATCCAAGGACTTTAAATTGTCAAAACAAAAAAGATTTATCCGGTCAAGGACCGAACACAGTTACAAAAAATGCCTTGGCCATCCAAGGACTTTGGTTCAATCAAAACAAAAGTGAAAAGATAATTGATACTCTAAGACTCAGCCTTTGAAGATGGCTCAGCCTCACTAGTTTTCTTCTTCTTGAGGTCATTATTTTCCTCATCTGGACTCTCCCTGGTGTTCTCTTCTTCGTCGGATGAGTCAGCACTGGAGTAATCATGCTTGTCACCATCAGCCATCGTGTGGAAGGGAAGGTCTTCGCACTTTACAAAAGTCCATAAATCTCCCAGATTCCTCTTCGGAAATTTCTCATGATTTAGCAAGACCATGTCCGACTTCACTTTGGCGTACATTTCTTCCTGAGTGTCTATCACTTGGTTGGTATAGGCATCAATCTTAGCTTGGATTTTTGCCTCTTGCTCCTTTAGCAAATCAGCTTTTTCTTGTGCAGCCTTGGACACCGAGTCCTCGAGCGAGATCTTGTTATTGGTCAAAGTATGAATGACCCTGTCCCTAGCCTTCACCTCCTCTTTCGAAGAAGAAAGATCTTTCTCCAACTCGGATTGCTTTGTTCGGAGTTCTTTGATAGTATCTTCTAAGGTAGCTACCTTTGTGGCCCAATCCTCCTGGTTCTTCTTTAACTCCTCATTTTCCCTCTTCAAAACATCATTATTTTGGTTGGCAATGAGGAGGTCACCAGACAATTTCTCTTTGTCAGAATTAAGGGCATTAATAATAGCTGACTGACCTCACACTTGCTTCTCCAAACTAAGGACTGGCTGAATATTACTTAATATAGAGTGAGTTATAACATCTCTTTCACTAGAGACAGAGAAAGACTTACCATTGAAGGTAACAATGTTCGAAGAGCTCGGGGGAAGGTAAGGTCCAGCAAAATCATCCTTAGGGAGGTTTTCGAAGTAAAGACCAATTTCTTCAAGACCACTAATATCAACACCATCAATGCTGATATCCCCTCCTGCACCCCTCCGGTTTGGAAGTCACTAGGGATTCCTTCTGCTTGAGTTGGGTCAGTAGGGTCAACAGGGGGAAGGGGCTCCGGAGGCCGGAGGGAAATCTCATCATCCTTGGAGGTCTTTTTCTTCTTGGCCTCCCTGTCCTTGCCCTTTGCTCCCCGTTTCCTATCTTTCTTAGGAACCTTTGGAGGTTTTGGAGATCCTACCACTTCCCTAGTACTTTCATGCTCTACTACTTCTAGAAGAGCAGCATCAATATGTCCTTGATCTAGACCCCCTTGGTTTGTTAAAGCAGTTTCCTCCACTTCGGTGGGATTGGCTTCAACCACACTCTGCTTGCCTTTACCTTTCTTGCCTTTCATCTTACTTGGGGCTTTGGCTCTACTAGGAAGATACAATGCCTCATTCGGCGTGTGTATCCTTTTGAGGACTACTTCCAGAGAGGGTGGGGTGGTACGTTCTTCCCAGGATATGTCCCTCCGGTCAATGGTATTCCAGAGGTAGGACCTTGCTAGATTTCCTCCGGTAAAGGCATTGTGGAAGCGATTCCCCCACTTCTCAGTAGCCCAAGCATTTAGCTTGGTGCAAGTGGTCTGCCCAGCCTTCAAGTAGTCACTGAAGTCCTTAGGCAGCACTGCCAAGAAACAAAAAAAAGACAAGTCAGATAAACAAATTTGTGAAAAATAAAGATACGAATGTGAGATGAGATTCTTACCATCGCTTCGCCATCTGCTGGTAAGGAGGCTCGGGTTGACATCGGCTTTAATCTTCCTCCCATTCTCCCAGGCGCCACTCACAAACAAGAAATGAGTCTTCCAATTTCTTTTCGACTCGAGCAGATCGTACACTACTTTGTAATTATCACCCATGTTGAAGTGATAGAAGGGAATATGGTGGTTTCTACAGAGGTTGGCCACAGCTGCAAACTGCTCCATTGGAAGAGGAATTCCGGAGCCTGGAGGCCATAATACAGGCCATGAGAGTGTACCATGCGTTGGGGCTCAGTTGGCTTGGGAAAAGTTTGATGAGGTGAAAGTATTTGACTATTTCTGGGTCTAAGGGAAACCTTAGTCCCCAGTTGAAGAGCTCAGTGAAGAAAACTATTTCACTGAGCTTGCAGTCCATCGGTGTCTCTGGGTCCACCGGAATCTTTATTTTGACATTCTCCGGGATCCCCCATTTTGTTCGCATCCGACCCAGTTCGGCTGTGTGGATGAAAGCATAATTAAGTTTTTGCAAAACTATCAAATATTTGACACTTACCTTGTGGAAACAAGGTCCCACTTTTCCCACAAGGCACTCCGGCAAATTCGGATGCCTTAAGCATAGTTTCTCCTTGCCATTGTCCTTCTTTGCAGCAACAGCCTCACTTGTTTGTCCGGAGACTTCGGACTCAAAGGGAGCTTCTTCAATAGAATCCTTCATCACTTCTTCCATTACCATGGAGGGGTTTTCAGTTGTTTTTGGGTGCGGGGAGCTTGAGGTTGGCTCAGCATGCCCTCCGGACTATTGGGCTTCACTGGCTTCTTGTACTTTGGCCTCCAGTTGGGGCTCAGATGCAGTGGTTTCTTCTCAGAGACTTGAACTAGATGCCTCCAGGCCGGACAGCTTGTCCTTAGGAATTTTGATGGGTGCCTCTGACCCCGTATTGCTATCTTTAGCCCCTGATTTGGAAGGTGTACCTTTTAGAGCTTGCCCTTTTACCAAGCGACCTCTTCTTCGATCTACTAACTTCTCTGGAGAGGCATCAGCATCCGATCCCATGGCAATGAATGGGGAAGGTTTCTTAAAACTGGTGACTACCTGCCCTGGTTCAACAGTAGGCTCTGATTCCTGAACCGATGAGCCCGAAACAATTGGTGAAAGTTTGGGTTGGAACAACCTCCTAGGTTTATCGCTTTTGGTTGAAGAAGAGCCATGGTCAGGTTCTGTGTTTCTGGTTTATCAACGGGGGAAACAGGGAGGCCTGCAGCAATGCGCCTTTCTCGTTCAACCTTTTGAGCTTTTTCTAACTCTGACAAATTGAGCCACCCACCTTTTATTAAAGCGTTTCTTGTTGTGAACATAAACTCACACCAAAACAAAGTGTTTGTTTTTTAGAGAGAAAGCTTTGAAGTTTAGCAGAGCAAGGATGATGAAGATGGTAAAACAGTAAAAAGGGACTAATTTATAGTAAATATGCAAAAGATGCTTTGATACCTAAGAGAATTCGAAAGGGTTGCAATGATTAAGAACGGCGTTGATGTCATCCTCATTAAATAAAGAGGTTGCTTTTTGAAGAAAGTGGGAGCGCCGTTCTAGGGAAAAAAACGGCTGATGTGGCGAACCAGAGAGAGACACGTGTCCCACGATTTCTGGCAGAAAACCGTTTAGTTTCGGAGAACTTCTTCAGTTCGGATAAAGCTATTACACAGTTTGAGAATCTGTCCGGATATGGTTGTGACCAGGTACATGCTATTTTTTAGGTCTTGCCAAAGGCCTTTGAACACCACCTAAAAAAGGGGCTACTGATGAGTCTGGATTTTGTCACCACTCTTCATGAGAACTGGACAGGGACAATTCGGACATCATCCACCTAACTGGACAGGGACGATTCAGACAACCTCCACTTATTGAACTGTCCGAACAGAACTAAAGTATTAAAAACTTAATTACCTCATGACTAAGCTAATTACTTGTTAACTTAAAAACTAATGGGTCTTTAAACTCGACCCGACCACCTACATTAAATGAGGGTAATGAAAATTAAATACAACCAGGTAGCTCAATTCTCCCTCTAAACTCTATCCAAACATTAAATACCTTCAAAATACCACAAAATTCTAGACAAAATTTCCCTCAAACGAAAATAAAACTCACCAACTATAAGGTCGTAGATGATCTTCTAGAAGCAGACAAGCTTTGGAGGACTCAATTCATTTTTGTCAGCGGTGCTTGGGAAAACGGTAGAAAATTACTTATATAGGAAATCTGAGCGTGCTCACAAGATACTGGAAAAACTCATGTAAGTGTTTAAAAATTTCTTTCATTTCCACATTTTGATGTTATTATTTCTTACCCCGGATTTATTTTATCGTAGTGTTCTAAAAACATTTTGCACAACATTTGGAAGATGGGAAAATAAATTATTAAGAATCAATGGGCTAATAATAAGTGGTAAACCGAGTTTCGCATTTTCTTTACTCTGGGAAATTTGGTGAGAGGTCATCTATGGAGAATAAATCTGATCCATGAACTTTCATGGAAACAGTTTACCACTCAACCCCGATCCTATGAAATTTTTAGAAGAACTGAGGTAGCTCATGGTAAACATTTTTTACAAGCTAGTAATGGGGATTCCAGCCGCCGTGACAAAAACAAGAAGAAGAACAAGAAGAATGATAGTTTGTCTCAAGTTTTTCTCGAACTAGGGAGTAAGGGGCCACCTGATAAAATAGATGCAGTTTTATTGGAAGTTGTTGCAGTCACTGTTGGAGAGACTAAGATTTCATCAGACTCTCCGATTTTTAAGAAGAAAAAAGGAAAAAGAAGAGTAAGGAGGGCAATGACAAGAAAGAAATAAAGAAGAAGAAAACCACAGTCGGTTTTAAGATCATTCTTCGACCTGAAGTCCCTCATTCAATCACTCCCATCGAGGTTCCTCCTTAAACAGTTGTACCTACCAATCCTCCTTCCCACTACTTCCCACGAATGAAAGGCCATCTTTTGGAGGTGGTGACCAAATAGATGATTTAGGGACCTTTAATTGTGAAAACTTCAAATAAACTTTCCCTGAATCCACCAGCCATGCGAATGTTCTGATGTATGATGGGGGTCTCATTTGAAGTGTCAAAGGAGAATGAAAAGTTAGGATACGTTGTTTTAGGCTACGCAAGTCCAATTATAAATTTAGAGAGGCAAGTGAGGCAACATAACAAGGATATCGGTTCTCTTTGAGATGAAAATAAAAGGCTAAAGAATTATGTTGGGGCAGAGAAAGGTAAGGCTGAAAGTCTGAGTAAGGAAATGAAAACCATCAATGAGGAGCTGGTTCAAACAAAATCTGATCGTATTAAACTAAAATTTGACTACGAATATTTGGATTCATCCTCCTCCAAGGAAATCACTTCTTTATAAAATCAGCAAACTGGGGACAAGTCTACCATTCAACACTTGTTCGAGGAGAAGAAAAAGCTTGAAAACCTCCTTAAGCAGAAAGAATATAAAATCTCTTATCTCAAGGAAAATACTACTCCAGAATTAGGTAATGTCGAGGATTCATATGCTGACAAAGTGTTGGAGTGTATAGAAGAGAGAGATGAATCGATTAAATCATATATGTTGATGTTATTTCATAAGAAGCTCCCTAAATTCTCTCTTATGGATCTATGGTGTTTTATGGTGGTATGTGGGTGTTTAAGTGGTGGTGTGTGGGTGTTTTAAGTGTTTAGAGAGTAGAGAGATAATTAAGCAGCTTGGTAGCAGTTAATTTTCATTACCCATAGTTAATGCAGGTGGTTGGGTATTTATAGTGTGATGTTTGGGCCCTTATGGGCTTTTGGGTCATGTTCAATGGACCCGGGTCATGTTCAAAGACCCATGAGCTCTAAGCAGGAGAGCAAGTAGCTTAGTCAAGAAGTGTTTAGGTTTTTTAGTACTTTTGTCATAGTGTTCAAAGTGATCTGTCCGGTCCATGTGATCTGTCCGATCTGTCCGGTCCGGATGCCTTGGACCGATCTGTCCATGTCCGGGGAGCATGCTGAATTCGGACTCATCAGGAGCCCCTTTTTTAGGTGTTTGAGCAAGTATTCTTGTCAGAGACCTGAAAAACAGTCCGACATTAGAAGTATTTTTCAATCCGGACAGGTCTATGGGTTTACCCTGATAGATAAAGCTTCACGAATTCAAAACGGTTTTTGCCATGGTTCGTGGGACACGTGTCACACTCTGATTGGTTACTCCAGCCATTTTTCACCTTGAATTTCGCACCCACCTTCTTCGAAAAGCAACCTCTTTAATTACACATGGTGACATCAGCTCCGTCTTTTAATCATTGCCAAACTTTTCGAATTCTCCTAGGAATCAACTTCTTTTTCAGATTTACTATAAATTCAGACTCACTTTCTACTGTTTTACTATCTCTTTCATATTTACTCTGCATATTTACTCAGAGCTTTCTCTCTCTAAAGCAAAGATTTTCTTGGTAGTTTATGTTTACAGCAAGGACTGCATTGATCAAAGACGGGTGGCTCAACCTTTCTGAGTTGGAGAAAGCACAAAAAGTTGAGAAGGAAAGACGAATCGCAGCAGGGTTACCTACCTCGCCTGTCGACAGGCCAATCTCCTCTGCTACAGAGTCAGATCGAGGTTCGTCCTCTTCTAAAGGTACTAAGCCCAAAAAACTATTTCAATCCACTCTCTCCCCTATAGTCTCTGGTTCTTCAGTTCAGGAGTCAGTGCCTACTGTCGAGCCAGGAGTTACAGTTACAAGTTTTAGGAAACCTTCTCCTTTTCTCGCAATGGGATCAGACACAGAGCACTCTCCGGAGAAACTGGTTGTTAAGAGGACAAGCCGGCTGGTTAAGGGGCAAGCCTCCAAGAACACTCCCTCAAAATCGGGGGCAAAAAATAGCAGCTCTGGGTCTGGAGTGCCTATCAGAGCTCCCCGGGAAAGGTCATCCGGTCCGGAGGCTAGCAGCCCAGTAATCCAAAGAGAGACTTCTGCCTCAGAGCCCCAGCCTCAGACTAGAAGTCAAGAAAACACAAAAAAACAGCAGTCCGGAAGCCATGTTGAGCCAAGTTTAAATTCTCCCCGGGCCACTGCCACTGATATTCCTCCTTCGATCATGGAGGAAAGAATGGAGGACTCTGTTGAAGAAGTCCCTTTTGAGTCTGAGCCATCCGGTCAGACTAGTAACACTGGTGCTGCCAAAAAAGATAAGGGCAAAGAAAAACTGTGCTTGAGGCATTCGGAGCTGCCGGAGTGTCTCGAAGGGAAGGTAGGGCCTTGTTTTCACAGGGTCAAACTTAAATATCTCTTGGCCTTACAGAAGACCAAGTATGCTTTCATCCACACGGCTGAGCTAGGTCAAATGCGCACAAAATGGGGGATCCCAGAAAATGTGAAGATAAGGATCCCCATAGATCCTGAAACTCCTATGGACTGCAAGCTGAATGAAATAGTCATCTTCACGGAGCTATTTAATTGGGGACTCAGATTCCCATTGGACCCAGATATTGTCAGATATTTTCATCTGGTCAAACTCTGTCCGAGCCAGCTGAGCCCTAATGGTTGGTATACTCTGATGTCATACATCATGGCATCAAGGCTGTCCGGGATCCCTCTTCCTATGGAAGAATTTGCAGCAGTGGCCAATCTTTGCAAACATCACCAATTCCCCTTCTACCACTTCAATATGGGGAATGATCTCAAAGCTGTTGATGATCTGTTGGAGTCTGAGAGCAAATGGAGGATCCAGTTTTTGTTTGTTAGTGGCGCTTGGGAAAACAGACAGAAAACCAAGTCCGGAGTGAACCCAAGCCTCCTCAGAAGTAGGTGGAGGAGTGACCGTAAGTTTCCCACTTTAAATCTTTGTCTACTTTTTCCTTCTTATAGCTGGCTTTAAACTAATTGATCTTTCTTTTGTCTTAACAGAACTGCCTAAGGAGTTCGGTGATTACTTGAAGACCGGACAGGTCACTTGTGGCAAAATCAATGCATGGGCCGCAGAGAACTGGGGGAACCGATTCCACAATGCTTTCACTAGTGGAAATCTGGCAAGATCTCACCTGTGGAACACCACAGGTCGGAGAGACTTAACTTGGGAGGAGCTCACCACCCAACCTTCCCCGGACACCGTGCTCAAGAGGTCCCATGAAGCAGATGGGACACTCTTCTTGCCAGGCCGAGCCAAAGCCCCAAGCAAAATGAAGGGAAAGAAGAAAGGAAAAAAGGTGGTGAGCAGTGCTAATCCTGCTGATGCTGAGAAGGAAGCTCCAACAGACCCGGAGGGGCCGGCTCAAAGCCAAATCGATGCTGCTCTTTTGCAGGTAGTGGAGCAAGAGTCCGAGAGGCAAGAAGCAGACCTCCCAAGACCTCCAAGGGCTTCCAAGAGGAATCGCAAGCAGGAGAGTGAAGGGGCAGACTGGGCAGCCAAGAAGAAAAAATCTGCTAAGGGAGATGAGCTTGCTCTCCGGGATCCGGAGCCTTCTGTTCAGGTTGACCCTTCTGACCCGACACATGCTGAAGAGATCCAAAGGGACTTTCATACTGATGAAGTTGAGGGAGGAGAGCTTAACATGGATGAAGTAGACATCACCGGTCTTGGTGAACTTGGTGAATACTTCCTCAACCTCCCTAGAGACGACTTCGCAGGGCCTTACATTCCTCCGAGCAGCTCTAACACTGTCAACTTCAATGGTAAGACTTTCATTGTCTCTAGTAAAAAGGACACCATAGCCCACTCCTTGCTAAGCAATGTGCAGCCGGTACTTACACTGGAGAGACAAGTTCGGAGTCAAGCAGACACCATCAAAGACCTTAAGTCTGAGAAGGAAAAGCTGTCTGAAGACCTTTGCACTGCTACTGCCAATGCTGATATGCTAAAGGAAGCAAATGAGGAGTTGAAGAAGAATCGGGAGGAAAGCGACACAAAAGTTGCTACTCTAGAGGAAACCATCAGAGACCTCCGGGAAAAGCTGTCCGGAATGGAGAAAGACCTTACTGCCTCAAAAGAAGAGACCAAGGCAAAGGAAAAAGTCATCACCAACTTAACTACTGATAAGATTGCCCTTGAGAATGCAGTGTCCAAGGCTGCCGAAGAGAAAAATACGTTGCTAAGGGATCAAGAGGCTACGATCTAGGCCAAGATCAATGCCTATGCCAACCATATGATCAAGAGCGAAGAGCTACTGCTTGAGAAGGTGAGGTCTGACCTGGTTCTACTCTTCTATGAAAAGTTTCCACAGAATAATCTAGGGGACCTGTGGCTTTATGTTGAGCCCGAAGACCTCCCATACCACACGATGGCTGAAGGTGACAGGTATGGCTACTCTAGTGGCTCCTCGGATGATGAGGAACATACTGGGGAGAGCCCAGATGACAAGAAAGACGATCCCAAAGGCAAGAAGGTAGATGAAGGGAAGGATGACCCTAAGGGTAAGAAGGTAGTCGAAGGTGAGCCATCCTCAAAGGCTCAACCTTAACTCATGATCCACTTAGTTTATTTTTAATTCAGACTAAAGTCCTTGGAAGGCCAAGGCACTCTTTTTGTAATGGTGTCCTGAATTTGACCGGACAGGTTTTTTGTGTTCTACTTTGAATGTTTAAAAGTCCTTGGAGGGCCAAGGCAAGTTTAAGTTATTTCATTCAATGAATATCTCTGTTTTGTGCAACCATCATCTTCTTTCATTGTTCATTTTAATTTTGATAGCCAGAGTTTAAGTAGCCTTTAGTTGTTGCATTGTGAGAGTGTTTAAATTCTCCGGCTAGAGTTTAAATAGCCCTTAGATATTTCAGTCCGGATAGTATGACAAGGGACAAAACTTTAAAAACACTTAGAAATTTTTAAGAAGGCATTGAATTTTATTTAACAACCCGGACACCTCATTAAAACCTCTGCGTGCCACCGGGGAGGAAAGAGTATGCCCCCAAATATTTACATGGATGTTTAAACAAGTAAATATTTACACAAGTGCTATTCCAAGTACATCGGGAGATGCTCAATATTCCAAGGATGAGTTAGAACTCTGCCATCTTTGTCTTCCAACCAATAAGTTCCAGGCTTAATTCTTTCAACAACGATATACGGACCCTCCCAAGTTGGGGCCAGCTTTCCGAAGAGCTTTTATTTAGTGTGTAAGAAGACCTTCCTTAATACTTTGTCCCCTGGTTGGAAATCTCTTCTTTTGACTTTGGAAGCAAACCTGCTCCTCATCAAGCCTTGATAGTGTGCAACTCTAAGGTGAGCTTTAACTCGTCTTTCTTCTATCAAATCAAGTTGACCTCTGATTGCCATTTCATTAGCATGTTCGGAGAAGTTATGAACACGAAAAGAGGGGATAGTTGCTTCTATGGGAGCTACTGCATCCATCCCATAGACCAGGGCAAAAGGTGATTCTTGTGTTGCAGCCCCAGGTGTTGTCTGGTAGGCCCACAAGACCTCTTGTAAATAACTAGGCCACTTTCCAGCAACCCCTTCAAAATTCTTCTTTAAACCGGAAAGTATAGTTATATTGGCCACTTCAACTTGCCCATTTGCTTGTGGGTGGAAAGGTGAAGAAAAACAATGTTGTATACCCCTTGAGGCACAGAAGCTTTCCATTTCTCTATTGTCGAACTGTGGCCCATTGTCTGTTGTTATTTTCTGTGGGACACCAAATCTGCAACATATGTTGGATAGAATGAATTTTATAACAGCTTTCGATGTTGTCCCTACTAGAGGAGCTGCTTCTATCCACTTCGAGAAGTAGTCAATAGCCACAATTATAGTTTTGCGCCCTCCGGACACCACGGGGAGAGGCCCCACTAAGTCCAATCCCCATCGAGCAAAAGGAATAGGCTCAGAAATTGATTCTAAAGGAATTGCTGGTACATGAATTTCATTGATGTACCTCTGGCATGGGTCACACCTTTTTACTAACTCCTTAGCATCTTTCATGATTGATGGCCAATAATAACCGGAGAGTAAAACTCTTCTTGTCAAAGCTCTAAATCCACAATGGGCTGACCCCTCACCATCGTGTAATTCGGAGAGGACCATTTGTGATTCTTCATCCCCCAAACAGCGCAGGAGAGGTTTACTGTAAGACTTCTTGTATAACACTTCTCTCAATATGATGAAACCTCGTGCCTTGTGTTTCAATGTTCTGGCTTGTGACTTATCCGGAGGCACAACACCATCGGAGAGATACTGTATGAGAGGGAATCTCCAGTCTTGTGGTTGTTTTGCTTGTATTTCAAAAATCTCCTCTTCCTTACCCTTACAAAGTTGAATGGAGGGGCTTTCAAGCACATGGATCCATGGATATGACTCCGTATATGCTATGGTTGCCAGTGAGTCTGCTAGTTCATTTTCTGCCCGGGGAATGTGTTCATAGACCACACTTTTAAACTTAAGCGCTTCATTTTTGAGGAGGAGTAAATATTTCACAAGTTGCTCCTTCTTAGCCTCAGACTGGCCTTGGGCATGGTGGATAATCAACTGGGAGTCACTTAGCAGCTTGACCCTCTTAGCCCCACAAATGTGGGCCAATTTTAACCCAACTATTGCTGCTTCGTATTCGGACTCGTTATTAGATGTCCTGAAAGCAAAACAAATAGCCTGGTACATTTTGTCTCCATATGTGGAGGTTAAGCATACCCCTGCACCACACCCCATAGTGCTAGATCCACCATCTGTTCGGACGACCCATACTTTTTTATCTTTTATATCAGTAGCTTGCTCTGAATCCCTGTCGGAGTGGAATTCGACCAGAAAATCAGCCACAGCTTGGGCTTTGACTGCTGTCCGGGGAGAAAAGTCTATGTCGAAGTCCCCCAACTCTACTGACCACTTAGTCATTCTGCTCGAAATGTCTGCTTTTTGAAGGACATTCTTCAAGGGATAAGAAGTCCGGACGATGATGGGATGAGCCTGGAAATAAGGCCTCATCTTCCTGGCTGCTATCACCAAAGCCAATGCTAACTTTTCAAGTTTTAAGTAACGCTTCTCTGCATCTATCAAGCTTTTGCTGATGTAGTACACTGGATGGGGATGACTATCGACCTCTCTTACCAGCACAGCACTGATGGCACAACTTGAAACTGCCAAGTATACAAAGAGAGTCTCCCCATCGACTGGCTTGAACAAAGTTTTAGGGGAGGACAGGTGTTTCTTGATCTCATTGAAAGCCTCATCGCACTGCGGGGTCCAATCAAAGCCCTTCGCACCCTTCAAAGTTTGAAAGAAAGGAGCACACCGGTCCGAAGACCTTGAGATAAATCTGTTTAAGGCAGCTAATCTCCCCGTTAACCGCTGTACTTTTTTGATGTTTCGAGGAGGTTCCATTTGGAAAAGAGCATTCAACTGGTCCGGATCAGGCTGTATTCCATGCTCACTTATGATATAGCCTAGAAACTTCCCGGACTGCACTCTGAACACACACTTTTCAGGGTTTAACTTCAAATTCACTTTCACCAAGTTGGCAAAAGTTTCTTGGAGATCGGACAAGTGCAACTGCTCATCCACACTTTTCACCATCATATCGTCAATGTATACCTCCATATTTCTTCCAATTTGATCAGCAAATGCCTTGTTGACTAATCTCTGATCAGTAGCCCCAGCATTTTTCAAACCAAATGGAATTACTTTGTAGCAATGAAGACCTCTGTCAGTGACAAATGTAGTATGCTCTTGATCCTTTGGATCCACTTGAATCTGATTGTATCCGGAGAAAGCATCCATAAAGGAAAGTAGTTTGTTCCCAGAGGTGGAGTCTACTAACTAATCAATCCGGGGGACCAGATACAAGTTTTTTGGGAAAGCTCTATTGAGGTCTGTGAAGTCAATGCACATGCGCCACTTGCCATTCTTCTTTTTCACCAAGACAGAATTGGCAGTCCACAAAGGGTATTGAGACTCTTTGATGTGCCCCATCTTTGTGAGCCTGTCAACCTCTTGCACAATGACATCAGCCTTTTCTTTGGAAAAAGCTCTTCTTTTTTGAACCACTGGAGCTACATCTCTCCGGACGGATAGGTGGTGTGATATTACTTCTGATGGAATTCCAGTAACATCAGCATTGCACCAAGCAAAGACATGTTGATGGTTCTTCAAAAACTTTAACATCTCATTCTTCAACATAGGCGGCATTTTAGATCCTATCTTGACCATTTTCCCATCTTCCAAACAGTGCGTTTCTACCTCTTCAACTGGTATCAACACTCCGGGGGTCTCTCTGGGGTCATCAATTTCACCCTCACCCCCAGAAAGGCCCTCAAACTGCTATTGTTCATTAATACGGACTGCCCCCAGCATTCGAGGAGCCAGGGCAGTGGCATAACATTCTCTTGCAATCTTTTGGCTGCTCCGGACGACTCCAACCTGTCCCTGAACATCATACTTCAAGCACTGGTGGACTGTTGAAGCCACTACATGCATCCTAGAGAGCCAAGACCTCCCTAGAATATCATTATAGAAAGTGGGACAATCCACCACAATAAAGAGTATTCTGACCATTTTCTTGAAAGGGCCCTTGCCCAATAACACTTCTTTTTCGAACTCTCCGATCACATCTGTTGAGCTGCCTGTAAAGCCCACGATTGACCTGTCCGAACTCTGAATTACAGCTGGATTTTTCATTCTCTTGTACGTGGTTAGGAAAAGGATATTGGCTAAGCTTCCAGTATCCACGAAGATTCGACGTATGTCATTGCCCCCTATAGATGCTCCTATGACAACAGCATCCTCATGAGGGCCAGCAATGTTTCTTAAATCATCCTCATCAAACACAATGAAGGGAAATGAGCTTGGTGACTAATAAGATGTCATGCCTCCTTCTAGCTGGGAAGCCAAAGTATGAACATGCCTCTTCCTCGAAGAAGCAGTAGGAGCTGTCATAGTGTCCCCTCCGAAAATTGTAAGCGACTCGAAAAACTTAATGAGCCCGGAGACCGACCTAGAACATTCCTCTATAGTACCCACTCTGTTCCGAGTTGGATCGGGATCCAAGTACTCAGATTCCACGTCAAACCTTTCAACTATAACCATGGCTCCCTCCGGAGCAGCATTACTTGGACCAACCCGGTGAGTGTTATCAGGCCTATTACCCCCTCTTCTTTTCACATAGGCCCCCAGCTTTCCCCTTTCAATCAAGTTCTGCACCTCTTGTTTCAATGCTATGCAGTCATCAGTGGTATGACCAATATCATTGTGATATTGGAAAAAAGAGTTGTTGCGATGCTCTCTGGGAGACTGCAGCGTTGCCGGCCTCCGGTAGTGCACCTCATCCTTTGTTTTGTCAAAGATAGTGGTCACGCTTTCTTTTAACTCCGCGAACCACTCCGGTTGGACCCATGGCCCTCTCTTGTTTCTGGATTGTTGACTTTGAGCAGGAGCAGCTGGCTGAGACTGAGCTTTTGCCCTACCATGCCCCTGTCCGGTTTCTCTTGCTTTGTTCCCGGACTGATTCTGATTGGGATTTGGTGTCACCGGGGTAGACCTCACCTGCCTGTGCACCCTGGTTTTCTTTGTTTCATTGACGTTTATCTGTTTGCCAACCTGATTCAGCAACCCTCCCCAGGTCATGGCCTTCTTTCTGGTCACTGAATGAGCTAGATTGCATGGGTTCAAACCTTGCCTTAGGGATGCTATTGCCACCTGTTCGAAGCAATCAGCCAACCCATTCTTAGTGTTCACAAAACGACTTATATATTCCTTCAAGGATTCATTTGGTTCCTGGGCACAATGGATTATTGTGTCTCCATTGCCCTTCAGCTCTTTACTCCCTACGAACTGCCTTCGAAAGGCCACCCAAAACGTATCGAAATCTTTAATACAACCCTGAGGCAGGCTGTTGTACCATTTCAGAGCACTCCCCGTAAAAGATTGGGAGAATGCTCTACAGAGTAGTTTATCATCGTCGTCAAAGTTCATCATGAAGTTCTTAAATTGCTCCAGATGGTTGTCCGGATCAGTACTGCCATCGTACTTCTCTATTTTGGTGCTGTCAAACCTCTTGGGGAGGTTTTCGGACATAATTTTAGAAGACAATGGAGATTGCCTCCAATTCCTTCTACGACTGAACACAGTATCCTCATTGGGAGTTGCAAAGATACCTGGTTCATCATGGAAAGCAAAGAGATCCATCAGCATCTTGTCCACATGCCTCCGGTTATGAGATGACCCCTTGCCAATATGATTCTTCATTCTTCCATGTCTATCTCTTTTTCTTGAATATTTTTTAATTTTCTTTTGCTTTTTTCGGGTTCGACCCTCATCGCTGCTAGAGGACAAGGATTTTTCAACTCCATCACTGTCCGAAGAGCTATCAGAAGATTCTGAGCTTGAGTCAGAACTCTCCACAGGCTTGGACCGGTGAGACTTCTTAGAACTGGCATGAGTCTTTTTGGTGCTCACATGAGTCTTCGAAGACTCATGCTCTCTGGGGGTTATCGGTGTGATGAGCAACCGATGCTTTGGATTTTTCTTTCACACCCATCTTGGCCTTCTCAGCCCTCAGAGCTTCTATTTCACACTTTAACCTGTCATGCTCTTCGACAGTGTATTCATCGTTCTCTTCCACCACTTCGAGCAAAGCCGGTGGAAGCTCTGGATTGTCCGGATTCATACGGACAGAGTTTCTTGGCAGGTTTTGAATGCTTGATTCAGGCACCTTTATGCTCCCACTGTGGTCGCCAATTTGGTGAGGATAATAATCGCCTGAGGGTAGGCTGGTAATTTCAGTTGGTGTTTTATGGTGGTATGTGGGTGTTTAAATGGTGGTGTGTGGGTGTTTTAAGTGTTTAGAGAGTAGAGAGATAATTAAGCAGCTTTGTAGCAGTTAATTTTCATTACCCATAGTTAATGCAGGTGGTTGGGTATTTATAGTGTGATGTTTGGGCCCTTATGGGCTTTCGAGTCATGTTTAATGGACTCGGGTCATGTTCAAAGACCCATGAGCTCTAAGCAATAGAGCAAGTAGCTTAGTCAAGAAGTGTTTAGGTTTTTTAGTACTTTTGTCATAGTGTTCAAAGTGATCTGTCTGGTCCATGTGATCTGTCCGATCTGTCCGGTCCGGAGGCCTTGGACCGATCTGTCCGTGTCCGGGGAGCATGCTGAATTCGGACTCATCATAACTCACCTTCAAATTTTATTTAACCCTTGGATCACTCAAGGCACTTATTGTTATCTTTATTCTTATCAACTCACTATTTCAATATATTCTTACTTCCATTCATATCACCCTAATTAAGTATGCTTTATTCAATGATGACCAAAACTCAGAATAACTGAGCCACTCGAAGATAATCCATTCGAAGGCAAAAAATTAAATCCAACTAGACCATTCGAAGGAAATAAAAATTTAATCGAACCAAGTCATTCAAAGGTAATAAAATTTAATCTAACTAAGCCCTTTAAATGTAATCCATTCGAATGCAATAAAATTAAATCAAACCAAGCCATTCGAAGGCAATAAAATTTATTCCAACTAAGCCATTCGAAGGTTATCCATTCAAATGCAATAAAATTTAATCCAACCAATACATTCAAAGGTAATCCATTCGAAAGAAATAAAATTTAATCCAACTAATTCATTCAAAGATAATCCATTCGAAGGCAATAAAATTTAATCCAACTAAGCTATTCAAAGGTAATCCATTTTAATGCAATAAAAATTTATAGCAAAAACACCTTTTTAAGAAAATAGATGATAGATTAATTGTAGTTCGGACACCTCATTAAAACCTCACTACGCCACCAGAGTAGGAAAGAGTATGCCTCATAATATTTAGATTGAACTAAAACAAAGTAAATTTTTACAAGATTAGCCTATTCTAAATATAACCTTAGGTGATCAATATCCATGGGTACTTCAAAATATTGCATTTTTGGTCCAAGAGCTTGTATGTTCCTTACTTGATCCTTTCGCACACAGTGTACGGTCCTTTCCAGTTCGGAGCCATTTTTCCAATCTTCATTTCTATCGTATGTAAAAAAAATTCTTAGAACCTTATCTCCCACTTGAAAGTCTCTTTTTCTAACTTTGGATGCATACCTACTTCTCATCGGGCCCTGGTAATTAATAGTTCTTAAATGATCTTTAATTATTCTTTCCTCAATTAGATCTAACTGAGCTCTTATTGCAACCTCGTTATTCTCTTCCGAATAATTTTGAACTCTGAAAGAAGGAAGACTAGATTTTATTGGTGTGATTGCATCTATTCCATAAACTAAAGAGACTAAAGACTCTTGAGTAGCTGCATGTGGAGTAGTTTGGTAGGCTCATCGTACTTCTTGTAGCTAATTTCACCATCTCCCGGCCACTCCCTTCAAGTTCTTCTTCAGACCCATTAAAATCGTTCGGTTTGCTATCTTAACTTGTCCATTGGCTTAAGGATGAAAAGGAGAGGAGAAACAATGATGAATTCTTCTCGATGCACAAAATACTTTCATGTCTTTGTTGTCGAATTGAGGACTATTTTCTGTAGTGATACGTCTGGGAATACCAAATCTACAACATATGTTAGAAAAAATAAATTTTATCACTACTTTGGAAGTTATCGCACATAGTGTTGTAGCTTCTATCCATCTGAAAAAATAATCGAATTTCATGATGATAGTAGACATCCCCTAGAAGCCATTGGAAGTAGCCCAACTAAATCAAGTCCCCATCTATCAAAGGGTACCGCTTTGGACACAGACTTCATGGGTACTGCCAATAGATGGATCGCATTTCCATGCCTTTGACAAGGATCACATCTTTTAACCAAGTCTTTAGTGTCTGCCATAAGAGAAAGCCAATAATATCCTGCTAATAAAACTCTTCTACTTAAAGCATAGTAACCATAATGTGTTGATCATTCCCCATCATGTAATTCTAATAGATCAGTTCGGGATTCTTTGAATCCGAGGCAACACAACAAAGGTCCGCTCAAATGACTTTTTGTAGAAAACTCCTTTTAAGACTAGAATTCCATGTTTTTTGAATTTTAACGTTTTGGGGAAATCTTTATCCTCAGGAAAAACTCTGTTAATAATAAAATATTGGATATTTTACCTCCAATCTAGAGAGACTATGGTAGATATCTGAAAGTTTTCTTCCATGTCAACCTCCATTTTAGAATTTAAAACAAAGGAATGACATTATTACAACCAGATCCAAGGGTACACTTCAGAGTAGGCTAGAGTGGCTAGAGAACCAGCCATTGCATTTCCCGATCTTGTCACATGTTCATACTTAACATGTTCAAAACAAGTTAAGACTTATTTTAACACCTTCGTATTTCATCAAATGATCTTTTTTTGTTTCAGATTGTCCATGTGCTTGATGAATGACTAACTGTGAATCACTTAATAATCAGGTCATTTTGGCACCACATATATGAGCCAATATCAACCCTGTAATTGTTGCCTCATCTTTTGATTCATTATTGGATTCTCTAAAATTAAAGCATATTGCTTGGTACATTAAATCCCCGAAGGGGAAAACTAGGCAAATCTCAGCACCACATCCCATTGAACTAGATCCATCATCAGTTCGAAACCACCTATTCCTTCTCAGGGTTATTGGTTTCAACTTCCCCATGAGGTCTTGTGGAGTGAAACTCAACCAAAAAATCAGCCACAACTTGAGATTTGGTTGCAGCTCGAGGTGAAAATTTAATATCATAATCCCTGAGCTCAACTGACCACTTCAGGGGAAAAAAGGTTCGAACTGTGATAGAGTGCGCTTAAAATATGACCTTATTTTCTGGCTTCTATTACTAATTTCAAAGCTAGTTTTTCCAATTTCGAGTATCTTTTCTCATTTTCTAACAAGCTCTTACTAATATAGTAAACAAGGCGGGGGTAGTTATCAATTTCTTGTACCAATTTTCACTCACAGCGTATTCCGACACTACAGGGTACATATAAAGTCTTTCTCCAACAATAGGTTCGAATAAATTTGTGGGTGAAGATAGGTGTCACTTAATTTCAAAGAATACTTTGTCACAATCTAGGTACTAGTTGAAGTCTTTTGCATTTCTTAAGACTTGGAAAAACTAGGCACACTTATCTGATGACCTCGAAATGAACTTGTTTAATGTTGCTAACCTCCCAATCAATATTTGAACTTCTTTAGTATTCCAAGGTGGATCTATGTCCAACAAATAATTTAATTGGTCTGGGTCGGATTTGATCCATTTCTCACTATGATGTAGCCCAAAAATTTACCGGATCGGACACCAAAAGTATATTTTTAAGGATTTAACTTCAACTTGATGGCTTCCAGTTTAGAAAAAGTTTCTTGGAGTTCGGTGTGGCTTTTAACCATCATGCCATGAATATAAAATTCTACATTTCTTCCAATTTGGTTGGAAAATGCTTTATTAACCAATTGATGATAAGTAGCTCCAGTATTCTTCAACCCAAAAAGTATTACTTTGTAATAATGAAGTCAATTGATGATCCTGATTGTTCGGATCCATATGTATCTGATTTACCTAGAAAAAACATCCAAGAAGGATAATACCTTATTCCACAATGTGGAATCTAGCAACTGATCTATTTGGGGCACTAGAAAATGATCTTTGGGACAAGCTTTGTTAAGATCTGTAAAATCAATACACATACACCGTTTTCCATTTTTATTCTTGACAATAACCGGATTGGCAGTCCAAAGATGATACTAGGATTCGTTAATGTGCCCCACATTGATTAACCGATCCACTTCTTGGACTATAGCTTTTGATTTGTATTTAGAAAAATCTCTTATTCTTTGTACTACCGGACCTGCATCGGATCTTACAGACAGTTTATGGATGATAACACTTGTTGTTATTCCAGTTACATCCTAATTTCACCAAGAAAATACTTGTAAATTCTTAGATCAAAAGAATAATAATTTCTCCTTCAATTCTAATGGTAATTTGGATTCGAATCTGAAGCTTTTTCTGTCCACCAGATGATGAATTTTAATATTTTCTATTGGGATAACAAAACTAGGAGCCTCCCTTGGATCATCTATCTTATTCGATTCCACAGAAGCCTCTACTAATTTCTATTCTTTTCTATTCTCCCTGCTTCCATTGACTTTGGAGCGAGAGCAGTGACATAACATTCCCTTGCCCTCTTTTGGCTGCTTCGGACTACCTCTACTTGGCCTCCAACATCATATTTTAAACATTGGTGAATAATTAATGCTAAATATTTCATTATAAGACGTCAGACAATCAATTACTACAAACAAAACCCTTACAATTTTCTTAAATGGACCTTTTCCTAGCAAGGCCTCATATTCAAATTCCTGAATTACCTTAGCAAAGTTTCTCGTACCCTTACTATGGTTTTATTTGAACGTTGAATAACCGAAGGATTTTATATTTATTTATACACAGATAAAAATAAATATTTGCTGAACTTCCTGTGTCAATCAAGATTCTTCGTATTTCATTTCCTTCAATAGAGGCTCATATCAGAACGACATCTTCACGAGGGCCAACAATTTTACTTTGGTCATCCTCGGCAAACACAATGAAAAGACCAGTGTTCTGATAGATGTGTGTAGATATTTTAGAACTTGTTCACATGTCTTTTCCTGGAGTAGCTTGATGGCGCAGTTACAGTATCTCCCCCAAAAATAGTTAAAGATTCAAAGTACTAGCATAGATCAGATACTTTCGCTGTTTTTTATGTTATCACACAAAATTGATTCTGATCTGGATCAGGGTCTAAGTACTCTGAATCCACATCAAATATTTCTATAATTACCATCACATTCTCTTATTTAGATATTTTCATACATTGTCTTTGAACATTTGGTGATGTAACCTGGGTTGTGTTTGCGCTAGGCTGAGCATGGGTATTATTTTACCTGTTACCTTCTTGTTTTTAAAGAAAAACGGATAATTTTCCACTTCCAATGAACGTTTGCACCTCTTTGTTTAGAGTAATGTAATATTTGGTATCATGGCCCACATCATTGTGGTATCTACAAAAGCGCGTGTTTCGATTTTATCTGGAGGATTGAATTGGCGTTGGCCTTCGGAAATTCTTGGTTTCATCATAAATGGTGGCTATATTTTTAACTAATTCTGCAAACTATTCAGGTTGAACCCACTTATTTCCCCTTGGTCTAGTTTGTTGACCCTGATTTGACTGACTCAATTTTGGCCGATGCAAACCTTATCCGGATTCCTTTGAAAAATAGTTAACCGTAGCTTGAGACTAAGTAATGGCTTGTGGGATAGAAGCTATGGGGAAAAAATTATTCTGACGTGGTAATCTTGCCCTCTTGGTTTTCTCCACTTTGATTTATTTTCCGACCTGGTTCAATAATCTTCCCCAAGTCATCGGTTTATTCTGAGTAAATGAATCAGCCAAATCGCATGACATTAAACCTTGTCTTAAAGAAGCAATAACTACTTTCTCAAAACAATCAGCCAATCTATCTTTTATATTCACAAAACGGCTGATGTAATCCTTTAAACACTCATCTGGTTCTGATGCGTAATAATTTATGGTGTCATTGTTTCCTTTGAGGCTTTACTTCCTACAAACTTCCTTTTGAAAACCATCCAAAACATATCAAAGTTTTTTATGAACCCTTGTAACAATCTGCTATACCATTTTAGGGCAGTTCCTTTGAAAGTCTGAGAAAGTTCCATGCACAACAACTTATTATCATCATAAAATTTTTAAACAGTTCGAGGTGATTATCAGGATCTTGACTTCCATCATATTTCTCTATTTTTGAGCTATCAAAACACCTTGGTAGACGCCAAAAATAATTTTTGAAGACAAAAGAGATTGTCTTAAATTATGCCCTTGGCTAAACATATGATCCTCATCGCAAGTGGAAAATATACCTTGTTTGGACTGGACAATGAACTGATCACTTAGCACATGATCAATGTTGTGGTATGCCGATCCTTTCATTTTTCTTTGATAACCTTTATTTTTCCCTTTTCCTCTTTAAACCCCTTTTAGTTGATATTTTCTTAGAATGCTTTTTAGTTAATCTTTCTTTCTTCTTTTGACGCTCATGATCACTACTTGATGAGGAAGAAGAGATATCGACATCTAATTTTTTGGTTGAGTTTCCAACAGAATTTTTTCATTTTATTGAGAGCTTTTGGGGACTGATCACTTTCATCTAGTTTGTGGTTGTTATCTGGCTCATTGGAGCCAAGACATCTTCATGGATTCTTCGCAGTTAGCTTTTTTTCAGCATGCTGATCATACTCTGCTTCCATGGGAATTCTTTTATATGTATTGTAATTTATATGAGACGTGTTAACATGCTCATTTTCACCTCTTATCCCCTCATGATCAAGAGGTGGATCAACTAGCATGTCGGGAGCCATGCCTCAAATAAATCCAAAGCACGACAGGTTTTGAATATTGTTATTCGGGCACCTCGCACTTCCACTGGGGTCGCCAATTTGATGATGTTAAAATCTGATCGAAGGGTATATTCGGTAAGTGTTTGGACTAGGTATTAAATTTTGGGAAAAGAGTAGAGAGATAATTGAGGTACTAGTATTTAATATCTAGAGAGACAAATGTCTCAACCCATTAAATGCTGTTTATGGCCCTATTTATAAGATTGCAAAGATCAATGGGCCAACCGGGTTGGTTCATACATGCGGGTCAGTTCAGTGGGTTTGGATGCCCAAGATTAAGTGAAGTAGGCACTCAGCTTACTGTACTAGATACATAACTTACTCAACATTATTCTTATAATAAGTCTAAACTGCCTTTTAAGATAAATCTGAACCACTTTACCTTTTGGTCATCCAACAGAATCCGACCCTATCAATGCCCACCAACCAAAAGAGGTTTTCTATTTTAAGATCTAGATGAGTCGCCTACATTTAAAACATAATATACTATATATAATAAAACTCATTGGTTAGGCCTAGGCCTATAAGAATAAGAAAAACCCGAACAATTAAAATTTACATGGTTTGTATACATTTTCACTCTCCTCTTCATCATCCCCATTAGTTGTTGTACATAGAATTTGATTCTGGAATAACTCCTGAAGCCTTATTAAAGATCAATTTCAGATCGAAATTAATTTTGTGGTTCTTCAAAATTTCAATCGAATAAAATTAGAGTTTACTTTGAACAAAAGAATGAAAAATGTTGTATTTTTGTTGTCTGAACCATATTCTATATACATATTTTTGACAACTAAATAACGTTTTTCAACTATAATATAATTTTGGTCCAAAAACCAACTAATTTTGAATTTGAATTCAAAACGACTATTTTATAATAAAACCAAATCTTAAACGCATTAAACACATTTCAACCCCTTAAACCCCGTTGGGGGCGCTGCCTCCAAACCTCAATGGGGGCTACTGTCTTTTGACTCAACTAATTATAATATTATCTACCAAGTATACACTTTGCATTATCCAATTTGTTTGATAGAATATTGTGACTATATGTTTTAACTAGTCAATATAAATTCATTAAAATATATAATAATTCTCCCATATTTTAATACAATTCATGATTAACTAAAATAAAATAACAACAAAGAATATATTTATACACAAATAAAATATCGTGACGATTGAATTTTATATTTCTATATTACACACCTCAAATATTTGAATATTAATGCATCACTAAAGATGGAATATTTACTATTCATAATGAATACATGAAGATAATATATGCATAAATGTACATTTTCAAATGTTCTTACTCGATAAAATATTTTACTAGCATTATGTTATTATGTTTCTCAAATATATCAAAGCTAAGTTCTAGCTTCTTAGAGTAGCTAAAATTCATTCTTCAATAGGTAGCTCTTTTATTCTCGCACTTGTATATGAAAGTTTTCAAAAAAACTATTAAATTTTTAACTTCAACCTCCACAACTTGCACGTCTGAACATATACATTGGGATCATAATACAAATGTGTTCTAATCTCTAGATGTTAAGCTTTTTATGTTGAGTTCAGAACCTATTGTCATATTAGATGGGAATTTGGAATCTCAACAAAAGAGATTTAGGATAAACTTTAATTTCATCCTAACAGCCAACTTATGCACAAACTCTCTACTTAACCATTTGGTTAAATGATCAACTAAATTGTATTGAGTTTTGAATAACTCTACTCACATAACACCATTTGTGATGCATTCACGAATCATGCTACGTATAACACATAAGTGTCTATATATGCATTTGTAAACTTGTCTATAGGCATTAGCCAAGACAGCTTCACTATCATACCTGATAGATATAGGTGATATCTATTTGGGCCACGATGGAATTTTATATATAAGATGTTTTAGCCACTTAACTTTTTTATTAGTTGTTGTTAATTCCACAAACTCAGACTAAAAAAATACAAGTAGTCCCCCATGTTCCACGTTTATAATACAAGTTTGTTTCTTGGATGATCAGAAGATAACACCTCCCTCGAGAATGAACACTCATCCACTTGTGGAAGAATGATATTCAATATTGGAAATATAATTCGCATTCGGAATATCTTCAAGAATCGAAGGAAATCTTGTATAAGTTAAACCATCATCCATAGTTGTTTTTCAAATACTTGAATACTCGCTTTAAAGCTTACCAATGATATAGACTAAGACTACTAGTATGCCTACTAATCTTTCCAACAACATAAGGAATATTCAGTTTAGATCTAGTCATGTCGTACATAAGACAACCAATGGTTCTTGTGTATTTTTTAGGTAGAACCTTAAGACTATGATACGTAGTTGTGCTAACCAAAGAATGATCTTTAAAATCAAAATTATTCAATATATTCTCAATATAATGAGATTGAGAAATCGATATACTATTCTTTTTCGCTTGACTTATACCAAAAGTCATCTCAACTTCTCCTAAGTCCTTCATCTCAAAACTAGATGACAAGAATTTCTTGGTTTCATCAACTTGATTTTGGTCGATACCAAAAATCCATATGTCATCCACTTCATTTACCAGAAGTATCACATTTATTGTAGATACCACTTGTATACTCGATTAAGAATAATACCATTAGACAATACCATATTATCAAAAAAACTATGTTAATATTTTGATTCATGTTTCGGACCATACAAAAATAACTTAAACTTTTATATCTTATTTTCACAACCAGACATAACAAACCTTTTTGGTTATTTCATATAAGTCTCCTCATCCAAATCAATATTAAATAATGCAGTTTTCATATCCATTTTTGATGGATTTCAACCAAAGGCTATTCGTTTTGGACTCCAAGGGTTGCAATCCCTTGAACCCGCCCTGGGGCACCAGCCCCGAACCCTGTTCTCCGCACCCCAGTCAAGGGTTCATTGACCCAACTAATCATAATATTATTTAGCAAGTGTGCACTCCACACTCTCAAAATTGTTCAATAATATATTATCACTATAACGGTCAACTAGTCAGTCCAATTATAGTAAAATATATAACACATATCAGGTTTGAAAGACTCCATCACTAATCTAATAAAATAAACTCTGTAACTGAAACTTCTCCAACTCGATGGTATTGATCAAGACTTCATACAACTATTAACGTGTTTGATACGATTTTTTTATTTATAAATATAACTAAAGTTAAACATTTTACTGAAAAACTAAAAAATGGAGAGAGAATATAATGTAGTGCTTTGAAACTGAAAAATGTAGATATAAAAGGGTTTTGAGGCTTGAGTAGGGAAATAAAGATCGTTAACTTGGTGCTTGTTAATTTTACGTTGTTCGAGTCTATTTCCATCAAAGCTAATGAATCAATGAGAATCTATATTAGCAAAAAAATGCTAAAATAATTAATATAATTTTGTTGGGCGCACCTTATGTCCAACTAATATTTTTGGACCTGCAGACAAATATATCTGAACATATGTTTTATTTTGTTAAAGCCACATGAATTTCTTAAGCCAAGCTTGACTTTATGTGTAGTGTGTTGAATAGTTTTTTGCAGTTAGTTTAGTAGGTAGTTATTTTAGTTAGTTTAGTAGGATCTATATCCTATATAGACTACTGCATTTTGTATTACAAAATAACAACATACAAAATCAATAAAACCTATCTCTTTTCTTCATATTCTCTCCATCTCTAGTTCTTCAACATTCAAGAATCTACATGGTATCAGAGCAGGTTGTTACTCAAACACCTTTTAATTCTTAAAAGTAAATGAAGAATGAGATATTTTGATAAATCTAAGTTCTATATTATGGGAGTTTGCCTCTTTACAGGGACTACAATAGCATTGTACCCTATTTATCTTTTGAAAACTAGGCTAAAGATTGTTTCAAGGGATGTTCCAGGGGAAATGTGCTTTCGGTTGTGAAAAGCCTCCTAAACTCATAAGGGATTTATGGTATATACAAAGGATTTGGTACATTCATAACATGTGTAGTTCCTGCAAGGATCATATTGGTGGGTTTTCTTTGATTTGGAGTTATCATTATGTGGACTGCTTGGATGCTAAGAATAATATCAAGAAAAGTTTCCAGAAACTATAAAAGATGGAAAAATTGAGAGAGGATGAAGCAAGTTTGTTTCTTGGTGTTGCATTGATGCAAAGATTGCTATTGATTTTGCTGTCTTTGCTTTTTTTGATATACTGTTTTTTGGATCAACCTTCTTGGTAACATCAAGAAACTCTCTTAATTATTTCCGAAATTTTAAATTTAATTGTTCCCTTATGAAGATATATGGGAAGAAGATTTGATACCGAATTACTGGTATTTTTATGCAACAATATTCTTGCAATATGTGAATATCAAGAAACGGCTTGGATTTTGTCATTTTTGATAAATATAAGCGAATTTGGGTGCTTCTTTTATTTTGTTTCGGATGATATATCTGTAATTGGACTACTACAAATATTTTTAGTGATGATGATGAGGTTTGTACAAGTTACACATTTTTAGCAGGTGATATTACCACTTGTTTTGAGGTCACAATGGTTTCGCCTTATTGATAAAAGAAAGAAAATTTTTGCATAATGCAAAAAATATTGTTTTTGAATTCAAGAACTAGAAAATTACAAGAAAAATAATTTATTGTTTGACCAAAAAAAGAAGAAGAGAAAACCAAGTGTGAACCATAGATATATATTGATACAGTCGGGTACTAATACATAAGTGGCGCTAGAGAAGTATGAATGTCTGGATTTATTACTATTTTTGCATTTACTTTGAAAGTTGTATGTTCGGGTATGGTTGGGTTTTTTGGAATATGGGTATCAGCGTGTGCAAATGTTCAGGTTTACAGTGTTGCAAGACAATATGCTAAGAGAGGCATTGCAGATAGTTGTGTGTGTTGGTGGTTTCTCAACTATTGTGGTCGTTGGTATGGTTGTGAGTGCATTAATAGATACTACGGGTTATGTTGGGAAGTTTAATGGTGGTTTCGACATCAAACACAAGGTACTTGATAAGTTGTCTGCTACCTAGTAGAAACTTGAAAGATGTTCTTCAATATTGGTCGGCATCCAAAAAACAGTACCTCAAATTAAATGGATCTAGCAATGCAATACTATTTTGGTGCAGATTACAAGAGGACTGGTGTTTCCAATACTGTGGGACATTTTTCTGGGGAGGCAGATCAAGTTCTCCCGACATATGGGACATATTTCAACAGATAAAGTGTGTTTCTAGTTATGGATGTTGTTCTTCGAATCCTGAGAAACAAGCTGCTTGTCTGATCGACTCCTGACTGGAACAACGTTACCTAAAAGATCGACAAATTTAACATCATGACTTCTATTTGCTTGATTTGAATCGCATGCGAAGCACATCGTGCTTGAAAAATAGTTGCATCAAAAAAATTATTTTATGAGACACATGTTGTTGCTGCATTGCAGCTACCCATTGGTCAGGAGCAAGACTCACACATCTGATCTTGTACAACATGCTTACAACACAAGACGCTACCGATCGTCTAATACTTTGTAGTATAGTGTAACAGAAATCTGATTGTAGTGTTAGCAGCATATCAGACAAATGATCAATTGGATTTTCAGTGGCATCAGATGTAACTTGGGTCTCGATTCTTCTCGGTGTGCTGAAGCTGATTATGACAGGAGTTGATGTTATAGTTTTCGACCGACTTGGGAGGAGGCCTCTACAACTTGGTGGTGTAGAAAAAGATCTTGGCGAATACCTAAGCTCATAAAAACCATAATCTCTCGTATGTTTGTTCTGTTATTGTCTAAAACGAGCCTTCGGGATAGCTTTAGGTCTTGTCTTGAAAGGGGGATGTTGAATAGTTTGTTGTAGTTATTTTAGTAGGTATTTATTTTAATTAGTTTAGTAGGATTTATATCCTATATAGATCTACTGCATTTTGTATTACAAAATAACAACATACAAAATCAATAAATCCTATCTTTTTTCTCCATCTTCTCTCTATCTCTAGTTCTTCAAAATTCAAGAATCTACATAATGATTTTCTGGTTCGTTCTATATTGGTTGGATTTCTAATCTAGTTTTGTTTATGAATATGTCAGAAATCTTTGTTGTATAAAAACGTTCAAGCTTTAATCTAGTTCTCTTGTAAAAAGGTTTAAGTGTTTATCTAGTTTTGTGGTCAATGTATAATAAATCTTATTATATCTTAGTTGCCTTCTTTTCTAACATTTTGGAAATCAAAGTATTTTGTATTTTGTGACAATTTATATTTATTTATGTACCTGTAAAATAAGTTTATTTAATCTTTTAATCAGCATGAACCATTCAATTACTTGAAGATTGGTCCATATAACAAAATTTAATCTTTTAGTCAGCATGAACCATTCAATTACTTGAACATTGGCCAATATAACTTATTATTAGCTATTCCCGTCATTAGGTAGAAAATACAGGATAAATAATTAAAAAAATTAAAATAAATGGTAAAAGTAAATAATAATAAAGTTAAAAGTTAATAAGTTAAAATAAATAGTAAAAAATTTAAAAGTAAATGATAAAAAATTTAAAACTACATATTTTGGGTTTGAAAATATGAGGGACTGTAATTGTAAAAGCAATTGTCTATATGTCACGTATCCTACTATGATTAAATGTAAAGTGACCGTTTAATACGTAAGTGAATATCAGCTATTGTTTTGTTTTGAGATAAGTGGCAAACATCACTGACCAAATATAGATTTTGGCATATTAATATGCTTTGAATGTAAAAAGAACATTAAAAGTTTAAAAATCTCTGAAGTTAAACTTTAAAATAAAAATTAATAAAAATCAAAATGAATTTAGTAAAAAAAATTGATAAATGTTCAAAACAAATCTGATAATAAAAACTTAATAACATATTTACTTCGACATTGGTTTGTTAAAATATTATGTTGTAAATTTTTAATTTTTACAAACCAAACATGTTTCTTGAAATTATAGGTTTGAGTAGATTATAAGTGTAGTTGTATCCATGTTAAAGTTTTGGATTTTGAATTTAATAATTTAAGTTTTCCAATAGCATAAACAAATGATTTTTTATTAAGATTTTCACAATCAAAGTTATCGTATATGTGCAAAAAAAGCACACATCACACAACTTGTGTACAAATTTGATATGTTTTTATTCTTTTTGTAAAAATTGATGTGTATATGTTGTAGTAGTTTGTTGATGTAAGATATTTTTCTATCAATTACACATTTTGTTTTTCATGCACAAGTATTACATCAAGTCAAAATTAACTAAATATGACATCAATTGAGATTTATGTTCTATTATTGTTATTAATATGTAAAATGATAGACTTAATGATAAATTATTTTCATTATTTTACAAATGAGAGAGATAATATATATATATATATATATGTATGGTTGTTCCCAATGGTGTAAAAAATATAAGCAGTAAAAATTATATTTATTAGTTGCAATTAAGCGTGTATCATATACGGTTAATATTTAGATCTTCTCAATTAACCATTATATGTAAAAACAAATACGACCATTCATCAGCTACTTACTTCGCAAGTTATTTACAAGGTACAAAATAAAAATGAGATGAAGATGAGTTAATTTGTCAATAACCCTAACAATATATTTTACATGTGCAATATATATAATACTCCAAAAAAGTATCATTTTACTAAAAATGTTAACTACTCTCACATGTAATATATATTATCCAAAATTATAGAAAATAATCACATAAGAGGACATATGACAGATTATAGAAAATAATCACATAGGAGTAGATAGGACACCTGAGGAATGACATATGATCTTTAAACTATTTTAAGATTATGGTCCAATCCAATTTTATAACTTAAGGTTTATTACCCTAGGGTTATATATATATGAGGATATAAGATAAGAGAGTAACACATACACAAAAAATAATACAGTAGAATATAGACAATTTTCGGATATGATGTGTGCAGCGACAATCAAAAAGTCCGATCAAGGGGTAAATGATGTCCACTTTTATTGAACTGTGGACATCGTCTAAGGCCTTGATATGGACAGTGTGATTGTGATTTTATGCTATGGTTCTAGAGAAATTTCTACTGGAACAATGCAGTATTTTTGGTAATATTCTTTACTTTTATTTCTCTTCTTGTTGATTCATTATGGTTGAAACGATTGGTGGGTTGTAGATATCTACGTAACTGATTATGATGTACTTGTACCCTCATTTTATTATAATAATATAAGTGTTTATGATGGACTTCTCATAAGTCCATTGGTTTTTTACTCTTCAGATTGAGATTTTTTCAACGTAAAATAAATTTTGTGTGTTGATTCATATTACCGTTGATTATATGTTTGTGGCTAGAGTTTGTGGTTTTCCTTCGTTAATTAATTGGTGAATCATTGGTGGTGAATTGGATTTATTATTTAGTTGTTATCTTGAAGTTGATAGTGTAGGTTTTTTATATGCTACTCGTTGGGTCTTTCAGTTTGTATTAAACCTTATGGTCTATTAAGCCATTGAATATGGAGTATAATAATAGTAACTTCATAATTAAGTTAACATCAAGTAATTATTCTGTTTGGAGAACAATGATAGAGGATTTGTTGTATTACAATAATTTGTTTGATTAATTAAACCAATTGAATATGGTGGTGGTAACTCTAATAAACCTGTAAGCACGCAAGATAATGGAGAAAAAAGATTGAGAAAATTTGAAAAGAGAGGCTTTAGGGACTATTCGATAATAGACTAATATTAGCATCTTCAGCCATGTTTCTCAAAAGTCTGACCCGTATGATTTTTGGAAGAAATTATATTGTATTTATGAAAGGAAAATAACTCTTTTTTTTTGTTATTTTAGAATTGAAAAGTGAAATTCAGTTCTCATAATATCAGTGACTTCGAGAATATTATTAACAAATTGAATACTATAAATATTTATCTTGATGATGAGTTCAAAGCGTTGTTCTTATCGAGTTGTTTATCAGATACTTTTGAGACTTTTATTATGACTATTAGTAATTCTACCTCATATCGTGTTTTGTCTTTATATTTTATTAAATAAAACATGTTCTATGAAGAAATTTGAATAAAGAATATGATAGTTGACAATTCATAAGCTATTGCTATTGAGAATAGAGGAATATGCAAGAGGTAAATGTCCCAAATTTCATAGTTTCTCAAAAAAGAATATTCAAATCTAGATATGGGGAAAGAGACTAGGATATACCAATATTATAGTAAGCCTGGTCATATACAAAGGTATTGTTATTAATGGAAGAAAAAAAAGATAACAAGTCAAAATGAGGGTGATAATAAAAATATTGCAGATATTTGTTCTACTAGTAATTGATGAGTTAATAATGGATTAAGGGAATATTTCGGGTATTGTGTCAGATGTGACTAGAGAGAGAAAGTCTAGAGAGAGAAAGAGAATGTATATTAAAATAATCCAAAAGTCCCCACTACCAAACATGCGGGTCACCTTTTATACTAAAATAAGGTGGGCCCGTTTGAGGCCTTAGTGGGCTGTTCAACTATTTGGTGATGTCCATTAGTTAATTCTATGTTTACACATTGGTCCTTGAGAGACCTTAAATTCCTTAACGATTACATAAAAAGCATTTTATTACAATCAGGCCCTCATAAATTATATAGGCAAATTCCTCCCTTATCAGTAGCCCCCCAGTCTTCGGGAGCGTTGGGAGCGAAGACTTATTACCAAACCCGTGTTCGTCGTTTGTGCTAACACACTCCTCGGATTCTGACGTTTCCCTTTTTGGCTTCGGTTAAGGTCCGACGTATTTCAACCAGATCTGCTCCTTCAGACAACGCTCGGGTTGTAAGATCTTCATTTCCCGACGTTATTAGCCCTGAGTTGGGTCGGTTTTCAACTTCTTTTGAGCTTTTATCATGGGCCTTTCTGCATTGGGCCGGTTTTTCTTCGGGGTTATGGTGGCGAAAGCCCAGTTCATTAATCGGTTCGTAGGGGACAGCTTAGGTAGGCCTTTGTCAGAAGGCGATCAACACGTGTCACCGGTCCTAGGGGTGCGTCTTTTCCCGACTAGGCTTTTAGGGAGACCCTTCATCTTCCCGCTGTGATTTTGTCGATTCGTATTCTCCGATCATTCATCCTCGCCTATAAATACCCCTCGATCCTCAATCTCTCTCAGAGGCATTCTTAGAGAGAGAAAGTGCTGTTAAATCGTTTTTAGAGAGAGAAAGTGCTTGTCAGACCCGATTTAGACCTGGGATGCTCGTTTTATGAAACCAAAATACCCGAAGCAAACACCCGCAAAGAAAAAGAAAAAGCCTGAGTGGAGTTTCGAAGAGTGGTCTAGTATCGGGGACCGAGCCGAAGAATACCGCCGCGCCGGATTAATCTGGAGGTCTAACTCCAAGCCTTTTACTCCCGCACCGCTTCCTCACGACCCTGTCTTAGCTACTCCAATCCCCGCTGAGTCTTTCCTTCTTCCCGACCCTCCTGTTTCTCTATCGCCCGGGATTAGTCTTTCTCCCGAAACTGTCATCCTTTCTTCCAGCGGCAGTTCTTCCAATTCCCTTGCAGTTGGGTCTGAGAATCTGACCCTAACACCGGTTAATTCAGGCATTTCTCCATCTCCGTTCCTTCCCCAACGCACTCAGAAGATCGGGTTCTTGACTATGGGAGAAAGTAGTCATCCGTCGTCTCCCACGAGAGGTAACGCTCTTGAAATGGTTCAGTTAACTCCCTCGATTCGAGGGTATCGGACCGGTATTAATACTGCGGTAACTTTTCTAGGTTTTTCTAAGCCTCGTCTGACGCCAGAGGAACTGGAGGCAGCACTTCGGGCTCAGTCAGTAAATGCAGTCGAGCCTTCCACTTCCCGGGTACGTGCATCGGACCCGAACATCGCTACTGCCCGGAGCTCCGACCAGGCCTCTAACGCCGATACTGGAGAGTCAGAAGTGGACGTTGCGCCCGCAGAGGTATGCATTGCTACTGTTGGTGATGCTGCCAATCCTCCGGATGATCCCCTGCCCGAAGAAGTAGCTGCTGCCATCACTACTCCCTACTTCAGTTGGCTTAAGACAAAGGATGTTGTTTCCCTTTACAAGGGGAAATACCTCTATTTCCCGGAGTCTGACTACAAGGATCTGCTGATCCGCTGGGTAATTCCCGAATGTGTCAACGTTCGGTTCCCGGTTCCCGGGGAGACCCCCGTTCATGTCCGATCTAGGGAGATCGTGATATTTACTGAGCTGTTCAACTGGGGGCTGCGGTTCCCCCTAGATCCCGAGATCGCGCTCTACTTCCGAACCCTCCAGATCTGCCCATCGCAGCTGACGCCGAACGGCTGGTACACTCTAATGTCCTGCATAATGGCTTCCCGTCTTTTAGGTCGGGTTATGCCCATGGAGGAATATATTGCTGTGTCCGGTCTGTCCAAGTCCCCAAAATCCCCGTTCTTCTACTCTTCCTTGGGGAATAAGTGGAAGGTGGTTAATGATTTCCTGGAGGGGGACAAAGGCTGGAAGCATCGGTTCGTGTTTCTGAGCGGGTGTTGGGAGAACGGTCTTCCTTATACCCCGCAGAATAAGAGGCAGCTTCTCCGCACCTGGGTTCATGACGATACTGCTTTTTTTTTTAAAAAAAAAATCCATTCTTCGTGCAGTGTCGAAGAAATGGTTGCAAGGTCTGAAAAAGGACTACTGCGAAGCCGCTGCGGTTATGTTCGGGATTCTCAAAGCTTATGCTCGGGAACACTGGGGTCGGGCTATGCATCGGACCTTCAAGGACACGAACTTAATCATGAGTAACCTCTGGCGTTGCTCGTCTGACCCTCTCACCATTGAGCAGCTGAGACAACCCCCTTCCTTGGAAGATGTCATCGCGAAAACCGACGCCCCTGGATCGCAGCTGTACTTGCCTAAGCGCAACAAGGCGCCTAACAAGCGTCCGAAGTCGGATGAAGAGGGGGAGGAAGACGCAGTTGTGGCTGTTGCCGATCCGATTCGGGAAGAGGCTCCCGCGGCGGGAGTGGCAGAGGCTAGTCAGGAACCGGCACCCGTGCAGAAGAGGAAGGCTCGTGCTGATGCGGATGGGACAAGGGCAAAGAAGTCCAAGCACTCAAAAGTGGAGAGCAAACCGAGCGACGGCGCGGGGGTTAGCTCCAAAATCCTGAGGCTGTCGGACAAGGACGATGGTGCGAATAATATTCCACCTGCGGACCTCGTTGAAATTCCCGATGATGCTGAGCCCCCCCGACCGTCCGATCCGAACGTGGCCTCGTCGAGTGGTACAAGGTATCCACTGCTATCCATGCTTGGCGGTCCGTACACGTTCCAGCTACGGGGGTCGGATGGTCTGGCGTTATCCTTGTACAACTTGCTCGTTCCCGTAGCTGTGAAAGAGCGGCGGGTGAAAGAGTTAAGTCAGCAGCTGGCTTCTGCAGAGGGAAAGATCGTCAGCCTGACCGGGGATTTGGATAAGGCCAAGACGGGTCTGGCGACGGCAGAGGGTCGTATTGCCGAATTTGAGCGCGCTGCGGAGGAGGCGAAGAAAGCTTAGGAGGAGGCGAAAAGGGCCGCGGAGGAGTCGAAGAAGGCCGTGGAAGACCACGCTGCTGCTTTGACTTCGGAGGTCCAGAAGTTGAAGTCTTCAAATGTCGCCTTCGCGAATCGGTGCAGGCAATGGGCGGACAAAGAAGCTGCTGATGCGAAAGCCGCGTATGTGCTCTCACTCCACAACCGCTTCCCCGAACTTCAACTTGGGTCGATGTGGTTGGACGTACCCGAAAAAGACCGGCCCGAGAGGGTGGATTGCGGGGAGGAAGAGGAAGAGTCGGACGACGATGAGGAGGATGGGGAGGAAGATAATGATGAGTGACCCAGAGTTGGGCCTCTTTTTTTTTGCGTTGTTTGTAACTCTTTTGGGGGCCACGGGGCCCCCTATCAATGTTTCTGTCGCATATTTTGAACCTTCCTTTGGGGGCCACGGGGTCCCCTTTTAATATATTGACGTTATCGGCTTAATCCCTTCATAAATTATGATCTGTATGATGTATGTACAAATTGTTGAAAAAACTCAAATTAAACAAACAATATTAGATAATCCTGATAGGGTCTGCAATAGTGAGTTGCAAAGTAGGTCGGGGACCTACGAAGTCGTTCGGGATCCTACAAAAGCGGAATAATCCATTTAGGTTCGGAAGGCCGATGTGGCATCGAAAATTCTCCCAAAGGGTCGGGAAGAACATATATGTAGATTAGTAAACTGAAAAACCCATTTAGGTTCTGTAGATCGATTTTGCATCGAAAATTCTCCCAAAGGGTCGGGAAGAACGTATATGTAGATCAGTAAACTGAAAAACCCATTTAGGTTCTGTAGATCGATTTTGCATCGAAAATTCTCCCAAAGGGTCGGGAAGAACATATATGTAGATCAGTAAACTGAAAAACCCATTTAGGTTCTGTAGATCGGTTTTGCATCGAAAATTCTCCCAAAGGGTCGGGAAGAACATATATGTAGATCAGTAAACTGAAAAACCCATTTAGGTTCTGTAGATCGGTTTTGCATCAAAAATTCTCCCAAAGGGTCGGGAAGAACATATATGTAGATCCATTAATACTAATATGAACAGACGCTGTCCAGCTCGTCAGCTGATTAAGGTCGTGACACTTCAATATTTGGAAGGCAAAAAATGTTTGATTAATGCAATCGGGTGGTCGGGTACTGGTGATGCCTCGTTAAAACCTCCTCGCGCCACCGAGGTAGGAAAGAGTGCATCCCCGATCAGTACAACAAAAAGGTAAAATACAAATCGAAATACAACTTTGCTACTATTCTAAGTACAATTTCAAGTGTTCGATATTCCAAGGTAGCCTCAAAAGATGTCCGAGCTTATTCTGCGGGCGGTATGTCCCGTTCTTGACTTTCTCAACGACTTCATAGGGTCCTTCCCAATTCGGGGCGAGTTTACCGAGGCTTTTATCTTTGGTGTGGAGGAAGACGCGCCTGAGAACCTTTTCTCCAACCTTGAACTCCCGACGGCGGACTTTAGAAGCATATCGACTTCTCATCAGGGTCTGATAGTACAAAGAGTTCAACTGGGCCCGGTTGCGCTTCTAATCTACGAGGTCAAGTTCGAGTCGTCGGGTATCGTCGTTCGTTTCTTCTGCATAATTACCGACCCTGAAAGATGGGAAAATGGATTCCGCGGGAGTGACCGCGTCCATACCATATACTAAAGCGTAAGGCGACTCTTGGGTAGCTGTTCGGGGTGTAGTTCGGTAAGCCCATAGTACTTCTTGCAAGTAGTCAGGCCATTTTCCGGCCTTTCCCTCGAGGTTTTTTCTTAGGCCCTCCAAAATGGTTCGGTTGGTTACTTCGACCTGCCCGTTTGCTTGAGGGTGAAAAGGAGCTAAGAAGCATTCCCGGATTTTATGAGTGGTGCAAAATGCTCTCATTTCTCTACTATCGAACTGCGGTCCATTATCCATAGTTAGCCTCTGCGGTACACCGAACCGACAACATATGTTTGCCCAAATGAATTTGACGATATCTTTTGCCTTAGTGGCGGACAAGGGTTCGGCCTCGACCCATTTGGAGAAATAATCCACTGCCACAACGATCGTCTGCCTTCCTCCCGATGCCATTGGTAATGGTCCGACTAGGTCGATTCCCCATCGGTCAAAGGGTAGGCCCTCGGATATTGATTCTAGGGCGGTCACAGGAACATTTATAGCGTGGCCGAACCTTTGACATGTATCGCAGGTTTTTACTATGAGCCGCGCATCTGCGACTATCGTCGGCCAATAGAACCCTGCGAGGAGAATTCGCCTAATTAGGGCCTTGTACCCGCAGTGCGCCGCGCCCTCCCCGTCATGCAGCTCGGACACAATTATCTGCGACTCCTGGACTCCCAAGCACCGAAGTAGTGGACGACTGAAAGATTTTTTGTATAATATATCGCCTAAAAGGACGTATCCCCGGGCTTTGTTGCGTACTTTCCGAGCTGAAGCGCGATCTAATGGGAGCCGACCCTTGGCTAGAAATGCGATAATGTCCCGCCGCCAATCTGAGGTTGCTACCGAAGAGATCTGACATGCAATTTCAGGTCGATTGTCTAACTCTTGACGTTTGATAATAGATGGGTTTTCTTGTTCTGTCACCCAAGGGTAGCTGCTAGAGCAGGAAATCGTTGCCAAAGAATCCGCAGCCGTGTTTTCGCTCCTCGGGACGTGTTCATAGGTGATTTTTTCAAATGAAGCAGCCAAGACCCGAAGTGCTGCTAAGTATTGTAACAAATGTTCTTTCCAAGCCTCCGCGCTTCCCGAAGCTTGATTTATCAAAAGTTGGGAATCGCTGATGAGGCGTATCTTTCTGGCCCCGCACACCTGCGCCAGCCGTAGCCCGGCCAGAGCGGCCTCGTATTCTGCTTCGTTGTTTGAAGTATCGAAACCGAATCGGACGGCTTGAAGCATGCTTATGCCCGAAGGGGTGGTCATCTGTATTCCTGCTCCGCAGCCACCGATGTTTGCCCCCTCCGTCCGTTCTGACAATACATTCGCCCAGAGTGGCTTCTTGGGGTGGCATCTCCCGGTCAGGTCGTTCGGAATGAAACTCTACTAAAGAATCAGCCAAAGCCTGTCCTTTGATAGCCGTTCGAGGTTCAAAGTCAATGTCGAAATCTCCGAGCTCTACTGACCATTTGGACATTCTCCCGGACATTCCCGATCGCTGAAAATGTACTTGAGGGGGAATGATGTTCGGACCACGATAGGGTGAGCCTGAAAGTACGGGCGCATTTTCCGGGCTGCTGTCACTAGGGCGAGTGCCAATTTTTCCAATTTTAAATACCGAGTTTCCGCATCCAGCAAGCTTTTGCTCACAAAGTAGACCGTTGTAGGAGCCGGTCCTAATTCACTAATTAAAGTCGCGCTAACCGTAAAGTTTGTAACCGCGATATAAAGGACAAATGCCTCGCCTACTGCGGGTTTCGTCAAAAGGTTCGGGGATGATAGGTATCTTTTGATGCCCAAAAACGCTTCGTCACATTCAGAATTCCATGCAAAAATTTTGGCTTGTCTTAATACCTGAAAAAAGGGAGCGCATTTGTTAGAGGATCGGGAAATAAATCGGTTTAGGGCAGCCAGACGCCCCATCATGATTTGTACTTCCTTGATGCTCCGGGGTGGAGTCATATCGGTGAGAGCTCGTAGTTGTGCGGGATCTGCTTCAATCCCTTTTTCGCTCACGAAGAAACCTAGGAACTTCCCTGATCGGACTCCGAAAGAACATTTCTCCGGGTTAAGCTTCAGATTTATCCCTCGCAGGTTGTCAAAGGTTTCCTCGAGGTCTACAAGATGGGCCGCATCCGCGCTGCTTTTTACCAACATATCGTCGATGTACACCTCCATATTTCTCCTGATCTGACCCTCGAATGTTTTGTTGACGAGCCTTTGGTATGTTGCGCCAGCATTTTTCAGCCCGAAAGGCATTACTTTGTAGTAATATAATCCCCGACCCGTGATGAATGTGGTACTTTCTTGATCCGCGGCATGCAATTTGATCTGATTGTACCCGGCGTACGCATCCATAAACGATAGTAATTTATTACCCGACGTTGAATCTACCAGCTGATCGATTCTTGGCATCGGGAAAGGATCTTTCGGGCACGCCCGATTTAGGTCGGTAAAATCCACACACATTCTCCATTTGCCGTTTTTCTTTTTGACCAGAACGAGATTGGAGATCCACAGCGGGTAACGTGCTTCTTTGACGTGTCCGACGTCGATCATTCTCTCAACCTCTCGCAAGATAACGTCTGCTTTTTCTGAGGAGAAGGCTCGACGCTTTTGGGAAATCGGTCTGACGTTTCTGTTGATAGTTAGTTTGTGCACGGCAAAAGATTCCGGCACCCCGGTGGCATCTCACGAGCACCATGCGAATAGGTCTAGGTTTTTCCGCAGGAGGGTCAGCAGCTGTTCCCTTAGGTTCGGTGAAAGGCATACCCCGATCCGTAAAGACTTCCGCGCGGCGAAATGGTACTGCTCGCATTCCTCGTCTGTTGTTAAAAGGTTTGGAGCTTCCCGCGGGTCATCAACGGGCAACGACCCCGGGGGCAGCCCCCTTAATTGCTATTCTTGAGCTTGAACCATCTCTTGGTCTTTCTTAGGCGCTAATGTCGCTCGGTAGCATTCCCGTGCCGCCTTCTGGCTGCTTCGGACCACACCCACGTTGTTTCCGACCACGTACTTTAAACACTGATGAATCGTAGAAGTTACAGCGTGCATGCGCGATATCCATGATCGGCCGAAAATGGCATTGTGGGAAGCCGGTGCGTCGACTACCATGAATAAAACCATGACCTCCTTTTTGAAAGGGCCGCGGCCTAATTGTACTGTGCCTTCGAATTCTCCTATAACGTCGGCTGCTGACCCAGTAAACCCGACAATGGTTCGGTCAGACCGAGCAATCACTGGCGGTGTTCTGAACTTGGCAAAAGTAGATGCGAAGATGATATTTGCAGAACTCCCGGTGTCCACCAAGATGCGCCGAACCTCCTCTCCCGCGATAGCAGCCCCAATCACAATGGCATCCTCATGAGGTCCGGCTATATCCCTCATGTCGTCGTCATCGAAATGTAAAATCGGCGAGGGGGCGCTTCCGGTTTGGAAGCAAGTTCTGGCTTCCAGCTGAGTGGTTAAGTTGACGATGTGCCTTTTCCTGGAAGAATGCGTGACTCCCGCCATCGAATCTCCCCCAAAGATTGTCAAGGATTCGAAAAAATTACAAAGGTCTCGCACATTACCGACGCTCTCCTCAACTTCCTCCTCGATGATCCCGATAATGTTGCGGTTAGCTTCTGGGTCGAGATATTCGATGAAAACGTCAAACTGGTCGGTAACCTCAGAGATAGCCATGGTGATTTCGGATTTTGGTACCACCACGACTTCTTTCGAGGTCGCACCTTGCTGTGCTTTCTTCACATACTCCATGAGGTTTCCGTGTTCTATCAAAATCTGTATTTCTTTTTTCAAGGCAATGCAGTCCTTCGTATCATGCCCAACGTCCTCGTGATAGCGACAATATCGATTATTTCTCTGCTCTCGAGGCGTCGGAATTGGGAAAGGTTTTCGGTACATTCCGCTCCTCTTGGTTTTCTCATAGATTGACGCCACGCACTCCGTAAGGTTAGCGAAGTATGCAGGTCGGATCCATTTGTTAGACATGGGTCGCGACGTCGTCTGATTATTTCCCCTCGGTTTCGGACTGGTCAAGGTCGAAGCCTTGTTCGTCACAGGAGGGTTCGGGTGTATCGTTCTAACCGGTTGGACTGCCCGTGCGTAATCCGACTGGGTGCTCTGCCTTATGACTATTGACGCTTGGGCACTTTGTTGAATCTGTGCGGCCAATTCAGAGGCTTCGGTCTCCTCGATCAATATCTGCTTCTCTATCTGCGCCAACAGTGCAGAAAACGTGAAAGCTTGTTTCTTTGTTACTGCTTGCTTCATTGGTCCGGGGAGCAGACCTAAGCGAAACGCTGTTAAGGCCACGTTTTCTTCGCAGTGGTCTAGGTCGGTTTTTGCGTCGATGAATCGCCTCGTATATTCTCTGAGGCTTTCCCCTATTTTTTGCCTGCAATTCATGATGGTGTCTCTGTTGGCTCGGAAGCTTTTGCTTCCCACAAAGTGCTGCCTAAACATCGTCCAGAACATCCCGAAGTTCCGAATACTACCCTGCGACAAACGGTTGTACCACTTAGAGGCTCGGTCCTTGAAAGTCATGGAAAAAACTCTGCATATGAGCTTGTCATCGTTATCGAAACTTAGCATGAAGTTTTTGAAGGCCTCCAAATGGTTATCCGGGTCTTTCTTCCCGTCGTACTTTTCTAGTTTTGAAACATCGAATCGCTTCGGGAGTTGTCCCGCGAGTATCTCATCGGACAGTGGGGATGCCCTCCAGTTGACTCCAAACTCACACGTTCCTCCCCCGAGGCCTTCTGTCTGAATTCCATAGAGTCCCTCGACTCCTGGGCTGACAAACTGACTGCTAGTTCGGTAACCGTGGTTCTGACTGTTCGACGGCTGCCATGGCACAGGTGGCAACACTGCCCGGTCTTCTCGGCTGGCGGCATGCATTTCTTCTTTCTCAAAGGAGACTGGGGTCTGTTTATCAGTGCTCCCCTTCTTATATTTCATAGGGTCTATCCTGAGCCTTCGGGGGCGTCGGGAACGAATTTTTTGTGTACGCTGGACCCTTTCCCGTCGCCGGTACTCTCTGCCCGAAGAGTCATCCGAGGGGTAATCTATCGTCGTGCCGCGATGGTCCTCTGGGTACCTCCGAGCCCTAGCGACGTGCTCGTCGTCGGGATGAGATTCTCGGTAATACCTAACAGGTCGGGCTTTGATTCGCGGACCGACGTCATGGCCCGCCGCCTCCAAAATGGGTTCCTTGCCTTTTCCTTCCCGAACCCTTTTCTCACTTAGTGCCCGCTCTCTTTCTTCCTTTAACTTGGCAATATCTTCAAGAAGCTGTTTTCGCGTCATTATTAAGGTCGACCGTTTGTTCCGACCCCGGTCGTCGCGCTCCCGACCAGGGGCTTCTTCTCCTTCCGACACCGAGACGGCTCTGACGACTTCTCTCCCGACCCTCTCTATCACAGCCTTGTTATTCATCCCGCAAAATGTGATTTTTTAAAGAACAAAAAAGATTCCTTTTCGGTATCACTCGTTCCCACAGATGGCGCCAATGATGAGTTAATAATGGATTAAGGGAATATTTCGGGTATTGTGTCAGATGTGACTAGAGAGAGAAAGTCTAGAGAGAGAAAGAGAATGTATATTAAAATAATCCAAAAGTCCCCACTACCAAACATGCGGGTCACCTTTTATACTAAAATAAGGTGGGCCCGTTTGAGGCCTTAGTGGGCTGTTCAACTATTTGGTGATGTCCCTTAGTTAATTCTATGTTTACACATTGGTCCTTGAGAGACCTTAAATTCCTTAACGATTACATAAAAAGCATTTTATTACAATCAGGCCCTCATAAATTATATAGGCAAATTCCTCCCTTATCAGTAATGATGATGCGTCATTGATTTGTGCTATTGGCGAGTGTTATTATGTTGATGGTTTAAATTCAGAATGGTTTGTAGATACATATGTTTTATATCATTATGTTCTTAATAGAGAATACTTTTTTGATTATAAATGTGGAAATTTTTGAAGTGTCAAAATGGGAAACTATAACTCAACTACCATTGTTAGGTTGAGTGATATTTGTGTGAAGACATACGATGGGTACATACTCACACTGAAATATATGCACTATATTCCAAAACTATGTCTGGATTTATTTTCTAAAAATATCCTTGGTCAATATGGATATCATATTATAATGATGGCAACTGTAAATTGTCCAAAAGTTCGATGATAGTTTTTCGATGTGATTTTGTTTCTCTTTATATGAGACATAGTTGGTTATATTTTAGGATGAGTTGAATGCAGTTTAGAATAATTATTCCATTAATTTGTGGCATTAAATACTATGATACATGAGTAACAAGAAAAATAAAAAAAACCTCGAGAGGTAGATTACTCAATATTGTTGATAAAGCTATCATTATTGACCTTTGTGACTATTGTTTAGCATGAAAGCAACTTAGAGCTTTGATTTCTAAAAAATCTACCAGAAGATAATGAAAGTTGAAGTGAATATACTCTGATGTTTGTGGCTCTATTTAAGTGAAGCCTATTGGTGGTAACAAATACTTTGTTACATTTATTGATGAGATTACTCAAAAACCTTGGGTAAACATGTTGTAGAAAAAAAGAGTCAAGTGTTCAATATCTTTCAGAAATTTCATATCATGGTAAAAAATAAAATAGAGAGAAAGTTGACATATCGTCGATTTGACAATGGTATCCACTATACTTTGAATGAGTTCAAAAGTTATAACTCGCATTATGGAATTAGACATGAGAATATAATATCATGTACACCACAACACAATAAAGATACTGAGAGAATAAAACAAACCATTATAAAGAATGTGAGATGCATGCAAGAACTATCTAAACTTCCTAAAAAAACATTTAGTTGAAGCAGTTTATTATGATGTGTAATTGATCAATATAGCTTTATCAATAACTTATTATTTTGATATTTCAAAAAGAGTATGGAAAGTGAATGATCATACAGATTCAGATATTAGACTTTTTAGGTGCAAGCTATACAAGCATGTTCCATATGAAGATAAATCTAAGATTGGTTTAAAGACTAACCCTTGTGTCTTTGTTGAATATGGTAAGAAAGATGATGGGTTTAGACTTTATTATCCCGAGAAGAAAAAATATATGAGAAATAGATATGTGGTAGTCTTTAAGAACGAGATGGTTGCAGATCTTTTAAGTTAGGTTCACTACTACCTTTGATATATCTTTTGATACTACTAATTTAGTTTCTTTTTCTACTATTTATTATGTAAATCAACTAGAAAATAATAATATTAAGGTGGTTCCTGGTGATATCAAGGATGTTCCACTTGGTTGTGATTTACAACTGTCATGTTCATGAGCATGATTCTAATGAGGCCTTATTTGAGGAAGAATGCAATGATGAGGAAATTCAAGATGAAGAAATTTATGAGAAATGGGAGCAAACTACCCCTCACGTGGAGGATGCACGAGTTCGAAGGTCAACTAACGAGAGAAAATCTTCAACAAAGTATTCAAACTCGGATTTTATTCTAGTTATTAAAGATAAAGAGCCATATAATTATCAAGACGTGTTATTTCATGAGGAAAAAACCCTTTGGTTTGATAATAATGAAGAAAATTATATTTTTCTTGAGAAAAAGTGAAAATATGAGCTGATGAAACCTCATAATGAAAATAAAGTCTTAAAATGGGTCTCCGAGAACAAAAGAGATGGTAAGAAGGTTATCAAATGCAAAACAAGATTGGTAGTAAAAAAGATAAAACCAGAAGAAAACAAAAACATTGATTTTTATGAGATCTTATCTCTCATTGTCAAAATGACTTCTATCAAAATTGTATTGGGTTTAACTATACGTCTTAATCTTAATTTGGAACAAGTTGATCTAAAAACTATATTTTTACATGATGACTTACCTGAGGAGATCTACGTTGAAAAACCTAAAGGTTTTGAAGAGAAAACGAAAGAAAAGTAGTTAGTAATTTGAAAATGAGTATTTATGGGCTTAAGCACGAACCAATGCAATTTTACTAGAAATTCGACTCGTTTACGCTAAATAATGGTTATAAACAAATTCATGTCGATTTATGTGTCTATTTTAGAAAGTTGCATAGAGATAATTTCATCATACTTTTTATATATGCAGATGTTATGTTGATAGTTAGGCAAGATGTTGAGATGATTATTAGTTTGAAGAAAGACTTAGCCAAATATTTTGACATGGATTAGATTATATTCATAAAATAAAATTTTAGGCATTAAAATTGCTTGTGATAGGAAAACATGAAAGTTATAGCTATTGCATGAGGAATATATTGAACGTATACTTGAAAGGCTTAATATGAAGAATGCCAAGAAATTTATTACACTATTAGCTACACATTTCAACATAAGCAATAAAGCATGTCTAAAAATGGATAAATATATAGAAATTATTTAAACTATTCCTTACTTGTCTCTTGTTGTTCTTTGATGTATGATATGATGTTTACAAGACCAAATATTTGATATGTTATCGGATAAGTCAGTAGGTGTTTATACTATCCGAGTAAATTTCATTGTGAATCATTGAATTGGATACATAAGTACTTGTGAGGCACATCTTTTTTAGTGTGTGTTATAGAGGTGGAATACTTGAATAATATACAAATGTTGACATGACTGGTGATCTTGATAACCAAAATTCTGCATTAGGTTATATGTTATCATTTTCAGATGGGTCATTTATTAACAATTTAAGTAATAAAAATGCGTTGCATTTTCAACAAATGAGGCAAAATATATTGCAACAATACAAGCAAATGATAGACATTTTTTTGGTTTAAGAGGTTTCTTCAAAAGCTGGGGTTGAATAAAGATGATTTTGTAGTATTCTTTGATAATAAGAGTGATATGGATTAGGAAATAATCCAATGTATCAGCCACGAATCATATTGATGTAAGATATTATTGGTTAGGTGATATGATCGAGACAAAAGAAATAAAGTTGAAAAAATTCATACTGATAACGAACATGAACGTATCTTCCCTATAACGGGGTAGAGGGGAGATTGTTAGGGTCCAACCCAACTTAGATTCAACTTTATAACTTAGTATTAATTAATCTTTGGTTATATATATAAGGGAAAAAGATAAGAGAATAACACACACAAAAGTAATAGAAGAGAAGATAGAATATGTTTGGATGTGTTATGTTCAGCCGTAATCAAAAGATACGATCAGAGGGTAACCAATGTCGGTCTTTGTTGTTTTTTAAACAATGTGTTTGGGACATCTATTAATTTAATCTTGATAGTTATATTTTGATTTTTTTCTATGGTCTAGGATAAATTTATACTCGAATAGTGTAATATATTTGGTGATATTGTTCATTTTTGCTATATTCTTGTTAATTTATTATCTTTAATATTGTAGATGAGTTGTAGTACTTTATGAGATTTATTTGGACGTACTTGTACCTTTAAATTATAATAATATTGGTGTTTAGGGTGGACTCCTCATAAGTCCCATGGTTTTTTAATTTTCACGTCAAAAGAGTTTTTCCATGTAAAATAAATCTTATGTGTTGATTTATTTTTCCATTACTTATGTTTTTTGTGGTTAGAGTTTGTCGTTAAATTTGGTTAATAATTGGTAAATAGTTGGTGGTGAATTAGGTTTATTATTTGGTTGATTTTCTTGAAGTTGATCTTGTGGGTGTTTGATATACTACTCATTGGGTCATTCATTTCACACATACCAAAATCATCAAATTATTGTGCACAAATCTAATAGTCTTTATTATGGATACTACTTACAAGACAACAAATTTCAATATACCATTATTTAAAATTATCAATGTAACTTTAACAAACTGTCGTGTTGGCTCTTCTTTTTAATGAGTTTTGAGAAGTTTAAAAATAAAATGTGGTCTTTAACTTGTCTAAAATCCATGATGGAAGAGAGTTGAATGCTTTAGTAAGAGTTTATCTTGATGTGGGCGATTGATGATGTATAATCTTTGCTGATATATTTTTCATAATTAATCTTTCTTTTTTATTGATTAAGTTTTGGCTAATTTACATATTTGATCATCATCAGTAGGCTCCTTACTCCTTGGGAACAGAGTGATGAAGGAGTATAAATTTATTCATGACAATTCTTATAAAGCTAAATTGTTATTTTTGAGATCGATCATGTTTCTTGATCTATATTACTGGCTTATGTATTACTTGTCTTTGTCGAACCAAAAATGTTTTATTTAAATTTTTTGTCATACCGTCGAGCCTTTGGATTTTAGATTTGTTTGATTTGAAAAAATGAGGTTCGAGGGTTCAGCGTATTTAGGTAGCAATTCATATAACTTTCTAAAATTAATGGTTTGTGCGATCGATCTTGTGAGCTTTGATTTAAGTGGAGTTCTGAACTTTGTTGATCTACAATTTGTCGACCCTAGTTGCTTTTAGCCAAAATATTATAACTTTGGATAGCCTAGTTTGATATTCCCCATAGTGATATATTGTTTAAAACCTATCGATAAAAACCTATATTGAAAAAAAAATCTTTAATTGGAGAAGGAAAAAACGAAAATAGTGAGTAGTTTGCTATTAGTGTAATTTGTGTATTTTTGGTAATTTTACTGGATTGGATATCCTTCAAAGTGAAAATATTAGAAGTATTATTATTAAGTATGATGAGTTAATAATGGATTAAGGGAATATTTCGGGTATTGTGTCAGATGTGACTAGAGAGAGAAAGAGAATGTATATTAAAATAATCCAAAAGTCCCCACTACCAAACATGCGGGTCACCTTCTATACTAAAATAAGGTGGGCACGTTTGAGGCCTTAGTGGGTTGTTCAACTATTTGGTGATGTCCCTTAGTTAATTCTATGTTTACACATTGGTCCTTGAGAGACCTTAAATTCCTTAACGATTACATAAAAAGCATTTTATTACAATCAGGCCCTCATAAGTTATATAGGCAAATTCCTCCCTTATCAGTAGCCCCCCGGTCTTCGGGAGCGTTGGGAGCGAAGACTTATTACCAAACCCGTGTTTGTCGTTTGTGTTAACCCAGCCCTCGGATTCCGACGTTTCCCTTTTTGGCTTCGGTTAAGGTCCGACGTATTTCAACCAGATCTGCTCCTTCAAACAACGCTCGGGTTGTAAGATCTTCATTTCCCGACGTTATTAGCCCTGAGTTGGGTCGGTTTTCAACTTATTTTGGGCTTTTATCATGGGCCTTTCTGCGTTGGGCCGATTTTTCTTCGGGGTTATGGTGGCGAAAGCCTAGTTCATTAATCGGTTCGTAGGGGACGGCTTAGGTAGGCCTTTGTCAGAAGGCGATCAACACGTGTCACCGGTCCTAGGGGTGCGTCTTTTCCCGACTAGGCTTTTAGGGAGACCCTTTATCTTCCCGCTGTGCTTTTGTCGATTCGTATTCTCCGATCATTCATCCTTTGCATGAGTGGAGTTTCGAAGAGTGGTCTAGTATCGGGGACCGAGCCGAAGAATACCGTCGCGCCGGATTAATCTGGGGGTCTAACTCCAAGCCTTTTACTCCCGCACCGCTTCCTCACGACCCTGTCTTAGCTACTCCAATCCCCGCTGAGTCTTTCCTTCTTCCCGACCCTCCTGTTTCTCTATCGCCCGGGATTAGTCTTTCTCCCGAAACTGTCATCCTTTCTTCCAGCGGCAGTTCTTCCAATTCCCTTGCAGTTGGGTCTGAGAATCCGACCCTAACACCGGTTAATTCACGCGTTTCTCCATCTCCGTCCCTTCCCCGACGCACTCGGAAGATCAGGTTCTTGACTATGGGAGAAAGTAGTCATCCGTCGTCTCCCACGAGAGGTAACGCTCTTGAAATGGTTCACTTAACTCCCTCGATTCGAGGGTATCGGACCGGTATTAATACTGCGGTAACTTTTCTAGGTTTTCCTAAGCCTCGTCTGACGCCAGAGGAACTGGAGGCAGCACTTCGGGCTCAGTCAGTAAATGCAGTCGAGCCTTCCACTTCCCGGGTACGTGTATCGGACCCGAACATCGCTACTGCCCGGAGCTCCGACCAGGCCTCTAACGCCGATGCTGGAGAGTCAGAAGTGGACGTTGCGCCCGCAGAGGTATGCATTGCTACTGTTGGTGATGCTGCCAATCCTCCGGATGATCCCCTGCCCGAAGAAGTAGCTGCTGCCATCACTACTCCCTACTTCAGTTAGCTTAAGACAAAGGATGTTGTTTCCCTTTACAAGGGGAAATACCTCTATTTCCCGGAGTCTGACTACAAGGATCTGCTGATCCGCTGGGTAATTCCCGAATGTGTCAACGTTCGGTTCCCGGTTCCCGGGGAGACCCCCGTTCATGTCCGATCTAGGGAGATCGTGATATTTACTGAGCTGTTCAACTGGGGGCTGCGGTTCCCCCTAGATCCCGAGATCGCGCTCTACTTCCGAACCCTCCAGATCTGCCCATCGCAGCTGACGCCGAACGGCTGGTACACTCTAATGTCCTGCATAATGGCTTCCCATCTTTCAGGTCGGGTTATGCCCATGGAGGAATATATTGCTGTGTCGGGTCTGTCCAAGTCCCCAAAATCCCTGTTCTTCTACTCTTCCTTGGGGAATAAGTGGAAGGTGGTTAATGACTTCCTGGAGGGGGACAAAGGCTGGAAGCATCGGTTCGTGTTTCTGAGCGGGTGTTGGGAGAACGGTCTTCCTTATACCCCGCAGAATAAGAGGCAGCTTCTCCGCACCTGGGTTCATGACGGTACTGCTTTTTTTTTTTTTAAAAAAATCCATTCTTCGTGCAGTGTCGAAGGAATGGTTGCAAGGTCTGAAAAAGGACTACTGCGAAGCCGCTGGGGTTACGTTCGGGATTCTCAAAGCTTATGCTCGGGAACACTGGGGTCGGGCTATGCATCGGACCTTCAAGGACACGAACTTAATCATGAGTAACCTCTGGTGTTGCTCGTCTGACCCTCTCACCATTGAGCAGCTGAGACAACCCCTTCCTTAGAAGATGTCATCGCGAAAACCGACGCCCCTGGATCGCAGATGTACTTGCCTAAGCGCAACAAGGCGCCTAGCAAGCGTCCGAAGTCGGATGAAGAGGGGGAGGAAGACGCAGTTGTGGCTGTTGCCGATCCGATTCGGGAAGAGGCTCCCGCGGCAGGAGTGGCAGAGGCTAGTCAGGAACCGGCGCCCGTGCAGAAAAGGAAGGCTCGTGCTGATGCGGATGGGACAAGGGCAAAGAAGTCCAAGCACTCAAAAGTGGAGAGCAAATCGAGCGACGGCGCGGGGGTTAGCTCCAAAATCCTGAGGCTGTCGGACAAGGACGATGGTGCGAATAATATTCCACCTGCGGACCTCGTTGAAATTCCCAATGATGCTGAGCCCCCCCGACCGTCCGATCCGAACGTGGCCTCGTCGAGTGGTACAAGGTATCCACTGCTATCCATGCTTGGCGGTCCGCACACGTTCCAGCTACGGGGGTCGGATGGTCTGGCGTTATCCTTGTACAACTTGCTCGTTCCCGTAGCTGTGAAAGAGCGGCGGGTGAAAGAGTTAAGTCAGCAGCTGGCTTCTGCAGAGGGAAAGATCGTCAGCCTGACCGGGGATTTGGATAAGGCCAAGACGGGTCTGGCGACGGCAGAGGGTCGTATTGCCGAATTTGAGCGCGCTGCGGAGGAGGCGAAGAAAGCTTCAGAGGAGGCGAAAAGGGCCGCGGAGGAGTCGAAGAAGGCCGTGGAAGACCACGCTGCTGCTTTGACTTCGGAGGTCCACAACCGCTTCCCCGAACTTCAACTTGGGTCGATGTGGTTGGACGTGCCCGAAAAAGACCGGCCCGAGAGGGTGGATTGCGGGGAGGAAGAGGAAGAGTCGGACGACGATGAGGAGGATGGGGAGGAAGATAATGATGAGTGACCCAGAGTTGGGCCTCTCTTTTTTTGCGTTGTTTGTAACTCTTTTGGGGGCCACGGGGCCCCCTATCAATGTTTCTGTCGCATATTTTGAACCTTCCTTTGGGGGCCACGGGGTCCCCTTTTAATATATTGACGTTATCGGCTTAATCCCTTCATAAATTATGATCTGTATGATGTATCGACAAAATGTTGAAAAAACTCAAATTAAACAAACAATATTAGATAATCCTGATAGGGTCTGCAATAGTGAGTTGCAAAGTAGGTCGGGGACCTACGAAGTCGTTCGGGATCCTACAAAAGCGGAATAATCCATTTAGGTTCGGAAGGCCGATGTGGCATCGAAAATTCTCCCAAAGGGTCGGGAAGAACATATATGTAGATTAGTAAACTGAAAAACCCATTTAGGTTCTGTAGATCGATTTTGCATCGAAAATTCTCCCAAAGGGTCGGGAAGAACGTATATGTAGATCAGTAAACTGAAAAACCCATTTAGGTTCTGTAGATCGATTTTGCATCGAAAATTCTCCCAAAAGGTCGGGAAGAACATATATGTAGATCAGTAAACTGAAAAACCCATTTAGGTTCTGTAGATCGATTTTGCATCGAAAATTCTCCCAAAGGGTCGGGAAGAACATATATGTAGATCAGTAAACTGAAAAACCCATTTAGGTTCTGTAGATCGGTTTTGCATCGAAAATTCTCCCAAAGGGTCGGGAAGAACATATATGTAGATCCATTAATATTAATATGAACAGACGCTGTCCAGCTCGTCAGCTGATTAAGGTCGTGACACTTCAATATTTGGAAGGCAAAAAATGTTTGATTAATGCAATCGGGTGGTCGGGTACTGGTGATGCCTCGTTAAAACCTCCTTGCGCCACCTAGGTAGGAAAGAGTGCATCCCCGATCAGTACAACAAAAAGGTAAAATACAAATCGAAATACAACTTTGCTACTATTCTAAGTACAATTTCAAGTGTTCGATATTCCAAGGTAGCCTCAAAAGATGTCCGAGCTTATTCTGCAGGCGGTATGTCCCGTTCTTGACTTTCTCAACGACTTCATAGGGTCCTTCCCAATTCGGGGCGAGTTTACCGAGGCTTTTATCTTTGGTGTGGAGGAAGACGCGCCTGAGAACCTAGTCTCCAACCTTGAACTCCCGACGGCGGACTTTAGAAGCATATCGACTTCTCATCAGGGTCTGATAGTGCAAAGAGTTCAACTGGGCCCGGTTGCGCTTCTCTTCTACGAGGTCAAGTTCGAGTCGTCGGGTATCGTCGTTCGTTTCTTCCGCATAATTACCGACCCTGAAAGATGGGAAAATGGATTCCGCGGGAGTGACCGCGTCCATACCATATACTAAAGCGTAAGGCGACTCTTGGGTAGCTGTTCGTGGTGTAGTTCGGTAAGCCCATAGTACTTCTTGCAAGTAGTCAGGCCATTTTCCGGCCTTTCCATCGAGGTTTTTTCTTAGGCCCTCCAAAATGGTTCGGTTGGTTACTTTGACCTACCCGTTTGCTTGAGGGTGAAAAGGAGCTAAGAAGCATTGCCGGATTTTATGAGTGGTGCAAAAGGCTCTCATTTCTCTACTATCGAACTGCGGTCCATTATCCATAGTTAGCCTCTGCGGTACACCGAACCGACAACATATGTTTGCCCAAATGAATTTGACGATATCTTTTGCCTTAGTGGCGGACAAGGGTTCGGCCTCGACCCATTTGGAGAAATAATCCACTGCCACAACGATCGTCTGCCTTCCTCCCGATGCCATTGGTAATGGTCTGACTAGGTCGATTCCCCATCGGTCAAAGGGTAGGCCCTCAGATATTGATTCTAAGGCGGTCACAGGAACATTTATAGCGTGGCCGAACCTTTGACATGTGTCGCAGGTTTTTACTATGAGCCGCGCATCTGCGACTATCGTCGGCCAATAGAACCCTGCGAGGAGAATTCGCCTAATTAGGGCCTTGTACCCACAGTGCGCCGCGCCCTCCCCGTCATGCAGCTCGGACACAATTATCTGCGACTCGTTGACTCCCAAGCACCGAAGTAGTGGACGACTGAAAGATTTTTTGTATAATATATCGCCTAAAAGGACGTATCCCCGGGCTTTGTTGCGTACTTTCCGAGCTGAAGCGCGATCTAATGGGAGCCGACCCTCGGCTAGAAATGCGATAATGTCCCGCCGCCAATCTGAGGTTGCTACCGAAGAGATCTGACATGCAATTTCAGGTCGATTGTCTAACTCTTGACGTTTGATAATAGATGGGTTTTCTTATTCTGTCACCCAAGGGTAGCTGCTAGAGCAGGAAATCGTTGCCAAAGAATCCGCAGCCGTGTTTTCGCTCCTCGGGACGTGTTCATAGGTGATTTTGTCAAATGAAGCAGCCAAGACCCGAAGTGCTGCTAAGTATTGTAACAAATGTTCTTTCCAAGCCTCCGCGCTTCCCGAAGCTTGATTTATCAAAAGTTGGGAATCGCTGATGAGGCGTATCTTTCTGGCCCCGCACACCTGCGCCAGCCGTAGCCCGGCCAGAGCGGCCTCGTATTCTGCTTCGTTGTTTGAAGTATCGAAACCGAATCGGACGGCTTGAAGCATGCTTATGCCCGAAGGGGTGGTGATCTGTATTCCTGCTCCGCAGCCACCGATGTTTGCCCCCTCCGTCCGTTCTGACAATACATTCGCCCAGAGTGGCTTCTTGGGGTGGCATCTCCCGGTCAGGTCGTTCGGAATGAAACTCTACTAAAGAATCAGCCAAAGCCTGTCCTTTGATAGCCGTTCGAGGTTCAAAGTCAATGTCAAAATCTCCGAGCTCTACTGACCATTTGGACATTCTCCCGGACATTCCCGATCGCTGAAAATGTACTTGAGGGGGAATGATGTTCGGACCACGATAGGGTGAGCCTGAAAGTACGGGCGCATTTTCCGGGCTGCTGTCACTAGGGCGAGTGCCAATTTTTCCAATTTTAAATACCGAGTTTCCGCATCCAGCAAGCTTTTGCTCACAAAGTAGACCGTTGTAGGAGCCGGTCCTAATTCACTAATTAAAGTCGCGCTAACCGTAAAGTTTGTAACTGCGATATAAAGGACAAATGCCTCGCCTACTGCGGGTTTCGTCAAAAGGTTCGGGGATGATAGGTATCTTTTGATGCCCAAAAACGCTTCGTCACATTCAGAATTCCATGCAAAAATTTTGGCTTGTCTTAATACCTGAAAAAAGGGAGCGCATTTGTCAGAGGATCGGGAAATAAATCGGTTTAGGGCAGCCAGACGCCCCATCAGGATTTGTACTTCCTTGATGCTCCGGGGTGGAGTCATATCGGTGAGAGCTCGTAGTTGTGCGGGATCTGCTTCAATCCCTTTTTCGCTCACGAAGAAACCTAGGAACTTCCCTGATCGGACTCCGAAAGAACATTTCTCCGGGTTAAGCTTCAGATTTATCCCTCGCAGGTTGTCAAAGGTTTCCTCGAGGTCTACAAGATGGGCCGCATCCGCGCTGCTTTTTACCAACATATCGTCGATGTACACCTCCATATTTCTCCCGATCTGACCCTCGAATGTTTTGTTGACGAGCCTTTGGTATGTTGCGCCAGCATTTTTCAGCCCGAAAGACATTACTTTGTAGCAATATAATCCCCGACCCGTGATGAATGTGGTACTTTCTTGATCCGCGGCATGCAATTTGATCTGATTGTACCCGGCGTACGCATCCATAAACGATAGTAATTTGTTACCCGACGTTGAATCTACCAGCTGATCGATTCTTGGCATCGGGAAAGGATCTTTCGGGCACGCCCGGTTTAGGTCGGTAAAATCCACACACATTCTCCATTTGTCGTTTTTCTTTTTGACCAGAACGGGATTGGAGATCCACAGCGGGTAACGTGCTTCTTTGACGTGTCCGACGTCGATCATTCTCTCAACCTCTCGCAAGATAACGTCTGCTTTTTCTGAGGAGAAGGCTCGACGCTTTTGGGAAATCGGTCTGACGTTTCTGTTGATAGTTAGTTTGTGCACGACAAAAGATTCCGGCACCCCGGTGACATCTCACGAGCACCATGCGAATAGGTCTAGGTTTTTCCGCAGGAGGGTCAGCAGCTGTTCCCTTAGGTTCGGTGAAAGGCATACCCCGATCCGTAAAGACTTCCCCGCGGCGAAATGGTACTGCTCGCATTCCTCGTCTGTTGTTAAAAGGTTTGGAGCTTCCCGGGGGTCATCAACGGGCAACGACCCCGGGGGCAGCCCCATTAATTGCTATTCTTGAGCTTGAACCATCTCTTGGTCTTTCTTAGGAGCTAATGCCGCTCGGTAGCATTCCCGTGCCGCCTTCTGGCTGCTTCGGACCACACCCACGTTGTTTCCGACCACGTACTTTAAACACTGATGAATCGTAAAAGTTACAGCGTGCATGCGCGATATCCATGATCGGCTGAAAATGGCATTGTGGGAAGCCGGTGCGTCGACTACCATGAATAAAACCATGACCTTATTTTTGAAAGGGTCGCGGCCTAATTGTACTGTGCCTTCGAATTCTCCTATAACGTCTGCTGGTGACCCAGTAAACCCGACAATGGTTCGGTCAGACCGAGCAATCACTGGCGGTGTTCTGAACTTGGCAAAAGTAGATGCGAAGATGATATTTGCGGAACTCCCGGTGTCCACCAAGATGCGCCGAACCTCCTCTCCCGCGATAGCAGCCCCAATCACAATGGCATCCTCATGAGGTCCGGCTATATCCCTCATGTCGTCGTCATCGAAATGTAAAATCGGCGAGGGGGCGCTTCCGGTTTGGAAGCAAGTTCTGGCTTCCAGCTGAGTGGTTAAGTTGACGATGTGCCTTTTCCTGGAAGAATGCGTGACTCCCGCCATCGAATCTCCCCCAAAGATTGTCAAGGATTCGAAAAAATTACAAAGGTCTCGCACATTACCGACGCTCTCCTCAACTTCCTCCTCGATGATCCCGATAATGTTGCGGTTAGCTTCCGGGTCGAGATATTCGATGGAAACGTCAAACTGGTCGGTAACCTCAGAGATAGCCATGGTGATTTCGGATTTTGGTACCACCACGACTTCTTTCGAGGTCGCACCTTGCTGTGCTTTCTTCATATACTCCATGAGGTTTCTGTGTTCTATCAAAATCTGTATTTCTTTTTTCAAGGCAATGCAGTCCTTCGTATCATGCCCAACGTCCTCGTGATAGCGACAATATCGATTATTTCTCTGCTCTCGAGGCGTCGGAATTGGGAAAGGTTTTCGGTACATTCCGCTCCTCTTGGTTTTCTCATAGATTGACGCCACGCACTCCGTAAGGTTAGCGAAGTATGCAGTTCGGATCCATTTGTTAGACATGGGTCGCGACGTCGTCTGATTATTTCCCCTCGGTTTCGGACTGGTCAAGGTCGAATCCTTGTTCTTCACAGGAGGGTTCGGGTGTATCGTGCTAACCGGTTGGACTGCCCGTGCGTAATCCGACTGGGTGCTCTGCCTTATGACTACTGACGCTTGGGCACTTTGTTGAATCTGTGCGGCCAATTCAGAGGCTTCGATCTCCTCGATCAATATCTGCTTCTCTATCTGCGCCAACAGTGCAGAAAACGTGAAAGCTTGTTTCTTTGTTACTGCTTGCTTCATTGGTCCGGGGAGCAGACCTAAGCGAAACGCTGTTAAGGCCACGTTTTCTTCGCAGTGGTCTAGGTCGGTTTTTGCGTCGATGAATCGCCTCGTATATTCTCTGAGGCTTTCCCCTATTTTTTGCCTGCAATTCATGATGGTGTCTCCGTTGGCTCGGAAGCTTTTGCTTCCCACAAAGTGCTGCCTAAACATCGTCCAGAACATCCCGAAGTTCCGAATACTACCCTGCGGCAAACGGTTGTACCACTTAGAGGCTCGGTCCTTGAAAGTCATGGAAAAAACTCTGCATATGAGCTTGTCATCATTATCGAAACTTAGCATGAAGTTTTTGAAGGCCTCCAAATGGTTATCCGGGTCTTTCTTCCCGTCGTACTTTTCTAGTTTTGAAACATCGAATCGCTTCGGGAGTTGTCCCGCGAGTATCTCATCGGACAGTGGGGATGCCCTCCAGTTGACTCCGAACTCACACGTTCCTCCCCCGAGGCCTTCTGTCTGAATTCCATAGAGTCCCTCGACTCCTGGGCTGACAAACTGACTGCTAGTTCGGTAACCGTGGTTCTGACTGTTCGACGGCTGCCATGGCACAGGTGGCAACACTGCCCGGTCTTCTCGGCTGGCGGCATGCATTTCTTCTTTCTCAAAGGAGACTGGGGTCTGTTTATCAGTGCTCCCCTTCTTATATTTCATAGGGTCTATCCTGAGCCTTCGGGGGCGTCGGGAACGAATTTTTTGTGTACGCTGGACCCTTTCCCGTCGCCGGTACTCTCTGCCCGAAGAGTCATCCGAGGGGTAATCTATCGTCGTGCCGCGATGGTCCTCTGGGTACCTCCGAGCCCTAGCGACTTGCTCGTCGTCGGGATGAGATTCTCGGTAATACCTAACAGGTCGGGCTTTGATTCGCGGACCGACGTTATGGCCCGCCGCCTCCAAAATGGGTTCCTTGCCTTTTCCTTCCCGAACCCTTTTCTCACTTAGTGCCCGCTCTCTTTCTTCCTTTAACTTGGCAATATCTTCAAGAAGCTGTTTTCGCGTCATTATTAAGGTCGACCGTTTGTTCCGACCCCGGTCGTCGCGCTCCCGACCAGGGGCTTCTTCTCCTTCCGACACCGAGACGGCTCTGACGACTTCTCTCCCGACCCTCTCTATCACAGCCTTGTTATTCATCCCGCAAAATGTGATTTTTTAAAGAACAAAAAAGATTCCTTTTCGGTATCACTCGTTCCCACAGACGGCGCCAATGATGAGTTAATAATGGATTAAGGGAATATTTCGGGTATTGTGTCAGATGTGACTAGAGAGAGAAAGTCTAGAGAGAGAAAGAGAATGTATATTAAAATAATCCAAAAGTCCCCACTACCAAACATGCGGGTCACCTTTTATACTAAAATAAGGTGGGCCCGTTTGAGGCCTTAGTGGGCTGTTCAACTATTTGGTGATGTCCCTTAGTTAATTCTATGTTTACACATTGGTCCTTGAGAGACCTTAAATTCCTTAACGATTACATAAAAAGCATTTTATTACAATCAGGCCCTCATAAATTATATAGGCAAATTCCTCCCTTATCAGTAATGATGATGCGTCATTGATTTGTGCTATTGGCGAGTGTTATTATGTTGATGGTTTAAATTCAGAATGGTTTGTAGATATATATGTTTTATATCATTATGTTCTTAATAGAGAATACTTTTTTGATTATAAATGTGGAAATTTTTGAAGTGTCAAAATGGGAAACTATAACTCAACTACCATTGTTAGGTTGAGTGATATTTGTGTGAAGACATACGATGGGTACATACTCACACTGAAATATATGCACTATATTCCAAAACTATGTCTGGATTTATTTTCTAAAAATATCCTTGGTCAATATGGATATCATATTATAATGATGGCAACTGTAAATTGTCCAAAAGTTCGATGATAGTTTTTCGATGTGATTTTGTTTCTCTTTATATGAGACATAGTTGGTTATATTTTAGGATGAGTTGAATGCAGTTTAGAATAATTATTCCATTAATTTGTGGCATTAAATACTATGATACATGAGTAACAAGAAAATTAAAAAAAACCTCGAGAGGTAGATTACTCAATATTGTTGATAAAGCTATCATTATTGACCTTTGTGACTATTGTTTAGCATGAAAGTAACTTAGAGCTTTGATTTCTAAAAAATCTACCAGAAGATAATGAAAGTTGAAGTGAATATACTCTGATGTTTGTGGCTCTATTTAAGTGGAGCCTATTGGTGGTAACAAATACTTTGTTACATTTATTGATGAGATTACTCAAAAACCTTGGGTAAACATGTTGTAGAAAAAAAGAGTCAAGTGTTCAATATCTTTCAGAAATTTCATATCATGGTAAAAAATAAAATAGAGAGAAAGTTGATATATCGTCGATTTGACAATGGTATCCACTATACTTTGAATGAGTTCAAAAGTTATAACTCGCATTATGGAATTAGACATGAGAATATAATATCATGTACACCACAACACAATAAAGATACTGAGAGAATAAAACAAACCATTATAAAGAATGTGAGATGCATGCAAGAACTATCTAAACTTCCTAAAAAAACATTTAGTTGAAGCAGTTTATTATGATGTGTAATTGATCAATATAGCTTTATCAATAACTTATTATTTTGATATTTCAAAAAGAGTATGGAAAGTGAATGATCATACAGATTCAGATATTAGACTTTTTAGGTGCAAGCTATACAAGCATGTTCCATATGAAGATAAATCTAAGATTGGTTTAAAGACTAACCCTTGTGTCTTTGTTGAATATGGTAAGAAAGATGATGGGTTTAGACTTTATTATCCCGAGAAGAAAAAATATATGAGAAATAGATATGTGGTAGTCTTTAAGAACGAGATGGTTGCAGATCTTTTAAGTTAGGTTCACTACTACCTTTGATATATCTTTTGATACTACTAATTTAGTTTCTTTTTCTACTATTTATTATGTAAATCAACTAGAAAATAATAATATTAAGGTGGTTCCTGGTGATATCAAGGATGTTCCACTTGGTTGTGATTTACAACTGTCATGTTCATGAGCATGATTCTAATGAGGCCTTATTTGAGGAAGAATGCAATGATGAAGAAATTCAAGATGAAGAAATTTATGAGAAATGGGAGCAAACTACCCCTCACGTGGAGGATGCACGAGTTCGAAGGTCAACTAACGAGAGAAAATCTTCAACAAAGTATTCAAACTCGGATTTTATTCTAGTTATTAAAGATAAAGAGCCATATAATTATCAAGACGTGTTATTTCATGAGGAAAAAACCCTTTGGTTTGATAATAATGAAGAAAAATATATTTTTCTTGAGAAAAAGTGAAAATATGAGCTGATGAAACCTCATAATGAAAATAAAGTCTTAAAATGGGTCTCCAAGAACAAAAGAGATGGTAAGAAGGTTATCAAATGCAAAACAAGATTGGTAGTAAAAAAGATAAAACCAGAAGAAAACAAAAACATTGATTTTTATGAGATCTTATCTCTCATTGTCAACATGACTTCTATCAAAATTGTATTGGGTTTAACTATACGTCTTAATCTTAATTTGGAACAAGTTGATCTAAAAACTATATTTTTACATGATGACTTACCTGAGGAGATCTACGTTGAAAAACCTAAAGGTTTTGAAGAGAAAACGAAAGAAAAGTAGTTAGTAATTTGAAAATGAGTATTTATGGGCTTAAGCACGAACCAATGCAATTTTACTAGAAATTCGACTCGTTTACGCTAAATAATGGTTATAAACAAATTCATGTCGATTTATGTGTCTATTTTAGAAAGTTGCATAGAGATAATTCCATCATACTTTTTATATATGCAGATGTTATGTTGATAGTTAGGCAAGATGTTGAGATGATTATTAGTTTGAAGAAAGACTTAGCCAAATATTTTGACATGGATTAGATTATATTCATAAAATAAAATTTTAGGCATTAAAATTGCTTGTGATAGGAAAACATGAAAGTTATAGCTATTGCATGAGGAATATATTGAACGTATACTTGAAAGGCTTAATATGAAGAATGCCAAGAAATTTATTACACTATTAGCTACACATTTCAACATAAGCAATAAAGCATGTCTAAAAATGGATAAATATATAGAAATTATTTAAACTATTCCTTACTTGTCTCTTGTTGTTCTTTGATGTATGATATGATGTTTACAAGACCAAATATTTGATATGTTATCGGATAAGTCAGTAGGTGTTTATACTATCCGAGTAAATTTCATTGTGAATCATTGAATTGGATACATAAGTACTTGTGAGGCACATCTTTTTTTAGTGTGTGTTATAGAGGTGGAATACTTGAATAATATACAAATGTTGACATGACTGGTGATCTTGATAACCAAAATTCTGCATTAGGTTATATGTTATCATTTTCAGATGGGTCATTTATTAACAATTTAAGTAATAAAAATGCGTTGCATTTTCAACAAATGAGGCAAAATATATTGCAACAATACAAGCAAATGATAGACATTTTTTTGGTTTAAGAAGTTTCTTCAAAAGCTGGGGTTGAATAAAGATGATTTTGTAGTATTCTTTGATAATAAGAGTGATATGGATTAGGAAATAATCCAATGTATCAGCCACGAATCATATTGATGTAAGATATTATTGGTTAGGTGATATGATCGAGACAAAAGAAATAAAGTTGAAAAAATTCATACTGATAACGAACATGAACGTATCTTCCCTATAACGGGGTAGAGGGGAGATTGTTAGGGTCCAACCCAGCTTAGATTCAACTTTATAACTTAGTATTAATTAATCTTTGGTTATATATATAAGGGAAAAAGATAAGAGAATAACACACACAAAAGTAATACAAGAGAAGATAGAATATGTTTGGATGTGTTATGTTCAGCCGTAATCAAAAGATACGATCAGAGGGTAACAAATGTCGGTCTTTGTTGTTTTTTAAACAATGTGTTTGGGACATCTATTAATTTAATCTTGATAGTTATATTTTGATTTTTTTCTATGGTCTAGGATAAATTTATACTCGAATAGTGTAATATATTTGGTGATATTGTTCATTTTTGCTATATTCTTGTTAATTTATTATCTTTAATATTGTAGATGAGTTGTAGAACTTTATGAGATTTATTTGGACGTACTTGTACCTTTAACTTATAATAATATTGGTGTTTAGGGTGGACTCCTCATAAGTCCCATGGTTTTTTAATTTTCACGTCAAAAGAGTTTTTCCATGTAAAATAAATCTTATGTGTTGATTTATTTTTCCATTACTTATGTTTTTTGTGGTTAGAGTTTGTCGTTAAATTTGGTTAATAATTGGTAAATAGTTGGTGGTTAATTAGGTTTATTATTTGGTTGATTTTCTTGAAGTTGATCTCGTGGGTGTTTGATATACTACTCATTGGGTCATTCATTTCACACATACCAAAATCATCAAATTATTGTGCACAAATCTAATAGTCTTTATTATGGATACTACTTACAAGACAACAAATTTCAATATACCATTATTTAAAATTATCAATGTAACTTTAACAAACTGTCGTGTTGGCTCTTCTTTTTAATGAGTTTTGAGAAGTTTAAAAATAAAATGTGGTCTTTAACTTGTCTAAAATCCATGATGGAAGAGAGTTGACATGCTTTAGTAAGAGTTTATCTTGATGTGGGCGATTGATGATGTATAATCTTTGCTGATATATTTTTCATAATTAATCTTTTTTTTTTATTGATTAAGTTTTGGCTAATTTACATATTTGATCATCATCAGTAGGCTCCTTACTCCTTGGGAACAGAGTGATGAAGGAGTATAAATTTATTCATGACAATTCTTATAAAGCTAAATTGTTATTTTTGAGATCGATCATGTTTCTTGATCTATATTATTGGCTTATGTATTACTTGTCTTTGTCGAACCAAAAATGTTTTATTTAAATTTTTTGTCATACCGTCGAGCCTTTGGATTTTAGATTTGTTTGATTTGAAAAAATGAGGTTCGAGGGTTCAGCGTATTTAGGTAGCAATTCATATAACTTTCTAAAATTAATGGTTTGTGCGATCGATCTTGTGAGCTTTGATTTAAGTGGAGTTCTGAACTTTGTTGATCTACAATTTGTCGACCCTAGTTGCTTTTAGCCAAAATATTATAACTTTGGATAGCCTAGTTTGATATTCCCCATAGTGATATATTGTTTAAAACCTATCGATAAAAACCTATATTGAAAAAAAAAAATCTTTAATTGGCGAAAAAAAAAAGAAAATAGTGAGTAGTTTGCTATTAGTGTAATTTGTGTATTTTTGGTAATTTTACTGGATTGGATATCCTTCAAAGTGAAAATATTAGAAGTATTATTATTAAGTATGATGAGTTAATAATGGATTAAGGGAATATTTCGGGTATTGTGTCAGATGTGACTAGAGAGAGAAAGAGAATGTATATTAAAATAATCCAAAAGTCCCCACTACCAAACATGCGGGTCACCTTCTATACTAAAATAAGGTGGGCACGTTTGAGGCCTTAGTGGGTTGTTCAACTATTTGGTGATGTCCCTTAGTTAATTCTATGTTTACACATTGGTCCTTGAGAGACCTTAAATTCCTTAACGATTACATAAAAAGCATTTTATTACAATCAGGCCCTCATAAGTTATATAGGCAAATTCCTCCCTTATCAGTAGCCCCCCGGTCTTCGGGAGCGTTGGGAGCGAAGACTTATTACCAAACCCGTGTTCGTCGTTTGTGTTAACCCACTCCTCAGATTCCGACGTTTCCCTTTTTGGCTTCGGTTAAGGTCCGACGTATTTCAACCAGATCTGCTCCTTCAGACAACGCTCGGGTTGTAAGATCTTCATTTCCCGACGTTATTAGCCCTGAGTTGGGTCGGTTTTCAACTTATTTTGGGCTTTTATCATGGGCCTTTCTGCGTTGGGCCGATTTTTCTTCGGGGTTATGGTGGCGAAAGCCTAGTTCATTAATCGGTTCGTAGGGGACGGCTTAGGTAGGCCTTTGTCAGAAGGCGATCAACACGTGTCACCGGTCCTAGGGGTGCGTCTTTTCCCGACTAGGCTTTTAGGGAGACCCTTTATCTTCCCGCTGTGCTTTTGTCGATTCGTATTCTCCGATCATTCATCCTTTGCATGAGTGGAGTTTTGAAGAGTGGTCTAGTATCGGGGACCGAGCCGAAGAATACCGCCGCGCCGGATTAATCTGGGGGTCTAACTCCAAGCCTTTTACTCCCGCACCGCTTCCTCACGACCCTGTCTTAGCTACTCCAATACCCGCTGAGTCTTTCCTTCTTCCCGACCCTCCTGTTTCTCTATCGCCCGGGATTAGTCTTTCTCCCGAAATTGTCATCCTTTCTTCCAGCGGCAGTTCTTCCAATTCCCTTGCAGTTGGGTCTGAGAATCCGACCCTAACACCGGTTAATTCACGCGTTTCTCCATCTCCGTCCCTTCCCCGACGCACTCGGAAGATCAGGTTCTTGACTATGGGAGAAAGTAGTCATCCGTTGTCTCCCACGAGAGGTAACGCTCTTGAAATGGTTCACTTAACTCCCTCGATTCGAGGGTATCGGACCGGTATTAATACTGCGGTAACTTTTCTAGGTTTTCCTAAGCCTCGTCTGACGCCAGAGGAACTGGAGGCAGCACTTCGGGCTCAGTCAGTAAATGCAGTCGAGCCTTCCACTTCCCGGGTACGTGTATCGGACCCGAACATCGCTACTGCCCGGAGCTCCGACCAGGCCTCTAACGCCTATGCTGGAGAGTCAGAAGTGGACGTTGCGCCCGCAGAGGTATGCATTGCTACTGTTGGTGATGCTGCCAATCCTCCGGATGATCCCCTGCCCGAAGAAGTAGCTGCTGCCATCACTACTCCCTACTTCAGTTGGCTTAAGACAAAGGATGTTGTTTCCCTTTACAAGGGGAAATACCTCTATTTCCCGGAGTCTGACTACAAGGATCTACTGATCCGATGGGGAATTCCCGAATATGTCAACGTTCGGTTCCCGGTTCCCGGGGAGACCCCCGTTCATGTCCGATCTAGGGAGATTGTGATATTTACTGAGCTGTTCAACTGGGGGCTGTGGTTCCCCCTAGATCCCGAGATCGCGCTCTACTTCCGAACCCTCCAGATCTTCTCATCGCAGCTGACGCCGAACGGCTGGTACACTCTAATGTCCTGCATAATGGCTTCCCATCTTTCAGGTCGAGTTATGCCCATGGAGGAATATATTGCTGTGTCGGGTCTGTCCAAGTCCCCAAAATCCCTGTTCTTCTACTCTTCCTTGGGGAATAAGTGGAAGGTGGTTAATGACTTCCTGGAGGGGGACAAAGGCTGGAAGCATCGGTTCGTGTTTCTGAGCGGGTGTTGGGAGAACGGTCTTCCTTATACCCCGCAGAATAAGAGGCAGCTTCTCCGCACCTGGGTTCATGACGGTACTGCTTTTTTTTTTTAAAAAAAAATCCATTCTTCGTGTAGTGTCGAAGGAATGGTTGCAAGGTCTGAAAAAGGACTACTGCGAAGCCGCTGGGGTTACGTTCGGGATTCTCAAAGCTTATGCTCGGGAACACTGGGGTCGGGCTATGCATCGGACCTTCAAGGACACGAACTTAATCATGAGTAACCTCTGGCGTTGCTCGTCTGACCCTCTCACCATTGAGCAGCTGAGACAACCCCTTCCTTGGAAGATGTCATCGCGAAAACCGACGCCCCTGGATCGCAGTTGTACTTGCCTAAGCGCAACAAGGCGCCTAGCAAGCGTCCGAAGTCGGATGAAGAGGGGGAGGAAGACGCAGTTGTGGCTGTTGCCGATCCGATTCGGGAAGAGGCTCCCGCGGCGGGAGTGGCATAGGCTAGTCAAGAACCGGCGCCCGTGCAGAAAAGGAAGGCTCGTGCTGATGCGGATGGGACAAGGGCAAAGAAGTCCAAGCACTCAAAAGTGGTGCGAATAATATTCCACCTTAGCTCCAAAAGCCTGAGGCTGTCAGACAAGAACGATGGTGCGAATAATATTCCACCTGCGGACCTCGTTGAAATTCCCGATGATGCTGAGCCTCTCCGACCGTCCGATCCGAACGTGGCCTCTTCGAGTGGTACAAGGTATCCACTGCTATCCATGCTTGGCGGTCCGCACACGTTCCAGCTACGGGGGTCGGATGGTCTGGCGTTATCCTTGTACAACTTGCTCGTTCCCGTAGCTGTGAAAGAGCGGCGGGTGAAAGAGTTAAGTCAGCAGCTGGCTTCTGCAGAGGGAAAGATCGTCAGCCTGACCGGGGATTTTGATAAGGCCAAGACGGGTCTGGCGACGACAGAGGGTCGTATTGCCAAATTTGAGCGCTGCGGAGGAGGCGAAGAAAGCTTCGGAGGAGGCGAAAAGGGCCGCGGAGGAGTCGAAGAAGGTCGTGGAAGACCACGCTGCTGCTTTGACTTCGGAGGTCCAGAAGTTGAAGTCTTCAAATGTCGCCTTCGCGAATCGGTGCAGGCAATGGGCGGACAAATAAGCTGCTGATGCGAAAGCCGCGTATGTGCTCTCACTCCACAACCGCTTCCCCGAACTTCAACTTGGGTCGATGTGGTTGGACGTGCCCGAAAAAGACCGGCCTGAGAGGGTGGATTGCGGGGAGGAAGAGGAAGAGTACGACGACGATGAGGAGGATGGGGAGGAAGATAATGATGAGTGACCCAGAGTTGGGCCTCTTTTTTTTTTGCGTTGTTTGTAACTCTTTTGGGGGCCACGGGGCCCCCTATCAATGTTTCTGTCGCATATTTTGAACCTTCCTTTGGGGGCCACGGGGTCCCCTTTTAATATATTGACGTTATCGGCTTAATCCCTTCATAAATTGTGATCTGTATGATGTATCGACAAAATGTTGAAAAAACTCAAATTAAACAAACAATATTAGATAATCCTGATAGGGTCTGCAATAGTGAGTTGCAAAGTAGGTCGGGGACCTACGAAGTCGTTCGGGATCCTACAAAAGCGGAATAATCCATTTAGGTCGGAAGGCCGATGTGGCATCGAAAATTCTCCCAAAGGGTCGGGAAGAAAATATATGTAGATTAGTAAACTGAAAAACCCATTTAGGTTCTGTAGATTGATTTTGCATCGAAAATTCTCCCAAAGGGTCGGGAAGAACGTATATGTAGATCAGTAAACTGAAAAACCCATTTAGGTTCTGTAGATCGATTTTGCATCGAAAATTCGCCCAAAGGGTCGGGAAGAACATATATGTACATCAGTAAACTGAAAAACCCATTTAGGTTCTGTAGATCGATTTTGCATCGAAAATTCTCCCAAAGGGTTGGGAAAAACATATATGTAGATCAGTAAACTGAAAAACCCATTTAGGTTCTGTAGATCGGTTTTGCATCGAAAATTCTCCCAAAGGGTCGGGAAGAACATATATGTAGATCCATTAATATTAATATGAACAGACGCTGTCCAGCTCGTCAGCTGATTAAGGTCGTGACACTTCAATATTTGGAAGGCAAAAAATGTTTGATTAATGCAATCGGGTGGTCGGGTGCTGGTGATGCCTCGTTAAAACCTCCTCGCGCCACCGAGGTAGGAAAGAGTGCATCCCCGATCTGTACAACAAAAAGGTAAAATACAAATCGAAATACAACTTTGCTACTATTCTAAGTACAATTTCAAGTGTTCGATATTCCAAGGTAGCCTCAAAAGATGTCCGAGCTTATTCTGCAGGCGGTATGTCCCGTTTTTGACTTTCTCAACGACTTCATAGGGTCCTTCCCAATTCGGGGCGAGTTTACCGAGGCTTTTATCTTTGGTGTGGAGGAAGACGCGCCTGAGAACCTTGTCTCCAACCTTGAACTCCCGACGGCGGACTTTAGAATCATATTGACTTCTCATCAGGGTCTGATAGTGCAAAGAGTTCAACTGGGCCCGGTTGCGCTTCTCTTCTACGAGGTCAAGTTCGAGTCGTCGGGTATCGTCGTTCGTTTCTTCCGCATAATTACCGACCCTGAAAGATGGGAAAATGGATTCCGCGGGAGTGACCGCGTCCATACCATATACTAAAGCGTAAGGCGACTCTTGGGTAGCTGTTCGGGGTGTAGTTCGGTAAGCCCATAGTACTTCTTGCAAGTAGTCACGCCATTTTCCGGCCTTTCCCTCGAGGTTTTTTCTTAGGCCCTCCAAAATGGGTGAGCCTGAAAGTACGGGCGCATTTTCCGGGCTGCTGTCACTAGGGCGAGTGCCAATTTTTCCAATTTTAAATACCGAGTTTCCGCATCCAGCAAGCTTTTGCTCACAAAGTAGACCGCTGTAGGAGCCGGTCCTAATTCACTAATTAAAGCCGCGCTAACCGCAAAGTCTGTAACCGCGATATAAAGGAAAAGTGCCTCGCCTACTGCGGGTTTCGTCAAAAGGTTCGGGGATGATAGGTATCTTTTGATGCCCAAAAACGCTTCGTCACATTCAGAATTCCATGAAAATTTTTTGGCTTGTCTTAATACCTGAAAAAAGGGAGCGCATTTGTCAGAGGATCGGGAAATAAATCGGTTTAGGGCAGCCAGACGCCCCGTCAGGATTTGTACTTCCTTGATGCTCCGGGGTGGAGTCATATCGGTGAGAGCTCGTAGTTGTGCGGGATCTGCTTCAATCCCTTTTTCGCTCACGAAGAAACCTAGGAACTTCCCTGATCGGACTCCGAAAGAACATTTCTCCGGGTTAAGCTTCAGATTTATCCCTCGCAGGTTGTCAAAAGTTTCCCCGAGGTCTACAAGATGGGCCGCATCCGCGCTGCTTTTTACTAACATATCGTCGATGTACACCTCCATATTTCTCCCGATCTGACCCTCGAATGTTTTGTTGACGAGCCTTTGGTATGTTGCGCCAGCATTTTTCAGCCCGAAAGGCATTACTTTGTAGCAATATAATCCCCGGCCCGTGATGAATGTGGTACTTTCTTGATCCGCGGCATGCAATTTGATCTGATTATACCCGGTGTACGCATCCATAAACGATAGTAATTTGTTACCCGGCGTTGAATCTACCAGCTGATCGATTCTTGGCATCGGGAAAGGACCTTTCGGGCACGCCCGGTTTAGGTCGGTAAAATCCACACACATTCTCCATTTGCCGTTTTTCTTTTTGACCAGAACGGGATTGGAGATCCACAGCGGGTAACGTGCTTCTTTGACGTGTCCGACGTCGATCATTCTCTCAACCTCTCGCAAGATAACGTCTACTTTTTCTGAGGAGAAGGCTCGACGCTTTTGGGAAATCGGTCTGACGTTTATGTTGATAGTTAGTTTGTGCACGGCAAAAGATTCCGGCACCCCGGTGACATCTCCCGAGCACCATGCGAATAGGTCTAGGTTTTTCCGCAAGAGGGTCAGCAGCTGTTCCCTTAGGTTCGGTGAAAGGCATACCCCGATCCGTAAAGACTTCCCCGCGGCGAAATGGTACTGCTCGCATTCCTCGTCTGTTGTTAAAAGGTTTGGAGCTTCCCGCGGGTCATCAACGGGCAACGACCCCGGGGGCAGCCCCCTTAATTGCTATTCTTGAGCTTGAACCATCTCTTGGTCTTTCTTAGGCGCTAATGCCGCTCGGTAGCATTCCCGTGCCGCCTTCTGGCTGCTTCGGACCACACCCACGTTGTTTCCGACCACGTACATTAAACACTGATGAATCGTAGAAGTTACAGCGTGCATGCGCAATATCCATGATCGGCCGAAAATGGCATTGTGGGAAGCCGGTGCGTCGACTACCACGAATAAAACCATGACCTCCTTTTTGAAAGGGCCGCGGCCTAATTGTACTGTGCCTTCGAATTCTCCTATAACGTCGGCTGCTGACCCAGTAAACCCGACAATGGTTCGGTCAGACCGAGCAATCACTGGCGGTGTTCTGAACTTGGCAAAAGTAGATGCGAAGATGATATTTGCGGAACTCCCGGTGTCCACCAAGATGCGCCAAACCTCCTCTCCCGCGATAGCAGCCCCAATCACAATGGCATCCTCATGAGGTCCGGCTATATCCCTCATGTCGTCGTCATCGAAATGTAAAATCGGCGAGGGGGCGCTTCCGGTTTGGAAGCAAGTTCTGGCTTCCAGCTGAGTGGTTAAGTTGACGATGTGCCTTTTCCTGGAAGAATGCGTGACTCCCGCCATCGAAAAAATGAGTGGTTTGGAAGCAAGGATTCGAAGAATGAGTGGTTTGGAAGCAAGGATTCGAAAAAATTACAAAGGTCTCGCACATTACCGACGCTCTCCTCAACTTCCTCCTCGATGATCCCGATAATGTTGCGGTTAGCTTCCGGGTCAAGATATTCGATGGAAACGTCAAACTGGTCGGTAACCTCAGAGATGGCCATGGTGATTTCGGATTTTGGTACCACCACGACTTCTTTCGAGGTCGCACCTTGCTGTGCTTTCTTCATATACTCCATGAGGTTTCCGTGTTCTATCAAAATCTGTATTTCTTTTTTCAAGGCAATGCAGTCCTTCGTATCATGCCCAACGTCCTCGTGATAGCGACAATATCGATTATTTCTCTGCTCTCGAGGCGTCGGAATTGGGAAAGGTTTTCGGTACATTCCGCTCCTCTTGGTTTTCTCATAGATTGACGCCACGCACTCCGTAAGGTTAGCGAAGTATGCAGTTCGGATCCATTTGTTAGACATGGGTCGCGACGTCGTCTGATTATTTCCCCTCGGTTTCGGACTGGTCAAGGTCGAATCCTTGTTCTTCACAGGAGGGTTCGGGTGTATCGTGCTAACCGGTTGGACTGCCCGTGCGTAATCCGACTGGGTGCTCTGCCTTATGACTACTGACGCTTGGGCACTTTGTTGAATCTGTGCGGCCAATTCAGAGGCTTCGGTCTCCTCGATCAATATCTGCTTCTCTATCTGCGCCAACAGTGCAGAAAATGTGAAAGCTTGTTTCTTTGTTACTGCTTGCTTCATTGGTCCGGGGAGCAGACCTAAGCGAAACGCTGTTAAGGCCACATTTTCTTCGCAGTGGTCTAGGTCGGTTTTTGCGTCGATGAATCGCCTCGTATATTCTCTGAGGCTGTCCCCTATTTTTTGCCTGCAATTCATGATGGTGTCTCTGTTGGCTCGGAAGCTTTTGATTCCCACAAAGTGCTGCCTAAACATCGTCCAGAACATCCCGAAGTTCTGAATACTACCCTGCGGCAAACGGTTGTACCACTTAGAGGCTCGGTCCTTGAAAGTCATGGAAAAAGCTCTGCATAGGAGCTTGTCATCGTTATCGAAACTTAGCATGAAGTTTTTGAAAGCCTCCAAATGGTTATCCAGGTCTTTCTTCCCGTCGTACTTTTCTAGTTTTGAAACATCGAATCGCTTCGGGAGTTGTCCCGCGAGTATCTCATCGGACAGTGGGGATGCCCTCCAGTTGACTCCGAACTCACACGTTCCTCCCCCGAGTCCTTCTGTCTGAATTCCATAGAGTCCCTCGACTCCCGGGCTGACAAACTGACTGCTAGTTCGGTAACCGTGGTTCGGACTGTTCGACGGCTGCCATGGCACAGGTGGAAACACTGCCCGGTCTTCTCGGCTGGCGGCATGCATTTCTTCTTTCTCAAAGGAGACTGGGGTCTGTTTATCAGTGCTCCCCTTATTATATTTCATAGGGTCTGTCCTGAGCCCTCGGGGGCGTCGGGAACGACTTTTTTGTGTACGCTGGACCTTTTCCCGTCGCCGGTACTCTCTGCCCGAAGAGTCATCCGAGGGGTAATCTACTGTCGTGCCGCGATGGTCCTCTGGGTACCTCCGAGCCCTAGCGACTTGCTCGTCGTCGGGATGAGATTCTCGGTAATACCTAACAGGTCGGGCTTCGATTCGCGGACCGACGTCATGGCCCACCGCCTCCAAAATGGGTTCCTTGCCTTTTCCTTCCCGAACCTTTTTCTCACTTAGTGCCCGCTCTCTTTCTTCCTTTAACTTGGCAATATCTTCAAGAAGTTGTTTTCGCGTCATTATTAAGGTCGACCGTTTGTTCCGACCCCGGTCGTCGCGCTCCCGACCAGGGGCTTCTTCTCCTTCCGACACCGAGACGGCTCGGACGACTTCTCTCCCGACCCTCTCTATCACAGCCTCGTTATTCATCCCGCAAAATGTGATTTTTTAAAGAACAAAAAAGATTCCTTTTTCGGTATCACTCGTTCCCACAGACGGCGCCAATGATGAGTTAATAATGGATTAAGGGAATATTTCGGGTATTGTGTCAGATGTGACTAGAGAGAGAAAGTCTAGAGAGAGAAAGAGAATGTATATTAAAATAATCCAAAAGTCCCCACTACCAAACATGCGGGTCACCTTTTATACTAAAATAAGGTGGGCCCGTTTGAGGCCTTAGTGGGCTGTTCAACTATTTGGTGATGTCCCTTAGTTAATTCTATGTTTACACATTGGTCCTTGAAAGACCTTAAATTCCTTAACGATTACATAAAAAGCATTTTATTACAATCAGGCCCTCATAAATTATATAGGCAAATTCCTCCCTTATCAAAGTAAATAAAAAATAAATAGGAATGATGTACCTTCATAATGAATATTTTTAGCTCCAATACCCTTAAAATTTAATGGATTAAGCTAGCCTCGTTGGAAGAGAGATTAAATTATCGTTTCAAATATTTGAGTTATGATAGTCTTAATTTACTAAAAGATGTAGCTTAGCCTTTCTCATTAAGGTAGAGAGCAATTTATTCTTATATATTTTTACATTTTTTATAGAATAATAATTTATGTTGAAGGCAGATGAAGTACTTGAGCTTCCACACCCTTAAAATATTGAGGGATTGTGTTATGCTCTATAATAGAGATAATAAAGTTTTGTTTGGTTTGGGAGACGCGAAATTAAGGTTGTAGAGAAATTTGATATAAAATGAATCATGTCAAAAATGTAAAGTTAGGTTCTCTGGATAGAAAGTATAATATTCGTTAGTCTTTGGTTCAAAAGCCTAATGCGCATTTAAATTTTCTATTGCTCAAATACTAAGGATAAAAAATTGATAAAACTTATTTGTTTTTGTAGGCTTTGGTCATATGATGAATGCATGAATAACCTAACCAAAGTTGAGACCATATGAGCCAAACCAAACTGAGGCCAATATGAGGTTGAGATGCGTCGTGATTGGATCGTGGTGAGGATGGTATGAGGTCATGTTGAGCTAAGTATGAACTCATGTTGAGGTTTAACGCATGATGAGGTTTAACCATCTATGTTAAGGTCGAACCCATGTTGAGACCGAGAGGGGGTGTCAGATTGACAATTTAGGGGTTTAGCGGACCTTACTTACGGATCTTTTAGGATATTTTTTTTAGTTTGGCTTTTGGTGTGGATTATTTTCAACTGAGGGTAATTTGGTCAAGTGTTTTGTGGTGTTTCAAAGGTATTTAATGTTTAAGTGGTTTGTAGTGAGAGATTTGAGCTGCGTGGTTGTATTAAATGTTCATTACCCTCATTAATGAAAGTGGTTAGGTATTTATACCCTTAATTATGGCCTCATGGGTTTTCGGGTCAAACTCATGAAACCGGGTTGAATTCAAAGACACATTAGTTTATTAAGCAGGTTGGTAATTAGCTTAGTCATAAAGTGATTAGTTTTTAATACTTTAGTCCTGTTCGGATGGTTTAGTGGGTGGTATTTGTCCGAATTGCCCCTATCCGGTTTCTACAGTGAGTGATGAGAAAATCCGGACTCATCAGCTTTAATTAATGCATCGAACAGGGTTTGGACCATGTATGCACGAAAGTAGGGCTCGTTAATGTCTTACCCAATGTTTTAATATACATTGAACCGATGTTCATATTATATATCATTAAATATATTATTACGTGGGGTATGTTGAGAAATACAAAAAACATGTTATAAATAAGTAAAATATTAGTTTTTCGTCTGAAGTAGCTCAAGAACCATACAATAATATTATATAGAAAAGGCCATATGACTTTGATTAGAATTTGTAACGAGGATATAGACCTTAGTGATTTCACTTATTTTCTTGTTGTTTATACTTCTAAATATTATTTACTCGAAACATATTTTAAGAAATATAATAGATCCATATTATATTTGAATGTTTTTTATAAACGGTGATATCGATAGTTAATCAGAAAACGGGCTTTTAGTAATTTTATCAGCTACCATATCATGTATTTAGATCTGGATTTTGCAAATAAATTTCAACTGAACCTGGACAACTTTATGCAGTGATCGTCTCTAATCGTTGCATCGTCATGAGATCCGTTGTGATTTCTAGATCTATATATTTCTCTAAAAAAACTGTGGGAAGGTTTACAGATAAGATGACAATAAATCATCCCAACAAATTCTTAAATTATAGATCCACCTAAAAATATGAGATAAAACATAAATGAAATAAATATAATTACCATATTTTTATATTATATATGTTTCGTGTAACTCTTGTACAAAGCGTGAATATACCATAATACTTGTTTGAACATGATAACACCATTATTACTAGACCCCACCCATATTTTATATATTGTATGATGAAATGATTATTCTTTGGAAAAATTTCATTGTAACATGTGATCTTCACGCGTCTTTTCTAACAATTTTAAAAAGTTGAAGTTAAAGCACTACATGCTAAGTTCAATCATAACGATGTTGTTCATGCCTGCATTACAACTAACAATGATGCATTCATACTCAAGGCTACTTGTGTTATAAAATCAATCAAGCCTAATAAACAAGTAAATATTAAGACCGATTATACTTCATATCTTATGTGAAAAAATAGTCTAGCTTTTAAGGTTTTGTTGTTTTATGGTTACTACAAAAGTCGTTAAAATATTATCATATACGTGATATTGAAGAGAATTGAATAAATAAAATGAGAGCTAAAAATTCACACTTAGATGGTGTTTTATCTTTAAATACTATTAAAGAAAAATATTCGATATAGAGATTTGAATAAATAAAATGAGAGTTCACAAATCACAAGCTAGTGTTATCGAGAATAGAGGAATATCCAATAGTAGAGGTCCTAAATTACATACTCTCTCAAAATGTATATCCAAGTCTAGATATGGGAGAGAGACTAGGATATACTACTATTGTAGCAAGCCTGATCATATTTAAAGGTATTATTATTATTATTAATGGTAGAAAGAGAAAAGTAACAAGTCAAAATGAGGGTGATAATAAAAATATTTTAGATATTTCATCAACTAGTAACGATAATGCATCACTGATTTGTGATATTGATCAGTGTTATCATGTTAATTGTTCATTTTCAGAATGGTTTGGAGATATAAGTGTTTTAATTCATTATGTTCTAATATAGAATATTTTTTGAACTACAACTATGTTAATTTTTGTAGTGTCAATATAGAAAATTATAACTCAACTACCCTTGTTGGGTTGGGTGATATATGTGTCAAGACATGAGAGGTCCCAAATACTTCAACTGAAAGATGTGAGTCATATTACAACTACATTTGACTTTGTTTTCTGAAAATGTGTTTGATCAATATGGATTTCGTCATATTTTTTGTGTTGGCATATATAAATTTTCCAAAGGTTAGATCATAGTTGCTCGATGTGATTTTGTTCCTCTTTTTATAAGGCATATTTGGGTATATGTTATGGAGAGCTAAATGCAGATGAGGAAATAATTGTCCTAACCAGTGGCATCGAATATTAGGATGCATGAGTAACTAGAAGATGAAAACCTTGACAAAAGTAAATCACCCATTCGTATTAATAAAGTTATCAGTATTGACCCTTATGACTATTATTTGGCAGGAAAGCAACATACAACTTCATTTTCTAAGATATCTACTAGGTAATAAAAGTAAGAGTTAATATACTCTGATGTTTATGTTCCTATTTAAGTGGATTCTATTGGTGGTAATATATATTGTTTTACGATTATTAATTAGATTACTTGAAAAACTTGGGTAAACATGTATCCGATAAATACGGAAGTGTTCAAGATTTTCCACCAATTTCATGTTATGGTAAATAAGAAGACAAAGAGAAAGGTGAAATATATTTTTTGACAATAAATGTGATCTTTTAATACTCCTTATGTACATCAACTATAAAATTAGTATGTTGAGGTGGTTCCTGATGATATCAAGGATGTTTCATTTGGTTTCGATTTACAAGATCATGTTTACGAGGATGATTTTAAGGAGACCTAATTTGATAAAGAAACTCGTGATCAAAGAGATCAACCTACACCTCATGTGGATGATTCACAAGTTTGAAGGTCAACTAGAAACAAAAAAATCTTCAACAAGGTATTCGAACTCGGATTTTATTCTAGCTATTAAAGAGGAACAACCAGATAATTATCAAGCCGTGTTATCTCATGTGGAGAAAACCCTTTGGTTTAATGCTATGAATGAAGAGAATTTTTCATGAAAATAAAATATTATGAGCTAGTGGAACCTCATAATGAAAAGAAAGTCTTTAAAAATGGGTTTTCAAGAACAATAGAGACTGACAATAACGTTTTTTTGACTAATTTGACCAAAAATGAATCTTTATATGTTTGTTGTTATATTATTGTTAAATTTTATTTTTTAATTTTATAAATTATATTATATAACAACATTTTAATTATATATTATAATAAATAGCGTAAATGACATAATTTTTTATAAATATAGATTAAATTTACATTCCATATAAACATAATTATCCTAGATGTAAAACTATAAACATTTTAGATGATCATAAATTATAGAAAATAAAATACAACCATTTTTTTGTAGTTTTTTTAATAATAAAACCTAGGTTAAAAATCTACATGTTTATTTAAGTTCTATTTTTAATAAATTATCGATTTTGTACACATTTAAATAACCATATTATTATTTTTTATTTTATTTTTCTAAAAGTCATCTGAAATTTAAATAACCATTTTTTTTATTCTTTCTTAATATTTTTTAGAATTTAAATATTTATAAATAAAACTTCATTAAATTTTTAGTCTATAATACAACTTCGATAAACATATAAAAATTCAAAATCACTTAACGTATATAATTTGTGATTAGACAGCAAGACAATTTGCGGATGAAAAAAATATAAATTCATTTTATAAATTGATACAAATATTAAAATAAAACAAAAAAATTACTTGACACAAAAAGTATATGTTTAGAAAAAACTATTATTATCCTTAATATATTTAGAAACGCTTTATTACCGTAATTTACTGTTATGTGTGAAAAAGAATCATCGCGCGTATTATTTTATGCATACATTTTTTTATTATTAAACTGGATACACATCCATTTAAAATTAAATCATGATTTTAAAAAATTTAATAAAGTACCTATCAATATTTTTAATATTTTAGATGATGTAATGCAAGCAGTATTTAAGTTTGTGGCCGGAAGAAAGCATGCTGGATGAAATATGAGGGGGATAAAAGTTTATCGAGTTTTTCATCTTTTATATGATGTACAACGGGTAGTGTTTGATTTGATCTCATTAGGTCTGACTAATATAATTTACAAACAGTATTATAAGTAGTTAATAGATCATTCATGGATCAAATGAAATAATTTGTACAATGTGTTATGTAATAATAAAAGAAAAACAAATTCAAAATAGAATTAATAAGGTTATGCAAAGTACGAGCGAATTTGATGTTATTTGGACTTATTTTATATTTTTTATGTTTTTATTATCTGATGCCATGCATTTTTTTCCAGTTAATGTAGAATCCTATGTTGGTTGTTAAAATTAATAACAAATACATTTTAATGATTAATCATACTATTTACATTTTGTAAGGTATTGTTTTTCACAACATAGGTCATTCTCACACATAAAATGTGGATATTAGTCATATTGTTATATGTAGCATTGAAACATAGTACTCGAGATGTTGAGACTTTTAACTTTTTCACTACAAGTTTCATTATGCGAAGTAATGATATATTTGTCACGATGATGGGTTATTATCGCTGTAACAAATGTATCACGAACTTAGGCATTAAAACTCATTATGGAGGTTGAAATAGTCATCTCCATAAATATTAATATTTACACAAATGTACAACATTATTATTCTTTTGTACGTCACGTACGAAAAAACCAAATTAAGAAAGTATATTTAATTTTTGCGCACTACAATTACGATTACTCATATAGTATTTTATCTTTGGATGTTATAAAATAAAAAATGTTTAATGAAGATATTTAAATAAATAAAATAAGAGTTGACAGTTCACAAGCTATTTTAATTGAGAATATAGTAATATCCAAGAGTAGAGGTCCTAAATTTCATAGTTTCTCAAAATTAATTTATAAGTCTACATATGGGAAAGAGACTATTTTATACCACTATTGCAGTAAGCTTGGTCATATACAAAGATATTATTATTGATGAAAGAAATAAAAAAAGTAACAAGTCAAAATTAGGATGATAATAGATATTTCTTCTACTAATAATGGTGATGCATCATTGATTTGTGTTGTTTCGGATTTTATTACGTTGATAGTTCAAATTTAGAATGGTTTGTGGATACATGTATTTTATATCATTGTGTTCCTAATAGTGAATATATTTTTTTAATTACAAATATGGTAGTTTTTGTAGTGTCAAGATAGAAAATTATAGTTCAACTAGCATTATTGGGTTTGGTGATATATGTGTGAAGAAATGTGATGTCTACATACTTACACTGAAATATATGTGCCATATTATAGATTTACGTCTGAATCTTTTGTTTGAAACTCTCTTAGATCAATAATAATTTTGTCATAATTTTTGTGATGATAAATTAAAATTGACAAAAGTTCGATGATAGTTTCTCGATGTGATTTTGTTGGTCTTTGTATAATCCATATTTGGGTATATATTACGGTGAGTTGAATACAGTTGAGAAAATAATTCTCCTAACTTATATCATCGAATACCAGGATGCATGAGTGACAAGAAGTTGAAAATATTGAAAGATAAATCACTAATTCATGTTGATAAAGCTATCACTGTTGACTTTTATGACTATTGTTTGGCAGGAAATTAATATAGATATTTGTTTTCTAAGAAGTCCACTAAACGACAGTGAAAGTTGGAGTTAGTATACTATGATGGTTGTGGTCCTATTTAAGTTAATTTTATTGGTTGTAACAAATATTTTGTTATATTTATTTAGAGATTACTCAAAAAAACTTGGGTTTCTCTCTCTACATCTCGTGTTTCTCTCTCTAGATAATGTTCCAGTGTTATCCGGTAGCAATTTAGGAGCCATATATTTCTAGAATCATCATTGGCACCGTCTATAGAAAAACTAAAGTGCTACCCAGAGACAAATTCCCAAAAATTACTATTCCCAAATCACAAATTTGAAAAGAGAGATGAACACAGATTTTATAGAGGGACAGATTGCATGAGTATAAGCTATCGAGGTCGTATCCTACTCCAAAAATTCCTATTCGAGGAACAAAAAAATGAAGAGCAACATTATGACGATGATCAATATGGCCAAGAACGGACTAAAAGATTGACTCTAATCATAACCAGACAACAATTATTCGACAATATTGACAAGCTGAACACTGAAAAAAATAGCTCTGATCGATAAGAAACTAAGATAAAAAATTTGAAGAGAGCTATTACCTGATAATGCTAAAGAAAAAGAGAAAATTCAGGATTAGGATCACGATAGACATGGGAACCGGACTCAGGGTCGAGACGAAGAGCGGCATCAAGAAAGATAATTTTCGAGAAAGGAAAGAAAAATCAGACGCAAGTACGATACAGAATCTAGTGAGTCTTTGGTTTATGACTCCGATGAGTCTTCATCTCCAAATCGTGAATACCAATGCGACAAGAAGGAAAATAGAAGTTTAAGAAAATGAGAAGACCAATGTCGTGCCTTCTGCCGATTGAAAGGGTTGAAAAAGAAGATAAACAGTATGGATAAGAGAACCCCTGGCTATGTGGATAATTATAGGACAATCATAGTTAATAGAAGAGAACAAAAAGTACTACACAGTAAATTCCGTCAGGCAGTCATAGCCTCGAGTAAAAGGTTAACACGCAATTTGGTAACCCATTCGAGGAGGGCTTGTACGCGAATCCCGCAGAGTGACTATGGTGTGGTATGTTTGGGATCAGCCATAATTAAAAGTCGTCTCCTCTCTCATATGAAATCCGTTTGGGCCATTTTCCAAAACATTTTGATATTTCCTAGACTAGAAAAATATGATGGGATGAAGGATCCGGACATTATTTGGAGTTGTTCAAAACTTTTACACTAAATTTTGATAATGTTGACAAGTTACTTTGCCGAGGATTTTCGCAAATGTTTAAATACATAGCTTCAAAATTGTATAACTGATTTCCTCCATGATGCATCAGAAGCATCGATACGTTTTGGGTTTTGTTAACATAACAATTTGTGGGGATCAAGAACTTCTGAGCTAACATGGATACGATCGTCAATTGTCGAAAAATGGTCGGGAAAAGTGTGAGGGACTACACATGCACTACATGAAAGCCAATACCAATCTCAACCACTGTGAGGAGACTGTGGCGTTAATTGGGTTCAGGTTGGGTCTGCTTCCCGGGCCCATAAATGAAGTTGCCACCAAGAAACAAGCTTTTACTTTTATGGCGTTGTTAGCTCAATTCAAAAAGTGAATCTTGGTCGAGGAAATTCAAGCATCGGAACTCACCACACAGTGGCAGCAAAACATGCAATCCTTAGTCGTAGTATACCAGTAGGGTCATGTATCGATCCCACAACCGCAACCGATCAGGACTTACCCATTAATTCAGCCTCATCGGATCAGGAACAGTCATCAGATAGTTAATGCTCAAGAAGCATCCCGACCCATATCAAACAAATGGATCTAGCCCCCTCCCCTTCCCTCTATTTTGCTGAATTGAACGAGTGTGTGTCAACTATCTTTGAGAAAGCAAGGAAACACATCCATTTTCGGAATCCATTGAGAAAACCACAGCAACAGACATTGTAAATACCATGATGATGTGAGGCAAGATACAAAGGATTGCATTGCGCTAAAAAAATACAAATGCTAATAGTGAATGCAAAATTAACAATTTTTATTAAAAACAATCCTAGTAGAATACAGGGGGGAGCGAGGTCACGCTAGCCCCAAAGCAAGAAAACACCTTGGCCATTTTGGAGATCACCGTTACATTTTATATAGCTTCTGAGTATTTGGATCCAAATGAGGATCATAACATAATTAACGTTGTAGAATAAATATTACTTGATCCCAGTGGAAAGATTAGTAGTTTGTGCAAGTTTTTAAATCAGTAACTATATTTCTAGGAGACTCTATGGAAGGGATAACAAATTTCTCCCCAAAGAGGAACATTTTGAGCTTGGCCATATAGTTTGAAGCGGGGGCTTCACCCCACCTATAAAGGAATCCGTCCCTAGTTCTGTGTTTTGATGACAATGATATGAGCGAAGTTGCCAGACCACATGACGATGCGGTGGTTTTAGTGGCAGAACTATTGGAGATGAAGTCTGGAGGGTATTGATCGATAAAAATAGTTCCACCAACATAGTTCTCATGACAACTTATGAGAAGTTCAAGAGGCCATCGGTCATCCTGCAATTTGAGTGGGCTATAGTGGGTTTTACAGGGGCAATGGTAGAACTAGGAGGGGAATTTGAAGGAATGGTAGAATTAGGTCAGAGACTTTTAAAAAAAAGGTATTGGTGCTCTTTATTGTTGTAGATGTCCTGACCTTATACAATATAATTTTCAATAGAACTTGGCTATCTAGGATACACGCGGTGGCATCAACGGTCCACCAATTCTTAAATTATATAGTCGGTAAGATTTTGAGGACTATGTGGAGCAGCCAGAAGACAACCAGAGAGTGCTTCCGAACAACTTTAGCATTGAAGGGTAGTAAAAACCGAATTAAGGAGAGATTATCAGTTATCCGAGTCAACTTTGGGGTCCAATCCTGTGGACGATCCAAGGGAATTCCCCAAATTTCTGGTATTCGATGAGAACTAAGAAAGCTACGCACTTCTTGGAGGGAAGATATTGAAAATTGGAACTAATTTGTCTATGGAGGTTTGGGAAAAGTTGATTTCTTTCTTATCAATTATATATGTTTACTTGGTGTTATGAGGATGTAACGGGGGTCCCCGAAAGCATGATTTGTCATGGCAAAAAAGTCTGCCCATTTATTCAGAAACGAAAATCTATTTCTCATGAGAAGGCTAAAGAAACTACCGCTAAGGTGCATAGGTTGAAAAAAGTAGGACATATCCGCGAATCCCAATACCCTTTTATGGACGACCAAACCCATTCTGGTCAAAACTAAATATAGAAAATGGAGAATGTTGAATGGATTTTAATGTACTTAATAGAATTATCATTGACTTTCTCAAGAAAAAATTAGAGCAGAAGGCCGAGAAATAGCCAGACTATTTAAAAGAGGTGTTATGGGCATATCGAACTACTCCTCGTATTACGACTCGAGAATCACCTTATGCGTTGGTGTATGGTATGGATGTTGTGACTACCTTAGAATCTATGTTCCCATCTTATAGGGTCAAATGTTATTCGGAGGATGGTAATGATGAAGTTCGATTCCTTGCTCTTCATCTAATCGAGGAAATCTGAAGTCAATGGCATTTAAATTCGTTGCATTATCAGACCTTGATGCGAATCATGTACGCTTCAAGAGTCCGATGAAGAGAGTTTAAGGCCGACGATAAAGTCCTAAGGAATGTAATTTTTCATATCAAGGATAATAGCCTCAGGAAATTGGCTCCAAACATGGAAGACTTGTACCAAGTAACGGAGAAATTAAAGCCAGAAGGTATCGAATAAAGGACAAAGATAACTGAGCTCTTCAGCATCCATTAAACATCGAACATATCAATCTGTATTTATAATAATTTTCAGACACTTGTACTTTTATTTTTCATCATGTTGTAAAAAAATTTAGTCGGTGATACACTCTTTCCTACTGTGCTGGCACGAGAAGGGTTTGCTTCAGGTGCTTGGGAAAACCAATTTTTTAATATAAAATTATCATTTTATAATGTTTGCAGGATCTGAGGTAAAACGTTTCTTTGGGTAACAATTTTGGACCTGAAGGGTCTTTCAACTTCGGTTGATAAACATATTATTTTCTTAGTCTGGACCTGAGAGGTCTTTCAACTTCAGTTTATCAACATATTATTTTCTTAATATGGCCCTAAGAGGTCTTTCAACTTCGGTTGATCAACATCTAATCTTCTTCCTCTAGGCCTAACGAGTCTTTCAACTTTGGTTGATCAACATATTATTTTCACCTGAGGGGTCTTTCAACTTTGGTTGATCAACAAGTCATATTTTTTTAACTTGGTTTATCTTCGCGTCGGAAACTGAGAACAAACTTATCAAAATAACAAATTGACATAAGCTGTAATATAAAAAATATCTAGAGGTAAGGTAAATTATAAAGAACACCAAATTACACGACCCAAGCATACGCATACCCAAGTGAGGTCATCTATTCTCTCAGGCCTCACTTATAGATACAAAATGGTGTTTTCATGCCTTATCGGTGTCCAGCAAGTCACTCACTATTTGTATGTTATTGGCCAAGAAAATGTAAAAATTGGCTGATTAGGCACTTTTGATATACTAATAATTGCTACAAACTCCTTCATTGACATTTTTATCCCCGACAAGCGTGACGGTTTTATGCATGACATTAGTGTGAACCAAGCATTTGTACTGAATTGGATCAGACATAGCTTAACCATCTTGAAGTACCTTACTATTTCTAGGTTTAGTGGAAACAAAATCCCCAAGTTCAGTGCGTTGGAGAATACTGTTAGCTTCATCTCTCACGCAGATAAGAGTGTTTCTTCACGCGTCGGGAAACATATAGTAACGCACTCCGGGATACCCTAGCTAGTCTTCAATTCTGATTATTTTACGAGCACTATAGTATAGATACTTGTGGTTGTAGATGGAAATTATGTGCGGGCCTATATAGCCAATGTGATAGTCGGTCAATACCTTGTCTATTTCTGATGGTAAAGTCTCATCTTCCTCCGTATTCTTAGTAGCACCAGTATTTTCTATAACTGGTTGTTTTCCCTCTGTATGATCAATAGCACCCTCCCCAACATCGGGTCTGCTACCAGCATCAAAAAATCAGCGGCATGGGTCTTATCAACGTCAGGCGTAACCTTTTGTTTTGTTTTTGTAGGCAAGACCCCTTTGGTAACGGTCGATTCCTTGGGGGTTGCGTCGAGTTTTTGGTGGCTTGGTCTTAACAGCGTCTGGCATCATTTTGTTTTTGCTTTGAGAGTCAAGGCCCCTTTGGCAACGACCAGTTCCTTAATGGAGGTGATAGGGGCAGTTCGGCTGACGCTTGGTTCAGGTTGGTTATCTAAAGGAATTACCTTGTCTTTAGAACTACACATTCCTTTGACACTACACATTTAGTAGTGGCAGCGGTATTACGACCATTTTCAACGCCAATAATTTTCGAACTTACGTTGACATACTCAGGCGCGTCAGATAATGATGAAGAACTTGAGTCCCCCATGGCCAAAAAATGAGAATCGGGACGATTTTGTTTTTTGCAAATTTCCTTTTTGGGGTTGGAAGTTTGTCCAAGACCACAAGTTCAACTTTAACCAGGTTGAGGATCTGGATCAGACCAACGGGTCGAGACAGAAACAATAAGGGGCGATTGTGAGAAAAAATTTGGTTTACATGAGAATGGCTCTGATCAAGGTTAAAGGCCTCGTACAAATTGGTATGAGAGGATAGCCTCAGAGAATTTTTGATTACCCCTGCTGCTCGGTATTTGGCACGAAAAGTTAAAGTAATCTTAAATACCAAATATGCGCTTTTTACTAAGTTTTGGTTTTTCATAAATCGTACGATATCACACTTTATCTCTCTAGAAAAATCAAGCACTAAGTCTCTCTTTCTCTCTCTATTTACAATTTATCTGAAAGCGATTAATGAGTCAATGAGAAGTATTTATAGATGAGCCACCCTATCCACAGCTATATTCATAAGGCGTAATCGATCGAGCTTCTGGAAGTTTAAGAGTCAATTTTTAGAAATACAAATTGACACACATCAAATGGTCAGTGGACATATGTTCTGTTGTGACACCTCTGCAGGGCTAGTGGGCTAGCGGGCTAGCGCAATCAATTGAGCATCAGGTAGTTCAAGAGTTTTTTTTTCAAATTACAAGTGGTGCGCCATCAAATAATCAGATGACACATATTCTATCGCGATACAATATTCGCCTCTACAAGGCTAGTGGGCTTGGCCTATCCAGACAGAATGAGTCGGTCCATTATTCATAGGTACTGAGCGATATTTTCAGCATTTCGAATAGTTGGACAAACATCGAAATTCTGACTCAGTAAAGATGATAAGTCCAAGTCGTAGAAACCCGACCCTAAAGGAAACAACATAGTCCTTGCTTGATTCTCTTACAAGAACTAGGATGGCTACTGATAAGGGCACAAATTATCCGGTCCCAACGGCTCGGCAAGCCCACAGGTATTAATGTGTTGGAATAATAGTTTGTAATAAGAAGGATAAACTAAGAAATATGAGGACTTATCTTGTAAATGATGAGTATGTGAGTATGATTAGAGTAAATAAAGGGTGAAATATACTAAAATTGGTCACCCATTTAGGTTTTGGTCCCACTACATTTACTATATAAGGTCGTAAACAATTAATATAATATACATACTTTTTCACACATGTTCTCTCTAAATCCCGTATTTCTCTCTTATTATTCTAGTGTAATTTGGTAGCGATATAGGGTCTGAATATTTCTAGAACCATCAAAGGCGCTTTTTAATAATATTGAGGATGTTTCACTCTGTTGTGATTTGCAAGATCATGTCCACGAGGATAATTCTAATTAGATCTTATTTGAGGAAAATTCATGATAAAGAAAATCATGAGCGAATGAAGCAATATACCCCTTACGTGCAGGATGCACAAGTTTGAAGGTTAACTAAAGAGAGCATATCTTCAATAAGGTATTTAAACTCGGAGTTTATTCTAGTCACTAAAGAGAAAGAGTCAGATAATTATCAAGACGTTGGCTAAAAATTATGGTTAGTCACTGGAGTTTATCTCTTGTTTCAAAACTACAACTTATCTAATTTTTGTATCAAACAACCACTTTGTTGCACCAACAGTCAATATCGTTCGTCTTTTTTTACAAAGAAAACCAACAAAAGTGGTAATTTTGACACAAATATAACTCGAGTGACAACTTTGAAACAAGTGACTAACTCTGGTGACTAACTAGGATTCTTAGACACAAGACGTGTTATTTTATGAGGAGAAAACAATAAAGGAATAGTATTCTTCTTTAAAAATGGAAAATTATGTACTAGTGAAACCTTTTAATAGAATGAAAGTCTTAAAATAGATTTTTAAGAACAAAAGAGATTAAAAAAAGTTTTATTTTTACTAATTTGACCAAAGATGAATCAAAAATTTATAATGCGTCTGCCGGGAGTCGAACCCGGGTCTATTGCTTGGAAGGCAATTATCCTAACCGTTGGACTACAAACGCTAGAATTGTTAACAAATTATAAAAAACCAAACACAACAATTGTTTTGTAGTTTTCTAATGTCAAACTTCAAATTGTAGGTTAAAAACACATCCACATGTATATTTAAGTTCGATCTCTAACAAATTATCTATTTTATAAAAATCAATTAAGATTTAAATAGCCTTACTTTTTATCTTTAATTTTTTTAAATGTTTTTTTGAAATTTAATTAACCATATTTTTATCTTTATTTTTTTCAATATATTTTTTGAAATTTAAATATTTATAAACAACACTTCATTAATTTATAAAGTTTATAATATAACTTGGATAAAAATATAAAAATTTAAAATCATGTATGGCAAAACCATTTGTGATTAGATGAAAAACCAATTTGTGGGTGAGAAATTATAAATTCATTTAGAAATTGATAAAATAATAAAAGAAAATTTGAAATTAATTAACATAAAATATATATGTTTGAAAAAAATATATCATTATGTCTTATACACTAATAAACTAACTATTATAAAAAAGAATCATCACACATATTTTTATTATTATACATTTTATTATTAATGAAGTGAATACATATTGTTTAGAATTAATTAAAATTTTAAAACATGTAGTAAAGTACCATTAAAGATTCATATATGATGAAAGTTACTGACAAAGTTTTAAAAACGATCCTATAAGAGAATTTAATTTTAGATGTTGTGGCCTACCAAAATATATTATATTTATGGGATAAATCATGCAAGTTTAACATCGGTTGCTTGGTCCTAAAATATTTTTTTACTAGATAGAATATGAAGGCCTGAAAACTTATCGAGTTTTCAATCTTTTATATGATACAATGTAAGCAATGTTTGAGTTCATGGTTGGAAAAATAATGTGCTAGATGGAATATGAAAAAAACAATTGATAGATGGAATATGAAAATGAGATAAAAACTTATCGATCTTTCAATCTTTTATATGATGGAATGCAAGAAGTTTTTAAGAAGTTGTCATTATGTCTGACTAATATAATTTACGAACAATACCATAGGTAGTTGATAGACTATCCATAAACCAAATGGAAAACTCTATACAAAACGTTAAATAATAATAGTAAAAGAAAATAAAGTATATGTAGAATTATTATGTATGTGCAAAGTATCACAGAATTTGATGTTGTTTGGAGTTATTTTGTATTTGTTTTGTTTTTATTATCATGTATTTATTTATTTAAAGTTAATTTAGAATCTTATTGTTCAAATTAATACAAGTCATTTCGAAGATTAATTATAATATTTACATTTTGTAAGGTTTTGTTTTTCAGAACATGGGTCATTCTGTCACATGCAATGTATATCTTAGCCATATTTTTATATATTATATATAATTTACAAACATAATACTCGACATTTTGAGACTTTTATCTTTTTTGCTACTTGTGAGGTTTATTTTGGGCTAAGGGTAATTTTGTCAAGTGTATTGGAAAGTTTAGAGAGTATTAAATGTTTTAGTGTGAAGTAGTCATAGATTTGAGTTGTCTGGTTGTATTAAATGTTCATTACCCTCATTAATGAAAGTAGTTGGGGTATTTATATCTTTAATCATGGACCCATGGACTTTCGGGTCAAGTTATAGAACCGAGTCAAGTTTAAGGATCCATTTACTTATTAAGCTGATTAGCACATAGCTTAGTCAGAAGGTGTTTAGTTGTTTTTTTACTTTTGTCCTGTCCGGATAGTTCAGTGGCAAGTTTATGTCCGAATTACCCTTGTCCGGAAATCTCAGTAGGTTATGATTAAGTTATCCGGACTCATCAGTAGCCCCTTTTTTAGGCATTGTCAAAAATCTTTAGCAGCACTAAAAAATTTGTTTATTCAGTGATGATTTTGTCCGACCCACTCATGTATCCAGCTTGAAGTTTGTCTGAACTGACTTTTCCCAGAATTCTAAAAGTCTTTCTTTGGATCGTCGGACACGTGTCATAATCTGTTTCGACCTACCAGTCATTTTTTACCTAGATTGGCGCTCCTACTAAACCTAGAAAGTAGCCTATGCATTTAATTTTTCCCACGCCTGCGCCATCTTTAATCATTGCAAAAACCTCTTCATCTCCTCCTAGGTATCAGTTACATTTTTCTACTAATATATAAACCATTTTTTCACTGTTTCATTATCTTCATCACTCAAAAAACCTTTTACAGAGCTTTCCTCCCTTTCTTTCAAACTTGTTCTTGGATAGTTATATGTTCACGGCTAGAAACGCTCTTATGAAAGGCGGCTGGTTGAACCTATCTGAGTTAGAGAGAGCAACGAAAGTCGAAAGAGAGAAGTGTATCGTTGTTGGTCTCCCGGTCTCCCCATGCGAAAAGTTTAGTGATCCACCCCAGGATACTGACCAAGGGTCATCCTCCACCAGAAACCCAAAGCCTAAACAGTTGTTCAAACCAAGCCTCTCACTAATTCCATCAGGTTCTTATGTTCACGAGTCTCAACCCTCCACCGCTCAAGAAAAATCAGTATCGAGTGTTAGAAAGCCCTCCCCTTTCATAGCCATCGGCTCAGACATTGAAAAATATCCAGAAAAATAAACTCCACGCAGGATAACTTGTTTGGTGAAGGCCCAAGCAACTGCCTCACTGTCAAAACCCTCCAAACCGGAGGCCTCTAAAGAAACATCCAAGGATAAACCCTCCGGATCTGAGGTATCTATAAGAGCCTCACGAGATAAGCCCTCCGTATCAGAGGCATCCAAAGTAGCCTCTCAAGAAAAATCCTCCGGAGCTCAGCCTCAACCGGATATTAGGCCTTTGGAAACAACTGGCACTCATCCATCCGGAGAGCCTTTAGAGTCAGAAAATGTTCCCCTCCCATCTACAACTACTGAGAGACCTTCCACAGTGATAAAAGAAGTGATGGAGGACAACATCGAAGAGGTCCCCTTCGAAACTGAAGCCTCGGGACAAACTAGGGATGTTGCCTCTAATAGGAAAGGCAAAGGCAAAGTAAAAGTTGGTGGGGCTCATCCAGATCTCCTGAAATGCTTGGAGGGCAAGGTAGGGCCTTGCTTAAGAAAGTCAATGTTAAATATTTGTTGGCCATGCAAAACATAAATTATGTCTATACTCATACTGCTGAGTTGGGTCGGATCCGGATGAAGTGGGGGATCCCAGAGTCAGTGAAGATGAGGATAACTGTCACTCCGGAGACTCTGATGCATTGCAAACTTAATGAAGTGGTCATCTTCACCGAACTGTTCAACTGGGGGCTCAGGTTCCCCTTAGACTCAGAGATCGTCAGGTACTTTCACCTGGTAAAGCTTTTTCCAAGCCAATTAAGTCCAAATGCTTGGTACTCCCTTCTTGCTTGCATAATGGCATCAAGGCTGTCCAAAATCCCTCTCCCTATGGAGCAATTTTTTGTTGTGGCAAGTCTGTGCAAGAATCACCACATCTCATTCTACCACCACAATATGGGAAATAACTTTAAAATGGTAGACGACTTACTAAATCGGAGAAGAATAAGATAACTCAGCTCTTATTTATCAGTGGGTCATGGGAAAATGGGAGGAAGATCAAAGCGAAAACCAACCCTAGTATGCTAACTAGTAGATGGAAGATTACGGGTAAGCTTTTCAACTTTGTTTTTCATGTCCTTCTTTTCACTTCACAAATATTCCACTCCTGAATTATTCATTACTTCTTTTTCAGTGTTGCCGAAGGAGTATACCGGATATCTGGATGAGGGGCAGACTACAAGTTCCAAACTGAATGCGTAGGCTGCACAGCGTTGGGGGAATTTTTTCCACAAATTCTTTACCTCAGGCAATATGGTGAGATCCCATCTGTGGAATACCACAGGTCAGAGAGATCTTACATAGGAAGTATTGACCATACCCCCTCCTCTAGGCGTCATCCTTAAACGGACAGAAGAGAAAGATGGTAAATTGGTCTTGCCTTCTAGAGCCAAGGCTCCTAGCAAGATGAAAGGAAATAAAAATAGAGCTGCAACAGAGGCAGTTTGGGCCGCTGCAGAAGAGACCGGTTTGGGGAACCAAGGGGGGATCAATGTTACCTTGCTCAAGGTAGTTGAAGCTGAGACTGTTAAGGAGGCAGAAGAATCACAAAATCCACCAAAGCCTCCAAAAAAGGAACGAAAAAAGAGAGCAAACAATGATGAAAAGGCTGCCAAGAAGAAAAAGGTCACCTTTGGGGAAGAAATAATTCTTCGCCCTTCGGAGCTTCTTCCTCCACCAGCTCATGCCGACCCCACCTTGGTAGAGAAAATTCTAACAGATCTGCAACTCGGAGAGGGTACCGGAGGAGGGATTGATGGTATGGACATCAGAGCCCTTCAGAGCATCGGTCTTTACTTCACCGACTCAGAGAAGGATGACTTTGCTGGTCCTTTCCGTCCTTCAGGCTCTTCCAACATGGTGACCTACAACGGTAAGTCTTTTTCTATTTCCAAAGATCAAGATACGGTGGCCCATTATCTTCTAGGTCATATCCAACCAGTGCTCGATCTGGAGAGGCAAGTGAAAAACAAGTCCACCCTTATCAACACCCTCAATACTGACAAGGAGTCTCTGTCAACCAATCTCCTCAATGCTAATCGGAGCATATAAGAATTGAAGAAAAAGCTTGAAGTATTGAGGAAGGACAAGGAAGATTTATCGACCAAGCTGGCCACTTCGGAGAATGCTAATACTGAGCTTCAAACTAAGTGCTATGGTTTGGAGAAAGATCTTTCAACATTAAGGGAAGACCTGAAGACCACAGATGGTTCCATCCAGACCTTGTCTGGTGAGAAGACTTCCCTAGAAGATGTTGTGTCTAAGGTAACCAAGGAGAAGGAAGACTTGGAAAAACAGTAGGAACAGAAAATTCAGGCCAGCATTGATAAATACACCAATGAGGTGATAGACTCTTTGGAAGCAAGTATGTTGAGGTGAATTCTGACATGGTGCTGCTTTTCCATGAAACGTTTCCAAAGAGGACCATTGGTCCTTTATGGAAATATGTGGAGTGTGAAGACTTCCCGTTCCATACCATGGTTGCTGGTGACAAACACAACTATAGCAGTGGAATAGACTCTACTACTGATGAAGAGGAAGGAACGGGTGAGAGTTCAAGTGTCGAACTCAAAGGTCTCAAGAAAGAAGGTGATGTAGGAACATCCGAAGGGAATAAGCCCTAAGAGTTTTAAATATTTTTTGTGTTTTCTTAATTCGTGAACTACTAAAGTCCTTGGATGGCCAAGGCATTTTTATAATAGTATCCGGTTTGAGTCTGGATCAGTCTTTCAAAACAATTAAAGTCCTTAGATGGCCAAGGCATATTTTGTAATTTGGTAACGTTGTTCGGTTTACACCCGGACAGGCTCATCTACCAAATCTTGCTTTGTTTCATGCTTCCTTTCAATTTTAACAGCTAATGTTTAAAGAGCCCCAATTACTTCAAAATTATTTTACGTGAGAGTGTTTAATATCTCCGATGACATGTATTTAATGGTCATCATTCCACCAGATTAATTTGATCTGTCAAAGATCCATAGAATTAAGTCGAAGACTTGAAAAGAATTGTAGTCAAACCACATCAAAAAATTTAAGAAGGCATCGTATTTTATTGAAAAACCCGGACACCTCATTAAAACTTCTCTTTGCCACCAGGGTAGGAAAGAGTATGCCCCATAATATTTATATTGACTTTTAACAAGTAAATATTTACACAATTTTTATTCTAGATAAAACCTGAAGTGTTCAATATTCCATGGGTGCTTCAAAATTCTTCCATCTATGTCTTAAAGCCTATATGTCCCATGCTTAAGCTTTCCGGATACCTCATAAGGGCATTCCCAGTTTATAGCCAACTTGCCGAACTTCTTTTCTTTAGAATGCCAGAAAACCTTTCTCAAAACTTTATCTCCTGGTCAAAAATCCCTTCTCTTGATCCTAAAAGAAAATCTTCTCTTCATCAAGCCTTGATAGTGGGTTGTTCTAAGATGAGCTTTAACCCTTCTTTCTTCTATTAAGTCCAACTAACTCCTAATTTCCATGCCATTGGCTTGTTCAGAATAGTTGTGGACCCTATATGATGGTATGGTTGCTTATATAGGAGTAATTGCATCCATCCCATACGCCAAGGCAAAAAGAGACTCCTGAGTAGCAGCCCTTAGAGTAGTTCGGTATGCCCACAACACTTCTTGCAAATAACTTGGCCACTTTTCTGCAGCCCCTTCTAAATTCTTTTTTAAACCAGAAAAAATGTTCATATTAGCCACTTCAACTTGGCCATTTTCTTGTGGGTGGAAAGGAGAAGAGAAACAATGCTGAATACCCTTGGAGGTACAGAAACTCTCCATATCTTTGTTGTCAAATTGTGGCCCGTTATATGGGGTTATGTTTTGTGGAACCCCAAATTTGCAATAAATGTTAGACAAGATAAATTTTATAACAGCTTTTGAAGTGGTTCCTGCCAGGGGAGCTGCTTTTATCCATTTTGAGAAATAATCAATGGCTACAATAATAGTCTTGCACCCTCCGAACACCATTGGTAGAGACCCAACTAAATCCAATCCCCAACGAGAAAAATGTATTGGCTCAGAAATAGACTCCATAGGTATTGCTGGGATATGAACTTCGTTACCATACCTTTGGCATGGATCACACTTTTTTCACCAATTCATTTGCATCTGCCATTATTGATGGCCAATAGTATCCGACCAATAAAACCCTCCGGGTTAGAGTTTTATAACCACGGTATGTTGATCCTTCCCCGTCATATAGTTCGGATAAAACATTTTGGGATTCTTTAACCCCCAAACATCACAAGAGAGGTCTGCTGAAGGATTTTTTATACAACAATTCCCTTATGATAAAAAAAAAACCACGAGCCTTATGCTTAATTTTTCTAGCCACAACTTTATTTGAAGGTAAAGCCCCATCAGAGATGTATCGAAGGAGGGGAAATCTCTAATCTTTAGGTTGAACTACTTGTATACTCAAACTTTCCTCTTCTTCTTTGTTTTAGTATGATTGTATAGACGGGCATTCCTGTATATGAATCCAAGGGTAGGACTCAAAGTATCTATAGTTGCTAAGGAATCCGCTAGCGTATTTTTTGATCTAGGAATATGCTCATAGCAAACATTTTTAAAGTTGGTTGCCACCTCTTTAAGAATGAATAAGTATTTTATCAGCTATTCCTTCTTAACCTCAAACTGACCTTGAGCATGGTGGATAAGAAGTTGTGAATCACTCATCAATCTTACTCTTTTAGCCCCGCACAGAAAAGCTAATTTAAGACCAACAATAACCGCTTCATATTCAGACTCATTGTTAGAGGCCTTGAAAGCAAAGCATATAGCATGGTATAGTTTATCACCATATGGAGAGGTTAAGCAAATTCCAGCCCCACAACCCATTGTGCTTGATCCACCATCTTTCCGGACAACCCACTCTTTTTTAGTTTTCTCCTCTGAAGCTTGTTTAGAACTTCTATTTGAATGAAACTCTACCAAGAAATCTGCAACAGATTGAGCTTTGATAGCAGTTCGTGAGATAAAATCAATGTCATAATCACCCAACTCCACTGACCACTTGGTCATCCTGCTTGATATGTCTGCTTTTTTATGAACATTCTTTAGTGGAAAAGATGTTCGGACAATGATGGAATGGGACTGAAAATACGGCCTCATCTTTCTGGCAGCAATCACTAAGGCTAGTGCCAGCTTTTCAAGCTTTAGGTACCTCTTCTCAGCATCTATCAGACTCTTGTTAATGTAGTACACCGGATGAGGATAATTGTCCACCTCTCTTACCAACACTGCACTTATATCACATTCTGACACATCCAAGTATACATAAAACGTTTCTCATTCAACAGGCTTAAAAAGCGTTTTGGGTGAAGACAAGTGCTTCTTTATTTTATCAAAATCTTGGTTGCATTGTGGAGACCAGTTGAATTCTTTAGCACCTTTCAAGGTCTGAAAGAACGGGGCACATTTGTCTGAAGACCTTGAAATGAAACGATTTAAAGCAACCAATCTTTCTGTTAACCTCTCTACTTATTTAATATTTCGAGGGGGTCCATTTTTAAAGAGCATCGAGCTGGTCCGGATCAGGTTGTATCCCTTTTTCACTTATTACATAACCCAAAAACTTACCGGACGGCACCCCAAACACACATTTTTCTCGATTCAACTTTAAATTAACCTTTGTCAAGTTGGAAAAAGTTTCTTGAAGATCAGTTAGGTGCAATTCTTCTTCTAAGATTTTAACCATCATATCATCGATATATATACTTCCATATTTCTTCCAATCTGATCAGCAAATGCTTTGCTCATCAACCTCTGATAAGTAGCCCCAGCATTTTTCAACCCAAAAGGCATCACTTTGTAACAATGGAGACCTTTATTTGTAACAAAGGTAGTGTGATCTTGGTCCTTCGGATCCACCTGTATCTGGTTATACCCAGAGAACACATCCATAAAAGCCAATAACTTGTTTCCAGATGCGGAGTCCACCAACTGATCTATCCGAGGGACCGGATATAGATCTTTTGGGAAATCTTTGTTGAGGTCAGTAAAATCGATACAGATACGCCATTTATCATTCTTTTTCTTAACTAACACTGGGTTGGCAGCCCACAAAAGATACCGAAACTCCTATATGTGCCCCATCTTGGTAAGCCGGTTGACTTCTTGGACTATTACATGAGCTTTCTCCTTAGAGAAAGCTCTCCTTTTTTGCACAACAGGTGCAACATTGCTCCGGATGGACAGCTTGTGTGATATAACACTTACAGACACTCCGGTCACACCAGCATTACACCAAGCAAAAACATGTTGGTGATCTGCCAAAAAGGACAACAACTTTATCTTCAACTCTGGTGCCATCTTGGAGCCAATTTTAACACTCATTCCTTCAGCCAGAGAGTGGGTTTCAACTTTTTCAATTGGTATCAAAACACCAGGGGTCTCTCTGGGTTTATCAATTTCACCATCACCCCAGAAGGCCCCAATAACTGTTATTCTTCATTAGCCCAAACTGCCCCCAAAGTTTTAGGAGCAAGTGCAGTTGCACAACATTCCTTTGCTATCTTTTGGCTACTACGGACAACTCCCACTTGTCCTTGAACCGCATACTTCAAATATTGATGGACTGTTGAGGCCACAACATGCATCCTAGAGAACCAGGACCTTCCAAAGATTGCATTGTAGTATGTAGGGTAGTCTACCACAACGAATAGCACCCTGACCAGTTTCTTGAAGGGTCCCTTGCCCAACAGTACCTCCTCCTCAAATTCCCCGATTACATCTGCAGAGCTTCCTGTAAAGCCCATGATGGTTCTGTTTAACCGTTGAATAACGGCCGGATTTTTCATCTGTTTATAAGAACTTAAAAAGAGTATGTTGGCTGAGCTGCCAGTGTCAATCAAAACTCGTCTGATATCGTTACCCTAAATAGATGCTCCTATCACCACAACATCCTCATGAGGCCCAACAATATCCCTTAGATCATCATTATCAAAGACTATAAATGGAAAAGGAGTTTGGGACTGGTATGAAGATATGCCCCCTTCCAACTGAGTAGCTAGATTATGAACATGCCTCTTCCTTGATGAAGGAGTGGGTGTTGTCATGGTGTCCCCTCCAAAAATAGTAAGTGACTCAAAGAAACTAATGAGTTTAGTCACCATTTTGACCTATTCTGTTGTGACCCCCACCTTATTACGAGTTGGTTCAGGTTCCAAATACTTTAAATCCACATCAAATCTTTCATGGATCACCATTTCCCTCTCCGGAGCCGATGTTCCTGCGTTGTTCGTAGGGCCTGTTCGGGGAGCATTGTCAAGCCTGTTCCCACTTCTTCTTTTGACGTAAGCACCCAGCTTGCCTCTTTCGATGAGATTTTGCACCTCTTGCTTTAAAGCGATACAGTCTTCGGTGTTATGGCCAATATCATGATGATACTGGCAAAAAAAGTATTACGATTTTCCCTATGAGATTGATGTGCTGATGGCTTTCGGAAATGAACCTCATCTTTAGCCTTGTCATAAATGGTTGCCACATTTTATTTTAACTCTGCAAACCACTCCGGTTGGACCCAAGGACCTTGTTTATTCGTGGAGTGCTGGCTATGAGTTGGATTTGGGTGGCATTGAGTCTGTTTGGCCCTGTTGGACCCCTATCCGGTTTCCTTGGCCTTGTACCAAGACTAATTTTGGTTTGGAGCTGCTGGGGCAGACCTCACCTGTTTGTGTACCCTAGTCTTTTTGGTTTCATCCACGTTGATTTGTTTTCCCACCTGGTTTAACAAACCACCCCAGGTCATGGCATTCTTCCTTGTCACTGAATTAACTAAATTTCCAGGTTTTAACCCTTGTCTCAAAGAAGCTATTGCTACTTGCTCAAAGCAATCAGCTAACCCATTCTTGGTATTTACGAACCGACTTATATAGTCTTTTAATGACTCATTCGGTTCTTGGGCACAATGGATGATAGTATATCAATTTCCCTTAACCTCCTTATTCCCCACAAATTGCCTTCGGAAGGCAACCCAATATGTGCCAAAGTTCCTGATACAACCCTGAGGCAAACTGTTGTACCATTTCAGAGCACTTCCCGTAAAATATTGGGAGAATGCCCTACATAGAAGTTTGTCATCGTCATCAAAATTCATCATGAAGTTCTTGAACTGCTCCAGATGATTGTTCGGATCTTTACTCCCATTATACTTCTCAATTTTAGTACTGTCAAACCTCTTGGGGAGGTTTCCAGACAGGATCTTGGCAGACAATGGTGATTGTCTCTAATTCCTGCTACGACTAAAAACTGTGTCTTCATTTGGTGTTGTAAAAATACATGGTTCATCATGGAAAGCAAAAGGATCAATCAGCAGCTGATCCACATGTCTGTGACTATGGCTGTGAGATGACCATTTGCCCAAATACCTTTTAAGTCGCTCATGCATATCTCTCTTTCTTGAATACTTCTTAACTAGCTTTTGTTTCTTCCTAGACCTCCCTTCATCACTGCTTGATAACAAGGACTCCTCAAGCTCATCCTCGTTTGAAGAGCTACTGGAGGACTCATAATCTGAGCTTTCCACCGGCTTGGACCAGTGAGACTTCTTGGAACTGACATTGGTCTTTTTCGTACTTAAATGAGTCTTTGCTGATGGATCATTCTCCCTTGGGTTGTCAGTATGGTGAATGGCTAATGCCTTTGACTTTTACTTTAAACCCATACTTACCCTTTTAATAGCCCTCAACGCCTCTATTTCAGCTCTCAACTTATCTCGTTCATCGGTGGTGTATTCATTATTTTCCCCAACCACCTCCACCATAGGTGGTGGAATTGCTTGTTCATTCGGATCCATCCGAACAAGTCTTTTTACTGGTTTTGAATGTTAGATTAAGGCACCTTATCCTCCCATTGTGTTCGCCAATTGGGTGAGGTTTATTTAGGGCTGAGGGTAATTTTGTCAAGCGTTTTGGAAAGTTTAGAGAGTATTAAATGTTTTAGTGTTAAGTAGTGAGAGATTTGAGTTGCCTGGTTATATTAAATGTTCATTACCCTCATTAATGAAAGTAGTTGGGGTATTTATATCTTTTATCATGGACCCATGGGCTTTCGGGTCAAGTTATAGATCTGGGTCAAGTTTAAGGACCCATTTACTTATTAAGCTGATTAGCACATAGCTTAGTCAGAAGGTGTTTAGTTGTTTTTTTTTACTTTTGTCCTGTCCGGATAGTTCAGTGGTAAGTTTATGTCCAAATTGCTATTGTCCGGAAATCTCAGTAGGTTGTGATTAAGTTATCCGGACTCATCAGATACAAGTGCTAATGTTCAAATTGGTGACATGTTTGTCATAATGATGGGTTATTCTCGTCACAACAAATGTTTCACCAATTTTGGCATTAAAACACATTGTCGAGGTTGAAAGAGTCACCATATAAATATTAATATTTACATATAATATGCAAATTATTATTCTTTTTGTACGTCACATCCAAAGATATAAATTCTGCACTTTACTTTATGAAGGAACTCTTCACCTTAAGATATAAAATATTTCTTCTTTGATCTTATGATTCTCATTTTCAAGCTAAGTGGAAGAACATTAAGAGATGGACTTGAAGTAGATGCTTCACCAAATCTAGATAAAGTTGTTATGCCCAAATAGTAAGTTTTCTTATAAGAACTTGTTATATAGCATGACTCCACATATGTCCAAGGATTCCCTTGAATACTAAATATAGTAGCACAAATATGAGAACAAAGGAAACACTCTCAATTTCTCAAATACCATAAGTACATTTTATTTTGAAATATCAACAACCATAACCGGTTCCGGTTGAACTTCAAACAGTACTTTGGAAAACGATTGAAAAATCCACGTACAAACTTTTAATGTTTCTTTTAGTATATATTTTGAATATCATGACAAAGCTCATCATTCAAATGTAAACAGTCAGAGTAACGCTTTAACATCTAGGTCATAAATATAACCCTAATTTTGTTTAATAATTTCGAAGACATACAAATATAAAAACGTTTATACTATTTTTACACCCAACTTTCACATATTTCGGCAACCAAAACACAAAAAAATAGATAGTTATTACGCAATTAAAATACACATAATCTAACAACACATTAATACTTTTTAATAACGTGAGCAAAATATACTTAATTTGGCAACCAAACATACGAACTAATTACCCAACTAATGTACATAATTTCGCAACCCAACAACACTAACTAATTACCCAACTAAAATGAACTTAATTATACAATCACACATATCAAAACCAAAAATCCCAAAATATGTTTTCGTGAAATCACTCTTTTAAGATATTGTCAAAATATTTACGTGAATCCATAAAATCAAAGAGTAAGCATAAGTAAAACAATTATATAACCATAAAATAACTCGACACAATAAAAAAATTGAAAACAAAAACCACTTGTGAATTGATAAATGATGGATAATTACATAGCACAACAAAGAAAAAACGAAACGATTACCAATTCCATAAGAAATTGATCGAAGAAAGAACAAAAACTCATCACAAATCAGATAAGAGATTGATCAAACGAAAAAAAAACAAAATGGAATCCACCAGAATAAAAGATCAAGAACGTTGTAACAAAACAAGAATATGATGGGCATTAAAAAAAGTTTAGGTGGTTATGAGAAATTAAAATTTACGTGGTTATTCGTACTTTAACAAACCTTGGACGGTTATTGGTCAATTTTTTGATGTTATGTGGTTATTCATATATTACCTATTGAAATCTTTTATGGTATATAATAAATTTATGATAGAATAATGTTATGGAGGTTCGGATAAAATTTCGGATATTTTATTATTTTGAAAATAAGTTGAGATATATTTATACTATGTTTTTATTCTATTTTTAAAAAAAACATTTAAATGATTATTACAAATCATAATTATTCAATAAATACTAATAAATGAATAAAGGTATTTATAAGAGAGAGTTACAGATAACCAACGGGATAAAATTCAAATTACCGATAATAACTTAGATTTTGAAGTTTACAAAGAACCACTTGCACCATAAATTCTCCCGATAACACCCTTGATGAGGATAATAATTGCCTGAGGGTAGGCTAGTAATTTCAAGTGGAGTTTCAAGGTGGTGTATGGGTGTTTAACGGTGGTGTATGGGTGTTTAACGGTGGTGTATGAGTGTTTAACGGTTAGAATAGAGAGTAGAGAGATGATTAAGCAGCTTGGTAGCAGTTAATTCTCATTACCCATAGTTAATGCTGGTGGTTGGGTATTTATAGTATGATGTTTGGGCCCTTATGGGCTTTCGGGTCATGTTTAATGGACCCGGGTCATGATTAAAGACTCATGAGCTCTAAGTAGGAGAGCAAGTAGCTTAGTCAGGAAGTGTTTAGGTTTTTTAGTACTTTAGTCATAGTTCGAACAGTCTTAAGTTTATAGTGTCCAAAGTAATCTGTCCGGAAGTGATCTGTTCGATTTATGTCCTTGTAGCCTGTCTGGTGTTCGGAGAGACTTAGACTGATTTACCCTTCCGGGGAGTATGCTGAATTCGGACTCATCAACCCTAACTTCATTTTTTTATAAAAATATATATTTTTTATCTTTTTTAAACGAATAAAATGAAATTCATGTCGGATATTTTCAAAGATTTTTTAATAACGAATAATAAGAAAGTTATTAGAATTAGATACATGACATTCTTTAAAAACGAGAAAATTTCAGATCTTTTGAGTACAAGGTTCACTTCAACGTTTCATGTATGTTTTAATACTACTAATATTGTTTCTTCTTCTAATATCCCTTATGTAAATCATTAAAAAATCAAGAATGCTGAGGTGGTTCTTGATGATATCAAGGATGTTCCACTCTGTTGTGATTTGCAAGATCATATTCACGTGGTTGATTCTAATGAGAATTTTTATGAGAAACAATTTCATGATAAATAAAATCAAGGGGAGTAATTTACCCCTCACATGGAGGATGCACAAGTTCGAAAGTCAACTAGAACTAGAAAATATTTAACAAGCTATTCAAACTCAGATTTTATTATAGTAAGTGAAAAGGAAGAGGAAAATAATTATCAAGACGTGTTATCTCATTAGGAATAAATTCTTTGATTTGATTCTATGAAGTAAACCCATGTTTGTAGTTATAATATTGTTGAAATTTATTTTACAATTTTAAAAATTATTTTATGCTAATTTTTTAATTTTATATTAATAAATAGTGTGAAGGACATAACTTTTTATAAGTATAGACACAAAAATGTGTCTACTTGGATTCGAATCCGGATTTATCGATTGGAAGGCAATTATCTGAACCATTAAACCACAAATGATGTAGTTGTTCACAAATTATATAAAACCAAACACATCAACGTTTTTTTGTAATTTTTAAATAATGAAACCTAAAATTGTAGGTTAAAAAACACTGGCATGTATACTTAAGTTCTACATCTAATAAATTATCAATTTTGTAAAAAATATTCAAGATTTAAATAACCCCGTTTTTTATCTTTAAAAAATTGAAGTATTTTTTTGAAATTTAATTAACAATATTTTTTATCTTTATTTTTTGTTCTAAATATTTTCTGGAATTTAAATATTTATAAATAAAACTTCATTAACCTTATAAAGTCTACTATACAACTTCTATAAAAAGTTTAAATTTAAAACCACTTATCTCAAATTAATTTATGATTAGACAGAAAAATAATTTGTGGATGAAATATTAAAAAAAATTACAAATTAATAAAAATTATAAATTGAACTTTAAATTTACTTGAAAAAAAAAATATGATTAGAAAAATAATACAATTATCTTTAATATAGTAAGAAACAATTTATTATCTTAAATTACCGTTATGCATAAAAAATCATCACGTAATCTTTTTTATACCTTTTTTATGATTGAAAATACATATTCACTTAAAATTAAATTATAATTTTAAAACCTATAGTAAATTACCATTAAAGATCATGTTTGAGGAAATTTATGACAAAGTGTATGTTGTGGGCTTCCAAATATATTTTATTTATGAGACGAATCATGTATCCATCGTCGGTTTTACTTGGCTAGAAAAAAATATGATAGATATAATATGAATGGGTTAAAAACTTATCGAAATTTCAATCTTTTTATATAATGTAATGCAAGAATTGTTGGAGCTCGTGGACGGAAAAAAGTGTTAGATGGAATATGAAGGGCATAAAAACTTATTGAGTTTTCATTCTTTTATATGATACAATGCAAGCATTATTTTAAGTTGTTATTGTTAGGTATGACTACTATAATTTACGAACAATGCCACAGATAGTTGATAGATTATCAATAAATCAAATGGAAAAATTCGTGCGAAATGCTAAGTAATAGTAATAGTAAAAGAAAAAAGTTTGTGCAAAGTATCACTGAATTTGACGTTGTTTGGAGTTATTTGTATTTTTTATGTTTTTATTATCTTACATCATGTATATATTTATTTATTAAGTTAATTTAGAATCTTATATTGTAATTTTAAAAATTAACCATAATATTTCCATTTTGTAAGGTTTTATTTTTAAGAACATGAGTCATTCTTGCACATGAAATGTATATATTAGCCATATTTGTTTACGTAATATACATGGTACTGATATGTCGAGACTTTTAACGTTTTTTCTATAAGTGATAATTTTCGAATTGATGACTCATTTGTCACGACGGCGTGTTATTCTCGCCGCAACAAATTTGTCACCAATTTAGGCCTTAAAGAACATTGCGGAGATTGAAATAGTCACTCTCATAAATATTAATATTTACACATAATGCGTAAAATTATTATTCTTTTTGTACGTCACGTGTGAAAAATCCATATTATGAAAGTAAGTTTTATTTTCACACACTACGAATATTGTTCATATCATCAAATTATTATTTTACATTAAATAAATTTTATAAAGAATTGAACATCAAATACATTCAATTTTTTTCTTATAAAACAAACTAAAAACAAGATTCTTAGATTTTAATTTTAGACAGAATACACTGTACAAAAAATGAATAAAAACATAGTCGATATCACAAAAACATTAATTATAAAAAACATAATATATGATCTAAAACATAAAATGATAAGTAACACAAAAATGTACAACGCGATAGATCAAGATAACATATACACCGATAAATTTGAAATATAGGTATCATTTTATGTAAGATCTCATTTTCAAGTTTGTAACTCATTAATGGTAGTTACGATTTAAACCTAAATACATCCCGATATATCTATCATATATTTACAACATAAGTACTTCTTAATAAATTCTTTTTCATATTTTTTAAGATTACAATATAGTTCTTACCATATCAAACCAAAAAATAATTATATATCATATTCGGTAATCGATGTCCATCATGCCAAGATATTTTCGATGCTCATCACTTTTATACTCGATGATAATGATATACGTATGTAAATTTCATGTGATCAAGTGTCTCATTTATATTTTACGTTCATATGTCTATATGTTTTAGCAAACTATATTTGGGAACATGTGATATCATTTAAACATGACTTAATTGTCGCATAAGACATTATATGTTTTTATAATATCAAAACACTTCATCATTTCTTTTATTCATACAAATTTTAAAAATGGTTTTAGATCGCGTATACAGAGGTATGTATAAAATTATCCTAACAAATTTAAAAATAATACTGGTTAGTTGGTTATACGATGATATATTAATATAATGTAATTAAATATATTTTGTATACCTAACTTTACATATTATCCTCGAGCCATTTGAATCATATATATGCATAGTATTTTCATATATATATATATATATATATATATATATATATATATTCTGATATCAATTTTTATTGGTACATATATATGGCAGATTAAGTGTGTACTAAGAATAAAAAATCATTATTCAAGAGAAATAATCATAAAACTATACATCAAATGTCATACAAGAATGGCAAATAATTGTCTGAAACAACATCGTTACTTTTTTGGACTAATATACAATAGATGTAAATATGCAGTAGATATACACGAGTGTGAAAATTATAATGTAAGCATTCACGAGTATTATGTACTGATCAATTCCTTCACGAGAGATATGTTGGTTGTCTAACATAGAATTATATTGAATATATTACCAAATACTATCACCTCTTAAATAGTAATCTAAGCGGCAATGTTCATTTTTTAGTATGGAGTAAGACGTGATTCTCTCGAACCTATAAAAACAAACAAACAATCAAACTAAAATAAAGCATTCCAACAAATCCATAAATTATAGATCAACCTAGACATATGAGAATAAACATAAATGATATAAATATACTTACCGTATTTTAGACACAATATATATTATCTAGTTTCGTGTAACGCCTGTACAAAACCCAATTATACAACCCGTACTTGTCTAAATGTGATTATATCATCATTACTAAGCGCATCTGCATTTTTTATATTGTACCATGAGATGATTATTCTTTGGAGAGAATTTGCATTATAACACGCTTCTTTCACACGTTTTTTCTACAATTTAAAAGTTTATTATAAAAGTTAAAGTTGAAGCACTATGTGTTGAATTAAATCATAAAGGTGTTTTTCATGCTTGCTTTACAACCGACAATGGTGCATTTCTTTTCAGGGCTATTTGCTTTATAAAATCAATCAAGCCTAATAAAAAATTAAATTTTAAGACCAGTTATACTTTAAATCTTAGGTGAGAAAATAGTATAGTTTTTCAAAGTCTTGTTGCTTTTCAATTACTATAAGAATCCTTAAAAATATTATCAAATGCGTTATATTAAATTTAATCTTCTAAAAAATAAATTGTTGATAACAGTTACACTTTTGGTTGAATGTGAACATGATATTAGTATAGTGTAACAGATTAGGATTGGAAAAACTCTTCATTTTTTATGTAGCCCAGAAAGTCCAAACAAAAACCTTTTTAATTTGATTTTATTTTATTCAAATATCTTATGTATTTAAATCAAATCTAATTATATTAAGATTTGATTTGATTTTAAAATATTTTGAAATATTTATTTTATTTCCTTGTATTATAATTTAGGGTTTTGAGAAGCTCTTATATAAAGCCTCATATGCCTTAAGTTATTTTAAGTTTTTGGAATAATATATTTTTATCTTTCAAAATTTTAATTTTTGTTACCCTTAGATTAGGATTTCATCATGTTACCCTTGAATTAGGGTTTCATCTATCGTTGACTCTTTTTCTATTTCCGCCGCGTCATCAGTTTGGTATCAGAGCCTCAGTTCGTGTTATGGGGAAGCATGTTTTTAAAGCCTGACTATTCTGATTCAAGGTTTAAAAAAGAGAACAACACATATGGTCATGAATATCGGGAAGATCGTTTGAGTATGAGGGGGCATACCAACCATTTCAATGACGATCGTATTGACCGGTTACGGAAGGAGATTAAATTGGCTACCAATCGTCGAATCAAGGTAAAAATTGTTTATCGAGATGGTGTCTCATGCTATAAAAAAACTTCAAAACCATCTTTTTTTCATCAACTGGACATGAGGATGTTGTCTTCAGGCTATGAAAAGGTTTTCGAAATTATTATTTTTCATCAACCGGATGGCTTCAATGTGACTTCGAATAAGGAACACTCGAGAAGAATTTATCTTATTCCGATAAGGTGAACAATTATAATTCGCAATGTCACGATTGAATAAAATAAAATAAATAATTTTGGTTCTTGATGGTGATGGTGCTGTGACTTCGAATACAAATTCTTGTCAACTAGGTGAGTATGATGTAGCCCAGAAAGTCCAAACAAAAGCCTTTTTAATTTTATTCAAATATCTTATGTATTTAAATCAAATCTAATTATATTAAGATTTGATTTGATTTTAAAATATTTTGAAATATTTATTTTATTTCCTTGTATTATAATTTAGGGTTTTGAGAAGCTCTTATATAAAGCCTCATATGCCTTAAGTTATTTTAAGTTTTTGGAATAATATATTTTATCTCTCAAAATTTTTATTTTTGTTACCCTTAGATTAGGATTTCATCATGTTACCCTTGAATTAGGGTTTTATCTATCGTTGAATCTTTTTCTATTTCCGCCGCGTCATCAGTTTGGTATCAGAGCCTCAGTTCGTGCTATGGGGAAGCATGTTTTTAAAGCCTGACTATTCTGATTCAAGGTTTAAAAAAGAGAACAACACATATGGTCATGAATATCGGGAAGATCGTTTGAGTATGAGGGGGCATACCAACCATTTCAATGACGATCGTATTGACCGGTTACGGAAGGAGATTAAATTGGCTACCAATCGTCGAATCAAGGTAAAAATTGTTTATCGAGATGTTGTCTCATGCTATAAAAAAAACTTTAAAACCATCTTTTTTCATCAACTGGACATGAGGATGTTGTCTTCAGGCTATGAAAAGGTTTTCGAAATTATTATTTTTCATCAACCGGATGGCTTCAATGTGACTTCGAATAAGGAACACTCGAGAAGAATTTATCTTATTCCGATAAGGTGAACAATTATAATTCGCATGTCACGATTGAATAAAATAAAATAAATATTTTTGGTTCTTGATGGTGATGGTGCTGTGACTTCGAATACAAATTCTTGTCAACTAGGTGAGGATGATGTAGCCCAGAAAGTCCAAACAAAAGCCTTTTTAATTTTATTCAAATATCTTATGTATTTAAATCAAATCTAATTATATTAAGATTTGATTTGATTTTAAAATATTTTGAAATATTTATTTTATTTCCTTGTATTATAATTTAGGGTTTTGAGAAGCTCTTATATAAAGCCTCATATGCCTTAAGTTATTTTAAGTTTTTGGAATAATATATTTTTATCTTTCAAAATTTTAATTTTTGTTACCCTTAGATTAGGATTTCATCATGTTACCCTTGAATTAGGGTTTCATCTATCGTTGACTCTTTTTCTATTTCCGCCGCGTCATCAGTTTGGTATCAGAGCCTCAGTTCGTGTTATGGGGAAGCATGTTTTTAAAGCCTGACTATTCTGATTCAAGGTTTAAAAAAGAGAACAACACATATGGTCATGAATATCGAGAAGATCGTTTGAGTATGAGGGGGCATACCAACCATTTCAATGACGATCGTATTGACCGGTTACGGAAGGAGATTAAATTGGCTACCAATCGTCGAATCAAGGTAAAAATTGTTTATCGAGATGGTGTCTCATGCTATAAAAAAACTTCAAAACCATCTTTTTTTCATCAACTGGACATGAGGATGTTGTCTTCAGGCTATGAAAAGGTTTTCGAAATTATTATTTTTCATCAACCGGATGGCTTCAATGTGACTTCGAATAAGGAACACTCGAGAAGAATTTATCTTATTCCGATAAGGTGAACAATTATAATTCCCAATGTCACGATTGAATAAAATAAAATAAATAATTTTGGTTCTTGATGGTGATGGTGCTTTGACTTCGAATACAAATTCTTGTCAACTAGGTGAGGATGATGTAGCCCAGAAAGTCCAAACAAAAGCCTTTTTAATTTTATTCAAATATCTTATGTATTTAAATCAAATCTAATTATATTAAGATTTGATTTGATTTTAAAATATTTTGAAATATTTATTTTATTTCCTTGTATTATAATTTAGGGTTTTGAGAAGCTCTTATATAAAGCCTCATATACCTTAAGTTATTTTAAGTTTTTGGAATAATATATTTTTATCTGTGAAAAAATCAATTTTTGTTACCCTTAGATTAGGGTTTCATCATGAGGGTTTCATCTGTCGTTGATTCTTCTTCTATTTCCGCTGCATCATCAATTTTGTTCGAGATTTTAGTAAAGATGAAATATTTGACATGTGAGTTCCTTAAAGTGATATAAATGTATTTTGAGCTTGGTTTATGCAAGCCTGAATTCTAAAATAGAATTTGTTTGTAAACTATGAGAGTTAAACATAAATTGATGTTTTGAATATCATTAAAAACATAAAATAAACATAAATTGATGTTTTGAATATCATTAAAAACATAAAATATTTGTGACAATGTGTTTGGATAATGCAAATAAAAACTTTTTTTATAACATTTATAAAAAGAAGTTACATGATATATGTTTTGTATAATTTAAAAAATGGAGCATTGTTATATATTCTCTAGACTAAAAATCATGATTGGTTACTGGAGTTGGTCACTTGTCTCAACATGGTGACTGATGTTTACCTTTGTATTAAATTGGTAAAATGTTGCCACTTTTTACATTCGTGATCCCTCACACGTGCATATAACCACATAGTGATATGTGTCAGCTAACCAATATTTTTTCTTGTTGCAATTTTAGTCACTTCAAATTATGACCTAATATACCCCTCTCATATTTCTTACCATCTACTTTTAACTTTTAACGTTTTTACTATTTACCTTTACTTTTTACAATTTACTTATAAAAACTTACTGTTTACCTTTACTTTTTAAAATTTACTTATAAATACTTTTAACCTAACTTCACTTTTTACAATTTACTTATAAAAACTTACAATTTACCTTTATTTTTCCTTTTTACCCTAATATATTAAGAATCGGGTTGGGTCAATTAAATTAAATTAACCGGCCCAACCAAGTTTGTAACTCAATCCATTTCCTTTCACTTTTCATTCGTGAAAGATTTGAAAAATCAACAATGTGTTTATGTTCCCGATCTTACTAATATAAGAGTGGAAACTGAGCAACTAGAACATAAAGCATCAAAAAAGATAAAAAAAACACAATCGAATATACAGAAGAAGAAAAAAACTTTCTTTAACTTCAATTCTTTTAACTACAACAACAAGAAGTCTCATGTTAGGTCAAGATATCCATTTATACTTCTTACTATCTTAGGGTATATTTTTCTTGTTGGTTGATATAGACGTGATATGCAAACTAGTTCAATTATCAAAATCTAATTTTCTAATAAAAATGCTTAATGAATACTCTCTAACACAGTTTGAATAGGTTAAATATGAATATAAGAACAAAATACCCTACTTTGGCTTGAATAAGGTTGTCAAAGATGACTAATTATATTTTAATGTGTATCAACAAACAAGATTCAACCTGAATTACAAAGAACAAAAACTATAGACATAGTAAAAAATGATTTTAGTAGGGAGATGCATTATATACATAATAGGGTGTGTTGTTGATGTTAAATACTTTTCTCAATTTTTTTTTATGTGTGTGGTTAATTGTTTTGTTTTTGTAAGAAATCTTATCAATTTGGATATGGAACATACATTTTAATAACAATCTCAAGTACAATATTGGTTCTTTAAAGTACTAGAGTCGGGAGAAATAAATGACTTTGTTAAGAATAAGAAAAATATGGATAAAACATTTTCAAAGTCGAGTAAGGTCGATTCAGATATATGACTAATGAATTGGTAATCAGGTTCATGACTAGAAAATTGAATTTATTCCATAACTTGGTTCTACATAGAGTTAGATTGATCTAACTTTTCTCAATCTAAATATATGACACATGGATTTATCTAAAACTTAAAATTTCTAGTTATTTTTGTAGAGCAGAACATGATTCATCAAATCGAGGATCAAAACAACATAACTTTAAGTTTAGCACTAGATTCATCCATTGACTATCATAACCCCAGTCCTGGAAACTTAACTACTAATGATTGGGTTACACTTTTCGATGATCATATAAGTCGAACAAAAACTATTGATACACATAATTTTTAAATTTTAACATAAAACTCAATTGCTTTTAGTCTATGTCAGGTAACTTTTACTTTAAACAAGTGATGACTGAAATGCAAACATGATGCTTTTTAATAAAAATTGGTGTTGAAAAATTATATTAGGAACCTAGGGTTTTGAATCATAAACACAAAGGGAAATTAAAGTTAGATAGATTAGGTTATGAACTGGGTCGGTCGGTTAATTTAATTTCATTAGCATTTTAAAGATAAAATTAAAGATACAAGATAAGTTTTTTATAGGTAACAGTAAAAAGTAAAAGTAAATATTAAAAAAAATTAAAAATAAAGGTAAACAGTAAAAAAATTAAAAGTAAAAGTAAATGGTAAAAAAATGAGGAATGATGTTTTAGATTTTAAATTTGAAGTGACTTATATTGCAACAAAAAAACTTATTGTTTAATTCACACGCGTCACGACCTGGTTAAATACAGCGTCATTGACTCCAAATGTAAAAATGGACCAAGAAAATTAACCGTTTTAATACAAAAGTGAATATTAGTGACTGTTTTGAAACATATGATCAAATTTAGTGACCAACTATGGTTTTAATAATTTTCTCTCATAAATTTATATTTATTTATAAAAAATAATTTTTTTACAAAATATAAATTTATAAAATTTTGTTTAAATGTCAATTCTCATCATTTTAAACTTGCTTATAAATTTAAATGAAAACAATTCCATAAATATTGGTGAAAAATAATTTTAAAACTAAGATTTTATATAAATATTTTAGATATAATTTTGTAACATTAGTGTTTCCTAAATATATGATAAACAAATCTAAACGAAAAAAGAAAGACAAAAGAAAGGATGATTGTTTGAATAATCATTTGCAAACAAATATAAAAGAAAACAAATATAATCTAAATTATCCAAATAAATTTGTGTGAGGATAATTCTAATATCACCGGTATATTTGTCATAATTTTATTTAATATGAGCTTTAATACATATATTCTTTTGTGGTGTTTTTATTTTTTTCGATCGAATTGTTAAAAAAAGTAGGTGTGATGAAAAAATGATACCTATTTTATTTAGTTTTTAAATAAATAAATATAAGTTTAAAAAATACATTAATAATAATTTCAATAATACTTTCTTGATTAAACAAAAATAAAATAAATTTTATAAAAGATGGTTCAAATCATAGATTTTTTTATATTTGTATTATATTTTTTATATGTCCGGTTTCGTTTTTTTTTAAACCAAATTTATCCTGTTTTCATGTTTTTATCTATTTTTTTATATATTTTTCATGAAGATAGATTTCTGCCTTATCTTGCTGCAGATGCAACAACTTTCTTCTTGGGAATATTTTGCCCCGTAATCACCGATCTTTGTCACATCATCAAAGAAATCATCACGGGTTGTCTGCATATTAGTTCAATATGATTTCTTTTTGTAAAATCAATTTTGGCAGCTGCCTGATTCCTTCTTCCATTAATGAATCATCTAATGTAATTTGACGCAGCAAGCAATGGTTTGACAATTGCCTTTCTATTTTCCTCCTCAGCAGGTATCATGAAGTAAATAGTGAGAATAAAGAGAATCTGGTTTTTGGATGGAAAAAAGCTGGATCTAATTAGTACCGAAGAGCCAAAGAAACTAATTCAAAAATAAAAACAAGAGTTGAGGCATTACTTCAGCAGGGAGCTCCAATAGCTTTGTGAGCTCTATCATAAGACGTTAAATTACAGTCCCAAAATGTATTTCTCTCAATTTTGATTTAGATCTATTAATTGGATACACTTAATATTTGGCGTTCTGTATGGCCAAACAACTATATTTCCATTTTATCATTATCGTTTAATTAAATAAAAAATATAATAATTTAAAATATATATAACTAACTTGAAATAAAACCGATAAAACATGTATTTTAAAAAAATCAAAGTATAACCTTTTATTTGAGAAAAAGGTAAGGCAAACAAGAGTTGGGGAATAATACAGGCGCCAAAACTAAATATGAGTGTTAAAATCGAAATTGAAATGAAAATCCATTCTTTTTTTAAAACTCTTCTCCAGCGAATTCAACTACTAACTTTCAAACTTCCAAATCCTTCAACAAGTAGCTTGAAACTGATCTTCCATAGCGAAAATAGGAGTTGAGTTTTTGCTAATTGACAAGGAAAAACCCAGAAGAAGCAGATTTGGATGAAGAACCTTTGAATGAATTTTAGGTCAACAAGGGGTAGATCTCGATGTACAGCAAGGATTAACGGATAGACTAGCTTTGAAGATTCATTAATTTCATCGAATCAGAAAATAAACTGCTTGAAGAACAACAAACTCCAGAACAGAGGATCAGGAGGTATGAAAGAATCATCTTAAAGGCTTTAATTATTCTACATAAAATCCTATATCTACATTATAGAAATTCTAGTCATGAAATTTCCTGCGAGGCAAGAGAAATTAAAGAGGCTGGAGCCTTAGCTAGAACAGTACACCAAAGATAAATTAGTAGCTATAGATTTTAGGAGCTTGAAACTTGAAGAATTCAAGCTTCATTTTGCATTTCAGAGTCCATTTGGCATGCCAATCGGCTGCCATGTTTTGGTCTCTGAAAATGTGAGTTTTTACCATGGTAAAAAAGATTAAGTTTTTGCAATATTAGAGAAGATGAGCCAATGGCCAAAGAAATTTACCGTTAGCTAGGAGATTGACTATAATTAGTGAATCAGACTCAATATCTACATTTATTCATCCTTTATTTTTGCAGATGAGAAGGTCGTCCAATAATACTCTGGATTTAACCATAATTGGAGAGAATTTTCCATATAAATTACTAGAGACATATATTATGTCACCCAAGTTGTCTCGAATAATTACAACTCCACTGGAATCTCTATTGTGAAGGATTTAACCATCAGTATTCATCTTGAGTCTACTAGTACTTGGAGCAGACCATTTGAGGTAAATCGGCTTCTTGTTCAAGTTGATGTAGGATAAATAACTTATTATAATAGCTGCATTAGTGTCGTTACTCTAATTCTTAGATTTAAATATATTATTAATGTCAAGACCACAAAACATATGTTTAATATGGTTAATAAAAAACATAAAAGAAAATGAATTTCCTTTAAATTTAAAATTGTTTCTATTTTTCCAAATGACCCAAAAGATAATAGTTGGAATAACACTTCTAGCATGAACATTTTTATCAATAGACCAAAACTAATTTCTGGTCATATGGGCTATTGTCATGAACTTGTTAATGGTAACTTTAAACAAGTCTGCAAAGTAAGTCCCCATGCTCCAAAGCGTAGCTGCAAGATATGAATAGATGGTTAGAGTTTTCTTGAGAGTTACGGAGTTGACATTTAGATGTTATGCTAAAGTGTTTCTTTTGTAAAATAGATTAAAATATAATTGTGAAGAAATTTCCATAAAAGAAAAGAGCACTTCCGAGGGGTTATGGTGTTCCATATTTCGTTGAACATACTAGACTAATTATGATGTTGTCTAATACTGTTCCAAGTATTTTGATGTTGAATTTAATGTCTTTTAATAGTTTCCACACCATAAAGTCTTCTTTATTGTTGTTGATGCTAGTAGATGATAAGAAGCCATTGAATCTGTTAATATCCCAAGAGTTGTTTAACAAAAAAGAACTAACCTTAGTAGTTTGAAACCAACTATTGTCTTTTTTGTCGTCCAAAATAATAAAATGAGAGTGATCATGCCGATTGTCTAGCTATAAGTCCATGCATCGTTTACCCATATTCTATATAATATTAGGCTCATCAAAATACTTTATACTAGCAAATCTTTTCCAAGTTAGAGATCCAACTTTGTTGTAATTAGCTTTGAGAAAATGAAAATTTCTATAATAAATGTTGTGCATCAGATTGTCCCAATAGCTTTTGTTTTCCTTGAAGTTAAACCATAGTTTACATGAGAAAATGTCCTAAATATCAAAAAGTTTTATGATAATTTAGTCCATCTTATTTTCCTATTAAGGTCATGCACTATCTCTTTAGCAATAAGAATGTTTTCATGTATTGATTTAGTTTTTACATAGCCACCTTGAGATTTAAAGATAATTAGGCGGGATATTAATAAGTTTGTTATTAATAATCTTATACATGATCCTATTAAGTAAAATGCACAAACTAATATGTCTAAAGTTCTTCCAGTTTGTAGGGTTAATAGTCTTAGGTATTAATCACAAACTTATAGCCATGATTCCCTTAGGAATGTTATGGTCAAGAATAAAGGATGACATAGCTTGACAAATATCTCTTTTTATTATATTCCAGCAGGTTTTGAAGAAGTAACTGTTGAAGCCATCTATTCCAGCAACACTTGAAGGATTCAGATTATTGATGATGTCAAATATTTCATCTTCAGTGGGAGGCAGAAAGAGTAAAGTATTATCCTCGTTAGTAATTAACTTAGGAATGTTGTTGAACATACTGTCTTGCATTCTATTGGATTCGTCATTAGAATTGGTGAAAGGTTGATTGTAAGGTTATCTTTAGAATAAGCTTCTGCTAATGTACCAATGAAGTTAGAATGTATAAGCTAATCCTCACCAACTTTATTGCTTTTAATAGTGTTCTTCCTTTTTCTTTTTAGGCACGTAAATATGGAATTTTGTTGTGCTCTCGTCAATGTTTTTAAGCCAATTATAGTAGCTTTTTTGCTGCCATAAAGACTATGTAATTCTTAGTGCTTGGAGGTAGAGAGAATTAGCTTTGGCAAACTCAAATTTAGTGACAAAATTGTTTAAAGTAGTAATCTTGATCTCCAGCTTCTTGACAGCTTTTTCACTAACCTATACTTTGTCAAAAATATTACCAAAATGATTAGTATTCCATACTTTGAGACCTTTCTTGAGTCTTCAAAGCTTATGCCAAAAGATATATAGAGGTAAACCATTCATTCTCGATTCCAGGTATTTTCAACAAATGTAAGAAAATCATTATCCAATATCCATATGTTTAAAATTTAAAGTTGTCTTAAGTATTTAAACTATCTTTAGCAATATATACACATAAAGGATCATGGTCAAAACAATTTATGGCCATGTGAAGAACCTTAGTTTCATTAAAGTAGCTAGACCAAGTTGAGTTGTATAAATCTATATCCAACCGCTTCCATTTGGAGTTGTTGGACCAGGTGAATTTGAAGCCTTGATAACCAACATCCTCCAGATGGCAATCCATAATAACATCATTGAAATATTCTGAACTGTTAAGACAAAAATTCGAGCAACCAAGTTGCTCATCAGATGTTGAAATCACATGGAAGTCTTCTATGACGAGCCATTAAGTAGAAGATAAAGATAAATTCCTTAGAGTATTCCACAGATCTCTCATGTTGTGTCTATGGAATTTAACATAAATAATTGTTTGTAAAACACTTTTGTCTAGCCCAACATAAGTAATATCCAAATGTAAACATTCAGAATTATTGAGAAAAATGATAATTGAAAAATCCTCATTAAAAAAACAGATTTTATTTAAAACATTACGAGTAAAGTTTTTAAACCCAATCTTTAAGGAAATGCTAGTCAAATTATCAGAGCTGACTAAAGGATCTTGAATGGAAATGAAATTGATTCTTTCTTTGCGAATAATAGACTTGAGTCTTCTGAGAGAAGGTTTTTTTATGCCTTTTATATTCTAGTTAAGCGTCTTTATCATCATTATGAAGATAGGTTGATGGTTTGTTGTTCCATGAGAACCTCAAGGATTTGATAAACAGATTGTTAGGCTTTTTCTTTCTTATATTTTAGTACTTCTTGAAATCCCTTATCAATATCTTTTGATCTAAGGACTGGAGATATGGAGGCTATCAATATTTCTCTAATTTTGAGTAACATTACTGGATACCAAATTTTCATAATCTTGAGAAGTAGATATATTGTAGCCATCATCCAAAGTTTGAATTGCTTTTATAATCTCCTCATCTTCAAGAGATTTAGTTTTTTTGATGCTCCATAACAAGCTGAGTGACAGTATTAGATGTAATATATTTGTCAATACTTGGGTATTGTTTCTTTTTTATAGACAAATTCTCTTTGATATTATTATTTGGTAGTCTCTCCTCCATCATTTGAGCATGAAGTATTGCCAGGGATTTTATTGTTGGCTGATGAACTTTTGCGCTGGTTTGTAACATTAGATTTGGAGATGTTATTGGTTTATCTCTCTTTTTTGTTAACTTCAGGCTTCTTTTTTTTATAGACCCACTTTATACTGAGTTATACTAGTTTCTTTCTTGAACAATTCCATATCACGGCCTAGATGGGAACATCTAATGCAGTATTTTGGTAAATTTTTGTAGATGATGTTCAACCAACAACCTTGGTTGTCTCCAAAGCCAACCCAGAAGTGGTGTTGTAGCTTCTTATAAACATTCATTTCTATCCAGGCAGAACAAGCATTAAAATATGCTATGTTTTTTTCTGAGATTATAATGTTTAAATGATTACCAATGGATGCTGCTATGTCTTGCATAATGCTTTTATAAAGATATTCTGGGACTTGTTCAATTCAGATCCATATAGGGGTAAAAGGACATTTAAATCTTGCGTTGAAATCAACCTTCCTTTTTAACAGCCTCGTGGATGAATCCCTGATAGTCCAAAAAGTTCGAGTCTAGATTTTGCAAGTGTCTTCTTTATCATTGAATTCCAACATGATGTGCCTTGAATCCCAAACTGAGATATTGTACTCAACTTTGAATTTCATGGTATTCAAGAATTCAGTGTGAAGTTTCCTTTTAGGCAACCCTTTAGAAAATTTACCTATAAGAGTATGCTTGGAGGCTTTAGTTAGTTGATCCTACACACTTTTAGAATACTAAAGAGAGATGTGGTCAGATTTTTCAACTATTTTGATTGGCCAAAAATCATTTTGAGTATGAATCTTCTTTAGCGTTTTTGCATAAGATTTAACTGCATTGATTTTTCGATGAAGATTTCCTGTTTTTTTTATTGATTGCAGATGAATACTAGCATAAACCTTCTTTCTCGCAATCATTATTGTTGTTGTGCTTCATTCAGGCAGAGATCAATCGGAAAATAAAGAAAACCCGATACTCATACAGATCAGAGAAGAGCAATCTTAACCATATCGGAGAGGAGAAGATCATACAGGGAGAAAAGAATAGAAGGAATCTAAAAATTCTCTAAACATCTACAAACGAGAACATAAATAAAATAGAAAACCAAATAACCGAAAAATAGAATGTAAACATTATAAAAGTTTATTCCATTTCGGGTTTCATTTCAAACTTGTAAAGAAAAAACAGCATCATTGGCATTGGACATGTCCGAAAAAGAAGGCTCCAACTTTAATTTGAGATGGATGGCCCATAAACAAAGCTCCAATTGGATCTTCCATTTGTTTCTTTCCAGTTTGTACTGTTACTTTTCTTCTTCTTCTCTCTAGACACTGCTGCTCCTCTCTCTCTCTCTCTCATGTGGTGTCTTTCATTAATTCCATTTTCTTCTTCAATAGAGAAGAGAGAGATACTTCACACTACTTCATCGATCCTTTCGCCTTCCATTAATTTCTGCAGAGTAACCAACACCAATCTCTCTATCTCTCTCTTCTATTAAAACCTTACTTGAAATTGGGTCAATCACTCCATTTCTATTTACGCGTTTTTTTATCTCGAGGTAAAACCTACAAGCTCTTCTTTTTCTCTTTTGCTTGATTGGTGTTTTATTCTTACTCACTAGTCACTACTCCATTTATCAGATCAGTCTCTACATTGACGTTCTCTTCTTCTCTTTTCTTGGTATGGTAATGTTTTTTATTCTTGACTTATTGCTCTTTAGTGCTTTGTCCTTAGTTCATAAGCTCCACTGCTGTCTGTGTATTTAGTACTATAGAATGTTTGCAGATTTAGTTTTTGGCTCTAAGTTGTTCTTTAGTGTCATATTTTCAACTAACAACTTACAACATTTGGTTTTATTTGTGTTACTACTTTGACAGCTGATCTGGCTCTCTTTTTTTGTCTTGTCTGTTGATTGGATATAATGGCTTATGACAACTTTGATCTTTCATGTTGTTTTGCTTCTGTGGTGTTTCATTGCAGGTTTTATGCTCAAATTGTTGTATACAAAGCTGTTGTTGATCTATTGGTTCAGATAGACATTTGAAGTTAGGTGGAAAGCTTGTGTTTGTAGCTAAGGAGATGTTATTGTGACAGGACACTACTTAAAAGTTTTGAATTAGACTGTATTTTTTGCGCCCGGTGGGATGAAAGAACAGTCGAAAATGATCAGCAAGTCACTTGTTTTTACTTATCTCTACTTGTTGATATACATTTTACTTTCGTCAGGAGTTATATTGTACAACAAGGTAATCATATTACTCTTATCAGATTAACATTTTTTTCAAAATATGAATGTCTTTTGATGCTGGATGGAGACCAAAATGATACACTTGCATAATTAATTCTTATATTGTGATTATACTTACTTTCTTGCAGTGGGTTCTATCCCCAAAATACTTCAAATTTCCGTTTCCTATTACACTTACAATGATTCATATGGGATTTGCCGGAGTTTTCTCTTTTTTCCTTGTTCGTGTTTTCAAGGTACGTTTTCCTTGCTAATGCTTGTTGATTTTTTTTATTTCTTTGGCTTTGTGACCAAAGTTTCATATTGATTTGTTTCCTTTCGTATGCCAAAGGACTTGTATATTATGCACATTTGTTCAGCGATCATCGCTTTTTATTTATTCTGTATGGTTTCGTGTAGATATCTTCTTTCCTGTGGTCCTGATAAATACATGTCCTAATAATGCAGGTTGTTGCTCCTGTCAAGATGACATTTGAAATGTGAGTTGTTGATATTGGTTTCTTCAGCTTTCTCAATCCGTATACCCTTTGCTATCTCCTAATTAGTTTTCATGGTGTGGCAGATATGTAACATGTGTAGTTCCTATCAGTGCGTTCTTTGCATCAAGCCTCTGGTAAGTCCCTAAATTTATGGTTGCAGTTTGCATTAATAGTGATTGTTGCACTAAGATTTCTCCTAAATCCACCTCGCTGACGCTGAGTGGATGATTTTAAGTTTGCATTACTAATGATTATTTCAGACCTTTATCTATGTTATGATTCGCATGAGATGCCATTTTAATGTTACTGTTTTTTTTATACTCAGGTTTGGTAACACTGCATACTTGCACATCTCAGTGGCCTTTATCCAGATGCTCAAAGCTCTAAGTATGCTAAAACTAAGCTAATTTATATGTTTTATTTCATATAATTTTATGGTAGTATAAACCTCCTAATTTTGAGTGTTAACTTTACAGTGCCCGTGGCAACGTTTATTATGGCTATTGTGTGTGGCACTGACAAACCTAGGTGTGATGTATTCTTAAACATGCTGCTCGTCAGTGTTGGAGTTGTCGTTTCCTCGTACGGGGAAATTCATTTTAATGTAGTTGGCACAGTTTACCAGGTTACAGGCATCTTTGCTGAAGCTTTAAGGCTTGTGTTAACTCAAGTTCTTCTTCAAAAGAAGGGTTTGACTCTAAATCCAATCACCAGCTTGTATTATATAGCCCCTTGCAGGTACTTCTGTTTATATTTTATGAAACTAAAGCACCCTCTTAGATGTTCATAATATTATTTGTTCAATTCAATTGTTTTATAAAATCTCACTACTGTTGAGGTTGAAATTTCCATTTATAATATTGTTTTCTGGTGCAGTTTTCTGTTCCTATTTGCGCCTTGGTATTTATTGGAGAAGCCTGGCATGGAAGTCTCTCAGATCCAATTCAATTTCTGGATCTTCTTCTCCAATGCCCTTTGTGCTCTAGCCTTGAATGTTTCGATATTCTTAGTAATTGGTAGAACCGGTGCAGTCACAGTCAGGGTTGCTGGTGTTCTTAAAGACTGGATACTAATAGCTCTTTCAACTGTTATATTCCCTGAGTCTACAATCACTGGACTAAACATAATTGGCTACGCAATAGGTATTTTATTCTATAAAAACTACACATTATTTGTTTCATTTTTATTTTGTATAAACTTTAGTTTGTTTTTTTCCGCAACCCCCAAAACAACATACTGGCTGATCGAATTAATGTGAAAATGGTCTGTTTGGTTGGTTTTAGTTTTGTCGGCTCAGTTCTGGTTTCAAGAAACTAAACCAAATGGAAATTCGGTTGAGTTTAGGTTTTAGCCAAAACTAAAACCGACCGGCCAAAAAAACAGGAAATTGTGTATTTTAAATTTAAAGATATACCAACTTAATATTTTGAATAATTTCTAAACTAAACGGATTGCAAATCTTTATATTACTAATTTCTTTTCCCCTGTCAATACAGCTCTATGTGGTGTGGTTATGTACAATTACATAAAGGTTCGGGATGTACGGTCAACTCCATCCATAACAGAAAGCATTCCAGACCGAATAACAAAGGTCAATCTTTTCTCTACAGCTATGTCATTTGAAGTCGACCAAATCCTTATTTTAAGTTTTTAAAATATGTTCCAAGACACACAAGTAGTGCATTTTATTTAATTGTCCGTCGAGTTAGTGTTTTCATGGACTCAGACTGAGCCTTAAGGTATAAAATGTTGTTTGACCTACAGGAGTGGAAGCTAGAGAAGAAGTCGTCAGATATATATGTGCCTAATAGCAGTAATGATAATAATGAAGTAAACACCGATGAAGAAGCTCCTTTGATTCCATCGTCACGGTCATTGCTAATTGGCCGCTCACAGCTTAGCAAGTAGTAACCAGTAAGTTGAATGCTACTGCTTTGGAAGACAGATATATTATCTTTTCATAGGAAGCCAGATTTCAAGAATAGATCATCTCTACTGTAATTACTTATTGTTTGTAGAATGTTTTCATTATTATTATTGCCACAGTTTTCTACAGCTGTTTTTAAGACGATTTTGACTGTAGGAAATGAGTTTTTCTGTTTTTCAGAATTCGGCATGATATAAGTATTTCTGTTTGTGCTTGATATATACAGGTTGACAACTAATTATATCGGCAGTGACAATAGGATTGGAAATTGAATTTGCTGTTAGATCTGATTGGGGTCTAGTTTTTAGTAGTTGTGTTTGTGTTGAGAGATTACGTAATTAGTGGCTATTGTTTAGGAGTGTTTAATGTAACTCCGTAATTAGTGGCTATTGTTTAGGAGTCGTTTCGTTTATTTAGGAGATTGTCCAAGAAACACAAGCCATCCGGACAAAGAGCGTCTAGTTATTGGACATGCTGCCCAATCAGAGTCACACCAACCCTGATTGTCCAATATCTCGCTAGTCCGTGAGGTCGGTTCACACACTCGCACACCAATTCTAACATGGTATCAGAGCAGGTTTAAGGCTTAACCGCCAAATTTCCAGCAAATTACTGGGATAAAGTTTAAGGGGGAATGTAAAGAATAAACTTCATCCCATAGAGGAGAATAAAATTCATCCCATAGAGGAGAATAAAATTCATCCCATAGAGGAACCCCAATCCCACATTGCCAAGATTGAACATAAAAAGAGTGTATATAAGTGTGAGCCCACCTCAACTAGAAAGAGGCCTTTTGGGAGTACACCCAAGAGCAAACCCGTGCGCGCCTACGAGCGCAAAGCGGACAATATCTCGCTAGTCCGTGAGGTCGGTTCACACACTCGCACACCAATTCTAACATGGTATCAGAGCAGGTTTAAGGCTTAACCGGAGCCAAATTTCCGGCAAATTACTGGGATAAAGTTAGAATTGGTGTGCGAGTGTGTGAACCGACCTCACGGACTAGCGAGATATTGTCCGCTTTGCGCTCGTAGGCGCGCACGGATTTGCTCTTGGGTGTACTCCCAAAAGGCCTCTTGCTAGTTGAGGTGGGCTCACACTTATATACACTCTTTTTATGTTCAATCTTGGCAATGTGGGATTGGGGTTCCTCTATGGGATGAATTTTATTCTCCTCTATGGGATGAATTTTATTCTCCTCTATGGGATGAAGTTTATTCTTCACATTCCCCCTTAAACTTTATCCCAGTAATTTGCCGGAAATTTGGCGGTTAAGCCTTAAACCTGCTCTGATACCATGTTAGAATTGGTGTGCGAGTGTGTGAACCGACCTCACGGACTAGCGAGATATTGTCCGCTTTGCGCTCGTAGGCGCGCACGGATTTGCTCTTGGGTGTACTCCCAAAAGGCCTCTTGCTAGTTGAGGTGGGCTCACACTTATATACACTCTTTTTATGTTCAATCTTGGCAATGTGGGATTGGGGTTCCTCTATGGGATGAATTTTATTCTCCTCTATGGGATGAATTTTATTCTCCTCTATGGGATGAAGTTTATTCTTCACAGTTTGCCCAAATTCAGTCTAGCGGTTGAACAACGGGAGAGTTACCGAACCGTGGGATAGATTAACCAAAAGCAATATAAAATCTACAGAGTACTTCGTTTGTGAATCATGTTTGAAACTAATAAATCTTTCAAACAGAAGATGTATGCATAAATTTTAGTGAAATCTCAACCATCCAACATAACAATAACTACTGGATTAAGTTTTGGGCAAGGCTATAATGGGACCCCATTTGGCTATAATGAGACCCCAATTTCAGAATTTTTTTTTCTTCAATGTGAATTGTCGATTTTGCCCTTCACTTATAAGTCACAATTTTGAACCAAAAACCAAATTTTCTCCAACCACTCTCTAGAGCTTTCTCTCTCTAAAACTACCTAAAATCTCTAAAAATCATGGATTTTAGTGATTGGAGTGAAGGATTCAGCTGCAACCTTGATGATTTCGCATCGGAGGAAGAAGAGCCGTTGACGGACCATTTAGAAACCCAAAACGAGGTATTTTCCGAAATTTTTCGAGTCAGTGCGAATATAGCGGTGGTACCGCTATAAAAGTGATGAACTGCGAACTGGGGATTCGCAGTTCGTGCCAAATTGCGAAATGCCCGTTCGCGAAATCCCCAGATGGACGAACGGGCCGTTCGCAAAAAAGCCTGATGGACGAACGGCCCGTTCGCGAAAAAGCCAAACCCACGAACGGGCTGTTCGCAATTAGGCTGAATTTTCGAGTTCGAAATTCGCAATGTTGCTGAATTTTCGAATTTGTAATTCGCAATTTTGTTGAATATTCGAATTTGGAATTCGCAAAAATGACCTGTTTTGGAATTTATATGATCATGTAGGTATAAATATGTTCTCATATAATTGCATGAATGAACTATGTAGGAACCCGGTCCACCGCCATGTTCGATGGCCGATTACACGAAAGTGTTTAGTACGGACACTTATTACACCAAAGCCGATTTGGTTGATTGGGTCGAGTCCGAAAGCATAAAGCTAGGATTCATTTTGGTCCGGAGTAAAAACGACGACGGTACAAAAAGCATGAAAACTCCTAGGATGTATTTTAGGTGCGAGAGGCACGGGGTTTACAAACCTAACCCCAAACCGGGGTATGTTAAGAAGCGTCGAGAATGTTCATCGAAAAAATGCGGGTGTCCGTTCTACTTAAGAGGGAGTCCGGTCTCAGAGCTACCGGGTTATTGGAAAGTGGTTGTGCTAAACAGGAAACACAACCACGATCCATTTTTGCACTTGGACGGTCACTCTCGGGCCGCTAGACTAAAAGTCGAAGAACAATTGTTCGTTCGTAGTCAAACGGAAGTCGGTTCTCGACCGAGAGAGATATACCGCGGTTTGAAGATTAAAGACCCACAAAATGTATCAGGCATGCGCACGATATACAACATGCGGCAAAAACATGATTTGGTTGATAAAGCGGGCAAGACCCAAATGCAATACTTGTTTACTAAGTTAAAAGAACACGAGTACTATGTTTGGGAGCGAAGTTGTGAAGCAACGGACGAGATCCTCGAGTTGTTTTTTGCACACCCTAAAAGCATCGATTTTATGCGCACGTTTCCTCAAGTTCTTATAATGGACAGCACGTACAAGACTACAAGATATAAGATGCCTTTACTTGAAATAGTGGGCCAAACTTCGACGAAGAAGACCTTTTGTGTTGCTTTTGTTTTTTTGAGTTCCGAGAAACAAGAGAACTACACTTGGGGGTTGAGTATTCTAAAGATGGTGTTGACGAACAACAAGTGCCCATTTCCTAACATCATTGTCACCGATAGGGAGTTGGCTTTAATGAATGCTATAGACGATATATTTCCGGACGCAACTCATATGTTATGCACTTGGCATATTGGTAAGAACGTCACCTCTTACGCTAGAAAAGTTTTACCGAATGTGGAAATGGCCGATGAGTTCGGGGAATATTACCAAAGGGTAGCCTATTCGGCCACGCTCGAAGACTATAACAAAAACCTTGCCGATATGCACCACACTTTCGCATTTTGTCCATTGGCTCTCGACTACGTTATGAAGCAATGGATTGACGAATATGGACACAAATTCCTCAACATTCACACGAACAAATTTAAACATTTTGGCAACCAAAGTAGCAACCGGTGAGTTATATTTCCTTCTCCACCCATTTTTTTATAATATAAAGTGTTAGAAATCTAATGTATTTTATCTCATGTTGTAGGGCGGAGAGTGCTCACTCTAGCCTCAAGCGGGCAATTGGTAGTAGTATATGCACGTTCGAACAATTTTGGAAACATGTTCATGCGCACCTATCCGCTCAACACTCTAACATTTTTGAGTCATTCGAGCGTAGTAGGTATCGTCCAAGAAACTCAACTAGGGGGCCTAACAAAACCATCTACAAGGATGTCAAAGGTGAGCTTTCATCTCAAGCCATAGAAGTAATAGAAGAAAATCTCGCAAAGTCCATGAAAATATGGTTCACACCCGGAGTGTGTGGGTGTGTTATTAGGACAACTCATAATTTACCATGTGCATGCGAATTAGCTTTGATTTATAAAGAAGGAAGGGCGGTTAGAAAAGATGAGTGTGATGTCTATTGGAGTACGTTAAGGATCAAACCTAATGAGGAGTTTGATACCGAAGACGAGCTCACTAGAAAAATCTCCTTAATAGGTAGCACCATCCGCGGTTACGGGCAACACATCCAAGACCACATTATAAATAGGATGATGCAAATCCTAGATCCCGCTAGAAGTCATGTTTTGGAACCTAAGGAGCCGGTTGTTACTAAGGGTAGGAAAAAAGCCGGTCGGGACAAATCAACTCAACGGGACCCTAGCGAGTGGGAATACGATGGAAGTCTAGGCGCTAGCACTCCCGGCACGATAGGTAGCACGGCTACATTTCTAGCGCCAAAAGCCAAGACGAAAGAAAAAGCGAAACCCAAGGCTAAACCGAAGAAAGATAAAGTGCCTCGACCGAAAAAATCATCAAAGGGCAAAGATTTTAGCGGGTACGAGAGTTGGTTTCCTAGCTATTTGCATGACTACATTTCTAGCGTCGAAGACGTCTCTCCCGACGGTAATTGCGGATTCCGAGCCGTTGCTTTGACGGTATACGGTAAATCCGATTCATGGGACCAAGTTAGACGAGATTTGATCGGCGAATTGCAAAACGAACGTGAGCTATGGGAGAGAGTGTTTGATGGATCACAAGGTGTAGATAACCTTGTGAGAAGGTTGAACGTGTTCGAATTGTATGGTGCAGGTACTAGGCATTGGATGACGTTACCCGATTTAGGGTTAGTGATAGCCACTAGATACCAATGTGTCGTATAACACATTTCACTCCACCAATCGTACACTTATCTACCTCTACGTGGTGTGCCTCCTCGATCATGTCCTAACCTCGAAATTGGTATAGGTTTCGTTCATGGTAACCATTTCGTCAAAGTAAGTTTACTAAAGTGTGTTTCAATGTTATATATTATTTTCGTGACCAAATATTTATCTACCTTTTATTTGTGTAGGTTTTGTTGGATGGACCACTTCCGGAAATATATCCTACTTGGTTTCCCTTTCGTACGGATCATGAAGTGACCGGTTGGGCAATACCGCTCGACAAGAGATTGAACAAACATAACCAAATCAAGCCCGCGCAACCATCGACCACACACGAAGAGCCACCACGTATCTTCGATTTGAATGAAGACTAATAATTTTATTTTGCATTACGTGTTTAACCGAACTCCGTTGTGTCTACGAATATTTTTAGAACTTTCACTTCGTTTTGTAATCGATACTCCCACGTTTTATTTATTTTTTAAATTCCATTACTTATAATTGTTGTAAAAACAAGTTGCACACCACAAATAAATTGCTAGTTCCCCAAAAAATTACAATTTTATCCAAAAAAGTGTGAAAAAATTTAAAAAATCGGCCCAGTGGCGGATTTGCGAACGTTGAACGCGTGATTTTGGCCAAATTGCGAACTCCCACCACTACGATTTGTCAAAATCGCGAAGTGGGTGTTCGCAATTTTGCCCAATTTCATGGGCCTGCATTCGCAAATCCGGCGTTTTACAAGCACCCGTGTTCGCAATACCCTCTGTAAAAATTGTTTTTTCAACTTTTTGTGACCTTCCCGACTCCAAAACTTAATTTTTTTTCAACCAACATCAAAAATTAGTCAAGTGGCTCTAATGATTTGAATTTTGCGGGAAAAAAAAAACTCAAAAAAGTTAAAAAAACTACATCAAAGTAGCCTAAAATGGTCTAATTCTGTGACCTTCCCGACTCCAAAACTTAATTTTTTTTAACCAACATCAAACATTAGTCAAGTGGCCCTAATGATTTGAATTTTGCGGAAAAAAAAAACTCAAAAAAGTTTAAAAAACTACATCAAAGTAGCCTAAAATGGTCTAATTCTGCGACCTTCCCGACTCCGAAACTGAATTTATTTTGAACTGAATTTTTTTAAAACCTTTATTATTAACTATGATTTGAAGTATAAGATAAGATATATGAACCGACTAAAACCTACTTAAAAGTAGGATAACGTTGTCAGACATGTAAGGATAACGTAATCTGGATGGGCGACTAATGTGGTGACACATAATATATACAAAAATACACACATATAGAAATTAATTATTACAACCCACGTTCTTCAAATAAGGGTCTCATTATAGCGAAAAACAACATTACATTCGAAATAGTATGGATTGAGCTATAATGAGACCTCATCCAAATACTAAACGCCCACCAAAATTGACTCGCCTCCTATAAAATGGGACATAAAATCTAACAAAATACGACACTTTTGCAACCTACCGCAGGAACGAAAGTTTAAAACTCGTTAACGTGTACGTATGGAGTTTACGGCGGACGAAGATTACCACATGCTTCGAGCTGTGAAGATTGCACGCGAGATACTGGGGGAAGATACAAGCGATCAGTTTTTCGAGCGTGTCCTATGTACGATGTATATGAACTACGGTCGTTTCGGTACAAGAGGTGTCGTTATACGTACTCGTGAGCAGATCAAAAGCAGATACAATTTTTGCAAGCCAATACAGCATTTGTGTTTCTTGCCATCGCTTATTAAGCGAGAAGCAGCCTCTGTTTGGAACCTAACCTTGATAGACTACATCACAAGGGATATGGTAGCATTTCTAGAGGACAAAATAATTGCAAGGGGTGAAGTGGATGATGTGGAATACAAACTTAGACACGACTACGACTAAGCCTTCCACTTATGCAGTGTTACGTATTATTGTTTGTTGTTTTATTATCAGTTGTTGTTTGTAGTTTGTAGTTGTGATTTTCGTATTACTGTTTGTTGTTTGAAGTTGTCAATTTCCTTATCAGTTGTTGTTTGAAGTTATTATTTTCTTATCACTGGTTTTTATTTTTGAGGTGTGACTTTTTAATTAGTTGTTGTTTGAAGTAGCGGGTACCAAATAATGTCTACAAAACTAGGTAATGAAAACTTTAGCAAGTTATGGCATTAAGTAAAACAAACAGACAATACAAACACTACCAGATGGAAACTATTAAAAACATATCACAATGCTCAATCGTCGAAGTCGTATCCCAAGTTGTCGTCAGACTGAATCCCCTCTTCCCTCTCAGTAATCCTATTCTCAAGATACGCTACCATATCCTTCGTGATGTAGTCTACCACGGTCATGTTCCAGACGGTAGCTGCTTCTTGCTTAATTTTAAAAGGTAGAAATAACAAACGATCCATTGGTTTGCAAAAAATGTATCTCTCCTTGATTTGGTCACAGTTACGCACGACAATACCTTCAGTTCCTAAACGCCCGTAGTTGTAGTACATATTACACAAGACCAGCTCGAAAAACGCTTCGCTACTATCTTCTCCCAATTCTCGGTGGGCGAGTTTCACTGCCTCGAGCAAATGGTAATCTTCATTAGGGGTAAACTCCATTGGTTAAATTGTTACTGTTCGAATAGTGCTTCACGTCTATTTATAGGGTCGTGGTTGTTTGGGCGGGAACTACATTTAAAGAAGATATTTTTGGCGGCAACTTTTTTAGGTGTCTCGTTATAGCGGTAAACCTGGTGATGGAATTTTTGTTATAATGAGACCCCTGCTATTATTGCACTGAATAGTTATTGTACCTTTTTAAATATTAGGTGTTGCATACTCATTCGTCCGTTTGGATTGCGGTATCCTTTTCTTACACGTGTTGTTTATCAATAGGCCAACTTGGATAACGTTATCTTAACCATAAAAGTGGTACATAAAGACGTAATTTAAACAGACATAATTTATTGGTTGCAGGATAACAACAGTACATACAAAAATCTAAACAGACATTAGTTTCATCAGAATATTATAATATTGTATGGAAACATATGGAGGGAATAGAGTGAAGGTTTCCCGTTAAAAACAGATTTGAGCGGGAACAAAGACAACCTTTCCCGCTAACAAATTTTGAGTTGAACCACCCAGTTCGAGTTTATAAATACTACCATCAGACTAAGAAACTAAACATTTAAGGTATAACAATGTGTGATTCGGGCTGGAACGTAGACGAAGATGCAAGCCTCCTAAACGCATTTGACATCGTGAGGGGTGCAATAGAAGAGGGGGTTCCTGGCTTCATCGATGTGGTCTTGTGCAGAATGTTCTTCAACCACGGTAGGGAGGCTTCCTGCCCGAGATGTATGATGCCTCGACCACGCACACGCGAAGAAGTGTCCGAAAGGTTAGCTTACCTTAAAACAGTGACTTTACAAATCGAGTCACTTCCTTGGGAAGTCCAAACCAACCTCCGAAAGGTATTCGACATGGGATCGCAAAGTACAATCACGCCGGAGATGGTGTCTTTAGCGACACAGTCGGAAGAGCAACAAATAGCAGACGCAATAGCGACCGGCGTTCGTACGTATTCAACTCCCGAAGGAAGTAGTGATTCAGATGGGTATGGAATGAACTATCCGACTCCGTAGAACTAAGTGTCCAATGCTGACTGAGGGTTAGTTTATCTACAGTTTGCTTTAATTTAGTTGCTTATGTATGTTTAATCACGAAATGCTTTTAGGCTATGTGTGTAATTTCCTTGTGTATTTTATATTATGGGAGAAATCTAGGTGTTACATTTTAAGTGTTGTTGTTTTTAAGATGCACATCATATAAGTGAAAGGAACAACTTAAGTAGAACTAAAATAGAAAAAATAAGGTGATATCAACTAATCCGAACAAAAGCGACAAATAAAGAACCAAAATCAATTCCATACAACCATGTCAACTAAAGCAACAACTAAAGCAAAGCAAAAAAATAATGTAGTATCAAAATCAATCGAACTGGCGGTACTGGACCCCTAAAAGGTGACACTCATGTATCTCCCGATGCAAGTCCTCCACACTCATCGACTCCGCTCTAGAATCAACATCAGTAACACGATCGGAAAGCTGATACAGTCGTGCCTGATATGTCATCGCACTAGGGGGCTCTGGAACATGCAAAGCAGATGGAGCAATAATACTAGGATCAATAAGAACGTACCATAGGTGGTCACTGATCCATACATCGTACGTCGTGGTCGTGCCAGGACCGCCTATAATGTACCTGTCACCGCGAATCCTCGGGTCAACAACGTGTGACCTCCATGATATCCACGTGGCCTCATCCCACAAGAAGCGCGTGTTCACACGCTTTCGCCTATGTACGGGTACAACAGTCCGCAACGCCGGTGGTATGTCCTGAACGTGCCCTAGCTGTCGAGCCACCCGAAGCGGATAGTACGCCTCAACTACATCGAACGCCTTCAGCGTGTGGTCAATCCAAGCCACATCCTGAGAAGGGAAATGAGCACGATGATCCTCGTAAGGCCTGAACCAAACTTGTGTCATATGAAAATGTTAGTTAATAATCTTCCAAAAATGAAAGTAATAATAAATTAAAGCTATGGAAACAAATATAACAAATCATTGTAACTCACATGGTTCGCCGTCAACGAAATCAGTCCCTGTCGGATGTTAATCCGAGTCTCATCATCCGCACGAAACGGCGTCGGTACATATCGGCACATCGTCGGCATAGAACAGTCGTAGTTCGTGTTAATCGTAGGCAAACAGGTGGAGAAGTGATCGTATATCCACGCCTCCAACAAGGCAATACAACCCGCAATCCCTGAAGTCGTGTGCAGCGAGGACTTCCCTAGGTGGTGGTACAGCTGAGCTAGTATATGCTGTCCCCAGTTATATCTAACAGAGGAGGTATAATGCTCTACAAACTGGAGGTAATCTAAAGATATACTATTCCCCGTCTTGTTCACTAGAACACAACAGCCCAACATATGCAGCAGATAACCCCTAGTGGCGCACTTTACATCACTATCAGACATGTTCTCATCTTTATATCTACGTACCATGTACTTTTCGCGTAAAAACTGTAAACGAACAGATCTACCATTACCCTCCCTGTTATGCCCTAACTCATACCTAAGGTCATCCAAATCTATGCCTAATGCACTAGAATACCAAGCCTCACGCTGTCCATTACTAGGAAAAGACTGAACTACGAAATCATCACCTGTGACCGGGAGACCAGTGATGACGTGGACGTCGTCTAGCGTAACCGTCATCTCACCGAAGCTAAAGTGAAAGGTGTTCGTCTCCGAATGCCACCTCTCCAGGAAAGCATCTACAAGATGAACGTTGGTATTCCAACGCTCCAACGCATCTACCAGTGGGCCGAAACAAGTCATCATAACCTGCTCCCTTACCCTGTGCTGCCCAGCAAGACCTCACGCACGGTGGGTATCGTACATAGCGTAGGGCCGTGAGTGCCGACGAGCCTACATAAGACATAAACAACTTAGAAATAATACAAAAGAACATATAAACGTACTTTAAAACACGTCATTACTTACCTCTCCAGCAAAGACACGGTAAGCCTCGTGCTGTACATACTCTGGATATAGACCAGGTACGTGAGGGTTCACCCTCCGAAATAACAGGTCGAATGTCTCAAACCCCTGGGATAGAACGGGGGCCGGAGTGGAAGCGCTAGGCCTACGCCTAACCGACCGTGACCGTGACACAACGTCAGAGTGCTCTCCATCATCGCTCGAGCCTCCTGAATGTCGAACAGGTGTGTGCTGCTGTTTGCGAGGCATGCTGAAATACAACATATAAATTATTAATAAATTTGGGATAGAAACTATTTGGCAAAAAAAAAAATTTACAAAAAATATATAAACTGTGAAATTGCGAATTGGGGCCTTGCAATTTCACCAAAATTGCGAACTCGGAATTCGCAATTTGGTGAAATTGCGAATCCTCAATTCGCAATTTCATAAAGTCTCAGATTCAGAATTAGGTAAAATAGCGAACTGTGCCCTCGCAGCCCATGCAAAATTGCGAACGGGTCGCAGATCTCCATTTCCAGAAACAGCAGCCACAAATTTCGAAATCGAACCCAAATCCCCAAAACCCAACCCAAATTCATCATGCATGGTACCAAAACGATCCTACTGAATCGACTAACACGAATCTGAAGTTTTTTTTCGAAAAAAACAACTAAATATACATGAAAATCCGACTTTTTATCAAGAACACTAAACTCTAAAAATCACTAAAAATACTAAACTAAAATGCATAAAAATTACATGGATATGTAAAGGATTCGTACCTTAAGATGTTTCTGATGTTGGATTTGAGAAAACTTGCTGTTTTGATTTCGAGATTTTTGGTGAGTTTGAGAGAGAGTAGAGAGAGAAGAGAGAAAAGAGAGAAAAGAGAGAAAATGGGCTGAAAATATGGCTTTTATATCAGGGGTAAATGTGTCTTTTTTCGGGTCTCATTATAGCCAAATGGGGTCTCATTATAGAGGGGTCTCATTATAGCCAAATGGGGTCTCATTTTAGCCTTGCCCTTAAGTTTTTACAAATAAATTTTTCTGTGTCGTTTTTAATTCTTATGTTTGTAAACATATGTATAATTTAATAATTGTTCGGGTTTGGTTTTCATGTATAATTTTTTTAGGTAACAAATTATAGTAAGTTTTTAGATCTAGTTTCTATTATATTTAGACATGCTTTCCAAACATGAAAGATTTTTTTCGCAATCAAATTGAACAAATTTATTTTATTGTTGATTGTAATACATACATCGTTAGGTTAGGATGTAGGATGTACGATTTTTTTTAATTAAGTAACTAAGAGCGAATTATAACCGTTTCTTTATTTTATTTTAGTTAAGTACTATCACGAAATTATTTTATCAATACAACAATATTTAACAATCTAAAAAATCTATTTTCGCAACCATTGTTTGACAAATCTTTTTTTCTTTTTTATATTGCAGTTAAAAGATATAGATCTAGACGAAGAAGTCATTAAACAATTTTAAGAACTTGATATAAAAATCAATGAACATATTTAAAAAGTGAAAGAATCAAATACTATTCTTAAAGATCATGTTGACAAACCGAAAAACAAAAATCAATCTATTTCAACAACATATACAAGGAAATCTTGTGTCAGACAAAAGAAGATCTTGCATCAAACATAAGAGTATAGAACTTTGGTAGATGCTCGTCTATTAAAGTCAAAACTATATTTTTTTGTAAAAGTTGCATGTCTTTAAACTATACTTTTTTTTGTAGTATTATTTATTTATTTACTTATATATCGTCATTTCACAACTGCAACATTTTGTAACGTAATCAAACCATAATTTCGCACCCTAGTTTATATTTTTCCAAAACAAATGTCTATTTACGTAACAATAATGTTATTTTACAACCAATTAAAACGTAATTCACAACAAATTACAACATAATTACACTAGTAATTTTTCACAATAAATCTCTTTTTCTGCAACCTATTATAACGTAATTACGCATCCAGCTAACAATGGTTACTTTCATAGTTAAAAAATCTCTAATTCCAAATTGTTAAAAAAATATAAATGAAAAAATAACATATCCAATAAAAATAAAAAATATTAAAATATTGATTTATATATTTTATTCACATATTCTTCTATTATGGTCATGTTTTTGAAAACATCCCCACTTTACTTTATGAAGCAACTCTTCATCTAGGGATGTAATACAAAATGCAGGGGAGGAAAATAATTCTACTAACTTGTGGCATCGAATACTAGAATGCATGAGTAACAAAAAGATGAAAACCTTAACAGACAAATCACTCATTCTTATTGATAAATCTATCATTATTGACCTACGTGACTATTGTTTGGCAAGAAATCAACATATAGCTTTGTTTTCTAAGAAGTCATCTAGAAGGCAATAATATTATGAGTTAATATGCTCTTATGTTTCAGGTCCTACTTAAGTGGAGTCTATTAATGGTTGAAGATATTTTATTACATTTATTGATGATATTACTAAAAACATTTGGGTAAGTGTTCAAGATTTTTCAGAAATTTCATGTCATGGTAAAAAAGAAGACATGGAGAAAGTTGAAATATCGTCGATCTAACAAGGATGTCGACTATACTTTGAATGAGTCTAAAAGTCATAACTCGTATTATGGAATTAGACATGAGAAGATGACACCGTGTACACTACAACACAACAAATTTGCTGTGAGAATGAAGCAAACCATTATGGAAGAAATGTCTAAGCTTCATAAGAAACTTTTGGTTGAAGGAGTTTATTGTGTTGTGTCCTTGATCAATAGAACTCCAACAACATCTGATTTGACATTCCTAATGAGTTAAAGGTTGTGAGAATAGAAGAAATAATTCTTTATAAATATGGATAAAAAAATGCGCCTGCCATTCCTAATGAGTTAAAGGTTGTGAGAATAGAAGAAATATGGATAAAAAAATGCGTCTGCCATTCCTAATGAGTTAAAGGTTGTGAGAATAGAAGAAATAATTCTTTATAAATATGGATAAAAAATGTGTCTGCCATTCCTAATGAGTTAAAGGTTGTGAGAATAGAAGAAATAATTCTTTATAAATATGGATAAAAAAATGCGTCTGCCGGGAGTCGAACCCGGGTCTATTGCTTGGAAGGCAATTATCCTAACCGTTGGACTACAAACGCTATACATGTTTACAAAATGATAAAAAAACAAAATAGTACAAGTTGTGTAGTTTTATAATAATGAAAGATAAAATGTTAGGTTAGAAAACACATCCACATGTATATTTAAGTTCGATCCCTAATAAATTATCGATTGTGTACAGTTTTTTTTAGATTTAAATAACTCTATTTTATATTTATTTTTTTAATATAATTTTTTGAATTTTAATAACCATATCTTCTATCTTTATTTTTTCTAGTTTTTTTGGAATTTAAATATTTATAAATAATTTTTTATTTATTTTTATAAAGACTACGATACAACCGTGGTAAAAATATAAAATCACTTAACGTAAATAATTTGTGATTAGATGGAAAGACAAGTTGTGGATTCAAAATAATAAATTCATTTTATAATTGATAAAAATAATAAAGTAAAATTTAAAATCGCTTCTCCCAAAAAATTAAATGTGTAGAGAGAAATATCATTATCTTTAATATATTGGAAAAAAAATTATTAATTTTTTTTATTACTATAAATTACTGTTATGTGTAAAAAAGGATCATCGCGCATATTATCTTATCCATACATTTTTTTTATTTAACGAAATACACATCCGTTTAAAGTTATATCATAACTTTAAAATATGTGATAAAATACCAACAAAAATTAAAATTTGATGAAATTCATTGACAAAGTGAAAAAAAATATGTTATAAAAGTATAATTTATTTTTAGATTGTACTAGTTATGGGAAGAGTGGGAAGAGTCATGTCAATCCACCATGATGGATAATAGTTTTATATGATGCAATCCAAACAATGTTTGAGTTTGAATATGAAGGGGATAAAACATATTGAGTGTTCAAACTTTTATATGATGCAATGCAAGCAGTCTTTGAGTTGTTCTTATTAGATATGACTAATATAGTTTACAAACAATAGTATATGTAGTTGATAGACCACCCATGATCCGAATGTAAGAATTTGTGTGAAGTGCTAAGTAATAGTAAAAGAAAAAACTAATTATAAAATTACTAAGTTTATGCAAAGTATCATCGAATTTGATGTTGCTTAGAGTTAATTTATACTTATTATGTTTTTATTATTCTGTGTGATGATTTTTTTACTTAATGTATAATCTTATATTGGTTGTTTACATTAATAAAATCAATAAAATTCACTTTTAATGATTAACCATACTATTTTTGAGAACATTTGTCATTCTTACATAGGAAATGTAGATCTTAGCCATATTTTCACATGTCACATGCAAACATAATACTCAATACGTTGAAATTTTCATCTTTTTCGCTACAAGTGTTATAATTTTAATTGATGCATGTTTGTCATGATGATGATGAGTTATTTTCGTCGCAACAAATACATCACTAATTTAGGCATTAAAACTCACTATGGAGGTTGAAATATCCAATCCAATAAAAATTATTTTTTACACATAATGTGCAAAATTATTATACTTTTTGCACATCACGTGCGAAAAAATCATACAATGAAAGTATTTTTTATTTTCGCCAACTACAACAACCATTTCTATTATAAATTATTTTTTCCAATGAATACATTTTATCAAAATTTGAACATCAAATACATTAAAAACAAGATTCCAAAATGTTATTTTGATATTGAATACGTAGTTGAAAACACAATATCGATAAAAGCATAATTGTTGTCACAACATCATAAACTATAAAAAATTTCCTCTAAAACATAAAATAATAAGTAACATAAAAGCATACAATATCATAGATCAATATAACATATACACATAGATATATATATATTAAATATGCGCATCATTTCGTGTAAGATCTTATTTTAGACTTTGTAATTCATTAAAGATAGTTACACTTCAAACATAAGGATATCACGATACCCTAAGATATATTTACAACATAAATACTTCTTGATATATTATTTGTAATAAATGTTTTACAATTGAAAAAATAGTTCTTACCATGTCACAATATATTTTTGATATATTTGATAATCGATACACACAATATACTTTCATTATATGATTGAAAACAATATATTTGAAAAAATAGTTAGATACACACAATATATATTTATATAAATTTCACAACTCATACAAGAATAATAAATAGTCGTCTAAAACCACACTTTTACTTTTGTTAGCAAAATATACAACAAACAAAAATATGCAATAAATATACACGAGTTCACAAGTAATATCATAAGCGTTCACGAGTATTATATTTTGATCAATTCCTTCATGAGATATATATCAGTTGTCTAACATGTAAAAATGCTCTTATATAGTAATCTAAGCGTCAAGATTCATTTTTAGGTATAGAGTACAACGCAATTTTCTTGTACCTATAAAACAAATAAACACAAAAATAAAGCATCCCAAAAAATCTACAAATTATAGCTTAACCTAACCTAAACATTTAAGAAGAAACATAAATGAGATAAATCTACTTACTATATTTTGGACACATTATATATTATATGTTCCGTGTAACGTTTGTACAATACTTGTTTGAACGTAATAACACCATCATTACTAGACCCACTCGTATTTTGTATATTATACGATGAGATGATTCTTCTTTAGAGATAATTTGCATTGTGACACGTTTCTTTACACGTATTTTCTAAAAATTCAAAAGTTTATTGTAAACGTCGAAGTTTAAGCCTATATGCTGAATTAATTCATAAAGGTGTTGCTCATGCTTACATTACAATCGAAAATAATGCAATCCTCTTCGGTGTTACTGGTGTTATAAAATCAATCAAGCTTAATACATATGTAAATAATTAACTCAAATAATACTTCAAATCTTATGTGGTAAAATAGTCTAGTTTTTTACGTCTCGCTATTTTTTGGTTACTACAGGAGCCTTTAAAATATTATCAAATGCGTGATATTGAAGTTTATCTTCTTCTAAAAAGAAAACAGTTCATAACATCACTTTTGGTCGGATGCGACCGTGATATTGGTAGAATGTAAGGTATTGAGATTGAAAAAACTCTTCCATTTGTTCGAGAATTTAGTGAAGATGAGATACTTGAGACATGAGTTCCTTAGAGTGATATAAATGTATATTATGCAAGCCTAAATTCGAAAACAAAATTTGTTTGTAAACTATCAGAGTTAAACATAAACTGATGTTTGGAATATCACTCAAAACATAAATTTATGTGACAAAATGTTTGGATGGTGCAAATGAAAACTGTTTTTATGACATTTATAAAAAAAATAGTTATATAAAATATATTTGATCTATTCATTTTAAGGTACGAGTTAAAAAAATGTATTGTCTTCTTATATAATATTTGGGCTAAAAAATTTGATTGGTCACCAAAGTTGGTCAATTATCTCAAAACAATCACTGATATTTACTTTTATATTAAAATAGTAAATTTTGTTGGCCACTTTTTGCATCCGCGTTCCCTAATTCGTGCATTTAACCAGGTCGTGACATATGTTTGCGATTGGCTAAAAGTTAAAGGCAATCAGGGTAGACCTTCCTAAAGAATGCATAGTGGGGCTCATATTTTAGTCATTGCCAGGCCAATTAAATATTATAGTCTACCTGTAACTGTATATGGGAAAAATTATAATATCAATGAGTTTATTTCCCACGTTGCACAAGAGGAGAAAATACTTAAATGGGCAGCGCCCGAGGTTCATGTGATAACATCTTCAAAAGGGGCAGAGCTTAAGCAGAATGCAGATGGAAAAAGACCGGGTCAAAGTCCGGTCAAGAAGTTAAAGCATGAGGCCCTTGACAAGTTCAAATATTTTAGGACCAAAGTTAAAAAACAACTCAGTAAGAACATTAGGACTGTTAGATCTAACAGTGGTGGCGAGTACTATGACAAATATGACGGGTTAGGTGAAAAATATCAATGCCCTTTGCTAAATACCTGGAGGAGTATGACATAGTATCTCAATAGACAATGTTGGGGTCACTCTGTATTAATGGTGTATCTGAGAGATGGAACCGAACACTAAAAAATATGGTCAGAAGCATGATAAGTCATTCATCTTTACCACTATCTCTTTGGAGCGGGGGAAGCCATCAAATGATCCGTTTACATACTCAATAAAGTACCCACTAAAGCTACTGTTAGGATCCTATATGAGCTTTGGAATGGGAATAGACCCAATTTAAAACATCTGCATGTGTGAGGCTGACCAGCTGAGGCGAGGCCTTACAAACCTCAAGAAAAGAACTAGACCAAAAAACAGTGAGTTGTTTCTTTATAGGTTATTCTGAACCATCTATGGTTTTTAAGTTTTATGATTCTCTCACTCATACTATATTTGTAATACGAACGATAAAGTTTCTCGATGATGTTGAGTTTTGGGGAAGAATAAGGGAACATATATTGTTTTTTAGGAAGAATCATTAGATATTTATCAAGGTTATAACATGGATAATCATGTATTAGAATATTAGGCTATAATTCCAATCATTTTGGTCCCGTTAGAACATGGTAATCTTCAAATTAACACTAGTATTCCATTTGAGGTTTCTAACCAGAATACGAATATGGTCCACGTTAAACAAGAGAAACCTCAAGGTAATCTTCCACAAGAAGATCAAAATAACATCGTTCATAATGATCAAACTTTACCTCATCAAAATTTACAACAAGAGGAAATAATTCCCTTACGAAGGTCCACAAGAGAAATGAAGAGTGTTATAACTTTAGAATTTATAGTATATCTTTAGGAGCATGATGTCATGTGCTGTAATTGTAGATGATTCATCATGTTGCAAATAGGTAATGACAAGCTCCGACTCTTGAAAGATGGCCCAAATCTCAACACTTAAGCGTGAATTGATAATTCATAGTGTAAATTTATTTATTACTTTACTAGGTTATGGTCCCCGATCACGAAGTAGTAAAAAGGTTGGGCTTTACAACTTTGAGCTTCAAGTTGTAAAGTCTATAAACAAGAGGCTATACTATTAGAATTTCTTTATCCTAAACCAAAACAGTCATAGTCTCTATCTTAGTGATTTGAAGACATAAAACTTTATTTTACTACTCTTCTTTTTGTGTTATGCAAAAAACTAGCGAATGATTCATGCATAAATAAGACAATAGAAAGAAGCACGCAAACTAGTGAGTTTTACTTGTTTCCTATTCTCTTTTATTCTGTAGGTTATAAAAAAGAGTCATTAATGTTTTCGTGATTTGAAGAGTGATTCTTCATCCATATCCCATTCCCGAGTAAAGAGCTCATCTCATCATTAATTGCGGACCTCCAATTAACATACAAAGTTACATGGTTCATTTACGTCCACAAAACTTTAAGGATCTTATTAAAATTTATATAAAGGTATAAATTGAGAAAATAATACGCTCAACAAAAATATTAACCACAAGACCTATATTTTTTTTATCTTAAGCTAGAACATAATTTAAAGTATAATAAAGACGAAGTCTACTATTATGGTTTTAGCTAGTAATATATACAAACTAAGTACATTTATTTAGGCTTCCAGAACCATACTCCATCCAACTAGAGATGCATTTTTTGGTCTGTTACAAGTACCAAAAAGCTTTTTAATTGTATTCTAGTGCCTCATACTTTATTTTGCTAATAAACTGACCCAATCTACTAACCATAAATAAAATATTTGCTTTAGTGCATAAATCCGTATACACGAGACGCTATATCTTAAATTATTATTTTCAAGTTTTAAAGTATGATCAACTGGGGTATTTACCACTTTAATGTTTAGATGATAGTTTTTTTTAAGTAATTTTTCAGCAAACTGAGATTGACTTTGATTATACTATTTACCACTTTAATGTTTAGACGATAGTAATTTTTTAAGTATTTTTAAGAATAATTTCTACTTCTTCAATATCCTTTATCTTGAAAATAGTGGGCCAAAAATCTATTTATTTCCATAATCTACTTTTTAGACATCTATATATAGACAACCAATTAATGTTATATAATTGCAAACTTTTTATATGAACATTTATCCGTATTGTTGTGCCTAAACTTATAAAACACAACGACGTGATCCAAACTTTTTTGTCATTTCTTTGACGTTTGTTTTAAATCATATAATGAATTAAAAAACTTCCGTACCTTTGATTCATTTATACGTAGTATCAATTCCTCAAATTGTTCCTTATATACTTTTTTCTGTCACGATCTTTATTCAAAAATATTTTATCGAAATCCATTTAATAAGTATTAAAAGTGTAAATAAATATAATTTCACATCATATTTTTATGTTTGTGGTTCTTGCGACCGGAGGATAAGTATGAAACTAATTTATTTGTTTTTGTGTTAGTAACATTCAACCACCAATCTAACATTGCATGCTTGTATGATTTCATAAGTGTGTTATTTATTTTGAAATATTTACTTACATCCACTTAGTTTTGAACGTAAAGATAATTGATCAATTCTCAAATATAAATTTTCATAATTGAATCAATTTCATCGTTTGTGACATGTTTCCTAAATTATATCTTAAGAATAAATGGATTATCTATAAATTTTTGAGTTGTCTCCTAAAGAAATTACCACCGTAATTTTACATGTAATTTATTTATAGCTTTATACATCTACTTGTAAATAAATCCTTGGAGAATTTATCTCATTGCATCTTAGAACTTTAAGAATTTTTGTTATTTGACTTTAACAAGGCCCAGTTGACCGATTCTCAACTATATATACCTTTTTAAAAAAAAAATCATTTTGGTAGCAATTTAAATTTTGTTATAATTATGCAATGTGGATTCAATTTCTATATCTTTGGATTTATGCTTTTCAAAAACCAAAACACCAAGTAAACAATATTTTTTTATTTTATGTTCCACAACTCATAATGATTTTTAGTTTTATTAAGAAAAACATGGTTTATTATATGACATGTTGTTCAAACACCTTCACCTCTCTAATTTATATGCAATTTATATTAACATAACATTACATATTTTAATTGAAGTTCTATTTCATATTTTGATAATCCATTTTAGGTATAAATATTATCGATGATTAATGGATTTTTTTTTAAAATAAGAGAATACTCATTTAATTATATCTATCATTTTATCGTTGCACAAAATTTTAATCATAATGTATAATGAGTGAAGCATTATCCCTCGACATTCATGTTATTTCTCACATAATATTTTAAAATTTTCCTCTTGATTTTCTTTTACTCATTTGCCTCTAATTAGTTAGTAAATTTACAAAATTGTGGCATTGCATCTCTAATCTGTCGTATCCTAGGAAAATAAATATTAAAACGTCATTTCATAATTTTATATAATATATTATTTAAAATTTACCCTCATAACTAGACTACTTAGAGAAGCTAAACAAATGAAGTCCAGCAATCAAATTTGAAGATAAAATCTGTCCCACAAATTATAAATAAGTACATGACATAATAAACATATATTCGAAGGATTATATTAGCATGTTTGATTATTTTTTTGATATTTTTTCTTATTTTAAGAAAATATATGTGTATGTTTGAAAATTATTATCTTCCAGTTGGGCAAATACATATGTGTATGCTTTGTTCATTCAGATTTACATTTTGTTTTGCTAAAGATGAGCAACTAGTTATTTTAAAAAGTTAATTAAGAATATAATTAATAATTTTTGCATCTTATGATAATCATTTGATAAATATTTGTTTAATTTTTAAAAAATAGGTAGCGAGTTAGAAAGAAGTATTTTCAAAGATTGCATGTTCTATTTATCACACACATATTATACGAAGCATGGTCTTATCGAATAGGTTGTACAAATATACAAAGGATTTAGTTATATTTTACTTATAAGTTTGTAAGAATATGAAAAACATGATAATACTATTAGACTTTATTATGCATGCAAGAATTATGAAAATTAGAGAAAAACCCTCCTATACTACATGAAAAGAAGATCGCGGGAACAAAAAAAATGCAACTATCGTTTTAGACTTAAATCATATATGTTGGCAGAAAACTATGGTATTTACAAGTTATATGCGATAAGAATAATCATGATATTTTATGCGCACCGAGAAATTCCAAAATATGATCCGCCACACATGTAGTATATAGTGGGGAATATGAAGTGAAAAAGTACGATGAATGGTATAATACAAAAACTAATCGTTTGGATATTATTAGTAATTTATTTTTTACACCTTTGATATTTCATTAATCTTCAATAAACATTTTCATATGTTATTATGATGGATAATAATTATAAGATGATAATATATAAGATGTTATTGTTCAGAAAAAATGGTATTACGTGATAAGACATAACCCCTCCACCGGTTTATGTCCTTAGACCATGAAGAGGTACCTACATCTATAAAGCGGAAGTATAGTGGTATCGGCTAATAATTTGTAGCATTTGATGGATAAGGAATAACACTCATATTGGATTACACCCATCGACTAGAAGAAGGATCCCTCAGTCATAGAACAAAGCTAGAGGGGCTTTGTTAAACCAAGAATGACTTTGATTACGTACGTGTAAAAGCAATACTATACCGCGAGGAATATACAAAGGGTCGTTAACTGAGGGCACTAGACATCGACAAATTATTACGCGGACGAGGCCGTTAAAACTTGTATTTAGATAGCATAAGGAACGTGGGAATGAAGCAATAGACGCACAACCTAACACATCATGGAGTAGAAAAGTTATTAGGAGATAGTGAGATAATGTATAGGGATTTATAGTATATAAAGGGATACAAACCCAAATATAATGTATGGATTTCTAGACTAGAGCAATAAGATAACTACGTGTTTATTTTTTTAATATTCATAGCAATTCATTATCATTATTACTAAAATCCCTAACCGGATTTTGGCGTTGATTATGGAAACGTGTGATGCGTTGCTCTTGGCATATTTTTGATAGTGTTGACTAGATCATGAATCGAGAGGGAAAATACGGGAGCCTTCTATGGGCATGGTTGACAAGGAAACCATGCCGACGCTCAAGGAACCGTGGAAAACTCCCCTACTAGAAAAGGAATCTTGGGAGCTAATCAAGTGGGTCAGGAGCTTAGGCGACGACAAATGAGAATAGCGATCAATCACATATGAATGCCGATAGCAACATTAGTGGAGCGACCTACGAGGAAAACAATATAAACCTAGGTATGTATCACACCCCATCTAACGTGTAGATTCCAGAAACTCAGATAGATAAAATGAAGCGTGAGTAGCATAAGGCTGCCTAACGGCAACAAGAGATGGAAAAATAAGCTAAACAATGTTTCGATGATATTTCTGACACCCTACGGTGTCTGAGCAATAAAGCCCTTTCTAAGGACGCGATCAACATGATACCCATCAAGAAGTCGGGGAGACCGAGGGAACTGGTAGGAACATAGGTCATGCCCATAAAGGTGAACGCACTGACATCCTGCGCCGAGTCGGTGCCAGTAGCAGCTTTCAAAAGGGTATTGGACCGTGATGGGCCTCTCTTCATTGACCCAATCAGGTTACTAGTGAAAATAATATGAGATATTCTTGCCCGGTTAGACCAGTTCATTCGAGTGGATGAATCGAAGAAGGGTGACACAACGCCAACCTCCCAATATAAGCTTCAAGACGCTAAAACATCAAGCAGGGACATGAGACATTATGAGGACGCACCCCGATCAGATTCCACCAACCTCAAATAAGTTATCCTCGCCCGTCCTATTATGATAATCCCTCTAGGAAGTTCACACCTTTGACCGAGAACATAGCTATTATCTATGAGAAAACAAAAGGAAAGGCCAAATACCAGTCGCCCAACAGAATGTTGGCATTATCATATAGAAGACCCCTCGTTATTTTTGTGTGTATCATAAAGACCATGGTCATCCGAATGACGAATGTTGGCAATTGAAGGAATAAATCTAGAGGTTGATTGACATCAGCGACCTCGTTAAGTTTATCAAACAAAGAGAGTGCGCGTTAGTAGAAGACAGGAATGCTAGCGCCACGATTAGCAAGGCACTTGACAAATCCAAATAGAAGAATAAATGGTTGTGCATTATTTTTTAGGAGGACACCCTCTGAGTGGCTGATCCAACAACGCGAAAACGGCATATGAAGGACTTGGACATTCATTTGGTAGGTAGCTCGTCAAATCATAATTTTTGGAAGCTAGTCACGAACCTTACCTTCAACAATGATGATTGGAAGGGTATCATCACACCCATAAAGACACCATTACAATTAACGCCAACATCTAGAGTACTAGTAAATAATGGTAGCTCATCTAGTGTTATTTTCAAAGCAAGCTATGAGAAAATATTTGGGGCACCTATGTTCAAGGAATCAGACAGGAAACTAGTTAGTTACAAGGACAAGTCGACTAAATACATCAGGGAGATCGAGCTCCCAGTTATATTCAGGCATGAAAATACCAAGAAAATGGTCCAGACCTTGTTCATAATCGTTGAAGCCTAGATTTCTTATCATGCCATAATGGGACGATCGTGACTACAAAATATCGAGGCCACTACATGATCGTTCATGCAATTCATCAGGTACCCCATCAACAACCTAGCAGGAATAATAATAGGAAATCAACGAATGCAAGACAATGTTATGCCGTAACACTCGACCCATCTAAAGTGGTCCAATAGAAATTACCAAGCTCCGAAGTCTGGGACTATTGCAGATAAATAGAAAATCCAAATTTAGAGATTGATGACCCTAGAAAGGATGAAAGAGGGGACAACCCCCTTGGAGAAGAAATCGATGTAACATTCGAAAAAAATGCTAGGTTGTACGAATATGTAACAAACTAGACCCAATATTGAAAGATAATCTAATATCATTATTGAAAAAAAAAACAAAGATGTATTTGCATGGAATGCTGAAAATATGATAGGAGTTGATCTAAACGTCATTTGTCCTTCATTAGCCGTTAATAATATTGTCCGCCCGATAAGACAGAAACAACCAACTTTCTCACCGGAAACGTCATAGGCGATATTTAAAGAGATGGACAAACTAATTAAATTGGGGGCACATTAGGTAGTCCCATTATCCGACGTGTATATTAAACCCATTACTATTGAAAAAGAATAACGGGCAGTGACGTAGGTCTGTCCAAAAGAAACCTTTCCTCTTCTATAAATTGATCACTTGGTTGATGTTGTCTCCAGAATGGAGTTTTAATCATTAATGGTTGTATAATTTAGATACAATCAGAAACCTATAAACCCTACAGATGAGTTGCATACCGTTGAGGTCAAATTTCTTTGATACTGACCATTGTATATATCTGAGGAGTAGTTCAGACATATCCAATACCATTCCCCACCGAACAGTATAACCAAGTGGAACATGACTCAGCTAGTTGCTAGTCATTTCATCTCTTGGGCTAATGAGTTTTTAAACTTAACCAAAGCCCATAATTTGACCAGGAAGGCCCATAGTTCATTAAATGAGTATAAATACCTCAACTAATTTCATTAATAAGGGTGATAGAAATTTATTGCTAGCACACGCCTCTCTTATCTCTCTACACTAAACATTAAATTCCCAAAACTCTTTGCCAAAATATCCTTCAAACAGAAATAATCCACACCAAATTGGCCACCATAATGGGAGGCAACGGTGCCTAAATTGCGAATTCAAAACCAGTAATAAAAAAACTAGTTCTGATGGATCCGAATGCGCAGAATACTCAACTTCCAGAGGTGGAAGGAACAAAAGAAAATAATGAATACACTATTGATGAGCACGATCAATTTAAGGCTGAGATTAAGGCTTTGAGAGCGTTGAACAAGCAGAAAAATGAGTTAAAGAAAAATCTGGTGCATCAACGCTCTATCATACTGATAATCCTGGAGAAAATGAGCAGTCCCTAAAAACTCATCTCAGCTCCAAGAAAACACATCGATCCAAACGAATGGAAAGCTCCACGTCAGAATCCTCTAGAAGTTCCTCTAATGATGCGGAGCTTATAGAGTCAGTCTTATCTACCAGCAATGAAGGAAGATTAAAGAAGAAAATAAGGTTGTCCAAGAAGTATTCAAGGAGAAGGGACAAATATGGCCAGCTCAAAATGTATCAAGGAAAAATAAAGGGTTCAGGTGATCAACATATTAACCGTTTGCTGATTGATCCCTTTGTTTCCAATCCGAGCCAGGTATTTTTGCTATTCCGAGTGAGGATACTGTGTTTAGTCGCAACCAAAATTGGAGACAATTACCTTTATCCTCAAAAATACTCACCGTACATCTTCCTAAAAGATTTGATAGCTCCAAGATGGAGAAGTACGATGTGAGTAAAGATCCGGACAATCACGTTGAGCAATTCAAGAACTTTATGATGAATTTTGACGATGATGACAGGCTTTTGTGTAGGGCTTTCTCTCAAACCTAAGAGAAGTGCCCTCAAGTGGTATAACAGTCTCCCCTAAGGATCTATAATGTTTTTGATATCTTTTGGGTTGCTTTCCAAAGAAAATTTGTAGGAAGCAAAGAGCTGAAAGGTAATGGTGATAACATTATCCATTGTGCTCATGAGCCGAACGAGTCGTTAAAAGAATACCTTTATAGGTTTGTAAATACAAAGAATGGGATGGATGATTGCTTTGAACAAGTGACAATTTCCTCTCTTAGGCAAGGGTTGAATCCGGGTAACTTGGCTGATTCTGTGACCTGGAAAAAACTATGACCTTTAGAGGGTTGTTGAATCAAGTTGGAAAACAAATTAATGTTGAAGAAACTAGGAAGTCTAGAGTTACTCGCCAGATCAGATCCACAACTACAACATCGATACCTTAAACTACTAATCAGTCCGATTACAGATCGAGGGAAACTGGACAGGGATCTCACCAGCCCAGAAAAAATCAGTCCAATCAGAACCAGAACCAGCAAGTAAGAAATAAAAAAGGACCTTGGGTTCAACCAAAATGGTTTACTGAGTTGGGAGAGAGTGTGGCTACAATATAAAACTAAAAATAAAGTACACTTTAGAAAGCCAGCTGTATTACACTCTCCCAGAGAAAACCAGAGTACCCGTATTTGTAAATATCATAATGACATTGGGCATGATACCCATAGATTCATAGCTTTGAAACAAGAGATGCAGAACCTCATTGAGAATGATAAATTGAGGGGCCTATATTAAGAAACAAGGGGGGATCATGCCAGATAATACACCATCAAGTACCAATACTCCCTGAACTACGCCTTCAGTTCTTCATGGAACATCTAGACATGAAGATACTATGGTGATTATTGAAAGATTTGATGTAGATTTTGAGTACTTGGATCCTGATCCAACTCGGAATCGGGTATGGGTGATCATAAACAAGAATGTTACTGTTTTCAGTCTGGTTAAATATTTTGAGTCTTTAACAATATTTGGGGGAGACACTATGACTGCACCCTCCAGTTCTTCAAGAAAGAGGCATGTCAACAGCTTAACCACCCAATTAGATGGGAGGATGTCCACACATCTATTCCAAACTCCAGTTCCTTTCATATTTTTCGATGAGGATGACCTAAGAGACATTGTAGGACCTCATGAAGATGTCATGGTGATAGGGGCATCAACAGGAGAAAATGATATACGTCGAATCCTGATTGACACAGGTAGTTTGGCAAACATAGTATTTTTAAGTTCCTATAAAAATATGAGAAACCTCTCGGTTATTCAACGTTCCAACAGAACATTGTGGGATTCACAAGGAGTTTGGCAGATGTGATTGGAGAATCCGAGGAAGAATTATTGTTGGGCAAAGGGCCTTTCAAGAAAATAGTGAGGATATTGTTTATTCTGGTGGACTACCCAACCTCTTATAATGCGATATTTGGGAGATCTTGGATCTCCAAGATGCATGTTGTGACCTCTACTGTCCACCAATTCTTAAAATATGTTGTGGGGGCACAAGTGGGCGTTTCCTGAAGCAGTCAAAAGGTAGCTAGAGAATGCTATGCAACAGCTCTTGCCTTAAAGTCTTTGGAGGCAGTCAAAGCTAACAAATACTAGCAACTATTGGAGCCTTCCATCGATGAGAATGAAATTGATGATCCAAGGGAGGCTCCTAGTGGCATAATACCTATAGAGGAAGTTGAAATTCATTTCCTAGCTAAGGGAAAAAGCGTTAAAATTGGTACGAAGTTGGTACCGGGTTTAGAACATAGGCTACTATCGTTTTTGTCATATAATATACATGTATATGCATGGTGCAATGATGATGTCACCGTAGTGCATGCTGATGGAATTTTCCATAATTTGCCGGTACGAGATGATGTTAGACCGGTTGTACAAAGAAGAAGGTCCTTCTCTAAATAAAAATAAGATATGATCGTCCAAGAAGTTGATAGGTTGACTACAATGGGCCACATCAAAGAATCTCAGTACCCATTATGGACTGCCAACCCTGTTTTGGTCAAGAAAAATAATGGTAAGTGGCGCATGTGTATTGACTTCACTGATCTTAATAAGGCATGCCCCAAAGATCCTTATCCCGTTCATCGGATAGATAAGCTAGTGGATTCTACCTCTGGGAACAAGCTATTTTCTTTCATAGATGTATTTTCAGGGTACAAGTAAATACAAGTAGATCTGAAGGATTAAGATCACACCACTTTTATTACGAATAACGGATTTCATTATTATAAAGTGATTCCATTCGTATTGAAAAATGATGGGGCCACATATCAAAGGTTAGTAAATAAAGCCTTTGCTAGTCAAATTGGCAGAAATATGAAAGTTTATATAGATAACGTAATGGTAAAGAGCCTTGCAGAAGATGCGTATGTCTCTGATCTTCAAGAGACGTTTTCTAACTTAGAGGCTGTCAATTTAAAATTAAACCCTGAGAAATGCGTTTTTGGGGTCCGATCTGGAAAGTTCTTGGGTTATGTTATAAGTGAAAAAAGGATTCAACTTGATCCGGATCAGCTCAATGCTCTATTAGATATGGATCCTCCTCGGAGCACTAAAGAAGTTCAAATATTAATCGGACGCTTAGCTGCATTGAACAGGTTTATTTCAAGATCATCAGGCAAATGCGCTCTATTTTTCCAGGTATTAAGGAATGCCAAATATTTTAATTGGTCTCCGCTGTGTGATCAGGAATTTTTTGAAATCAAGAAGCATCTGTCTTCACCGAAAAACACTGTTTAAACCTGTTGAGGGGGAGAAACTATATATACTTACCTGTATCTGAGTATGCAGTAAGTATTATGCTAGTAAGAGAGGCGGATAATTACCCTCATCTGGTTTATTATATCAGCAAAGTCTGTTGGATGCTGAAAGAAGATACTTGAAGCTAGACAAATTGGCCTTGACATTGGTAATAACATCTAGAAAAATGAGACCATACTTCCAAGCTCATTCGATTGTCGTCCAAACATCTTTTCCTTCGAAGAACGTTCTCCAAAAGGCTGGTATCAAGCAGAATGACCAAGTGTCAGTTGAGTTGGGTGATTATGATATTAACTTTCCCCCCTAACTGCATTCAAGGCTCAATCAGTGGCCGATTTCCTAATAGAGTTTCGTGCTGATAGACTCCCTGAGCAAATGCAAGAGAATCAGTCTAGAAAGGCATGGGTGATCCGGACTGATGGCGGATCTAGTATAATGAGATGTCGGGCTGGAATTTGTTTAACTTATCCTTATGGTGATACTATATATCAAGCTATATGTTTTGGGTTCCGGGCCTCCAACAATGAATCTGAATATGAAGCAACTATAGCTAGTCTAAGACTAGCCCTTATATGTAGGGCAAAAAGAGTCTGATTGATGAGCGACTCCCACCTACTTATTCATCATGCTCAGGGGAAGTCTAAGGCAAAGAAAGAACAATTGATAAAATATTTTCTCAAATTGATAGAGGTTGCTGTAAATTTCAAGAATATCCGATATGAACATATCCCTAAATCAGAGAATACTGTTGTTGACTCTTTAGCAACCATAGCCTACTCTATATCTTACCCATGGATTTTGCTGTTGGAGTGTCCATCGATAGATTTAAGCCAAGAAAATGGTAAAGAGAATGAAAAGAGTATGAGTATATTTGTCATTCAACCCAAAGACTGGAGGTATGATATTTTTCAGTTTCTTTCCGATCGAATTTTACCTCCGGATAAAGCCTTGGCTAAGAAAATTAAATATAAATCTCGTGGTTTCCTAATGTTAAAAGAAGTTTTTTATAAAAAATTCTTTAGCAGACCCTCTTGCGTTGCTTAGGATTTGAAGAATCCCAAAATGTTTTATCTGAACTGCACGATGGAGAAGGATCTGCACATTGTAGCTATAATGCCTTAACCAGAAGAGTCTTATCAGCAGGGTACTAGTGGCCAACGATAATGGCAGATTCCAAAGATATGGTCAAGAGGTGTGATCGTTGCCAGAGATATGGAAATGAAATCCATGTGCTAGCAATTCCTATGGAGTCCATATCCGAGCCAATACCTTTTGATATATGGGAGTTAGATTTGGTTGGGCCTCTTCCCATGGCATCCAGTGAATATCGAACGATAATAGTAGTAATTTACTATTTCTCTAAATGGATAGAAGCTACTCCTTTAGGTAGAACCTCTTCTAAAAAGGTTATAAAGTTCATTCTATCCAACATATATTGCAGATTTGGAGTTCCCCGGAAGATCACTAAAGATAATGGGCCACAATTTGATAATAAAGATATAGAGATGTTTTGCATTTCCAAAGGAATTCAACACTGTTTTTCCTCTCCATTCCACCCTCAAGCTAATGGACCAGTTGAAGTTGCTAACTGAACAATATTTTCCGGGTTAAAAAAGAATTTGGAAGGAGCTGCAGGGAAGTGAGCAAGTTATTTGTAGGAGGTACTGTGGGCTTACCAAACTACTCCTCGAATTTCTCCACAAGAATCCCTTTTTTCTCTCGTTTATGGCATAAATGCAATTACACCCATAGAAGTTACTTACCAGTCTTTCAGAATCCATAAATATTCCAAACATGCAAATGATATGATAGTTAGGAATCAATTGGATTTGATTGATGAAAGGAGAGTCAAAGCACATTTAAGAACTGCACACTATCAGGGTTTAATGAGAAGCAGATTTGCGTCCAAAGTTGAGAAACAGTTTGGAAAACTACCTCTGAACGGAGAAGGTCCCTATGTGGTATGTGAAAAGTAAAGTCATGGACATATAAACTTCAATACAAATAAAGCAGAGCATTGAATAACCCATGGAACATTGAACATCTCAGGTTATATTTAGAATAAAACTTTCTTGTAAATATTTACCTTATTTATACTTCAATGTAAATATTATTGGGGGCATACTCTTTCCTACCCTGGTGGCGCGGGGAGATTTTAACGAGGTGTCCGGGTTTCTCAATAATATCTTATGCTTTTTTCAAAAGTCTGGTGCAAAATTCTTGATCATAGTATTAGGCGATCACATAAATTAAATACTCATTAAACACACCGGTTCTCAAATGAAGTATCTTTGAGTTGATCGGATTTGTTAAACACTTGATCACATTTATTAAACGCTTGTGATTTGAGTCATTCGATGCTTATTAAACACTTGTTTAACAAATCAGAAATATTGAAAATTACTTAGGACAATAACTGTAAGAAGACAATGGAGTTCGTACAAAAGAAATATGCAATATTAAAATTTGATCGGAACAAGTCTGATCCACAATTCACAAAATGCCTTGACCATTCAAAACTTTGGTTCTTAAGATAAGAATTTTAAAGAAACATAACAAAAAGCCTTGGCCGTCCAAGGACTTTAGTTTTAAAAACACAACATAACATTACAACCTTAGGGCTTGTTCCCTCCGGTTTTTTCATCCCTATCACATTTCTTGGGAATCTTGAGTTCATCACTTGAACTCTCACCAGTTCCTTCATCAGAATCTTGTCCGCTCGAATAACCATGATTTTTACCATCCGCCATGGTATGGAAAGAAAGGTCCTTGTATGGTACATATCTCCAAAAAGGACCTAGGGTTCTCTTCGAAAATGTTTCATGAAACAACAAAACCATGTCCGATTTGACCCCATCATCTCTTTTCTCCAAAGAGTCCACCACTCCGACAACATATCTCTCTATCCCTGCAGCTATCTCTTGGGCTTGTTTTCCTACTAAAGAAGCGTTCTCGTCGGTCTTCTCCTTGAGACGCGTCTCTACTTTAGCTTTATCTTTAGATAAAGTTTTGATAGTGCTAGCACTGGCAGTTTGTTGCTCCTTCAGAGTTTTGATCTCAATAGAGGCAGAAGTTTCTAGTTTGGAATACTTGGTCTGGAGATCCTTTTCAGCACTTTTGGACTAACGCAGCTTTCTCCTTCTTTAAGGCTTCTATACTTTGCTAAGAAGTGGTGATATCACTCTTTAATCCCTGGTTTTCTATGGATAGGGAAGTTATGGTCGTTGTTTGCTCCCTCACTTGCCATTATAGGTCAACTATCAGACGAATATAACCTAGTAGGGCATGGCTCAGAGTATCTTTCTCACTTGATATCTCGTATGACTCACCATTATGGGTTACAACATTGGACACATTGGCATGAGGGTAAGTCTGCGCGAAATCTTCCTTGTCCAGATCACTAAAGTACATGTTCTGAAATTCATCCAGATTGACATCTCCTTCGGCAGTTTCCTGTTCGGCCGGTAGGAATGTTTGAGAATGAAGGTTAGGTGGAATTTCTTCTTAAGGAGGGGGATCAACAGGATTTGAAGGAGGAAGATCAGTAGGGGCGGAATGAGGAAGTTCGGTAGAGCAAAGTACCATCTCTGATACTAGGTTACTTTTCTTCTTCTTTGTAGCTTTTTCGCCACTGCTCTCTTTGCGCCTCTTATGAACTTTTCTTGTGATCTGGGGAAGATGATTCGATCCGCCAGCTTCCTTTACTATGACTTTAACTGCCTCCAACAAAGCGGCGTTGATTCCTTATTGGTTCTCCGAACCGACCCCTCCGGAAACTTGTTGAGGTGGGTTAGCTTTGGTTTTCTTCTACTTATTGTTCTTGATATTGTCCAGGTGACTAGGGGATTTCTTCCGGGAAGACATGTGAAGTTTTTCATCCTTAGCCCCAGTTCTCTTCAAAATAATATATGCAGAAGGAGGAGTGGTCAGTTTCTCACAAGTAAGGTCTCTACTCCCCGTAGTATTTCACAGGTGAGACGTTACAAAGTTTCCTGAAGTGAAGCAGTTGTAGAACCTAATCCTCATTTCTCTGATGCCCACTCGTTTAGCTTGGTACAGGTAGCTTGGCCTGCCTCTAGGTGCTCCGAGATTATTTTTAGAAAATACTACAAGAAAACATAATAGTCAGTTCGGAATATTAACATAGCAGTTTGAGACTAATAAAAATACGAACATATATTATTTAAACTTTTCCAGCGGCTGGTCAGTTGGCTTGGATTAGTGGTGGAGTTTATCTTTCTTCCATTCTCCCAGGCTCCGCTAATAAAAATAAATCGAGTCCTTTATGGCTTCTCAGACTCCAACAGATCATTCACCACCTTGTAGTCATTATCCATATCGTAATTATAAAAAAAAGGATATGGTGGTTTTTGCACAGACTCGCCACAACCGTGAATTGCTCCATAGGTAAGGGAATTTTGGACAGTCTAGACGCTATTATGCCACCCAGCAAAGTATACCATGAATTTGGGCTCAGTTGACTTGGGCACAACTTTATCAGATGGAAATACCTGACTATTTTATTGTCTGTAGGGGTTTCCGGAGTGATTGGAATTCTCACCTTAACGGAATCTGGAATGCCCCATTTTGTTCGGATCTGATCCAGTTCGGAAGTGTGAGTATATACGTAACAAATATTCTGAAGAGCTACTAAATACTTCACACTAACCTTTTGAAAGTTTGGCCCCACTTTCCCTTCCAACAACTCCGAAAGTGACTCAGTATTGGAAAGACCCATTTTCATTTTGGGTGTCTGATCTGCTTCTTTCTCTTCTGTGTGTCCGGACGTCTCAAAGGGGGTGCCTCCTATGTTGTCCTCCATATTTTCCTCCATCACGTTTGACTGTTGTTCGGATGGTTTAGAATCTGATAGGGCCTTTATTGTCTCTGAACTAGTAGGTTGAGTGCTTTTGGCCTTTGAAAGGCGAGTAACCCTTTGAGTGGTAGTGGATTTCTCAACATCTGAACCCATTGCTAGGAAAGGTAAAGGTTTCCAAACACTGGAAACTACTTTTTCTTTAGACGGTGGTTTTTGAGACTCTTGAACCGAAGACCATGACTCTAAAGGAGATAGGGTTGGGATAAAATGAGTTTTTCTAACTTTTTATGTTTTAGATGATGAGGAGCTCTTGTCTGTGCTTGGCTTTGTTTGACTGATTTCTCCACCAGGAGAGGCATGGAGTCCAGCTGGAATTCTTGTGTCTCTTATTTTTCCAAATCAAATAAATTTAGTCAACCTCCTTTCACCAATGCGTTTCTGGCTCTGAACATATAATCTACCCAGACACAATTTGAGAAAATTATCAAACTTTCTCTCTCTAGAAATTTTTGTGTTCTCAGACAAAATATAACAGTGAAACCGATTTATATAGAGATGAAGATATAGAAGTTTTACCGAAGGGAAGATAAATCGATCATAGGGTAATATTAGGGGCTAGGAAGTATGGGGGTTACACCCTAAGTTACCTTTTAGCCAAGTAGGTACAGAATCTATGAGAAAAAACGGCTGAGAGGTCAAACCACAACTCGACACGTGTCCCACTTAAAAAAACTGACTTTTGGAATTCTTAACTGTAAGTTAATCTCTTCGAATCTGATCAAGATTCAGTTCGGATACAAACGTCAGAACGGACATTCACCTTGAATACATACTGAGTTCTATTTTTTGAATTAGCTATTCCAAAGATTCTTTGCAAGACCTAAATAGGCTACTAATGAGGTCGGATTTCTTTGACATTGACCATTGTATATATCCAACGGGCAGTTTGGACATATCTAATACCATGCTCCACCGAACAGTATAACTAAGTGGAACATGACTCAGCTAGTTGCTAGTCATTTCATCTCTTGGGCTAATGGGTTTTTAAACTTAACCCAAGCCCATGATCCAACTCGGAAGGCCCATGGTTCATTAAATGAGTATAAATACCTCAACTACTTTCATTAATAAGGGTGATAGAAATTTAATGCTAACACACACCTCCCTTATATCTCTACAATTTACACTAAACATTAAAATCCCAAAACTCTTTCCCAAAATACCCTTCAACCATAAATAATCCACACCACGTACGACATTCCAAACAAAATGAGACTCTATTGTTATAAAGTTGTGCCATTTAGATTAAAAAATGAGGGTTAGACGTACTAGAGGTTAATCAATAAAATATTTGAGGGTCAACTCGAACAACATATGGAAGTCTACATCGATTATATGATCTCCAAAATAAAGTTGGGGGAACGATAACTTGAAGTCCTAAGGAAATCCTTTGTAATGTTGCGGAGGTATTGTCTCAAACTTAACCCTCTTAAGTGTTCTTTTGGTGTACGTAGTCGAATGTTTCTAGGCTTTATTGTAAATAAAAAGGGATAGAGGCCGACCCCTCCCAATTGAAGGCAATATTGACAATGAAACCCCCACGAAACATCAAAGAAGTGCAACGGTTAATAAGAAACATACCCACCCTCTCTCAGTTCATCTCCAGAGCATCAAATAAAAGTAAACCATTTTAGAAGTTTTAAATGGAGCGAAAAAACCCTAGTGGACTGACGAATACAACGTGGTGTTCCAAGTATTAAAATAGTACTTGACATCGCCAGAAGTGCTAACGGCACCCGACCCCAGAGAATTATTTATGTATACCTCTTGATTTTGAGTGATGCATTAACCGTCGTGCTAGTACGGGAAACGACAGACGTAAAAGGCCATTTTATTATTTCAGAAAAGGATTAGTGCATGCCGAGACGATGTACCTAAACTTAGAAAAACTAACCCTCAGTTTAGTAGCCGGGGCCAGAAAAATGCGCCCATATTTGCAGAGTCATACTATTATTTTGCGCACTTTGTTCTCATTGTGTAACGTTGTTTAGAAATTGGATATTCCAGGAAGGTTAACCACATGGTCCGTTGAGTTGGGAGCTTACGACATAAGTTACAAGCCAAGAACATCAATACAGGGTCAGACGATGGCTGATTTCATTAATGAGTTTATAGAATGCAGGGATCAAACGAAGAAATTATCTAAGCAGAGGACGACAATCCTTGGTGGATAGTTGAGGTAGAAGAGGCCTTAAATGCAACCGCGGGATACTGGAATCATATTGAGGATACCTTTCGGGGAAGAAACTTGGCAGACGATAAAGTTTACCTTCAAAGAAACCAATAATGTTGCGAAGTATGAAGCAATTATCCCACATTTGTATAGCTAAACAATTGTTAGCCCGTTCAGATTCGCAGTTGGTATCTGTCAGACCACGGGATCCTTCGAAGCCAAGAAAGAAAGTACACATGGGTATTTTGAAGCCTTAAAAGAGTGGGAAAGAAAGTTTTATCATGTCTAATACGAGAATATACTTTGTCTAACAATTCAATGGCGGCTTCACTCGTCAAAGCAGCAACCCCAGTAGATATTCCAGTCGTCCTTACCCACAATACCCCGACAGTGGTAGCAAGTACAACAAAAATGGAAATACATACAACTATGATAACTGTTGATTGAAGGGATAAGTACGTCGCATATCTCCAAAATCAAACCCTCCAAACTGAAAAATCAGAGGCAAGGTCATTACAGGTTGGTCCAAAAAAATACACACTTTTAGATAATATGTTATACAAGAAAAGTGCAACCTAATCATTGTTACCATAAGCCATGGTGCAAAAAGGCAAGGTCATTACAGATATTAAATTTTAATAAGAAGATTCCTACTAGCATGATTTTATTGACCTAAACTTGTTATGAACACATAAGCCCTGGTGCAAAAATGAAACAATTGCCAACTATTCACAAATAAGCGACACTTACCAAGCGAGCCAATGAGCATTGTACCCACACCATTCCCCTTAAATAAACAAGGAATAGATTCGGTAGGACCCCTCCCAATGGATACAGGAGAACAAAAAGTTCTTATTTTGGAAGTTGATTACTTTACAATATGGGTTGAAGCCAAGGCGTTGGCCAAAACTAGAGCGCATGAGATTGGTGATTTCATCCAAAATTGAATTCTTCTCGATTTGGAATTCAATAAATCCTTATGACTGACAATGCACCGCAATTCCAGAATATAATAATGACAACATTTTGCCAAAGGCATGAAATAAACGAGCATTTTCCTATCGTACTACCCGCAAGCTAATGGTCAGGTCAAGATCATAAACAAAAATATCCTGGCATAGATAAAGAAAAAACTAAAGAGTTCAAAGGCAAAATGGAAGTATAAATTAGCATAGGTGTTATGGGCATACCAAACTACACCTCGATCGACAACCGGAAACACCATTTTCTCCTTAGTATATGGAATATAAGTTGTGATACTTGTAAAAATAATAATTCCAAGCCGTAGAGTAGCATATTATTCTGAATAGGTAAACAACCAGGAGCAACAATATCAATTGACATAATTGAGGAAAGAAGGGATTATGTTAAGGTTTGATATGAGCATTACAAAAGTTTAGTGAGAAGCATATTCAATTTCAAGCTAAAACCTTGAAGCTTAAAAATAGGTAACTTAGTGTAAAAAAAAATCTTCCAACAAGCTCAAGAAAAGAATGTGGGAAAGTTGGCCCCTGATTAGGATGGTCCGTATAAATTAATTTTTGAAGGACATCACGGGGCGTACAAACTAGAAGACTTGGATAGGAATGCATTAAAACATCCATGGAATGCTAATCATTTGAAATTTCATCACCATGCTACTTAAGATCAGTTGTGCATTATTTCCCTTTTGGTGGCGCTTAAGGATTTTAATGAGGCACATTGTAAGCTAAAGTTATTAATGAAATTACTTTTTTGCCATTTTTTTTATTATTTTAATTTGATAAAATAGTAGCAAGTATAAATATTCATAATTGATAAAAGAAGCTATAAAAAGGGGATGTCTCCATTAACATATAAGTGAAATGGCATAAATAGGTGACACCCAATTTGCTACGCAATGGGTTGTACTCAGCATTGAAAAAAGTCAATAAAAGCAAACTGGTTTGCAAACCAAGCCTTGAAGGCTACGCTAGGGGCCATACTGATCCCGAGCCATATAGCTCAGAAAACTAAACTGACTCACATTCCAAGTCTTTAAAGACCATGCTACAGGCCACACTAAGCCTATGTTGTTGAAGCCCATAAAGCGAACTAGCTTACAAGCTAAGATTTTTATGACCATGAAAAAAGTAGCACTATGCTTAAATAACTAACAAGGACTATCAAACATAACAAAGTCAAAGTCACCATTCACCCCCCCCCTCCCCCATCATCATCTCCAAATGCATAAAAACTAACTTTTAAGCAGTTGGTTAAGTAATTGTACGATGCATAAATAAAAAAAATATAAATAAAGAAAAGTATAAAAAGTTTATATGTGCATAACACAAAAAAATTCAAGTCTGCAGAAAGATATAGTTTCAAAATAAATCAGGAACCTTCCTCACCAGAAGTACCTTCCTTGCTGAGCCCTTTCTCCTCCAAAATGACATTTAAGCGCCAGTTAGTTTCAACCGTCACAACTTTAACATCACCAGACCCCAACAGAGATAAGGTCAACCTCATTAGTTTGGGTAACCTTCTCAGTCACCTCCTCGACGTCCTCTTCTGCTTATTTTTTGTCTGTTATCCATGGCCTCTCATCTTCTGATACTAGCCCCTTAAATTTCCCTAAATCCAAGTTAGAGTTCATCCTTCAGAGCACGATAATGATGCATTTTTGAACTTTTTCCAAATCTTTTTTAGTGGTCCCCAATGCATCCCTCTTCCCATCAACATATAGCTTGGTAACACAATCCCCCTAATGTTTTTCACCATGCTCCAACTTTGACTTCAATCGAGACAACTATACTCAAAGAGTATAACTCTTTAGTCGAACGTTGCAACTTACAATGGTGGACTCTTCAACCTTGATGGGCAACATAGCATTATGTGCGATTAGTTCTATGGATTGCTTGGTGAGAGTTTTATTCTGTGCCACTAATTCTCCAACTTTCTTCTTTAAGTTATCTCTTTCGGAGGTATGGGAAGCCAACTGATCGCTCATATATGGTTTCTCTTTCATCAGCTTCTTGCAACAAAGCTTGAAAGTACCATAGGCTCGTTTATAGCGCGACAACTCGACATTAAGAGACTTACCAGAACCAAATAATAATGGTTGTGGTTTGAAATCTTTCATAGCCTAAGCTTCAGCAAGGGTCGTTTTTTGGTACGCCAACACCATTAAAGTATGCTGACTATGAATAAGTATTCATTAAATAAAGGTACAATAAGTGATATGATTTTTTTTTTAAATCACCAACAAATAATAAGTCGGTTTAAAAGACTACCTCCACAGCCACATCTATTTGATGTTGTAAAATGTGTACCATAGACATATTGTGGGGTCAGCATTGAAGAAAAATCTTCAGTTAGAACGGGGATGGATGAGTACATATAAGCCTTGAGTTAGTTATTTATTTTAAATGAAGTTGGTATTGTTTCTTTCACAATTTATTGATTTCTTGTTGTTTTGCTTTGTTAAATGTACAAACTCGAGAAAATATCAAGAAATTTAGAGGAAGATTTATGGGTAGCGCAAAGTAAACCCCTTAGATAAATTATCATCTGCTGCATACCCCAAGAGGCAGCTCGAGTATAGTCGTTTTTTTACTCCTGTTAACTTCATCCTAGTTGGTTTGTGGCATATATCAAAAATCACAATGTCATAAGATGTGGATGTTACTCTTACTACAACCAAATATTTGGCCACTGTTGATGATATGGGGTTAATATTGCTTGAGCGGGTGTATGAAGGGTATCTAACAGATGTTGGGTTAGAATTTCCCCTAAGAAGAGTTAGCAAGGAATGTGAGAAGGCACCTGAAGCCCCAGTAGTAAAGAAACAAATTTGTAGGAAAGCCAATGCAGACGAGTTCAAACATAAAAATTAGAAGATGGTAGCAGGTGTTTGTAACTCCGCATGACCTTCTGACATTATAGGGACTGCAACCGCATCAGATCAAAGGGGCTCTAGTGATTGCATGATGCTATCGTCTTGGAAAAAAGATGACGAACGTACATAACATAGTAGTCCTTCTATTAGTGGGTTCGTTTGGAAGAAGAGGGTGTTAAGGAAGAACAAAGCCCCAGTTAATGGCGAGCAAAAGGGAACCAAGGGTTAGTCCTAAACGGGTTTAGACAATCTGGCAATGATGGTGAGTGCTAACCCCCCTCTATGTTTATGAAAGTCTCGTATCTTCAAAAGGTGGAGGAGGTGGTGGCTCGAACACTGCTATTGAAGGACAAACCCCATTCACTTGCTTCTACAAACCATAGTTGCGCTGTTTCAGAGACCCCTCATGCTAAAGAATCCAATACTGACCTCTTTTTTCAACGGGATGTACCAAGTTTCCAAAAATAAAAATAAAGGAATGCTTCCAAGTATTCATCAGAGTCAAGAAGGTTAACAACTTTACACCGGCTACTAGTGGATATGTAGTCGTATGGGATTTTCAACAACTTGTAAACATCAATGCTAGCTAAAAACTATATTACAGTTATCTCAATGTTCAACACTTTAGAACTAACTAAAACACCAAGCAGTAAACGCCAACCGTTAGCTGTAAACTATGTAGGAAATATCCTAATATATCTAAAGAATTCATTAATCAAACTGGGTAGAGGTAATCGGATCCCCCAATCGAAAAGGTTGTATAAAGGAAAGTTCTCCCCTCTCGAGCATAATGAGGATGTTCACCAGGCTCTGAAAGTTTTCTCTCTACTGCATCCAGGAAACCATAGACTATCTTAAATCTACGATGCCCTTCTGGGCTCACGCATTTATTCAAGAAGGCCAACTGGTCAAAATAACTATACAGGGTTCCTCTATCTTCTACCTTGTCCACCGGTGGAAGACCTGAGAGAGAGTTTGTAGCAGTTTTCGCCTTCATCGAAGCTCTTTTACGAGGCATTTCTGGGGGCAAATAGAGAAGTTTATGTCAGAAGATGGGAAACCCATAACAAAATAATTTATGGTTTCCAAGTAAGAGGTTGGGGCATCTAAAGGTTACCACAATACTATTAATCAAAACAATAATGAAGTAAAATACATAAACAAAACAGAAAAGGAAAGTGTTTTGATATTTACCTTGCTACTACTTCTTGAAATGATAAGATGGGGAACAAAGAACAACTGCGATCAAGAACTTATTATCTCCAAAAGTGAGTTGAAATATCAAAAAGATCTTATAAGTATGTATATTGCAATTTATACTCTTATTGATAGAAAAAGAAAATAAGAGGTCGATAGAGCATATGGGCCTAAGCATGGGGTATGGGAGAAAATAAATGAAAGGGTGCGCCAATCAAAAAACAGAGTAGATATGAAGTTTTATTTCGGTTATCCACACAACTAGCGACTTCTTTAGTCAGACATAGGTATATAATTTATAACATGTGGCGGATGATGGTTGACGTTGAAAAACGCACGCTAGACGTTAAAAATTAAATGTGATACTTGTATAACGTATGCGGCAGTCACATAGACAAGAATCAAACTAATACGTCATCCTAGATAATATTTTAATCCTTTTAAAAAACGAGCCCTCTAAGTAGTTCATCTTCAAAAGGACTAGGGGAGTCTTGATAAGGCATAGCCCCACCACCAATTTATACCTTCGATCAGAATGAGGTACCTACGTGTATGAAATGAGAGTAGAGTGGTATTGACTAATAACTTGTAGCCTTAGATGGATAAGGAATAACCCTCCTATCGAATTATGCCCATCGACTAGAATAAGGATCCCTCATCCATACAACGAGCTGGATGGGCTTTGTGAAACCAAGATTAACTCCTAATTACGTACATGTAAAAATAGTATTATACCACGAAGAATATCCAGGGGTCGCTAACCGAGGGCACTAGACGACGACCGATTATTACGTACACGAAGCCGCTAAACTGGTATTTGGGCAACATAAAGAACGTGTGAATGAAACAATAGACCCATGAGATAGCACACCATGGAGTGGAAAAGTTATTAGGAGATAGTGGGATACTTTATATGGCTTTATAGTATATAAAGGGATACAAACCCAAATATAATGTAATTTTTTTTAAATTAGAGCAATAAGAGAATCGTGCGTTTATTTTCCTATATTCATAGCAGTTCATTATCATTTTCACTAAAATCCCTTACCATTACATTAACGCATATCACATTTTATGTCCCTTCATTTTTATGAACGCGAAATAATTAGACAACTATACTTGAATAATATAGCATATTAGGTTGTTCATGTAAGAGAAATAGTGCATGTTATCTAATATTTTGTAAACTAATCAAAATGGAATTGATGAGGAGAGTCGCTAAAATATTCTCATATGAGACTCACATGTTATGGACGTGCATATAACAAAAAAAATTCTAACAAAAAAAATTGGATCGGAGATGAAAGGTATTTGATGATTGTTTTTTTTAATTGGGTTGTATAGTGTACAACCAAATTAGATTTCAACTCAAATATAGAAAAATACTAACATATTTGAGTAAGTTTGCTATGGTTTTATTTTTTAGCGTTGAGTGTAGATTTAACTTGATACACTTTAACCAGACAAGTAAACTTGATTTTGAACTATTATTAGTAAAGTTTGATTCTTTTATTGATACTCAACGCATGAAGATGAAAATACTGTGCAAAGTATATAAGATAATCTCTAAATATTTTTATGATGCTTGAATAATCCATGAACTAAAAGATGTCATATTTGAAACGAGCATTGAAGTTATGTTAATATACTAAAGGATAAATGTATTGATGTTGAAATTTTTTGATGTGTTGTTACATAGGTGCATGGTGTATCTTACGTATGTGAGACAAATTCCATCGTAAGAGACGACCGATATATCATGTTATGTATCATTGACTCGAGGTAAGAAAAAATAACTTTGTTACTCTCACTCAATACAACATATATGACTTTTTCATGCAAGACAACTTGAAGATTAGTGGTTTAATCCGCGATTATGATTGAGAAAAAAGTCTTTATATCATAAAAAATATTTTTAAATACTTGATCCTAAAAATCTCAAGTTATTCCACCCACTGAACCAGTCAAGCAAATTTTTTGTGATAAAAACGTGCTAAAACAAATTCGACAAAACGTCATCAATCATAAGTTGAACATCTCATTGAACAAACTGATATTAAAATCACGACATCCTTTATTACCTCTTTAAACCCAACTTTAATTGTAAGCACCATAAAAACATTAGTGAGTCAAACCCAAAAATAATTTTTGGGTAAAAAATAAATGTCCCGAAGATATCCAAACTATTTAAGCACAATCTGTTTTATAAACTTCCACTAAAGATTATTGGATGATGTGACCCAATATTTTTTATGATTGTGAACATTTTTAAATACATTGTATATATAAATTTTCTACGCGACTCGACAACTTATTTACTTTTAAAAGATGTTTCATGCTTTTTTAAAAAGATGTGAGATTGCTATCATTAACGTGGATAATTATCATTTTATTTGTGTAAATAAAATTTTAAATTAAATTATTTTTATGTTAATAATGTTTTATATCATATAACTAAGTTATTTCAACTAAGATATCCTCAACTAGCTATTGTCACAAGAATCAAGCTCCTCTCCACTTGCGTTAACCAATACACCTAAAACATCATATAACAACTAAACTCTTTCATATCTTTATTTTTATCGTCTCATAGGTCGAGAAGCTATCTACTTACAGGTATATTATAATGATCATCGTGTCATCAGATGTCATTATTATCTCACCAATTAAGAAATAATTTTTTTTCTCCGAGTAACATAGTTTTACAAATGACTCGATGAACAGACCGTTTATATTCTAGTTGAAAAATGTATTGATGAGTAGAACATTGATTATTTTAACAAAAACTGCCCTAATCAATTTTTTATTCTTTAATTCACAATGAAAAAACAACGAATGCGAACCAAAAAATTTAAAAAATAATTCCACAATGTTCCTACCAAAGCCCAAAACAATATTAAATACAAACTAAAGGAGTCACTTCATAATTATCAAATTTAGGTATAAAAAACTATATAATTAACCAGTTGTGGTATATGTGGAATAAGGAATACTCTTTATAGTCTTTGTAAAATCATGACATATGTAAGAATCTTTGTATGAATGCATATAATTTAGGTTAGTCTTGGGATCTAGATCCAACTTTGGCGTCGGGTAAGATTTCCATGTATACCTCATTTTATACACCTCTAATCATTTGGGTTGCAGGTTCCAAGTATTCCAATATCTCGGGTTTATTGGCATGCATGGACAAATCTATATAAGATGTGTGATTATCTTTTAGTGTATATCTATTATAATAAAATACAAAGATTAACAATGACAAGAAAAACAACAACATTAAAATAAGAATATACAAAATTCATGGTTGAAGAAAATAAAATATTTGGGTTTTTGTTTTGAAAACAACTACAATATTTCCTTCAATCAATCAAATATGTTTGTTGTTTTATGCTCTAAAAAATTTATCTTCGCTCAATTGAAGAAAAACGTGATTCCCCAATTTATATCTAAGTGGTTTTCGATAACTTACCATTTTAATAAAAAAGTTAATTCAAAGATCTATTGGTTGTTGATTATAAATCATAATCAAGACTCTTAAGTCTATGATCATCTCAATAAAGTAATAAATTTTACGAATAAAGAAATATAAGAAGAAAATCGTGGTACTTATCATTCTGCATCTTTTTGGCCGATAATTAGAATTTCTACAACAAAATATTTAGTGTGATGAGTCGAGACTAACATTTTGTAGGAAACATATTTTTATAACATAATCATAAATCTGGATATGGCAAAAGTATTTGATATGATAGATTTTAATTTTATATATAACATTATGTTGGCCTTTCGTTTCAACCATCATATTTGATATGGTTGCTCCTTTGACTTCTTTAATTCCAACAACGGGGTCGGGCAGGGTGATCATTTATCACCAAGTTTGTTCATCATTGCTGAAGAATTCCTAAGAAGAGGAATTAAAAAACTCAATCAACATTACACTACTATGAGATATAAATCTACATGGTCAATAACCATACAGTGTCTAGCATTTGCAGATGATGTAATTATATTTACAAATGTTTCTATTAATAATGTCAAGAAACTTTGTGATTTTCTTGACTTATATCAAACCATGTCTGGTCACCAAGTTAACAAAACTAAAACAACATTCATTTCCCCTTATCACATGAGTAGAGCCACAATCTCTACCATGGAAAATACCTTATGATTTAAACATAGTTATATGCCTTTCAAATACCTAGGTGTAATAGTCCATTCAAGCATCAATTCCTGTTACTTTGCCAATCTTATTGACAAAATAAGAAGCAAAATATCAGAATGGAACTTCAAAACTCTGTCCTTTGGTGGGAGACTTATTCTCATAAAATCAATCCTCTTTACTTATCCAATATATTATATGCACAACACTGAACTTCCAAAAATGTTATAACTAGAATTAACATACTTTTGAATAAATTTATCTATGATCACAATGAAACAACAAATCCTACGATATGGTCAGAATGGACAAAAATTTGTAAGCCATATGATGAAAATGGACTTAACATCAAGAAAATAAACGACATTCAAACAACCATATCTTATAAACTATGGTTAGTTTTTAGAGAAAACAAAACATTATGGGCTAAATTCATGCAATCTATATCGTGTCCTAAAATTCATCCCTTCCAAACTAATCATAAACAAAAAGATTCCAAGTTTGGAAAAGGATCAACAAAATAAAAGAATCAGCTGAGAAATTTATATTTTGGTATCCTGGTAGAGACAATATAGATTTCTGGCTAGATAAATTGAGTCATTCCCATCCTCTGATCACATTAACCCCAAATGAAAACAATTACCGGTATAATCAAGTTAAAATTTCAGAATTTTGGTCAAATAATGATTGGAACATAACTAAACTCAGAGAACATGTTCTCATATCTGACATTAACATAATCCAAAAAATATCTCTCAACCTTGATCATGATGATACTATTCGATGGAAAGTATAATCTCGTGGTATATTCATTATAAAAGTCACTTGTAATGAAATCATGACAAAATGACCTAAACTCTAATTTACTAAAGAAAGTATGGAATGATATTTTTCCAAGAAATGCTTATTCACCCTTTGGAGGATATTAAACAATTTAATATCAGTTCACTCTAACATTCAAAGAACGGGTTTTAGCTTAACATCGCAATTCCAACACTGCCATAACCTAGAAAACCTTAATCATACATTTGTATCTTGTTTCATTGCTTGGGATGTTTGGAAACAATTTGCTGGTTTGTTTAGGATCATTATAGGTAACCATATGACGACATCCCACATAATTAGATCATGGTTCTTTTTATTTGCTAAAGAAACCCATATAAGAACTATATTACCTTCAATAATTGTCTAGTCCATTTGGAATGCTATGAACATTCCAAATATAAATCTATTAAAGATTCTTCCAAAAGTATAATTGATAATTTTTTATACATAATATAATCTCTTGATTCGTAAAATATTATCGAATACACACACTGGATTGAAGACTTAAAACTTTCTTAAGATATTCACTACTTCAATCATTTATTAAACAAGAAACATTGTCTATACATTAAATGGAATCGACCGTAGTCTAATAGAGTAAAATTAAATTGTGATGCCTCTTGTCTCTGTAATAATGAGGCTAACAGCGGATTTGTTCCGAGAAATGATAATGGTGATATGATTTATGCAAGATGTACTCTTCTATAAAAAAAATAATCCTTTATCAGCTAAATCTAGAGCCTTGCTAGATGGACTACTCTACTATAAAGTAATAATTTCAAACATGTGGATATAAAATTTAATTCTCTTATACTATTTGAAATACTAGGAAAAATCAAAGATCCTTGGTATCATAACCTTCTAATTACCCGTTGTATAAAGTTGGTGTCGTCTACTATGGTAATTATGCATATATTCAGGTGAAAAAAATGATGTCTCTGATTGGGTGGCAAAACACACAATAAGATCAAAATCATATTATAATTTCTTACCTAATCAATCTCCACCATCTCTAAATTTCATTATTTTACTTGAGAGCATCAATGTTGGATATCTTAGATTCAAACATCAAATAACTCAACGCATATCTAATAACCTGGCAGGGATTTCCCTGACTATCATGCTTTTCTTTGTTTTATAAGAACATGTACTTCAACAAAGGACCAAACATCAGATACAACAAGGACTAACAACTGAGGAAAAGAAATATCTCATAGCATATTTCTTTAAAAGACAAATCCCAGTTGGAAAATTACTAGGAAGATTGTTAATATTCCTTCAAAAAACCTATCAACTAAGCTAAATGAAATAATTCTTACTACGAATCATCAAAATAAAGATAAGATTTTAAAGTTTTCAAGATTATTATTGACAACATGTAATAACTCAAAATGCTCACATTGTTTAATGCATGTAACACATATTTTCTATTAATAATTTTTTATTCTTGTTTTATATATATATATATATATTAAAATTAATAATATATATTTTTAAATATCAAATAATAATTTTAAGAAATCAACCGAATATGCATTACTAGTTAAATTTAATTTTATCAAATTATTGAATATTTTGATATAAATTTTATTAGATTACCGAGTATTTTATTATAATTCTACAGAATTCAATAATATGGAAAAGTGCCATGGAAGCTCCAAGATTCAAGATTCATAATTTTGGCTTTTCTTCCATCTTAAGTTATCTCTAATCCAGCATCTACTTCTCTCATGGCCTGGTTCCTTAGGTTACTTGTCAAATCCTTCAGCCTCATTTCAAATCTAGTAGTATCATACAAAGATGATTTCCCTTTTCTTTAGCATCGACAGAAATCTCCTGACACTACCACCAAAAACTGCAGCAACATCAACACACCAATGATTTATTAAAATGGTATCAAGAATATCAACACCTCGTATGTAGAGATAACCAGACCAAACATCAATAATCATACCATTAAACTCTTGGAAATTCTTCAGAAAAAAGATCGCATATTGATTCAATACTCCTTAAACACCAACGAGAAACTGATGGCCACCACAAAATACATTATCGTAGAGAAATTCTCAATGGTCCAGCCCAAAAAGACTCTTCTAAACCAGTTTCTTGAAGCTATAAAATTCTCTCAAGACTATAACATTTCAAACTGCGATTCCAGGCATTTACTCATTGAATTTTCATGCAAAGAAAATATGTGTAAATTATGGTGTCATGGAGTCTGAACTATTGGAGATCAAGTCACACGCTTATTTAAATGGTCACCTGCTTTGAATCTTGAATTTGAAAACTTCCTATGCCCAATCTGGATAAGAATTGAAAACTTACTAAAATACCTTTACGAAGAATCATTCATCAACTCAATATCATCGTCTATTGGTTAGCCTCTTAGAGTTTAGGTCCTGAAAAGAATCGTGCAATGTACAACGCCTGTTACGCCTGCTACGTATGAATATAATTGGATATCACCAAAAATCTTGACCATCATGTGTGGGTTGGCTTTGGGGAAACGAAGGATTTTGGCTCCACATTAGCTATAAAGTTATCCCCAACTACTGTGACTCATGGTTTCACATTGACCACAAAAAAGAAACCTGCAAAAAACTTCTCATTCCTAATCAAGAGCAAAAACAAGATAGTATAAACAAAATATAAGGAAATCAGAAACAAGGAAACTTCTAGGACAACAAAAACAAACCTACAAAACTCAAATCGATCATAAGCAAACAAACTAGATATTCTAGTCTTGAAATTAGCTCTAAAAATTGAGAAAGCATTGTGAAAACCAAAACAATGATCAATCCATATATGTCAACATCAACACAGTTTATCTCCATAATAATGATGCAAGAACTCCTCGAGAAGAAGAAATCATATAAGCCATTCTAAATCTTGAAGAAGGTTATGCTCAAGCTACTAACGATGATTATGATAATCTTGATTCTGGTGTCCAAATTCCTAGAATTGACAATATTGGTAGCCTGCCTTCAACTCCCACTGTTAAATAGAAAGATAAATATCAAAACTTCTAGGACCTGCTCAACAAGAGAATTAAAGAAGCCAATCAACGTACGAGAAAGAAAAGCATAGTCATCAAGTCTCTTTTTGGGACCAACAAATCTCCTACACATAAAGCTAATAGTGATTAAATTTCTTAGTTGGAACATTCGTAGAATCGGAAATAAAGCTTCTATGAGGAGGCTACAATCAATTATAAAAAAAAGAACATCTTTATTTTTGTAATTCAGGGTCCTTTCATCAAAGTGGATAATTTATCATCAATAGCTAACAAGCTTGGCTTCCGTCAATATAACAACAACTTTAAAACAGGATACAGATTTTTTGGAAGGAAGATTTCACCATAAGTACTATTCTTGATCACCCTCAACTCCTCCATTCTACTGAAAATTATTTAAACAAGATACTCTCTGAAAATCCTTACAACAACACTCAAGAAGAAGCTAAATTTATGACCAATCATATTCTTAATAATATTCTCAGCCTTATCAACAATGAAGACAATGACATGCTTCTAAAATCTCCTACTGAAGAAGAAATCTACAAAGTTATCAATAGTTTAAACCCTACTAGTGCCCCTGGCATAGATGGTTTCAATAGACACTTTTTCTTACATGCTGGCAAGTCATTAAAAAAAATCTTTGCGTTGCTCTCTATTCTTTCATACTTGGCCGAAAAATCCCCCAGGGCATCATGGCTACTGGTTTCTGACTCATCTCAAAATCCTGTAATCTAACAACATGGAAAGATTTCAGGCCAATCAACCACTATACTTTCATGAACAGAATCATGTCTAACTTAATTAACAGCATGTTGGTCATTCTTCTTCCCAAAATAACTTATGATAACATTCTGATAACTAAAAATCTGATCTATGATCTTAATAAAACATATAAATCCAGGAAAATTCTTATAAAAGTTGACATGACCAAGGCTTTTGATAGAATGTCCCATAGTTTTATCACCAGAGTTCTTACTTTATTCGGTTTCAATTCCATGTTTGTTAATCTGATTAACAACATGATTAAAAAAATCATACTTCTGTTCTTATTAACAGAGAAGATATTGGTTATTTTAATCCCAAAATAGAACTCAGACAATGGTACCTTTTGTTCCCTAGTCTTTTTATAATTGTTGAAGAAGTTCTTCGTAGGGGAATTAATAACCTCTTTATAAATAACAACTTCATGAGATATGCTTCTAGAAGCAATATTATTATCCTTAGTATTGCATTTGTAGATGACATTTTAAAATTTACTAACACTAACAATTCTACTATATCTCTCCTAACTTATTCTTATAAGATTATCAAAATATCTCTGGACAAACCATCAATAAGGAGAAGACTAAAATCTACATTGCCAAGAGGAAAACATTACTGGCTTCTTAACTAGATTTCTACCTATCAATTACTTTGGGGTTACTATCAACTCCAATAACTACTTGAGGAACTTTATCCCTCTTCTTGACAAAATCAGAGAAAGAATTAGTGAGTGGGAAGGCAAGATTTTATCTTATGGAGGCAGAGTTAATCTTATCAATTCTATTCTCATGGGAATTTCTACATACTGGCTTCAAAGCAGTACAATTCCAACATGAATCATTAAGAGAATTGAGACTAGTTCAATAAATTTCTATGGGGTTTAAGTGTAGACATTAATAGAATCCATTGGACAAAATTGTACAACCTTTGCAAGCCTTTTGAAGAGAAAAGCCTGAACATCATAAGTTTAAAAGATTTACATAATACCTTCTCATGCAAGCTCTGATATAGATACATAAAAAATAAATCCCTCTGGGCTAATCTCATTCACACCATTTATTGTAATAATATCCACCACTCAAGCCAATGACTCAATTGTTGCTTGCTCTGACGTTTGGAAAAGACTCTCTAAGATCAAATACTTTGCTGAACCTAAAGTTAAATGGGATTTGGGCTGTGGTGAGATTGATTTCTGGGTTGACAAATGGTTTAGGAAATCACCTCTCATTATCCTAGATGAAAACTTTAATAATAACTGGTACTCTTATGATAAGGTCAAGAACTACTGGAATGCTAACTGCTGGAATAAAGACATAATTTACAATTTCTTATCCTCCAATGATATTCAGTCAATTGAAAAAATCAGCAACAACTACAATAAAAAAGACACAATCAGATGGCTAGGCTCTAAATATGATAGTTTTGACACTAAGACTACCTGGAACATGATAAGAGTTCACCATGACAAGTCAAATCTATTCAGTAAACTCTAGAATTCAATAACTCCTAAGAAATATTCGTTCATGTCTTATGAACTCCTAAATGGATGGATTTCAATTGATAATCCCATGATTTTAGAAATTATGTTCATATGTTCATAATTTGGCAGACTAGAAACAATTCTAAAATCAAAGGTATCGCCTATTCTATAAGCTCTGCAATAAACCACATTATGAACATTATCATTGGTCCGGATTATGCTAGTCTCATAAGAAATCAGCATTAGAACCCCTAGACCTCTTTAGCTACTGACTTGGGCTGCTTCAACCATAATCTTACCACTAAGCCAATTTACCTTAAATTGATTCCTCATCTCCTTAAAGAATTAAACTAAACCCAAATGGCTCATGTCTAGCTAGTGGGGAGGGTAATTGTGGTATTATTGTTAAGATAACATCGGTGATATTATCATGGGGCAACGTATCTCTATGGAAAGATAACTCTTATCATGGCTGAAGCCAGAGCATTCCTGGATGGCCTTATTGTCTGTAAAAGAAATGGTTTGACTCAAGTTGATGTTGAAATGGCCTCGCAAATACTAGTGAATCTCCTAACTATAAGTAAGTATCCTTGGCCACTAAGCTCTATCCTAAACTGTTGCAGAAGCCTATTATCACCTTCAATGGTAATCTCGCATATTTTTAGAGAGCAAAATCTAGCAGCCGACTAGCTTGCTACATGGACATTAAAATGCAAAATGAAACTAGAATTTGATAATTATCAGGCTCCCAATCAATTTGAGGTCATAACTTTACTTGAGAGCTTAGGATAAGGTTACATAAGAAGCAGTATTCAATAATGATTTCATTCTGTTTTTTAACTTTTGTTCAACTAACCTTGGTGGCTCATAGAAATTTGACAAACAAATGCAGTTCTTCTATTAAGTTTGTTAGAGGTATCAGCTGCTATCTCGAAATCATTTAATCAAACATCATCATCATGTTTCTCTCTGCTCTCTCTCCTCCTGCTTCAATCAGAGTCTCCCTTCCTCTGTATTAGAAGTTTCAGATTGAGGCTATCCCAATTCATGAATCCTTCCCGATATTTCAAAGTTCTTTCCATTGCTTATTTCCAATTGTCTGCAGCGTAAGCAGCCTAGTATTAAAGAGAAGCAGCCCCAAATGTTGTCAATCTCATTCTCCTTGCTTCTAGCTTGTAGAATCTAAATCTCTCCATCATTATTCTATAAGTTCGGAGCTTGCGTTGTGTCAGCGACTCATGAGGTCGGATAATTTTGACACTGCTGTTTAACCATATTCGGTATCATAAGATATCAAACATGGTAAAACTAGTTGAGCGTGACTAAGCTATGTGTTGGTCATTTCATACATTGGGCTAATGGGTTCTTAAACTTAACTCAAGCCCACAATCCGACTCGAAAGGTCCATGGTTCAGTAATTAAATATAAATACCACAACTACTTTCATTAATGAAGGTGGTCAAATTTTAATACAAGTGATCAAATTTTAATACAAATACACTTTAATTATCTCACTAAACTTTTCCTTAAACATTAAATTTTCAAAACACTTTAGTAAATTACACTGACAGTAACATGTATTGTAGCCCACCCGGAAGCATTTGGTCAAGCATATTGTTTGCACTTCACCCAACCAAATTTTCGAATGAATTCCGGTTGTATAAACATATCTTATGTGTCTACTTTTTTGCTAGTTGCATCTTTTTATAAATCAATAATTTGAAGAAAGGAGGAGAAAAACTAAAAATTGAAAAAGCCTCCTCTCTTTGTATTTCAATTTTCGTTTTCCTGTTCCTGCGCCGGTATTTCTCCCTAAAAGGCATGTATCCTTCTCTCCTTCTATTTAATTAAAATGATTCTACTTTAAAGAAGAAAATATAATTATATTGTCCGCAACGCCGGTATTCTCCTTTCAATAGTGACCATCTTACCCGCAGAAAACTATGATGACAAATTTACAATAGTGGAGAAGCAATGAGAGACGTTTGAAAATATTGTCACCCAGACCCAGGTAATTATTGGAGACCACCATGCCAAATTGGATTTAATTTTAAATTGTAAATTTGTTATTTCACGTGAAAATACATTTCATCATTAAATGCTTAACCACGAACCGTATACAACGTATAGTCTTGTTTCGGTATAATCTTATCGATTCGACTAATTAAACTCGTTGGCGGCACTTATAAGTCAATAATTAACACTGATTAAATAAATAAATTAACAAAACAAAACCGACCCCACGTCTAATAAACCATTACTCACTAAATTATATTATATACGTACATTGTATTTTTGTCGGTTCGATTTAAATTACCCGGTTACCATAAACATAATTTTTTTTATTTATAAACCTACTCTAATTATTTGGATATATATATATATATATATATATTAGTTTTAATATATTTATTAATATATTTTAAAGTGGTTCGTAGAGGTACAGTTTAAATTCAATAATTGATGTTAAATAATTATCTATATTTGATACAAAATATTCATACAAATATTTTTAATATCTTTTTATATTTATATATAATTTTCAATAAAATTAGGCTTTTTTTGAAATCGTATTTTCTAATTATAATTCGAAAAAAAAAATCATTATTGTATTTGTTTTTATGGGATGAACCAAACAAATCGTGTAAAAATGTTTAATGCGGTTAAAATTTCACTAAATTTTAATAGCACTAACTTATTACTCTTAAAATTTTATTATTTTTAAACAATTTATATTAAAATGGCTAAACAGAAAAATAATTTGTTTAGCAATTAATTACTGTTTAGCAGTTTAAAACTTTTTTAGTCTCTTGGAACGTAACACAAAATTCCAATACACACTCTTCTGACGTAACAGCAGTAATTAAATTTAAACGAATTTTCATTTTTATATTAAAATGAATCATTAAATAATATTTAGATAAATATGAATACAACTTATAAATGAACCACTCATGATAATAATTAAGATCCTTACCCGACAAAATGAATGTAAAAAATCTGAATTTAGGAAAACAACAAAAACCAATTCTTTTAAGATTGGATTGTATATGATATGCTACCAACTAAATGATCATAATTGTTATGTAGTTAATCATTAATGACATAATTCTTATGTATTTATATATAACCATGTATGATAGACCAAGAGAAACCTCTCGGAAGGATGCCTAAAACGATTTTTGACAAAATTAGAGTAATTGAAATAAGAGTTAAATTATCGAATAGGATTGATTTTGATTTTCTATCTATCTACTTTATGAATGATTTAATTAGTAATTGTGATTAAGATGTTGATATACATACTACTACTTTCTATTCGGTGCTTTCTTAATCAATGACTAAAGGGGCTTCGAATACAAATCCTACTTCTGGCTTGATGAATGATTTCAAATTATCAGGAGGTGCCAAAATCTTGTCGGGTGAAATGTTAAGTCTAGACACCCACGAGATATGCGTGTTAAATATGGACACAACTGAAGTCGAGTTTGAATTTCGACGGACAGAATTAAAGATAATTCAGTTCGTAACTGACTATCGATGTTTACAAATTATTCTGATTGAAAACTGTACTATTTTATATGGGACCAAATATCAGGAAGAGCAAAAATAATTATAATTTAAAATTTAAATTTAAAATATATATTCAAATAAAACAACACTATATTATTTATCACCACAAATATAAATTTTTATCGCAATGAAAACACGCATTTACACGTAATTTTTTAAAAATTTAATTTTTTTTTTATTAAAATCTTTTACTCATTTATTAGAAATTCAGAAATCAAATACACGCTGCAAAACAGTTCGATTAAACAAAACCAAATTCCCAAATGAAACCCTAGATTCCTCTCCCCATCTTCTTCACAAATCAGACCCAGAAACCACACCCAAATTTAATCAACACCACACCGGCCTTCAATTCCATAGCCACACACAAAACTAGGACCACACAACCAACTTCGAACTCAGAAAAATCTCATTTACTCCACATCACTAGAAATGATTCAAACAGGACACAAATTGGGCATGCAACTGAGGAAGAAGTCGGAATCAGAGGTAAGTTCCTTTTTATTGAGGTACTTCTCACCAGACTGACCTACTCAAGAGTTGGGTTTAGTCCTAATTTGACATATCCCCAATCCTTCGAGGAACACAATAGCTCTCAGCCTTGCTGGAGCTCCCTCATTCTCAAAATCCATGTTCCTAATAGCTTCAGAAGCAGAATGAGCAAGCCAATCTGTTGTCTCATTCTGCTCTCTGAATATATGAGTAATCTTCATGCTAGGAGAGACCATCTTATAGCAGTAGTCAATCGAGGCCTTTAAAAACCTTGGGGACCTGTTCGTTAAAATCATCTCACAAAGCATTCTAGAATCGGTCTCGATGTCAATCATATACAACCCCTTAGAGTGACAGATTTGAATTCCATCCAACAAAGCCCTCATTTCAGCTATTAAATGACTGTCTTTACCATAACATTTACTGAAGCCAAACACTATTTCTCCCTCACTATTTCTGAGAAGGCCACCACCAGAACACTCACCAGAATCTAAACATGCCCCATCTGTAGTCAGCTTAAAAGGACCAAGTTTTGGGCAGACCCAGCTTAGAGAGACCGGAACATACTTTCTTTTTAGGTAATTCACACAGCCTAAAGAATGACCCATGCTGCTGTCACGACCCCAGTGCTTTCTTTTAAGAAGATGAACACTGTCCAAACGAGATAGAATGTAGATAAATTTCTCTATCATATCCTCAGCCCTAAGATTCTTACCCTCTATCTTTAGTTTTTTTCTGGTCAGCCATATTACCCAAACAATTATAGACGGTAGAATATACCTTATGTGAATATCTTTATTAAAAGGCCAATACCAGGTTCTGACAAAATGAGAGATCGACATGTTCTTTGTGATGTAAATCTTAAAATTCCCAGCAAAGAAAGCCCAAACTTGCCAGGCCTTCTGGCATTCCACACATTCATGCTTCACATTTTCAATATACTTGAAATTTTAACACTTAGAAACTAATTGGATGTTTTTATTTTGCAGGATTGTGTCAATTGGCAGCCAGTTCTTCAGGACTCTCCAGAGAAGAAATGAGTATTTTCGCGGAGTGACCTTGTTCCAAGTCTTGTCATAAAGGTACGATTTATGCCCTCTTTTACAAACCCTAATCCAGGTTGTCTTAGCATGAAGTAGGCCATTGTCACTTAGAGTCCAGAGAGTTGAATCAGCCTTAGAAGCATCCAAATAGACCTTGAGAATGTTCTGGATTTAAGATGAATCCATAACAGTCTCTAACTTGTTGATCATCCAACCATCATTAGCCCATTAATCCTTGACCAAAGAACCCACATATTCCTGCATGTCATCCCCACTAGTAAAAGATATAAAAGCCTCAATTGAGCACCATCTGTCCAACTTTAAATCCAGATTGCCCTCCTTAGCTTGCCAAATAATATTCTTAGCAGCCATGTCCCTAACAGATCATAGTCTCCTCCAAGTATGTGAATTGTTAGCTTACAGAGGGATTGTAAGAGGATGATTTTGACTGAAGTATATAGCTTTCATGACCCTTGACCATAGTGAATTTTGACATCTAAGATGGAACTAGAGCTTAAATGAAAAAACAACTATCATAACCTCAATACTTCTCACATTGAGCCCACCATTTTCAAAAGGCTTACACACCTTAGCCCATTTACACCAACTGATTGTAGCATTTTCTGGCTTGGAGCCCCATAGAAATTTATTGTAAAGAATTTCAACCCTTCTGATAACAGTTATAGGAATAATAGCATGATGGATAGTGAACATATGATAAGAATTTAAGACTGGTTGAATTAGGATTAGTCTACCACCAAATGATAAGGTAGTATGATCCCAATCTCTTATCTTATTTCTGGTTTTAGTTATAAGACTATCAAAGTTACTAACCAGCCTTTTGTTGCTTATCACAGAGCCTAAATACTTGAAGGGCAGATGACAGTGCTTGTACACCAAAAGTCTTTCCAGACTTCTGATATGTTGAGGTAACGTATTTTTTGCTATGATCACCCTTGATTTATTCTTGTTAATTAACTGCCCTGATATTTCTTCGTAGTGATTAATAACCTTCATAACATTTTTGACAGAAGCAGTGGACCCATTGCAGAGGATCAATATATCATCAGCAAAGCTTAAACAAGGTATATTAAGGCCTCCTCTTGTTTTGAATCTAATTGAAGGGACTTGAGTAGATAGGAAACTTAGGCTTATAATGAGGTATTCCTGGGCTAGGATAAAAAGGGTTGGGACAATGGGTCACCCTGTCTCAACCCTTTGTTGGACTTAAAATAACCCTTCAATGCCCCATTGATTAGGATAGAAAAGTGGCAGTTTTTTATATTTCTTTCTATAAGCCTTGTAAAATCAGACCTGAAACCAAATGCCATCATCACACTTAAGAGAAAAGTGTGATCAAGTCTTCCAAATGTTTTATCCATGTCTATCTTTAGCATTATATTCTCACCCCTAGTCTTAGTTGAAAGATCACCAGAAAACTCTTGAGCCAACATGATATTGTCATGTATACACCTGCCTTTAGTGAATGCCCCTTGCTCAGCAGAGATAAGACTAGGTAGAATAGCAGACATTCTTCTGTTTATTAGCTTAGATAGAATCCTGCTGAAGTAAGTAGTCAAACTAATGGGTCTATAATCCTTCCATTCTTTGGGGGAGTCACCTTTAGGAATTAAACAAAAACAGTAGCATATATGTCGATAGGAAACAGCCCCTCCCTGAAAAGTCCTTTAAAGCTTCAAACAAATCCTTATTAATAATAGGCCACAATAATTTATTGAATCCATCAGAACCAGTAGCATCGTTAAAGCAAAGATCCTTGATAACTTCATATATTTCCCTCTCAGTAGGCACCTCCATAAGTCTCTCATTATCAGCCTCAGAGACCTTCTTACGAATGTAATCTCCCAACACATTAGAACACCAAGGATTAGGAAAATCAGATATTAGGTTCTTAAAGTGGTTCACTGCAGATTCAGTAATAGTATTATGGTCTGCATCCCAAGTAGATCCATTCCAAATTTTGGTGATTTGAGACCTCTTTTGTTTTCTTTTAACATATTTATGGAAAAAGAAAGAGTTCATTTCACCATCCAAAGTCCATTTAGTGTTAGATTTCTGAATCCAGTAGGCCTCATCCCTTTCAAGAAGTAACAAGTGTTTACTTTTAGTATTTTCAAGCATAATTTTGTCTTGATCATAATAAGAACTGATTAGATTAGCTTCTAGCTTAGAGATTTCATCCTCAACCCTCTTTAAGGAATAAAAAACATTCACAAACACTGTTCTATTCCACACTTTCAGATTGGCTTCTAAGAGCTTAAGCTTGAACCAATACCTCTTGATATGAGTCCCAGGTAGATCATTTTCCCAAAAATATTCAACAAAGTTGTAAAAGTCCTTGTTTAGACACCACATATTCAAAAATTTGAAAGATGAAACCCTTTTCGTTGAGGAAGAAGATATAGTGAGCAATAAAGGGGAGTGATCAGAGCAGGTTTTAAGGGGATGATGAACGTTAGTATTATCAAATTGATTCAACTATTTCCCATTATAAAGAACCATGTCTAGCCACCTCCACTGCCTACCATTTGTCCATGTAAACATATTACCTGTAAAACAGCATCAATTAGAGAACAATCGTGTAGGAAATCATTAAAATCATCCATACTAGCAGAACTGTTAGTAGAACAATTGAGCTGCTCATTAGGGAAAACAATGTTATTAACCTTGAAAGCCCAACTTCCTTGAAATAGTTTCCAACTTTGAATTCAACACCATAGGCTCCTGAATAGCAATAGACTCTAATTTTTTTATCTCTTTAAGGCTTTGAATCTAGATTGACTTAGCTTATTCCCAATCCCACGAACATTCTAGTTTAGGATAGCAATCATTTGGGATGTTTTGAGTTTTTAGCAACACTTTTGTGTTGCACACACTTTGGGAATATTATCCCCTTGGAATTGAAAGATTTAGGATTTTTAAGTTTCTTTAGATCATTACTCTTATCACCAAAGGAACTAACAGATTCTTTGTTTACAGAAGATGGAGGGAGGCTACCAGTGGTCTGCTTAGTTGGAGAGGATTGAGGCAGCAAGGAGGAAACAGAGTCATCGTTATTTGTATTCCCCAGTTGAAGCATGTGGATTACTTCAATCATCTCAGTACCATCCATAGCTAAAGGTACCATATTTTGGGTTAATTCTTCCTTGTTTTCAACACTTGGACATTTCACATCTTCATTAAAGTTATTAACAATTACTGACTTCAACTTCTTTCCAGAATTCTCAATTTGAAATGCAGGAACAATGAATTCAGACTTTGTGGTGGAGGACTTAACTTGTACAACGGGTTTCCTTTGAAGAGTCTTTTTACAATATTTATCAGCATGCCCCAAGTGGGAGCAAACACTACAGTAATGAGGTATTTTATTGTAAACAATTCTTTGCCAAAAAATATGAGACCCAAAGGTTATCTTTATTTCTTTTGGGAGAGACTTAGAAACATCTAGGATAACCCAAATCCTACAGTAGTTTTTCCTCACTCTATTCCTAGTAGGAACCCAAATATTCATAGGAGTTCCAATAGACTTAGCCACCTCTAAAATTGTAGATTTATTGTATAAAAACTCAGGTAGATCAGACAGATCTATAAAGACAAGCGTAGAAGGATTTTCTATGTTAGGGTTAAATTTAGGTTACCATTCAAAAAACCTCATACTATTTTCACCTATTTTCCAAACATTCATCCTCGATATTAGTTTAAAATTTTCCAATACAGAGAACTTTATAAATACATGTATGTAGTCCCAAGCAGAGACATTGCACTCTCTTTTAAATCTGAATGTATCAAGAAAAGCCTTTACCGTATCATATTTTGGTTTCCCATTAGAAAATTTTCCCACTATTGTGTGCGTGGCCTTAGACTGAAGGTGTACCACGTCACATAACCCATGATCTTTGAACATTGTTATGAACTAACTTGTCGCTATTGTCTTTAAACAGATACGCAAAAGACTTGTATAGAGCTTATTTACCACAGTTCGTTGTAGATTCAAAGGTGGGGTTGTCTCTAATCCATGGTTGGACAAGGTGCGAATTCAGGGCTGGAAAGTGATTATCATGATCAGCAGATCTGTGTAAGAGCGAGGAACATTCACCTTCCCCCATCAGAGACAATGGATGGAAGATGAGCAAGAGAAGAGCACAGAAGATCTAGGATACATTTTTGGAGAGTTTCTTGAAACGATGTAACAAATATTTTTTGTCATTTCTTTAAAATGTATATTTAAAATGTAATTCGAATACCGTAGTGATGGTTTTTCTCACCGACGAATTATGTTGTCATAAAATAGTTTGAAATAGCATGGAGAACGATCATACATTATAACATCTTTAATATTTAACTAAATGCTTAGTTTAAATAAAATAATTGATTGATTTTAAAAATTGTTTAAACCTAATTACTAAAAAATTGTCCATGTCTAAATATATTATAAACACTAAAAAATATAATTTTATAAATATATCTTTATTATTATTTTCATGATGTATTGAATATTGTTAATTTTTAATTGTTTATATCAAATCCAAACGATTTGTTATATTTATATATATTTTAAAAATTCATATTAAGATATGGTTAAAATAAAAAATTTAAAAATATAATCGCTTAACGTGTTTCGAACTCTATTTGAAAAAAAACAAATATTATAGTTGAGATTGTAAATCTTTTTATGTCCTATATTATTTTAAATATCTATAAAAAATATATTATAAGAACCAAAACGGCAACGATCAAAGTAATGAACTAAAACAAGTTGTAACAACTCATGGTAAAATAAGTTGAAATTTTATACTCACGGTTTTTAGATATTTTATATCATTAAACATGATTTAACTACATACTTCACGAGTCTATTCCTAAAAATATTTTTAAACATGATTTAGCTATATACTTCACAAGTCAATTCCTAAAAATATTCCTACACAAGAGAGAAAAAGAGAAGAAATATATTTCAATATAAATGCACAATATATGTTCATATATGATGAGAAAATATCATAAATGCACAATATATGTTGAAAATATTATAAATGTACAATATTATCGCTTAAAATTTAAAAAAAAATATAATACCACAAAACAATATACAAAATAAAATTTTATAATCAATAATATTTTAAGTAAAAATCCTCATTCATCCAATTCATGAATCTGAAACAACTTTTATACGTCAAAATCATCCTTTTAAAAATGTGGTAAGTCAAAAAAATAATAACAAAATTAACTTTTTATACGTATAATACAATTATATATTCTTCATAAGTCAAAGTATATTTTAAAAAAATCTAAAAAATATCATAATTAATGACAAATTGAGTCGAATATATAATTTTAAAAAATATTTAAAAAGTGAAAACAATTAACCATAAAAAACTTCACTTCTAAAGCAATTGATACCAAACACAAAATATGTTCCAAGAAAACTAGAAGAAACTATTTATTTGTAAAAAATTACAACATCTGAAATAATAATGAAATATAATTCCTATAGAAAATGATGGCAATATTGATATAAATCGATGTCGTGGAAAATAAACTTATAATTGACAATATAACACTTGTCTTTTGGTGTAAATCATGAGAAATCCATATTTAAGACGTTTGAAGAAATAAAATAGCGTGCGTCAGATGCAAATAGACAACACCGACAACTCAAAGGTTGAACTATGACTTGTTACATCTAGTGAAAATATGAATATAATAGTGTCCTTTAAATGCACACGTAAATGTGAATTTTGGTATATGGTGATTTCAAAGATGCACAAATGAAACTGAATGATAAAGAGGTGATAGCCAAGGATGCATAAGTAAAACTAACACTTGAGGAAGATGTGCAAAATGTAGAAGATGAAATGAAGAATACAGAGGTTGAGGTGAATGATGCACAAGTTTAAGTGTTTATAAAAGAGGTGATAAAGGTAGAAATGATCAACATGAAGTTCAAAACCAACAAGATGTAATTGAAGATAAAGCATGTTAAGAAATATGCTCCATTTTACATATTTAACAATTTTGATAAAACTTATTTTACATTTTGTAAAAGGTTGTATTCTTCAGATCTTGTAAAACCATTTGTTTAACATTTGGTAAATAGTTTGTATTTTGCATTTTGCATTCATCAAGAATACTTGTTTTGCAATTAACATTTACCAAATTTATATAACAGTCGTTTGGAATTTTGCACATGTTTACAAAGTATTTAGCATTTTGAAATTTTCATATAGATTTAACACATACCAACGTTTCAAATTTCACATTTGTTATCACACTTATCATAATTTTACAGTTCACATTTGTATTTAACCCTGCTTCTCAATTCACATTTATCTTTTGACTTATTTTATATTTTATATTTGTATGTCATATTTTTATTTATATATATTTTAAATATAATTGTGTTTTTAAAGCAATAGCATAAGAACAACAACCTACACAAATGCCAAAAGGTAAAACTCTAGCTGTATTAAATACAAATAATGAAATGTGCTAAAAATTATGTACAAACAATATAACAGGAATCATTTGGTAAATTTGTTGTATATCTAGGAAGTAAACCTAAATAATTGTACAATTAGTGCAAAGTTCAAAATAAACAGCAGATAAAAAAAAATAGATCACAAAGATTTGTAAGTTATACCCATATCATAATTTACATCATTAGATGTTTTGTATTTAATATATAAACCTTGTGTCACGTGTGTTATTAAGTCTTGTTTTAAATTCCACATTTAAGAGTATGAATTATTTTGTATTTCACATTTGACAGTTAGATTTATGGGTAATCTACTAATAACCATCTAATATCAAAATTATTTACCAATAACCAACCAAGGTTGTATATAATACGGATAACCACCTAGTGATATATTAATATTTACATATAACCACCTGGTACTCTAAAATACCCCAATTATTTTTCTCCTCTTATGTTTTTCTTAAAATTTCATATCTTTCAAGATATGGCTCCAATAAAATAATCCATAAATACTATGCATGAGAATTTGGTTCTTCGCTTCAGTTCAGAATGGTCATTTCGGTTCTAGGTTCTTTCAGTCTTTAAAAACTGTTACACATTTAGGAATCAGTTAAAATTCGGTTCTGTTTGGTTCAGTTATTCTTAATTTGGTTCAGTATTAGTGATTAATATGAGAATCGAAATGAACCAAATAAATTCGGTTCTAAATGGTTAATTTTATCGAAATAGTTACCTTATACCCAAACTACCCGATTGGAACCGAAAAACCCAGACTTCAAGTTAATTGACATAAAAAAATAGATATAATTTTAAACTTATAACGTAATTTTATACACACATTCATACAACGGTGGTTAGTCTATTAGATAAACATAAAACACAACTAAATAAAAATAAATATTTCAAGTACTTGGTGATTTGGTGGCTTTTACATTTGTGCCTGCAACACCTAAAATGATACAAGTATATGCAAATATAGAACAACAAGATTATAATTCTATATATAAGTTAAGAAAAATGATTAGATGTAAATGATCTACCCAATGATAGTACTAATGATAGTATCCCCACGGACAAAATTAGTTATGACATCAACAATGCTCTTAAAAGTTCATTGACTGCACAAGAGTCACAATAAGTGTTAGGCTTTCGAATCAAGTCGATGAAAAGATTAACACTACCCATTTCAATTCATCGTTAAATTTTGGAAAATATTTATTAGCAATACTAATCACCAACAGTAGTGAGCAACAAATATAATATTTCTAAATCATACCAAAGAAAATATATATTTTTCAAGAACTGGTATCATCATAGGACTCTAAATTTAGTATCAATGTCATCAATAACATTTATCTCCTCAGGGAAACACACACAAAATTGATTTAACATGCATTATAGAATTAGCTCACTTCGATTATCTAGATTTTTAATTATATTATTTCTTACATGATTTTCGAGATAAAATAACAATTTACATATATGAAAATTACATGTAGTGCACGAATGCCATGTATCATAGAAAAAAGTGAGAGATTCAAACATAAAACTTTTTCTAGGTAATGTATTCTGTCTAATAGATGGCAATAGTATGAAAGCTACTTGTATAGATCTGCTTCAGTTACTGATGAATGTATATATTTTTTACTTGTTAGTAATCGACTAATCATTGACTATATAAAAAGAAATGAAACAAAATAGAATACTAGATTTCATGGAACTCCTTTCTTAAAAGACGACCATTACAACGAGGATAATTTGGACAAACTGTTCCTCTCTCCCAATGACCAACCAGATGTAGATTGAGACTGTCTGAATTGAAGCGCATAGTCTTAACCCCACAAAATGAATTTGTTGTGATAAATAATAATCACTATCAACCAACCATTTTCCATCGTCATATTTGATTTCATCAGGATGCCTAGCACACTAAGAAATTCCTAGTGAACCACCACAATATGTAGCTCTCTATCAAAACCAAGGTCGAAAAACTTATATTAATCACAATAAGGTACGGTGTGACCCACAATATAAGTAGTTGAGTAGACACAGTGCTTCAATCTGAGGGCTACCTAGAAAACTACTTAAGAAGAATATATTGGATTTGTCACACATATATATAAGTTATAGTAACTATCATAGAATATCTTATAAATTACCTTTGCAGTCAGATCAACCTTATGGAAACACTTTAAACCAACCTCATTGTGAGGAACTATAAAGCTACATGTAATATAGAGTTCAAATGTAGTTTAAAATTCTCGTCGGAGATCACAGCAGCAAAGGCAAGCGCAAGAAAGTCTTCATGTGAGACTCTAAAGTTGATATTCTTCAGAAGATCCAAACAGAATTCCGCCAGATATGTCACCTTCGTCGAACTCATGATTTTTCTATAAGCTTCTAGAAGTTGGTGAAGCCTCTCAACCACCTTCATTCTTTAGTGATTCTTCCATTTCTAGACCTGGTTTATATCCACAGAGCCTTCGAGTTAAAATGTCAAGTGACTGACTTTACATATGTCAAGTGACTAATTGTAGCTTAATCAAAACGAAATTAAAGTAAACAGAAATAAAAATAGAGAAATAGCGAACTTGAAAGTTAAGAAATGGAATGAGGCTAGAGAATAAAAATCAAATAAAACATAAACCAACGTGAAATAATAACTTATATATTTCAGTGTTTAAGGTTACTAGGGTTATTCACTTTGGTTCAATCGGTTCCTAAATAGTTCTCAGTTTGGAACATAATTTATAATCGGGTGGTTATTTACTAGGGTTATTTACTTTGATTTATAGTCGGGTGGTTATCGGTAACTCTCCCAAAATTTAATTTGCGTTCATATTTTGTAGTTATGTTTATTTTATAATTCACATTTAGTATTATTATATGTTTCACATTTCATATTTAGTATAAGCATTGTTTTGCATTGATACATAAATCGTGTCTTTTATAAACATATTGTTTACATAGATATACATATAGATTATCTCATCAAAAAAAGACTTTTGAAAACAAAATCAACAATAAAAATTAATATATCGAAGAAATATCCCACAACAATAAAAAAAACTCATGATTGTGGGGTATTTACATGCGAGTATACAATATATTTTAGTGAGAATGATCAAATCACCGTCTCGTGCGATAAAAAATATCTACAGAGAGGATAGCATTTATGTTCGATGTTTTTTCTTATTAATAAACACATGAACGATTTCTTCGAGTAGTTGATGTATTAATATTTAAAACATTGTATATAGCATTTTATATTAGATTTGAACATTAATGATATTTTACAATATTCCTATATTTGTTTTGCATTTTGTATTTAATTTAAGTTTTGTTTTGCATTTCACGATTCGTTTATTAATGTTTTAAATTTTAAGTTTAGTTTACTAGCTCCACACTTAGACAAAAGTTTGCGCATTTGGCAGTTCAATTTTATCCACACTCAGAGAGTTTATATTTTGTTTTGTATTTTTAGTGTAACTATGTTTCATATTTCACATTTACACTTATTAATATTTTTTCAGTTCGCATTTCAACTTTAGCTGGTATTAATTGGATGTGAAAGAACTAAATTATTTGAAGTTGCGAGAATATGTTTATTTTTATTGATTTAAGAAAATATAATGTGTTCCAGTTTTGAAAATACGTGTGATTTGGTTACAAAATAAGTCTAGAAAAGTAATAGTGTCCTAGTTGTAGAATTACGTGTAATTTGGTTGCAAAAATAAAAGAAAAAATCTTCAAAATATCATTCATGTATTTTGTTTTGTTCCTATTTAAAATATAAAAATATATGTATTTTGTAAAAACAATTGAGTTAGGGTCTGAATGGTATGAGTTTGAAGGTTAAAAATAACTAATTTTTGAAGGTTGTACGTGTTTGTGTGTTCAGTGGTATTGTTGGAATTATTTATGTTGTATGTGATTTTTGGTAAACTTCAAAATCCGGGTAATTATCGGTAATTTGATTTATAGTCATGTGGTTATCGGCAACTCTCCCAAAAATTATTTTGCATTCGTATTTTGTAGTGACGTTTATTTTATATTTCACATGTAGTATTAATATATGTTTCACATTTCAAATTTAACATTAAGCATTGCTTTGCATTTACTCTAAACATATTGTTCACATAAACTTACATATTGATTATCTTATTGAAAAAAGACTTTTGAAAACAAAATCAACAATAAAATTAATATGCCAAAGAGATATCCTACAACGACAAAGAGACTAGCGATTGTGGGGTATTGACATGTGAGTATACTGGGTATATTACTGAGAATGGATAAATCACCGGCCCATATGATGAAAAAATAACTACAAAAAGGAGAGCATTTATGCTCGATGTTTTTTCTTAAAGATAAACACACGAACAAATTCTAGTAGTAATTAGTATTAATATTAAAAATATTTTATATAACATTGTATATTAGATTTGAACATTGATGAATTTTTTTTCTTCAATATTTTACATTTGTTTTGCATTTCATATTTAATTTCAGTTTTTTTTCACATTTTCTTCGGTTCGTTTGTTAATGTTTAATGTCTTACAGTTCAGTAGTTCAACTTATTAAGGTTGCACAATTGGTAGTTCAATTTTATCCACAATTAAAAAGTTTAAATATTGTTTTGTATTTTTAGTTTAGCTATGTTTCATATTTCACATTTACACTTATTAATGTTTCGCAATTCGCATTTCAACTTTATCCACTGAAAAATTAAATATGGTTTCATATTTCATATTTTTATTTTATATATGTTTCTTATTTCATATTTACACTTATTAATGTTTGTAGTTGATATTTTAGTTTATCTATGTTTTGCATTTCACATTTACATTATTAATGTTTCATAGTTCACATTTCAAATTACTTCTTATTTTACTTTTTTTCACTATTTGCGATATATATACACGATATTTCGTACTTGACAAATTGAAATTTCAAAATTCACAAAGTAACTTAAATAGAAAATTAATGATAAAAAGTATAAATTGCACCGATTTAATAAAAATTATTTGGATAATTTTCTATTGTGACCGACTTTAGCACAACGATACACTTTATTTTTAGGATGAGTTACTCATCTAAATGTAGCACATTTTTTCTTTGGTTTTCGCTCTCATTTTTAAATGTGTGGGAGGAATAACAAGAGATTTAATAAAAGCACATATTTCACCAAAAGTGGTTTACATAGGTATGTCATATGAATAAGTTGTCTTATATTAGCTTGCGTAATAGAATAACTCAACATATGTTGAAGGGTTTTCCTAAATATTAAGTATGAAGGTCAAAACATGAAAGCATGGGAAACAATAAGTTTGCCACATACCATAAATATATTTGAAAATCCATAAGATCAACAACAATAACCGGTTCCAAAAAAACTTCAGGTGAAACTTGATGAGATCAATAATTTTTGGAGGTTATTTATGTAATAAGATGAAAATGAATTAAGTTTTAAATAGATGATATATAGATAATTAAGTTGCTTAAACTAATTTAGAGAGAGAGTGTCTGATATTTAAAATAAATTCACCATCCTTTGTCGAATGCCCTTAAAATGCTATAAATAAGATTAACCTTAATAAGCCTAATAAGATCCGAGCCCACTTTCAAACGTGATCCAAGCCCACATCAATCATAATTTCATTAAATTCGAAGACCATAAAATAATACAATATAATAAAATAACTAATCTAATAAAACAAGTGAATTAAGAGAATAAATTAATATATAGTAAATATAAGAAAAATTAGTCATTCATTTGATGTGCACCTCGAGCAATTTTACCCTCATCAAAACTAGTAAAAAACGAACGAGCCATGTACAACGTAAATTGAGATTGATCTAAAGATTCTTTTGATATTCAAGACATAATTCACTAGTTCAACCTAGACCTTTCGTATACCGTTTTAATCTGACTCGTAAGTGAAATTCTAATCTTGTCAATTAATTTTAATATAAGAAAACTATAAACTCTTTGATATGATGATTAAATGACTTTGTTAACTAAAGGCCATGGAACTGTACCGTTTGATTTTAAAAAAATGAACATGCATGTTTGTTTAGAGATAATGTTTGCAAAAGCTAACGACTTTTTTACCTAATTCATCAATAATTGTTCCATATTTAAAGTGAACATGTGATGAGCATTCATACTTAAAATTTCTAATCAAATGAGAAATGTGACACACAAGATAATAATGAGAGGAAAAAAACATGAACAATAATAATCATACCTAAGTGACGATCTGAAATAAATGTGATATGACGATCGAATAAGTGAAGTTATAACATCTAAAGAACCATAGTCAATTATCACCATCTTTTGACTCAACGATAGCAAATGCAACCGTAAAAATACTTGCACGGTATAAAAGAAACCATATAACAAAGATATTTTGTATATCACAATTGGTAACCATGCATATTTTGCAATTCGCAATTAAAAAGTATTGATTGTTTCGCATTTTACAGAATATATGAGTTTGCATAATTTGCAAATCATAAAATCAAACATAATGAGTGTTTTGTAATTCTTAATTAGATAATCAGAAATAAGAAGCGTTTTACAATTCTCATTATGGAATAAAACATGTTTCATAATTCATAATTGAAAACAAAGAACATTTAACAATTCACAAATGAGAATAAAGGCAAGTTTCACATTTCATATTTTAGGATAAATCATGTTTCGCAATTAAGGAATAAATAATATGACATGTTTTGTAAGTCACATATTAAAAATAGAAAGAATAAAAATAACCATTGTTAGTATCTTTAGCAATGACATATAATAATACTCATTTATATTTCTTTGTTAAAAATGTTCAATCAATAAATAAAATTGGATCGCAATCATAGAAATCTTGAAAACAAGACCCAAATAATACAAAACATTATTTCTGAAAGTTACTTTCCGAATTATATTTGAGTGATTAGACACTTGTAATATCAAGACTCTTCAATGATTTGAAGTATTCTCTAATTGAACTTTAAAAAATAGAACTATATTTGTATTCGAACCTCATAGATTTCTTTAAAGTCTTTCATGAAATATAATACAAGATATCCAAACCATAAACATTTTTAACGAGTGATTGCGTATTTTTTGTTGTCACGTCATGTTTGGATATGATATGTTTATGTATCTCTTTAACAATCAAATCCGATGTCAAATAATTTTTAATTTATATAAAAAACTATTCCCATACCGTAAGTATGGGAATACAGTCTCCATGTACACCCCCTTGAGACCTTATAGTCGCAATGAACACTTACTTTTAATATTGTATTATGCTTATATTTAAATTAAAAAACTATTCTCTACTACGTAACAATATAAAACTATTCTAAAATATTATAACCCCTTTCTTGAAAACTTGTCCAACACCTCAATTTATATCAATCCAATAAATAATAAGAACATGTTTTTTCTTACGACCAAAAAGACTAACACCGTAGCTACTTTCTTCACTAAATAATTATTCATCAACAACTTCAAATAAACTTAAAGTATTGTATCTAAGCGTTTCTCAATAAACCACATCCACATCTATATCAATATTAACAGCTGGAGAACTTCAATGAAAAAAATTTGACAACATAACAACAAAAATCATCATTTCCTAATTAAACAACAATTCTTAGTTTCACCACGATAATAGCTTAACTTAAAATTTATTCTAACCAACTCCTCTCATTTGGTTAAAATAAAATAAAGCATACCTTCAAAATTTTCAAACTCACTAAGATGTCAAATTGTAGTTTGATAATTTAGTTTGAAAATACTTAAGGCACATCTAAATACTAAATACTTGTAATTCATAATTTGCAAAACAATAATTAACAAATATTTTATAATTATATATATAATGTATTTCACACTTCACAATTAAATATATAGTTGTTTCACATAAATTGTTTTGTATTTTGCATATAATTTGGCTGGATTCGTAATCAGCTATCTAGCATTTCATACTTCTAAATTATTTTATGTTTTTTTCGCATTTGTAATTGTATTTCACGATTTATAGTACTCTAAAACTAAAAAGTCACCATAAAGTAAACCTATAATATCATGGTTAACAAATTCACATTTTCTAACATTAATTTGATATACAAAAAATGTTTGGGTATGATTCGAAAAAAAAATAACTCGCTAGACTTATAACATTCGATTTAACAAATTCACATTTTCTAAATGACATATAAATAAAAATTGAAAATGTGAAATGTTTGGATATAATTCCGAAAAACAAAAACTCACCCAGAAACATTAAAAAATGAATAGACAAACCAAACCAAAAAAACATATAATCCGAAGCAATTTCGATACCTGAGTACAATTTAGAATTTGATATATATATATATATATATATATGAGTTTGAATTATAATATATGAGTTTAAAATTCGATGAAATTTAAGATATTGGAAAGATAAAAAAAATAATAAGAAATATAATTATATTGAGCCGATTTTAGGTATTATTAGAAAATTGAGTATTAAATTATAAATAATTTTGTTTAAATATTAAATAATGAGTAACTATTAAATAAAAAATTAGTTTTGATTTTAAATATTTATTAATATTCTTTTTTACCCGACTTAATCGCCTAATATAACCTCCGTTTAAAATATAAATTGATATTATACTCTTTCAATTTTTAGTTTTGTAAAACGATTAAAATTTGGTTATTTATTTTTTAGATAATTAGTTTTTAATATTAAATCTTGTAAAATGGTTTTAAAAATTATGAGAGCATTTATTTTTAATAGTATGGACCGGTGCTGCCGAGATCAAATTTTCGTAATTTGGTAGACATGAACTCTTCCACGATTTTCACAATTTTGAAAGCTGAGCTTTCTGATCTATAAAGAAAACGAAACATCAACTGTCTAAGGAATAGATAGTCAGAGTGCTCTATCTACCACTATCTAAACATCATTAAATTTTTTTAATTTAAAACTATTTTTTATCGAACCAAGTTTATTATCCGGGTTTGTTATAAATCGGATTTGTATCTAATAAACAAAAAAATCATGTTCGGGCTTGCATCGTTCGTGGTCCGTATTAATTAAATTCGTAACTTGAATCGTACATAAACAAAATAATATTATATTAATAATAATAACCAACCATCAAAGAAAGAAAAGCTTAAACTTTAACTAAATCAAATAGTGAAAAAAACCCAACGTAGAAACCCCTAGGGAGAGAGAGAAACTGCTATAAAAATGGAAACTTTGAAAAATGCAGTTGGGTAAAAGATTATTCACATTCAAGACCTGGACTTTATTTCAGTTCTTGAAGGTTCATTTCAGGTATGCGATCGATTCAGAACTCAGATGCTTTAATTAAATAAGTTCTTTTTTTTAAGTACTTGTTAAAGTTTTGATCTTTATGAGTTATTGTTTGACATTTCTTTTCTTTCTTTAGTTTAAAGTTGGAATTTTTATGAGTTGTTTGGTTGATCATTGGTCATATGTTTAATGAATTAGTATTAGCTGTTTGTTTGTGGCATGTCTAAAGCATAAAACTATCTTTTGAATATTTGATTATGTTTCTTAAAGTATGGTTGTTGTGGAATTGATTAATACACAATTCTCTGTTCAGCATCTTCCTTTTAGTCTTTGGTTCTCCTTGTTAGCAGTTTGAAGCACTGACAATAACTAATATCTTGGAAATTCAGAGCTTTTTTAAGGCTTTTGTGATTAGCTAAGGTATTGAATTTGATGGAAAGTTTGAAACTTTTGATGTTTTTCACATATCTTATAATTTGTTGTTGATCTTGATTTTTGCAGGTTGCTGTGTGTTGAACGATGGCAGTAGATCTTAGCAGAAGCTTATCCGAAACTTATATAGGTGGTCTTGAGCTGTGGGAGATAATTGTGATTGTTCTTGTGGTGGTTTTGGTTTTGGTTCTAGCCTTATCGTTGTGGCTCTCTATTCGGAAAAAATCTAGAAGAGCAAATGTCACACTTCCGATAACCCAGATCCCTAATATTCTTGATGAAATCAAAGATATAAGTGTGGATCACGTTTCATCGAGAAATAGGGAATTATGGACTCTTGACGAAAAGTTTGGTGATCAAGAACAAGAAAAGGGAGAAATTAACTTAGAGGATGGTGATATTAGGTTAGAGAAAGATGTTGTTGCTTTTTTACCTTTGTCCGGTGTCCCTGAGTTTTCTCACCTGGGTTGGGGTCATTGGTTCACTCTAAGAGATCTTCAACTCGCAACCAATCATTTCTCGAAAGATAACATAATTGGTGATGGTGGATATGGAGTTGTTTATAAGGGAAACGTTCCGGATGGAACTGTTGTGGCTGTCAAAAAATTACTTAATAATCCGTAAGTAGTTAACTGACAAGCTCGATTTTGTTTTGGTTTTGCATATGGTTTATTTCTTTTGTATATGTTTTGTAGTGGACAAGCTGACAAAGATTTCAGAGTTGAAGTTGAGGCAATTAGGCATGTTCGCCATAAGAACTTAGTTAGACTTTTAGGGTACTGCATCGAAGGAACTCATAGGTATATCTCCTTCTTTAATTAAATTGTGCTTCAAATGTATATGATTGTCCTAATCATTTTTCTCTGATTCAATTCAGAATGTTGGTATATGAATTTGTCAACAATGGGAATTTAGAGCAGTGGCTTCGAGGAGACATGAAGCATCAGGGATATCTTACTTGGGACGCACGAATAAAAATTCTTCTTGGCACTGCTAAGGCGTAGGCCTATTAACTCTTCACTGTTAATTTTCAGTCATTTTCGAAAATGTCTTTTACCTAGTGTCACTTTCGTATCAATGGTGCAGACTGGCTTATCTACACGAAGCCATCGAGCCCAAAGTGGTGCACAGAGACATAAAATCGAGCAACATACTAATCAATGACAACTTTGATGCCAAGATATCTGATTTCGGACTAGCTAAATTGCTTGGTGAGGGTAAAAGCTATATCACAACTCGTGTCATGGGGACATTCGGGTGAGTTTTCTTCGTCAGTTGTGGTCAAATTGCTTCTCTCTCCGTAAACAATATTCAAAATTGTGAGTAAAATGTTAAAAGGAGATGCCTTTTATCTTTTCAGTTATGTTGCTCCGGAGTATGCAAATTCTGGGTTTTTAAATGAGAAGAGCGATGTTTATAGTTTTGGGGTTGTCGTCTTAGAAGCGATTACCGGTAGATATCCAGTGGACTACAGTCGCCCTCAGTCCGAGGTATGCACAACTCACACCCTATATTTATTTATTATTTAAAACTCGATGAATATTACCTTGATGTTGTTGATGGCAGGTGCATATGGTGGATTGGCTGAAGATGATGGTTCAGCTGAGGCATTCTGAAGAAGTTGTGGACCCAAAGCTGGAAACAAGACCATCCACAAGTGCTCTTAAGCGTGCTCTTTTAACTGCTCTAAGATGTGTTGATCCTGATGCCGACAAAAGACCCAAAATGAGTCAAGTGGTTCGCATGCTCGAATCAGAAGAATATCCAATTCCCAGAGAGGTATTACTCCCAAGTACTAATACTAATAGTATCTAAGTTTCAGTAGAATCAGTCTTTTCTAAAATTTAAGAAAGTTGATACAGTAACTGAATACTATGTATAATTTAATCATCAGGACCGAAGAAGAAGAAGGAAACAAACAGAAGTTATAGAGACTGAGCCTCATAGACATAGTACCGACACAGACAAGAGTGAGAATCCAGATTCGAAGCTTAAAGAGTGAAAAGAAAGGAATCGTATCGATGTTCCATCGAGCTGTGGTTGTACAGGTCTATATAATTTATTGTTCGGGTACTCTAAGAAGATAGATTTTATAAATGTATGTGTTCTACAAACCAGCCTTTGAGCAGATGTATAAAGTTTCTATGTTTGATATCTCAGAAAAACTCTCATGTGAAGTATCTCATGTGAAGTATGACGATCTGTATCTCAAAATTAATTGTGAACGAAAGCCGGGAAGGAAGAATTACTTGATACAATTAAAACAATTATCATCGAGCCATTCAAAATTTCAAATATGTATCACAACGCACACCAATCTTACTCACTCAGGAATATTATAAGAGTGAGCAATAGATACAAAACAATCTATGACATTCAACATTTAAAAAATAATAATACAGAGACTATATATAGTGTCGGTTGGTTAATGACGCTGAGCTGGGTTGTTGGGCGTTTGAGGTCGAGCGTACAATAGAGGCTGTAGAGCTTTTACTACAATGCTCATGTTCGGCCTAAAGTCAGCTTCGTATTGAACACACAATGCAGCAACAGCGGACATCTGAATCCCACATAACCATCAATCAATCAGCGACAAGCATATGAATCACATTTTTTAGTGTTAAGAGTATGCTTTTAATTACCTTAGCAACAGCTTTTGGAGGATACTCTTTGAGTCGTGCATCGACACACTGCTTCACTTTATCTTCACTAAGTTTAGGTGTTGCCTAAGAAGAAACAAATCATCGGTAAAGTATCAGAAAACGAAACATTTTATGCTAACAAAGTAACAATTATACAATAACAACGGCTCTTTATGCAAAAGCTCATTACCCAAGTCACTAAACTCTGTTGCCCACGTGGCAGCGTATGGTCAACAGGCTTCCTGCCAGTTAAAAGCTCGAGCAGAACAACACCGAAGCTGTAGACATCACTCTTTGCACTCAATGTTCCAGTCATCGCATACCTACAACCACAAAATTCACAGTTGACATAATAAACAAAAGAACGTATTTCACAACCAGAAAGGGCATTGTGCCCCTCCTGAAATCTTGACACAATTAATTCAGTAAATACCCCCAAGTTTGGAAAGATTTCCATAAAAAAAAAGAGTTTGTTTATTTTGTATAGACATGAATGCGAGGGACTAACTCTGGAGCATGATAACCAAAGGTTCCCAGGACACGAGTGGAATGCAAACGAGCAGCCATATCAGGGGCTTGATTGGATAAATCGAAATCAGCAATTTTAGCTATATCGTCCTCAAAAAGTAGAACGTTGCTCGACTTAATGTCACGATGAATCACATGAGGACGTGCCCTTTCGTGCAAATATTCGAGTCCTCTTGCTGCACCAACAGCTATTTTAACTCTTTGGTTCCATGATAGTACTTCACCAGGCTGTGATCCCTTGACTCCTTTCCTACCTACATGAGCATGTTCAAAGTTATAAAACCAGCTAAAGATGTTTAACTATTACCTTTTTAAGCCTAAAATTTCTTAAGACCAAAGATAATTTTTTTTTCCTTTACAAGGCTAAAACCCTTATAATAGACAGTTATTTGTAGTGATCATATCTGCATATATGGTCAATGAAGGACTGAAAGAATAACATCAGACTTGCTGCTAAAAATCAGGATACTGTTACCTACCATGAAGAATATCATGAAGAGATCCCTTAGAAGCATATTCGTAAGCAAGGACACGAAGAGGGCCATCGACACAGTAACCAACAAGCCCAGCAAAATTTTCATGTTTCAATCTTGAAACCATGGAAACCTGTAAACTTACATGTCAATCGTTTTGGACGAACCATAAAGGCACGATAATTTAGTAATGAACATATACAATACACTCACTTGGTACATGAATTCCTGAGCCGGTTGCCTACTGGAATCCAACTTTTTGATAGCTGTGGCCGTACCATTTGCCAGAATCCCTTGATATACTCTCCCATACGAACCCTCGCCTATCAAAGATTTGTCACCAAAGTTATCTGTAATTTTCCTTAGTTCTTCTACCGAAATGGCCGGAACAGAAATCGGTTGCATAGCCATGACAGGTTTCGGTGGGGCAAACTGCTCCGTCTGACCTCCTTGATAGCCTGCACAATAAAACGCGCTCGTATTGATAAAACCGAAAGATAGTTCTTAAAATTTTGGGAAAGAAAATGAAGTTGGGTTGCAAAATTACCAGCACCGGTGTTGTTCATCATGTATGGTCCATTATGGGATTGCCTGCGACTCTCTTCTCCTCCGAAACATCCAAAGCATCCCATGGCACTTTTTCTTAATGAACAAACTAAAAAAATCCAAATCACTCAATATCATGTTTGTACCTTAAGTAAAAGATGCCAAATGTTTTTTTATAAACACAAAAAAAAAATTCAAAAACTTTGAAATATTTTCATATATTTTCATATTTCAAGTTTCAAATGATCCTCATTTGATTTCTATGCTCAAATTAATAACCAAAAGGTTAAAAAATATAAACTTTATTTCTAAAACCTTATTTTTTTATTTTGCCCTCAACCACAATTGAACCATCAACCTCATCTACAAATGATTCATGGAAACTGAAACTTAGTAATAAATCTCCCCTAGGGTTGATCACTTCAGACATATCTACATGAAAGACAAAACAGTAACTACTTCTTCTATTCATCTGTCTAAAAAGCGTGTCAATTCAATTCCTTCAACAAGTTAACCCTTTCAAGTAAATGGAAATCAAAACAAACCCTAAATCCAAATAATTCAAAATTGAAACTGAGACCATCATCAAACATAAAACAGACGATAAAAGATTAACAAGAACTGGTCTATTACATAACTGACAGAACAGGGAGCACAAAGAAAAGTCAGAAACTGAAGAAACTAAAAGTGTAATGAAGAAAGAAAAAAAGAGACTTGCCTTATTTGATTGATGTTCGATTTAAAGATATTTACTTTTCTCTGCTATGTTTTTTCTTCGCTCTGGGATTGCTTATGAACACGCTATGAAATGTTCTTTATTCCATTATCATCGTCGATATATAATAAATAAAACGGACAGATAGAGAAACATAGCAAAGTTGAAATAAACAAACCGCTCAAACTTATTTCTGGTCCCTCAAGTTGTTAAAGAAACAGTTTTTACTGGTAAAAAACCAGTTTTATTTTTCAAAAACGTAAGATGTTAGAACTATTAGTTCGTAATAATACTATTCTTAGTAAAAAAAAATTGGTCATATCTAAACATTTAAATTGATATTTTCGTTGTTCAACTGAATTATTTTCAGATTTGGGGAATAATAGAATGTATGAGGTGAAGTTTTGAGATGTGAAATTGTTTATGAAACAGTCTCCCTAACCAAGACAACCGGAATTGTAAAGTAACAATAAAAACATATCATCATAAACGTGACAAACATCTTGTACAAGTTTCATTATTATATAAAATGATTAGTTTTTCTTTTCCTTTTAGCTTTTATATATTTAATATAATATTGATCACACCTTTAATCAAATGCTAAATCTAATATATTTTAATAATTAAATTCGTATTAAGTTGGACATCTTAAAAATTATTTTTTATTTCGAAGTTTATTAATTAATGATTAATTCACCTTAAAATTAAAATTAATATCCTTGCTCGGCAGCTCATATCCATAACTATTTAAAATTATTAGGCAAACAAAAGTAGATTTTATTTTCTAATATTAGATTCGTATAAAATGGATATTCAAATAGAAGATTTTTGAAAACTCATCGATTGTCGGCGACGTGATGAAAACCGCAATGCCGGATTTTGAAGTGTGGGTCTTAAAACCCAACGTTTACGATCCTGAATTATTGTTTTATCGTTTTTACTGGATTTTTTTAATATTCTACAGATTTATTTTAAATAGTTAGTCAACTCTATTTATATTTAGATTTGCATGGATTATATCTTCAGACGTTTACTTTGTTGACATATTTTTGTTTAGGTTTTTGAGTGATTCATATTTTAGGCATTCTTAACCCTACTTTGACGATCAGTTTTTATTGAAATTATAAATCAAACAGTTTGTCTATTGAACTTTTTAGTTCTTGAATGACTAAAGGTTTAGGGTTTACTATCCATCGGTTTCTTCAAGAGAAACTAAATCAGTTATGGTAATAAATCCAAACATAACTAAACTACTATTTAAAAGGTTAAAAAATTGATACAAAAAAATGTATGAAACACATATAAAAATATATTTTAAGTTTATTTATATTTTGTTGTTTGAAAAAATTGAAGGATAAAAATATTTTTAAATTAATAACATAAAGGGATTATGCCAACGCAAATGGTTAATATGTATCCCATAAAAAAGTTTGAGTACAATGTTAAACTAACAAAAACACCTTAGTTATACATATTTTTCAGCAAAAATTCTGAAAGACAATTTTAAAATAAATTTGATACGTACAAAATGGATAAGTATGATGACATATGAGATCAAACATCGTATCGAGCAATTTCATAACATTATGTTCAGATTCGATCAAATGACAAGATGATATGTCGAGCGTTTCTGATGACATGAGGCCATGCATTAACTTGGTGTGGTAGTATGCCAACAAGATTTGTCAACATTTTTGATGGGTTATGGAGAGGCAAAGTTAGTTAGTTAGTTAGTTAGTTAGAACTAAAATTATAAGAAAAAATAATTTAACCATGATATTATATCAAAATAAATGGAAGTTTTGTATGACTATGTAAAATGTTTTATCTAACAAAATGAATGATTTGGACAATGTAAACAATATGTTGTCATTGATAAATTAAAATCTAATGGAGATATATTTACAAGACATGTGAGTGATATGATAAGGATTGGTGAACTTACAATATGTCATAAATCCATGATTGATAAGCTACTGCGTCTAATAAGAAAGAAACAAAAATATTTCTCTCTCATCAATGCCGCAAAAAAAAACAAAAAATTATAGAATCCTTTAAAGTTAGACATATACAAGAGGTAATGGTGTGGACGTGGTCAACAACCCAGTTTTGGTTAATAAGAAAATAGTCAATGAAGAATGTGCATGGACTTCAGTGTTTATAAATAGGCATGTATGAATATAATTTTTTTATTGTTCAACATAGATTAACTTATTGATGCGATGTCATAACACAGGCTTTTATCTTTTATGAATGCATATTTAGGCTAAAACAAAATCAAAATATATCTAGACGATCAAGTGAATATGAATTTCATAGGCACTTACAATTAATAGGTCATATTGTTTGAAGTGTGAAAAAAGATGGGACAACTTATTAATATATCATCAACCATACATTCAGATTCAGTAAAATTTTGATAAACATATGGAAGATTACATAAATGATATGTTGGTTGAAAAACAATAATAATGCATAAAATCTGATTACATTAATCAAAATAGTAAAATACTTGAATAAACATAATCCAAAGTTGAATCCTAGGAAACATTTTTTAGATAAGATCAAATAATTTTTTGGTGTGTATTATTAGTAAAAAAAGGAACGAAGACAACCAAATTTAATTGCGAGATTTAACCAAAATAATATTGTGAACAAATTTAAAAGTTGTTAGGATGAATGATAACATTGACCAAATTTTTTTCGATGCCAACTATATTTTTCAAATTTTGAAAGATTTTTTTTAAAAAAATATAATAAAAGAAAGCGAGAGAATTTTTTTTATCAAACCAAAGAACTATGTGACATAATCTCAATCAAGTTTATGCTAATATAATATTCCATATTTATATTTTATTTCTTCTCTTATTAAAATTTCAGTGAACATAAATAGATATTGTATTAGCTTAAACTTAATCGATGTAGAAACAACTTGGAGCATGTGGCCCCTGTGTTGGTGATGATATAATAAAATAACATGCAAAAAAAATTTAAGTTCATGTCATCATTGTAGAAACATGATTCTTCTTTTGAAATATCTTTTAAAAACAAGATATATATACACAATTAACTCACTAGCTAATGAATTTTAAGAAATTCGAGCTAAGATATAAAACTAGAAATACTATAATAATAAAAAAGTCACGTCTATATTTTTGAGCGAGTTTAAGAAAATGTGGAGTAAATAATATATGAGAATGTGAATAATGAGAATAAATGATAGAATCGTCATCAAATTGGGTTATATTTCCACGAATGCAAGACCGAGATAATGTTAGCAATATATATATACAAAACAATCATATATGCAATCCAATTTTAATTCTCCGTCATTAGAAGCAAAGTTGAATGTGAGGCTTTTTTAGCGGGGTTACAGTTAGTTATAATATGATATGCAAAACTTTAAGTTCTAAAGTGACTCTTAATTGGTTAAAAGGCGTAATAAAAGGCAATAAAAATCATATAAGAAAATATGAAAATATATTTATGGTTACTTAAGCCATACATGCAATGATTTAATACGGTAATCTACGAACAAATACATTGACTATAATTCCAATGTCAATGAACTTGAAAAAAATCAAATGTAATAGAAGTAACCTTATTCATAATAAGATATGAAAGTTCATCCAAAATTGTAATATCTTATTGTAAAACATTCTTTGTTTTAAAAAATTAAGTATAGAGAAAAATAATTAATTAACTAAGTGGTAACGGAAATTGTTCTTGAAGACAAAAAACAATCTCATAGTTAATATACAATATTCTTACATATACTCTCTATAAAAAACATAATAATTATGTTATTATGATAATTTAGATAACATAAATTGATGTTCATATTAAAACAAACATACATGAAAGAGAGTGTAATTTTTACAATAGGTTTTGGAATTTAAGAGGATCCTTATGACTTGTTACTATTGACCAACTTTTGGGATAAAATATAACAAATATTGAAGAAGTGTATCATGTAAAGTAGGGGTTGTGTTAATATCTTGTAAAGATAATTCAATAATCATATATACTACTTGATATAATTGACGTAGCCTCTCTTTAGCTAATATAAACTTGATTTAGTTGAATCAATATCTATAAAAACGTGAAAGAGATAGTATAATTTAGTTGATATTAAATATTTTATTAAAGTGCATGGAAGCAAAATCTTTATCCTAGAATTGATCCCATTAAGTATGCCTCTTTCTCAAGACTAACATATGTTGCATATAAAAAGTGCAAAGGATAATAAAAACACACACCAATCTACAAGTTTAGTACATAAAGTTAACCATATTTTGTAAGAGAATTACAATATAATAATTATTTTTATAATTGTACAAATGACAATCGAACAATTAAATCAAGATAAAAAAACCATATTACATCAGAAAATACAAAGACAAAACTTGAAATCATTAAATAGCCATATTACAAGAATTTTTATGAGAATGTCAAACAATAACAAGAATGACGACTTGGAAAAAATAATTTATGATAATATATAGGTTTAAGCAATAGTCTAAACGAAAGTAACATTAAATTTAAAAAAATAAATAATAAAGAAATAAATGAGAAGTGTGGAGGTTAATATGACATATTGTTATATCAGAAAGATGTCTAAAAACCAAACACTCTAAAGAATCATAAGGATTTGTTATGATCACGTATAAAAAAATGGATTTAATAACAAGAAATCTGGTTTTAAAAGAAGTATTTTTTATTACACACAAGAACATAATTTGAAAAACACTTGGACACAGTTGAGAATACTCAATTACTAAGCTGAAGACGTAGCAAAACATGAACATGAAAGGTCGATATATAATACATCTTTTGGAGTTTCAAATAGTTAAAAATATATTGTTCATAAATATGATAAGTAGGTGGTGTACTAATTCCTACTCCGGTGGGCGTATGAAAAATTAATTAGCTACCAAAGTCGGTTATTTATTAATACACCTAAAATTTTCCACGATCATTAATTCTTCATTGATTTTTTTCTCATTTTATTAATAACTAAATGTAGGAATGAATTATACACAACATGCAAATTGATAAATTTGTACAACTTAATAAACAAAATTGTATGAAGAATACTAGTTATGAAAAGGCTAACAAGTAAAATTGATTTTGGTGCGGACTAGTAACACAATATAAAACGTTGATATCTATGTGTGACATAATAAATAAGTTATGTATAAAGAACACTCACAATAAAAAATTACTGATAAATGTTTTAGAGCTTATCAATAAAAATATATTGACCAATATAAGATTAATGCATTATATCAATTTACATTATAAAAAATAAAAAATAAAAAAATAAAAAATAAATAAAACGAAGAACACATCCGAACTTATTAAAATTTTCCAAAATATTTAACAAAATAAGTCACATTTCCAAATCGAAAACTTCAATATAGAAAAAATATGCAGGAATGAAGTCTCATGTAATCTTTAAAGAAAAAAAGGAAAAAAAATGACAAGTCATAACAATTATACAACATGTTTGGTCTCCGTACATGCATGAGATATCATGCGGTGAATTAACCTTAGAAATTATATATTTTTTCTTAGAATATTTTTCATTTTCTAATTCAACCTCATTATTTTTTTTATTAAAATTATCATGCAAGCAAAGTGAATCAACAAGACTGATGCTAAAAAAAGGAAAAAATGAAACCATCAACACAAGCTCAATTTGTCAAGCAACACATTTGGCAACATAAAAATTAATGGATTATCCTTCCTCTGATATGATTTGATATACCGGTTGAAAAACATGTAAAATCCTCCACATCAATGGTTTTGGTTTATATGTTTTTATACTAGCTTAAAAGATACAATAATATAATTTTTTAGCTAAACCAACAACCGTACTCTTCTTGGTATTAGCTTAGTGGAGGTTAAGGTGAAGGTTCTTGCACTTGCAATATCATTTTTTGAGTAACGTGACTACCATTAAACTACGCTCATTAAGTTAATTCAACTTTTTGAATATAAAAAATTTCTATTTACGAATTAAATAATTGAGATTTTTCCTCAATTTTGTTTACTCTGGATATGGAAAAATTTCATCCTCGCCTTATTTGTACTAGAGTCTTAGATTGTTTCTTTTATGTTTGGAATTATTTAATAAAAATCAATTACTAATTAAAAATTCGTTAATGGTAAAAATCATGACCAACCCAAGTTCTTGTAAGTGAAGAACTTATGGAACAGATTATCTCATTTAGTACAAACTGATTTCATAAGTACGTTCAACCAGCATCCACCGTAATAGAATAATGCTGAAAAAAATTAATTTTGACTCTTATAACAGATAATCCAAGTTCTTATTAATATATTTTGGACTCTCATAACCAACTTACATAATTAAAGTGCTTTTATATCTATATTCTTATTCGATGATATGAATTCATGTGCATACCATAAATAATAATAATAAATATTCAATGTCACAGATGTGTGTGAAATGATTTAAAAAATGAAAATATCAACTTTAAGCACTAGCAAACTGTTAATAATTCGTGACCAAGCGTTCGACCCCATTTAGAAGCGCTTTCTTGGTTTGAGCCTGTCACTTTGTGTGGTTTACCTTATGGTGTTGGTTTGCAGGTTATTGTGTCAGACTCAAGGTTTACTTTGTACGCACTCGTTGAGTAGCGGCTGCGGGTTCCCTCTGATTTTTTTTATAAAAATGTCAATAAAAAAATGAATGTTTGTTTGACATGTTTGACAAGATTATAACGACATATTTAAAAATATTAAAATAATTCAATGAGCTTTAGATGAAATGAAAATTAAATTCATAATTTAAGACAACATGGAAAAAATAAGTCTCATATTCGAATTGAAGCTATAAGTTATCATACTACTAGATAATCAAAATGAAAAATAGTTTTTAATTATTGTATAAATTTTTTAATTTTAAACTAAAAATAATACATGTAAAATATTTTATAAAGTAAGTTTTTGAAAAAAAAAATTAACATATTTTTAATTCGGTCTCACCAACAAACATGAACCATAAGTTTCATATGTAATGAGAGTGACTATAACTAAATTGTTATAATTACTTCTTGTTTCTCTTTGAGACTTGAGATTTAAATATTTTACGGACACATTAATTTTAAATTTTAAATCTTATCGTGTTTGATATGTCAAATTACGCAAATTCATCTTCCATTATGTTATCCAGAAATGATTATTCTGAGAGTCAGTGTTGTCTAATTTCTAAATTTCATAACAAATTTAGGACACAAAAAAACTCCACCTCAGCTTCTTTTCCATGTATCTGAAATTGTTATAATTACTTCTTGTTTCTCTTTGAGACTTGAGATTTAAATATTTTACGGACACATTAATTTAAAATTTAAAATCTTATCGTGTTTAATATGTCAAATTACACAAATTCATCTTCTATTATATTCTCCAGAAATGATTATTCAGAGAGTCAGTGGTGTCTAATTTCTAACTTTCATAACAAATTCAGGACATAAAAAACTCCACCTCAGCTTCTTTTCCACGTAATTAAAATAAAAAACAATAATAATAAGATGAAGCAAGTAAACATGATGGTGAAACATAAGAGAAAGTGATACCAAATGACCAATTTATTTGGAGACTATTCTAAAATCTTATATTTGGTGAAGTATCACATGTTATTATGAACCGATAACTTTGATATGATAATTATTGTAAAAACATGATGGATTTTAATTGATAAGTCGATAAAAAAACACCATGGATAAATTCTATAAGTTCGAACAATGTTATGAAATAAATAAATACTCTTAGTTCTATTATATTTATAAATCTTGTATCATAATAATCAAATAACATAAATTTACATATTCTAATAGATCATACATATAATGTACAAGAAAAAGAGACTAATTCCCTAGTTCATTGACAGTGTACTGTGTCCGGCAGTACAGTTTTGTGTCTGTGATAGTGATATTGTGCCTTGACAGTGTACTGTGTTCGGAAGTACAAATAAATGTTGTGACAATATCGTTGTCAATCTTGTGGTATGAGCCCATTAGGCCCATTGTCTAGTAAGTCTATTAATTCCCTATGAATAGACTACTAGGGCGACACAAAACACAATCTAAAATCTTTAACCTTTTCTATCACAGTGAAACTCTTTTCTCTGGCGGCGCCCGTGGACGTAGACAATTGTCGAACCACGTTAAATCTTGTGTTCATTTAAGTCTTTCATTCGTATATGTTTTGTGCTCGAGCCATTTTGTGATAATAGCATAGTGATTTAATAACATGCAAAAATATAAATTATAATTTACACTCCAATAAAATATCAAGCAAATAAATAATGAATTAAACCAAAAACAATTGAAATTTTGAATATTAGTAAGTCATATAAATTAAGAAATATTATTTCTCGTTTTAAAATCTATTGAATATAAAAAGATATCACTACTCACGTTAGTAATCGTGTTTAAATATAAAAAAAAATTGTTTTTTTTTAAATTTTTGTTTGATAAAATTTTATTAAAGATGAGTCATAACACTAGCAGTAGTTTATTTAATTATTTTAATTTTTAATATTCTAATATTTTTTATATTCACTACATATACTTAATCACGGATCAAAAAATGCACAAATTCTAATTAGGAAAATGAATAAAAGAAATTATTGTAAAAAAATAAAGATAAATAAATAAAAATATATATGATAATAATAAGATATCATGATATATGACGGCAATGGATATAATGATTGATAATGTTTAAATAAATCCTAAGTAGATAAGTTTGATATGACACTTAGACATGGAAACAATTCACATGCCCTAGGGGTCTCGTCTCGTCGGGTGACCAAGCAACGTGGTTGTAATCGTGCAACGAGAATGTTTTGACCAACCAGTCAAGTCTTATAACCCGGGATTGCGCTACGAAATAACTTAGCTAACTAACCAAGTCCTATAGCACTTGATCACGACTCGAGGCAATATTGGAAGACAATTGAGAAATTGGTTAAGTCATATAATGCAAAACTTGGTCAATTGGCCAAGTCCTCTAACAGTTGGCCAAGCCTTAAGTCGTGATCAAAAGTGTCTTGGTCAACCATCAAAATCCAAAAGAATTTGGTTACGCCTCGAGGCACGACCAGAAGGGACTTGGCAAATCAGCAAAGTCCAAAATGCATGATCACTCCTCATTGCACGACAAAGAAAGACTTGGCCAATCGGCCAAGTCCAAAAATACATGGTCGTCCATCATTGTACGACCATAATAGACTTGGTCGATTGAACAATTTCACAAAGTATGGTCACACTACGAAACAAGATCAAAATAAAGTTGGCCAATTAGCCAAGTCCACAACGCCTGATCGTGCTACAAAATGTGTCCAGAACAGATTTGATTTATCAAGTCTATAATGCTTGGTCGCATTACGTAGTGCGACCATAATGGACTTGGTAACTGGGCAAGTCTACAAATCCTGGTCGTACAACAAAGCGTGACCAAATGGGACTTGGCTAATCGGTAAAGCCTTACCATGTTTGGTCGTGCCTAATGGGTGACTAGTAGGACTTCGCCGTCGGCCAAGTCTGATAACCCCCGGCCTTGCCCAAAGGCACAATCAAATAAGTATGACGCTAGGCTAGCCCAATTTGTACTAATACCGAGCTTTCATTAGCCTTAGACGCACACTAGCGACATTCATCAAACCAATCCATTTATGCCCAATATTTGTTCGTATCATCGTTGAGTCTTTTTTTCCCAAGCCACTAATAGTACGAATACCACGCCTAACAAGTATGAAAATCATGTCTGATAATGTACAAATAAAGCATCTGACATCATAAGATGCAACAATTATAAGGACGTACCATCTTATGATAAAGCATCCAGAAGGCCAGAAAAAACTGCACCAATGAGGGGACACCTACCTAAGACTTCCCAATTTAATTTAGGACTACTATATAAGGAATGAAAGGAATGAATGGATCATTTTTAAGGTAGGTGAAAAGTTAAAATAAATAATGGAAACCCAAATAAAAAGCAATTGTAGTCATCTCTACAAAATAAATACAAGTGTTCTTTAAATTATTATTTAAGTTTTTATTGCATTCATCATTGATGAGTCCAATTTCTGCATGCTCCCCGGACAAGGACAGATCGGTCCAAGGCCTCCGGACCGGATAGATCACTTCGAACACTTAGCCCAAAGGACTGTTCGAACTATGACAAAAGTACTAAAAAACCTAAACACTACTTGACTAAGCTACTTGCTCTCCTACTTAGAGCTCATGGGTCTTTGAACATGACCCAGGTCTATTAAACATGACCCGAAAGCCCATAAGGGCCCAAACATTAGGGTATAAATACCCAACCACCTGCATTAAGTGTGGGTAATGAGAATTAACTGCAACCAGCCAGCTTAATTATCTCTCTACTCTCTACACTAAATATATAACACCCACATACTACTATTAAACACCAAACAAATTACAAGCCTACCCTCAGGCGATAATTATCCTCACCAATCATATTGATCTTCATTACTCAGTAATCCTTAGTTAAATTAGTTATGTGAGTTTTTAATCCACCCACGATAACATATATCTAAAATTTAACGGTTATTATATAATTATATTAAGCATCACATAATATGGTATCTACATCACATATTTAAAACAAATAATAATCTATATCACTTGGGTTTTTCTATAATAAATTCCGAAGAGAACCATACATAATTTTGGTTAAGATACATATTTTCTCTAAAGTAATCATCGTAATGATTAAATAAATTTGACATATTTCAAACGATCCACGTTATATGTTTGAGAAACCAAAACATAATTTATATTAATGTGTATATTGCGAAAATAGCATAGATAGCGAAAATAGTGTATGTGCAGATCCAGGATTAAATTTCATGATAGGTCAAAAATATTATAGAAATAAAATCAACAAAAAATAAAAATTCGAGTATTACATAATAAAAAAGATATCGATGTTTCAGTTACAATTCAAAATGATAATCTATATATAGTCCAAACTTAAATGCGTTCCTGTCTTACGCATGACTTGAAAGTGCTTGATAATATCTAAATCACCGATTATAGTAAACACTTCTTTCTCCCAAAATATCACTAACAAATCATTAAGCCATGGATTAGATATTACATTTCTCATCTCATTCTTCATATATTCCATACTAGAAAATTTTGGCTCAACATTTTTAATGACCACCAATAATGACAAAGTTAGCTTAAAAGTTGTCTACATCAATCCAAATGTCGTGTGTGTTTTTTATACGAACAAGAATTATACATATATCCGAAATACCCTTCAAATTGGAAATATTATCGTCTATCCTGAGAGACTTTGTATAAGTCTCAATTTGGCTATAAAACCCCTTATCCCCAACGTTCTCTAAGTTATTTTGGCAAGATCTTGCCAACCTCACAAGTGATTTAGTGTCAAAATCTGGAAGTAAAGAATACAGATTGAAACATGCCACATAATTCAACAACTCAACATTTCCAGAGTAAATCGATTACTCATCTCTTTATTTAGAAAATATATGACATGTAAAAAATAATCATTCTTAGTACAATTTATATTTATAAAAAAAGAGAAAGTCTTTTATATTTCTTAACTTTTGCATAGCTTGACTCTATGTCATGCACATCAATTTCAAGATTACCACAAGAACCCATCACATTTTTCATAAATGTTTTCCCATATACTATTCTCATTTTGCTGAAGTTTTTTCTTACTTACTTTGACAAGTTGCACGCTGATCACAATATCTTGATCCTCTTTTTTTAATATTTGGGACAAATTATTTGTCAACAACAAAACCTTAACCATTAAGTGCAACATAAAAACATAACCAAAAGTTTGCATGACAAGTAACAAACTTGTTGATTCACCATTCGAACATCTACCATTTTTCAAATCTCCAAACGCTTAAATCGTGGGAGTAAACAAAAAAGAAACCTACTAAGTGTCCTGAAGTGAGATATCCACGGTGTTACCTTAAGCTTAAACAAATTAAAATTAAACAAATTAAAATTAAACAAATGACGTCTTGTGTCTAAACAATTTAAATCAAACATGCGTTACCTTATATTTCCCCCTCGTAGCTAACTTCTAAATCTTAATTCAACAAAATGTATATTTATTGAAAGATAAACATACACTCATTTTTATATCAAATAAGAAACTTCATTGAAAGAAACGTATAAACCGTTTATGGTGCAACTCTCTATTTTTTAACATATGTTTATGTTTAAGTTATGCCTTTGCTAAAAAAAATAAATCTCAAAGTAAATAAGTTTTATTAAAGCAAAAAACATCTTGAGCGAAACTTGATTAATTTTAGCAATGAGACAAGTGTATAAGAAATTTTAGATTCAGTGCTTATCTCAAAAAGTTCTAGCTAACCAGAATTGAACAAAATAGATCTCAAATAATGAAATTTTAAAACTAATAGTTGAACCTATTAAAATATACTAGCTAACCAAGTGGCGGAGTAACTTGAATGTGTATCAATTGTAAGGTGAGAAAAATAGAGTTATTTGCGTGAGAGAGATGCGCTAATTTTTAAAACGACACATAGACTAATTTGTTTGCATGAATTGTTTTTGAAGAAAAACAAATAAATCCTAAAAAATATTAGAAAAATAAAATAAAATAAAATTTTATGTTACTTGTAAGAATTAAAAATTGATACATATTCTACCTAAGAGAAAACTTTAACATTGAAGTAAATTTGTTTTATGTTTAAATGTGGTTTATGTCACTCATGATCCATTTTTAAATCTGCACCTGAAACAACACGATAGCAAGATTAAATCAATTGTTTTAACATGAATAACTTTCATTGAAAATTTATGATCAACAAATAAAAAAAGCAATGATAAGAAAATATTTTCATGTTTGACTAAAATGCGTGGTTCGGGATACAAATAAAAAAACATACATGTACAAATTTTGTAGTGTGAAAAATACTAATTCAATGTACATGTAATGAAGCCGAATAGAATCTTAATATAACAATAATGGATAAGCAATTGCAATGTGGCCTTCCACGCTTCTCTTGTCAAGAACACTCTCCAATTTTGGTATCTTCAAACACCGTTTGGCTTCCAAATTTTTTTGTAATGGAAACTTTTGCAAAATAAAATAAAAGAATACTTTGCTTAGTAATATCTGATAGCTCAATAAGTGTTACCTTAAGTTGAAAAATAATTCAGTATAGAGGTGTTTTAGGAATTGGGCTAAACAAGACTATATAACCCAAGAGCCTAATAAGCTTTTATTTCTCAATTGATTTTTTTTATATTAATAAAAAACAATAAAGAATGCTCCATTGAAAAATAGTATTTTTATAAAAAAAACTTAACACACTCCTATAGTAAAAAAAACTCTCATACAATCTACAATGAAACCGAATAGACTCCTTATCTAAACAAACTCTTTATTTAAACAAGAATGTTGTTCTAACTAACAATAACAAAAAAACATAAAAGTCATAATCAATTTTTTTATTTTTACATGATATATATATATATATATATATATAAACATATAACCATTATTCATTTCGGTAATTCTTATCAAAATAATTACTCAAAAGTCTATACGATTTTGATTTATTTTATGTAATCTAAATATAAAAATCAAATTATTTATAAAAAATCAATTTTTATATTATATTTTAAAATTAATTTAGTTGTTTCATATTTTCGATATAATTTTAGATTAAGAGTAGTATCATAATTAAAAAAGTTGAAGATAAATTATTTATGTTTAACTTTTTTATACTAATATATCAAGAGATGGTGGAGTAGATGAGCTCGTGACCAAAAATTCATGTGTTTGACCCTATCTACAAGTGTTTTCTTGGTTTGAGGTTATTTTTTATGTGGTTTATCTTATGGTGTTGTCCCTGTAAGCTATTGCGTCAGACCGAAAGTTTTTGTTTTTGGTATAACAAGCTATAAATCGTATTATATTAAATGGTTCTTACAGGAGATTCATGTGGCATATTACCGACAAATAGTAGAACTTTGTAAACATACAAGACAAACGAAAGCTACTATTAGACAAAAATGAATTACACTAGGAAGTTGATTTTAGTTCCTTGGAAACGGTATCGGAGGTCCGAGAGGATTTGGTGAGCAACGCTCGAGCTTTGAGTGGAGACATTATTGTAGATTCGAGCATTTTTTTTCTTCCAGATATGATAAATAATGGCACAGAAAGATGCTCGCCAAATATGAGAGGGGTTGCTATTCACCAAGCTGCAGGCAACCTCAATCCAAGAAGTCCAGGTAGCGGGGGAAGATGGGATTAGAAGCTTCCTACAGATGTTGTCCCATATGGAGGAGGCATAGGGGCAGAAGATGATGATATGGTAGAGATTCTTCAAGGATGAAGAACAAACGACGCAGTCCGGAGGGGGGGGGGGGTATCAAGGCCCCAACTAATGAGTTTTGTCACGCGTGGAGAGCTTGTTCTGGATAGCCATCCAGGAGATGAAAGAGTGCCTCAGGATGGAGTACTTGTTCCATATAAGCAGACCCCACAGAACCTTGGCACTAGAAGGGCGGATAGCAGAGTAGGTGCTGCTGATGGTAAAAAGAGGCTTGGATTTGTTGGGGGTCCAAAGAAATATGTCTTCACAGTTGTTGGATGAGGAAAGGTTTGAAAGAGCAGTTCTGATTTCAGATAAGTGAGAGAGCAAGTGCCTATTATGGGCTCTATCATTAAAGGGCTAGCACCATGTGCCGTTAGATTTTAGGTCAGAGACTCGAGAGATATTTCTGAGGTAGGTAATATTTGCGATTCCACTGCCAAAGAAATTGATGAGAGATGACGGAAACAACCAAGGGTCATGCCAGATGGAGATGTTTGCGCCATTTCTTATTTTGACTTTATAAAGATCCGTTGCTCAGGGTCTAAGCTTGAGGATTTTTTGCCAGCCGCCACTGGCAGCTGGAGGGATGGGGTGGTCAAGAAGTTTTTATTTTTTATTTTTTCCGTGATTGTCCATCGGGTCCATATTGAGTTCTGGTTCTTTGTTAATATGGACAAAACAAATTGAGGGTGACAGCGTGATTCCAAATTTTTAAGCTTGGAATCCCAAGGCCGCCCTTCTCTTTGGGCAAGGTGAGTTTATCCCAAGTTACCTTAGCCCCAATGATCTTCATTTCTGATCCAGACCAGAGGAATCTTCTGAGGAGTTGAGAAAGTTCATTTAGAACCCTGACCAGAAGAATGAAGATGGAGGACCAGTAGACTTGGCTCGCGAAGAGGACTGATGCGGTTGGTGATCTTTGAGAATAGAGGACGACAGTCGTTATTAGAGAGTCTGGAGGTGATAAGAGGAACCCCTAAGTAGCGAACCGGGAGAGAGCCATCGTTGAATCCCAGGATGTTGAAGATTTCACTTTTCAAGTCTGGCGAGGTTCTTGAAAGAAAAATATGACTTTTAGATAGATTGAGTTCGAGACTGGACAACATGGCGAACTCCTTTAACTCTTCATTAATGAGCGTGGCTGAGTGGGCATTGGCCCGACAGAAGATCATGAGATCATCCGCGAAGCATAGATTGATGACCTTGAGCTAGTGGAATTTCTGGTGGAAGCCAAAACGGGGGTTCTGGCTCTTTTCCAGAAGGATACGAGAGAGTACCTGCATGATAATGACAAAGATATATGGGGAAAGAGGGTCTCCCTGCCTAAGACCTCTTTTCCCCAAGAAGAAGCTAGTGGGGCTTCTATTAATACAAACATCATATGAAGGGGTGGTGATGCAATGAATAATCCAACCAATCATTTCAATAGGGAAGTCCATCACATAGAGAGCATCAAGGACGAGCTCCCAACAGACGTTGTCAAAAGCGTTCATAAGGTCAATCTTAAGTGCACGACGAGGACCTTTCTGGTTGGTATGGTAACCATGCATAAGGCCGCGGACATTCCAACATGTTAATTTCATAATAATAAACATAAAGGAGGTTTAAGGGATGGAAAAAGAAGTTAAACATCAAGGGGTCGGACCCCATACATACTAACATTAACATTATTTTGACCTTGAAGAGTTTTTGGGGATGTGATATCCGTGGGTGATTCCGCCCTATCACTCGGTCCGATCGGAAACTAATATATTTTAGGGTGTTCCCAAATATTCTTGATCTACTGATCGATGACGGCGAGACTATTTTTTTAAATAAAAAAACAACCAAACTAGATAATTTTTTTTACCAATTCAATTAATAATAAAAAAATAAAGGTTATAATGCAATTATGATAAAAATACACATCCAAATTATTAAACTCTGAAATTTGAGGGACCTCAGTTTAAATTTGCATAAACTTTATCTTATCCATACCTGTAGAACCTACCTTAGCCGATCAATAACTTGGCTTATTGTAACGCCCAGTTACCCAAACCATCTGTTTCACCTCCTTCCTGGCCTTTACGCTCGCCAAACACCAGAGAAGTAAAACAAAAAAAGAGGATGCGAGCTCTTGTAGAACTTGGCTCCTCTTCGATGGTTTCATACCACATCGACGACATGACACCGAGAAGGAATTTGTTGGCAAACACGATATCCAATAGATTCTTATTGGATCCGACGTAACTCCATCACAAGGAAATCGGAAACTGCTTCACTCCTATAACGGCACCACGCATCACACAAAACACTGCTCTTCTACTCACTTGAGAAGAGTCTACTATCCAACCAACCCTCACTTGCGTCATCTTCACACGTGAGAGAACAGTAAAAACACGACGGTATTCCCCAATAAACTCTCCGAAACTCGCCAAGCCTGGAACAGTACCACACGACGCATTTTTCACAACTCGAATCAACGCCTCTCTCGAAAAACAAGATCTACGATCGACAATGCTCCTTATCCGAGAGATTTTGAGAAACGTGAGGTGAAACAAAACATACTCAACGAAACTTCGGAAAAAAAAAGATGAGAAATATACGCTAAGCTTGGACCGATCTCCGACAATATAACGAATAGACTCTGTCTCAAGCTCATTTTGAAGTTTCAGACCTTTCGGTCTGAAACCGTATGGAGAAGCCAAACCGGAGATAGGTTTAAGCTAGAAAACAGAAAAAAAACTAGCCGTTATGATAACTATGTAGAAAAAGGAAAGAGGAGAGAGGAGAAGACCGAAAGTTTATCAGGTACGTACTCGTAAAATAACAAATTCCGTAAAGAAAATACTCCATATCATTAATATGTATGAAGTATAACTAACCGTACTATAATTATTTTAATTCTAAGCCTATTGATAATTTTTCAATGTCTAAATCGGATATAAAATAAAAATATAAAATGTATATATCTAATGTTCCCAAGAATATTTTTTGAACCCGTTTATGTATATAGTTTTATTTTCCTTGAAAAAAACATCCTATCTGCTTTTCATTTTTATAAACCAATCCTTTTATAAGATTCTTGTTATGGATAACTAAGAATAAAAAGATGTCCAATGAATAAAAAACAATAGTCAAGGGATATATATATCGTACTTGTCCATTGACTTTTGTGTTGAATAGTCATGTTAAGCCGTCCTGCCAATTCTAATTTTTTTTATAAGCTTGGTTTAAGTCTTCCAATAAACTAATTTATATTAAATTAAACAAAATAGCTACTTGGATTTATTACTATTTTTAATGACATAATAAGTAATGTTGTCAAAATTTAATAACGCGGACATGAAAGAATTTAAGAAACTTATTAACGAATATAACATGGGATTTGTAGCACCGCTACATCAGTATTAACTTTAAATGGTTAATTATTAATAGCTAATTAGCAATTTGGGTTGAGAAAACAGAGGTGGTTAGCATTAGGAATTTTATAGAGATATTTATAATGAAAGTTGGTTTTTGAATAGCTGGAAATTGGTTGGAAAGGGAGTGAAACCCATGTGAATCGTGAATGACAATGTGATGATACTCAGTATTTTCCTTTATAGTACCGTTTATTTTTTCTCCCTATTTATAAAAGGTAGGAAATTGTTGGTATGCCATTAGATAACCAAAAGTATCTAATAAAAGAAATTATGGATTAAAAACTCATTTTATTTGTTGATACTTTCTTCGGGTAGGTTGGCGCGCTTTTGGATTCCCGTTTTAAGGGTGGATAAAAAAAATTGGTGGGATTTGTCAAGAATATATAAATGTGAATACTAGTATGATATTGTCCACTTTGCTCTTGGGTGTACTCCCAAAAGGGAGCATACTAGTTGAGATGTTTCATTCACTTATATATTGTATATTATTTTCAGTCTAAGCGATGTGGGACAACTGATCAAGTGAGGGATCGAGTTTATGCTCTAATACCCCCTTAAACTTGATCCTGATATGTGGTTATATATGTAATGGGCATGATATTTTCCATGACGGACATGACCGCCTGTTAAACAGTTTTTGGCTCTGCCGCTTTGGGTCAGCAGAAGGACCCTCACGGCTTTGCTCTTGGGTGTACTCCCAAAAAGCCTCATACTAGTTGAGATGTTTCATTCACTTATATATTGTATATTACTTTCAGTCTACGCGATGTGGGACAACTGATCAAGTGAGGGATCGAGTTTATGCTCTAATAGGATTGAATATTTTTTTTAATATATAATTATATCTCGTGGAAAAAATTGACGAGAAAATTAATTATAAACTATATTAAAAATAATATTATCATTAATCATAACAATAAAAATTACAAAAAGTAACGTTTTATTTTGATGAAAATAAGGTATAAGAATATTATTATTAATTGTTTTAAGAGCGTTTGTATCTTTAACCATTGAGCGTCCACCTTATTGCATAGTTGATTCTAATTCATTACTAAAAAACGCGTTTAGTATTTGCAGTTGTAATTGGAAATATTATAGTTAACTTCATGCGCTTGTACACCAAATCAAATGCAACGCACTTATTTGTTTTTCACAAGTTTGACACAAAGATTTGAAGTCCTTTCAACTTTACAAAATTTGGATCGCCTTAGACATTTCTAACACAATTTTGAAGTTGATGGAGTACAACCACTTCCGACACATCCACAAACTCATTTGGATAATGTTCAATCATTCTCACTAATTTTTCCGCATCAATATCTTCAAAGCATGCAACATATAGTAAAAGTTAAGTACTCCTTTCATCAAACCTAGAATTGAGCTATTGCAATTGCAAATCTACAACACAAAACAAACAATCATACTTATAATAATTCAAATTAGAAACACTTGGATGTAGGTTCTTAGCTTTCTTCTGTTGCATCTGTAAGTGTAGGCTAGAAGTAACTTGTAGCATAATCTTTTATTTAAATTGGTATCATATATTAATTAGATTTTTATATTAATTAGATTTCCTATTAATTTAGTCTTCTATATTAATAAGATTTCTTATTAACTTGGTCTTCTATATTAATAAGGTTTTCTATTAACTTGGTCTTCTATATTAATTAATATTTCTATTAATTTGGTCTTTATATTAATTAGATTTCTTATTAATTAATAGATTAATATATCTCAGTCATCCTATAAATAAAAGAAGATATTTTTTATGCAAAGTGTGAGAATTGTTTTTTGCGAGCTATATATTTTATGAGAGAGAAAAATATCTCAAAGTTCTTTTTTAGAAATAAGTAAGGTGAGAGATAAACACTGAAGACATGATTATATGAATCACGAGCGATTGAGTCATTTGTATGAGAGTCTTACTGTAACCTACTTATTTATTAAAAGAGAGTCTGTTGCCCGTGGTTGTAGGATTTCTTCACGATCCGAATCACGTTAAATCTCATCTTATGAGCTTAATTTATTATTTTTTCTTCTTTTTATTTTTTTTCTTAATAAGTGGTGCGGTGGGCATGGAGAAGCAATAGAAGAAGTAAATCTATTCTTGACTTAAAGGTTGGAGAAGATCTCGCCTAGAAACCAGAAAACCATGAAAGATGAGTTCGATGAAGCTTAGCCTAGAAAAAATCAATGGATCTAATGATTTCAACCTCTGTAAAATTAAGGTTAAGGCTTACCTATTACCGAATAGATTGCTTGATGTTATCGATGATAAATCTATACAACTTGATGTTGCGGTATTGTATAAATCTCATCATGCTCTTATATTGAGCTTGGGAGATGAAGTGCTACGAGAGGAATCTGAAAAACCTACAATGTTGGGGATACAGAATCAGTTGGATGCAATTTACACGAAAAAGTCCTTGGCAAACAGATTATATATCAAGAAATAACTTTACATGTTGTCTATGGATAGTAGCAAAGAGATCCAAAGGCACCTATATGCCTACAACTGAATCATACTTGACTTGAATGCAGTTGGTGTGAAGGTGGATGAGGAGGACCAATTAATCATCCTTCTAAGTTCTCATACCAAAGGAGTATGAATACTTCATGGACACCATGTTCTACGGGAAAGACTCATTTACGATGGCCGAATTCAAGAGTTCCTTGAACTCTAAAGGTGTTAAAAAGAAGAGTGTTATGAAGGGTGGCTCCGAAAGGCACATATTTAGTGTAAGGGGTCGACCGGGAAAGAGAGATTCAAGTGAGAGGAGAGGAAAATCTCGGTCAAATTCTAAAGGGGTTGGTACGGGTTCAAACATAAGATGTTGGACATGCAAGAAGAAAGGACATATAGTCGGAATTTCCAAGAGAAGGGGAAGGGCAACAACTATCAGAAGACCAAAGCCGGAGATGCTGTACTGGTGTCTGATGATTGTGAGTACGTTGATGGTTTAATGGAATCTTATTCTTACAAGTATAATAATACATAAGTGTTGGATTTGAGTGTGGCATTTCATATGAATTCCAATAAACATTGGTTTGAAGATCCAAAAATGCTTGATGGTGGTAGAGTCATCCTTGGGAATGACGAATCATGCTATGTCAAAGGGATTGTAACGGTTTGACTTAAGTTATATACAAGACTTGAGAGAGTAATTAACAACGTAAGGTATGTATCTGAAGTTAAACGTAACCTTCTTTCTATTAGGATGTTAGATGATGAAGGGTTTACCTATATGGGTAAAGATGGTAGACTTTGGGTCTTACAAGGATACCTTGTTGTTATGAAAGCTAATAGAACTAATGGTGTTTTAGTTCTCGAGTGTTATGTAGTATTAGACGGTGTGTCTGATATGGTAAAGGATTCTGCCAGGTTGTGACATCATCGTTGGGGCATTTAAGTGATAATGGACTCAGTGAGCTTAGTAAATTTGGGTTATTAGATAATACAATGATTCAAAGTTGATCTTTTACGAAATTGTGTATTGGGTAAGAGAAAGAGGGTGAAGTTTATGCCCAACAACCAGACATCCAATTGAGTACTTAATTATGTTCATTCAGACCTTTGGGGTCCAGGATAGGAATCTACCATAGATGGTGCAAGGTACTCTATATCGTTGATTGATGACTATTTTAGGAAAGTATGGGTTATACTTTTGAAGACCAAGGATGAAGCATTTATTTTCTTTGTGAACTAGAAGACTTTGGTAGAGAATCAAACTGGAAAAATGTTGAAGAAGCTTCAGACTTATAATATTTTGGAGTATGCGAATAAGGAGTTTACTAGCTATTGTGCAAACCTTGGCATTGCCATACACTGAATCGTAATTGAGACTCCCCAAAAAATGGGCTTGCTAAGATAATGAATCGAACCATGCTGGAACGGGTTAGATATATGCTTCATATAGCTAGTATGAGTTGAAGTTTCTAGAGAGAAGTTGTGACAACGATTACATATATCATCAACATAAGTCCATCTACAACACTTATGTTTTTTATCCTCAAGAGGCCTAGACGAGAAAGAAACCTAAGTTACAAAATTTGAGCGTGTGCAAATATGCTACCTATGTACATGTGAAGCAAGATAAGCTTAGGCCAAGAGCACTGAAATGTTTTTTTCTTGGTTATCCGGAAGGGTAAAAATGTATGGGTTATAATGCCTCGAACCTGGACGTCAGAAGTATTTGATAAGTAGGGATGTAGTTTTCAATGAAGAGGCATGCCATTGAAGAAGGAGGTGGAAACTTAATCTAGTACTGTCAAGAAGAGATAAAGTTGATGATGGATCTGATATAAAAAATAAAAATAAGGACACTTCTAACAAAGAAGATTTTGGGCCTGGTTCTACTTCAGGTCATACAGAGGAAGTTCAACCACTGCATAAGTACGAAATTGGCCGAGGGTTTGGTATTTCAGAACATTCAGATGATCAGATGGGAGAGCAACATGATCTTGAAAGTTATCAACTGGTGAGAGATAGAGCATAGAGACCAAGCGAACAAGCACATAGAAATGGTTTTGTCAACGCAATTGGATATGATTTATCAATTTAAATGCAATAAGATGTTATTGAACCCTAAATGTATCAAAATGTTATCAAGAATAGTGATAAATAAAAATGACTCACATTCATGGAAAAAACTGAGATCTCTCAAGAAGATAAACATATGGATTCTTGTGAAGCAGCCGAAAGGTCAGAAACTGGTTAGGAGTAAATGAATATTCAAGAAGAAGCCAGATATTCCTAGTGTTAAGTTACCCATATACAAGGCTACACTCGTGGTTAAGGGATTTACACAAAAGGAGGGTGTCGATTTTAAGGAGATATTTTCACTGGTTGTGAAACAAACCTCCATCAGGGTTATTATGTCAATTGTTTCTAGATTTGATCTTGAGTTAAATCAAATGCATGTTATTACTGCATTCCTTCTTGGTGAATTAGAATAGATAATTTACATATGTCAAACAAAGGGGTTTGAAGAAAGAAATGAGGATTATGTGTGTTTGTTGAAAAGACCCCTTTATGGGCTGAAACTGTCGCTGAGGTAGTCGAATAGAAGATTTAATTCTTTTATGAGATCAATCAAATATACATCTAGCTGCTACGAAATCTATGTTTATTAGAATGGGGAGAAATGCATGGAGAGATAAGTCCTATTGTTATTGTATTTTGGTGACATACTAATAGATAAAAACAATAAGGGGAAGATTGAAACGGTAAAGACTCAATCAAAAAGAGAGTTTGAGATTAATGATATCGGAGAGGCTAAGAGGATGTTTGGTATTAAGATCAAGAGGAACAAGACGAAGGGGTATTTATTTCTATCTCAACAAGAATATATATAGAAATTTCTAAGGAAGTTCTCGATGTATAAAGTAAAAGCGGTTGGAATTCCCATTGGTTCCCAATTCAAACCCAGTGTCGCTCAATCACAAATTAAAAAATCAGATAAACATGATATACTGGGTATACCTTATGCCAATGTCATTGGTAGTATTATGTATGCTACGATTTGCACGAGACGTGATCTTTCCTACGATGAAGTGTTTTAAGAAGATTCATGAAAAATCCCGGGAAGCCGCATTGACATGCATTTAAGTGGCTCATGAGATATTTGAAGGGTTCGGTTGCTGTAGCTTTGTGTTATAATAAGAAAAATACATGTAATATATACTACTAAAATGATATGTGGAATATGATTATGCAGGTTGCGTTGACACAAGGAAGTCTACTTCGTTATCTGTTTATTGTGCTTGGAGGAGTGGTTAGTTGGAAGTTTTGTATACAAAATTTAGTTGCGTTACAGAAGCCGTGAATGAAGATATTTGGCTGAAGGGATTGTTGGCTTAACTCATTGGTGTACAGCAAGATGTAGTATTATTCTGTGATAATACTAGTGCCTTTTATTTGATGAAAAATCTAAAGTTCCATGAGTGAACTAAAGATGTAGACATTAAACTGCACTTCAACTGAGACGTGATGAAAAATGAGCAAGTAAAGGTGGATAAGATTTCTAATGAAAAAAACCTTCGGATGGTCTGACCAAGGTATTACCGATTTCAAAGCTCATGAACTAAGTAAGGTGAGAGATAAACATTGCAGAGAGGGTTCTGTGAATCACGAGTGACTGAGTCCTTTGTGTTTGAGAGTCTTTATGTAACCTACTTATTTATAAAAAGAGTGTATGTTGCCCATGGATATAGGATTTCTTCACGATCCGAAATACGTTAAACCTCATCTTGTGAGCTTGGTTTATTATTTTTTCTTGATTCCTTAATAACATAGATATTGCATCCATATAAAACGCATTAACATCAAGCTTATTGAAAATTTTGACAAGTGTAGAAGTTTTTTTGTCCCAACCACCATCTCTCAATTCGTGTAGTTCGTCTTTTCAATTATTGATAAGTTATAAAACATTTAAAAGATCTTGATCAAGCCTTTGTAAAAATCTATATTCAACCTATTTATAATCCCCAAAATCACAATCCTCATATGCAACAAGAAGATAAAATCAAAAGATTGAAGTCCATCAATTATATTTAACTATTATAATTCAATTGTATTTAACTATTATAATATTGTATTTATTAACAAAATATATAGGTGTTATTATTATGTTTTAATATTTTTTAATTGAACGAATGATGTTGAGTTTATCATCCAATGCCAATTTTAAATGTTAACATCATCATTACACTGTTGTATAAAATTTTGTGCTACATTATAATATTATATATTTTAATTGAGTAGTTGTTTAAGTTCATTGGTACATTGAACTAATGACTTAATCAATCATCAACATATCCTTAAAAGATTTCTTATCTCTCAAGATAGTTTTCTTGATCTCCAAGAAATATATCTTCTAGGCCTCTCCATTCAGAAATGTTCTTTCTCTCTTAATTGTCCTGCATGCGTATGATTACAAGCTATAACTATGGAAAAATGAAAATATAAATGGCCATCTCAAACTCGTAGAAAATCCACATACAAACAAGGAATTCCACATAACATTGTAGCACATCGAGAATAAAAGGATGACAATATGGAGAAAGGTATTCTCAAAGGAACATCTCAAGCTCAAAAATAGAATGTATCCCACCATCAAGAAGAACTTAGTGACCATGCAACCCAAAGTGGAGGGTTCGATCATTTCTGATCCTACTCATGCTAAACAAAAGATGGGAAAATCATCCCTCTTGGCAGCTCATGATGCCGATGAACAACCAAGCAAAGTGGTGCCTATTAGAACAAAAATTAATGATCCTCCCCAGGTTTATGATGCTTAAAGTTTTATTTCATTTAATTTTGTGTTAAAGACTACTTAAATTTTGATAGTGTGATTGTGTGAACAATTTGAATTGTGTTGTATTCCTATTTTGACTTTTTAATATCATACGCATAAATATGTCACTCGACTTTGTTAAAATAGGAAACCAATTAGTGATTAGTAGATGTGTGTTTATTAGTTCGTATGGTGTTTGAGAGAGGTCTTTACAAGGTCGAGCTCAGTATGGCTCATTGCGTAGCGTTGAGTGAGACTTGCTTTTCAGCTTTGTTTGCAGTAAAGTCGTTTAGACTCATTGCTTGGCCCTCAGAGAGGCTTGATACTTAATAAATTCGCTTACTTATACCATGTACAAGGTACGAGGCTCAGTATAGCCTTTACATAGCTCGTAGGTGTGGCTACTTAGCCCATTCGTATAAAATGACTCATTGGTCTAGGCTCGTTGTGGCCTCTTGCGTAGACTGTAGGCGTGTTCGGTAACTCATTTCCTATTGTAAGGATAGAAATATATAAACAAACAAAAACACATATTGACAAAAACATAAAAAATGTATTAATGTGATAAACGTTATTCTGGTGCCTTATTAAAAAACCATATCGCGACCATCACGAAAACAAACCAGCGCATATACTAGATTACAAAGACTAGAGATATAATCTGAGGTGATTTATGTCCCAAGGATGCTTTAAAGTGTTGTCTTGGGCATCGACGAGGCGATAAGCTCTATTGTGTATTTTGGAGATAATTTTGTATGATCCATCCCAATTTGGTCCTAATTTTCCTCATACTCTCTCACTGGATCCGTGGAAAACCTTCTTCATGACCATGTCCCCTTCTTGGAAGCTGCACGGCTTAAGACGAGCGTTAAATCACCCCTCATCAGGATTTTGTAGTGCTATGCTCGAACTTATGCTTGGTCACGAAACTCTTCTATAAAGTCCACATTTAAAACACGGCTGGTTGCGTTATTGTTCTCCTTATAACTAGCTATCTTATGGCTTGGTACAATTAATTCTACTGGTACTATGACTTCGTTATCGTAAACAACTGCGAACAGAATATGATGTGTAGTTATTCGAGGGGTGGTCCTATACGCACATAAGACCTCGGGTAACTTATCTAGCCACTTGCCCTTAGCTCATTTAACTTGGCTATTTTCTTGAGGGTAGTCAGGCGTGGAGAAATGCTGATTGATCTCATAATGTTTGCAAAACATTGTTACCATGCTGTTTTGAAATTGTGGATCGTTGTCTGTCATCAAGATACGGGTGTGCCAAACCTAGTGAGGATTTGATTGTGGACAAAGTCATATATCTCATGAGTTTTGGTTCTGAAAGGGCTTTGGCTTCCACCCACTTCGAAACGTAATCCACTACAAAAATAAAAAAATACCGCTTGCTAGTTTCCATATGAAGTGTCCCTACAAGAACGATGCCCCACTTATAAAAAAGATAATAGACAGCTATAGTCTACATCAGCTCGCTCGGAAGATGCCCTGTATTGGAGAACTGTTGATACTGGTGAGATTATTGGACATGTCACTCTGCGTCGGTAACCAAATCTGGCCAGTAGTAACCTGCTAACAGAAAACATCGAATTAGGCTCTAGCACCCATAGTGCGCCCCCGCTTCTCCAGTGTATAGGTCGTGCAGAACTGAGGTAGCTTCTGCTTAATCCAGGCAGCACAGTTGGGGTCGGGTTACACTCTTTTGGTATAACATCTTGTCTAGCATATAGTATTTAGCGGCCCGCAGCTGGAGAGCTCGAGCGACTATCTTATCGGGCGGGAGAGTGGCAGAATTTACGTATTGAAGATATGGTTGTCTTCATTCACTGGTGTTGTTGATTGTATGAATGGTGTCACTCCAGTTAACTAGTTTTATAGTTGGTAATTGTTATGTGATGATGAGAGGGTGCATCAACGGTAGAGGTTGCTTGGCGTGGAACTTGTTGGTAGGATACCATGTAAAATTTGGACTCGCACTCCTTGAGTGTTGCTATGTAGACCTAGATTCATTATTTCTTTGCATCATAAGTACCCTAGCTTGATTTATAACCATCTGTGAGACTGATCGGGTTCGCAGAAGACGAGTCCCACATAATTCTGACTATGTAGCCTAGGAATTAACCACTTCTTACTCCAAATGAGCACTTGAACGGTTTAGAGCATCTCAAGTTACTAGTCTTTTGTATGCGTTTTGACGATCATATCATCGATATATGCTTCTACGTAGTTACCTTAAGTGTTCGTTAAAAATGTGGTTAACTATGCGTTGGTATATAGACCCTACATTATTTAATCTGAATGACATCACCTTGTAATAGTATAAGCCTCGCTCGGTTTGAAATGTCGTATGATCTTCATCCGACGGGTGGAAACATATAAGATTGTAACCCAAAGACGTATCCATAAAGAAGAGGAACTCACAACCTGAAGCCGAATCTATGAGCTGGTCAATGCGAGTTAGGGAGAATGCGCCTTTTGGGCATGCTTGATTCAGATTAGTCAAATCGATGTACATGCACTATTGACCCTATTTATTCTTAACTAAAGCCGGGTTTACTACTGAGACTGGATACCGAGCTCACCTACAGTATCGTCACCTTGACAGATATGGCTTCCTGCTTCTTGGCAGAGAAATCCACTTATGTCGTACGGGTATGGCATTTGAGTCGATAGCTAACTCGTGACAGATAAATGACGGGTGAACCCCTAAAATATTGTTAGCATCCCATGCAAACACATCCAAATTTATTTTTTTAATAGTTCAATTAACGATTTCTTAAATATTGGAGTTCAATTATTACCCAACCATAAAGTGCGACCCTTGACTACTACCTCATCGACCGAGTCTGGGGGTCCTCTTCTGTCTGTTCTGTTTCTCTTGGGTTGTCCATCGGTTCAGGCAAAGGTGGTGTGCTACTTCTCTAGCCAACCCTACCTCACCCATTAATTACTATATGAGGGGCTTAGTGGGGTTGATAATAACTGCGTCACAAGTCATCACAATATGTTGACTCTCTTGGATAATGCCGACCGTGTTCCCCACTGGTTACTTGATGCATTTCCTAAATGTGCATGGGATGGCCTCCATCCTATGAAACTAAGGTCTGTCGATTATCGTATGATAGTAATTGGGGGAGTCAGAGATCATAAACAGTATTTTAAGCTCTCGCTTAGTAGCTCAGTATCCTACTTTGACCATTAGCTCGACTTTTCCAACACATTGAGACGCCTTACCTTCGTATCAGACCAAAGTTCGTTGGGTGGGCTTGTAGGATGATGCTTTATGCATTCGATCATACCTGTCTTTGAAAATAATGTAGGCCAAGATACCCCTATCTACTAAGACTCGAGTGACCATTACTCTCCCAATGTCCAGATTTATCGTCAGCACATCCTCATGAGGCGTGATGACCCTCATTAAGTCGTTATCGTTAAACGTGAGATCATCAACTGGGTCTCGGTAGTTACGATAAGAGGAGGCTTCAACTTTGCATACCTCGTGATCGGTTCACAACCTTTTGCTGGCTTTTGGCCATTGGGCCACCTTGGAGTTTCCACCAGCAATAATAAAGAGAGATGGTGAATTGTATCTTGCATTGGAGGTGATGGTAAAGTGTCCTTGTCGATGGTTATGTCGGAATGACCCCCCGCAATGGTGAACAACCACCATTGTTTTCCTTTGTATGCTTGGGCATCATCATCAGGCTTATCTTCAGTAACCAGACGTGTTTCTTCTCTTCGATCGGGCTGTCGGTGACGATCTTGCTATCTGATGAATTGGATGAGTTCTCTGCTGACTATCAGTCTCTGAATTTCTTTTTGGAATTGCCAACACTCATCAGTAAGGTGTCCATGATCGTTGTGGTAGGAGCGAATATACATGTTTGGTCGGTTGAAACTGGGGCGCTCATTACTTGTGGCGTTTGATACTTCATTTTTACCTTCGTACGATCGTAGATGACCGATACAGACTCGTTCCGTGGGGTAAATTGCCTTGATAGATTTTCATAGTGAAGTGGCCTCCGGCTAGCATCCCGAAGAGGTGCGTCGTCAATCATTTTTTGGTCGGACGATCTTATTTTATGATTAAAGACATGTATATCTGGTGAATCTCCTTTCTGGGCATCATCTACTTGGATGAACGTATCCGCACGAGCGAGAAAGTCTCCCATCTTCTTCGTTGGGAATTTAATTAGGTCAGCATATAGCTTCTCTCATCGTTCCAGACCTCTTTTAAGTGATGTTACGACCATATTTTCTTTTAGATCTGGCAAATCATTCATGGCGTGAACAAAACGCTTAATATAACTTTTTCGTGACTCACTTTGCTTCTGGTAGAGGTCCACAATTGAGTCTCTCTCGCGCCTGAGCTCTTTGTTGCCCACGAACCTTTCTATGAAAGCTTTCTACATGCCTGCAAGCTTTCCCGACCACTAGTTGTCCCAATTGTGGTACCGCCTCAATGAGGGTTGTTGTTGCTACCTCTGGGTTGTTGGTTATGATGAGAGGTAAGTAGTCGTTCCTTACTGGTGGGTTTGTCACAGTTCTCCGGTTGCCCGTCGTCCCGCTTGGTTTTAGAGTGTCTCTCTCGATCCCTGATCTAGTGACTACCATAGTAAAAAAATTGAGAGAAAAAAAGTTTTATCGTTCCCACATGCGGCGCCAAAGTTACTATAAGAAAAACTAACAAAAGAAAATAACAAGTAGCTCACTATTTTAATCAGAGAAGAGAAGTTATATCATATCTCACTTATCTATGTATTTATACATCATTTAGCAGTTCAGATAATCCCTAAATTATCTCCCCATTAACTGTGCACGTTATCTTACATATATAACATTGAGCCTAATTTAACGACAATGATTTATAATGGGTTGACTGGTTAATTAATGTGGCTTTAACTGTTTTTATGGGTACTCATTAGTCGGTCACATCCGCGCTATGAGTCGAACCCTAATCCGTGCTCTTTCTTTCCATTTGGTTATGTCTCACGGTCGATCAGCTCTTTTATCCGCCTAGTTGGAGGTCTGATCGCTTATCATTTTCCTCGTCTTTATTGTTCGATGATTGGTGAGTCGTCTGCTCGCTCTAATGCAGCTTGCTAGGTTTGTCGACCTCTATTTGGTTTTCTATTACCTTGTTGAAAGGTCTTGTCCCTTATGATAGATTTTGGGGATGCCAATATCGTCACCGTGCTCGCTCGACCATTCAATCTGTCTTATAATTAGTTCGGTTTCGTGTCGATTATGTCTTCCCGTTAATTCTCTCTGTTCGGATACCCTCTGACTTATTAGCCGGTGGATATCCCCTCATCAAAAAGTATAACTATAATGGTGTGATAAAAAAAAAGTTTGTCCTAAATTTTACAATTTGAGAAACCTTTTTTTAATACATAAATCCTATAACAAATATAATCAAAATTATATTTTCAATAATTTAAAACATGTTTGCATTGAAAGTAAATCAGTTAACAATGTGTTATAGTTGTCGACTGACCATAGATTCTCTTATTTCTTTTACATTAATAATATATATTAACTTAAACTTAAACATCTCTATTAGGGATGGAAATTGTTTCCGAAACTGCGGGTATCCGAACTGATCCGATTCGATGGATGAGTTACGAGTTTTAAAATTTTTCCAACGGATGAGTTTTGGATTTAAAAATTTACTACCCGTTAGATATGATAAGTTATGGGTTTAAAAAATTTCTTACGGGTACCAAATCTGAACCCGACCCACTGGGTAATACCCGACGGGTACCCGTTAAATAAATATTATATAAAATACTATATTATTTAATATTATTTATCAAGCTTTAAAATAAAGTAATTAATATTAGTATATGTATTCTATAATACGAAAACCATATATTATTTGTTAATATATACAATAGATACAATACTATGTAATTAATAATATAATTAATAATATCGAACTCAAGATAACCTAATAATATAATTAATTAAATTAAAAGAAAATGATTTACTAACATATACCAAAACTATGTATTAATTATTAGTAAATAACAATTAGCAGGTTGAAGTATTTTTTTTATACAGTTGGCTTAAATCTAGAGACTAGTGGCTAGTTTTATTTAAAAAAAATCATAACTTAAATAGATATCCGTGGATAGGTACCCAAACCCGGTGGGTTCGGGTGTGGAAAAAAATATTACTACCCGACGGATACGGATTAGGATATGGGTTTGAAAAAATATAGACGGGATGGATTACGGGTTTAACTATACTCGTACCCCATCCCGACCCATTGTCATCACTAATCTCAATTATATATATATATATATATATATATATATATATATATATATTCTTTGGAAGGAACCCGCAACCGCTACTCAACAAGTGCACACAAGGTAAACCTGCAGTCTGAAGCAATAGCCTCTAAACCAACGTAAGAAGATACAAGGACTCGAACCCATGACCTTTGGTCACAAGCATACCTTACTGTACCAACTCGCCTACCCCTTTGAGGGCATCTCAATTATATGTATATATATACTCAGAGTGCAATGAGTGCGCATAGGGTAAACCACACAAGGTGACAGGCTCAGCCGAGAAAGCGTATATAAAGAGACTCGAACTCACGATCTTGGATCACAAACATGTCTTACTCAACCAACTCAGCTACCCCCTTAAGAGTATCTCAATTATATTTTATTCATACTAGTGGTGGTTACGATATCGATTATTAATTTAAAATATTTTGAAATTTACAACTAAAACATTGTAACATTCAAGAGTATATAATCTAACCAATAATTACGATATTAAAAACATAAAAACAAATGAATTAATTTTTTCACTAATTCTAATTGACAGATTATCTCTTTTTCGAAAATTTATGTTTTACTGAATAAAAAAGAAATAACATATAAATTATTTATACACAGAATTTTAATTTGTGCGGAGAATAAAACACAGAGAAAAAATATCGAATGTTTTCTTACTTATGTATCAACTTTGGTTTTAGGTAATAATAATTAAAATTACATATTTATATCTTTTAAGTCATTTAGATAGTCCACAAAATATACAACTTTTTAAAGTTAACTACTACTATGTTTCACAAAACCATAGCTAGTCGATTTTATTCAAACTTAAGATGTTGATTTTTTTAAGTGGAAGAAATATTTTATTAATAAGAAAGGATATAAATGATTTGGTGCTAAAAAACAACCTCCAAGAAGGTTTAAAATTTGAAATTTCTAAATTACACCATCCTAAACTAAGGGAAGCTGAAACAACTTCAACAATTTGAGGAGAATCTGAACATCTTCTAGACAAAACCATCAATCCAAAAGATATCTTTGTAACTTCTCAGCAGGATACCACAACTAGAACAAAAATAGACAAGATCGAAATCTTTTACTCTAACGAACAACATCCCAAAAATCCACCCAGACGACCCAGCAGACAACCAAATCCGTTTAAAACTTCTCGAGAGCAAGAATCCTGCAAGAGTACATCATCAACCACACCATCTTGAAGACATTTTCGAACACACAACAACACAGAGGAGACACGAACATACATCCATGTCTAGTCAACAACTTCATGAATATAAAAATCAAGCAATATAAAACTAGTAATCTACTTCAAAGAGAAAGTAAAGTTTTCCAACTATTAGACAACATGAGTGTTAAAACATCCAAGACCCAAACTTTCCAAAAGAATTATCGCAAAAAGGTAGTTATGAGCTTGATACTGAGAATAATCAATTTTTTTTCTTACATCTCTGAGTCTATTTGGCAAACCAATTGGCTGCCTGATTTTGGACTCTGGGAATAAAATTGATTCACATATCAGAAGTAAACAATTTCTTACATATAGAAAGTAAGTCAGTGAGGAACCAAGGAGAAGAACCAGTAGTTATATAGTTCACTAAGATTTGGCAGTCAAACTCAATATCAACATGACTCCAATTAATTTTCTTACAGATAAGAACACATTCAAGCAGAGCCCTTGACTCAACTAAGATAGGAGTAGATTTACCAAACGTGTTACTGGAACCCGCAATGAGATTTCCTTGATGATCCCTGAAAATGAAAGCTCCACTAGATTCGCATGTCTTACTGTACGTTGTATCAATGTTCAGTTTAATTCTGTTTTCAGCAGAAGGCTTCCATTTCAGGTAAGTGGGGTTTTTGCTTTCTTTTAGAATTGAAAACAACCAATCTTTAAACCTATATCTCTTACATCAGACCAATGATTGCTAGATAATAAGCTAGATCTATCTAAAGTAAAAACAGTGTTATTTATATAGTTAATACAAGTAAGAACATAGTCACATTTTTCTTTGAGTTTAGCCTTATTAAGATTTTTCCAAATAGTCCAACATATTATTGCTGGAATAACATGAGTTATGTGAACTCTTTTAGATGAGCACAAGAACCAGTTCCTGATGATGTGAGTTAGAGTCATGAATTTCTCTACCTTTATCTTGAACAGATTAGAGAAATAAATCCATATTTCCCAGGCATAACTACGATGAGCAAATAGATGGTTAATATCTTCAATATTGCAACAGAATTGGCATTTAAAGACGAGTAAAATATATATTTTTTGCAAGATAGAATCCACAGGAATATAGTTCTTGATAATTTTCCAGAGTAAGAAAGAGAACTTCCTTGGGGTAAGATTATTCAATATCTTGTTGAAAAGACCTGAGTGATTGTGTTGAATTCTTAGGATGTTCCATGTGTGCTTGATGTTGAAATTATAGTCAGGAGAGAGCTTCCAAATAATATTGTCTTTCACATTAGGATTAATACGAAAATCTTTGATAATGTTTATTCTGTCAAGAGAAATAAACATTTCCAAAGTGTCGTAGTCCCAATTATTAATCTTCCAGTAGGAGTTTACTTTGACATCCAGGAACCAAGAATCCTTTTCAATATCAAATAAATGAGAAAGATTATGCCAATTGTCAGCCTAAAAATCGATTTCACCATTGCCCATAAGCCATCTAATATTACTTTCTGCTTCAAACTTAATCTCAGAGAGCCTTTTCCAAGTGATCGAGTCTTCTTTTTTGTGAGTAGTTTTAATAGGGTGAACATTTTTGCTTTAAATATTATGCATAATCTTATACCAAAGAGAATCATTCTTTCTGTAATTAAAACAAAGCTTATGAGAAAAAGCCTTTTGGAGATCTTTTAGACTTGTACTATTGAAGGCCCCCCAAGCAAAAGGCTTACAAAGGTGAGACTACCTCGACCAGTGGATACACTTATCATTTTGATTAGAACGCCAAAGGAACTTGTTGAAGGTTAGCTAAAACTTAGAGATGATGCAATCAGGGAGATAACTGTTCTGCATCCAGTAAATAGGTAGAGCAGAAATTAAGGTTAATCTGCCCTCATAAGAGAGCTTCTTGCATTCCCATTCCCTGATTTTTGAGTTCACTTTGTCCAACAAATGTCTATAGTTAATTGACTTATTTTTATTGTTTAATGTTATTCCCAGGTAGTCAGAGGAGGTTGTCCACTTTAAAGCCAGTAAGATCCATAAGAGAAGTAGCTCTACTAGGATGAATACACTTGGAGATGATGATCTTGGTCTTATCTGAACTAATAGATTGCCCATAAACTTGTTGATAGGTGCCAAGAAACCTACTAAGCTTTGAAAAAAGGAATGTAGACTGTTAGTGAAGATTAAAATATTGTCACCAAAAGCTAAACAAGGAACTAAGCTATTAGTTCTAGAGGAAAATCTAATATTGTTGTTAAGATTAAACAAATTGGCCAGCCCTCTAGTAAGCACCTCCTGGTCTAAGATAAAGAGACTGTAGGATAAATGACCCCCTTGTCTCAGACCTCTTTTGGTATTGAAGTAACCATTAACATAGCCATTGCCTAACATAGATATATGGATATCTTTAATAAGCTCAGATTTATAAAGTCATTTGAGAAGCCAAAAGACCGTAGGACCTTGAGAATGAAAGGAAAATCCATTTTATCGAAATCTTTTATCATATCCAACTGAATGAAAATATTACCAGACTTAGGCTTTCGATTCAAATCATGAATAAATTCCTTAGAAATAAGGATGTTATCATGAATAGAATGATTCTTAACAAAGGAACCCTAGTAAGGAGATATAATCTTAGGTAGTATATTAGCAAGTCTAGAGTTAATGAGTTTAGAGATAATCATGTTTGTCATGGTACAGAGGCTGATAGGTCTGTAGTTGCTCCAACCAGTATGATTTGAGTTTTTGGGGATTAAACATAGACCCGTAGTAAAAATACCACTCGAGATAGGATTGTTTTTTAGGATAAAATTGATGGCACTGCATAAATCAACTTTTATAATGCTCTAGCAGACTTTGTAAAAGCAAATGTTAAATCCATCAATACCAACAACGTTGGAAGGATTCATGGTATCAATAATCAACTTGATCTCCTTTTCACTTGTAAGCTTGAGAAGAGAAGCATTCTCATTAGAAACCAACTTGGAAATGTTTTCAAAAATCCTGTTTTTCATCAAGTTAATCTCATCATTGATAGAGCTATAAAGAGGGTCAGTCAAGGTCTTTTTGAAGTAGTCTTTTGGAGACTTCCCAATCTCTTCAAAGTTATAAATCCAGTTTTTGTCCTCTCTTATGCTTTTAATAGTGTTTCTTTTTTTTTGAGACATAAGAGTGATAGAGCTTAGTGTTGTGGTCTCCATATCTAATCCAGTTACTATAACACTTCTGTTTCCAGAAGTCCTCCTCAATTCTCATAGCTTTAATATACAAGTTATTCACTTTATCAAGATCAGCTTTGACATCATCAACAGTCTCTTTAACCTTATTGAAAATGTTCCAAAGATGTTAAAGTTCCAGTCCTTGAGACATGTCTTCAATCTTTTGAGCTTTCTCCAATAGACTTGAATAAGATTTCCTTTCATACTAAGATTCCAGTTTTGATCAACCAACTTAAAAAAATTGGCATCATGAATCCACATTTTCATGAATTTAAAATTTCTTTATGTTATTTAAATTGTTAATTGAAGTAGAGATAATTAAAAGAGCATGGGGGTCTTTAAACATGAAAGTCCAGCTTTTGTTGTAAAAAGCTCTATCTAACCTCTTCCATCTTGTGTTTATGTTCCAGGTGTACTTGGATCCTGCATAACCAGCGTCTTCAATTTGGCAGTTATTGATAGCATCATTTAAGTCTTTAATACTATTATGGCAGACAACAGAGCAACCCACATGCTCATCATTCGAAGCCACATCGTTAAAAGAGCTCCCTCAGCTGATTCCATAAATCTTTCCTTTGAGTTTTTTAACACTTAGCGTAGATAACTAGTTAATTCAAAATAACTGTATATACCAGCCACTAAGACTTCAAGATGCAGACATTGAATATGATCTTTAAGAATTTTAACACTAATATCATCACACCAAAAAAATTATATTTTATTTGAAGTGTTGTTAGAGAAGTTTAGTCTGCCTGCAATCTCAACCATTTTATCCAAACTCACCATGGGCTCCTGGATAACACGAATTTAACATTTTCACTTTGAATGATAGATTTCAACCTTTTGATGGTTGAATTGTTGTAAATTCCACGAACATTCCAACTAACAATTCTTTATCATTGTCATAGAGGGATTTGTAAGTTTTGGTATCCCCTGAATACTTAAAGGATTTGATGATCAGTTTGTTTGATTGTTTCCTCTTTCTTGTCGTTTTAAGTTTCTTGTTAAGAATTTCTTGAAACCCAGTATCAATATCAAGAGCTTTACATACAAGAGTTGTGGGGATACTACTTATAGTTTGTTCAGGAGAATCCTTATCTGTGTAGAAATTTCATAGCCACGGGATGTTTAAGGCTGCTATCAATCTTTTTAATAGCTTCAATAACTTCCCTTTCTTCTGGAGAGTTAAATTCTTGAGAACTTAAAGTTTTATTTGCATTCTGAGTGTTCTACAACTTTGAGTTATCATGAGAATCACTATTACTGTTGTTTTCCACTTCATTTGGGATGACCTTTGAAACCAGAGATTTTATCAATGACTTGTACACTTTTCTCTCTTCAGTGATAGAGTTAGGCATATCCTTTGACTAAGAATTTTGATCTTTGTTGAGACTTGAATCCATTTTAGAGTTGTCACCAATTTCTTGATCCAATACCTTAATCTTTTTACATCGATACTTATTATGACCCATATGATGGTAGTGATCACAAATCTAGGGATATTCTTGTAACTGATTGTTAACCAACAACCATCATTTGATCCAAAGCCCATCCAAATATTGTGATGCAGTTTCTTGGTAACATCAATCTCCAATAGACTATAACAAGCATTTCCATATGCTCTGCTATTTTCTGGTATTATGATTTTGTAAGGACCCTCGAGGGAAGAGATTACATCCCTAACAATGGATCGATTGTAAAGATATCCAGGCAATCTTTCAATACGAATCCACACCAGAGCTAGAGGAATTTTCTTTTTACCGTTGAAATCAGGAAACCATCTAAGAATTCTCATAATAGAGTCCCCTATAGTTCTGATGTTTCTTAACCAAAATTTACATACGTTTTCTTCCAACTCAAATTCGAATAGAAAGTGTCTTGAATCCCATAAATCGATATTATAGCTTCCTTTAAACTTGAAAGAGTTCATGAACTGCGAAACAACAGATCTTTTCGGTTTACCTTTCGTAAATTTCCTAATAAGAGTAGTTTTCGATTTTTTGAGCAAATTTTATTTAACAGATGGATCATACTGAAAGAAGATATGATCGTTTTTTTCTTTAATAAACTCAGGTTTGAAAGCATCATAGATTTTTTCCTGATTCGGATGAACAATATCAGCGAAAGATTTTGTAATCTGAGACTCTGTTTTTCTTCTGGCCGGAGAAAGAACATAAAAACTTCATTTTGAAAAAGCTTGTTATCGTAGATTTCCATTAAGCGAGAAAAAAAAGAAGGAGAGAAGAAAAGACTTCTATACATGATGAAATTCGAGAAAAGCCAACGAGAATCTTCAAATTCAACTTAGGATGTAAATTTAATATATAATTTCACTTAATTAGTAAGTCATCTAGTATTCCTACAATACTGTCTATTTTACTAATATTATTATTAAGTAAAATAAACAAATATAAATATATTATTTTTAAAATATTTACAAATAATTTATTATAAACATATACATTAAGCATACACGATGAATGGTTTTTTTCAAAATACTATACAAAATATTTGAGTTGTGTTTGTTACTCATGCTTTTCAAATGCTATTTTAACCGTTAAATTTATCATAAAATTTGTATTGCGGTGATTTCATATGAATTTTTAAAAAGAAATTAAAATATTGTTTTCATGTGGTCAAAATCTTAAAAATAGTGATGGAAACATGGTTAAATTTATTCATTTGTAAAATATTACTAACATTGCATATTTTGTAAATATAATTTTTAGTTTTCTCATTTTTTAAGTAAAATATTACAATATAGTAAATTTTCGTGAAAAAATGTTTGCCACTGTTTTTGTAACGAATTTATAATACAATATCAATTAATATGATTTATTAGTCATTTTAATTTTAATTCGTATAGTTAACGAATTTTTATTTTGTAACATCTAACTACTGTAATTTTTTATGAGTAAAAGATGTTTTGATTGAGATTAATTCAACTATACTTTAATATTGTAATTTTTATATATTAATATAATATATGGACGTGTAAAAATTATACAAATAAAAGTTTGAATAGACCATTGCAAAGATCCACAGATATAGCAGTTAGTTTATTTAAAGTATTTATGTTAAATTTGATAAAAGAACATTAAAAATACTTATAAGATAACCAACGAATTTAGTTTGAACTTTTGCAACCTAATGCTAAGATTTACAATAACATTAAGATTGTTTTTATTATAACATAAAAACAATTATGATAGAAAAGAATTCTACAAAAATACTAATATTGTTATGATGAAACAAAAAAATAAGTAGTTTCAAAATTTTTAACTTTATAAAAAGTTATACAAAAATATTGAGGTTCTTGTGATATAAATGAATAATTTAGTGTGAGCTTTCATAACATCATACAAAATCCTAACTCTCAATTATGGATTAGGTATGACAAAAAAATGTAATTTAATTTAATTTAATTTAGGGTCTTATATGTTATTTATAGATAAAATATCAGTTGATTGCAAATTTATATTTGAGCCATGCTTAACTCGAAAACTAACATGGTAAGATATACATAAGATCCCATAGTAAGTAAACAGGTTTCCCTCAATATGAAAATATTGAATTTTAAGTGAAATTTTATTTTAATCAAGCAAAATATTCTTTCATTACAATCATAATACATATTACATCACGACTTGCTAAATCTTTATAAAATCTAGCAGAAAACTCCAAGAAATGCTATATGTTTCAAAATCTTCAAGTTCTTCCTTGATTTGATCTTCTTTCTCTTCTCCTTTCTGCTTGAAGCCTTTGATCTTCCATTTGATCTTAGGCCGTGTTGTCTCTTCGTTGATTGGCTGATCTCTGATCATCCTTGTTGATTTTTTTTTCTGGTGATTTTGGTTCGTGCTGCTCTGTTTTTGTTTGCTTGGAGCTCCATTTTTTGTGTACCTCTTGCTGTGGATTATCCTCCGATGATCCTTTGTCCTTCTTGATTGTTTTCTTGGTAATGTGATATGGATCATAACAACCTGTAAGGTGAAAACTCATCAGTGAAAAAGAGTTATGTAGATCTTTTCAAGAAAAGTGTCACTAATATGAAGGGCTTCAAGCCTGATTCAATCAGCCACATGAAAGACCATATATTAATTCATTTTTCAAAGGATGTCAAAGATTCTCTGATGGAATCATCTAAGTTCACTATGATAGGTAAGTTTTCTGAAGGAATGCCTAAAAGACATCTGATTGACAACTTCATTGTCGAAAGAAAGTTTAAAGGGGGCCTAAGTATCTCTACTAGAGACCCTCACCACATTCTGTTCGAGTTCGATTTAAAGGAAGACGTTGGAAATATTTGGAGTAAGACAGCATGGACAATTGGCAGCTCTATCATGAGAGTGCTGAAATGGTCACCAAACTTTAATCCTAAGATTGAAAGTCCACTAACCCCTATTTAGACCAGAATCTCCAAGATTCCTGAATATCTATACAATCAATCAATGATTGATATTATGTTCAACTCTATAGGCAGTCCTTTAAATACGTGGATGCCAAATAAAAATAGGGTGTTGTTTAATACAGTCTATGGCTGGGTTGAATTGGATGTCACGTGTAGGCTGCAACATCAAATGTGGATTGGGTTTGGTCATAATTGGTGTGGATAATATTTGTCTGAGGGTAATTATGTCAGGATTTTTGTATTGTTTAAAAGGTATTTAATGTTTGGGTAGTTTGTAGTGAGAGATTATAGCTGTCTGGTTGTATTTAATGTTCATTACCCTCATTAATGAAAGTGGTTGGGTATTTATACCCTTAATTATGGGCCACATGGGCTTTCGGGTCATATTTATGTATTCGGGTCGAGTTCAATGACCCATTGGCTTTTAAGCAGGTAGGCATTTAGCTTAGTCATAAAGTGATTTAGTTTTTAATACATTAATCCTGTTCGGATGGTTCAGTGGGTGGTTTTTGTCCGAATTTCCCTTGTCCGGTTCCCACAGTGAGTGGTGAGAAAATCTGGACTCATCAGTAGTCCCTTTTTTAGGTTATGTTCGAAGGCCTTTGGCAAGACCTAAAAAATAGTTCATGTGCACCCGTAACCACGTCCGGACAGATCTCGAATTGTGTAACTACTTTATCCGGACTGATAAAACTCTTAGAAGCTTAACGGTTTTGCCAGAGATCGTGGGACATGTGTCCTTCTCTGATTCGCCTCATCGGCCGTTTTTCTCCTAGAATGGCGCTCCCACTCACTTCAAAAAATTAACCTCTTAATTAATGTTGGTGACATCAGCACCGTCCTTAATCATTACACCTATCTTTTCGTATTCTCCTATGTATCAAAGCATATTTTATTCTTTTAGTATAAATTAGCCCACTTTTCACTGTTTACCATCTTCATTATCTCTATTCTGTTAATTCTTCAAAGCTTTTACCTCTCAAAAAACCTTTCTTTTGGTGTGAGTTTATGTTCACAGCAAGAAACGCCTTAGTAAAATGTGGTTGGCTCAACTTGTCGGAGTTAGAAAAAGCTTAAAAAGTCGAACGAGAAAGGCGCATTCCTGCAGGCCTCCCTGTTTCTCCTATTGAAAAGTCTGATACACCAAGTTTAGAGCCTGACCGGGGTTCGTCTTCTGCCACAAGTTCTAAACCCATAAGGTTATTCCAGCCCAACCTTTCTCCAACCGCTTCAGGCTCATCGGTCCAAGAATCAGAGCCCGTTGTTGAAATAGAGCAGGAGGTTACAAGCTTTAAGAGACCTTCCCCATTCATTGCCATGGGATCAGACGCTGATATCTCCCCAGAGAAGCTGGTAGATCAATGAAGGGGTCGTTTGGTGAAAGGGCAGGTTGCCACTACACAACCTAAACCTCCCAAATCCACGCCTTCTAAGTCTGGGGCTAAGAGTAAAACTATAGGGTCAGAAGCACCCATTAAAATACCCAAGGACAAGTTGTCCGGTCCGGAGGCAACCAGTTCAAGCCTTCGGAAAGAGACCTCCGGATCTGAGCCCCAACCGGACTCCAGACCACAAGAGGAAAGCAATGCCCAACCATCTGGAGGGCCTACTGAGCCAACTACTAGCTTTTCTCTCCCAAAAATAGCTGACAATCCTTCCTTGGTAATGGAAGATATAATGGAGGACAGCATTGAAGAAGCCCCTTTTGGGACCGATATCTTCGGGCAGACAAGTGAGACTGCTATCATCAAGAAGAGCAAAGGCAAAGAGAAGTTGTGTTTAAAGCATCCGGATCTGCCGGAGTGCCTTGTAGGAAACGTGGGGCCTTGTTTCCATAAAGTAAGTGTGAAATACTTGCTAGCCTTGCAGAAGATCAACTACAATTTTATTCATACAATTGAACTTGGCCGGATGAGGACGAAGTGGTGGATTCCGGAAAATGTTAAAGTGAGGATACCAGTCGATCCGGAGACACCTATGGATTGCAAACTCAGTGAGATAGTCTTCTACACTGAGTTATTTAATTGGCGGCTTAGGTTTCCATTGGACCTAGAGATAGTCAGATATTTTCATCTGATAAAGCTCTGCCCAAGTCAACTGAGCCCTAAGGCCTAGTTCACCCTCATGGCCTGTATCATGGCCTCTAGGCTCTCCGAAATTCCTCTTCCGATGGAGTAATTTGCTGCTGTAGCCAGCCTCTGCAGAAACCATGTCATCCCCTTCTATCACTTCAACATGAGCGATGATTACAAAATGGTGGATGACTTGCTTGAGTCATAGAAGAACTGGAAGACTCAATTCTTGTTCATCAGTGGTGCCTGGGAGAACGGGAAGAAGATTAAGGCCGATGTCAACCCAAGCATTCTTACCAGCAGATGGCAAAGCGTTGGTAAAAATTTCATCATATACTTCCACCTTTTCTTATAACAAGTTTGTTTGTCTAATTTTCCCTCTTTTTTTTTTGTTTTTTGGTAGTGCTGCCAAAGGAGTTCAACGACCACTTGGAGGCGGGGCAGACTACTTGTGCCAAGCTAAATGCTTAGACTGCTGAGAAATGGGGAAACCTCTTCCACACCTGTTTTACCGGAGGCAATTTGGCAAGATCCCATCTCTCGAATACAACCGACCGGAAGGACTTGTCCTGGGAGGAGTTAACCACTCTACCCCCTCCGGGGGTGATTCTTCGGAAGACTGAGGGAAAAGATGGAAAATTGGCTTTGCCAGGCAGAGCTAAAGCCCCAAGCAAAATGAAGGGCAAGAAAGGCAAGGGCAATCAAGGTGTGGTTGAGGCCAATTCTACCGAGGTGGAGGAAGCTGTCCCAACAAACCCAGAGGGGCAAGACCAAGGACAGATTGATATTGCTTTATTACAAGTAGTGGAGCATGAAAGTACCAGGGCAGTGGTTGGATCTCCAAAACCTCCAAAACCTCCCAAGAAAAACAGAAAACGGGGAGCAGAAGGCGGAGAGAGGGAGGCCAAGAAAAAGAAAACCTCCAAGGGAGATGAAGTTTCTCTCCGGCCTCTGGAGTCTCTGCCTCCAGCTGACCCAAATGACCCCACTCAAGCAGAAGAAATCCCTAGTGACTTTCACACCGGAGAGGGTGCCGGAGGGGACATCAACATTGATGGTGTCGATATTAGTGGCCTCCAAAATATTGTCTTTACTTTGAAGACCTTGACAAAGATGATTTTGTTGGACCCTACCTCCCCCCAAGCTCTTCGAATATCGTCACATTCAATGGTATATCTTTTTCTGTTCCAAGTGAGAGAGACATCGTCACCCACTCCTTATTGAGCAATATCCAGCCAGTGCTTACCTTGGAGAAGCAAGTACGAAATCAATCAGCCATCATCAACACACTCAATACTGACAAGGAGAGTTTGTCCAACGACCTCCTTACACTCAAGCAGAATTTTGAGGCGTTGAAGAAAGAAAATGAGGAGTTGATAAAGGGGAAGGATGACTTGGCCACCAAACTGGCCACTTCAGAGGGGATTGTCTCAGAGCTTCAATCCAAGTATGTTATCTTGGAGAAAAATATTTCTTCTTCGAAAGAGGAGGTGAAGACCAAAGACAACGTCATTCAGACTCTGATAAAAACAAGATATCGCTTGAAGATGCTGTGTCCCGGGCTAAGCAAGAGAATGATGACTTGCTAAAGGAGCAGGAGAAGACAATTGAAGCTAGGATTGACGCATATACCAATCAGGTGATTGACTCCCAAGAGGAAAGGTATGCCGAAGTCAAGTCAGACATGGTCCTTGTCTTTCATAAAAAATTTCCGAAGAGGACACTTGGGGACTTATGGCGATTTGTGGAATATGAAGACCTTCCTCACCATACTATGGCTGATGGTGACAAGCATGGTTATTCCAGTGGTTGGGATGATACCACTAATGAAGATGAGAAGACCGGAGAGAGTCCAGATGAGGACCCCACCGATCCTAAGAAGAAAACGAGTGAAACTGGGACATCTAAGAACTAAAGTCCTTTTAATTTTGTGTTTGAACTAAAGTCCTTGGAGGGCCAAGGCATTTTTTGTAATCGTGCCCGGTACTTGTCCGGGCAAACCTTTTCTTGAAAAAATTCAGAGTCCTTGGATGGCCAAGGCATTTTATATATTTAATAGTATCCCTCCGGTATTCACTGGTTAATTTTATTTTACACAATTCTTACATCGTCCTGTAGTTATTTAATTTTGATGGCTCGTGTCAAAATGGCCTTTAGTTATTTCACAAATATTTTAAAGTGAGAGTGTTCAAATTCTCCGATGACACATGTTTAAACAGTCATCACCTCATCAAATTAAATCAAACTGCTAGCCAAACCACTTCGAATATTTCAAGAAGGCATCGAATTTTATTTAAAAACCTGGACACCTCATTAAAACCTCCCCGCGCCACCAGGGTAGGAAAGAGTATGCCCCCAAATATTTACATGGAATTTAAAAAAGTAAATATTTAGATAGTCTATTCTAAATACAACCAGAGGTGTTCGATATTCCAGGGGTGATTCAAAATCCTTCCATCTTTATCTTGGAGCCGGTATGTCTCAGGCTTAAGCTTTTCACTGACCACATATGGTCCTTCCCAAGTTGGGCCTAACTTGCCGAACTGCTTCTCCTTGGTGTGTAGGAAGACTTTCCTCAATACTTTATCCCCTGGTTGAAAATACCTTCTCTTAATTTGAGATACAAATCTGCTTCTCATTAGACCCTGATAGTGTATGGCCCTGAGGTGAACCTTAACTCTTTTTTCCTCCATCAAGTCAAGATGGCCTTTGACTGCCACTTCGTTAGCGTGTTCGGAAAAATTATGAACTCGAAATGAAAGAAGAGTAGCCTCTATGGGAGCTATGGAATCCATCCCATATACTAAGGCAAAATGAGACTCTTGTGTTGCAGCCCCGGGAGTGGTCTGGTAGGCCCATAATACTTCTTGTAGATAACTCGGTCATTTCCCAGCAGCTCCCTCTAAATTCCTTTTAAGACCGGACAAGATGGTCCTGTTAGCCACTTCAACTTGACCATTTGCCTGTGGGTGGAAAGGAGAAAAGAAGCAGTGTTGGATGCCTCTTGAGGCGCAGAAATTCTCCATTTCCTTGTTGTCGAATTGTGGCCCATTGTCTGTGGTTATCTTTTGTGGAACCCCAAATCTGCAACAAATGTTACATATGATGAATTTTATAACTGCTTTGGAAGTGGTACCTGCCAATGGAGCTGTTTCTATCCACTTAGAGAAGTAATCAATAGCAATAATTATACTTATGCATCCTCCGGATGCCATGGGTAGAGGCCTCACTAAATCCAGCCCCCAACGAGCAAAAGGTATTGGTTCAGAAATTGACTCTAAAGGGATAGCTGGAGTATGAATTTCATTACTGTATTTTTGGCATGGATCACACTTTTTCACCAATACCTTGGCATCTTGCATTATGGAGGGCCATTAGTACCCAGCTAAAAAAATTCTTCTTGTTAGAGCCATGAATCCACAGTGTGCTGAACCCTCACCATCATGTAATTCGGAGAGCACTACTTGGGACTCCTCGACTCCCAAGCATCGTAAGAGGGGTTTACTAAAGGATTTTTTGTAAAAAACATCTCTTAAGATGATAAAACCACGAGCCTTGTATTTTATTTTCCTTGATACTGCTTTTTCCGGAGGCAGGATGCCATCTGAGAGATATTGAATGAGAGGAAATCTCCAATCTTGGGGTTTTTTCATTTGTATGTTCAAACTTTATTCTTCCTTATCCGGATCGACTTGAATAGATGGGCACTCTTGTACATGTATCCAAGGGTAGGACTCAAAGTAGGCTATGAACAAATATTTAATCAGTTGCTCTTTTTTGGCTTCGGATTGACCTTGTGCATGATGGATAGAAAACTGAGAGTCACTCATTAACCTGAACCTTTTAGCTCCACAGATGAGAGTTAAATTCAAACCAGCTATAACAGCTTCATATTCGGACTCATTATTGGAAGCTCTGAAGGAAAAACATATAGCCTGGTACATCTGGTCACCGTACGGAGAGGTTAAACATATCCCAGCACCACAACCCATGGTACTTGATCCACCATCAGTTCGGATAACCCATATTTTTTTATCTTTTACATCAGTGCTTGCTTAATACCCCTGTCTAAATGGAATTCAACTAAGAAATCAGCCACAATTTGGGCTTTGACTACTGTTCGAGGGGAAAAATCAATATCGTAGTCTCCCAGCTCTACTGACCACTTGGTCATTCTACTTAAATTGTCTTCCTTTTGAAGAACAATTTTCAAGGGAAAAGAATTCCGGACAATAATAGAATGAGCCTGAAAATAGGGCCTCATTTTCCTCGCGGCAATCACCAGTGCTAGTGCTAATTTTTCAAGCTTCAAATGCCGTTTTTCTAGCATCTATCAAGCTTTTACTGATATAGTACACCGGACGAGGGTAATTATCCACCTCTCTTACCAGCACTACAATTATAGCACAATCAGAAACTGCTAAGTACACATAGATGGTATCTCCATCAACAGGTTTAAACAAAGTCTTGGGAGAAGAAAAGTGTTTCTTAATCTCATCGAAGGCCTCATCACACTGTGGAGACCAGTTAAAGTCTTTTGCACATTTCAAGGTTTGAAAAAACGGGGCGCACCTGTCTGAAGACCTTGAAATAAAACGGTTTAGTGCAGCCAGCCTCCCGGTCAATCGTTGTACTTCTTTAATACTCCGAGGAGGCTCCATTTGTAGTAAAGCATTAAGTTGGTCTGGATCGGGGTGTATCCCCTTCTCACTTATCACATACCCCAAGAATTTTCCGGACTGTACTCCGAACACACACTTTTCTGGGTTCAATTTTAAATTTACTTTCACCAAGTTGGCAAAAGTTTCCTGGAGATCTGCCAAGTTTAGTTCTTCGTCCATACTTTTTACCATCTTGTCATCGATGTAAACTTCTATGTTTTTTCCAATCTGATGAGCAAAAGCCTTGTTCACCAACCTTTGATAAGTAGCTCCAGAATTTTTAAACCTAAACGTAATCACCTTGTAACAATGAAGGCCCCTATCAGTAACAAATGTAGTGTGTTCTTGATCCTTTGGATCTACTTGAATCTGATTATACCCGGAGAAGGCATCCATAAAGGACAACAGCTTGTTTCCAGATGCGGAGTCCACCAACTGATTAATTCAGGGGACCGGATATAAATCTTTTGGGCAATCTCTGTTGAGATCTGTGAAATCGATGCACATACATCACTTACCATTTTTCTTTTTTACCAACACCGGATTGGCTGTCCATAAAGGGTATTGAGATTCCTTTATGTGCCCCATTTTAGTAAGCCAGTCAACCTTTTGAACTATGACATCAGCCTTTTCCTTAGAAAAGGCTCTCCTCTTTTGTACAACAGGTGCTATGTCCCTTCAAATGGATAATTTGTGTGATATAATTTCTGTTGGTACCCCGGTTAGATCAGCATTGCACCAAGTAAAGACATGTTAATGGTCTTTCGAGAAATCTAACATTTTACCCTTAAATTCTGATGTCATCTTGGATCCTATCTTGACATTTTTTCCTTCAGCCAGAGAGTGAGTTTCAACTTCTTCAATTGGTATTAAAACACCAGGGGTCTCTCTAGGGTCATCAATTTCACCCTCTCCCCCAGAGGGCCCCTCAAACTGCTATTCCTCATTGGTCCGGACTACCCCCAACGTTCGAGGGGCCAGTGCTGTTGCATAACACTATATTGCCACTTTTTGACTGCTTCGAACAACTCCCACTTTTCCTTGTACAACATATTTCAAACATTGGTGGACTCTTGAAGCTACAACGTGCATCCTAGAGAGCCAAGATCTCCCCAAAATGGCATTATAATAAGTGGGACAATCCACCACAATAAAAAGTATTCTAACCATCTTTTTAAAAGGGCCCTTGCCCAACAAAACCTCCTCATCGAATTCCCTGATCAGATCTGCTGAGCTTCTAGTAAAACCCACTATTGACCTGTTCGAACGCTGAATCACTGCCGGATTCTTCATTTTTTTGTAGGAAGCCAAAAAGAGAATATTGGCTGAACTTCCGGTGTCTATTAAAATTCGTCTTATGTCATTGCCCCCAATGGATGCTCCTATGACAACATCATCTTCATGAGGACCAGCAATATCCCTCAAATCATCCTCATCGAAAACAATAAAGGGAAACGGAATATGTGACTGATAAGAAGTTATGCCTCCTTCCAGTTGGGTAGCTAAAGTATGAACATGCCTCTTTCTTGAAGAAGCAGTTGGTGCAGTCATGGTGTCTCCCCCGAATATTGTAAGCGACTTAAAAAAACGGATAAGTCCAGACACCGTTTTGCAATGCTCTGTGATAACACCCACCCTATTCCGGGTCAGATCAGGGTCCAAATATTCTGACTCTACGTCAAACATTTCGATTATCCGGAGCCGACGTTCCTGCATTGTTTGGACCAGCCCGATGAGTGTTATCAGGCCTATTCCCAGTTCTCATTTTTACATAAGCTCCCAACTTCCCTCTTTCAATCAAATTCTGCACTTCTTGCTTCAACGTAATACAATCTTCAGTATTATGGCCAATATCATGGTTGGTGAGGATAATAATCGCCTGAGGGTAGGCTAGTAATTTGGTTGGTGTTTTATAGTAGTGTGTAGGTATTATGCGTTTAGAGTAGAAAGTAGAGAGATAATTAAGCAGCCTCGTAGTAGTTAATTCTCATTACCCATACTTAATGCAGGTGGTTGGGTATTTATACCCTGATGTTTGGGCCCTTATGGGCTTTCGGGTCATGTTTAATGGACCCGGGTCATGTTCAAAGACCCATGAGCTCTAAGTAGGAGAGCAAGTAGCTTAGTCAAGAAGTGTTTAGGTTTTTTAGTACTTTTGTCATAGTTCGAACAGTCCTATGGTCATTGTGCTCAAAGTGATCTGTCCGGTCCGTGTGATCTGTCCGGTCCGGAGGCCTTGGACCGATCTGTCCTTGTCCGGGGAGAGTGCAGAGTTCGGACTCATCAATGGTGATATTGACAAAAACAATTATTACGGCTCTCCCCAGGAGATTGCAATGCAGTCGGCCTTCTGTAGTGTACTTCGTCTTTTGTTTTGTCATAAATGGTGGCTAAGTTTTCTTTCAACTCAGCAAACCACTCTGTTATGACCCTGTCCGGCTTCCTTGGCCTTGTTCCCGGACTGGTTCTGGTTTTGATTCGGTGCAGCTGAAGCAGACCTCACCTGCCTGTGCACCCTGGTTTTCTGTGTTTCATCGACATTAATCTGTTTACCAACTTGATTCAGCAGACCTCCCCATGTCATGGCCTTCTTCCTGGTTACTGAATCAGCCAAGTTTCCAAGGTTCAAACCCTGCCTCAAAGAAGCTATTGTTACTTGGTCAAAGCAATCAGCCAATCCATTCTTGGTATTTACAAAACGCCTTATGTATTCTTTTAAGGATTCGTTTGGTTCTTGGGCACAATGGATAATTGTGTCTCCATTTCCCTTTACTTCCTTACTTCCAACAAACTGCCTCCGAAAAGCCACCCAAAAAGTGTCAAAATTTCTAATGCAGCCCTGTTGCAAACTATTCTACCACTTCAGGGCACTCCCCGTAAAAGATTGGGAGAATGCTCTACAAAGTAATTTGTCGTCATCATAAAAAATCATCATAATTTTTTTGAATTGTTCAAAGTGGTTATCTGGGTCTTTACTGCCATCATATTTTTCCATTTTTGTACTGTCAAACCTCTTAGGAAGGTTTCTGGACAAAATTTTGGAGGAAAATGGATATTGTCTCCAATTCCGGCCACGAGTGAATGCAGTATCTTCGTTAGGAGTTGCAAAGATACCTGGCTCATTATGGAAGGCAAAAGGATCCATTAACAAGCGGTCTACGTGTCACCGACCATAACTATGACTGTGAGACGATCCTTTACCCAGATGCCTCTTCAACCTTCCATGTCTGTCTCTTTTTCTTGAGTACTTTTTGACCAACTTTTGTTTCTTTTTAGAACGGCCTTCATCACTACTGGATGACAATGACTCTTCAACTCCATCTTCATTTGAGGAGCTACTAGAATACTCTGAGTCTGAATCTGAGCTCTCCACCGGTTTAGACCGATGAGACGTTTTTGAGCTAGTATGAGTCTTTGTTGCACTCACATGGGTCTTTGATGGCTCATGCTCCCTTGGATTGTCAGTATGATGAGCTGCTAACGCTTTAGACTTCTCTTTTGTGCCCATCTCCGCCCTCTTGGCAGCCCTCAAAGCTTCTATATCAACCTTCAACCTATCTCGCTCCATAATCATATATTCATCATTTTCCCCCACCACTTCTGCCAAAGCTGGTGACACTTCTTGCACGTCCGGATTCATCCGAACTGGTTTTTCGTGATGGTTTCGAATGCTAGATTCAGGCACCTTCTCCTCCCACTGTGGTCGCTAATTTGGTGTGGATAATATTTGTCTGAGGGTAATTTTGTCAGGAGTTTTGTATTATTTCAAAGGTATTTAATGTTTGGGTAGTTTGTAGTGAGAGATTAGAGCTGCCTGGTTGTATTTAATGTTCATTACCCTCATTAATGAAAGTGGTTGGGTATTTATACCCTTAATTATGGGCCACATGGGCTTTCGGGTCATACTTATGTATTCAGGTCGAGTTCAATGACCCATTGGCTTTTAAGCAGGTAGGCATTTAGCTTACTCATAAAGTGATTTAGTTTTTAATACATTAGTCCTGTTCGGATGGTTCAGTGGGTGGTTTTTGTCCGAATTGCCCCTGTCCGGTTCCCACAGTGAATGGTGAGAAAATCCAAACTCATCAATAATCATGGCTGTTGGGTTGAAATTGGCTACAAGAATGTGCCACACTGCAACTTCTGTAACCACATTGGCCATAATGTGGGAAATTGTAAAAAGAAAGCTAACAAGTAGCAGTAAGACTTGCCTGTTACTGAGAATCTTGAATGTGAAAAAGGAATAGAAGAAGTGGAAGGTCCTCAATCTACAATACAAGTAAACTAAAACATTGTCAGAATTCCCCAAGATGTTACTATCAGACAACAGAGATAAAAACTTAAATCCATAGTAAGATCTCAACAAGCTAATGAGGTCCAAATCAACACCAAAGAAGCAACTCAAATTGAGAGTAACTCTGAGGACATGATTGAAGCCATTAAGGATCTTGACCAGGTCTCTCCAGCTAATCTAATTTCAAATCAGGATACAATACGCCTGATCAAAAAAATATAGGCAGTCTTCCTGACACACCTACGTTAAAGACCAGGAAAACTAGCAAAAGCTTTCAAAAGATACTTAACCAGAAACTAAGAGAAGCAAGAATCAGGAAAATAACTACTTCAAAAGCAACAAAGTCTTTACTTTTTGTGAAGGCCGACAACTCTACTAGCAAGGATTCTCATGATTAATATTCTCTCGTGGAATATTAGGGGAATAGACAATAAGTCTTCGCAAAGAAGGCTTTTAAGTCTATTGTCAAAAGTCACAATATTCAGCTCATTTTTTTCAAGAGCCATTCATTCTTCCTAATAAGCTTGATGTTATTGCTTCTTATTTCAAATTTAGTAATTCTTATGCTAATATTTCTAATAAGTTGTGGATCTTTTGGCAGAATGATATTCAACTAAGCATAAAGATGGATCACTGTCAATTGGTGCACACTGAAGTCATTATTACTAGTTATAATAAGCTAATTCATGTTACCTCGGTGTATACTAAGTGCCAGAGGAATGATAGACTTGATCTCTGGAATGTTTTGAAGAGCATATCTTCTACTGTTAAGGACTAGTTGGTCCTTGGTGATTTCAATACTTCTAGAGCTTTCACTGACCAAATTAACTGTAACAACTTTTGTCAGCATAGTGTAGATGATTTTAACAACATGATTACTGACTGTAAGCTTGAGGAAACTAACTACATGGGCACAAAATTTACATGGATGAGAATTCTCAAGGGCAAGAGATTGGATTGGGTCTTCATCAACGAGGATTGGACTACTAGCTTCAACACCACCGATGTGAGCCATATGGCTCGTACCTGTTCTGACCATTGTCCTTTAAAAGTCTGCATCAGCAAAAATAACAGAAAGATAAATAGCAGGTTTAGGTTCCTTAATATGTGGACTAAGGACCCTAGTTTTCTTAAAACTGTCGAGGACAGTTGGCAGAGAAACATGACTGATAACCCCCTTAATGTCTTGTGCGGTAAGCTGAAAAGACTTAAAAGAGATTTAAAGATTTGGAACAGAGATACCTTTGGAGACATCTTCGACAAGGTCAAAGATACTGAGGCTAGAGTTTCCCTTTTTGAAGATAAGTATCTTATTAGAAAGATAAATGATGACAAGATTGGGCTCTCCAAAGCCATTACTGAGAACCTGCTTGATCTTTCGATAGAGGAAAGCTTCTGGCAGCAAAAAACCTACATAGCTTGGATTAAAAATGGGGACAGAAACACAAAATTTATCATGATTTTCTCAAGAAGAAAAGAAGGCGAAACAGAATTTCTAACATCAAAATCAATGACGTTTGGACTAGTAATGAAGACATGATGGATGAATCTGTGGAAAATTACTTTAAAGAAATGTTTTATATCTCTAATACTAATGAAATTAATTATACTAATGTTCTTCATCATATTCCTAACATTGTTTCTAATGAAGACAATGAGTTTTTACCAGCCAATCCTACTGAAGAAGAAATCCCCCATGCTATTAAGTGTTTGAAGCCATCTAGTGCAGCTGGCATTGATGGCTTCAACAATTGCTTTTTCATTACATGTTGGTTGATCATTAAGCAGGATATCTACTATACTATGTGTGACTTTTTGAAAGGTGAAACTATCCCTAAAGGGATCAAAGCTACTGGGATTTTCTTGATCCCTAAAATTGATAACCCTAGTTATTGGAACCATTTTAGACCTATATCCCTATGTACTATTCTTAACAGACTAATGTCCAAATTAATTAACAACAGATTAGCTAACCTTTTACCTAATCTAATTTCTAAAGTAAAGGGGCCTACGTGAAGGGAAGATCTATCCACGACAATATATTCAGATAGCCAAGGAGATCCTTCATAACCTAAAAAGGAAAACCAAAAGCAGCAACATTATTATCAAAATGGATATGTCGAAAGCCTTTGACAACCTATCTCACGATTTCATTTTTAAAGTTCTTTCTAGTTTTGGTTTCAACAATCAGTTTATTAAAACTATTAGTAACATTATAACTTCAGTATATGCAACTATCTTAATTAATGGTCACTCTGTTGGCTTCTTCAAAACCAGCAAGGGGATCAGACAAGGAGATCTAATATCTCCTAGTTTGTTCATCTTTGCTGAGGAATCTTTAATTAGGGCACTAGCTAGTCTTTATATTTCTGATAACTTTATTAAGTTTAAGAGTAGAAGCAAGATACACATTCCATGTCTTGCTTTTGCTAATGACTTATTATTTTTTTCAAATGGACTAACTTCTTCTATGGACTCTATTGGACATCTTTTGCAGGTTTATCAGGATGCTTCTGGTCAAGTTGTTAACAGAGATAAAACTCAGTTAATAGCTACCAGCAACATCAATCAAAACAAGCTCAAAAGTATTCAAATCCTTACTAATTTCAGTATTGGAAAGTTTCCTGCTACTTACCTTGGTGTTACCCTGAGTTCCACAAACAGAATCTCTAACTTCTATCCTTTGATAGACAAGATCAACAACAAGATTCTTAGTTGGGAAGACAAGAACCCGTCCTTTGCTGGAAGGCTCACTCTAATCAAGAGTGCCCTTCTCCCCATCCGTATTTGCTAGAGTCAAAGTTGCAAGTTGTCATCCTCCATAATTTGCAAAATCGAGAAAATTATTAATAGATTTTTGTGGGGCTCTTTTAGAGAAAAGCACAATATTCATTGGAGTTCGTGGAAATCCATTTGTAAAAGTAACAGTGAAGGAGGTCTTAATGTTCACAGACTTGTTGATTACCAGAGAGTTTACTCTATGAAGTTATGGTTTTGTTTCAGAAGTAAAGGTCCCCTCTGGTCTAAAATGATTCACAATATTTATCGTGGGAATCATCATCCTTGTCAAATCAGTAATAAGAAAGGCTCTTTAACTTGGAATAGAATACTTGAAGTTAGTAATGAAACTGAAGATAACATTACCTAGATTATTGGCAAAGGTGATGTTGACGTATGGTTAGACAGATGGTTTGGTGCTCCTTCTCTACTTGACTTTGATGATAGCTCTGAGAACTTCTGGTTTACTGGTGAACCTGTCAGATACTTGTGGAGGAATATCTCTTGGAACCTGAACACGATAAGCTCTTTACTTTCAAGTTCTAGCATTAACCAAATTAAAAAGTTAAAAATTGATGGCAACAAGGATGATAAAATTAACTGGAGTCTAACTAATTATGGCCTATTTAATATTAAGGAGACTCTAAACAAAATTTCTCTAAGCTATCCTAAATATTCTTTATTTGAAAGAACTTGGAATCATGTTATACCATCTAAATGTTCTTTTCTTCACTGGAGGCTTATGAAATTTTTTATACCTACTGAGGTTTCTATGCAAAAGAGACACTTAGAATTAGCTTGTAAATGTCTGTTTTGCCTCAATGAGGAGAGCACCAAGCATGTATTTGTCTCTTGTGAGAATGCTTGACAGATTTGGTCTCACTTCGCAAACATATTCAATGTCAAGATTTTCAGGTTCATGACCCCTATTCATATGGCCAGCATCTGGTCTTGGTCTTTGCCTTCAAAAATTCATTTGAAGACTATCTTGCCACCCATTATTAACTGGGTCATTTGGCAAGCTAGAAACAAATTAAAGTTTTAATGGTTCTACCATTAATGTTGAATCTTCAATTCAGCATATTAAATACACAATTAATACTCTTGACAACTCTAACTTAATCAAGTTTAAGTACTTGAACCATTGTGAGCCAACTGCTAATGTATTAGGTTGTTTTTTACGCAGAGATATTAAGAGCAGAATCAAGTACCTGTATTGGACTCCTCCCTCATGTGGTAGACTAAAGCTAAACTTCGATGCCTGTTGCGCTCAAGCTGAAGAAACCAGTGGTGCCGTTAATCTCAAAGACCATCTTGGCAACATCTTCTTGGGATATGGGAACACATATGGCAAACAATCGCCTCTCCAAGAAGAGGCTCGAGCTCTGTTGGATGGCCTGGTTATATGTAATATCAAAGGGCTTTCTAAGATCGATTTAGAAAGTGACTCTGATATCCTAATTTCTTTGCTTAAATCGGGCAGCTTGATTGTCTCTATTGAATCAACCCTTGTTCGAATCAGATACCTTCTGTCTCTTTCGATGACTCTCTATCATGCATTTTGAGAGCAGAACCTTGCAGCTGATTGGCTTGTAAGGTGGGCATTCAAATGCAAGATGAAAATCTCGTTCGATAGTTTCAACCCCCTCAATCCCTTGCTCTCTATACTGGTCCTTGATAGTATGGGGATGGGTCAACTAACAATAAGCTAATCTTCAATTTTGAACTTACTTAAACTGTTGTTTTACAGATTTGAGTCCCTCTAGCAAAGCCATTTGCAAAGACAAGTGTGTGGTTTGGATTGCCTTGCCCTTGAAACTTTGTGCATCAAAGATCAATTCCTTTCACCAGATATGCGGAGAAAATTGTAGGCTGAGGTCTTAGTCACTCTTTAATGCATTGTTCAGAACCTTCCTTCAAAGATGTTAAACTCGTGGTATCAGCTGAAAGCATTATGCATGGCCTAAATATATTAAAGAGCTTGAATACCGCAAACAAGAACTTGAAGAAATCTCTCAAAGATGTAGTCACTGAGATTGACTTTGAGATGAAACTCATGTCTGATTTTATTTCTCCAAGTGATATTGGTGTTAATTGTGCTGACATCGGAGCATTAGAAGCTGTAAAGGACACTCTTAAAGAGCTGGTGATGCTTCCTCTTCAAAGGCCAGAATTATTTTCTAAAGGGCAGTTGTTAAAGCCTACAAAAGTTATACTCCTCTTTGGGCCGCATGGTACTGGAAAGTTGATGCTAGCAAACGTTGTTGCAACAGAAGCTGGTGCAAACTTCATCAATATATCAATGTCAAGCATTTCTTTGAAGTGGTTTGGTGAAGGGGAGAAGTACGTGAAAGCATTGTTCGAGGAAATCTTTGTGTGACAGATAGCATCAACTCTTCTTCTTGGAGTTGTTGATGAAGCTGATAAAGGCTTAATTTCCAGCCGATGTTTTGATTGGACTGTTGCTTTGTCTCCTTTGATTCAGTGGATTAGAGCAATCAGAAGATTTTTTGAATCGGATCCAGATGTGAAGTGGATTTCTGATTTGGGGCTTTTGAATCTTATGGCTTATTGTTCTGAATTAGGGTTTATTTTCTGGATTACTAGTGAAGATAACTCGGAAAAACAAATCTCTCTCTTGCCGGTGAAGATGTCTCAAAATGGGGCATTTGCTCTCTCTTTGGAAGCTTTGATGTATAGCAATGAAGTATTGCTGTTTCGAAGTCCTTAGACTGAAAGATTTGTTCTTTTGCATTTAGCCCTTCAATTCTTTATATATCAATTTCTCCCCTTGGCTTTTGTTTTTCAATTTATAGCCTTAAATGATTGTAACTTTTCAATTTAGTAATAAAGTGTTACTGATTAAAATAAAATATAATAATAATAATACATATTACATCATTCAATATGTTAAGCTTCATTAAATTAATATTAAGATAATACTTTTCTAAATGATGATATTTAAACAAACTTGATATATTGTAAAATCCGATGAGTTTATTAGTTGTGTATGATGGTTGACGAATAATAAACAGTTTAAATGAAGATTAAAAGCTTTATAATGACTGTCTGCAAATTTCAGTTAGGCTTAATGGTTTGCAACATTAAAAAAACATGCATGATATTAAATAAAATGTTTCATCAATGATACCATGATTTCTAAACGATATAGTCTTTTTTAGTCTTGAAAGGAACACAGTTGAATATTATAAACTTCATGAGTCTAATGCAGTGGATTCAAATTTAGCGTTGTATGTCGATAAAGTATTTTTGGCATAAACTATAATAAGATGTTTTATGATACCAATAAATTTATGTTGGAGCAATTTAATGTGAAATTTATGGGTAATATATCTTATGTTTTATAAATCAATATTCATACGGATCATTATTGATGTTCTGTAGATTTATCATATAATGCATACATTTAAGAGCATGTTACAAAGAATATGGTGTGAAAAACAACAAGTGTATAGATTTCCTTGAGATAATATGAGATAATTTATATCAATCAATGTCTCAATATATATTTGGAAACTATGGAGATAAAATATTTAATGTGTTTTAGTATTTGAAACTCTTGATGTATGCTCATATTTTTTTAGGATATGGTATAACATTCATGACAATACAAAAAAAAAAGTTAAGTACTCTAGGGATGGACCATTGCGAATAGGACATAGGTATCACATTTTATGAAGAATAAAACATCACATATTGGCATAAAAAGTCCAGGAAATTAAGAAGATCATTTATGTGTCATGACTTTATGTGTTTTAGGTGGATATTTAATCCATTTGTGTTATTTAAAGCTAAATATTAATAAAATTTATAGCACACTAAGTAACATCCAAGTAGAAAAGAATATTTAGCTCTTTATTGTAAATGAAGTTAAAATATAACAAATAAGAACAAACTTCATTATCCATTTATTTTTCAGTTAAGATTACAAAAAAATAGAAAGATCCATCTTTACTTTTCATTTTACCTAACTAATATTTTAGCGCACAAAATCTTTTATGAACATAATATTCATGTGGTGTTCTTAGCCTATAGGATATTCAGATTCAGTGTAAGTTTGTTTGTAGTTCATTATTCAGTTTAGTTTTGGATTGTATAGTGTTTAGTCAGTTCGTATATGATTCAATCAAACAATATAATATCTATTTTGCTTTTATATTCTCGTGTATATTTAATACTAATTAAAGATCTCAATTTAGTTAAAGTTGATCGGTAATAAATGGATATGTTAAGTGGTTACATAGTCATGTGATTCTCATGCTACACACCATGAGAAGTTAAATTTTGTTCTAGATAACAGTTGGCAATGTGATTGATACGGGAATGACCACACATAACGTGGCTCTATTTTCTCAGTCTTTTGTTGATTAAATTTTAAATGATAAGATATTTTGATTCTACAACTATGTCATTTAATGTGTTACTCAAATGATATATTTAGTAGAACTGATGATCTAAGTGGGAGATTCTATGGGTATCCTAAATTGGACTATCTCATCCATGTATATTTACAATATCTGACTTATTGCAAAATATGGTAAAGTAATTTTTAATAATTATTAAATAATCCGATATAATAATACAATGGTATCATATAAGAAACTATGTAGATATCGATTTGGTTATATACATTATTATGGAGTCTTCAATTACCCAATACTTAAGCTATTGAGCTTTATGAGCTCAATAATGGTTATATCTAGTGGATGATACAAGATCATTGAGTAATGGTGTTACTAAGCCCAATGAATCGATGTGGATATTGTATTCAACCATGAATCTTATTCACTAAGAATTTCACAGCTATAGTCACCAGAGAGAGAAACAAATATGCATTATTATTCTTTGTTGCTTAAAGTAAGGATGGACATGGATCGGGATGGGTGTGAATATTACTATACCCGTAATTTATCCCATTTTTATTTTTCTAAACCCATTGGGTTTAGGTACCCAACGGGTAATAGAGTTTTTTTTTCTCAAGCCCAAACCTGTCGGATTCGGGTACCCACCCGCGAGCACCCATTGGTTATTAATATATTTATAAAATATTTTTAAGGTAATGATGGTGTAACGGAAGATTAGAAGAAGAAAATAGTAGATTTTACCCTAACCCTAGGTTAGAGAATAAAGAAGACTCTGAGAAATAGTCTTAAAATTCTATTAATTAAAGTCTGACGGCAAAATAGGGTATATGATGCTTTATATAGCACTAACCAAAACCCTAATTCCAAAATATTTTAAAATAAAATAAATAAATAAAATTAATGCTAAAATATTAAAACTAGTTTTCGAAGGCTTTACAGGTCGAATTTGGGTATCAAACTTTATGAAATAGTCACAGTTTTGAAATCTGATAGGCTCGTCGAAATCTTCGATTTGAGTATCTGTTTGACCCAATTCCAAAACCTGAGATAGAAACCATTCTTCGCTACATCATCCTTCCCCAGTTGGGAATAATTTGACATCGAATTTGAAACGTTGAAACATTGAAAGAACTAAAAAAACATTGGCGTATTCACCGTCAATTGCAATTGATACCAACATAAGGGTGTGATGGGTGAGAATCGGAATGCTACAACTCTTGTCAAGAAGTGGTTTATCAGCTTTGTCCTTCTTTACTATGTCATCAGCATTACTGTGGTCAGCAGTATCAAGATATACTCCGCCGACTTGTTTTATGTCTGCTTTATCAACCCATTTACTAAGCATAACAACACATTTGCTCGTGTAAAAAGTTGTTGTCTTTCCAGTTCGAGACTGTGCTTGATGTATCACATCAAGACCCTTGCAGAAAGAAACAATTCCTCTTTGTTGAATAGTAGATGGCTTCTCAAGTTCTTCAGAGTATATTTCTACCAGCAGATTCAAAACACTGCAATCTACTACTTTTAACTTGTTATTCTTTCATTTATTTCCCCAACCATCACCCAAAACTTCTCTAGGATCTATTATAAAACCTAATCTTTTATCCATTAAAACACTATTCTTTTCTTCTATCAATCTATTTCATGATCTCAAACATAAAAATACCATCTTCCATTTTTCCAACACGACAAAATGTATCAACAAAAAACCGAATCAAAAGTTTGATTTTAGGATAACATAAAATACTTGGAAGATGCATCTCCACAATAAAAGGTGCTACTTTACAGTCTTTCTTCAATAGAACATCTGAAGCGATATAGTCTGGTGTACGGAAGCCTGAGATAATATTAGTTAGATCTTCATCATCCCAGTCATCATCATACTCATCGTAGACTGGTTTGTCAAATAAAGACCCAGATACATCTATAAAAATATTTTTATCATAGATTGACTTGTCAAACACAGAGTCAGATACAATTTTAGCATCACAGCTAAGATCGGTAGTTGGTGCAATTTGAGCATGAAACTCCTTAACTGGTGGTGGTTTTGGAGACACTACTCTAGATGGCACTAATATAAACTTGATACTATTTTTCACAGACGTGTAACGATTCGTTCTACTATCATAAGTAGAATTTCTCTTAAATTGTCATGGACGTCCTAAAACTAGATGAAAAACGTCCATAGGAACTACGTCACACCATGTTGTATCTTTGTAATTACCAATTGAAAATGTAATTTGACAGCGTTTAGAAACTGTTACCTCGGTGTACTCTATCAATCCTGACAGTATGTATGGGTATGTAAGAGCTTCAGTCTTCAACACCAGTTTCTGAACAACCTCCTCTGAAATCAGATTCTCATAGAGATCTGAATCAATTACAAAGTTGCAAATTTTTCCTCCAATTGTGAAGGTAGACTTAAAGATGTTGTTCTCTATTCTAGCCTTCAAAATCAAGAGGTACCCGGAACATGATTCATGTATCTACGTAGCAGGAATTACTGGTCTCTGATACTAACTCATGGAGTGACGGAAGATTAGAAGAAGAAAATAGTAGATATTACCCTAACCCTAGGTTAGAGAATAAAGAAGACTCAGAGAAATAATCTTAAAACTCTATTAATTAAATTCTGACGGCAAAATAGGGTATACAATGCTTTATATAGCACTACCCAAAACCCTAATTCCAAACAAGAGAAATTACAAAATGTTTTAAAATAAAATAAATAAATAAAATTAGCGCTAAAATATTAAAACTGGTTTTTGAAGGCTTTATAAGTCGAATTTGGGTATCAAACTTTGTGACTAATCACATTTTTGAAATTTGAGTACATGTTTGACCCAATTCCGAAACCTAAGATAGAAACAAGTGTGTCTGGAGTCTTCGCTACATTAGGTAACTATACATTAATATTTTGTATAAAAAATACAATATGTATATATTGAAATAATAATATTTTACCAAATATAAATTTTAAAAATTTAGTAATAAATCTATAGAACATATTTATTATTTACAATTCATTTATATTATATTATATTATTAATAAATATATTTGTTTTGTTAAATATATAATATTATAGAAAAAATTATAACTTTTTAAAAAACTTATTCGGTTTAAGTTTTTTATATTTGTTGAGTATAAGTTAATTGAAAATAATTATTAGGCATGAGCATTCGGTTCTTTGGTTCGGTTCGGTTCGATTCTTTCGGTTCTCGGTTCTTCAAAACTAGTACCTATTTAAGAACCGAATAAATTCCAGTTCGGTTCGGTTCTTTTTAATTCGGTTCGATATGGGTACTTAACTCGGTTCCAATCGGGTAGTTTTGGATACTTTAAATGCTTTGCAATATCAACGTATATAAAACTCTTTTTATACTTTAAAACAATAAAACTATGTTAAATTATAAGAAAAAAAATACTAAATATAAGAAATATTCAAAAATAATATATTAAAGAATAATATTAGTAATATAAAAAAATGGAGAGATGATATCAAGTTTATTAAATTATATAAAGGTTAGGTATTTGTTATTTTGTTTATACTCATAATAGTTTGTAAATATGTCGCCACTTTGAATAAAGTATGTTGTCATTTATTCAAGAGAACATAATTAGAGATCAATGATAAAAGAAAATTTTAGAGGAATCTAACTTTTGAAAAATAAAATATATTTTTAAAACAATTCAAAATTAAGAGTTATTACATAGGTTCGGTTCCTAATGGGTACCCACGGTTCTTCGGTTGGGTACGGTTCGGTTCCGAGAACCGTGGGTAATTGAAAACTGGAACCATTCGGGTATTATGAAAGAACCAAATCTACTTCGGTTCGGTTCTTTCGGTTCGGTTTGGTTCGGTTCTTTCGGTTCCGGTTAAAATGCCCATGCCTAATAATTATAAATGTAATAAAATATAAATAATGATAAGATTATATTTTTTTTTAATAAATACATAAATCATAAAGAACTAAAAAATTGATTTAAATTATAATATAATTTTAAAATTCAAAAATAATAATATATAATGTTATAATTTTTTAATAGTGGAGATCGTGGTAGATTGGGTTTGGTTTTTTCCGTCGCGAAACTTTTTCAGCCAATAACTCATCCCAAATCTGATTGGTCATAAATTCTAAAACCAATGATCCATCTTACGTAAAATAAAAGGTTCAGATACCCTAACCTATCAGGTGAGTTTTGGTTGGATATCCACCTATTCAGAATAAATTATCATCTCTAGTTTAACGTTTCAGACTACACATCATCATACTAGGCTGATTTCCTCATCTCATTAGGAATATGGATACTTCTACTTCATTTAAAGAAAAACTATTCGGAGCATGACTCATAGTGAACTCTCAAAAGATCTATAACTAGACAACTAGAATCTCAATGCTTTTAATAAAATATAATTCAAATAATCATAAGTCTATATTTAATTAAATTAGTTTATTTAAGATATGAAATCATATATGTATGTATTCGGGACTGAGAAATGAATCCTAATTGTATTAAATTACACATGTATCATAATATATATATATATATATATATATATATATATATATATATATATATATATATATATATATATATATTATAAGCATCAACTTGGTTAAATCCAATTATCTGACTCGTAAAAAAATCAAAGCCCAATAAGTTATATCTTAAGAAAATAAGATATATAATGGAAAATAGATACTTGATGGAGCATGAGCTACACGATCATATATTTAATATCACGCGATATGTGTATTCTTCATCCAATATCTCATATTTTTACTATTATGTCATTCTTATAAATATGAGATATTAATATGTAATAAAGATTTTTGCGATAATACAAATACACTTACCATACAACAATTTATTATGTTATATTACTTTCCAATTAAACTTAAATCTGGTATTCGGATCCTGTTAACCGAATTTTCATACCAAACTAAGTTCGTTTGTGGGAAGCGAATTGTTACCCTAATGTTTCTTCAAAAAATAACAACTAAAAGCAGGTTATAGAAAATTTAAATGCAGATATCGATCTCATTATCAACGAGAATATAATTTTGGAGGTTAAAAAAGTTCGGCTACCAGTTATGAAAGCTTCGACAACTCTGACGACTCATACAATGGATTTCTTTCAGTTAGTGCAAAACGTGCGTGAGGATAACGTTACTTATTTCAAACTTTACGTGTATGTCTTTCAACCAGGCTCTCCGAATGAAATCAATAATCAAATTTCTGAAGAGCCACGAGGAAGAGGAAGATGATGATGCTACGAGATCGATGATAAGAAAGGAGTACCATATAGAAACTAACAAGTGCAAGAACCCCTCCCGAGGGACAATAGCTAAACACAACAAAAACGATTATGTACTAGGATAATTCAGTCCGAGTTGAAGACACCATTGCATGAATATGAGAAAACGAAGGAGAAAAATCCCTATTTCCAAGCCCGTTGGTGAATAGAGAGATGAGTAGGTCCACGAGCAGCGGTCCTCTAGCCACGAGCTAGATGAAAGACATAGCAAACCAATATGAAAAATCCAGCTCCAATCAAATTACCAACACCTTATGCCAGTACAACCGTGACTTTAATAGAGTTTCCAGTAGGATCTTTCGATATTGCAATTGAACCTACAATAACTTCATACATTTTACATCCGAATGTGTAGTAGAACATCACATGGATTCATACAAATATCCAGAAATGTCAAATAGTACTCTAAGAGAATGATCATCATCAGAAGAGGATATAGATGAATGTCCACAAAAAAACTTCACAAATAAACCAATCAAGTTATATGCACGTTGTTTATTCCCAAATATGCAACCAAATATTCATTAGGCCTCTACTAGACTTCATGTGAGCTACTAACAAGGACATTAATACTCTAAAGGACAATCGAACCTTCAAAAATCTTCATTAGGATCATCCTAATTATCAACATGCTTCAGCATCCCCGTCATAAGTATAACATGCTCAATTCAAAACTACGTTACACTTGCAGTAACCTCACCACATGTTCACAACACTATACTTGAATATGAACCAATGATACACGTAAAGAGGCTAGTAAAATATGATCGCTCAAGCCTACTAGGTCAGTCGACCCCCCTATAAGCGACCACGAAGGTTATTGAATCCCCATTAAGGGCAGTACCAACAAGAAGAGCCATACGTATTCTCCAATAGGATTTGTGCAACAACTTTTTCCAAACAATGGCAGGGTCTAGGAAATCAGTAGCCTTACCTCTTCCAATGGTAATTGTAGAGCGATCAAACTAGTGTTATCTTGGATGATTATGAGGCTTGCAAGTTGAAGATTATATTTTAGATCCATACATCATATACGAAGATATGCTACCCAATTTTCGCAACCATAAGATGCACAAGTACAACAGGATGTGTACTATAAGGTGAATAATAACATGCAATGTCGAGCATTGTCAACGACCTTCCAGGGCAGTACTGTGACGTCGTTCAATAGCCTCCCTCTAGGTTTCATAAAAAATTTCAAGATACTGGTGATAATCTTCCATAACCATTTTATAGGATCCAATGTGATCAAGAGAGAGAGATTACATCATCAACTACAAGTGACGATCTCATAAGACATTGATAGAATATAGTAAGAGTTTCAAGGATACAAAATACGACCTGCAACCCTTCATGCCATGATAGTAGTTGTATCTTATCGTTAAGGCATACTCCCAAGATATTTCTTTTAATCCATCATGAAGAACAATGCACTCGAATTTGGAGACTTGTGGAAGTAGATTGAGTGTTACATAAAGATGAATTCGATCTCTAAAGCGCGACTCAACAAAAATTAACACTCTCAAATACGTACCATACAGTTGCACAAAGAAACGACCGGCTAACAATGGCTCAAGTAAACTCGAATCCCCATCCCAACTCCTCCAAGAGTAGTACAAACCTTGTGCCAAAATCACGAGCCAACCAGAATGACAATGGGGGCAAAAGAATAATTTTAAAAACAGAAATTACGTGTGCCATCTAGGGCAAGCTCTCTCAATTTTTCAAGAAATGAAATAGAGATGCACAACGATACCTTTCAACTAAACACGACCCTTCACCAATGCATGAGAGACCGTCTATAACCGCACCCATCAAACCAATAATTTTAAAAAACAACACAATATTTAAGCTAGAAGAAGATCAATATCTTGACTAAGATCCTAATAAAAAGACCATTGAAGCCATTAACGATGGTGATCCTTTCTCCGAAATAACCAGAAACTTAATAAAGTGAAATTTAGATAATCTAGAGGTCCAACACCAAAACCATACCTACCCGCACATATACCATAATCTGTACCCAGTCATGGTAATATACGATGATGATTTATGAGAAGTAGCAACACTTCATAATGGCGCAATCCTTATCGTAATAGAGCTAGAGGAAATAACAATCAAACGAGTCATGATCAACACTAGAAGATCCGTCAACATCATTTGACCGGTTTCATCGGTGTGGATGCCAATACTTTGGAAGAACTCACACTAGAAATCATTTGGAATGGCAGAATTCCAAAAGATAATATGATACTTATTTATGATAGTGGAAGCCTCTTCTACATATGAAGTAATTTTGGTAAGATCATGGATAAATAAAAATGCATGTTATCGTTTTCATAATCTATCTTTTCTTTTCATACCTGATCAACGGTAAGGTATAGGTGACCGGCAGGAACCATAAGACCTTAAGAGAATGCTACAGAACTTATGTCGCACTCAAGAAATAAAAACTAACGGGGATTCGGTTGTCCTGAACGATATGGATGACCCAAAAGTAACTCCTCATCTCATAGAACAAATATAGGAAGTTGAATGCATCACGATATAAAGAACCAAAATATCATGGATCAAACGTAAATTATCAACCGAATTAAGGTACAAACTACTCGAATTTCCACTATGCAATAAGATATATTCATCTGGAATACCAAGGATGTCAATGGGTTCCTACCCAAGTTAGATGTCATAAATTTTCATAAATAATAACTTCATGTCGATCAAATAAAAATGATGGTTCTACTCATAATAAAATACATAAGCTATTGTCGAAGAGGTCAAGAAACTGATTTTTATTGGGTATATTCGAGACTCGCATTATCCAGTCTTGAAAACCAATCTAGTACTGGTAAAACAAATAATTGAAAATGGTGAATGTGCGTCGACTTTATTGTTCTCAACAAAGTTATCTAAAAGACCATTTTCCTCTCCCATGAATCAATGAAAATCATGGATAACCACATTATTTCTTAAAAATACTTGAAACCAAATCATTTAGTCTCTAATATTGATGCTCCAACTACATTTAGTCTATTAGCCATCTACCTCAGATAAATATTTCACTTCCACTTTAAAAATAGAATGTTGATATTGTTTACTAATTGACAAATTTAGAGACCGAAAGAAATTGAGAAATTCGACGAGCACACATTACATATATTCACTAGAGAGATAAAGAGTACCATACCTTCATAATATTTGGTATTTCTTATCTAATCTGAAGAGATTTCAAATGTTTTGGAAGAGGATCTAATCAGCTTTCAGGATGTTATGAAGTCTTCAAACTCTAACTTATGAATCGAAGCTATGAAATAAGAGTATCAATTGATCTAAGATAATTTAAAAGGTTTCAATTTTACCTAACGAGAAGAAATGAATTGGTTGCAAATGTTTGTTTAAAACCGGAATTGATGCTCCATGAAAAGTGAAAATATATAAAGCGTGTCTTGTAGAAATAAAGGTACAACCAAAGTTGAATGATAGACTATTTTGAGATATATTCTCCAGGTTTATTAAAAGAACCATTTAGATAATCACAGCTCTTGTTGCTCACTTTATTTTAGAGCTTTATTATATGAATGTTAAGTTAACATTTTCTCAATGAAGATATTGAGGAAACAATTTACATACAACAACTTGAAAATTTTGTTTTTTACACCCAAAATCAATGGTATGTAAACTAAATAAACTCATTTATGGATTCAAATATGCATCTCATCAATGGCATTATAAGTTCCTAGATACGGTCACCTCATTGAGTTTTGAGGTGATCCTCGTGGAAGATTGTGTATATCACAAGTTGAGCGAGAGTAGATTGATTTATTTAATATTATATATCGATGGCATACTCATTTCCAAAAGTGATCTAGGTTTATTAGATATTACCAAAAGCTTTATGTCAGATAAATTTGACATGAATGACCTTGGCAAAACATCTTATGTATTAGGGATCCAAATAGTAAAGAATCATCCCCATTGCATCCTCGGTCTCACATAAAATACATAGATTAAAAACATGTTACGTTATGATAGTTGGGAAAAAACAAACCCATGGATACCCATATAGTACCCATATAACCAAAAGTGATAACTTCTCACTCTATTAGTACCCCAAGAGAGATTCATAAATTTAAATCATGAAGATACATCCATATGCCTCGGTTGTTGGAAGTTTCATCTATGCTTAGGTATGTACCATACCAAACATATTATTTATAGTTGGAATGTTGGGAAGTTACTATATTGATCTAGAAGTTTCCAATTGGAACGCTTTGAAAAATATGTTATGATAGTTGAATAATACCAAACATTATGGATTCAAATACGACAGATCTAGTAACCTAAAGATCATAGACTATTATGATGCAGACTTTACTAGTGCATAGACACTAAAAAGTCTATTATTGGTTATGTATTCATTCTAGTAAGAGGCATCATATAGTGGAAGAGTGTAAAACAGACTATTCCACGACCTCTACTATGGATGTTGTGTATGTGGAATGTTTAATAGCGTCATATCATATACTTTAGTTTGGAAATTTTATCAAGTGATTTTGTAAACTTGAGGGAATTAAAAGACCTCACATGCTTTATATAATAAGAGTTCAGATGTCATATTCTCGAACGGAAACAATAGCTTCATGAAGTCGAAAAATATAAACATTAAGTTTTCATCCATGAAGGAACGCATCTTTAATAGTCATATCAGGGTTGAATACATCGACAAAAACACTCAATGGTTGTGAATATTTTCACTAAAAAAACATTACCACCCTCAACATGTTATTTGCATGGGTTTCCTTAATTTAGATGGTATTTAGATTCAGTGGGAGTATTATATCGATTTTAGTTCAGTTTTTTGGTCTTCATTTTTTTATTAATTTAGTCTTTAGATTGTATCATTATTTTAGATTATATGTATACACTATCATAATATAATGGTTAATTTTTGTTCTTATTCTTTGAGTTCTTAAACAATCTCAATCCAGTACTGATGAGTCCGAATTCTGCATGCTCCCCGGACAAGGACAGTTCGGTCCAATGCCTCCAGACCGGACAGATCACTTCGAACACTCAGACTATAGGACTCTTTGAACTATGACAAAAGTACTAAAAAACCTAAACACTACTTGACTAAGCTACTTACTCTCCTACTTAGAGCTCATGGGTCTTTGAACATGACCCGGGTCCATTAAAACATGACCCCAAAGCCCATAAGGGCCCAAACATCAGGGTATAAATACCCAACCACCTGCATTAAGTGTGGGTAATGAGAATTAACTGCTACCAGGCTGCTTAATTATCTCTCTACTCTCTACTCTAAACACATAACATCCACACACTACTATAAAACACCAAATAAATTACTAGCCTACCCTCAGGCGATTATTATCCACACCAAATTGGCGACCACAGTGGGAGAAGAAGGTGCCTGAATCAAGCATTCAAAACCAGCTAAGAAAATCTGTCTGAATGAATCCGGACAATCCAGAAGTACCACCAGCTTTGCTCGAAGTAGTGGGAGAGAACGATGAAACACTATCGAAGAGCGTGATAGGCTAAAGGGTGAAATAGAAGCTCTGAGGGCCGAAAAGGCTAAGATGGGCCTGAAAGAAAAGTCCAAAGCATCAGCTGCTCATCACACCGATAACCCCAGAGAGCATGAGTCTTCGAAGACTCATGTGAGCACCAAAAAGACTCATGCCAGTTCCAAAAAGTCTCACCGGTCTAAGCCAGTGGAGAGTTCTGACTCAAGCTCAGAATCTTCTGATAACTCTTCGGACAGTGAGGGAGTTGAAAAGTCCTTATCCTCTAGCTGCAATGAGGGTCTAACTAGAAAGAAGCAAAAGCAGATTAAAAAATATTCAAGAAAAAGGGATAGACAAGGAAAGATAAAGAGGGATATTGGTAAAGGATGATCTCATAGCCGGAAGCATGTGGACCGGATGCTGATGGATCCCTTCGCTTTTCACAATGAACCAGGTATCTTTGCAACTCCCAATGAGGGTACTGTGTTCAGTCATGGAAGGAATTGGAGGCAATTTCCATTATCTTCTAAAATTATGTCCGGAAACCTCCCCAAGAGGCTTGACAACACCAAAATAGAGAAGTACGATGACAGTACTGATCCGGACAACTATCTGGAGCAATTTAAAAACTTCATGATGAACTTTGACGACGATGATAAACTACTTTGTAGGGCATTCTCCCAATCATTTACGGGGAGTGCTCTAAAATGGTACAACAGCCTGCCTCAAGGTTGTATTAAAGATTTCGATACTTTTTGGGTAGCCTTTCGAAGGCAGTTTGTAGGGAGTAAAGAGCTAAAGGGCAATGGAGACACAATAATCCATTGTGCCTAGGAGCCAAATGAGTCCTTGAAAGAATATATAAGCCGTTTTGTGAATACCAAGAATGGGTTGGCTGATTGCTTCGAACAGGTGGCAATAGCATCCCTAAGGCAGGGTTTGAACCCAGGCAATCTAGCTGATTCAGTGACCAGGAAGAAGGCCATGACATGGGGAGGGTTGCTGAATCAGGTTGGAAAACAAATAAACGTTAATGAAACAAAGAAAACCAGGGTGCACAGGCAGGTGAGGTCTACCCCGGTGGCACCAAATCCCAATCAAAATCAGTCCGGGAACAAAGCAAGAGAGACCGGACAGGGGCATGGTAGGGCAAAAGCTCAGTCTCAGCCAGCTGCTCCTGCTCAGAGCCAGCAATCTAGAAACAAGAGAGGGCCATGGGTCCAACCGGAGTGGTTCGCAGAATTGAAAGAAAGTGTGGCCACTATTTTTGATAAAACAAAGGAGGAGGTGCACTACCGGAGACCGGCTGCACTGCAGTCTCCCAGAGAGCATCGTAATAACTCTTTTTGCCAGTATCACAATGATATTGGTCATACCACTGATGACTGCATAGCATTGAAACAAGAAGTTCAGAACTTGATTGAGAGGGGAAAACTGGGGGCTTACATAAAAAGAAGAGGGGGTAACAGGCCTGATAACACTCACCGGGTTGGTCCAAGTAATGCTGCTCCGGAGGGAGCCATGGTTATAATTGAAAGGTTTGACGTGGAATCTGAGTACTTGGATCCTGATCCAACTCGAAACAGAGTGGGTACAATTGAGGAATTTTCTAGGTCGGTCTCCGGACTCATTAAGTTTTTTGAGTCACTCACAATTTTCGGAGGGGACACTATGACAGCTCCTACTGCTTCTTCGAGGAAGAGGCACGTGCATACTTTAGCCTCCCAGCTAGAAGGAGGCATGACTTCCTATCAGTCACCAAACTCATTCCCCTTCATTGTTTTCGATGAAGATGATTTAAGAGACATTGCCGGCCCTCATGAGGATGCTGTTGTCATAGGAGCATCTATTGGGGGCAACACCATAAGGCGAATTCTGGTGGATACTGGAAGCTCAGCCAATATCCTTTTCTTAACCACATACAAGAGAATGAAGAATCCAACTGTAATTCAGAGTTTGGACAGATCAATTGTGGGCTTTACAGGAAGCTCAGCAGATGTGATCGGAGAGTTCGAAGAAGAAGTTCTATTGGGCAAGGGCCCTTTCAAGAAAATGGTTAGAATACTATTTATTGTGGTGGATTGTCCCACTTGCTATAATGCTATTCTAGGGAGGTCTTGGCTCTCTAGGATGCATGCAGTGGCTTCAACAGTCCACCAGTGCTTAAAATATGCTGTTCAAGGACAGGTTGGAGTCGTCCGGAGCAGCCAGAAGATTGCAAGAGAATGTTATGCCACTGCCCTGGCTCCTCGAACGCTGGGGGCAGTCCGTATTAATGAACAATAGCAGTTTGAGGGCCTTTCTGGGGGTGAGGGTGAAATTGATGACCCCTGGAGTATTGATACCGATCGAAGAGGTAGAAACACACTGTCTGGAAGATGGGAAAAGTGTCAAGATAGGGTCTAAAATGCCACTTGTTTTGAAAGATGAAATGTTAAGGTTTTTGAAGAACCATCAACACGTTTTTGCTTGGTGAAATTCTGATGTTACTGGGGTTCCATCAGAAGTGATATCACATCACCTATCCGTCCGGAGAGACGTAGCACCAGTGGTTCAAAAGAGAAGAGCTTTTTCTAAGGAGAAGGTTGATGTCATTGTGCAAGAGGTTGACAGGCTCACAAAGGTGGGGCACATCAAGGAGTCTCAATATCCTTTGTGGACTGCCAATCCGGTTCTGGTGAAAAAGAAAAATGGCAAGTGGCGCATGTGCATTGACTTCACAGATCTCAATAGAGCTTGCCCAAAAGATTTGTATCCAGTTCCCCGGATTGATTAGTTAGTAGACTCCACCTCTGGGAACAAACTGCTTTCCTTTATGGATGCCTTCTCCGGATACAATCAGATTCAAGTAGATCCAAAGGATCAAGAGCATACCACATTTGTCACTGACAGAGGTCTTCATTGCTACAAGGTGATGCCCTTCGGTTTGAAAAATGCTGGGGCTACCTATCAGAGATTAGTCAACAAGGCCTTTGCTGATCAGATTGGAAGAAATATGGAAGTGTACATTGATGACATGATGGTGAAAAGTGTGGATGAGCAGTTGCACTTGTTCGATCTCCAAGAAACTTTTGCCAACTTGGTAAAAGTGAATTTGAAAATAAACCGAGAAAAGTGTGTGTTCGGGGTGCAGTCCGGGAAGTTTCTGGGCTATATTATAAGTGAGCATGGAATACAACCCGACCCGGACCAGCTTAACGCCCTATTTCAGATGGAGCCTCCTCGAAACATTAAAGAAGTATAGCGGTTAACAGGGAGGTTAGCTGCCTTAAACAGATTTATCTCAAGGTCTTCGGACATGTGTGCCCCTTTCTTTCAAACCTTGAAGGGTGCAAAGGGATTCAATTGGACTCCACAGTGTGATGAGGCTTTCAATGAGATCAAAAAGCACATGTCTTCCCCCAAAACTTTGTTTAAGCCAGTTGATGGGGAGACACTCTTCGTATATTTGGAAGTTTCAAGTTGTGTCATTAGTGCTGTATTGGTAAGAGAGGTCGATGGACATCCCCATCCAGTATACTATATTAGCAAAAGTTTGATAGATGCAGAAAGGCGTTACTTGAAACTCGAAAAGTTAGCATTGGCCCTGGTGATAGCTGCCAGGAAGATGATGCCTTATTTCCAGGCTCATCCCATCATCGTCCGGACTTCTTTTCCCCTGAAGAATGTCCTCCAAAAGGCAGACATTTCAAGCAGGATGACTAAGTGGTCAGTAGAGTTGGGGGACTTCGGCATAGATTTTGCTCCCCGAACAGTAGTCAAGGCCCAAGCTGTGGCAGACTTTTTGGTTGAATTCCACTCTGACAGGGATTCAGAGCAAACTACTGATATAAAAGATAAAAAGGTATGGGTCGTCCGAACAGATGGTGGGTCTAGCACTATGGGGTGTGGTGCAGGGGTGTGTTTGACTTCCCCGTATGGAGACAAAATGTACCAAGCTATTTGTTTTGCTTTCAGAGCATCTAATAATGAGTCCGAGTACGAAGCAGCTATAGCTGGTTTAAAGTTAGCCTACATTTGTGGGGCTAAGAGGGTCAAGCTACTAAGTGACTCTCAACTTCTTATCCACCATGCCCAAGGCCAATCTGAGGCTAAGAAGGAGCAGCTTGTGAAATACTTACTCCTCCTTAAGAATGAAGCACTCAAGTTTAAAAGTGTTGTTTATGAGCACATTCCCCGGGCAGAAAATGAGCTAGCAGACTCATTAGCAACCATAGCGTATTCGGAGTCATATCCATGTATCCATGTGCTAGAAAGCCCCTCCATTCAACTTAGTAAAGGTAAAGAAGAGGAAACTTTTGAAGTACAAGAGAAACGACCTCAAGACTGGAGGTTTCCTCTCCTGCAATATCTCTCTGATGGTGTTGTGCCTCCGAATAAGTCACAAGCCAGAACTTTGAAACACAAGGCTCGTGGTTTTATCATATTGAGAGACGTGTTGTACAAGAAATCTTATAGTAAACCTCTCTTGCGCTCTTTGGGGGATGAAGAGTCTCAAGTAGTCCTCTCCGAATTACATGATGGTGAGGGATCAGCCCATTGTGGGTTTAGAGCCTTAACAAGAAGAGTTTTACTCTTCGGTTACTATTGGCCATCAATCATGAAAGATGCTAAGGAATTGGTAAGAAGGTGTGACCCATGCCAGAGGTACAACAATGAGATTCATGTCCCAGCTATTCCTTTGGAATCAATTTCTGAGCCTATTCCTTTTGCTCGATGGGGGTTGGATTTAGTAAGGCCTCTCCCTGTGGCGTCCGGAGGGCGCAAAACTATAATTGTGGCCATAGACTACTTCTCGAAGTGGATTGAAGCAGCCCCTCTAGCAGGGACAACATCAAAAGCTGTTATAAAGTTCATTTTATCCAACATCTGTTGCAGATTTGGTGTCCCAGAAAAGATAACAACAGACAATGGGCCACAGTTCGACAATAGGGAAATGGAGAGCTTCTGTGCCTCAAGGGGTATACAACATTGTTTTTCTTCACCTTTCCACCCACAAGCAAATGGGCAAGTTGAAGTGGCTAATAGGACTATACTATCCGGTTTAAAGAAGAATTTGGAAGGGGCTGCTGGGAAGTGGCCTAGTTATCTGCAAGAGGTCTTGTGGGCCTACCGAACAACACCTGGGGATGCCACACAAGAATCACCCTTTGCTTTGGTCTATGGGATGGATGCAGTAGCTCCCATATAGGCAACTCTCCCCTCCTTTCGTGTTCACAACTTCTCCGAACACACTAACGAGGTGGCAATCAGAGGTCAACTTGATCTGATAGAAGAAAAACGAGTTAAAGCTCACCTTAGAGTTGCACACTATCAGGGTTTGATGAGAAGAAGGTTTGCTTCCAAAGTTAAAAGAAGAGACTTCCAACCAGGGGATAAGGTATTAAGGAAAGTCTTCTTACACACTAAAGAAAAGCTGTTCGGAAAGCTGGCCCCAACTTGGGAAGTTCCCTACATAGTTGTTGAAAGAGTTAAACCTGGAACATATTGGTTGGAAGACAAAGATGGAAGGGTTTTGACCCATCCTTGGAATATTGAGCATCTCCGAATGTACTTGGAGTAGCATTTGTGTAAATATTTACTTGTTTAAACATCCATGTAAATATTTGGGGGCATACTCTTTCCTCCCTGGTGGCACGGGGAGGTTTTAATGAGGTGTCCGGGCTTTTGAATAAAATATGATGCCTTCTTAAAAAAAATTCCAAGTGTTTTAAGTTTTGTCTTTTGTCACACTATCCGGATTGAAATAACTAAGGGCTATTTAAACTCTAGCCGGAGAACTTAAACACTCTCACTATGAAATAATTAAAGGTTATTTAAACTCTAGCCATCGAAATTGGAGCAAACGATGAAAGAAGATGAGATTTGTGCAAAACAGAAAAATCATTGAAATAACTTAAAGTGTCTTGGCCTTCCAAGGACTTTTGAATAGTCAAAATAAGAACAAAAAACCTATCCGGTCAGATATCGGACACAATTACAAAAAGAATGCCTTGGCCTTCCAAGGACTTTAGTTTGAATAAAAAGTAAACAAAGTAAATCATAAGTTAAGGTTGAGCCTTTGAAGATGGCTCACCTTCATCTACCTTCTTTCCCTTAGGATCATCTTTCTCTTCACCAATTTTCTCCCCGAAGTGCTCTTCATCATCTGAGGAATCACTAGATTAGCCATACCTGTCGCCTTCGGCCATCGTGTGGTAGGGGAGGTCTTGAAGCTCAACATGAAGCCATAAGTCCCTTAGGTTCTTCTTCGGAAACTTTTCATGGAAAAGTAAAACCATGTCAGACCTCACCTTGGCAAGCAGTAGCTCTTTGCTTTTGATCATCTGGTTGGCATAGGCATTGATCTTGGCCTCCTGCTCCTGTAACAAAGTATTTTTCTCCTCGGCAGCCTTGGACACTGTATTTTCAAGGGTAATCTTGTCGTTGGTCAAGTTGGAGATGATTTGGTCTTTGGCCTTGGATGCTCCATTTGAGGTAGCAAGGTCTTTCTCCAGACCGGACAGCTTCTCCCGGAGATCTCTAATGGTTTCCTCTAAAGAGGCGACTTTTGTAGTGCTTGCCTTCTGGTCTCTCTTCAGCTCCTCGTTTTCTTCTTTTAACATGTCAGCATTGGAAGTGGCAGTACGAAGGTCGTCGGACAACTTCTCTTTGTCAGACTTGAGATCTTTGATGATATCAACCTGGCTCCGAACTTGTCTCTCCAACGCAAGTACAGGCTGCACATTTCTTAACAAGGAGTGGGCTATAGCATCCCTTTCACTAGAAACACTAAAAGTCTTACCATTAAAAGTGACCGTGTTGGAGGTGCTTGGAGGAAGGTAAGGCCCGGCAAAGTCATCCCTCGGGAGATTAAGGAAGTAATCACCAAGCTCACCAAGACCGGTGATGTCTACTCCATCGATGTTGATATCTCCCCCCTCAACCTCATCTGTATGAAAGTCGCCCGGAATCTCCTCGGCATGCGTTGGGTCAGCATGGACAGAAGGCTCCGGAGCCCGGAGAGAAAGCTCGTCTCCCTTAGACGTTTTCTTCTTCTTGGCCTCCCGGTCTGTGCCTTCGCTTCCCTGTTTAGGATTCCTCTTAGAAGCCCTTGGAGGTTTTGGGAGGTTCGCTTCTTGTTTCTCAGTTTCTTGCTCCACCACTTCCAGGAGAGCAGCATCAATTTGGCTCTGGGCTGGCCCCTCCGGATCTGTTGGAGCATCCTTCTCTGTATCAGGAGGGTTAGCATCACCCACCACCTTTTTTCCCTTCTTTTTCTTGCCTTTCATCTTGCTCGGGGCTTTGGCCCGTACTGGCAGGAAGAGTGTCCCATCTGGTTCATGGGTCCTCTTGAGCACAACGTCCGGAGAAGGCTGGGTGGTGAGCTCCTCCCAAGTCAAGTCTCTCCGACCTGTGGTATTCCACAGGTGAGACCTTGCCAAGTTTGCACTGGTGAAAGCAGCGTGGAATCGGTTCCCCCATTCCTCAGCAGCCCAGGCATTAATCTTGCCACAAGTAACCTGCCTAGCTTTCTGATAGTCACTGAACTCCTTGGGCAGTTCTGCTAAGACAAAAGTAAGACAAATTAGTATAAACTAAGTCTAAAAAGAAAAGAGAAGAGAGACAAAAATATAACGACAAGATACTTACGGTCACTCCTCCATCTGCTTCTGAGGAGGCTTGGGTTCTCTCCGGATTTTATCTTCCTGCCGTTCTCCCAGGCACCACTAACAAATAGGAACAGAGTCCTCCAGTTCCTCTCCGCCTCCAGCAGATCGTCCACAGCCTTGAAGCCATCCCCCATATTGAAAAGGTAAAATGGGATGTGGTGGTTTTTGCACAGGCTGGCCACTGCAGCAAACTCTTCCATTGACAGAGAGATCCCGGACAGCCTTGATGCCATGATACATGACATAAGGGTATACCAAGCGTTGGGGCTCAGCTGGCTCGAACAGAGTTTGATCAGATGGAAGTATCTGACAATCTCTGGGTCTAGTGGGAACCTGAGCCCCCAGTTGAACAGCTCTGTCAACGTGATCACTTCACTCAACTTGCAGTCTATGGGGGTCTCCGGGTGTATAGGAATCCTGATCTTTACATTTTCTGGAATGCCCCACTTCGAACGCATCCTGCCCAGCTCGGCAGTGTGGATGAATGTATAGTTGATTTTTTGTAAGGAGAGGAGGTAATTAACGCTGACCTTGTGAAAACAAGGCCCTACTTTTCCTTCTAGGCTCTCTGGCAGATCCGGATGCCTCAAGTACAGCTTCTCCTTGCCCTTGTCCTTCTTGGCAATTATCTCTTTACTGGTCTGACCGGAGGGCTCAGACTCAAATGGGGCCTCTTCAACAGAGTCCTCCATCACTTCCTCCATGATTGTTGAAGGGATTTCAGCAGTTGCAGTGGGGGGGAGGGTTCAAACTTGACTCAGCCTTGTCTCCGGACTGATGAGCCTCATTGCCCCCTTGATTTCTGCTCTCCGGTAGAGTGTCTGGAGCAGAGGTTTCTGGTTGGAGGTTTGGATTGGAGCCCTCCGGTCCGGACAGCCTATCCTTGGGGGCTTTAATAGGCACCTCTGATCCGGTGCTACTGTCCTTTGCCCCCGACCTTGAGGGAGTATTTTTAGTCCCCTGGCCTTTAACCAACCGACCTTTCCTCCTGTCGACCAGCTTCTCAGGAGAGTGCTCCGTAACCGATCCCATTGCAATAAAGGGAGAAGGTTTTCTGAGGCTAGTGGCTGTAACTCCTGGCTCGACAGCAGGCTCCGATTCCTGAACTGAGGAACCAGAGATTATGGGGGAGAGGTTGGTTTGAAATAGTTTTCTAGGCTTAGTGCCTTTAGAAGAAGAAGAGCCTCGATCTGACTCAGAAACATAGGTGTTTGGTCTATCAACAGGCGAGGTGGGTAACCCTGCTGCGATCCGTCTATCTCTTTCAACTTTTTGAGCCTTCTCTAACTCAGAAAGGTTGAGCCACCCGCCTTTGACAAGAGCGTTCCTCGCTGTAAACATAAACTATGAAACAAAGTTTTGGCTTTAGAGAGAGAAAGCTTTGAGAGATTTTGCAGAGTAAATTTGAAGGAGATGGTAAAACAGTAGAAATTGAGTTTATATTTATAGTGAAATCTGAAAAAGGAAGTTGATTCCTAGGAGAATTCGAAAAGTTTGGCAATGATTAAAAGACGGCGCTGATGTCACCACCTTTAATTAAGAGGTTGCTTTTCGAAGAAGGTGGGTTCGAAATTCAAGGTGAAAAAACGGCTGAAGCAACCAATCAGAGAGTGACACGTGTCCCACGAACTCTGGCAAAAACCGTTTTGAATTCGTGAAGCTTTATCTGTCCGGATAAACTTATAGCCCGAATTGATAGACCTGTCCCGATAAAAACTACCCCGGATGTCGGACTGTTTTTCAGGTCTTTGACAAGAGTGTTTGCACGAACACCTAAAAAAGGGGCTCCTGATGAGTCCGAATTCCGCATGCTCCCCAGACAAGGACAATTCGGTCCAATGCCTCCGGACCGGACAGATCACTTCGAACACTCAGACTATAGGACTGTTTGAACTATGACAAAAGTACTAAAAACCTAAACACTACTTGACTAAGCTACTTGTTCTCTTACTTAGAGCTCATGGGTCTTTGAACATGACCCGGGTCCATTAAAACATGACCCGAAAGCCCATAAGGGCCCAAACATTAGGGTATAAATACCCAAGCACCTGGATTAAGTGTGGGTAATGAGAATTAACTGCTACCAGGCTGCTTAATTATCTCTCTACTCTCTACTCTAAACACATAACATCCACACACAACTATAAAACACCAAATAAATTACTAGCCTACCCTCAGGCGATTATTATCCACACCAAGTACAATCAGTTGGAAATCAATATACAATAATTAGAAAATCGTATGATTCCATGATGCACTCCATTGGAAGTCTATGATTATTAAGGTGGTAGATATTAATAAATTATCGTTGGATCAGTTATACATTGATGAGTCACGATGGACCCTCTTTTAGTTCATTGCTAGTTATCATCTGATATGATAAGATGATTTTAGGTTATTTGTAAACAACAGTGTTACATAGCACATAATTCAGTGAATACACTTCAGTACACGTGATTATCAAAGTTTGAGATTGTAATGATATCATGAATTTAGAATGTCTCATCACTTGTATATTCAGAGTAGCCATTCTTGTTGTTATCTATCCAATTAATAAATGTAATCAGACTATAATATATTAGATTTATATATAATAATATATTTAGTATCATGAAATTTTATAGTGTAGATACCAGTTTGATTGATCTCTATAACGTCCTATCAATCTAGCACTTTACTTATTAGACTTTAGAGGGAACAACAAAGGTATGCCCCCAACAATGGTAAATACATCAAGATAGTTGCAATTTTGAACTAAATAATGAGATGTTTAAATAAATAGTTAGTAGTTTCTATATAGAAAATTTAGTATAACAATGTCAGTGTTAATTAATTTAGAGTACTCAAAAGCCATAAATATAACTAGTTGTCCAAACACCATAATTATATTATGTTATATCATATTCTTTAGAGAGATAAAATAAGCATCTTTATAGCTCTCTTTCAATTCTTGTCTAACCCTAATCCAGAGTTTTAGATTGTTATCTTCCTTTCAGTGTTATTGTATTATTCATTCAAAGAAAAAGATTATAGCAGCTTGTAAATTGTGGGAAGATCTGGAACCTGTTATTCTTTAAGAATACATATCAAAATACTTTCACTTCAAAGGAGAGGAAATAAATCTTGAAGATATGAAATCTCGTAACTTTATCTTCATCTTCATCATACTTTTTTTCAAGAATTTTAACGCTTTTAGGGTTTTCGACCATACACCAATTAAGATATAACAATATACACTTCGATCATTGAAAGTTTTCTCTTTCACTCGTAATGGTTCACCATGAAAAACACTTTTACTAGTAATTTTCAATCTTTTTTGGTAACGGGCTATCTTGGATATGATTCTTAAATGTGGAAATGTAGTACCATTTTTCTTGTGCAGTTTCCCAAGAGTTTTACATGATGCATCCGGTAAAAGTGAATTATCATTTTATGATTTTAAAGTATGTTTCAAATGAGATGGATCTCATTTTGTGGATTAAAAACCTGATATTTAAAGTTTGTAGGTTGAAGATCTTGGTGTATTTCTAAAAAAAAAATAGAATGTTAGGTTTATAATTTTGGTTATCTTGTGTCAGTATAGAAACTTATGTATAGTTTAGAGAACACAACTATGAATAGTATTTTCCACTTAGGTATCTAAATTGTTCCTTAAAAAGTATAAAACAATAGTCAAAAGTGTGGTTCATATGTTACATTTTATATCGTGGAACAACGTGTTTCTATAAGTGTGTTGTGCTATTAGTTTAAACTTCTCAACTAACACTTTTATTTCTGAATATTACATTTCAAACAAATAATGCTCTTTGCCGAAAAAAAATCCTCAACGTTAAGTCTACTTGTAGCATACAAATATTGTAACAGTGAATGGGTATTCTACATTATATGAAAATAGGACTAAACAAGAGTTATATATCTAATATAATAAAATTAAAATAAGTTAATGAAAAATGTGATGTAATTTTATCACTTAGTTATTGAATGCATGAATTTTCTAATTTTACATGTGATGAATTTATTACTGAAAGAATAACATATTATTTTTTTATATATCCAAGTAGTTGGAGGCAATCGTTAAATTGGAGCTTCATTTGCGTTCGACTATATTTGAACTCAAAATTTGTTCTCTGAATACATTATATAATCTCGTATACCCATAAAATTATTGATTTTTTCTTCATGTAAGCATTTCTATTTGCAAGAATATTCTTATTAATGTGCTATTAGCATACTATTTCCATTTGTTTCAAAACACTAGTTCGAGATATTCATCAATGTCAACGTTTATAAATCTAGATGGCGTCTGGTTGTTCGATCATGTTCTCTTTAAGATTTTAACATAGACAATTTAATACACACTTTACATTCTAAATTTTACTCATCATATATAAATACAAACCGAACATAAAAAAGCATATGAGTTGGAGTAACCCTAACAACTTCGCAAAAAACATTCATACATTATTATCTTATATAAGTTATCCATAATTAGTATTTTTGAAATATATATAGCATATCTACGTTAATTGGATGCGTGAAAAATATATTTTTAACAACTTCATATTATATTATTAGTGACATTTGAAGTAATTTATCATTTTTAGTTTATAAGAACCGATATTTCCATAGAAGATCATATACTCACACATAAATGAAATATTCTCCCATTTATAATATTGTAAGTAATTCAAATATTTTTAGTCTCTCCAATCACCATAAATTAGTGTACATATTTTATCTCTCCTTTTGACAATTTACTCACCTTAAATATTGTTTAGACATTGGATAATTGTATGTCTCACATATAATTTTTAAAGACCATAGATGACGGTCGATCAAATTTTCTTCAAGTTTGAACAGATAATCACAAAATGAATTCTCCATTAATTTTATCGTAAAATATTTTTGTAAATAAATTTTGTTAATATATAGATCTCTTGCATTCGAATGCTAGTTTAAGAATCGAAGACTGGTTTCTTGCTCAGGTATCAGAATTGGATTAAATAGGTACTCAAATCATAGAATTCGACGAGCCCTGTCAGATTTCAGAACTATGGCTTAGTCACAAAGTTTGATACCCAAATTCGACCCATAAAACCTTAAAACTCCATTTTTTATATTTACGTATTATTTATATTTATTTGTTTTATTTTAAGACACATATGTAATTTCCTTTATTTGAGATAAGGGTTTTAGGTAGGTGCTATATAAAGCATTCTATACTTTATTTTATCGTCAAACTTTGATGAATAAAAATTAAGATTTTTCTCTGAGTCTCTGAGTCTCTTTTACTCTCTAACCTAGGGTTAGGGTTTCATATCTATTGTTTCTTTCTTCTAATATTCCACCATGCTATCAGTTGGTATCAGTTGATATGAGTATATACTTTGCCGACACCGAAGAAAAATACAGGTTGGCATCTTTCCATCCTGAGATTGAAGAGCTCATTTACACCTAGATCAAGAACAAAGGTAATGTATAATTGGTGCAATTTTATACTTCTTGTAGTCATATGTTAGCTCTAGGATGTGGTAACTACATGGTCCGTTTTTATGCCCTTCGAAATACTAGAGAACCTGTGAGCACATTGACTGGACATCGAAGACTTGTTAGCTATGTTCAGTTTCCAGACTCTACACAAATTCCTTCTGCTTCTACAGAAAACAACATTTAGCTTTGGGATCTCAAGAAAACACAAGCAATAGGTTATAATGATGGTGATGCTTGCATTAAAACCTTTAAAGAGCTACTAACTACTTTTTAAGCTACTGGTCAACTGTTATGGGAATTACCATATTCAATTCTTAACTCTGCTCATGAGAAGCCAAAATAAGTCGATAATTTGTCTCATGATGCGTGGTTACTTGATATATTGCAAAGTTATTGTTATGTACTGGAGTAATCGTTTCGACATTTTGAATTCGAGGTTGAATTCCTCCCAACCAGGAAAATATGATGTATCCAAGAATGCGGACATATTGGTTTCTTGCTCATGTATTGGAATTGAGTTAAATATGTACTCAAATCGAAGATTCCGACGAGCCCGTCAGATTTCAAAACTGTGAATTTGTCACAAAGTTTGATACCCAAATTCGACACATAAAACCTTGAAAAACTAGTTTTTATATTTACATATTCTTTTTATTTATTTGTTTTATTTTAAGACATATATGTAATTTCCTTTATTTGAGATAAGGGTTTTGGTAAGTGCTATATACAGCATCATATGCCTTATTTTACCGTCAGACTTTGATGAATAAAAATCGAGATTTTTCTCTGAGCCTCTTTTACACTCTAACCTAGGGTTATGGTTTCATATATAATCTTCCGCCATGCTATCAATATCCCATATAAAATTAGAGACAACGACAAACATGTGAAATACAAGTTTAATAATACTCAAGTCACGATGTGGATTCTTGGATACCTTGATTAATATATCATCATGAATATCTAATATTTCAAAGTTACGGTTGAAAATAGAATTATATGAAGACAGTTTTAAAACAACACAATATGCTCGAAGGTTTCACGTTAGATATGAAATAATCCTACTTTTACATGACATTCTCTATATTTATTATTTTTATTTAGATTTTGGTTTATAAATGTTTAGGATGAATATTATGATACATAATATCATTTATGATAAAAAAAATATCATTAGAAAGTATTGTCTAATATGGTAAGAATAGAAATTATTCTCTCGTTTAATGCACGTTTAAATGCTTTATTCTGCAAAGGATAAAATATTTTGATTCAAAGTACCATGGAACAAAAACGTTATACACCTACTATAAAAAGAGTGGTCACATTATTATTAAGGAATATGATGTCCAACCTCCTAATAAATCCAAAATAGTATATATACTATACGTTAATTATTTTAATGATGAAAAGTTTGCAAATATAGCGTATAATACTTTTATATTATTTATAAATTTTAAAATGATTGATTTTATATTTTTGCCTTAGGATTCTTGGGTAAATATTTTGATATAATATCTTTTTAGTATGTTGATTACGCACTCTTGAACCACATGAAAAATAATGCTAATTCTTTACTAATGTAAAATTCTACTCATAAAATATCAAATTGTATACCCATGATGGAAATCTATTGTCGATTATATCTACTAATGATCTTTCTCATTTGAAAAAAAGAAGTTATTGTGTCTCCTAAGCTTACGAATAATATGATTTTTATAATCTAATTAGTTTACAATTTGAAAATATTAAAGTATGTCTAAATTATTCATGATAAAAAATCAAGGAAGTTAATTGCGCGAGAGCGTAATGTCAACATCTATTTTTTCAACTCGTATTTCTCTATATTCTATTTTATCTTATATTAGATAAAACTATTCTCAAGTTGATTTTTTGAGCATGGTATAATTATCTCGGACTTTCAAAACTTAATATGCTTTGATTTTTATAAATGTCAGCATTTCTAAAAATAAGAAGTCATACTCTTTTAATGCCATCAAGTTCGACTGCAACTCTCATAAGCTTAAAAAATTAAACCTTTAGTATTTTCTTACCATATATAGTTTAACATCTTAATATGATACATAGCGATGTATAAGGTATGACATCTATTACTTTTTATGTAATTTATAGATATTTTGTCGCTTTTAGTGACGACTATTATCGCTTAGTATAGATTTCTTTTCTCAGTTTCAACGTATTGATTCAGTCTTGATTTTAATCCAAAATAAAAAAACTTTGTTCTGAAAATAAAAGTAAGAACTTGTCTCATACTTTTCAGTATGTTCTACAAAATAAGTGAATAATATCTCAAAAATCTTATCTTTCAACACTATAATAGAATTGGATTATTGAATCAAAAATCATCATATTTTGTATGTTGTTCGTACCATTCGAATATGATCATTTATACCCATTCAATTTTGGTGTGAAGCTCTTTCCACTGTTGTGAATTTTATCAACATGTTATCTTCAACTTTATCGATTAATTTATCATTTCATCTTATTATTTGGTTCCACTTCAAATTGTTCAAACTTGAGTAGTTTTAGATTTATCTGTTTTGTTCTTCTTCCATCACATGAATATACAAAACTCACAACTCAATCAGTTCAATGTGAACTTAGGATATTTAACATATAAAAGTGTTTCCCTTGTTATGATCAAAATCTATATCATATTAAATGTCTAGAAATGTTACATACTTTGAGAAATATATTTGTTTGCCACTTAACAACCAAATCTATAATTAAGACGACCTATACATATATTTAAAAAAATATATTAATTATGGATAACTTATACAGGATAATGATGTACAAATGCTTTTTGTGAAGTTGTTAGGGTTACTCCAACTCATATGTTTTTTATGTTCAGTTTGTATTTATATATGGTGAGTAAAATTTAGAATGTAAAGTGTGTATTAAATTGTCCATGTTAAATTCTTAAAGAGAACATAATTGAACAACCAGGCGCAGTTTAGATAGATAAACATTTGACATTGATTAATATCTCGAACTACTGTTTTAAAACAAATGGACATAGTATGTTAATAACACATTAACAAGAACATTCTTGCGAATAGAAATACTTAGATGAAAGAAAAAATCAATAATTTTATGGGTATACGAGGTTATATAATGTATTCAGAGACAAATTTTGAGTTCAAATATAGTCTAATGCAAATGAAGCTCCAGTTTAACGATTAACTCCAAGTACTTGGATATATACAAAAATAATTTGTTATTCTTAAAGTAATAAATTCATCATATGTAAAATTAGAAAATTCATGCATTCAATAATTAAGCGATAAAATTACATCACCTTACCCATTAAATTATTTTAATTTTATTATATTAGATATATAACTCCCATTTTGTCTTATATTCATATAATGTAGAGTGCCCATTCACTGTTACAATATTTGTATGCTACAAGTAGACTTAACGTTGAGGTTTTTTTGGCAAAGAGCATTATTTGCTCGAAATGTAATATTCGGCAATAAAAGTGTTAGTTGAGAAGTTTAAACTAATAGCACAATGCAGTTATAGAAACATGTTGTTCCACGATATAAAATGTAACATCTCAACCATATTTTTTACTATTGTTTTATACTTTTTAGGAACAATTTAGATACGTAAGTGGATAATACTAGTCATAGTTGTGTTCTCCAAACTATACATAAGTTTCCATACTAACACAAGATAACCAAAATTATAATATTATAACCAAAATATAGTCGGATCTAGAGCAACTAGATCCCATATAGGCTTGTTGAAGATTCGGCTAGAACGTCACAGTAGTCTGTTAGAAAACATTTTGGATTCTCACTAGTATGAGTGGAAGTTTTTACCATTCATACGGGAGCAGAATGTTTGGTAATCCGACCTAATTTTCAATAAAATCATGGTTGGAGGGTCTTTGCTCATGAACTTGCTCATTTTTTCATTCACGAAGACGTTTGTCAGATAAGTTTTGGTTATTTTCTTGCTCAATTTCTTGCGTTAGATGTTTCCACTATTCTTGAAGGATCTTCAACTCGAATTATCATCTTTAGCTCATGAGGAAGAGATATTGCGTATGGTTGTAATGTTCTAACATGGCTCTTTCGAATATTGATCATGTGACATCGTTTTTATAATCTTAGTTTTTTATCTTCAACATTCCCTTCAGCATGACATTCTCAACATGCATAATATATATATATATATATATATATATATTCTTATTTTATATTTTACTTGCATATCTATATTGAACTTCGAAAAAATTAAAATAATATTTTATATTAACAGATTATAACGGTATGAATTTACTCGAGTCAAATGGTTCGAGTTTTATATTATTCAAAATAATTAAATATTTATTTTCTTGACACTTCATCATAAATTTCGAGTTATTGTTTTTGGTATATTTGAAAATCATAGTAAAATAATATACCCGGTAAGTATGATAAGAATAAAATATCATTAAATTACGTGTAGAAATAGTTATATAAGGAGCAAGTTGGAAAATTTTGGTGGCCCTTGATCTTAATGGATCCATACGAAATGTTTTGATAGTTTGAAATGTGGTCTATCTTCGTATAAATATTTATTTCGTTAAACCATATTTATGTTGTGTTTTTATATACTATGAATAATTCAATATTTATATTCAGACTTCATTACTAAATAAATTTAATTATATTAATAATTTTATTCAATTCTAAATTATTATTTAAAAAAAAATCAATTTTGTTTCCAATTGATATAAGGTTATATATGCGAAGTTCGATATATCTATATAGTAAAATATAAAATAAGAATATATATTATATTATATTATATTATATTATATTATATTATATTATATTATATTATGCATATTGAGTTTATGGGTAATGGCTTACTTTGGTCCAACCTCAGCAAGATTTAGTCCAGCATTGATTCAATAGAATATTGGAATATATACTAGGATTATGAGTTGGGCACAAATATCCATGAGGCTTAAAAAAAATCAAATGAATACGAGACTTCTGATCCACACCACCTACACCTCATGTATGTTGAATCATACCACACATTAAATTTTTTTCCACGAAAATAACAAAAATATCTTAACATTTTAAGAGTGATGGATCTCAGTCAGGTGTATTGGAGTTTTGGAACCCAAAAAAAAAAGAAAATAAGTACTCTGATAAAAATGTATCCCTCGAAACTTCAATGAGTCTAGGAAGCCCTCCTACAAATCAATATCAACGAGTATGGATGAAAAAATAGTCCTCAAAAGTCTAAAGCTCAAGCTCGTCACAATTAGCAGTAATACATCTAATCTCTTAAAGTCTTAAAGGTGACAAATCTAAAAATATTTGAAACAACAAGTATTTTTAGATATTTATTTAACAATTTAATTTTACTAAAAAAATAATTGTTTTTTTAATTGAAGCAACAAAGTATTTTTATTGTTTTAGTTTATATAAAAAGATGGTATTTTACCTGACTGACTCGTAAAGTCCTCGTCAAATTTGAGTCGTCCACCGATATAAACCCATATAGATGTTGCTGAACTGAGCAAGTGAGCATCATCATATTCATATGCATATGCAAAGAGAACTCCCTCTCAAAACCCTAAAACTCCCTCCGTCCTCCTGTAACATGAGATTTGAATTCTGTACAGGTGATCAGGTCGAAGTTATCAAACACGATCGATCAGATTCCGACACCAAGTCTTACTACCATGCTACATTACTCCGCCCTCCAGCAATGCAGAAGAATCTCGTCTTCGTCGAATACAAAACCCTAACGATTCTTCAATCGGACGGTTCAAAACCCAAGAAAGACTACGTAGAGCTAAACCGAATTCGTCCTCTTCAGCCGGTGGAGCTTAATCGCTGCTTTAAAGTGGGCGACGAGGTGGACGCTTTAAGACAAACCCAAGGGTGCTGGATTCAGGGTGTAGTCAAAGGTATACTTGACAGTGCGAGGTTCCTTGTTGGATTGTATGATGATTTGGTAGAAATTGAAGCATATCAGTGGGATTTGAGGTTACACCGTGAGTGGAACGGCGATGATGGATCATGGAGTCCTCCTCCTCTTGAAATCAATGTAAATGACTGGATGTCCTTTTCAAATATTACTGTTGTTTCTTTTAGTTGATTTCCTTTTCAAATATAGATTATGGATGGGTTCGGTGTTTGTGTTTGGTTATGTATTCTCAGAAAGCTAAGCCACCGCGTTTTCCTTTCTCAGGACACCATGTTTGGGCGGTCTCCAACCTATTCTGAAGATCGAGGAACAATATCCAACAATTTCGAACCTCAAATGCTGATGTCTGTTGACAATTTCTCCAACCCTAAGGTATTGTCTCAATTTCTTTTCTTTTCATTCTCAAAAATTTAGATTCTCAAGTCTCTTTAGGTCTCCTCCTGCGGGAGTTTATAAAATCAATTATATCGATTATAACTATAGTTTATAAAATCGACGCACTGTTATTTATTTCAAATCCATTATTATATGATTATTGTAGTTTCGATTAAGTTGTATAATTTTAGTAGATTAACAGAGAGGGTAGGTTAATTTGGATAGCCGGTTGATGTATTGAAATGGTCTCCGAGGTGGGGGGTCTTGGCTCTTTGGTTGAAGACAGCCTTAGTTCCTTCATGCCTCGATCTTTAATTATTTTTTTATGATTTTGTTAGCACTCCTAATTACTTCTTAGACATTAGCAAGACTTATACGCAATAATGACATAGAAGTTAAATGAAAGCTTTAGTCGTACAATTAAACTACATTAAACTCGAGCCGATGCACCCATAGTGTTTTCTTAATTTTCTATTATCATCGTACTCAAAATCTATATTGAATACAAATATAAATAACCATTTTAATTGAGATTTCCATGAACAATATTTGTCTTCCGTCGTTTTATCATATTTAATTCATGATAGCTAAAATTGCAGGATCAGTTTCATAATGTCAACAACAATCCTCCAAAGCTGAAACTGAAGATAAAATATAGGGAACCCGCAGCAAAGTTTCAGACTGGAACAAGCGTGGAGGTCAGTAGTGACGTAGAAGGTTGCAGGGGTTCCTGGTATCCTGCGATGATTGTTGATGATTCTAAAGGAGAAAACAAGTTCATAGTCGAATACTTAGCCTTGAAGACAGATGATGGTACAAAGCCATTAAGGAAAGAAATAGAAGAGAAGTTTATTCGACCTTGTCCTCCTCACCCTCCATCAATTGTTCAATTTAAAGTACTTGAAGAGGTTGATGCTTGGTATAAAGAAGGGTGGTCGGTCGGAATTGTTTTGAAAGCTCTGCACGGATTTAAGTACATCGTCTTTTTCAGGACAACTAACGAAGAAATTATGTTTCGACATTCTGACTTGAGGATCCATCATGATTGGATTGATGGAAAATGGTTAACTTCTCAAAAGGTATGGACTACGGACACTGAATAATTTTCGTTAAAAAATTACTCAAGACTTTGATGTGTCATAAGCCTGCATTGTACCTCTTATTCCATATTGTGGAAGAAGACATTTCTTTTGGTGGTGTTTTATTGTATGAATCTTGCATTATAGATAGGACTTTGATTATAAGTTGGGTAACCCATAAACGACTTAAATATATTTGAGCTGTTCTGTTTATCATAGAAGAGGTCAAGTTTTAGGACAAAATTAATTATTCAGGGCAACCAACTGCAATATTTAGCTAGAGATTGTCCAGCTTATTAAATATGCTATAGAAATTTGGTATGAAAGGCTTTGTTTCTGGCTTCAAAATCAATGCCTGGAAATGTTTTTCAAAGTCCTCTTGGGTAATTAAGTTTTACCAACTTGTGTAAAATCCGCATAGCACTGCATTAAGGATTAAGAAAGATGCAACTTGAATTGGAAGTAGAAAGAATTTTGAACCTCGTTTCTCTTACTTGTTTTTATGTGCAGGATAAGTCGACTGACATTTATGGCAGGGCTAAAAAGATGAGGAAGATAGAAGGTAGCAAATCACTTGTAAATTTTGATGTTGGGACTAAAGTGGAGGTTAGTAGCGAAGAGGAAGGTTACAAGGGGTCCTATTACGCTGCGGTGGTCGTTGGCTTCAAAGAATATGATAAGTTCGTGGTCGAATATCTCACCTTGATGACAGATGGCGAGACGGGGCCTTTAAGAGAAGAAAGAGAAGGGAAGTATATTAGGCCATATCCTCCTCAACTTCCATCTGTTGTCAAATTTCAAGTATTTCAGAAGGTTGATGTTTGGCAGAACGAAGGATGGTGGGTCGGTGTTGTTTCAAGAGTTTTGAACGACAAAAAATATATTGTCTATTTTGAGAGTACAAATGAGGAACTGGAATATGCACATTCTGATTTGAGGACCCACCAGGATTGGATTGATGGAAAATGGGTCAAATCTCCAAAGGAAAAAGTAAAAACTCAGGTCATTAGGCCTAATATGCCAACACCCAAAAATGATGTACACGGTGGAAGATCAAGCATATATTCTGCAAAAGGGATGCATGTAGAGGTTAAAAGCGACGAAGAGGGTTATGAGGGTGCTTGGTTCGCTGCAACCATTGTCAACTTGATAGGTCATGGAAAATATCTAGTGGAGTACCAGACACTGAAAACAGAGGACGAATGTCATTCCCTAAAAGAGGAGGTACATGTTTCGAACATAAGGCCCTGTCCTCCTCCGATTAGACGTGTCTGTCGCTACGACCTTCTTGAATTTGTTGATGCTTGGTACAATGATGGGTGGTGGGTGGGTCAAGTATATAAACTTCATGCTGGTTCCAGATATGGTGTGCATTTCAAAAGCACGAACGAGATATTGGAATTTGACCACTGGGATCTGCGGCCTCATCAAGAATGGAGAGATGGAGTGTGGGCTTTTTCTGCGGATCGGGGGGTATAGATTTGGGGGTGCAGGAAGCAGGAATTAGGTGAATATGGTGTAGGTGGAAGTATAGGGTCTGCATCTTTTTGTATGTAAAAGCTGCCTGGGTGCATTATATAGTAGTAGTGATAGTGGGAATGCCTACGTTGATCTTTGTAGCAATGGATAAAAACCGTAGTAATAGTGATGTTTATGTAACCATGAAAGTCTATATGCTTATAATGTGATTTTGGATGTCTGGATCTATATTGAATATATCATATCTGAAATGATGACCTTTTTTAGGTTTATTTTGGTCTACAAGTAACAAGAAAAGTATATCGGCTGTTTATGCTTTTATCATTTGAAAGTCGTTATCTTAAAAACAAAGAAAAAAAAAGATTTAGAAATAACATATATATATTTTCTGAACTTATCAATTTTTATCAGTCACTTCCGATAGTGACATTATCAGATATGACAAAATATCAAGAACATAGATATATGGTTTAATTTTTCTGAACTTAGTACATATGTATACACACAATTAGTTGAAGTTAGATGATTTTTTTACTGAGAGAATAAAGAACATGTATGGCTAATAAATTCTACTGATCCAATTTATGATCAGATTCGATCGGAATTTTCTTCCGATTTTTAAGGTTATATATGTACTTTTTTTTTTAATTTATCCTCTAAATTTTGTAAGTCACACCTTCAATTTATTCTGATTATTTGATACTAAATTTTAACTATATCTTTTTTTATTGACTAAATTATAGGTGTTTTAATATATTTTTAATACTAAATTATAGGTGTTTTAATATTGAAATTTAATTTTTAATTAGTGGTGAGCTTTTAACTTCTCGTTATATCAATATAAGAAGGGTTAGGGCTAGAAATATGACATATTTTGATAGGTCTCTCATCTTATCTTTTTTTTAAAATTCAAACTTAAATTTTCTAATTTATCCTTCTCATCCTAACTAATTAACAATCATGTCATTTACCCAAAAAAAACAACCCAAAATCTGAAAACCACCAAAAATTACCTTAAACCTATAAAATTACCATAACTATTTACTGCCCTTAAACCCTAAAAGTAACATTCTTCCACCCTCGAAGACTTTGCTAGACGAGGAGGACGTTCACTGCATGGAGATAAGTAGCTGAACTCGAGTTAATGGGTTTTCTCTGGTCGCACGATTGTCGTGAGATGAACAACATCATGGTCGCACGATCGTGCGACAGGTTTACGATATTCACCGCATTCCTTCGTGCGACCACGTTTCAAAAGCCATCGCATGCGACACCTACCATTTCTTGCGCATGCGACGACCGTTTAGTATCATTCGCATGCGATGCTTATAGATTAAAATGTTATATTTTGTAGGAGGAACCTGTCCAGCCTCCATGTATAGATGTTGATTACACAAAATATTCAAAACGGATAGGTTATTTACGAAAGATGAATTGGATACTTTTGTGTATGTGGAATCTTTTAAGATTAAGTTCGTCACGATTATAAAGCTCTACGATTGCGAGAAATGGGGAAGAACTCCTAGATTAGATTACGTTTGGGAGCGGTACAATATATTCATATCAAAAGTGAAGCCGGAAACTTCAAGAAAGCGGAACACTTCGACGAAGAAATGTAATTGTATGTTTTTGTTAAAAGGTCATCTGATTGACATACTAGCCATGAAATGAAGTTTGAACGTGATAAATGGTTCGCATAATCACGATCCTTACGTTCGCTTAGACAGTCATTCCCGCGCTTGTAGACTAAAACGGGATGAAGAGGAACTAGTTCGTAGTTTGTCTCCCCTTGGTTCGCGTCCTAAGGAGATATATAACGGTTCGAAGAATCAATATCCAGAGAATATTTCGAACATGCGTGCAATCTACAATTGCCGCAAAAAACATCGGGATGTTGAGCACATGGGACAAACACAAATGCAATATTTTTTGACGGAATTGAAGGAGCATGGATACTCCACGTGGGAGCGTTTGAAAGACGATACAAAGGTGATCACCGGTTTTTTTTTGCACATCATACGAGCATAAAGTTATTAAGTACATTCTTTAATGTGCTATTCATGGATTGTACCTACATGAAAACTAGGTATAAGATGGCTTTATTAGAGATTGTTAGGTTAACGTCTACTTCCATTACATTTACCGTTGCTTATGTATTTATGAGCAGAAAGAAACCGAATTATACATCTGGAAACTCTTCGTGGTTTGATGATGGATAGCGTGTGCGTATTTCCGAGCGTTATTGTTACCGCTCGAGAGTTATCTCTCATGGGATCTATCGAGGATGTATTTCAGGGCGCACACCACTTGCTATGCATGTGACATATTCGTAAGGACATTCTTGGGATAGTCCAAAAAATATTGCACGATGATGTGATTGCGAAACAATTTGTTGAATTCTATGGCTACGTTGCTGGAGCGGACACGGTTGAGAGCTACAAAATAATCTAGCTACATTGAAGGAGATGTTCGCCTCTCAACCCAAATGTTTTTCGTATGTTATGGACGCATGGATAACGAAATATAATGAAACATTTCTTCAATATCGAACGAACAAGATACAACATTACGACCAAACAACTTCAACTAGTTATGTCCTTTAATCCAATTTTTTGTGTTGCTATTATATCTCTTTAAAAGGTCTTAATTTTGTACTTGTATAATGTAAGTGTGAGGGTGCTCACTCGTCCCTAAAAATACCTTAGGACGAATCAATGCAATTTTGGGAAAAATTTCACAACTTGCTAACGAAGCGGCATGCAGGGATCCTCGAATGTTCGAGCGAAGTAAGTTTCGTACAATTGCCGGTTTTGATGGTGCTTTGACCCAGAACCTATTGATGTTTTCTATTGTATATTCTAGAAATATAGGAGTAGATCGGGTAGCATGTGGAGGATGTTTCCTTAGGAAAACACATGGGTTATCTTGTGCATGTGAAATTGAGTTTAGAGCTAAAGATGGTAGGTGCATTCCTTTAGAAGATGTGGATATCTTTTGGAGAATATTAGATATTGTTCATAGAGATTCCACTTCGCGTGAGGATGAATTGAAGAAAAAAAAACTATCTATAATAATTAACTTAATTTGTAGTTTTTTCCATGACCAACAAAACCACATTATCAATTGGGTAATGGAAATCTTGAAGAACGAAACTAGTCATATTCAAGATCCTTAAAAAGCGGTTAGAGCTAAGGGTAGGCCAAAGGGAGGCATTGATAAATCGACTAAACGGAACCCTAGTGTGTGGGAATATCTCATTGAACAAACTGCTAGTGCTAGTACTCCGGCTAACTCGATAAGTAGTACTCCCGTTAACACGTTAGGGAGCATAACCGCATCGAAAGTGGTTCCGATTGCACCATCCAAACCACCACTTGCAAAAAAGAAAGTTGGTCGGCCAAAGGAAATTGTTAAAGATGGGAAGTTAACATTATATTGGGATTGCATCCCGGTATTTCTACACACTTATATTACTAAGTTAGTTGACGTCCTTTCGGGCGGACAATGCGGATATCGTTATGTAGCTCATTCAATATACAATAATGAATATAGATGGGAATATTTTAGATGCGAGTTGTTGAAAGAATTAAGAAAAAATCGTGCATCTTGGTTGGATGTATATGGTTCACCTAAGGTGTTTGGCGATATGGTACATAGGTTGGATCACTTCAAGCCTAACCCTGGTAGCCATTATTGGATGACATTTCCGGACATAGGACTAGTCATTGCGACAATGTATTAGTGTATTGTATACCATATATCGCAAGCAGCGTCATTATCGTATCTACCGATTCGTGGATGCCCACCTGTGAACGCTTCAACGATCATAGAACTTTGGCTTTCTTTTGTTCATGGATGCCACTTTGTTAATGTAAGTATATCATCCTTTTACATTTTCTTACTTATTTAATACATAATGCATTAATTTCATATTTTCCCCTGCAGATTACTACTCCAGCTTGATGAACCATTGCCGCCATTATACCCCTCATGGGGTGCTTACGCCACCGAAGAAGCGAGTCAATGGGCGCATCCGTACTAACGTAGGTTCAAAAAATTTACACAACTAATGCTAGATATGAAAATGAAGTTGAACAAAATGCCAAATGTAACCGATTTGACTTAAAATGATAATTGATGTAATGTTGAACAGTGGGCGCATCCGTACTAATGCTAGATATGGTATTTGCATAGACTACTAACATAATATCCTCAAGAACATTTAGACCTTCGGTAGAAATCAGAGAGATACCTGTCGCGAGCCACAAATGCGACCACGTTTCACAAATGTCGCATGCGACGGTAGGTAAAAAAGTTGGCCCATTTTTACATCCAGAGATGTGTGTGTCGCGAGTAAAAAATACGACTATGTATACCATGTGTCGCATGCGATAGTAGTATAAATTTTTGGGCATTTTTTCATCCCGAGATGTGTGTTTCACAAGTTACAAATGCGACTTTGCTTTACAGGGGTCACATGCGACTTGGTCATTACATTTTGCCCCATATTTTCAGACATAGAGATGATAATTAAATTTTGACTACTATTAGGTATGTACAAAGAAATACATTTGAATGTAAACAACATAAGACTCATAATTAAACAACAACTAATCGAAACATAAAAACTAAAACACACAACTAAAGAAAGCTGAATGTTTAGTCGTCGAAGTCGTATCCCATGTTGTCTTCATAGTCATCCTCCTCCTCCCTTTCTGCAATCCTAATCTCCAGATACGCTACCATATCCCTAGTGATGTAGTATAACATAGTCATGTTCCAGATGGAAGCCGCTTCTTGCTTAATTTTGAATGGCAAGAACAGTAACGCTGTAGCGATTGGACAAAAAGGTACCTGCGTTTGATTTGGTCACGACTCCGCGACCATAACTGAAATACATCATGCATAGGTACCGCTCAAAAAATGCATCGTTGGTATCTTCCCCCATCTCTCGGCGGGAAACCTTCACCTCATGAAGTAACTGGTAGTCTTCATCGACGTTGAACTCCATATGTAAATGTCTTTGTGTTTTTTTATGGTTTGTGAATATTTGGTTGGATGTCTTGTTAGACTTCTTTTGAGGTTATTTTTATAGGGAAATGATTGGAGGGTATCATGTTAGGCAGGATTTGATTTTGGCAGGAGTTAATTTTGGGGGAGTTAATTTTGGCGGAATCGATTTTGGCGGGAGACAATTTTGGTGGGAGTTGTGCGAGGTGAGGTCTTATTATTAAAATAACAGTATTTCATTTTATCAAGCAAAAAAGAAGACTGTTTTGAAATAAAAATCCAAAAGTATTCTAAAAACATACTAATATTAAGTTGTGTGAAAATCAAATGTAATATTAAAGACTCCACAAATCAAATGTAACAATAACAATCTACAAACCGAACTAACATAATTACAAAACATCCAAAGTCTACAAATCAACAATGTCTATATCGCTTAGCAATCCTACCCATTTGAAGGGCGGTCTGTACTAAATCCTCGTACAAAAGTGGGTATGCTGGGTAGAAACTGTGCGATCTGATCATACCCTGCAAAGTGAGCACCACCCTGAGGCTGCATCTGAGGACCACCAGCTGAACTCCCTGAAGCAGGGTTACTAACTATAAACCACATTTTCATCTTCACCCAAACACGGTACATCGCGTCGTTACTCTCTCCCCCATCTCTGTATTCTACGCATGCAATGTTGTTAAGATGATACTCCCAATTTGGCCAGAGATGAGCATCCCTAACGTACCTCTAAACCTTATTTTTGCCTATTTTTGGACACATGAGGACGTATATGTTTCGGAATGAGCTGAACGTGGCCCATCTGATGAGTGACACGGTTGGGGTAATAAGGAACAACGATGTCAAACGGCTTTAGCTTAAACTCAATCCAACTGACAATATGGAACATATGCTCATCACATAGATACGAATCTGGAAGGAAAATGACATGTAAATAATAAGTTAAAAAATTAGACAACAATAGTAGTAAAAAACATAACGTTAAAATTAAAAAAATACTACTTACATCTGAATCCATACACATCGATAGTGCATGCCTCAATTCCCGGCGTACATCATGAGAAACACCGATCTTTTGTGGCGCATGTCGGCATATATGGGGTATCGGTAGATGGTAAGCACTAAAAGTGGAGCTCAAAACTGTGTAAAATGATCAAATATCCACGCCTCAAGCAGTCCTATGAACCACAAATACCCCCACACCATGCAAAGATCCCTGGTTAAAGGCGTTATACAACTGCGCCAATAACAACTGACCCAAGTTGTACCGATTCATAACCTGATACTGGTTCACAGATGAAGGTAATCAAAAGGAATACTATTATCAGCTTTGTTGTGCAAATAGTGGTACCTAACATTAATAGTATGTACGCACGAGTGGCATGATCTACTTTTGTCTATGATCTTACTATAACTGTATTTGTCACCCGTGAATGTGTTACGCAGCCAACTAAGTGCCATGCTACTAGCATTCTTAAGATTCTTAATCAACTCAGATGGTCGTACACCCAACATACTAGCATAAGTTTGGCTCCTCTCCATCCCATCATCAAATGATAAAACATCAAAATTCATACCAGTGACCGGTAGTCCAGTGATGACGTGGACGTCATCTAAAGTCACGGTCATCTCTCCAAATGAGAAGTGAAATGAATAAGTCTCCTCATGGCACCGCTCGAGGAATTCTTTAACCAAATGTAGGTTGGTATGCCAGCAGGAGACTGCGTCGACAAAAGGGCCAAAGATAGTCTGCATCACCTTCACCCGTACCTTACTCTGGATTTTGAAGTCCCATTTGCGGAGACTATCGTATATAAAGAAGCATCGTAAAGAAACCATATCGTGGATTATGTATCAAACACGTAATAATAAAAATTATACAAATAAATTTATTGAGAATTAAACTTACATCTCCGTGATAAACACTAAACACCTCCTGTAGGGCGTAATCAGGATAGAGATCCAAGACATGTGGCATCACCGACAAAAACTCCGCATCCTCGGCCTCGGGTGCATAAGGTGTGTCAAGTGCCTCTTGTGCGTAACGTGCGTAAGGTGCCTCTGGTTCGTAAGGTAAGCCAGGTGCGTGCGAAGATGAACTTGCACCACTGCTACCGGCAACAGCACAACCAGTATCATGGCAACTGGTATTGTCAGGTGAAGCACCATGACGAAGGCGTCGTTTTGTCCAGCTACCTGCAGATCGTCCCTTGATAGGAGCTACCTCTACAGGCTCAGGTGAAGCACGCGCTGCCTCTTCCTTCCGCACCTCGCGCGCTTGAGATTTATCGCGTTTGAACGGATTCTTCATAGTCAATTCGATACAACCCATCCTGTAGAAAACAGAAAGTAAAAAATATTATCAAACACGCAAGTAAAACGGTCTGTTCTCCCGTCGCATACGACCAAAGTTCTTAACCAATCGCATACTTTAAGAATTCTTAACCAATTGCATGTGACAAGAGTTGTCGCACAGTCGCATGCGACCATGTTTGCGCATCAGTCGCACGTGGCAAGAACCTTTCCTGGTCGCACGAGATCATGCGACGAGACTAAATCTGGTAGCACTTATGTGCGACGAACACCTGCGAGATCCAAACTCCAAAATCTATCCAAACAACACCATTTCTAACAAAATCAAAGCCAAAAACACAGATCCTAATATGACAAAAAACAATACAACATTAATCTAAGAAAACAAAGCCTAAATCATGCAAATCATACTTTTAAAATTAGAACCGAAACACCGTATTTTCTACCACTTATACACAACGAAAACATGAAAAAATTAGAGTGGGTGGCTTGTATGACTTACCTTAATGTTGTTGTGAGTTCGGATTCTTCAAAAAATACGCTTTGATTTTCGATGAAAACTTGACATTTGAGAGGTTTTGTGAGAGATAGAGAGAAAAAAAGTGGAGATAGATTTATAAAAAGCTTTTTATACCTAAATTATCTAGGAAGAACAAATTTGTCCAAAATCAGATGATATATATATATATCAAACAGGTGTAGGATCCAACAATATAAGATCTATAAAAATGTGCTATATTTCAAGCGTGGTCCACATAAAAGACCAAAATTTCATTTGAAATTTATTTCAAATTATTTATACCGTTAAAAGAAGAATATTATGTTGTTTACTTATTGACATTTTATAATAATTATAAATATATATAAAAATATGAATACTCTTATTATTCTAAATCTAGTTGATTATTGGATATTCTAATCGATTATATTAATATAATTTTAGTATTGTCGAATTTGAAAATATATGTCAAGTATATAACCTGAGAGGCGTACGAATATTGATAGTGAAAAAGTATTTAGTAGATATTTAAGTAATAACTGGAGAAATTATCGAATTTTTTTAAGTGAATAGTAAAATAAAAATAAAACAGTTTAAGAAAAATGTTTTTAAAAAAAAGAAAGAAGAAACATGTTAGGCGAAAGTAATTCCTTTTGCTTAGATTTCATTAAAGGTTAGCCAAATCGGCCAAATGAGTTTAATGGATTTGATATCCCAAAGATCCACTGTTAATATAAATATTAACTACTATATTTTGTCGCATCAATTTACCTAAAATAAATTTTAAATTAATAATCCATTGTTTTTTGCATAGTTTAATCCTCTCTGTAGTTTATTTATTTCTCTTTAAGATCATTGGAGAAGAACTTATGTATGGAATTTGTTCGGATTTTAGTTCGGGATTTCTTCGGAAATAACATTCACATTGAACCAAACACGCATTGAAGAGATAAATTTGATCCGAATTGTGAAGTCTTTCAAATATTTTCGCATACATTCTTCGGAGATAGTCTTTCGGTTATACTCATGTGTATGTGTTACAAAAATATTAGGTCCATGATACTTTTTTTAAGTGGTGAAACGTGATGATGTTTAGAGACGATTCCAATCCTCGAGGAAAAAAAGGAGCATATGAGACTCTTCAACTTCTCGAGGATTATACATGTTAGACTTGTGAAAAATGAGTTATTGGGCTTATCTAGAGTTCTTTATAAATGACTCTCCCCCTCATTTCCATTTTACCATAATTTTTAGAAAGATAAGCTAAATTTCTAGAGAGAGAAGCTTTGCCCTCTCGCCACCGCAACACTGAATAATTGTTCTAACAACTACTGTAAATTTATTCTCCGACAGCCCCTTTTGGTTCTTGTATGTTCACTACAGCCACTTTTTTGAACGAATGGTTGTGACTCTCAGATAAAGACGAGAATAAGAAAAAATCTAGGAGAGTTGTAGGATTACCAGAGTCTCAAGGGACAATGAGTATTAGTCAGACATTTGACTACAAAGGAACCTACCCCTATAACATTTATAGAATTTCAGCCGAACCTCTTTCCACCGCTCAGTCCTTTACGTCAAAAAATAATTCTTCGAGGCCAGCACAGTCCAACATAGCAACCAGTCGTAGATGTCAATCAACTTTTGTATCGATGGGTTCGGATACCAAATACAATTCTCATTTAAAGATAATTATTCAAACAAAGGTCACGAAGGTCCAACAAACCTCAAAAAATAAAACAAAAAAAAGAATATGCCAAACAAGTGCTGTATTCTCTAAGCTCTCACTCTGACCAGTTAACTAAAACAGATTTCCCCCAACAGATAGCAACTCAACACAAAAAATCCCCTCTGGGTCGAATATGAGGTCGTTAGTTGATGAAGAAGAAAGTATTGACGCGAAGTCCTTATTTGGAGCGTTGGATCAATCCAGAGGAAATTTCAGGACCCCAAAGACAGTTATAGGAAAAGCCCAACAAGTTAAGAACGGGAAGGGAAAAGCTAAAAAAGTGGAGGAAATGGAATTGCCTCATTCGTTGGTGGGGTGTGTGGGGCCTAATTTTGAGAAAGTGAGCAACAAATATCTGATTACTTTTTCTCAAATCTCATATAACTACTACCCAGATAACGAGTAATACACACTTTCATCCAAGTGAGGAATTCCAAAGAAGGTAATTATAAGATTACCGAATGGTGGAGGAATACTCATGAACTACAGAGAAATGGAGTTGGTTGGTTCGTTGTCTATCAGGATGTGCTAAACTATGGGATTCAGTTTTTGTTAGACCTTAAGATAATTAAATACTTTAACCTAATGAGCTTATGTCCAAGTCAAGCCGACATAAATGTATGGTTCATATTGATATCATGTATCATAGCATCAAGGATATCAAAGATTGAAATGCCAATGGAACAATTTATCGCTATTGTTGGCATGTCGAGGAATTCTCGGATACCCTTCTACTTTCTTAACCTAAGGAGTGAGTATAAAATAGTGAGCGACTTATTGGAGGTTGATAAAAAAATGGAAGATGTACTTCTTTATTAGCGGTTATTGGAAGAATGGTAAACAGATTTTCTCGAAGGGCAATCCAGACCGCATTCAAAGTGTTTGAAAATTACAGTTACAAAGTCTTATTTTTAATTTTGAATTTTGAATTGTTTTATCCTTTAACATTTGTAATTTATTTTGGACCCTTTTTTTGCATCTAGACTGAATTCCCACCAACAGTACTTGAAAGATGCTACGGTTACCTACAGATTTCACAAATTGGCCAAGGACAATTGGTCTAATACCTTCTATAAGTGCTTCACTCTGAACCATCTACTTCAGAGTCATCTTTGGCAGACCACTACCAAATTGAAATTTTTCATGAGAGGAGTTTACTACCCTGCCTCATCCGTCGGCTATTCTTGAGTGAATTGAAGTTGTCGATGATAAGGTTTAACTTCTGACTATGGAAAAGGATCTCGGTCATATGGTAGAGAAAGATGATGCTAACAAGCAGGGTTAGAAGAAAGTGATCACATGCGTTGAGGAGGCGAATGAGCTCGAAGTATCGTTACCGGCAAATGTTGAAGCTGATGGTGAAGTGGGTAAAACACGTGAAAATCCACTAATCCTAAAGATAAATAAAAAATTTAGTCTTAAAAACACAAGTAAAGCAAGCATAATAGTAAAAAGAGGAAGAATAAAACGAAGAAAATGGAGATTAGTTCGGAAGTAGTGTATGTCATAGCTCAAAATAGAATTTTTTGATAACCGAACCACATAATCCCTCAGCTCCAGTGATAGAATAACATGCCTATGAAGATAATAATCTGATGGGTAATGGGGAGGGGATGGAGTTTGAGGCTTTAACGATAATTTCATAATCCAACTAGTCCATTCGAAGATATACCTTTCCAGTTAGTAAAAGAACAAGACACTATTGCATAAGAAATGTTGGGCTTTGTGAAGTCTATTTCTTAGTTTGAGAGTGAGGTAAGAGTACATAAAGAAACCATCGCACTGTTCAAATACAAATGTGAGCGTCACAGAAAAAAATTCAAAGAGAAGAGGAACGTGCCAATGGTTTGACAAGCCAAGTTGTGTGTGCTGACGAAGAGCTTAAACAACTAAAAACTGCTCACGAGGCCAAATATTTTGACTTGTAGTTATCCACAGCAGCAAAGATCCAAAAATACAAAAATTATATTAAAGTTGATAAGGATGTTATATAGAATTTATCAAAATCTTTAAACGACCATGATGCACTTAGTAAAGCTTTCGAGGAGAGATGATTACATCTAAGACTCAAGTTGTAAAAGATAAGAAAGTTATGGTGGATGAGTATGCTGATAAAATCTTAGAGTCCTTATCTAAGCAATATGCTTCGATCAAGTCTGATATGGTCTTAGACTTTCACAAAACATTCCCAAAGCTGAAACTCAAATCTGATATGGTCTTAGACTTTCACAAAACATTCCCAAAGCTGAAACTCAAATCTCTGTTGGAGTTGGTCCCAGAAGAATTATGTCCTAATGATATGTACTTCACAGATCAACTAGGAATTCATATGGATAAAAATTATAAGAGTGTTCATGAAAGTGAGGATGTAAACTCCAAATGTGGGAGCTCTGTATAAGATGATACCAAAGTAAAAAGTCTGACGACAATTGATTTTATGTTTATTTTGCAAGTTTCTCGTATCACCGCTTTTTACAAGTATTTGGTATGGACAAGGAATTTTGTAGTGTTCTTAAATATTTTTTACAAGTCCTTAGTATGGCTAATGCATCTTTTTAAATGCATTTAGAATTTTATAACAAGATTGCATCCTTTTTAGTTATTATTTTTAAACAAATCAACTATTTGTCGAGTTGTACAATCAAAGTCTTCTTAGTTTAATGTAATTGGCCTCCAATCATACACTAAACTATTTTTTTCAATCGATTCTATAATTCATTTGAATCCGGTTATTTACACCAACTAATGTTGGAGCCTTTACTTTGATCAGCTCATGTTGGAACATTTACTTGACCAACTAATGTTAGAACCTTTTAATCATGACCAACTAATATTGGAACGTTTTAGTCGTGATCCAAAAATATTCGAATCAAAAAAATATAAAAGAATTATTTTGAAAAGCAAAACAATTCATATCATTAAAAGTGGTATGAACACCTCATTAAAACCTCCCTGAGCCACCAGGGTAGGAAAAGCTGTGTCATTGGATATTTACATGAGAATGTTAAACGTAAGAGCAAAAACACTCTTAAGAAAATTAAAAGAAAAAACAAGAGATTTTCCTTACTTTTTATTTACAATTACTCTAGAGAGAGTCTAAAGTGCTCAATATTCCATGGATGTCGAAGAGGATTGTCTTCTCGATTTGTCAATCGGTAAGTTCAAAGCTTAATTATTATAACAACCGAATAGGGCCCTTACCGATTGGGTACCAACTTCCCTGACCTTTATATGTTTGGTGTGTATGAAGACTCATTTCAGAAATCTATCCCCCACCTTGAATTCTTTCCTTTGGACCTGAGATGCATACCTGATTCTCATTATGGTCTCATTATTCTCTCTTCTTTAATCAGATATATTTCAGCTATTTTGGCTATATCATTACCCTATTTCGATTAACTTTCAATTCAGAAATAAGGGAGGATAGACTTAGTTGGTTTAACTGTATCCATCCTATAAAGCAATGCATAGGGGGATTCTTGTGTTACTGTTCAGGGTGTAGTACGATAAGTCCACAACACTTCTTGTAAATAACTTGACCATTTTCTTGCTGTCCTTTTTTAAAAAAAATTCTCAAACCAGTAAGGATAGTTATGTTGACACCTTATATTTCTCCGCTGGCTTGGGGGTGGAAGGTGATGAGATATAATGTTGAATTCCTCGAGAAGTACATAATGTTTCTATGCCCCAATTTGTATATTGAGGGGAATTATTTGTTATGATTCTTGGGATTTCAAACCTACAACATATATTAGAGATACTCAACTTAATAGCTACTTTGGATGTAGTTCATAACTACTGTGAAGGTTGAGATTTGTAGTGTTTTTTTGGTTCATTGATCTAAACTCATAGCCTGTTATTATCGATGGGTACTCTTGTATCAGAATCCATGGATTTCCTTCGATATAAGAAATATTAGCCAAGGAATCGGCCATCAATGTTTTGGCTCGGGGAATGTGTTCGTACTTAACGTGCTTGAAGAAAGTTATTGTCTCTCTTAATATCTTTAAGTATTTTATCAAATGAAAAGTTTTAGCTTTGGGCTGCCCCGTGATATGATTTATAATTAGTCGCGAATCACTTATCAGACGATTTTTTTAGAACCGCAAATTTGTGCAATTCTTAAACCTTCTAATGTTTCCTCATACTCTACTTCATTATCTGAGGCTTTAAAACTGAAGTGTATTGCTTAATATATTGAATTTCCGAAGAGAGGTACCAGGTAGACTCCTGCTCCATAACCTGAGTCGGTTAATCCTTCATTTATTGAACGGTCCATTCACTCACAGTTTTTTCAATATACGACCTAGGATTTGGTATATACGAATGGAATTCAACTAGAAAATCTACCACAGCTTGCACCTTAATTGCTGTTTGAGAATAAAATTCAATATCATAATCTTCGAATTTCACATACCATTTAATCATACGACCCGACATGTCTGGTCTTTGCAATATATTTTTGAGTAGAAATAAAGTTTGAAAAGTAATCGAGCGAGCTTGAAAATATGGCCTCATTTTCCGAGCGACAATCACTAGATCTAAGGTTAAATTTTCGATAATTAAGTATATTTTCTCAGCATCTATTAAACTTTTACTTATATAATTAATAGTGTGTGGGTAACCTTTAACTTCTCTAACAAAGATGATACTTACTGAATAGTTTGATATTGCTAAGTAAATATACAGTTTCTCTCCCATAGTTGGTTTGGTTAATGTTTTCGGAGAATATAGATGCTCTTTAATTTTTATGAAGGTTTCGTCACACTCCGAAGTCCAAGCAAATTTATTTTCATTTCTCAAAGCTTATAAAAATGGTGTACACTTATCTAAAGACCTTGATATAAAAACTTGTTCAATGTGACTAACCTTCCATTCAAAATTTGTACTTCTTTGATAGACCTTGGAGGAGACAAAGAAAGTAATGTTCAACTATACTTAGTCGGCTTGAATCTTCTTTTTGTTGACAATATACCCCACTAATTGTTTGGAACGCACCTTGAATGTACATTTTTCTAGGTTAAAATTTAAATTGAGGGCTTATAGATTAGAAAAAGTTTCATTCAGATCGGAGAAATGATCCTTGTACTTCATATGTTTTATCAATATGTATTAACATAAACCTTAAAATTTCTTCCGATTTGACTAGAGAAGGCTTTATTTACCAAATGTTAATAAATGGCCCCAACATTATTCAAACCAACTGGCATGACTTTGTAGCAAAATAGGCCCCTACCCGTTACAAATGTGGTGTTGTCTTGGTCCCTCTGTTTCATTTGCATCTGGTTATACCCTCTAAAAGCATCCAAGAATGACAAGAGCTTAATGGGAGAAGTTGAATCTATCAGTTGATCGATTCTAGGAACAAGAAATGAATCCTTCAGACAAACTCTGTTTAGATCTGTGAAATTATCATACATATGCCACTTCCCATGTTTTAAATTAGTATTGGGTTTGTTGTTCATAAAGGTTATTGAGATTCTTGAATATGCCCTACCATTGTTAATTGATCCAACTCTTGCAACAATGGCTTCAGATTTCTTAATAGAAAATGATATCTTTTTTGTATACGGGGCATATGTTGGGTCGTATTGCTAACTTATGAAAAATAATACATGTAGGGACACGTGTGACATCCTCGGTACATCAAGTAAACATGTGAACATATTTAGATAAAAAGACAATAAGTGTGCCCTTACTATTATAGGCAACTGAGATCCACTTACTACACATTTTCCATTTTGGAAAGTGTATATCTTGATATCCTCATTATTTATTACCACACTGGGAGTCTCCCTTGGATCATCTATGGTGTTCAATTCAAAAATGGACTTAAGTAAAAGCTATTTATTTTTTGTTTCCATATTTTTGACTGTCTTAGGAGCCAAGACAGTAACATAACATTATATATCCATTCTCTGGCTGCTGCGGACAAACCCAACTTGACCCCACCAAAATATTTTAAATAATGATGAGTTGTTGAGGAAACAATGGGCATCCTCGATAACCAAGATCTACCAAAAATGGAATTTTATGAAGTATGACGATCCAAAACTATAAATAGTACCCTAAATTTATTTTTAAATGCTCTTTTTTCGAGGAGAGCACCACTTTTGAACTCCTCGATTACATTTGCAGTAATTCATGTGAGCTCACTACCATTCTATTTGAATGGAGTATAACAAGAGGTGTTTTCCATATGTTTGTATGTTCATATGAACAAAATGTTTATGGAACTACATGTATCAGGTACGATCCTTCAAATCTCATTCCCCTCGCTTCGGTCACCACAACATCTTTATATGGCCGAACAATATCTCTCAAATCATCACCATCTAATACAATAAACAACATCAAATCATGGTAGTGAAGGGCAAGTATTTTTCCTTCTAACTGGGTTGCAAACTCATAATATTCCTTTTTTTGTGAGCAACCAGATGACCTTGATACCATATATTCCCTAGATATAGTTGATGACTAAAACAAATCGCACAAATCATTCTCATTTTCTTCCCTTAAGGCTCATCTATTACCATGATACTACCACGGTCATGATCAGGGTCAAGATATTCTGAATTCACATCAAAGTCGTTATATATTCTTGCTATAACCATAGTATTTTCCTACTTTATGGAGGGATTTATTACCTCCATTCAGAAAAAAGTTTGACAAAAAATTGGATCTTGTATCAGACCCCCAATTGGGCTTTAACAAATATAGTCAATGTTCAATTTTTTTTTATTGAAGTTTAGATTTCTTGCTTCAAAGAAATGCTATCCTTCGTATCATGGCCCACATCCTTATGAACTTATAAAACTGGGTATTACGACTCTTCTTCGGAGTCTGAATGAGTGATGGTCTTTACACTGAATAAAATTATTTGCTTTATCAATAGATTGTGGCAACACTCTCTATCAATTATACAAAATGATCAGGTCAGACCCATTGATTCCTCATAAATCTGTAATGCTAACTCTAAGTATGTTGGTTTACCATAGATCAAGGTAGATTTTGACTAATATTATTTAGAAGAAAATTAGTGACTGGTTGAGCATGTTGTTGTCTAGAAGCTGAAATGATATTTTGTACATAAGGAAATTTTAATCTTTTCTTCTATCTATTTTAATTTGTTTATCAACCTGTGATAAAAAACTCTCGAAGAACATCTGCTTCATTCTGAGTAACATTATCAACCAGTTCTCCAAGAAGAAGCCCCTGCTTAAAAGCTGTTATCTCCACTTGTTCAAACCAATTTTCTAAACCATTCTTAGTCTTGATGAAGTGTTGTGTATAATCCTTCAAACTTTCCCTAATCGACTTGTGGCATTGAATTATCATGTCTCTATTTCTTCGTATTTTTATGCTTTCCAAAAACTGTTTGGAAAGCATTCAAAAAACATATCAAAATTCTTAATAGATTTGTGAAGTAGCCGATTATACCATTTAAAAGTGTTATTTATGGCGCGGCGGAAATAGAATAAGAAACAGTGATAGATGAAACCTTAGTTCAAGGGTAACATGATAAAACCCTAATCTAAGGGTAACAAAGATTGAAATTTTAAGAGATAAAAAATATATTATTCTAAAAACTTAAAATAACTTAACGCATATGAGGCTTTATATAAAAGCTTCTCAAAACCCTAAATTAGAATACAAGGAAATAAAATAAATATTCTAAATTTAAATAAAATAAAATCTTTGTATAATTAGATTTGATTTGAATAATATAAGATATTTGAATGAAATAAAATAAAAATAAAAATAAAATAAAATAAAATAAAAATAAAAATAAAACAATTTGTGTTTGGACTTTTTGGGCTACATCATCCTCCCCTGGTTGATAAGAATTCGTCCTCGAATTCAGAGCACCATCCCCATCCCTATCAACAACCAAAATTATTTTATTTTATTTTTTTCAATTGTTACATTGAGAATTATAATTGTTGACCTTATCAGAATAAGATAAATTCTTCTCGAGTGTTCCTTATTCGAAGTCACATTGACATCATCCAGTTGATGAAAAAAATTGGTTTCAAAAACCTTTTCATACCCTGAAGACAACATCCCCATGTCCAGTTAATGAAAAAAAAAATGGTTTTGAAAACCTCTTCATAGCCTGAGACAACATCTCGATAAACAATTTTTACCTTAATTTGACGATTGGTAGCCAATTTAAACTCCTTCAGTAACCGGTCAATACGATTGTCATAGAAACGGTTGGTATGTCCCCTCATACTCAAACGATCTTCCCGATTTTCATGACCATGTGTGTTGTTCTCTTCTTTAAATCTTGAATCAGAATAGTCAGGCTTTAGAAACATGCTCCCCCATAGCAGGAACTGAGGCTCTGATATCAAACTGATGGCGCGGCGGAAATAGAAGAAGAAACGACGATAGATGAAACCCTAGTTCAAGGGTAACATGATGAAACCCTAATATAAGGGTAACAAAGATTGAAATTTTCAGAGATACAAAATATATTATTCCAAAAACTTAAAATAATTTAAGGTATATGAGGCTTTATATAAGAGCTTCTCAAAACCCTAAATTAGAATACAAGGAAATAAAATAAATATTCTAAATTTAAATAAAATAAAATCTTAATATAATTACATTTAATTTGAATAAAATAAAAATAAAAAAGTTTGTGTTTGGACTTTCTAGGCTACATCAGTTATCTTTGAATGTCTGGGAAAAATCCTTGCATAACAATTTATCATCATCGTCAAATTTATCATGAAGTTCTTGAACTATTCAATGTGGTTATTCAGATCTTTAATCCAAATGAATTTTTCTATTTTTCTATTTTCCAGTTGTGATCCTGACTAAATTGGTGACCCTCATGAACTGTTGCAAAAAAATATGTTCGGGATGTTTTTCCCTCAATTTTTGTTTTTTCTTTGATGTCTTTGTTTATCAAATGAAGTGTGTTGTTTACTCGACCGTTGATGTCGATTAGAATGTTTCTTCTAATAGGTCTTATCACCATGACTTCTTCTATTTTTCTGATAATGATCGCTATACGAAGATGATGAAGACTCATCAGACTCATATACCGAATCTTTGGTTGATTCCAAAAAGATTATAATGATTTTTGGTATTATGTTCCCTTTTTTAGTAATAGTAGATTTTATGTGATCGGCCTCTTCGATATTTTGTTTGAATTATATTGAGCATCTGAAGCTACAACTTGTTCATTGGAGCACCCTTGTCCTTTAGGGTTTTAGGCTTCCGATCAGATTTTTTAGGAAGGGGTTATTACAACGTTTTTTTTAGATCTCAATGCCTTAATCTCCCCTCGCAATCGGCCACGCTCTGTTTACATGAGCATCCGTTCCTATTTTTAATTAGTAATGTGTGGTACTTGAACAGATCTTTCTCTCATCACGACTCAATCGAACACCTAAGCAGGATCCCCATACATTTCAAATTCCATTCGTATATTTTGAAGATAAACTCAGACACCTAAATTTTTAGACGTCGTTATCCAGGTACCTCTGTTGAAATTCCCATTGTGGGCGCAACTAATAATGTCAAATAACTTTTAGGGTATTTAATTAATAGCCAAAGAAATAATATAATTTTTAGGTGAGTGGTAGAGAGATAATCAAGCTTCTTAATAAAAGTTTTTGAATTTTTTTTAACAAATAAGTGAAAAGTTAATTTTTTGTTGCAAGATCTCATTAAGGGCTCTAAAGGCCTATTTATAGGCAAATTAGCCCAATGGGCGTAATGAGTCTATATGGCCAATGGACTTATTTAGGTAACCCAAGCCCATTTATATCCAAAATTCATTATTATGTTAAATACCTCTAATTATTATATTTTATTACATCAGTCTACATAATATAAATTTCATGTTAATAACCTATTTGTCCAATTTTCCATTGGATAGTTCAGTCCTCAACTATTTCCAAAAGTTGTCTTAAGATAAGACGATTCCTTATGCATATTAAAATTACTCAACTAATGTAGAATAATATTCAATACCCACCATTTGTGTCAGCGAATGGACTCATTAGGAGGTTCCTTTTACACGTAGGGCTTGAATCAAACAACAGTTCAAGAAAACCTGTCTTTTATACTATGTTAGAGCACATATGCCTAACCTTTTCCACAAGTCCCAAAAAAGAAGATGATTTCTTATGTCTTTTATACATTACAAATTAAAAAGACGTATAAGTTACATATTTTAAGTTGCAAGTGAAGACATATAAAGTATATGCTCTAAGTTTCAGAAGAAACATATTTATTATTAACTTGTATATTATGAAATAAGTTTACCCAACCAATGTGGGACACCTTCATTACCGATCAGTGCAACGCTAGCTGGTATAGACAGAAATGGCGACTTTCCTAGTCCAGGTATCATCAAGATAAGACTGCAGCTACCCGAGAAGGTAATGAGAAGCGTCATCCTGAAATCGAACATCACTATAAGAAATAGTTACCAGCATTGCTCCCACCAAAAAACATGATTGGTGAATATGATCATTAATGATGCCACCTGGTGAAGTGAACAAATCTAGTAGGGCCAACAAGGCGAAGGAACAAGTAGATATTATTGAAGATGAATCAGAATTTGAGGTAGGAAAAATCAACCCTAGGGATCAGGAGCGCGCAAGTGGGTCGGACCGGGAGGCCACTTATGTGCTCAATGAGTCACCCTTAGTAGGCAAGATATTAGAGGGCGAGCTTTTGCCAAAATTTGACCTTTTCAGGATGAAGGCTTACGATTGAACATGCAATCCAGAGTGGCACCTCGAGCGATTTCCCAACATGGTAATGACGATCAATCTTTACGATGCCGTGTTGTGCTGATGAATCTCCATGACCCTGAAAAGTAACACTATGGAGTGGTTTAAAGATTTACCGAATGGGTCTTTTCATGATTCTGCAGGGTTTTGGAGTACCTTCAGAGCTCATTTCTTCAGAAACAAGGAACCACAAAAGTAGAGTGAATCGATCATTTATTTATACCAAAGGCGGAGTGAATCACTCAAGAGTTATGTCAAAAATATTTTTTCGTACAATGAATGCTCTGCCATATCTAGAAAAGCCAGTGGTTGTCGCCTCCCTAAAGTGAGGATTAGACAAAGAAGGCCCCATGTATGCCGACCTGGTGTGGTTCTCCTTGAAAACAAAATGAGAGATATCCTAGTTAGGGTCGACCAGTTTATCAAGTTTGATGACGGAAATAAAAGGAAATTTCGCTTGCTCCTCCGATCTCGGATCAAAGGACTCCAAGATACTACCAATCGAGCGGAGGTGGGCGTATGATGGTAGATGCAACGAAAACTCAAGGGCATCTAGAAACATGTCGAGGGAATTCTATTACGACAATTCAATATATAAATTTACAAATTTTTTGGAGTCAATATTTGCAATATATGATATGAGAAATGGCCGATCCTGATACCCGCCACCTCGCACCATATTTTCCCTCGTCCATAAGAGATCGAGTTGTCATTTTTGCTCATACTATAATGATCATGTCCATCCAACAGAGGACTGCTAAAAGCTCAAAGAATAGATCCAACAGATGATCGATATCATTGATTTGGTCAGTTTGTCAAGCCCAAAGAGGAAGAGGACTGCTTAAAGGAACGCAAAGGTTTTGACTTAGCTAAAGAGCTCCCAAAGTGAGGGCGACCAGTAAAGGAGATCAACAATGGCTATTACTAGCCTAAATTTTCCATCAACACAAAATTAATGGTACATGGATGCCACGCATGCTAGCAATTTTCCAACACTCGACACCTACCAAACGAGTTTATGAGCATCATACCGGTCTCTTACCTTTCTGACAAATGAGGTATTGATATGGTAAGACCACTCCCTATGGTCACCGGTAAGCGACAATAACTTATTGTCGCGGTAGATCACTTCACTAAATGGGTGTAAGGAAAGGCTCTTTATCACACAAATACCCGGGAAGTTTATAATTTCATGCATAATCAGATACTATCTCGTTTTGGAATCCCGTAAATTATGATAATAGATAACATGACCCAATTCTAGAACTCAGTTTTGACCATTTTTTCCAGAAGGTACGGGGTCGAGCATCATTTATTCACGCTATACCATCCGCAAGCGAACATTCAGGTCAAGGTGACAAATCGCACTATCGTGAACGACATAAAAATGAAGTTAGAAAGCGGAAAAGAAAAATGGCATGATAAGCTTACCGAGGTACTCTGGGCACAACAAACGACCCCTACGATTGGCAACCGATAAAATTGTATTCTCTTTGGTGTAAGGAATGCAAGTTTTTGTCCTATTTGATATCATCATCCCCAACCTTTGTATCACTCACTACTCAGATGCCTCGAACATGGAAGGGCACCAGGTAAATGTTGACCTCATTGCGGAACGCAGAGAGCAAGCCCTTGTGCGGTCGGTGCATTATAGAAGTCTCATACGGAGTCAGTTTGACTCGAATCTTAGACCAAGGACCCTATAAGCGGGAGATTGGGTCATGAAAAAGACCGTTCAGTATGCGGGAGACAAGCATATCGATAAACTCGGCCCCACATAGGATGGGATCTACATTGACATTTCCATAGGTCATTATGCGACATATTATCTAGCTTATAGTGAAAGATGGACCTTGAAGAACCCTTGGAATATTAACCATCTAAAATTGTATCAATGTACTATGAGCCTAAAATGTGGTCTTTTTTTCTCGGATGAAGGTGATGAAGGATTTTTTACGAGGCACATTTATTTGAGGTTAATGAATTATTCTGTTTTCGCCTACACTTGTATTATTGTGTTTTTATTTTTCTTCTTTAACTTCTCTATGACTAATTCTATTAATTTCATGAATGTGTTAATCAACTACGCATCAGGGCTATGCAAAGATCCATATTGAGCTTTGACCGATATGGTCAAATCGCGAGAGGGCTATCCAGCCACGGCTTTGGGTTATATAAGAGGTCCTACCGAGCTTTGACTTTTACGATGAATCCCGTAATCATGTCAATTAATCATGCCCTTGGGTTACGCAATGGATCGTACTGAACCCCGACCGACAGGTCACTTAAGCGATCGACCAACTTCCTAGCCTCATGGGGCTACACAATAGGTTATACTTGGTGTGGTTAATTTATGTCTGAGGGTAATTGGGTAATTTGTTTAGTGTTTTGTGGAAGTTTATAGGTATTTAATATTTTGAGTAGAGAGTAGAGGGAGAATTAAGCTGGCTGGTTGCAGTTAATTTTCATTACCCATATTTAATGCAGGTGGTTGGGTATTTATACCCTTACATCTGGGATTTATGGGTTTTCGGGTCATGTTTAATGGACCCGGGTCATGTTTAAAGACCCATGAGCTCTTAGTAGGGGAGCAAGCAGCTTAGTCAAGAAGTGTTTAGGTTTTTAGTACTTTTGTCATAGTTCGAACAGTCCAATGGGCTAAGTGTTTGAAGTGGTCTGTCCGGTCCGGTGGCCTTGGTCCGATCTGTCCCTGTCCGGAGAGGAAGCAGTTTTTGGACTCATCAGGAGCCCCTTTTTTACGTGTTTGTTCAAATGCCTTTGTCAAAAACCTGAAAAACAGTCCGATAGCTAGGGGCAGTTTTAATCCGGACAGATCTGTTCGTGTTGTGGCTTTATCCGGACTGATAAAGCTTCGTGAATCCAAACGGTTTTTTGCCAGAGTTTATGGGACACGTGTCACTTTTTGGTTGGTTTCTTCAGCCGTTTTCTCACCTTGAATCTCGCACCCACTTTCTTCGAAAAGTAACCTCTTCATTAAAGAGGGTGACATCAGTGCCGTCTTTTAATCATTACCAATCCTTTCGAATTCTCCTAGGAATCAAACTCTTTTTTCAGATTCACTATAAATTGAAACACTTTCTACTGTTTCACCATCACTCTCACTTTTACTCTGCAAATCTTCAAAGCCTTTTCCTCTTCAAAACAAATTTTTACCCAGTTTGTTTATGTTCACGGCTCGGAACGCTTTGGTCAAAGGCGGGTGGCTCAACCTCTCTGACCTAGAAAAGGCGCAAAAGGTCGAAAGGGAAAGGCGCATTACGGCAGGTTTACCCACCTCTCCTATTGACAAACCAGTGACTGCTGCCACAGAGTCAGACCAGGGCTCTTCTTCTTCAAAAGCCGTCAAACTGAAAAGGTTATTTCAACCCAATCTCTCACCCATCATTTCCGGTTCCTCGGTTCAAGAATCGGAACCTGTTGTTGAGCCAGGTGTAACTGTTACCAGCTTCAAGAAACCCTCCCCATTCATAGCTATGGGGTCAGACACCGAAAATTCCCCTAAAAAATTAGTTGACCGGAGAAAAGACCGGTTGGTCAAGGGTCAAGCTTCTAAGAGCACTCCTTCAAAATCGGGCGCCAAGGATAGCAGCACTGGGTCAGAAGTGCCCGTCAGAGCTCCCAAGGACAGACTGTCCGGTCCAGAGGGTAGCGGCGCAAGCCTTCGAAGAGAAATATCTGTATCAGAGCCCTAACCGGAGGCCAGAAACCAAGAAAATACTGAAGCTCAGCAGTCCGGAGATCAGGCTGAGCCAAATCTAGACCTTCCTCTTGCCACTACTGCTGAAAACCCCTCATCAATCATGGAGGAAGTAATGGAGGATTCTATCGAAGAGGCTCCATTCGAGTCTGAGCCTTCCGGACAGACCAGTAGTGCTGTTGCTGCCAAAAAAGATAAAGGCAAGGAGAAGTTGTGCTTGAGGCATCCGGATCTGCCGGAGAGTCTTGAAGGAAGGGTGGGGCCTTGTTTTCTAATGGTCAATGTCAAGTACCTCCTTGCCCTGTAAAAGATTAACTACGCATTCATCCACACAGTTGAACTGGGCCAGATGCGTATGAAGTGGGAAGTTCCAGAGAATGTGAAGATACGAATCCCTATCAACCCCGAAACTCCCATGGACTGCAAATTGAGCAAAATAATTATCTTCACAGAGCTATTCAATTGGGGACTTTGATTCCCCTTGGACCCAGAAATTGTCAGATACTTCCATCTGATAAAGCTCTGTCCGAGCCAGCTGAGCCCCAATGCTTGGTACACCCTCATGTCCTGCATTATGGCTTCCAGGCTCTCCGGGATTCCTCTACCAATGGAGGAGTTTGCTGCTGTGTCCAGTCTTTGCAGAAACCACCACATCCCCTTCTACCATTTCAACATGGGGGATAACTTCAAAGCTGGGGATGACTTGCTAGAGTCGGAGAGGAATTGGAGGATCCAGTTTCTGTTTGTTAGTGGTGCTTGGGAGAATGGGAAGAAGATCAAGTCCGGAGTCAACCCAAGTCTTCTCACAAGCAGGTGGAGGAGTGACCATAAGTCTCCTACTTTATATTTTTGTCTTTTTTTTAAAATCAAGTCTGTTTAATCTAATTGGTTTTATCTTTGCCTTAGCAGAACTGCCCAAGGATTTCAGTGACCACTTGAAAACCGGACAGACCACTTGCACCAAGATCAACGCTTGGGCTGCTGAGAAGTGGGGGAACCGGTTCCATGCTGCTTTCACGGGGGGCAACTTAGCAAGGTCTCATCTGTGGAACACCACAGGTCGGAGAGACTTAACTTGGGAGGAACTCACCACCCAGCCTCCTCCGGATGTAGTGCTCAAGAGGACGCATGAGCCGGACGGGAAACTTTACTTGCCAGGCCGGGCCAAGGCTCCGAGTAAGATGAAAGGAAAAAAGAAGGGCAAGAAAGTGGTGGGTGGAGCTAACCCTGCTGAAGTAGAGGAGGATGTTCCAATGCATCCGGAGGGGCCAGTCCCCAGTCAAATTGATGCTGCTCTCCTGGAAGCGGTAGAGCAAGAGAGTGTTAGGCAAGAGGTTCACTCCCCAAATCCTCTAAGGGATTCCAAGAGAGACCGAAAACGGGGAGCTGAGAGCAAAGATAGGGAGGTCAAGAAGAAAAAGACCTCTAAGGGTGACGAACTCTCTCTCCGACCTCCGGAGCCTCTCCCCTAGGTTGACCCCACTGACCCAACACAAGCAGAGGAGATACCTGGTGACTTCCAAACCGATGAGGTCGAAGGGGGAGGTCTTAGCATTGATGCGGTAGACATTACTGGTCTTGGTGGGCTTGGCGAGTACTTTATCAATCTCCTTAGAGATGATTTTGTTGGACCTTATCTCCCTCCGAGCACTTCAAACACAGTCACTTTTAATGGTAAGACCTTTACTGTTTCAAGTGAAAGGGATGTTATAGCTCACTCGTTATTAAGCAATGTTCAGCCGGTGTTCGCGTTGGAGAGGCAAGTTTGAAATCAGACAGACACTATCAAAGACCTCAAGTCTGACAAAGAGAGGCTGTCCGATGACCTTCGTACTGCCACTTCAAACGCTGCCATTCTAAAAGGAGAAAACGAGGAGCTGAAGAAAAGCCAAGAGGTGAGTACCACAAAAGTCGCCACTCTAGAGAACACTATGACAGAGCTCCGGGAGAAGCTGTCCGGATTGGAGAAAGATCTTGTCTCTTCAAAAGAGGAGACCAAGGCCAATGACCAAACTATCACCAACTTGACCAGTGATAAAATTGCTCTTGAAAATGCAGTGTCCCAAGCTGGAGGGGAGAAAGTTGATCTGCTAAGGGAGCAAGAGGCCAAGATCCAGGCCAAGATCGATGCTTATGCCAACAACGTGATAGACACCCAAGAGGAAATGTACGCCAAGGTGAGATCAGACATGGTCCTGCTCTTTCATGAGAAATTCCCGCAAAGGAACCTGGGGGATTTATGGCTCCACGTAGAGCCTGAAAGACCTCCCATATCACACAATGGCCGAAGGCGACAGGTATGGAGTCTCCAGTGCATCCTCATCTGATGATGAAGAGAAAACCGGGGAGAGCCCAGGCGAAGAGGAAGGTGATCCCAAGGGGAAGAAGAAGATAGATGAAGCTGAGCCATCTTCAAAGGCTCAGCCTTAAATTATGAATTACTTTTTAGTTTTTATGTTTTCTAAACTAAAGTCCTTGGATGGCCAAGGCACTTTTTTTGTAATTGTGTCCGGTAGCTGACCGGATAGACCTTTTACCCTGTTTTAACAATTTGAAAGTCTTTGTAAGGCCAAGGTACTTAAGTTATTTCAATGAATATCCTTGTTTTGCATAATTCTCACATTCTTTCATAGTCTGTTCCAATTTTGATGGCTAGTGTTTAAATAGCCCTTAGTTATTTCATAATGAGAGTGTTTAAATTCTCTGATGACAAATATTTAAGTGGTCATCACTCTTTTTATTTCAGTCCGGATGGTGTGACAAAAGACAAAGTAAGAACACTTCGAAATTGTTTTAAGAAGGCATCAAATTTTATTTAAAACCCAGACACCTCATTAAAACCTCCCCGCGCCACCAGGGTAGGAAAGAGTATGCCCCCAAATATTTACATGGATGTTTAAACAAGTAAATATTTACACAAATATCACTCCAAGTACATCCGGAGATGTTCGATATCCCAAGGGTGGGTCAGAAATCTTCCATCCTTGTCTTCCAGCCAATATGTTCCAGGCTTAAGCCTTTCAACAACCATATAAGGTCCTTCCCAAGTTGGGGCCAATTTTCCGAGCAGCTTTTCTTTAGTGTGTAAGAAGACTTTCCTCAATACCTTGTCCCCAGGTTGAAAATCTCTTCTTTTAACTCTAGAAGCAAATATGCTCCTCATTAAACCCTGATAGTGTGCAGCTCTAAGGTGAGCTTTAACTCGTCTTTCTTCTATTAGGTCGAGCTGACTTCTGATTGCCACTTCGTTAGCGCATTCGGAGAAGTTGTGAACACAAAATAATGGGAGAGTTGCTTCTATGTAAGCTATTGCATCCATCCCATAGACCAAAGAAAAGGGTGACTCTTGTGTTGCAGCCCCAGGTGTTGTCCGGTAGGCCCACAAAACTTCTTGTAAATAGCTAGGCCATTTCCCAGCAGCCCCTTCCAAATTATTCTTTAAACCGGACAATATAGTTCTGTTAGCCACTTCAACCTGACCATTTGCTTGTGGGTGGAAAGGTGAAGAGAAACAATGTTGTATACCCATTGAGGCACAAAAACTCTCCATTTCCCTATTGTCGAACTGTGGCCCATTATCCGTTGTTATCTTTTGTGGGACACCAAATCTGCAACAGATGTTGGATAGAATGAATTTTATGACAGCTTTTGACGTTGTTCCTGCTAGAGGGGATGCTTCAATCCACTTCGAAAAGTAATCTATAGCAACAATTATAGTTCTGTGCCCTCCGGATGCCATAGGGAGAGGCCCCACTAAGTCCAACCCCCAATGAGCAAAAGGTATAGGCTCAGAAATTGACTCTAAAGGAATGGCTGGGACATGAATTTCATTACTGTATCTTTGGCATGGGTCACACCTTCTTACCAGCTCCTTAGTATCTTTCATGATAGATGACCAATAGTAGCCGGCCAATAAAATCCTTGTTAGAGCCCTGAATCCATAATGAGCTGATCCCTCACCATCATGCAATTCGGAGAGGACTACTTGAGACTCATCATCCCCCAAACAGCGCAGAAGAGGTTTACTGTAAGACTTTTTATACAGAATGTCTCTTAGTATGATAAAACCACGAGCCTTGTGTTTCAGTTTTCTTGCCTGTGATTTATCCGGAGGCACGATGCCATCGGAGAGGTACTGTAGGAGAGGGAATCTCCAATCCTGAAGTTGTTTCACCTGTACTTCAAGAATTTCTTCTTCTTTTCACATATTAAGTTGAATGGAGGGGCTCTCTAGCACATGGATCCATGGATATGACTCTGTATACGCTATGGTTGCCAATGAATCTGCCAACTCATTTTCTGTCTGGGGTATATGTTCATAAATAACACTTTTAAACTTGAGTGCTTCATTTTTAAGAAGAAGTAAATACTTCACTAGGTGTTCCTTTTTTGCCTCAGATTGACCTTGGGCATGGTGGATAAGAAGCTGGGAGTCACTCAATAGCTTGACCCTCTTGGCCCCACAAATAAAAGCTAACTTCAAACCGGCTATAGCTGCCTCGTACTCAGACTCATTATTGGATGCCCTGAAAGCAAAACATATAGCATGGTACATTTTGTCACCATATGGAGAAGTCAATCACACCTCTGCACCAAAACCCATAGTCCTGGATCCACCATCCGTCTGGACGACCCATACCGTTTTATCTTTCATGTCAGTAGCCTGCTCCGAATCTTTGTCGGAGTGAAATTCAACCAAAAAATCAGCCACAGATTGGGCCTTGACTGCTGTTCGAGGAGGGAAATCAATGTCGAAATCCCCCAATTCTACCGACCACTTAGTCATCCTACTTGAAATGTCTGCCTTTTGGAGGATATTCTTCAAGGGAAAAGAAGTCCGGACGATGATAGGATGAGCCTGGAAATAAGGCCTCATTTTTCTTGCAGCTATCACCAGGACCAATGCTAATTTTTCAAGCTTCAAATAGCGCCTTTCTGCATCTATCAAGCTTTTGCTGATGTAGTACACTGGATGGGGGTAATTATCTACTTCTCTCACCAACACAGCACTGATGGCACAACTTGAAACTGCCAAATATACGAAGAGTGTCTCCCCATCAACTGGTTTAAACAAGGTTTTGGGGGAGGATAGGTGCTTCTTGATCTCATTGAAAGCCTCATCACACTGTGAGGTCCAATCGAATCCTTTTGCACCCTTCAAGGTTTGAAAAAACGGGGCGCACCTGTCCGAAGACCTTGAGATAAATCTGTTTAAAGCAGCTAACCTCCCCGTTAGCCGTTGTACTTCTTTAATATTTCGAGGAGGCTCCATTTGGAATAGAGCATTAAGCTGGTCCGGATTGGGCTGTATCCCATGCTCACTTATAATATAGCCTAGAAACTTCCCGGATTGCACTCCGAACACACATTTTTCTGGATTTAACTTCAAATTCACTTTCACCAAGTTGGTAAAAGTTTCTTGGAGGTCAGCCAAGTTCAATTGCTCATCCACACTCTTTACCATCATGTCATCGATGTATACTTCCATATTCCTTCCAATCTGATCGGCAAAGGCTTTGTTCACCAATCTCTGATAAGTAGCTCCAGCATTTTTTAATCCAAATGGCATCACCTTGTAGCAATGAAGACCCCTATCAGTGACAAATGTGGTATGCTCTTGATCCTTCGGATCCACTTGGATCTGATTGTATCCGGAGAAAGCATGCATAAAAGATAACAGCTTATTCCCAGAGGTGGAGTCTACTAGCTGGTCAATCCGGGGAACTGGATACAGATCTTTTGGGCAAGCCCTATTGAGGTCTGTAAAGTCAATGCACATACGCCACTTGCCATTTTTCTTTTTCACTAAGACCGGATTGGCAGTCCATAAAGGATATTAAGACTCCTTGATATGCCCCATCTTTGTGAGCCTGTCAACCTCTTGCACAATAACATCAGCCTTTTCCTTGGAAAAAGCCCTTCTCTTTTGAACCACTGGTGCTACATCTTTCCGGACAGATAGGTGGTGTGATATCACACCTGCAGGAACCCCGGTAACATCAGTATTGCACCAAGCAAAAACATGCTGATGGCTTTTCAAAAACTTTAGCATCTCTCTTTTCAGATCGGGTGGCATTCTGGACCCTATTTTGACACTCTTCCCTTCTTCTAAACAATGTGTTTCTACCTCTTCGATTGGTATTAATACTCCAGGGGTCTCTCTGGGGTCATCAATTTCACCCTCACCCCAGAAAGCCCCTCAAATTGCTATTGCTCGTTGATACGAACTGTCCCCAATGTCCGGGGCACCAGGGCTGTAGCATAACATTCCCTTGCAACCTTCTGACTGCTTCGGACAACTCCCACTTGTCCTTGAACAGCATATTTCAAACAGTGGTGAACTGTCAAGGCCACTGCATGCATTCTAGAGAGCCAAGACCTCCCCAAAATAGCATTATAGCAAGTGGGACAATCTACCACAATAAAAAGTATTCTTACCATCTTCTTAAAAGGGCCCTTGCCCAACAAAACTTCTTCTTCGAACTCCTCGATCACATCTGCTGAGCTGCCAGTAAAACCCACAATTGACCTGTCCGAACTCTGAATTACGGCTGGATTTTTCATTCTCTTGTAAGTGGTTAAGAAAAGGATATTGGCTGAGCTTCCAGTATCCACCAAGATTCGTCTTATGTCATTGCCCCCAATAGATGCTCCTATGACAACAACATCTTCATGAGGGTCAGCTATATCTCTTAAGTCATCTTCATCAAAAATAATAAAGGGGAATGAAATTTGCGATTGATAGGAGGTCATGCCTCCTTCTAGCTGGGTAGCCAAAGTATGAACGTGCCTCTTCCTCGAAGAAGCAGTAGGAGCTGTCATAGTATCTCCTCCAAAAATTGTCAGTGACTCAAAAAACTTGATGAGCCCGAAGACAGTTCTAGAGGATTCCTCAATTGTACCGAGTTGGATCAGGATCCAAGTATTCAGATTCCACATCAAACCTCTCGATTATAACCATGGCTCCCTCCGGAGCATCATTACTTGGACCAACCCGGTGAGTATTGTCAAGCCTGTTACCTCCTCTTCTTTTGACATAAGCCCCCAGATTTCCCCTTTTGATCAAGTTCTGAACTTCTTGTTTTAAAGCTATACAATCATCGGTGGTATGGCCAATATCATTGTGATATTGTCAGAAATAGTTATTGCGATGTTCCCTAGGAGATTGCAGTGTGGCCGGTCTTCTATAGTGCACCTCTTCCTTTGTTTTATCATATATGGTGGCCACACTTTCTTTTAATTCTGCGAACCACTCCGGTTGAACCCACGGCCCTCTCTTGTTTCTGGATTGCTGACTCTGAGCAGGTGCAGCTGGCTGAGACTGAGCTTTAGCCCTGCCATGCGCCTGTCCGGTCTCTTTTGCCTTGTTCCCGGACTGATTCTGATTGGGATTTGGTGCCACCGGCGTGGACCTCACCTGCCTGTGCACCCTAGTTTTCTTTGTTTCATCAAAGTTAATCTGTTTTCCAACCTGATTCAGCAACCCTCCCCAAGTCATGGCCTTCTTTCTGGTCACTGAATCAGCCAAATTGCCAGGGTTCAAGCCCTGTCTTAAGGATGCTATTGCCACTTGTTCGAAGCAATCAGCCAACCCATTCTTGGTGTTCACAAAACGACTTATTTATTCTTTTAAGGATTCATTTGGTTCCTGGGCACAATGGATTATTGTGTCTTCATTGCCCTTTAGTTCTTTACTCCCAACGAACTTCCTTCGAAAGGCCACCCAAAAAGTATCGAAATTCTTGATACAACCTTGTGGTAGGCTGTTATACCATTTTAGAGCACTCCCCGTAAATGATTGGGAGAATGCTCTGCAAAGTAGCTTATCATCGTCATCAAAGTTCATCATGAAGTTTTTAAATTGTTCCAAATGGTTGTCCGGATCAGTACTCCCATCGTACTTTTCCATTTTGGTGCTGTCAAACCTCTTAGGGAGGTTTCCGGACAGAATTTTGGAAGATAATGGAGATTTCCTCCAATTTCTGCCACGACTGAACACAGTATCCTCATTGGGAGTTGCAAAGATGCATGGTTCATCGTGGAAAGCGAAAGGATCCATCAGCATCCGGTCTACATGCCTCCGGCTGTGAGATGACCCTTTGCCGATATTCTTCTTCATCTTTCCATGTCTATCCCTTTTTCTTGAATATTTTTTTATCTGCTTTTGCTTCTTCTTAGTTCGACCCGCATCGCTGCTAGAGGATAAGGATTCTTCAACTCCCTAATCATCTGAAGAGCTATCAGAAGACTCTGAGCCTGAGTCAGAACTCTCCACTGGCTTAGACCGGTGAGACTTTTTGGAGCTGGCATGAGTCTTTTTGGTACTCACATTAGTCTTTGAAGACTCATGCTCTTTGGGGTTATCGGTGTGATGAGCAACTGACGCTTTTGACTTTTCTTTCATGCCCATCTTAGCCTTTTCTGCCCTCAGAGCTTCTATTTCACCCTTTAACCTATCGCGCTCTTCGATAGTGTACTCATCGTTTTCACCCACCACTTCGAGCAAAGCTGGTGGTACTTCCGGGGCGTCCGGATTCATTTGGACTGATTTTTCTTGTTGGTTTCGAATGCTCGATTCAGGCACCTTCGTGCTCCCACTGTGGTCGCCAATTTGGTGTGGTTAATTTATGTCTGAGGGTAATTGGGTAATTCATTTAGTGTTTTGTGGAAGTTTATAGGTATTTAATATTTTGAGTAGAGAGTAGAGGGAGAATTAAGCTGACTGGTTTCAGTTAATTTTTATTACCCATATTTAATGCAGGTGGTTGGGTATTTATACCCTTACATCTGGGCTTTATGGGTTTTCGGGTCATGTTTAATGGACACGGGGCATGTTTAAAGACCTATGAGCTATTAGTAGGGGAGCAAGAAGCTTAGTCAAGAAGTGTTTAGGTTTTTTAGTACTTTTGTCATAGTTCGAACAGTCCAATGGGCTAAGTGTTCGAAGTGGTCTGTCCGGTCCGGTGGCCTTGGTCCGATCTGTCCCTGTCCGGAGAGGAAGCAGTTTTCGGACTCATCAATACTGTGCTTTTGAAAGAGATAAGTAAATCTTCAGGCATCCCTAATTATAAGGCATTCCCATTCAAAACAATACACCATCTATTGTTGAAAAGTTTACAAATGTTTAAACAAGTAACCCACATGGTTAATATTCACCTCGTGGGGGAGATGCTTTATGATCATCATCATCTCTCCCCGCGGGAAGATCACTAGGTAGCTCCACGCCACCAGTCGATTGCTCTCTCAAGTCAAGTTGGTCATTCTGCTCCAGTTCATACACTGATCGGTCTTCATTTTGGATCTCTACTTTGTCCTTCACAAGTCCGACGTTATTTTTTTCTTTCTCACCATCTAAATTCAAGCTTCTGGTTAACTGGTATGTGCTTCCTTAGAACATCCCCAATAGAATAGGTAAAAGAGACTAGATAGTAAATTTACCTATTATGTGTAACCTTTTCTTTTCCAACAGATAATCTAAAAGCCTATTTATATTTACTAGCTTAAATCACGCTAGGTAAATTTGTAGTTGCATTTACAAAATAGGTATAATCTTTCCTTTTTTTTCTCCTTCACTTTTGAAACAAAATAACTACCTTAAGTATAAAGAGTGAGTCTGTTGTATTATTTCGTAATCTAAAAATTTAGATTACCAAAATTTCACGTTAATTTAACATATTTATACATTACCTGTTGGGATGCTCTTAGGACCCCTAGGTATATCCCCAGATTCTTTTTCTCTATATTTTCAAAATATTCTCTTTGTGTGCCTCATCGAGCATCCCCACAATGACACCCATCACCTATCTTTCTATTTCATTTAGGGAAAGTTCCTGCTAATCCACCCAATGCTTCTTAGCACGTTCCACAACCTCCTTCACCTCTAGAGCTTCAAGTTATAAATTGGTGTTCTCAAGCACCGGTACAATAAAATTTTCACTCAACTTCTCCACCCTTCCAGGTTGGGCCATATTCTGCAACATAAGACCATTACTTTGCGCCATAAGCTCGTCGTTTTGAGTAGGAAGCTTGGTGTTCTGATCAATCAGCGAAGTCTTCCCGTTATTCAATTCCAAACTCTACTTGCGGAAGACTCATTCTCTCTAGATGTTATCTCCAACAACCGCTCGATTTTGGCCTTCTTCTTTGCCACTTTCCTAAAGCGTGTTCAGGCCGATCCATAGGCATGTTTGTATTTGACCAACTTCTTCGTCGGCCCTTTTATAGATCCAAAGAGCAAGTGCTATAATTTCCACCTCCCCATGGCTTGGTGGCCAGCAGGTGACATACGCCGGTAAGCCAAAACCATATAATTATGATTGGTTTGTACAACGGAAACGCAATCAATCGGGATAATGCTAGCTCAATTGCTAGCTCCAGTTTCTACTGTAAAATCTCTGGCATCGGCATATTATTACAAAACTTAAGATTGGGACAATAATGTCGTTGGAAAAACATCAACATTGACAACACTGACATTAGAGCCTCAGAATATTCCAGTTAGCTTTCACGATCTATTGTGGTTGCCTTATGTGGCAATTGTAACCGACCCAATCTTACATGTAACCATCCATCTCAATTTTAATAGTGATTTTTTCATAGCATTCTTGTGCTCCCAGTTGGCCGATATAAAGACAAATTAATTCTTCAACTTTTTGTCTGACGGTGGAAATTCTGAAAGCTTTCTTAACCCGACTAATTGGATGTAAAATAAAAGAGATCATGTCAGCTTGATGACATCAGCAGTTGCTAGCAGATCAACCAAATTTATTAGAACTTGAAGCACCTCCGAACTTATTAGGATACTCAATAACATGCGTTAGTTGTTAGTGGTTCTCTACAATGGACATAGGTGCACTTAACTAAATAAATCACATATAAACTCTCAGAGGGGTAACCGTAACCCCAGTCAAATAAAGTTGTGTATATGAAGGTTTCATTCTCTCGGGCTTAGTGTGGTTACTTTTCGGGCTCGGGAATACAAATTTCTACTCCATCTGGAGGCTGTACCTCTTCCTAAGCTCGAGTTCCCTGCTCCATCAATCGCATGTACTTAGGTGTGAGCTTCTCAAAATATAGGTCGAGAAAGGCTTGGATCTCGAACTGTTCCGTGGCAGGACTGCCGGTGGGAGTAGCTTATTTTGAATTTTTTTCACGGCCTTCTTAGGTGCCTATTACCGATTGGGGCATCATAGATTTCCTTCTCGACAAAATAAATTTACCGATCGGTGCAACGCTAGCTGGCAAGGACAGAAAGGTAAGCATGTTGAGTCAGATTATAGTTAAGATAAGGATGCAACTACCCGAGAGGGTAATATTATATGTTATAATCTTACAGATATTATATGTTATAATCTTACATTATCATATTAAGTTATATAAATTAACTAATGGTGGATATTTTATTAGGATTTGATCAATCCCAAGTTATATTAGTTAAATATTATGCTTTGAATAGTAACTAGTCCATCAATTATCCACTTTCGTGACAAATAGTCTCTCGATTATAAAAGTTTGTATTTAGTCCATTGACTATCCAGTTTAGTGACATATAGTCCCTCGACTAAAAATCATCTGGTTTAGTCCATATACTATCCATTTTGGATAAAATTATTCTCGTGTGCATGTTTATCTAGGAGACTAATTTTGTCAAAAATAGATAGTCAAATGACTACTATAACAAAAACTGGATAATTGAGGAACTCTCTGTCACAAAAATATATAATCAATACATGAGTGGGGACTAAATTTATCCAAAATCGATAGTCAATGGACTAATTATTTTAGTCGATGGACTATGTCACCAAAATGGATTGTCAAATGACTAATTACTGTTTAAAGCTAAAATATTATATATTAGTATGATTATTATTTCCTTCAGACAATCAAAATCCATAAATTGATTTAAGATAACACAAGATGTGGTCTAAAGTTACCTAGTGATTAATTGTTGGAGAAGATATAATGTGCTTACAAATGGTTGGATATACAATATATGGTTGAGTAGTTGTGAGATAGTTTATTTTTTCACCAATATACAATGTTTCTCTAGATTATTAAAGAATTCTCCATCAATTTTGGGAATATCAAATTATAAAGCGTCAATAGACTACATGATTTTTTATGTAGGATAATTAGTATTAGAACTTAAATAAGAGGTGTATAAGAAAAGTTACTAAAAATCTTTTAATATGAAATTTTCATAATATAATAATAAATTTGTTTTTAGTTCTTTCGAATTATAAATCTCGATTATCAAATATTTTATTATAATACGATCCTACTATATATTTCCTCTTTGTTAAGTAAATCACTGTTTTGATCCATCTTTATTTTAAGATTTTCAAAAGCTATTTCATTTTCATTTAATAAGATATTGCATACTATTTTAATTTTCGCATAAATTTTTATTTTGATTCTGGTTTATTCTGAATTTATGTTTTTAGGTTTTTACACTAGTAAACTCATTAAAATTATATTTCATGACAAATTGTATCAGATTTTAAGGATTCTCCTCACTCGACGCCCAACAACGCAGCTGAATGAGTTAATCCTAACGATGCTAGTTGTATAGATAGTGATGTATGAGAAATAATTCATGAGAAACAACACTCGATATAAAAGGTAGAGCACATGTTATACCAATTGTTGAAGCGGGAAAGCTAACCTCAACATATGTATGAATAATTTTCTCATCATTTTTAACAGAGATTGAGTCGATATAGTTAACATTCGTCTAGCTAGAGGTGGACGCACACCTAGAATGGGGAGACACATGAAAAATAAAGAATCGGGTGACGATAATTCAGAAATTTTTTTACAGGTTGTCGTGAGAATCTATAACAAAATAAAAAGTTTGACTATTGAACTCACGCACACATACAATTATTATACTAGAAATAGTTCTATATTGGATTTTTAAATTCGAGAGATTATTTATGTTTATCAAAATCACTGAGGAAGAACAATTCAGCTTATCGTCATATAACATGAGAAATATGGATACGACCCTGAAGAGTTTTAGAAACGCTCAGGGGTGATTTTGTGATACGAAGATTTCTTAGTGCTAGATTGGATTAGGTATTAGTTTTAGGTATCTTTTTAGAGACAGAACGTGCAATTTAGCTTAAATAGAGAGAGAAAGTCGTCAAATTATTCTTGGGATCTGTGAAGCATGTGTGGTCCTTATATAGTACAATCGCGGGCCCCACACGCTTTAATTCCTATTAATTACATTATTGGTCCCTATATCTTTTTACCTCCTCACAATAGGTACTACTTCATTATCCTATGCGATTTTGCACTATCAGACTTCTTCTTTACAATTTTCCCCAATCAAGTTTCTTCTTTACAATTTTCCCCAATCAGGTTTCTTCTTTACAATTTTCTCCAACCAGACTTCTTCTTTACAATTTTCTCTATGTCTTTTATTCTCCCTCATCAGTAGCCCCCAGTCCTAGTAAAAATAGTCTTACTAGGACTGTAAAGAAGTCTCCATTGCCCTCTCGAGTCATCTCTTCTTCGAAGAACTTCTCCTCAAAAGCGTCTTCTCGAAAACATTTCCTCGAAAACAAATACCTCTTCGAAAACGTCTCTTCGAAAATAAATACATCTTCGAAAATAAATACCTCTTCAAAAACATCTCTTCGAAAACAAATACCTCTTCGAAAACGTCTCCTCGAAAATAAATACCTCTTTAAAAACATCTCCTCGAAAACAAACTCTTCCTCGAAGACAAATACTTCTTCGAAAAAATCTCTTCGAAGATCTCACATTAACCAATGTAGCCCCCCAATCCTTGCAATGTCTTAGTGAGGTCAAGTCTATCACCTGGGAACTTTTCCCATCAGAATTTGCTCTGTAAGCATAGCACAACCGTTAGAATTCGATGCTAAGAGATTGCAATGATTGGCTGAAAGAAAAAGGAAAGCATGACATCAGCAACCATGCTTTTGTGTCAGCGTATTTTTAGAGAGATTGTTCCTCTGAAACTTCTCCCACGCCTCTGTCCACAATTTTTGACCTAGGGTACCCATAATACCCCTAGGCAAACAACCGAAAATGTCCCCAGGCCTGAAGTTTCTTAGAATCCCATTTGGCTTCTATAAATACTCGCCTCTTTCTTTAATGGCTCAGAATTTTCACCCACGAATTTCTAGAGAGAGAAAGCTGGCTTACAAACCTCTTCAGATTCCAGAGTGGCTTCTTATTAGTAAAAAATTCGAAGAAAGAGTCGCTGCTGGTGAATACACTGAACCTCAGCCTCCACCTGTTGTGACTACCTTCTACGGTTCATGGCCCCCTCCTCCAAATTCGACGGCCATAATCCCCCTCGAAATATCTCATCAGCATCAAGTCAACGACCAAACTATCCTCGAAGAAATGGGAAAAGAGAAACACCATAAACACTCTTCAGAAAGAGGAAGAGAAACCACAAGGAAAAACATTCGCAGGAGCGCAAACGTTTGAAGGATGTAACATAGACTACCCCTGAGGCTCCTCGAATTATAGCAGCTGACCCTCCTCTTCCGAAGAATGGGGATCCTGTGTCAAGCCTTCCAGCTACTCCATCCATAACAGGGACTAGGACTCCCCGGTTCTCTCCAGGGCAGACCGTGATTACCGAGGCGGAAACCCAAGAATTGCGCAACAAAGCCTTAGCTGCTAAAGGAAAGGCTATCGCCTCGGATAATCCTGAGACATCTATTCAAACTACTCAAGTTGCAGATAAGAACACGGTGATTGAAATTCCTGCTGAGTCATCTGGTGAGCATCCTACCGCCCCGGATAATCCTGATCCAAATATGCGAGCCATTCAAAACATGAATCCAGACCAGCGCATCGACATCCCAGCAGAGTCTTCTAGTCAGACGTGTGCGCCTCCTCCAACAATATCTGACGACCAAGCGGAATGTATTGCCCAGAAGTCAAAAGGTGATGTAACACTTCCCTTAGAACTGGATGCCATCATGGGCAACAACATTCGAGGGATTGAGAATAAGCATGCCGTTGCCCTTTACAATATATCGTACAAGTATTTTTCTCCTTCGGAAGAAACACTACTTCGTACTCGTTGGTGCATCCCCTCGTACATTGACATTAGATTCCCTTCCGAAGGGGAGACTCCACTATCTGTTAGGGATCATGAACTTGTGGTTTACACTGAAATCGTGAATTGGGGACTAAGATTTCCTTTAGACCCCTTCTTCATCGAGTATTTTGTGCAGATCGACCTTTGCCCCTGTCAAGCCGGACCTAACATGTGGTTCACATTAATGGCATGCATCATGGCTTCAAGAATTTCGGGCCTGGAGTTTTCCTTGGAACAGCTTATCGGATTATCTGGGTTGGCCATGAACCCATTCTTCCGATTTTATTCTTTAACTTTTAATCGAAGGCAGAAAGTGCTAAAAGACTTATTAGAAGCTGACAAGAAATGGAGACATAAATTTATCGTCTTCTCAGGACACTGGGAGACAGGCTCCGAGACAACCCCCTCGAACCCTCACAAATTATCGCTTTTTTGGACCAATAAATGTAAGTCCTCGAAACTATTTTACTTATAATAGTCCTTCGAATAATTAGAGTCTAACTTGATGTTGTTGTAGCTATGACTGGCATTTCCAAGCCATATGCTGACCATGTAGAAAGTGCCACCGCTGTTTTTACGAAGCTCAGCGAATGGGCCAAGGAAAAATGGGAAAACCGATTTCGCTTATGTTTCAGGGACAACAATATGGCTCTGAGCAGACTGTGGAGGTTAGATCCCCTCGATCGACTGACTTTGAAAGAGTTGATGACCCCTCCTTCCCAATATGAGGTGTTAGAAAGAGTATCCAAGAAAGATATAGTGATATATCTTCCAAAGCGTGACCGTGCACAAAGTCACCGAGATGAGCCTGAGGAGGAACTCCCTGCTCAGCAACAACAAATACAGTCAGAAGTGTCCACTGCTCCAGACCCAGCCTCCTCGGATAACAGAGTAACTCCTATTCCTGATGCTTCCCCTCAAAAGGCCATCCCTCCTCGGAAAAAGAAAAGTGCGAAAGATAAAGGGAAAGAAAAAGTTGTCTTAGAGCCTATCCAAGAGCTGTCCGAGGACGACAGACTTCAAAACAAAGCCCCCGAACCATCCCAGGAGATTGAGGATCAAAAATCTCCTGGTGAGTCTGAGCATGCGATGGGCGATAACTCTCCCAAAAAAAATTCCAACTTAACACCGAGAACTCCTCGGACCCAAACATCACACCCAGCTCTTCCAGAGGAGCCCCCAATACTTGCGCCATTGCCCATGCCTCGAAGTAATTTATGCAACACGTTGACCTTGAAATTCTTGAGGGGGAGGCGTCGGATTTTGACGCTGTTGGCCTTGGCTCTCCCAGCAGCTCCTTCGAAAATCCCCATGACGACAAATTTTCACTTAATATACGTAGCCTATTGCATGCCTATGTTATGAAGGGGAAGAAGATGGCACACTTGGAGGGCAGAAAAAATATTTACAAGTTCAAAGCTTCCATGTTGGCTGCACAACTTGAAGAAGCCAAAAAGCAACACACGATTTTAGAAAGTCAAGCAGATGCTTTATATGAAAAACTATCTGCCTCAGAAAACTATGTCATTAAGCTGCAGAGGTGCTGCCAGGAGGAGAGGGACCTCTATCAGAAAAAGAATGAGGGCAAAGAGAAACTCATTACTGAGTATATGAAGGCCGAGGCAATAGCGCGCAAAGGTTTTGGTGACTGTTGCAAGGATTATGAAGTACTTTTCAAGAACATGGATCACTTGGCAAAACACATTGAAGATCTACCTCTGCAAGTAGAGGAGGAGAAAACAAAGGCTGTGAATGCCTATATTGGCAAGTGCACCAAGAACCTGGCTGATCGAGATGCAACAGTTCGAGCCGGTTTGATAACTCAACTCCATGCAGATTACCCCAAATATGATCTTGGCAGTTTTTGGAAACTAGTGTCCCCGGATCTTCGTCCTCCTCATATTGTTGTTAGTGAGAGTGAGTCGTCGGATTCCGAAAAAAGTGACTCCCCGGAAAAATCTCAACAATAGATCATCAGGGGTAAAGTGTATTATGTATAAGGCCTTAGAAGGCAATTTTTTGTTTTCCTTCGAATTGTAAGCGAGGAGATGTACTCCTCGGATTTTTGTATATGCCTTCACCTGTAATATTTATCTCCGCAGTATTTGGTGTGTGGAAACTTATATCATTGTGTCAATTTGAACTGTGGTGCTTATGAAAAAATCTGTCCTGAAAAATAGAGAGGCTAAGGCATGGCATGATATCATAAAAGTGTAAATATTTCGAGGCACAACACATTTGTATCTCAAGGAATACTTCGAAGGGACCCAATTCATAATTTGAATAACAATTCGAGGCCCAAATTATTGTAACCCATATCATAATTTAAGACTAAGAGAAATTCGAGGGCACACATCATTGTGACCTGAAAAAATAGTTTAAGGCAAAGAGAAATTCGAGGCACAAATCATTGTGACCCAAATCATAGTTTAAGACAAAGAGAAATTCGAGGCACAAATCATTGTGACCCGAAAAATAGTTTAAGACAAAGAGAAATTCGAGGCACAATTACTTGTGACCCAAATCATATCTTAAGACAAAGAGAAATTCGAGGTACAAATCATTGTGACCCGAAAAATAGTTTAAGACAAAGAGAAATTCGAGGCAAAAATCATTGTGACCCAAAAAATAGTTTAAGACAAAGAGAAATTTGAGGCACAAATCATTGTGACCCGAAAATTAGTTTAAGACAAAGAGAAATTCGAGGCACAAATCATTGTGACCCGAAAAATAGTTTAAGGTAGAGACAAATTCGAGCCGCAAATTATTGCAACCCGAAAAATAGTTGAAGGCAAAAATTACGTCTTATTAAGCAGCTCATTGGACACCTCGTTAAAACCTTCCTATGCCTCTCAGGGTAGGAAAGAGTGTGCCATGACTATGTTTGGAACTGTCACATAAAAATAAAGACAATTTCTATGGTCTAACTAATTTTTCATTCGAGATACAACTTTAAGTGCTCAATGTTCCACGGGAGACGGAGATATCGCTCTTCCTTGTATTTTAACCAATACGTGCCCAATTTACTTTCTCTGTGACCTCATAAGGGCCCTCCCAATTTGGTCCCAATTTACCCAGACTCTTGTCTTTAGTATGCAAGAAGACTTTACGTAGTACTTTGTCTCCCACCTTCAATTCTCTATGCTTTACTTTAGATGCATACCGGCTTCTCATAAGAGTTTGATAATTGAGGGATGTCACTTGTGCTCGTTGTCTTTTTTCCTCAACCAAATCTAACGCCAAAGCTCTGTTCTGGTCATTCACATCCGTTGTATATGTTGCCACCCGATATGAAGGGAAAAAAATCTCCGGAGGGACAATGGTATCCATGCCATATACTAAGGCAAATGGGGATGCAGCGGTAGCTGTCCGTGGAGTTGTCCTGTAAGCCCACAATACTTCTTGTAAATAGTCAGGCCACTTTCCTGTCTTACCTTCTAAGTTCTTTTTCAAACCATCGAGGATTGTGCGGTTGGTTACTTCCACTTGCCCATTGTCTTGATGATGAAATGGGGCAGAAAAACATTTTCGTATGCCCCGAGAGGTGCAAAAACTTGTAAACTCCTTGTTATCAAACTGAGGCTCGTTGTCCGTTGTGATTTACAATGGCACACCAAAACGAAAGCAAATATTTGATACCACAAATTTGATCACATCTTTGGCCTTTTTCCCCGCTAAGGGTTCTGCTTCTACCCACTTAGAGAAATAATCCACGACTACAATTATAGTTTGCCTGCCACCGAATGCCATCGGTAAAGGCCCTACTAAATCTATTCCCCACCGGTCGAATGGGACAGCTTCCGAAATATTCTCTAACAATAGCCCAGGCTTGTGAATCATATTGGCATAGTGTTGACATGTGTCACATCGTTTTACCAAATATTTAGCATCCGAAGCGATAGTCGGCCAATAATAGCCAGCCAGAAATACCCGACGAATCAATGCATTATACCCACAATGTGCGGAGCCTTCCCCATCGTGCAACTCGGATAGGACGAACTGCGACTCATCCTTGTTTAGACACCTTAATAGTGGTCGACTCAAATATTTCTTATACAGCGCGCCTCCCAGCATGATATATCCATGAGACTTGAGCCTAATCTTCCTAACCTCAAACTTTCCGACGGGCAAAGTATCATTTTCTAAGAAGTTAATGATGGCTGATCTCCAATCCTCTTTGATCACATTGTTCTCCTCGTTAACGTTCATCGTGTGTTCCACATCAAGGACGATCAAGGGACGTTCCTGAATCAAGACCCATGGGTACCCCTCCGTTCGTGAGGCGGAGGCCAAAGAGTCTGGGACGACATTTGCCTCCCTTCGAACATGTTCATACTTAACATCCTCAAACTCAGCCACCAAATCTTTTAATGCTTTTAAATACTGTATGAGCTTATCTTTTCTGGCCTCGGACTCTCCCAAATCTTGGTTTATCACCAACTGTGAATTGCTGATTAGTTTAACCTTTCTGGCCCCGCGTATCTGAGCTAGGCGCAAACCCGCCAATGCAGCTTCATACTCTGCTTCGTTGTTTATTGCCTTAAAACCAAACCGAATAGCTTGGAACATAGTTATCCCCTCCGGAGAAATCAGCTGGACACCTGCCCCACTTCCAGAAATATTCGACCCCCCATCCGTTCGTACCAACCATTCCGTTTCATCAAAATGGCCGACGACCTTTTCATCCTCTCTGTCAGAATGGAATTCGACTAAAAAATCAGCCAAAACTTGAGCTTTTATTGTCGTTCGAGGCTCAAATGCTATGTCAAAATCTCCTAGTTCTACTGACCATTTAGTCATTCTCCCAGAGACATCGGGCATCTGGAACAAACCTTTTAGGGGAAAAGTTGTCCGAACAAGTATAAGATGTGCTTGGAAGTAAGGTCTCATTTTTCGAGCAGCCGTTACCAATGCCAATGCTAACTTCCCCAACTTAAGATATCGCTTCTCCGCATCCAACAAACTCTTACTGACATAATAGATAGGTTTCAGAAGAGATTCATCTTTGCGATGTAGAACAGCACTGACCGCACCATCCGACACTGCTACATAGACGATCAATCTTTCCCCCAACAATGGTTTAGACAGTATATCAGGGGACGTCAAATATTCTTGATTTTTGCTGAAAGCTGCTGAACATTCATCGGTCCAATTAAATTGTTTGGCATTCCGCAGTACCTTAAAGAAAGGTGCACATTTGTCCGAGGACCGAGATATGAACCTATTCAATGATGCCAATCTCCCTGTCAAGATTTGGACTTCCTTGATATTTTGAGGTGGAGTCATGGTGATTAAAGCCTTTATTTGATCCTGGTCAGCCTCAATGCCTCGCTCACTGATCATATACCCTAGGAACTTACCCGACCGCACCCTAAAAATACACTTTTCGGGTTCAGCTTCAAATTGACCTTCCTCAAATTATTGAAAGTCTCCTCCAAGTCCGCAAAATGATCTTCGTCCCGCAAACTCTTGACTAACATATCATCAATATATGCCTCCATATTTCGACCAATCTAGTCCTCAAAAGTTTTGTTGACTAAACGCTGATAAGTTGCCCCCGTATTTTTCAAGCCGAACGGCATAACCTTGTAGCAGTATAACCCTCTCCCGGGGATAAACGATGTGCTTTCTTCATCATGAGTATCCAATCGGATTTGATTATACCCAGAATACGCGTCCATAAAGGACAACAATCGATTTCCTGAGGTCGAATCTACCAACTAATCAATACGTGGCACCGGAAACAGATCTTTAGGGCAAGCTCTGTTTAAATCTGTAAAATCAACGCACATTCTCCACTCACCATTCTTCTTCCTAACCAAGACCGGATTCGAGGCCCATGCGGGATAATGCGACTCACGAATGTGGCCTATGCTTAGCAACCTTTTCACTTCTAAAAGAATAGCTGTCGCCTTCTCCGGAGAAACGGGTCTCCTCTTCTGAACAATAGGTCTCACATCAAGTCGTACCGCAAGTTTATGGCATATGACTTCTGATGGTACTCCTGTGACATCCTGTGCACACCAAGCAAACATATTGAGTTTGTGAGATAAAAACGAAATTAACCTTTCTCTGAATTCCAAAGGAAGTTTTACTCTGATCCTCAGAGATTTGCCACTCTCAAATTCATGTGCTTCAGAATCTTCTTCTGGAACCAGAAATCCAGGGGTCTCCCTCGGATCATCACATGGGATGATTTCAGAGGAAGACCCATTTAATTGTTATGCTTTATCCGACGCTTCTCCCGAATTCCCCTCGAGGATAAGGCTATCTCCTAACATTCGCGGACCATTTTTTGGTTGCTTCTGATTATCCCAACATTGTTCCCTACCACATACTTTAGACACTGATGCACCGTCGAAATTACACCATGCATCCGGGACAACCAAGAGTGACCCAGAATAGCGTTATAAGAAGTTGGTGCGTCGACGACAATAAACAGTACTTCTACCTCTTTCTTGAATGGCCCCCGGCCCAACTCGACCACACATTGAAATTCTCCGACCACCACTGTTGTACCGCCGGTAAAGCCCACTATGGTTCTGTCGGAACGTCTTATAATCGGTGGGTCAGAAATTCTCCTTTAAGTGCTCATGAACAAAATGTTTGCTGAACTTCCTGTATCGATAAGTATCTTCTGAACTTGATCACCAGCGATACCCGCAGAAATCACCACCGCATCCTCGTGCAGGCCCGCGATATTTCGTATATGATCGTCGTCAAAACAAATGATGGGGGAAGGTAAGCGGTGCATTTGCGTTGACACTCCTGCTTCGATCTGGGTAGTCAGATTGACCATATGTCTCTTCCGTGAGCTGTTGGAATTTCCTGTAATAGTATCTCCTCCAAAGATTGCCAGTGAGTCAAAGAAAGTACAAAGGGTGTTCACCCATCCCCTCGGAATAACTTCTTCCACCATATTGACATTGTTCCTCCCTTCCTTGGGATCCAAATATTATTTTTCGATGTCAAAGTCATCGACCTCTTCGGAAATTACCATGGTTGTATCAATGTTATTTGGAACAGCTTTTACTACAGCATTCTTCTGAGTGTGCTTTTTAACAAACTCCAATTACATTCCATTCTCGATCAAAGCTTGCACTTCTTTTTTCAAAGCTATGCAGTCTTTGGTGTCATGCCCAATATCTTCGTGATACTTGCAATACTTGTTAACACTTCGATTTTCCCTCGGAGTTTGAATAGGGAAAGGTTTCCCGAAGGGCACCATGGATCTCGCCTTATCAAATATGGCAGCAACATTCTCTGTTAATTCCGCAAAGTAGTCCGGTCGAGTCCACTTATTCGAAATTGGTCCCCCTGATTATAATTTTGTTGATTGACATAATATTGTGAGTGTGTTTTCTGCCTCGGCGGATACTGTCCCGTGTTCTTGGTCTGAACATTTGCACGGGGCCCTTGATTACTCGGCTCAGATCTCTGAAACTGATTCTGATCCAATTGATCCCCGAATCCTTTCTCTGATGCTTGAGTTTCCTCCACCAGAATTCTCTTCTCCACCTGATCTAACAATGCTCCGAAGGTCATGGCTTGACTCTCTGCCACCGTATCCTTCAATAATCCGGGGAGTAGGCCCATCCTGAAAGCTGCAAGCGCCACTGAGTCTTTGCAATATTCCATGTCCGTTTTCGTTTTGACGAACCGATTGGTGTAATTCTTCAAGCTCTCCCCAACCTTTTGTCTGCAATAGATTATCGTGTCTCCATTAGCTCTGAACTTTTTGCTCCCCACAAAGTGATATCTGAAGATATTCCAGAATATATCGAATTTTTTATGGAGCCCTACGGGAGCCTATTATACCATTTGCAAGCTACCCCTTTGAAGGTCTGAGAAAACGATATGCACAACAATTTATCATCGTCGTCGAAATTAATCATGAATTTTTTGAACTGTTCGATGTGATTATCCGGGTCTTGTGTCCCATCGAACTTTTCTAACTTCGAGATATCGAAATGCTTTGGGAGGTTTCCCACCAAAATATCTGGGGACAAAGGAGAGGCTCTCCAATTATGACCCGTACGATAAACGTTGGACCTTAAATTTTCGTTGCTCGGAAAATACAATCCTTCCTCGGATGGCAGAGTACATTGATGCTGCCACTCCGAATTTCGTGGGCCCACGTCTTCTTTTCTACCAAAAAACTTTGCTTGGCGGTAAGCCCGCTCATTAACCCAAGCATGGTGAATCTTCTCCCTCAGAGACCTCCTCTCCGAGCTCCTCCCCCTTCGGTAATCGGTGTGTCATCGACCGTGTTTTTTCTTTCTGTGATTTTTCCTAGGAGATTACTCCGGCGAGCTATATCGAAAATAATCGCTCGAGTCAGGCGAATCCAAATGTCGCTATTCTCTTCTCCTCGACGATCGCCGTTCTTATCCCCTGTATCTGTCGTCCCTAGCTTTAGGGCGAAAATCGGTTTCACGCTCCTCTTTTCCACTGTCAGGTTCCCGCCTTATCTCAGAGCGGAGATTCGCATGTACAGTTTCTTTTTCTTCCTTCAAGCTTTCGATCTCTAGCAACAGCTCGTTCCTTCGAGCCAACAGATCTGAGTCATCAAAAGTGTCTCCGACTCGTTAGCCCCACGTGCATCGTAATCCATATCATTCCGGTAATCGTCGCCCACGAGATTCTCCTCGCAATTGTTAACAAAATCGTCCCCTTGCTCCTCCATAACTTCCCTCGGAAAATGAATTATTTCCAGGAAGCGATTGTCGTCTAAACAATCTTTGTTTCCCACAAACGGAGCCACTAAAGGGTTTTAGAAACGCTCAGGGGTGATTTTGTGATACGAAGATTTCGTAGTGCTAGATTGGATTAGGTATTAGTTTTAGGTATCTTTTTAGAGAGAGAAAGTGCAATTTAGCTTAAGTAGAGAGAGAAAGTCGTGAAATTATTCTTGGGATCTGTGAAGCGTGTGTGGTCCTTATATAGTACAATCGCGGGCCTCACACGCTTTAATTCCTATTAATTACATTATTGGTCCCTATATCTTTTTACCTCCTCACAATAGGTACTACTTCATTATCCTATGCGATTTTCCCCTATCAGACTTCTTCTTTACAATTTTCCCCAATCAGGTTTCTTCTTTACAATTTTCCCCAATCAGGTTTCTTCTTTATAATTTTCTCCAACCAGACTTCTTCTTTACAATTTTCTCCATGTCTTTTATTCTCCCTCATCAGACCCTAGAGGAAAATGAAATCTATTTTGATGGTATTTTTTTGTACCGCAAGACTATAGGTAATTCATATTTCTATGTTATTAAAATTGCATATAAGGTAACAAAACTATTGCAGATTATGGAGAGTAGTATAGGTTTTAATTTAGTAATAATCTAAATGAGACTAAATCAGAGTAGGTTTTGAGATATTTATGAGGATTAAAGTCAACCTTTTGAAATTATATAGGACTAGAAATTAATTAGAGAATATATGAGAAACATAATATAGTTTTAAAGGAACATTTTATAAAAAAAATCCCAATCTTTTTTCAAACCACGAGAAAATTATGAGGGGGGCTATATAAAACAACGCCAACACGAGAAACTTATTTCCAAGTGATGGCCAAATTAAATCTAAAACTTCAATATATCAAACCCATAAACAAGTGCAAAACAATACCCCATGAGCATAAAATATGTATGTTAAAACGGAAGGTTTAGCATTACAAATACAAATAATCATGGAATCGTTCGAAAATATGTCATACCAAGAAACTACTGAGTTTTGCAGACAATTTACAACATAATATAAAAGAATAATATGTTATTGATGTACCAAATGATGAGCATTCGGTACCTTCATTTTGAAAAAAAGTGCACAAGAACTTATAAAATATATTTATTTTTTATTTTGGCTAATTTTTTTTGAGATGGTATGGTAACCCATGAACTTTGATATATAATTTTACGTTGTCTTATAAATGATTATAATGCAATTGTGTCAAATTATTTAGCATTTTCACTTCTTAAAATACAAACTAAATAATTAAATTGAGTATCTCAAACTAAGTTTTCATCAAATAAAACCATGTGATTCGAGAATAATCATTGACAATACTAACAAAATATTTAAAACCATTTTTAAAAACTATTGGACAATACCCCCCCCCCCCCCCAAAAAAAAATTGAATGAGCTAGTTCAAAAAGAGACAATCATCTTATTAACTTGGAGATATAACAGAAGACGGTGATGTTTAAATAATTGGTATGAATAACATTCCAATAAAATTCAATACTGAAAATAAGGATAAATTTGATTAAATAGACTAAGAATGACCCATAAGGTATTGCACTTCAAATAAAGATGTAATACTTTAATATACAAGAGATTTGTATTTGTATTTATCAATATATTAGAGACATTGAGACTCATGTCCTTTATAAATTATTTTCTTCACTATAAGATATTGAAATAAATTCGGAACATAATAGAAATAAATAATGAACATAATAGAGAGAAGATTAAATAAAATTGGAGGAAGATTGAAAACAAAGGTAAAAAAAATGCTCCTAATTAGATGGATATTTTCATAACCTAAAACATTGTTAGATTATTCTTCTTATAATGTTACATCTAAATTATATATTCTATAAACCATATTGAACGATTATTTGTTATATGATCCAGCTGGATAATGGAGATAGAATACATGTACTTGAGTTACATGAACAAAAAAATTGTAAATTTATAAACAACGTATCTTGTTTTTCAAAATGGTATAAGATTTTCCACACATCATATATAGATATTTGTTATTTTTACCGGAATATAAAAATTTCAAATACATCATTAATTCTTTAGCATATTCTTAATGATTAATTATACTAAATATGATGTTTGTGTTACATAATTACAGAAAAGTTGAATATCAATACTATGCATATTCAGTGTTTTGTCTCGTAAATATATATGAATAAATATATATGAATGACTTTATACCAAACTAAATAATTAGATTCGTTCAATGTTCATAAATATATATATTTTGTTGCAAAAGTGTTTATTATTTTTATTCATCAATTCATTATTTTTATTATAGTTATAGATATACATAAAAATGAATATTTTTAATTAAATTTAAGATTATTGACTTATCTATTTGATTGCAATAATACTAATGTAACACTAATTAATATATTATACTATTTGGTTATTGACTATAATTAGAAAATGATAAATAAATAAGGACATTTATGTAACTCAGTATATAAAGACATTTATTTTGTATTATGAGGAAGTATGTCATACAAACAAGAGTATATTTGACATTTATACTTGTAACCACATAAAATTCTATACATATATATATATATATATATATATATATATATATACATACCATAAAGAAAATAAAAAGCTCTCTTAAAATACTACTTCACATACTTTAACTCTCTAGATACCCCTCTCTCTTTCTATTTTGAATATTAGGTTTTTTACCTCATCAAATGGCATCATATATGGAAAAAAAAATACATATATGTATATATACTAAATTTCAATACACATGGTTTTACACTCAACATGATGAATAAAATTTTCTAATTATAAAATAATTTTATATAAATTTAATTTGGTTAAAAGTATTTCTCTCATTTTATTCGAACATTTGTATATATATATATATATATATTATAAAATATGTTAAAATATTTAATTTGATTTATTGAAACAAAAATATTATTATATCTTACAAGAAAGAGGTAAAATAACCTTGATTAACCCTAGAGTTAAGTAATTCGTCGTGTATTTAGTTTCTTTTTTATTTGTATATGGTAAAGAAAACTTTAGTGTATCTTATCATTTTCTAACCGTCAATTGAGGTACAAAGTTATTTCTTGTTCTCAATTAAGATATTCATCAATTATTTTGTTGTTCAAGGCAAAATTAGTCAAAAACCATGTAACAAGGTTCTTTTTATCGATCATTCGTCGATTGTTTTTAATACAAGGTGGAATCATGTATTATTATTTCACAATTGACAAATCCAGCTTTGTTAAATCTTGACGAATGAATTAATGAGTTATAAATCTATTAAATTTGATTAGTCATTACTCATGTACAATTGATATCTGATTTATTTTTTATATTCAATAAGATCAACCATTTTAAATTTATATCCAAATTGGAACAAGTATTGTTGATTCAGTTATGCAATTAGAGTTTTATAATTCTTTTTATAATTAATTACTTCAGCACGTGAAACATAGAATGTTGTTATAATTTTTATAACAAATTTTATACCAATTCATGTGATAATAATTATAGTGTTAACATATTACTAAGTATTGTTATTAATTTACACAAGATGATGTGTAATACATAATATTGTATTGATTACATGATTTTCTTACAGTGTGTATTGCCATTTATATGTCTATCATATGAATTCAAATTTGAGTTTCTCAAATGTTATGTATGTTGTATTCACCATATGTTCACATACCCCAACTTACAACCAGTTTGTTCAAATTTTATAAGGCATATAATAACATGCATACATATATACATACACATTGCACATATAAGACATTGGTTAACTAGGTGAGATGATGTCAAGTGGTGCATATGATCTACATGAATGTGGTAGTATCAGCGTGTAGCATGTATATGTATGATCACTTAGTGTGTTGCCTTTATTGATGATATGTGTTATGATGTATGCATTTTTCCTTTTTTGACGTAGTTAATAGATTCGTATTGTTATATTATGTGTATACTTTTGTTTGATATTTTTAAGTTTGATTTTGTCAACATTGGTGTGGATAATTTCAGTCTAAGGGTAAGTTCGTCAGGAGTTTTATAATGTTTCAAGGGTATTTAATGTTTGAGTAGTTTGTAGTGAGAGATTTGAGCTGCCTGGTTGTATTAAATGTTCATTACCCTCATTAATGAAAGTGATTGAGTATTTATACCCTTAATTATGGTCCTCATGGTTTACGGGTCAAACTCATGAAACCGGGTTGAATTCAAAGGCTCATTAGTTTATTAAGCAGGTTGGTAATTAGCTTAGTCATAAAGTGATTAGTTTTTAATACTTTAGTTCTGTTCGGATGGTTCAGTGGGTGGTTTTTGTCTGAATTTCCCATGTCCGGTTTCTACAGTGAGTGGTGAGAAAATCCGGACTCATCAGTAGCCCATTTTTTAGGTTATGTTCGAAGGCCTTTGGCAAGACCTAAAAAATCTTGCTTATGAGCATCCGAAACAATGTCCGGACAGATTTCGATTTGTATAACGGATTTATCCGGACTAGCAAATCTCTCAGAAGCTCAAAGGTTTTGTTCACAGATCGTGGGACACATGTCCCTTCTTGATTTGCCTCACCAGCCGTTTTTCTCCTAGAATGGCGCTCCCACTAACCTCAAAAAGTAACCTCTTCAATTAATGATGGTGATGTGAGCGTCGTCTTTAATCATTACTTTATCTTTTCGAATTCTCCCAGATTCTAAGGTATCTTCTGTCTCTTTAGTATAACTTTTACCATATTCAACACCTTTTTACTTCTAATCTTCAGAGCTTTTACCTTTCTTCTCCAAAAATGCATTTTAGTGTAAGTTTATGTTTACAGCAAGAAACGCTCTAGTAAAAGGTGGGTGGCTTAATCTGTCAGAGTTGGAAAAAGCACAAAAGGTCGAACGAGAAAGGCGCATTGCAGCAGGCCTCCCAGTCTCTCCTATCGACAAACCTGAAACACCAACCTCAGAGCCTGATCGAGGTTCGTCTTCAGCCAGAAGGTTATTTCAACCTAGTTTTTCACCGATCATCTCATGCTCATCGGTTCAGGAGTCAGAGCCTATTGTCGAACAAGAGCAAGCAGTTACAAGTGCTAGGAGACCCTCTACATATATAGCCATGGGATCAGATGCTGACCTGTCCCCAGAAAAGATGATAAACTGACGAAGAGGCCGCCTAGTAAAAGGTTAGGCTGTTCCACAGTCTAAATCACCAATGCATGTACCCTCTAAGTCTGGTGCCAAAGATAAATTCACAGGGTCAGAAGCGCCCATCAAAGTTCCTAAAGACAAATTGTCCTGTCCGGAGGCCACTAGTTCAAGTCTCCGAAATGAACCCGCCGGATCTGAGCTCCAGCCGAACTCCAGACCACAAGAAGAAGGCAATGCTCAGCCATCCGGACATCTGACTGAGCCAACCATTAGCTCTTCCCTCCTAAAAACAGCTGATAACCCCTCCATAGTAATGGAGGATGTGATGGAGGATAGTGTTGAAGAAGCCCCTTTCGAGACCGATGTCTCCGGGCAGACAAGTGAGACTGCCATTGTCAAGAAAAGCAAGGGCAAGGAAAAGTTATGTTTAAAGCACCTGGACCTGCCGGAGTGCCTCGTAGGAAAAGTGGGACCTTGTTTCCACAAAGTAAGTGTAAAGTACCTGCTAGCCATGCAGAAGATCAATTATTCCTTTATTCATACAGCTGAACTAGGCCGGATGCAGACGAAGTGGGGGATCCCAGAAAATGTTAAAGTGAGGATACCAATCGATATTGAGACACCCATGGATTGCAAACTCAGTGAGATAGTTTTCTACACGGAGTTATTTAACTTGGGGCTTAGGTTACCCTTAGACCCAGAGATTGTCAGATATATATATCTGATAAAGCTCTGCCCAAGTCAATTGAGCCCCAACGCCTGGTTCACCCTCATGTTCTGTATCATGGCCTCAGGGCTCTCCGGAATTCCTCTTCCGATGGAGCAATTTGCTGCTGTGGCCAGCTTTTGCAGAAACCATGTCATCCACATCTACCATTACAATATGGGTGATAATTACAAAGTGGTGGATGACCTGCTTGAGTCGGAGAGGAACTGAAAGACTCAATTTTTGTTCATTAATGGTGCTTGGGAGAACAAGAGGAAGATTAAAGCTGGTGATAATCCAAGCATGCTTACCAACAGATGGAGGAGTACAGGTGAACATTTTATTACATTTCATTACATTTCATTACATCTTTTTATTTTTTCTTATAATAAGTTTGTTTGTTCAACTTCTCTTCTTTTGTTTTTTGGTAGTGCTGCCGAAGGAGTTCAACGACTATTTAGAGGTGGAGTAGACTACTTGCGCCAAGCTAAATGCTTGGACTGCTGAGAAATGGGGAAATCACTTCCACAACTGTTTTACCGGAGGCAACTTGGTAAGATCCCATCTCTGGAATACAACCGGCTGGAGGGACTTGTCTTGGGAGGAATTAACCAATCCACCTCCTCCGGGGGTGATTCTCTAGAAGACAGATGGAAAGGATGGAAAGCTAGCCTTGTTGGGCAGAGCTAAAGCCCTAAGCAAAATGAAGGGCAAGAAAGGCAAGGCTAAGCAAGATGTGGCTGAGGTCAACCCAAGCGATGCCGAGGAAACTGTCCCCGCAAACCCGGAGGGGCAGGAACAAGGAAGGATTGATGCTGCTTTGCTACAAGTGGTAGAAAACGAGAGTACCAAAGAGGTGGTTGGATCTCCAAAGCCCCCAAAGGCTCCCAAGAAATACATAAAACGGGAAGCATAAGGTGGAGATAGGGAGGCTAAGAATAAGAAGACCTCCAAGGGAGATGAAGTTGCTCTACGGGCTCCAGAGTCTTTTCCTCCGGTTGACCCAACTCAAGCAGAGGAAATCCCAAGTGATTTTCACACTGGAGAGGGTGCGGGAGGGGACATCAACATCGATGGAGTTGACATCAGTGGGCTCCAAGGAATTGGTCTTTACTTTAATGACCTTGATAAGGATGATTTTGTTGGCCCTTACCTTCCCCCCAAGCTCCTCGAACATGGTCACCTTCAACGGTAACTCTTTTTATGTTTCAGGGCAGAAGGACATGGTGACCCATTCCTTGTTAAGAAACATTCAGCCAGTGCTCAACTTGGAGAAGCAAGTGCGAAACCAGTCAGCCATCATCAACACACTCAATTCTGACAAGGAGAGTTTTTCCAACAACCTCCTTACAATCAAGCAGAGTCTCGAGGCATTAAAGAAAGAAAATAAGGAGTTGATAAAGGGGAAGAAGGACTTGGCCACCAAACTGGCCACTTCGGAGGGGGTTGTCACAGAACTTCAATCCAAGTATTCTGACTAGGAGAAAAATCTTTCTACTTCGAAAGAGGAGGTGAAGGACAAAGACAAAAAAATCATTCAGACCCTGACAAATGACAAAATATCGCTTGAAGATGCTGTGTCCCGGGCTAAGCAAGAGAAAGATGACTTGCTAAAGAGAGCAGGAAAATACAATCCAAGCTAGGATTGATGCGTATACCAACAATGTGATAGACTCCCAAGAACAAAGATATGCTGAGGTCAAGTCAGACATGGTCATACTCTTTCATCAGAAATTTCCGAAGAGGACACTTGGGGACTTGTGGCAATTCGTGGAATACGAAGATGTTCCTCACTATACTATGGCTGATGGTGATAAGCATGGTTATTCCAGTGGTTTGGATGACACCACTAATGAAGACGAAAATACCGGAGATAATCCAGATGAGGAACCCACCGATCCCAAGAAAAAACCAAGTGAAGCTGGGACATCTAAGAACTAAAGTCCTCAAAATGCCAACTATCTTTTAATTTTGTATTTGAACCAAAGTCCTTGGATGGCCAAGGCATTTTTGTAATCGTGTCCGGCACTTGACCGGACAAATATTTTCTCTTAAAAACTTCAAATTCCTTGGATGACCAAGGCATTTTATATATTTAATATCACTCCCCAGTATCTACCGGGCAATTTTATCTTACATAATTCTTACATCGTCTGGTAGTTATTTAATTTTGATGGCTTATGTTTAAATGGCCTTTAGTTATATCATAAGTGTTTTAAGGTGAGAGTGTTCAAATTCTCCGATGATACATATTTAATTAGTCATCACCTCATCGAATTAAATCGAACTGTTAGTCAAACCACTTCGAATTTTTTAACAAGGCATCAAATTTTATTTAAAAACCTGGACACCTCATTAAAACCTCCCCGCGCCACCAGGGTAGGAAATAGTATACCCCCAAATATTTACATGGACTTTAAACAAGTAAATATTGACATAGTCTATTCTAAATACAACCAAAGGTGTTCGATGTTCCAGGGGTGATTCAAAATCCTCCCATCTTTATCTTTGAGCCTATACGTCCTAAGCTTAAGATTTTCACTGACCACATAGGGTCCTTCCCATGTTGGAGCTAGTTTGCCGAACTGCTTCTCCTTGGTATGCAGGAAGACGTTTCTTAGCACCTTATCACCCAGTTGAAAATCCCTCCTTTTGATTCTAGAGGAAAACCTGCTTCTCATCAAACCCTGATAGTATGTGGCTCTGAGGTGAGCCTTAACTCTTCTTTCCTCCATCAAATCAAGCTGGTTTCTTATTTCCACTTCATTAGCTTGTTTGGAAAACTTATGGACTCGAAATGAAGGGAGAGTGGCCTCTATGGGAGCTATATATACTAAAGCAAAAGGAGACTCCTGTGTTGCAGCCCCAGGAATGGTTCGGTAGGCCCATAATACTTCTTGTAGATAACTTGGCCATTTTCCAGCAGATCCCTCTAGATTCTTTTTAAGACCGGACATGATAGTCCTGTTAGCTATTTCAACTTGACCATTTTCCTGTCGATGGAAAGGAGAGGAAAAACAATGTTGAATGCCTCTAGTAGCACATAAATTCTCCATTTCCTTGTTATCGAATTGTGGTCCATTGTCAGTAGTTATCTTTTGTGGAACCCCAAATCTACAACAAATGTTAGACATGGTGAATTTTATAACAGCTTTCGAAGTAGTTCCTGCAATGGGGTTGCTTCGATCCACTTTGAGAAGTAATCAATAGCAACAATTATAGTTCTGCGCCCTCCGGATGCCATGGGTAGAGGTCCCAATAAATCTAACCCCCAACGAGCAAAAGGTATTGGCTCAGAAATTGACTCTAAAGGGACTGCTGGAATATGAATTTCATTACTGTATCTTTGGCAAGGATAACACTTCTTCACCAATTCTTTGGAATCTTGCATTATGGAGGGCCAGTAGTACCTAGCCAACAAAACTCTTCTAGTTAGAGCCCTGAATCCACAGTATGCTGATCCCTCACCATCGTGTAATTCGGAGAGCACTATTTTGGATTCTTCGATCCCCACACATCGTAAGAGAGGTTTACTGAAGGATTTTTTTATAAAGAATGTCGCTTAAGATGACAAAACCAGAGCCTTGAATTTCACCTTTCTTGCTACTGCTTTTTGTGAAGGCAAGATGCCATCTGAGAGATATTGGAGAAGAGGAAATCTCCAATCTTGGGGTTGTTTTACTTTTATATTCAAGCTCTCTTCTTCCTTATCCGGATTGATTTGAATGGATGGGCACTCTAGCAGATGAATAAAAGGGTAGGACTCAGTATAGGCTATGGTTTCCAAAGAGTCTGCTAGTGTATTTTCAATTCGGGGTATGTGCTCATAGGTGATGTTTTTGAAATTAAGTACCACTCCTTTGAGAACAAATAAGTATTTAACCATTTGCTCCTTCTTGGCTTCGGATTGACCTTGTGCATGATGGATAAGAAGCTGAGAATCGCTCATTAACCTGACCCTTTTGGCTCCACAAATAAGAGCTAATTTCAAGCCAGCTATAACAGCTTCATATTCGGACTCATTATTGGAAGCCCTGGAAGCAAAACATATAGCCTTGTACATCTTGTCGCCGTACGGAGAGGTTAAACATATCCCAGCACCACAACCCATGGTACTTGATCCACCATCATTACGAACAACCCATATTTTTTTTATCTTTTTCACCGGTTGCTTGCTTAGTACCTCTGTCTGAATGGAATTCAACCAAGAAGTCAGCCACAGTTTGAGCTTTAACTGCTGTTCGAGGGGCGAAGTCAATATCATAGTCTCCCAGCTCCACTGACCACTTCGTCATTATGCTCGAAATGTCTGATTTTTTAAGAACGTTTTTCAAGGGAAAAGACGTCTGAACAATGATCGAATGAGACTGAAACTAGGGCCTCATTTTCTTAGCAGCAATTACTAAGGCCAGTGCTAGTTTTTCAAGTTTCAAGTATCTTTTTTCTGCATCAATCAAGCTCTTGCTGATATAGTATACTGGTCGAGGATAATTATCCACCTCCCTTACTAGCACTACACTCAAGGCACACTCAGAAACTGCCAGGTATATGTAAAGTTCCTCTCCATCAACAGGTTTAAACAAAGTTTTAGGGGAGGATAAGTGCTTTTTAATTTTATTGAATGCCTGGTCACACTGGGGAGACCAATTAAACTCTTTCGCACTTTTCAAAGTTTGAAAAAACGGGGCACACCTATCCGAAGACCTTGAGATACAACGGTTTAAAGCAGGCAACCTCCCTGTCAATCTTTGTAAATCTTTAATATTCCGAGGAGGCTCCATTTGTAGCAAAGCATTAAGCGGGTCTGGATCAGGCTGTATCCCTTTCTCACTTATTACATACCCCAAGAATTTCCCGGACTGTAATTCGAAAACACACTTCCTAGGTTCAATTTTAAATTTACTTTCATTAAATTGGCAAAAGTTTCTTGGAGATCTGCCAAGTGTAGCTCTTCGTCCACACTTGTTACCATCATGTCTTTGATATAAACTTCCATATTTCTTCCAATCTGATTAGCAAAATCCTTGTTTACTAACCTCTGATAAGTAGCCCCAACATTCTTTAATCCAAACGGCATCACATTGTAACAATGGAGGCCCCTATCAGTAACAAACGTAGTATGTTCTTGATCTTTTGGATCTACTTGAATCTGATTGTAACCGGAGAAGGCATCCATAAAGGACATCAGCTTGTTCCCAGATGTGGAGTCCACCAACTGATCAATTTGGGGAACTGGATATAGATCCTTCGGGCAAGCTCTATTGAGATCTGTAAAATCGATGCACATGCGCCACTTTCCATTTTTCTTCTTTACCAACACCGGATTGGCTGTCCATAAAGGGTATTGAGACTCCTTTATGTGCCCCATTTTAGTAAGCCTCTCAACTTCTTGAATTATGACATCAGGTTTCTCTTTAGAAAAAGCTCCCATCTTTTGTACAACAGGTGCTATATCCCTCCGGACGGACAGTTAGTGTGATATAATGTCTGCTGGTACTCCGGTTACATCAGCATTGCACCAAGCGAAAACATGCTGATAGTCTTTCAAAAAAACTAACATTTTTCCCTTTAATTCTGATGTCATCTTGGACCCGATCTTGACACTTTTTCCTTCAACCAGAGAGTGAGTTTCAACTTTTTCAATAGGTATTAAAACGCCACGGGTCTCTCTGGGGTCATCAATTTCACCCTCTCCCCCAGAGGGCCCCTCAAATTGCTAATCCTCACTGATCCGAACTGCCCCCAAAGTTCGAGAGGCCAGTGCTGTTGCATAACACTCTATTGCCACCTTCTGACTGCTCCGGACTACTCCCACTTGTCCTTGTACAACGTATTTCAAACATTGGTGGATTGTTGACGCCACAACATGCATCCTAGAGAGCCAAGACCTCCCCAAAATGGAATTGTAACAAGTGGGACAATCCACCATGATAAAAAGTATCCTGACCATCTTCTTAAAAGGGAATTTGCCTAACAAAACCTCCTCCTCAAACTCCCCGATCACATCTGTTGAGCTTCTAGTGAAACCCATAATTGACCTGTTCGAACGCTGAATTGCTGCTGGGTTCTTCATTTGTTTGTAGGAAGTTAAAAAGAGGATATTGGCTAAACTGTCGGTGTCCACCAAAATTCGCTTTATGTCATTGCCCCCAATGGATGCTCCTATTACGACAGCATCTTCATGGGGACCAGTTATGTCCCTCAAGTCATCCTCATCGAAAACAATGAAGGGAAATGGGATTTGTGATTGATAGGAAGTTATGCCTCCTTCCAGTTGGGTAGCTAGAGTATGAACATGCCTCTTTCTTGAAGAAGTAGTTGGTGCAGTCATGGTGTCTCCCCCATAGATTGTAAGTGACTCGAAAAAGCTGATGAGGCCATACACCGTCTTGCAATGCTCTGTGATAACACCCACCTTGTTTCGAGTTGGATCAAGATCCAAATATTCAGATTCTACATCAAACCTTTCAATTATCACCATAGCCCCATCCGGAGCCGATGTCCCTGCGTTGTTCGGGCCAGTCCGATGAGCATTATCAGGCCTGTTTCCATTTCTTCTTTTAACATAAGCCCCCAACTTCCCTGTTTCAATCAAATTCTGCACTTCTTATTTTAATGCAATGCAATCTTCAGTGGTATGATCAGTATCATGGTGATACTGACAAAAACTATTATTTCGACTTTCCCTGGGAGATTGTAATGCAGCCGACTTTCTGAAATGGACTTCGTCTTTCGTTTTATCATAAATGGTGGCTACATTTTCTTTTAATTCAGCGAACCACTCCGGTTGAACCCAAGGTCCTCGCTTATTTCTAGATTGCTGGCTTTGAGTTGGTGCAGCCGGGTGGGACTCAGCTTTGGCCCTGTTTTGACCCTGTCCGGCTTCCTTGGCCTTATACCCGGACTGATTCTGATTTGGTGCAGATGGGGAAGATCTCACTTGCCGGTGCACTCTGGTTTTCTTTGTTTCATCCACATTAATATGTTTGCCGGCCTGATTCAGTAAACCTCCCCATGTCATGGCCTTTTTCCTGGTTACTGAATCAGCCAAATCGCCAGGTTTCAAAACCTGCCTTAGAGAAGCTATTGCCACTTGTTCAAAGCAATCAGCTAATCTATTTTTGGTGTTCACGAAGCGACTTATGTACTCCTTAAAATATTCATTTGGTTCTTGGGCACAATGGATAATAGTGTCTCCATTTCCCTTCACTTCTTTACTTCCAACGAACTGTCTTCGGAAAGCCACCCAAAAAGTGTCGAAATTCCTGATGCAGCCTTATGGAAAACTATTGTACTACTTCAGAGCACTCCCCGTGAAAGACTGGGAGAATTCTCGACAGAGTAGTTTATCATCATCATCAAAGTTCATCATGAATTTTTTGAATTGCTAGAGATGGTTATCTGGATCTTTACTACCATCATATTTTTCCATATTTGTATTGTCAAACCTCTTAGGAAGGTTTCCGGACAGTATCTTGGAGGACAATGGAGATTGTCTCCAATTGCAGCCACGAATGAATACAGTATCTTCGTTGGGACTTACAAAGATACTGGCTCATCATGAAAGGAAAAAGGATCCATTAGTAATCAGTCTACGTGCCTCCGGCCATGGCCATGACTATAAGACGACCCTTTACCCAGATGCCTCTTCAACCTTCCATGCATGTCCCTTTTTCTCAAGTATTTTTTAACCAACTTATGTTTTTTCTTACAACGGCCTTCATCACTACTGGATGACAGGGATTCTTCGACTCCATCTTCATTTGAGGAGCTGCTGGAAGATTCTTAGTCTGATTCTGAGCTCTCCACCGGTTTAGATCTGTGAGACTTGTTTGAGCTAGCATGAGTCTTTTTAGTGCTCACATGGGTTTTCTCCGGCTCATGCTCTCTTGGATTGTCAGTATGGTGAACTGCTGACACTTTTGACTTTTATTTCACACCCAATTATGCCATTTTTTCAGCCCTCAAGTCTTCTATCTCAACTTTTAGTCTATCTCGCTCCTCGATAGTATATTCATCATTTTCTCTAACCACTTCTGCCAAAGCTGGTGGTATTTCCTGCTCGTCCGGATTCATCCGAACCGAACTTTCTTGATGGTTTTGAATGCTTGATTCAGACACCTTCTTCTCCCACTGTGGTCGCCAATTTTGTGTGGATAATTTCAGTCTGAGGGTAATTTTGTCAGGAGTTTTGTAATGTTTCACGGGTATTTAATGTTTGGGTAGTTTGTAGTGAGAGATTTGAGCTGTCTGGTTGTATTAAATGTTCATTACCCTCATTAATGAAAGTGGTTGGGTATTTATACCCTTAATTATGGGCCTCGTGGGTTTACAGGTCAAACTCATGAAACCATGTCGAATTCAAAGGCCCATTAGTTTATTAAGCAGGTTGGTAATTAGCTTAATCATAAAGTGATTAGTTTTTAATACTTTAGTTCTGTTCAGATGGTTCAGTGGGTGGTTTTTATCCGAATTCCCCTGTCCGGTTTTTACAGTGAGTGGTGAGAAAATCCGGACTCATCAACCATAACCTCGAATTTCGGATTTATTTACTAAATATACTAATAAGAGAGTTCTAGATATTATGTTACCATACATTCTCATTGTTTGCATCAATACTACATTACAAACACACTTTAAAGATTATAGATTTTAAGCACCCTACAGTTCATTATGCTTAATTATGTATTCACATTACTCACATGTTACAGCCTGTTATGATATTAGCAAGCGTCGGTACCATAATCATGGTTTCTACATGAGTTGTTACTAATATTGTTTACTCACACTCCACAATATATTTGTATATCATATACACTTAATTTTAAAAAAAATTGGTGTAAGCTTTTAACATGCACTAAAATTATAGTACTACACTGTCTTTTCATCTAGCTATTATGCATAAAAACTTTCTACTACTATACATAACAGTATGTACATAGTAATTTCGAGCCTAAATATTACGAAACAACAAAATCATTACAACTGTCAAGATGATAGCTGTTTAAAGTAAGCAAATAAGCAGATTCATATTCTAACGGAGAATGACATTTTTATAGCAAAATAAAAATTTCCAAAGTTAGAATATGGTATATTTATACTCAAATATTTCACGAACAAATACATAAATCATAATAACTTATAAGTTTGTCTTCCTATTGAAACGAATTATTTAAAGATATAAAGCTATGACAAAAAGAGATAAAACTTTGTTGTATTTTCTCTAAAGTTGAGGAGGCTCCAAAATACCATGAAATAAGAAATATTATGATCAACAAACTAATAAATCTTCATTAAAAAAAAGTAAATCACTACACCAAAAAATAAGGAATTCGATTTCAAATATAAATGTTGTCATTATCGATATGTCATGTTGATTATCAACAAAGGTATTTATATTGTTAGTCTTTGAGATTTTTGTATCTGCATATGACACACTTGTTTGATGTGTGAGAGTTTTTTATACTTTCGATTTTATTCACATTTGGACACATTCAGTTGTTCACACTGTTAATAGAATCAATTCATTCTTGATTGGATATAGTGCTTTTGTTATAAACTTGATGAGGTAAAAGAAATAATTTATTTTTTTCCTATATGAGAATTAATTTTCGTATCATATTGAAACTCAAATTGTACTTGAAAAATGATGTTACCTTTGCGAACCACCTTATCGTGTTTTTTTAAAACAAATTATTTTCTTAGTCGTGAAACCGTTAAAGCCTAATTATGGTTGTCTGATCTCACATTCCTAGATAACTTACCAGTAAACATAGCTTTTCTATATTAACTTGACTTAAGTTGATATATGTATGATTACTTCTGCAATTCACTATGTTCAAAGTGGATTCTTTTTGTAACCAGACCAAACGTGAGATGTGGCTAAACTTTTTTATTTTCTTGAAACTCTGCAGCTAAATTTTTAACTTTTTTCTCAATGGAGTTTCACATTATACTTTTTATGCTTTTTACATATATAATTATGGAGGTCGCGGTAAATAAGCCAATACTACATTAGATAAAGGAAATTATAAATGCATATGATTTTATTAAGTATTTTGTGAGTTCCACTCCTAAATGATCAAAGGAAGTCATACTGAATCTTGAAATAAAGTTGAATCAATTGATAGACAATATAATTACAAGCCATAAGATATTATTATCAAAATACTTGATGTGGTCATTATTAGATCAAATTTTAGTCTTTTATATAAATATTTTTTATAGGATGAAAAAAGGGTAATAGTAATGCTACTTTTGAAATATAAAAGATGAAATATATATGTATGACTTTGAGCCAAGAAAGATAAAGTGGTATAAATTTTTTATATTCTAAAGATCATGTGTGCTAATACCAAAGAGAACATCAACATTGTTATGACAACAGGGGAGATATTGGTTCAACAGTATGATATCTTAAAACACATAAGTTTGAGAAATATTTGGTCGAATTTTAAGGTAAGACATGTGGAAAAAATGGACAAGTAACAAAGATAAGTTTTAACTCCTTGTAAACGGGCATTGCAAATAGAACCTAATTTAGTTCAGGGTTATTCAAATTATCTTAACCGTTGATGATAAATTATTTTTTATTAAGAGTTGTAATTAGGTCAGATTTTTTGTGATAGATGATGATGTTTCATTTTAATCGAATGTGTCTTTATAAAAGAATCACAAAGGTCATACAAGTATTAAAGTACTTCATCAAATAAATACAAATTCATACTTAAACCGGTCAAAACAATTCTACATTTTGAAAATTTAGGCAATGACTTCATCAATTTAAAGAAAAACAATGTACAAACAATCAACAACGTCAATATTATTTTAAATTAGCATTCAAAATAATAAGTGTGAGAATTTTTTTGATAAGACCCATGTTTTGAATAGAGTTACTTTGTAATTAATTATACAAAAAATTATTTACCTCGTCAACAATATAATAAGTAAGGTTTGTTAGTAATATTGATCATACATGGTTTTGTCAATAATATTGTCAACAATATAATAAATTGTGCTTAAAATAATATACTTCGTCATTATTTAAAATATATATATATATATATATATATATATTGTCAACAACGTCAATATCAAGAATGAATTCGTCAATTGATATTTTAAAATAGAATTTCATCATTGGATATTATACATTATGAATTCATCCACAACACTTAAAACATGATGTATTTTTTGTAATATAATTCAATTATCATAATATATATGACCTGACATGCATATATTTAAGAAGATTGTATCATTTTGCATACATTTAAGGATTCTATTATTTAACATAAATATTACATGAATTTTGTTAAGTATATACTTAAAATTATGATGACAAGATTGCTATCAAAGTTTTAACTTAGTGTCAAAGATTGTAACTTGGTGTGGAAGTTGTAACTTGATATCTCACACTATAACTTAGAGTTGAAGTTGGACGATGAAGTTGAGACTAAGTGCCAAAGATTGTAAGTAAGGGCTGAAGCTTGAACTCAATGTTGACACTAAAACTAGGTGATGATGGATGGAACTAAATGTTGTAGCTTGAGAAATTTGACCGGAGCATTTCAGTTGGAACTAAGTTAGGAGCATAATGAGTCAATTGGAACATACAAATTGGGCATAAACGAAGACATGTTGGTTGTTTCCACTAGACTAAAGTCCTTGGCCAAAGGTGTAGTGAATGGGTTAATAATTTACTTGATAGCCTGACCCATTTATGATATTGATGCCCTCTAGCTGATAGTGCAAAAACATGTACCAATGCTTTTTTTCCCAAGGGTTCTAAGATCCTATGTTGATGCCTATATGTGAGGGTATCGATGACCTGCGTGAATTCTATTGAAACGTATGTGTTTTGATCTAGCTGATAGTGCAAAAACATGTACCAATGCTTTTTTTCCCAAGGGTTCTAAGATCCTATGTTGATGCCTACATGTTGGTTGTTTCCACTAGACTAAAGTCCTTGGCGAAAGGTGTAGTGAATGGGTTAATAATTTACTTGATAGCCTGACCCATTTATGATATTGATGCCCTCTAGCTGATAGTGCAAAAACATGTACCAATGCTTTTTTTCCCAAGGGTTCTAAGATCCTATGTTGATGCCTATATGTGAGGGTATCGATGACCTACGTGAATTCTATTGAAACGTATGTGTTTTGATCTAATAGAGTTGGACTTAAGTTCTTGATTAAATTGGGTTTCTTCTATTTGGTGGAAGTTTTCTACTTAATTAGGTCTCATATTTTGGTCTTCTTATATTAATTGTATTTCTTATTAATTATATTTCATATTAATTAGGACTTATATTTATTAAGTTTCATATTAATCAAGATTTTCTATTTTCTGATTATGGATTTATTATAACTGTTGATTAATGTAATTTAATCTTGAGCATATGTTGAAGAATTATTCTTTTCTTTAAGTCTATAAATAGATGAATCAAAACGTGTGATAAATGTATGACATGATGAAGCAATAATAGAGGAAATAGAGGAGATCGGCGAGTTTTTTAGTAAAGATTGTATTGAGGTAGAAAATAAACATTTTCGTAAGAATTCTGAAATTTACAGTTTCTTTGTAAGCCTAGGAAAGAGTTTTGTAATAAAGTTGAGTGATTAAGTGTTTAATGTTTGAGAGTCTTCTTGTAACCTCCTATAAATATATTATGTTTGTTACCCGTGGATGTAAGATTTCTTTACGATCAAAACAATGTTAAATATATTTTTGTGCGATTTATTTAATTTTTGTTCTTTTTAGTTAAATTTGTTCATGAAATAAGGTAAGATCTAAAGATATTATTACCTCATAAAACCTCTTGGGTACGTGTTTGCCAACTCTTAGCTAGTGATTCAGCTGCGTGGCTAGGATTTGGCCTAGCGAATCTTGTTAAGGTTTGATCAGATCTTGTTCATATATTTTTTTTTATTTCCTTAAGAAGTGGTGTGAAACGTATAGATCTGAAATCAATATTTGATGTTGGTGAAGAAGACAAAATCCAAGGGTGATCGTAAATATGGAGTAAAATTCAAATACAATCATAATAATGAATTTCATAAAGTTTAACCTTCATAAATTCATAGGAGATAATGATTTTAATCTTCAAAGGATTAGCGTCAAAACATTCGTTCTACATATGAGAATATTTACTATCGTTAAAGGGAAGTGTAAAAATGAGATTGATGTCGAGGTAGTATGCAAGGTAAATAATATGTTGATATTGAGTTTGGGGGATGATGTGCTTTGAAAGGTATTCGAAGAGTCTTCATTCATTAATATATAAAATATGTTTAAAATTATTTACATAAAAAATCCTTGGTGAATAGGTTGTACCTGTAGAAGCACCTTTACAAATTATAAATTAATGGGATCGGGAAGATCTGAAGATACTTGGATGATTACAATAGAATCATTCTTGATTTGAATATAGTTGATGTCAAGTTGGCAAACGTTTCTTGGAGATCGGACAAGTGCAACTTCTCATCCACACTCTTCACCATCATGTCATCAATGTATACTTCCATATTTCTTCCAATCTGATGAGTAAATGCCTTGTTGACTAATCTCTGATAAGTAGCCCCAACATTTTTCAAACCAAATGGCATTACCTTGTAGAAATGAAGACCTCTGTCAGGGAAAAATATGGTATGCTCTTGATCCTTTGGATCTACTTGAATCTGATTGTATCCGGAGAAGGCATCCACAAAGGAAAGCAGCTTGTTCCCAGAGGTGGAGTCTACTAACTGATCAATCCGGGGGACTGGATACAAATATTTTGGGCAAGCTCTATTGAGATCTGTGAAGTCAATGCACATGCGCCACTTGCCATTTTTCTTTTTTACCAGAACCGGATTGGCAGTCCACAAAGGATATTGAGATTCCTTGATATGCCCTATCTTTGTGAGCCTGTCAACCTCTTGCACAATGACATCAACCTTCTCCTTAAAAAAAGCTCTTCTCTTTTGAACCACTGGTACTACGTCTCTTCGGACGGATAGGTGATGCGATATCACTTCTGATGGAACCCCAGTAACATCAGCATTGCACCAAGCAAAAACGTGTTGATGGTTCTTCAAAAACTTTAACATTTCATCTTTCAAAACGGGTGACATCTTAGACCCTATCTTGACACTTTTTCCTTCTTCCAGACAGTGTGTTTCTACCTCTTCGACCGGTATCAATACTCCAGGGGTCTCTCTGGGGTCATCAATTTCACCCTCACCCCCAGAAAGACCCCCAAATTGCTATTGTTCGTTAATACTGACTGCCCCCAGCGTTCGAGGAGCCAGGGCGGTAGCATAACATTCTCTTGCAATCTTTTGGTTGCTCCGGACGACTCCAACCTGTCCCTGAACAACATATTTTAAGCATTGGTGGACTGTTGAAGCCACTGCATGCATCCTAGAGGGCCAAGACCTCCCTAGAATAGCATTATAGCAAGTGGGACAATCCACCACAATAAAGAGTATTCTAACCATTTTCTTGAAAGAGCCCTTGCCCAATAGAACTTCCTCTTCGAACTCTCCGATCACATCTGCTGAGCTGCCTGTAAAGCCCACAATTAATCTGTCCAAATTCTGAATTACAGCTGGATTTTTCATTCTCGTGTATGTGTTTAAGAAAAGGATATTGGCTGAGCTTCCAGTATCCACCAAAATTCGTCTTATGTCGTTTCCCCCAATAGATGCTCCTATGACAACAGCATCCTCTTGTGGGCCATCAATATTTCTTAAATCATCTTCATCAAAAACAATGAAGGGGAATGAATTTTGTGACTGATAGGAAGTCATGCCTCCTTCTAGCTGGGAGGCTAAAGTATGAACGTGCCTCTTCCTCGAAGAAGCAGTAGGAGCTGTCATAGTGTCCCCTCCGAAAATTGTAAGTGACTCAAAAAACTTAATGAGTCCGGAGACCGACCTAGAACATTCCTCTATTGTACCCACTCTGTTTCGAGTTGGATCAGGATCCAAGTACTCAGATTCCACATCAAACCTCTCAATTATAACCATGGCTCCCTCCGGAACAGCATTACTTGGACCAACCCGGTGAGTGTTGTCAGGCATGTTACCTCATCTTCTTTTGATGTAAGCCCCCAGCTTCCCCCTCTCAATCAAGTTCTGAACTTCTTGTTTCAATGCTATGCAGTCATCAGTGGTATGCCCAATATCATTGTGATATTGTCAAAAAGAGTTATTGCGATGTTCTCTGGGAGACTGCAATGTGGCTGGTCTCTGATAATGCACCTCGTCCTTTGTTTTATCAAAAATGGTGGCCACACTTTCTTTCAATTCTGCGAACCACTCCGGTTGGACCCATGGCCCTCTCTTGTTTCTGGATTGTTGACTCTGAGCAGGAGCAGCTGGCTGAGACTGAGCTTTTGCCCTACCATGCCCCTGTCCGGTCTCTCTTGCTTTGTTCCCGGACTGATTTTGATTGGGATTTGGTGCCACCGGGGTAGACCTCACCTGCCTGTGCACCCTGGTTTTCTTTGTATCATCAACGTTTATTTGTTTTCCAACCTGATTCAGCAACCCTCCCCAGGTCATGGCCTTCTTTCTGGTCACTGAATCAGCTAGATTGCCTGGGTTCAAACCCTGTCTTAGGGATGCTATTGCTACCTGTTCGAAGCAATCAGCCAACCCATTCTTGGTGTTCACAAAACAGCTTATATATTCTTTCAAGGACTCATTTGGTTCATGGGCACAATGGATTATTGTGTCTCCATTGCCCTTTCGCTCTTTACTCCCTACAAACTACCTTCGAAAGGCTACCCAAAAAGTATCGAAGTCTTTAATACAACCCTGAGGCAGGCTGTTGTACTATTTTAGAGCACTCCCCGTGAATGATTGGGAGAATGTCCTACAAAGTAGTTTATCATCGTCGTCAAAGTTCATCATGAAGTTTTTAAATTGTTCCAGATGGTTGTCCGGATCAGTACTGCCATCGTACTTCTCTATTTTGGTGTTGTCAAATCTCTTTGGGAGGTTTCCCGACAGAATTTTAGAAGACAATGGAGATTGCCTCCAATTCCTTCCACGACTGAACACAGTATCCTCATTGGGAGTTGCAAAGATACCTGGTTCATCGTGAAAAGCGAAGGGATCCATCAGCATCCGGTCCACATGCATCCGGCTGTGAGATGATCCTTTACCAATATTCTTCTTCATCCTTCCATGTCTATCCCTTTTCCTTGAATATTTTTTGATCTGCTTTTGTTTCTTTCTAGTTCGACCCTCATCGCTGCTTGAGGATAAAGATTTTTCAAGTCCCTCATCGTCCGAAGAGCTATCAGAAGATTCTGAGCTTGAGTCAGAACTCTCCACTGGCTTGGACCGGTGAGACTTTTTGAGCTGGCATGAGTCTTTTTGGTGCTCACATGAGTCTTTGAAGACTCATGCTCTCTGGGGTTGTCGGTGTGATGAGCAACTGATGCTTTGGACTTTTCTTTCAGGCCCATCTTAGCCTTTTCGGCCCTCAGAGCCTCTATTCCACCTTTTAGCCTATCACGCTCTTCGATAGTGTATTCATCGTTCTCTCCCACCACTTTGAGCAGAGCCGGTGGTGCTTCTGGATTGTCCGGATTTATTCGGACAGACTTTCTTTGCTGGTTTTGAATGCTTGATTCAGGCACCCTCTCCTCCTACTATGGTCGCCAATTTGGTGTGGATAATTATTGCCTGAGGGTAGGCTTGTAATTTGGTTGGAGTTTTATAGTAGTATGTGGGTGTTATGTGTTTAGAGTAGAGAGTAGAGAGATAATTAAGCTGGCTGGTAGCAGTTAATTCTCATTACCCACACTTAATGCAGGTGCTTGGGTATTTATACCCTGATGTTTGGGCCCTTATGGGCTTTCGAGTCATGTTTAATGGACCCGGGTCATGTTCAAAGAACCATGAGCTCTTAAGTAAGAGAGCAAGTAGCTTAGTCAAGAAGTGTTTAGGTTTTTTATTACTTTTGTCATAGTTCGAACAGTCCTATGGTCTGAGTGTTCGAAGTGATATGTCCGGTCCGGAGGCATTGGACCGAATTGTCCTTGTCCGGGGAGTATGCAGAATTCGGACTCATCAATGACAGCTGGACAAATTAAAAGGTTGAGTAAAAGAGTTCTTGGTACATCTATCATCATCGACATGAACCCCTGGACTTTAGGTCATCATGAAGATGCAATATGTGCCTGAAGGTGTAGTTCTAGTTAAGATGAAGTTTGAAAATAATGATATGGATGATAATGCTTCTACAAAAGTTGTTTTCAAGCTGGGATCGGGTTCGGTCTTTGCAAAGGGGTTCAATATTTTTTTGTTTGAGTCTTGGCTTGAAGTTTGATCGGTCAAAGGTTTCAGATGTTGAAATAATGGAATAACTGTCAAGTGTTGGTCAATCAGATCTTGAGTTAGATAAGATGAATTTTATTACCGTCTTCTTAGATGTAGAAAGTTTGGAGATTGGTCTGCTATGAATAATTTCCTTGATAGAGTTCACATGTTTCTTGAGAATGAATCACTAAAGGTGTGCAGGTGGATAGTTTATCTCAAGTGAGTAGTAAAAGCATCAGGGTAACACATTCTGCTGTTAATGAGCTTAGGTGTAGAATTTGTAAGTATATGATTAAAGTGACAACGACAAGATCATTGCTAAAGGATTGACTTAGTGTCAAATGTTGTTGGTGTGGAAGCTGCAACTTGGTATTGTAGGCTCTAAATTAGAATGAAAACTGGATTTTGAAGTTAAGACTAAGTTTCAAAGACAATAACTAAGGGTTGAAGCTGAGGCTGAGTACTGACATTGGAACTAGGTGTCGATGGCTGGAACTAAGTGTTGTAGCTGGAGAAATATGATCAAAGAGGTTTACTAATAAATATTGACTATTTATGAAAATGTATACTCAACTGGACTTAGGTATTGAAAAGTCTACAAGAAGCAAAGAGTTGAGCATAGGCGAAGACATGTTGGTTATTTCTACCGGGTTGAAGACCTTGTTCGATGGTATAGAGAATGGGACACTCTTGTGTCGATGATGTGACTGATGCATATTAGTGAGGCTCCCTAATTGATGTTGTTGAGGACTTGTGTCAATACCCCTATCTGAGGGGGGCGATAACATGTCTCAATACCGCTGAAATATTGTGCGCTTTGATATGATAGAGGAGAGCTTAATTTTTTTATCAAACTAGGCTTCTTCTATTTGTTTGAAGTGTCCTATTAAATTTGGTCTTCTATTTTGGTATTCCTATATTAATTGGATTTTTAATTACTTATATTTCATAACAATCATTTCTTTTATATAAATAGTTTTTTCATAACCCAGATTTCCTATCTATTAAGTTTCATATTTTATGATTAGTGCTTAATTATAATCATTGATTAATGTGATTTAACATGGAACATCTGTTGGAGAATTAGAGTTCTCTTTAAGTCTATAAATAGATAAAGCATATTATGTGATAAATGTGTCACTTTATAAAGTGACGACAACGACGATAGAGGAGATTGGTGAATCAATTTATAGAAATGTAGTGAGGTATGAGATAAACACTTAAATAAGCATTATGAGATTCACGGATTCTTTGTAAGCGCAGAAAAGCACTTTGTAATAACGTTGAGTGATTATTATTTAGTATTTGAGAGTCTTCTTGGTAACTACCTATAAATATATTATGTTTGTTACTCGGAAATGTAGGATTTTTTCCCGATCCGAACCACATTAAATATTTTGTCATACGATTAAATTACTTTATGTTCTTTCTTGTTAAATGTGTTGAGTAAATAATGTAAAATTTGAATCTCTGTCGGCCACTGCTTCAGCTGAGTGGTTAGGATTCGGCCTAGCAAGTCTTGTTAGGGTTGGAACATATCTTGTTCGGATATTGTTGATTTTTGTAACAAATTTAATACGAGGCTATAAGCCAAAAAAGTTCATAAAAAGAATAAGCCAAAAAAGTTTATTCAACAAGTTTATTTGGATGAGCTATATATTTAAGGATGAACAAATTTTAATGTAAACGACTTTAATACAGAATTAAGCAATGATGAACTAAATGACTCATGGTAAATTTGATTATTTGGAATTGCATTAGTAAACAGGAGAAGAATAGTTTTAAAGAGAGAAATAGATTCTAGAAAGAGAAAATTAAAGTGTGCAAGTGTTGTAACTCAAAAATCCAACCGTTTTATTAGTTCAGCTTTTGCCTTCATATAGAGGCGCAAAGACTTAGGTTACAACTGAAATTTGTTACATAAAAAGGGTAAATTGCACTTTCAGTCTTTAACTAAAATACACATTATGAATTCCTCCTCCAATTTTACCATAAGTTACATTACATTTTATTGTTTGCACTTTTAGTCCCTGAACTCCCATTTCCTTATCAGTAGCCTCCTTAGTTTTCATGGAAGTAAATAAATGAGAACTAATTGAACTCGAATGTAGCCAAAAGTATTGATAACTTCCTCTTCCATGATTCGACGCAAACCAATAATTCGGTTACACCATTATTCATTCGAGGTGCATCGAAATATACTCATAGATGATCATCCCTTGAATTAGATTCGAAGTAAAACTAATAAATTTAAATATCAAGTCTATTCCAAAACAAATCATGACCCTTTAAGCCCTTAAGGGGTAGCCGAGTTGGTTGAGTATGGCATTCTTATGAACAAAAGGTCATGAGTTCGAGTCCCTCTACATACGCTTTCTCGGCTGAGCATGTCACCTTGTGTGGTTTACCTTCTGGCGTTGGTTTGCAGGCTATCGCGTCAGACTGAGGGTTTACCCTGTGCGCACTCATTGCACTCTGAGTAGCGGCTGCGGGTTCCCTCCGAAAAAAAAATAAAAAAAATCATGACCCTTTAGGTGCTAAACCTACACCTAGGCCCCTAGTATCGCAGATGTCAAACCCTTTCCACCTTTGAACACGTCTTTCCTTCTCCAATAAATTCATTTTTCAGTTCACTCTTTGATCCATAATCAAAATTTCTTGAGAGAGAAACAGAAAACCTCCTAACTCTTTTGCTACCTTCACCGGTTTCCTCAAACTTTCTAGCTATCTCCACCGGAAAGTTCATACTTTCTGATCAATCTTCAATCAGATATGAGAAAACGCCTAAAATCCAGAAGATCCAAGGCCAGAATTCCCAACAACAGACAACAAACTTGTCTTCGGAGCTTATGATAACTTCTGCATCAGTGAAATGGAAAAAGAATATAGATTTGCTGGGTTAATTAGCAACGCTCCTCGTGGAACGTCCACTTCAGTCATTCATTACGGTAATTTCGATCCCTCTAAATTTCATGTCTTTTCTCCTTCACCTATTACAAAAGAGAGTCAGTCTTCAAAAACTCGAACGCCCAGAACACCTCGAATTTCTACCCTCCTTACTAAATCATCGCCTCGAATTAGTGGTGAAGTAAGCAAATATTCTTCGAAATAATCCAAAGTAACCCCTTCCTCGACTTATCCCCCATGAGCTCCTAGAAAAATAACTTTCATAGCCATGGGAAACGATTTCGATGCTACATCAAATTGTTTAACCAAATATCCTCCCTCGAGGGAAATTGTTGAGACAGCCTCATTATCTCAACAAATTCCCTCGAAGAACCCTCCACAGATTAGAGACGAAGCAAAGGAAGCAGAGGAAGTTGATACCGATGAGGAAACCTCAAAAGAATCGGAGAATGCTACAAAGAAAAAGATCGGCAAACCAAGAAAAAAGAAAGCTCTGATTACTATATCCGCGGAAGAAAGAGCAGCAGTTGGTGACAATTTAAAATCTCTTGATGCAGATTATATTGTTGTCTTGAAAAAACGTTTCATATATATGGTATCAACAAAGCCAATCATCGGATTTGAAGAAACAATGGGGAATTGGAAACAAAATTACCTTTCGACTTCCCAAAAAAGGGGAGACACCCTTAGACTATAAACAAAGATGAGTTGGTAGTCTATCCGGAAATCATCAGTTGGGCCTTCGGTTCCCATTATATCCCATGATAGTTGACTACTTCGAATTTCTAGATCTGTACCCAACTCAAGTGACATCAAATCAATGGTTCACACTCATGCCTGTAATCAGAGCCTCTCGCTTGTCTAAGATTCCGATCATCATCAAATATTTTATATCTTTGACCATATTATCTAAGGGACCAAAAATTCCATTTTACTATCTTACATTAGATGATGACCTAAAAATCATCGATGACCTAAAAATCATCAATGACCTTCTGGAAGCGGACAAGTTTTGGAAGCAAAAATTCATCTTCATCTCATGAGCGTAAGAAAACAATAAATAAATATCTGAAGCCAATCCATCGATATTGAACCTCGTTTGGAGGAGTAGTATTAAATATTATAATACTACTCTTCTTAAACTAATTTATTTATATTGTTACCCTTATTCACTGTCAACTTATATGTTGCTATCAGAAATTCCGAGGCGCTACGCCATTCTTCGAGCAAGAGCCAAAGAAATATTCATTAAAGTTTTCGTTTGGGCTTAAGCAAAGTGGAACAATGCTTTTCACACAGCCTTCCAACCAATTAATTTTCTCAACAGTCAATTATTTCCGATCACACCTGGAGCCTTCCCTCCTGGAAATTTGATGGAACAGCCCAACCCTCGTCAAGCTTGCAAAATATTAGTCCATCCCAATTGCAAGGTATTATTACCCATCCGCAACAGATCAGACAGTCACCTACGTCAAAAGAAAAAGGCAAAAAATAACAAAAAGGCAAGTTGTACATCTGGTGCTAGCCCTTCAACAAATCCAAAACCTAAACGCTCAAAAAAAACAAAGGAAAGCACACTTTCAACCATCAAAGAAGGAAAAGAGGGAGAACCTTCTCCAAAAAAGAAGAAAACTGTTACACCTTCGAAAAATAAAAGTTTCACCAGTCCCCAGAAGAAAGGGAAGCAACAGACAGTTGTGACCATCGAAGACATAATATCTGAAGACGACGAGGTCATTGCTGCTGAGAATCAGCAAAGTCCTCAAAAGGAAAAGGAAACAACCGACAAAGACGCTCCAATTGTTGTAGAAGATAATCAAGATGATGATCAATTTGACCCTGGCAGTTTTATCAACTTCGATGAATCACAAGAGCTTGTTGGAGAAGAAGATCCTGTCATTCAAGATGTTCAGAATCATCTACACAATTTTGGTAGAATATCCAAACCCTTTACCTCTAAAGCATCTTCTGAAATCATTGTTTCTACTGCTCCTACAACATCTTTGGATCTCACTCTTCGGTCTAGTCTAGTGTGTTTTCCTCTTTTTGCACCAAACCTAGATGTTCTCACCGCACTTCAACCGTTTTCCAATCTTACTATTGTAGCGAAATGGCAAGTTCTGAGTTGATCTAAAGCAAATGGCTAAATATATTGTCTTCAATGTGGACAACCGTTTTCAAACTAATCTAAAGCAAATGGTTAAATATATGGTATACTACAAAGGATCTTATGAAGCTGAGAAAAAACTGAGGGAAAAATTTGGCAATCACATAAGAGATCAATTTCATGGATTCAAAATTGAAAGTTCTGAGTTAATCAGAGGACTTCTATTTGTCAAAAGGAATTTACGAGAGCAGCATCGAATTGAGAAAGAAAATCTAAACACTTCATATTAGGAAGAGATAGATTGACTCAAAGCTAAAAACCTTGACGACTTGGCTGCTGAGAAGAAAAAATCTGATGAGCTTCGAACTTCTCTTACGGAAAACGAAGCAGAAAAGAAGACCTTGACCAATGAGATGTCCACATTGAAGACCAATTTTGAGAAGGAAAAACAACTTATTGTCACTACTGCAGAAGATGAGTGCACCCACGATATGTTGGCAGCTATCAAACAAGATAAATCCATCACATTTCTTCGAGAAATTCATGCTACATATCCCAAGATAAAACTTGCTAGCTTGATATTCTTGTCGCCCCCTAAGCGAAGCTTTCGATCCTATTCCAAGTTCATCATCCGAAGAAGAGTCTTTCGAAGAGGAGTTATCTGAATAATTTCACTATCTTTTGAATTTATATTATCTTTTTGTACTTTTCATATTAGTACTATAACTCTTGTACCCATCGAATTATTCAAAACGATAAATGTTTTTGCTTATACTTCAAATTTTTCATTAAGTTATGTTCACGTTTAACCTTTATTTATATTAATTATTCGAAGCTAAAACATAATAAAATACTTTAAATGATTATTACAAAATGTAACCCCTCGAATACTATAATGCGTTAAATGAACGTAGCACATCAAAAATCACAATGCGTTTATTGAACGTAGAACTTCGAACATAATAGTGCATTTATTGAACGCAACACTTCGAACATAATAGTGCATTTATTAAATGTAGCACTTCGAACATAATAGTGCATTTACTGAACATAGCACTTTGAATATAATAGTGCATTTATTGAACATAACACTTCAAATATGGTTGTTGTTTTTTAAAAGTGTATTCAACAGTTCGACGCATTATACTCTTGATCAATCTCAAAGATATCAGTCTTTGATCAGTTACCAAGATAGTTTAAATAAAAACTAGTAAACAACCATTGTCCAAAAATGCATTTTATTGATACTTTTGAATATGTACATAACGCCTCATTAAAACCTCATTGGGCCAACAGGGTAGGAAAGAGTGCGTTAATCAACCAAAAGAAACAAATCCAAAATACAACATAGTTATTCCCAATATAACTTCAGATGCTGGATATTCCACGGATGTTGAAGCATCTTCCCCTGACTATCACAAAGCCGATAAGACCCTGTCTTTATCCTTTTTCAATAACCACATAAGGTCTTTCCCAATTCAGGGCCATTTTTCTTAGGCTCTTCTCCTTAGTATACAGGAATACGTTTCTCAATACTTTATCACCTATTTTAAACTCTCTTATTGTTTCCCTCAAATTTTACCTATTCCTCATAAGAGTCTGATAATGGATTACGTTTAGATGAGCTCGAACTCTTTTCTCATCAATCAGATCTAAACTTTCTCTTTTAGCCTCGTCATTGGATTTTTCAGAATATTGGGCTATTCTAAAAGATAACATCGTAGATTTCACAGGGCTAACAACATTCATTCCATATGCTAAAGCAAACAGAGTTTCTTTAGTAGCTTCCCTATGAGTTGTTCGATAAGCCCAAAGCACTTCTTGAGAATAATTTGGCCATTTTCCCGCTGCCCCTGTTAAATTCTTATTCAAACCTTCTAAAATAGATCTGTTTGTCACCTCCACTTGTCCATTTGCTTGGGGATGAAAAGGTGTTAAAAAACATTGTTGAATTCCCTTCGAGGCGCAGAATGAAGTCATTTCTTTATTGTTAAATTGAGGGCCATTATCCGTAGTAATTCTTCGAGGTACTCCAAAACGACAGCAAATACTGTTTACAATGAATTTAATCACATCCTTTGCTTTCTTTCCAGATAACGGTTATGCTTCGAACCATTTTGTAAAATAATCTACTGCAACAATTATCGTTTGCCGCTCTCCTGATGCCATCGGCAAAGGCCCCACTAAATCAATTCCCCACCTATCAAACGGTATGGCTTCAGTAATAGACATAAGGGGAACAGTTGTCTTACGAATAGAATTAGAAAACCTTTGACAAGTATCACAGCTTCGAATCAAATTCTTGGCATTGTTCATGATCGAAGGCCAATAAATGCAAGCAAAACTCGACGAGCCAATGCCTTAAACCCACAATGTGCTGATCCTTCTCCATCATGTAACTCTGATAAAACTTTTGGTGATTCTTGTCCATTCAAACATCGTAGTAATGGCCAACTCAATGTTTTCTTATACAAACCTCCATCGAAAACTATGTATCCAAAAGCCTTGCCTCACAATGTTTTAGCCAATTTTGCATCGCTGGGCAATGCTCCTCGAATCAAAAAATTAAAATATCAGTTCGCCAATCGTCTCGAACTACAATTGTAGTTGGTGAGGATAATTTCGGTCTAAGGGTAATTTAGTTAGTTGTTTTGTAATGTTTCAATGGTAATTGCTGTTTAGGTAGTTTGTAGTGAGAGATTTGAGCTGCCTAGTTGTATTAAATGTTCATTCCCCTCATTAATGAAAGTGATTGAGTATTTATACCCTTAATTATGGGCCACATGGGCTTTCGGGTCATACATATGAATTTGGCTGCTGAGAAGAAAAAATCCGATGAGCTTCGAACTTCTTTTACTGAAACGAAGCAAAAAAGAAGACCTTGACCAATGAGATGTCCATATTGAAGACCAATTTTGAGAAGGAAAAACAACTTATTGTCACTGGTGCAGAAGATGAATGCACCCACGATATGTTGGCAGCTATCAACAATGGCAAACAAGATAAATCCATCACATTTCTTCGAGAAATTCATGCTACATATCCCAAGATAAACCTTTCTAGCTTGATATTCTTGTCGACCGCCTCATAAGCGAAGCCTTCGATCCTATTACAAGTTCATCATCCGAAGAAGAGTCTTTCGAAGAGGAGTTATCTGAATAATTTCACTATCTTTTGAATTTATATTATCTTTTTGTACTTTTCATATTAGTACCATAACTCTTGTACCCATCGAATTATTCAAAATGATAAATTTTTTTGCTTATACTTTAAATTTTTCATTAAGTTATGTTCACGTTTAACCTTTATTTATATTAATTATTAAATGATTATTACAAAATGTAACCCCTCGAATACTATAATGCGTTAAATGAACGTAGCACATCAAAAATCACAGTGCGTTTATTGAACGTAGAACTTCGAACATAATAGTGCATTTATTGAACGCAACACTTCGAACATAATAGTGCATCTATTAAACGTAGCACTTCGAACATAATAGTGCATTTACTTAGCATAGAACTTTGAATATAATAGTGCATTTATTGAACGTAACACATCAAATACGGTTGTTGTTTTTTAAAAGTGTATTCAACAGTTCGACGCATTATACTCTTGATCAATCTCAAAGATATCAGTCTTTGATCAATTACCAAGACAGTTTAAATTAAAACTAGTAAACAACCACTGGCCAAAAATGCATTTTATTGATACCTTTGAATATGTACATAACGCCTCATTAAAACCTCATTGGGCCAACAGGGTTGGAAAGAGTGCGTTAATCAACCAAAAGAAACAAATCCAAAATACAACATAGTTATTCCCAATATATCTTCAGATGCTGGATATTCCACAGATGTTGAAGCATCTTCCCATGACTATCACAAAGCCGATAAAACCTTGGCTTTATCCTTTTTCAATAACCACATAAGGTCTTTCCCGATTCAGGGCCATTTTTCTTAGGCTCTTCTCCTTAGTATACAGGAATACGTTTCTCAATACTTTATCACCTATTTTAAACTCCCTTATTGTTTCCCTCAAATTTTACCTATTCCTCATAAGAGTTTGATAATGGATTACGTTTAGATGAGCTCGAACTATTTTCTCATAAATCAAATCTAAACTTTCTCTTTTAGCTTCGTCATTGGATTTTTTCAAAATATTGGGCTATTCTAAAAGATGACATCGTAGATTTCACAGGGCTAACAGCATCCATTCCATATGCTAAAGCAAACGGAGTTTCTTTAGCATATGGAATGAATGTTGTTCGATAAGCCCAAAGCACTTCTTGCAACTAATTTGGCCATTTTCCCGCTGCCCCTGTTAAATTCTTATTCAAACCTTCTAAAATAGATATGTTTGTCACCTCCACTTATCCATTTTCTTGGGGATGAAAAGGTGTTGAAAAACATTGTTGAATTCCCTTCGAGGCGTAATATGAAGTCATTTCTTTATTGTTAAATTGAGGGCCATTATCCGTAGAATTCTTCGAGGTAATCCAAAACGACAACAAATACTTTTTACAATGAATTTAATCACATTCTTTGCTTTCGTTCCAGATAACGGTTCTGCTTCGGCCCATTTTGTAAAATAATCTACTGCAACAATTATCGTTTGCCGCTCTCCTGATGCCATCGGCAAAGGCCCCACTAAATCAATTCCCCACCTATCAAACGATATGGCTTCAGTAATAGACATAAGTGGAACAGTTGTCTTACGAGTAAAATTAGCAAATCTTTGACGTGTATCATAGCTTTGAATCAAATTCTTGGCATCGTTCATGATCGAAGGCCAATAAATGCAATCAAAACTCGACAAGCCAATGCCTTAAACCCACAATGTGTAGATCCTTCTCCATTATGTAACTCTGATAAAACTTTTGGTGATTCTTGTCTATTCAAACATCGTAGTAATGGCCATTTCAATGTTTTCTTATATAAACCTCCATCCAAAACTATGTATCCAAAAGCCTTGCTTCACAATGTTTTAGCTAATTTTGCATCGCTGGGCAATGCTCCTCGAATCAAAAAATTAAAATATCAGTTCGCAAATCGTCTCGAACTACAATTGTAGTTGGTGAGGATAATTTCGGTCTGAGGGTAATTTAGTCAGTTGTTTTGTAATGTTTTAATGGTATTTAATGTTTAGGTAGTTTGTAGTGAGAGATTTAAGTTGTCTAGTTGTATTAAATGTTCATTACCCTCATTAATGAAAGTGGTTGGGTATTTATACCCTTAATTATGGGCCACATGGGCTTTCGGGTCATACTTATGAATTTGGTTATTGAGAAGAAAAAATCTGATGAGCTTCGAACTTCTCTTACTGAAAACGAAGCAGAAAAGAAGACCTTGACCAATTTTGAGAAGGAAAAACAACTTATTGTCACTGGTGCAGAAGATGAATGCACCCACGATATGTTGGCAGCTATCAACAATGGCAAACAAGATAAATCCATCACATTTCTTCGAGAAATTCATGCTACATATCCCAAGATAAACCTTTCTAGCTTGATATTCTTGTCGACCGCCCCCTAAGCGAAACCTTCGATCCTATTCCAAGTTCATCATCCGAAGAAGAGTCTTTCGAAGAGGAGTTATCTGAATAATTTCACTATCTTTTGAATTTATATTATCTTTTTGTACTTTTCATATTAGTACTATAACTCTTGTACCCATCGAATTATTCAAAACGATAAATGTTTTTGCTTATACTTCAAATTTTTTCATAAAGTTATGTTCACGTTTAACCTTTATTTATATTAATTATTCGAAGCTAAAACATAATAAAATACTTTAAATGATTATTACAAAATGTAACCCCTCAAATACTATAATGCGTTAAATGAACGTAGCACATCAAAAATCACAGTGCGTTTATTGAACGTAGAACTTCGAACATAATAGTGCATTTATTGAACGCAACACTTCGAACATAATAGTGCATTTATTAAATGTAGCACTTCGAACATAATAGTGCATTTACTGAACATAGCACTTTGAATATAATAGTGCATTTATTGAACATAACACTTCAAATATGGTTGTTGTTTTTTAAAAGTGTATTCAACAGTTCGACGCATTATACTCTTGATCAATCTCAAAGATATCAGTCTTTGATCAGTTACCAAGATAGTTTAAATAAAAACTAGTAAACAACCATTGTCCAAAAATGCATTTTATTGATACTTTTGAATATGTACATAACGCCTCATTAAAACCTCATTGGGCCAACAGGGTCGGAAAGAGTGCGTTAATCAACCAAAAGAAACAAATCCAAAATACAACATAGTTATTCCCAATATAACTTCAGATGCTGGATATTCCACGGATGTTGAAGCATCTTCCCCTGACTATCACAAAGCCGATAAGACCCTGTCTTTATCCTTTTTCAATAACCACATAAGGTCTTTCCCGATTCAGGGCCATTTTTCTTAGGCTCTTCTCCTTAGTATACAGGAATACGTTTCTCAATACTTTATCACCTATTTTAAACTCTCTTATTGTTTCCCTCAAATTTTACCTATTCCTCATAAGAGTCTGATAATGGATTACGTTTAGATGAGCTCGAACTCTTTTCTCATCAATCAGATCTAAACTTTCTCTTTTAGCCTCGTCATTGGATTTTTCAGAATATTGGGCTATTCTAAAAGATAACATCGTAGATTTCACAGGGCTAACAACATTCATTCCATATGCTAAAGCAAACAAAGTTTCTTTAGTAGCTTCCCTATGAGTTGTTCGATAAGCCCAAAGCACTTCTTGAGAATAATTTGGCCATTTTCCCGCTGCCCCTGTTAAATTCTTATTCAAACCTTCTAAAATAGATCTGTTTGTCACCTCCACTTGTCCATTTGCTTGGGGATGAAAAGGTGTTAAAAAACATTGTTGAATTCCCTTCGAGGCGCAGAATGAAGTCATTTCTTTATTGTTAAATTGAGGGCCATTATCCGTAGTAATTCTTCGAGGTACTCCAAAACGACAGCAAATACTGTTTACAATGAATTTAATCACATCCTTTGCTTTCTTTCCAGATAACGGTTATGCTTCGACCCATTTTGTAAAATAATCTACTGCAACAATTATCGTTTGCCGCTCTCCTGATGCCATCGGCAAAGGCCCCACTAAATCAATTCCCCACCTATCAAACGGTATGGCTTCAGTAATAGACATAAGGGGAACAGTTGTCTTACGAATAGAATTAGAAAACCTTTGACAAGTATCACAGCTTCGAATCAAATTCTTGGCATTGTTCATGATCGAAGGCCAATAAATGCAAGCAAAACTCGACGAGCCAATGCCTTAAACCCACAATGTGCTGATCCTTCTCCATCATGTAACTCTGATAAAACTTTTGGTGATTCTTGTCCATTCAAACATCGTAGTAATGGCCAACTCAATGTTTTCTTATACAAACCTCCATCGAAAACTATGTATCCAAAAGCCTTGCCTCACAATGTTTTAGCCAATTTTGCATCGCTGGGCAATGCTCCTCGAATCAAAAAATTAAAATATCAGTTCGCCAATCGTCTCGAACTACAATTGTAGTTGGTGAGGATAATTTCGGTCTAAGGGTAATTTAGTTAGTTGTTTTGTAATGTTTCAATGGTAATTGCTGTTTAGGTAGTTTGTAGTGAGAGATTTGAGCTGCCTAGTTGTATTAAATGTTCATTCCCCTCATTAATGAAAGTGATTGAGTATTTATACCCTTAATTATGGGCTACATGGGCTTTCGGGTCATACATATGAATTTGGCTGCTGAGAAGAAAAAATCCGATGAGCTTCGAACTTCTTTTACTGAAACGAAGCAAAAAAGAAGACCTTGACCAATGAGATGTCCATATTGAAGACCAATTTTGAGAAGGAAAAACAACTTATTGTCACTGGTGCAGAAGATGAATGCACCCACGATATGTTGGCAGCTATCAACAATGGCAAACAAGATAAATCCATCACATTTCTTCGAGAAATTCATGCTACATATCCCAAGATAAACCTTTCTAGCTTGATATTCTTGTCGACCGCCTCATAAGCGAAGCCTTCGATCCTATTCCAAGTTCATCATCCGAAGAAGAGTCTTTCGAAGAGGAGTTATCTGAATAATTTCACTATCTTTTGAATTTATATTATCTTTTTGTACTTTTCATATTAGTACCATAACTCTTGTACCCATCGAATTATTCAAAATGATAAATTTTTTTGCTTATACTTTAAATTTTTCATTAAGTTATGTTCACGTTTAACCTTTATTTATATTAATTATTAAATGATTATTACAAAATGTAACCCCTCGAATACTATAATGCGTTAAATGAACGTAGCACATCAAAAATCACAGTGCGTTTATTGAACGTAGAACTTCGAACATAATAGTGCATTTATTGAACGCAACACTTCGAACATAATAGTGCATCTATTAAACGTAGCACTTCGAACATAATAGTGCATTTACTTAGCATAGAACTTTGAATATAATAGTGCATTTATTGAACGTAACACATCAAATATGGTTGTCGTTTTTTAAAAGTGTATTCAACAGTTCGACGCATTATACTCTTGATCAATCTCAAAGATATCAGTCTTTGATCAATTACCAAGACAGTTTAAATTAAAACTAGTAAACAACCACTGGCCAAAAATGCATTTTATTGATACCTTTGAATATGTACATAACGCCTCATTAAAACCTCATTGGGCCAACAGGGTTGGAAAGAGTGCGTTAATCAACCAAAAGAAACAAATCCAAAATACAACATAATTATTCCCAATATATCTTCAGATGCTGGATATTCCACAGATGTTGAAGCATCTTCCCATGACTATCACAAAGCCGATAAAACCTTGGCTTTATCCTTTTTCAATAACCACATAAGGTCTTTCCCGATTCAGGGCCATTTTTCTTAGGCTCTTCTCCTTAGTATACAGGAATACGTTTCTCAATACTTTATCACCTATTTTAAACTCCCTTATTGTTTCCCTCAAATTTTACCTATTCCTCATAAGAGTTTGATAATGGATTACGTTTAGATGAGCTCGAACTATTTTCTCATAAATCAAATCTAAACTTTCTCTTTTAGCTTCGTCATTGGATTTTTTCAAAATATTGGGCTATTCTAAAAGATGACATCGTAGATTTCACAGGGCTAACAGCATCCATTCCATATGCTAAAGCAAACGGAGTTTCTTTAGCATATGGAATGAATGTTGTTCGATAAGCCCAAAGCACTTCTTGCAACTAATTTGGCCATTTTCCCGCTGCCCCTGTTAAATTCTTATTCAAACCTTCTAAAATAGATATGTTTGTCACCTCCACTTATCCATTTTCTTGGGGATGAAAAGGTGTTGAAAAACATTGTTGAATTCCCTTCGAGGCGTAATATGAAGTCATTTCTTTATTGTTAAATTGAGGGCCATTATCCGTAGAATTCTTCGAGGTAATCCAAAACGACAACAAATACTTTTTACAATGAATTTAATCACATTCTTTGCTTTCGTTCCAGATAACGGTTCTGCTTCGGCCCATTTTGTAAAATAATCTACTGCAACAATTATCGTTTGCCGCTCTCCTGATGCCATCGGCAAAGGCCCCACTAAATCAATTCCCCACCTATCAAACGATATGGCTTCAGTAATAGACATAAGTGGAACAGTTGTCTTACGAGTAAAATTAGCAAACCTTTGACGTGTATCATAGCTTTGAATCAAATTCTTGGCATCGTTCATGATCGAAGGCCAATAAATGCAATCAAAACTCGACAAGCCAATGCCTTAAACCCACAATGTGTAGATCCTTCTCCATTATGTAACTCTGATAAAACTTTTGGTGATTCTTGTCTATTCAAACATCGTAGTAATGGCCATTTCAATGTTTTCTTATATAAACCTCCATCCAAAACTATGTATCCAAAAGCCTTGCTTCACAATGTTTTAGCTAATTTTGCATCGCTGGGCAATGCTCCTCGAATCAAAAAATTAAAATATCAGTTCGCAAATCGTCTCGAACTACAATTGTAGTTGGTGAGGATAATTTCGGTCTGAGGGTAATTTAGTCAGTTGTTTTGTAATGTTTTAATGGTATTTAATGTTTAGGTAGTTTGTAGTGAGAGATTTAAGCTGTCTAGTTGTATTAAATGTTCATTACCCTCATTAATGAAAGTGGTTGGGTATTTATACCCTTAATTATGGGCCACATGGGCTTTCGGGTCATACTTATGAATTTGGTTATTGAGAAGAAAATCTGATGAGCTTCGAACTTCTCTTACTGAAAACGAAGCAGAAAAGAAGACCTTGACCAATTTTGAGAAGGAAAAACAACTTATTGTCACTGGTGCAGAAGATGAATGCACCCACGATATGTTGGCAGCTATCAACAATGGCAAACAAGATAAATCCATCACATTTCTTCGAGAAATTCATGCTACATATCCCAAGATAAACCTTTCTAGCTTGATATTCTTGTCGACCGCCCCCTAAGCGAAACCTTCGATCCTATTCCAAGTTCATCATCCGAAGAAGAGTCTTTCGAAGAGGAGTTATCTGAATAATTTCACTATCTTTTGAACTTATATTATCTTTTTGTACTTTTCATATTAGTACTATAACTCTTGTACCCATCGAATTATTCAAAACGATAAATGTTTTTGCTTATACTTCAAATTTTTTCATAAAGTTATGTTCACGTTTAACCTTTATTTATATTAATTATTCGAAGCTAAAACATAATAAAATACTTTAAATGATTATTACAAAATGTAACCCCTCAAATACTATAATGCGTTAAATGAACGTAGCACATCAAAAATCACAGTGCGTTTATTGAACGTAGAACTTCGAACATAATAGTGCATTTGTTGAACGCAACACTTCGAACTTAATAGTGTATTTATTAAACGTAGCACTTCGAACATAATAGTGCATTTACTGAACATAGCACTTTGAATATAATAGTGCATTTATTGAACATAACACTTCAAATATGGTTGTTTTTTTAAAAGTGTATTCAACAGTTCGACGCATTATACTCTTGATCAATCTCAAAGATATCAGTCTTTGATCAGTTGCCAAGATAGTTTAAATAAAAACTAGTAAACAACCATTTTCCAAAAATGAATTTTATTGATACTTTTGAATATGTACATAACGCCTCATTAAAACCTCATTGGGCCAACAGGGTAGGAAAGAGTGCGTTAATCAACCAAAAGAAACAAATCCAAAATACAACATAGTTATTCCCAATATATCTTCAGATGCTGGATATTCCACGGATGTTGAAGCATCTTCCCATGACTATCACAAATCCGATAAAACCCTGGCTTTATCCTTTTTCAATAACCACATAAGGTCTTTCCCGATTCAGGGCCATTTTTCTTAGGCTCTTCTCCTTAGTATACAGGAATACGTTTCTCAATACTTTATCACCTATTTTAAACTCCCTTATTGTTTCCCTCAAATTTTACCTATTCCTCATAAGAGTTTGATAATGCATTACGTTTAGATGAGCTCGAACTATTTTCTCATAAATCAAATCTAAACTTTCTCTTTTAGCTTCGTCATTGGATTTTTTCAAAATATTGGGCTATTCTAAAAGATGACATCGTAGATTTCACAGGGCTAACAGCATCCATTCCATATGCTAAAGCAAACGGAGTTTCTTTAGTAGCTTCCCTATGAGTTTTTCGATAAGCCCAAATCACTTCTTGCAAATAATTTGGCCATTTTCCCGTTGCCCCTGTTAAATTCTTATTCAAACCTTCTAAAATAGATTTGTTTGTCACCTCCACTTGTCCATTTGCTTGGGGATGAAAAGGTGTTGAAAAACATTGTTGAATTCCCTTCGAGGCGGAGAACGAAGTCATTTCTTTATTGTTAAATTGAGGGCCATTATCCGTAGAATTCTTCGAGGTAATCCAAAACGACAACAAATACTTTTTACAATGAATTTAATCACATTCTTTGCTTTCGTTCCAGATAACGGTTCTGCTTCGGCCCATTTTGTAAAATAATCTACTGCAACAATTATCGTTTGCCGCTCTCCTGATGCCATCGGCAAAGGCCCCACTAAATCAATTCCCCACCTATCAAACGGTATGGCTTCAGTAATAGACATAAGTGGAACAGTTGTCTTACGAGTAAAATTAGCAAACCTTTGACGTGTATCATAGCTTTGAATCAAATTCTTGGCATCGTTCATGATCGAAGGCCAATAAATGCAATCAAAACTCGACAAGCAGCCTTAAACCCACAATGTGTAGATCCTTCTCCATCATGTAACTCTGATAAAACTTTTGGTGATTCTTGTCTATTCAAACATCGTAGTAATGGCCATTTCAATGTTTTCTTATATAAACCTCCATCCAAAACTATGTATCCAAAAGCCTTGCTTCACAATGTTTTAGCTAATTTTGCATCGCTGGGCAATGCTCCTCGAATCAAAAAATTAAAATATCAGTTCGCCAATCGTCTCGAACTACAATTGTAGTTGGTGAGGATAATTTCGGTCTGAGGGTAATTTAGTCAGTTGTTTTGTAATGTTTTAATGGTATTTAATGTTTAGGTAGTTTGTAGTAAGAGATTTGAGCTGCCTAGTTGTATTAAATGTTCATTACCCTCATTAATGAAAGTGGTTGGGTATTTATACCCTTAATTATGGGCCACATGGGCTTTCGGGTCATACTTATGAATTTGGGTCGAATTCAAAGACCCATTAGTTATTAAGAATGTAGGTAATTAGCTTAGTCATGACGTGATTTAGTTTTTAATACATTTGTCCTGTTCGGATGGTTCAGTGGGTGGCTTTTGTCTGAATTGCCCCTGTCCAGTTCCCACAGTGAGTGGTGAGAAAATCTGAAATCATCAGTAGCCCCTTTTTTAGGTTATGTTCGAAGGCCTTTGGCAAGACCTACAAAATAATTCATGTGTACCCGTACTTACGTCCGGACAGATTTTGAATTGTGTAACGGCTTTATCCGGACTGGTGAAACTCCTAGAAACTGAACGGTTTTTGCCAGAGATCGTGGGACACGTGTCCTTCTCTGATTCGCCTCACCGGCCGTATTTCTCCTAGAATGACGCTCCCACTCACTTTAGAAAACAACCTCTTCAATTAATGTTGGTGACATCAGCGCCGTCTTTAATCATTACTCCCATCTTTTTGTCTTCTCCTAGGTATCAAAGCATCTTTTGTCTTTTTAGTATAAATTAGTCCAGTTTTCACTGTTTTACCATGTTCATTATCTTTACTCTGTTAATCTTCAAAGCTTTTACCTCTCAAAAAACTCTTTTCTTGGTATAATTTTATGTTCACAGCAAGAAACGCCCTGGTAAAAGGTGGGTGGCTCAACGTTTCGGAGTTAGAAAAAGCTCAAAAATTTGAACGAGAAAGGCGCATTGTTCCAGTCTTCCCTGTTTCTCCTATCGACAAATCTGAAACACCAAGTTCAGAACCTGATCGGGGTTCGTCTTCTACCAAAAGTTCTAAACCCAGAAGATTATTCCATCCCATTCTTTCACTAATCATTCTGGGCTCATCGGTCCGGGAATCAGAGCCTCTCTTTGAACCAGAGCAGGCAGTTACAAGCACTAAAAGACCTTCCCCATTCATCGCCATGGGATCAGATGCTGACATCTCCCCAGAGAAGCTGGTAGATCGACGAAGAGGTCGTTTAGTGAAAGGGCAGGCTGCCACTGCACAACCTAAACCTCCAAAATCCATGCCTTCTAGGTCTGGGGCTAAGAGTAAAACTACAGGGTCAGAGGCACCCATAAAAATCCCCAAGGACAAGCTGTACGGTCCGGAGGCAACCAGTTCAAGCCTTCGGAAAGCGACCTTCGGATCTGAGCCCCAGCCGGACTCCAGACCACAAGAGAAAAGTAATGCCCAACCATCTGGAGGGCCTACTGAGCCAACCATAGCTCTTCTCTCCCAAAAATAACCAATAATCCTTCCATGGTAACGGAAGATATAATAGAGGACGGTATCGAAGAAGCCCCTTTTGAGACCGACGTCTCCGGGAAAACAAGTGAGGTTGCTGCTGTCAAGACGAACAAAGGAAAGAAGAAGCTATGTTTAAAACACCCTGATCTGCCGGAGTGCCGTGTGGGAAAAGTGGGACCTTGCTTCCATAAGGTGAGTGTAAAGTACCTACTAGCTATGCAGAAGATCAATTATGCTTTTATTCATACAGCTGAACTAGGTCGGATCCGGACAAAGTGGGGGATCCCTGAGAACGTTAAAGTGAGGATACCAGTGGATCCGGAGACACTGATGGATTTTAAGCTTAGTGAGATAGTTTTCTTCACTAAGCTATTCAACTAGGGGCTTAGGCTTCCCTTAGATCCGGAGATCGTCAGATACTTCCATCTCATAAAGCTCTACCCAAGCCAATTGAGCCTCAACGCTTGGTATACGCTCATGGCCTGTATTATGGCCTCCAGGATCTCCGGAATCCCTCTTCCAATGGAGCAGTTTGCTGCTGTGGCCAGCCTTTGCAGGAACCACCACATCCCCTTCTATCATTTTAACATGGGCGATAATTATAAGGCGGTGGATGACTTACTTGAGTCGGAGAAAAGCTGGAAGACTCAATTTTTGTTCATCAGTGGTGCCTGTGAGAATGGGAGGAAAATTAAAGCTGGTGTCAACCCAAGCATGCTTACCAGCAGATGGCAAAGCGCTGGTAAAAATCTCATCACATACTTCCACCTTTACTTATAACAAATTTGTATGTCTAATTTCTCTTCTTTTGTTTTTTGGTAGTGCTCCATAAGGAGTTCAACGATTATTTAGAGGCTGGACAGACTACTTGTACCAAGCTAAATGCTTGGGCTGCTGAGAAATGGGGAAACCGCTTCCATAACTGTTTTACTGGAGGTAACTTGACAAGATCCCATCTCTGGAATACCACCGGCCGGAGGGACTTGTCTTGGGAGGAATTAACCACTCCACCCCCTCCGGGGGTGATTCTTCGGAAGACTGAGGGAAAAGATGGAAAGTTGACCTTGACGGGCAGAGCTAAAGCCCCAAGCAAAATGAAGGGCAAGAAAGGCAAAGCAAAGTAAGTTGGGGCCAAAGTCAACCCAGACGATATTGAGGAAAACGCCCCTGCAAGCCCAGAGGAGCAGGAACAAGGAAGGATCGATGCTGCTTTGCTACAACTGGTAGAGGATGAGAGTACTAAAGAGGTGGTTGGATCTCCAAAGCCCCCAAAGGCATCCAAGAAGGACAGAAATTGGGGAGCTGAGGGTAGAGACAGGGAGGCCAAGAAAAAGAAAACCTCCAAGGGAGATGAGGTCGCTCTCCTGGCTCCGGAGTCCTTTCCTCTGGTTGATCCAACAGACTCAACTCAAGCAGAGGAAATCCCAAGTGATTTTCACACCGGAGAGGGCGCCGGAGGGAATATCAACATCGATGGAGTAGACATCAGCGGGCTTCAAGGGATTGGTCTTTACTTTAATGACCTTGAAAAACATGATTTCGCCGGCCCTTACCTTCCCCCAAGCTCCTCGAACATGGTTACCTTCAACGGTAACTCTTTTTCTGTTTCAAGTGAGAGAGACATTGTCACCCACACCTTATTGAGCAATATCCAGCCGGTGCTTACCTTGGAGAAGCAAGTGCAAAATCAGTCAGCCATCATCAACACACTCAACTCCGATAAAGAGAAATTATCTAGCAACCTCCTCACTGCCAAATAAAATACTGAGGCATTGAAGAGAGAGAATGAAGAGTTGAAGAAAAGTCAGGAGGACTTGGCCACCAAGCTGGCCACTTCGGAGGGAGCTGTCAAAGAACTCCAATTGAAGCAATCTGATCTGGAGAAAAACCTCTCTTCTTTAAAAGAGGAGATGAAGGCCAAAGACAACATCATTCAGACCCTAACTAATGACAAGATTTCGCTTGAAAATACTGTATCCAAGGCTGAACAAAAAAAAACTGACTTGTTAAAGGAGCAAGAAAAAATAATCCAAGCTAGAATTGATGCTTATACCAACGAGGTGATAGACTCTCAGGAGGAAAGGTATGCTGAAGTCAAGTCAGATATGGTCTTGCTCTTTCATGAGAAATTTCCTAAGAGGACGGTGGGAGATCTATGAAGTTTTGTGGAGTATGAAGACATTCCATTCCATACGATGGCGTATGGTAATAAGAAGAACTATTCCAGTGGTTGAGATGACACAATTGATCAAGATTAACGGACCGGGGAAAGTCCAGATGAAGAAAACAATGATCCTAAGAAGAAGCCAAGTGAGGCTGAGCCATCTGAGAAAGCTCAGTCTTAAAATATTAATTATCTTTTAATTTTTTGTGTTTGAACCAAAGTCCTTGGATGGCCAAGGCAATTTTTGTAATTGTGTCCGGACCTTGTCCGGATAAAACCTTTTTGTTTGAAAATTCAAAGTCCTTGGATGGCCAAGGCATTTCGCATATTTCAATGGGTAGTTTTATTTTGCACAACTTTTGCATTGTTTCATAGTTTTTCAACTTTGATGGCTAACATTTAAACAGCCCTTAGTTATTTTACAAGTATTTTAAAGTGAGAGTGTTTAAATTCTCCGATGACAAATGTTTAAGTAGTCATCACTATACCAGCTTAATCCGGTCTGCCACAAAAAAAATCAAAGAAACTATCAATCGAAACACTCAGAATTTTTTAAGAAGGTATCGAATTTTATTTAAAAACCCGGACACCTCATTAAAACCTCCCCGCGCCACCAGGGTAGGAAAGAGTATGCCCCCAAATATTTACATGAACTTTTAAACAAGTAAATATTTACATAGTTTTCATTCCAAGTATAACCGGAGGTGTTCAATGTTCCAGGGGTGATTCAAAATCCTTACATCCTTATCTTGGAGCCGGTATGTTCCAGGCTTAAGCTTTTCACTGACCACATAGGGTCCTTCCCAAGTCGGAGCTAACTTGCCGAACTGTTTCTCCTTGGTATGTAGGAAGACTTTCCTCAGCACTTTATCCCTTGGTTGAAAATCCCTCTCTTAATTTTAGAAGCAAACCTGCTTCTCATCAAACTTTGATAGTGTGTGGATCTGAGGTGAGCCTTAACTCTTCTTTCTTCCATCAAGTCAAGCTGGCCTCTGACCGCCACTTCGTTAGCGTGTTCGGAAAAATTATGAACTCGAAATGAAGGAAGAGTAGCTTCTATGGGAGCTATGGAATCCATCCCATATACTAAGGCAAAAGGAGACTCTTTTGTTGCAGCCCCGGGAGTGGTCCGGTAGGCCCATAAGACTTCTTGTAGATAACTTGGCCATTTTCCAGCAGCTCCTTCTAAATTCTTTTTAAGACCGGACAATATGGTCCTATTACCCACTTAAATTTGACCATTTTACTGAGGGTGGAAAGCAGAAGAGGGGCAGTGTTGAATGCCTCTAGAGGCACATAAATTCTCCATTTCCTTGTTGTCGAATTGTGGCCCATTGTCTGCAGTTATCTTTTGTGGAACCCCAAATCTGAAAAAAATATTAGACATGATGAATTTGATAACAGCTTTCGAGGTAGTTCCTGCCAATGGGGCTGCTTCGATCCACTTCGAAAAGTAATCAATGGCAAAAATTATAGTTCTGCACCCCCCGGACGCCATGGGTAGAGGTCCCACTAAATCCAGCCCCCACTGAGCAAAATGTATTGGCTCAGAAATTGACTCCAAAGGGACAGCTGGGGTATGAATTTCATTGCTGTATTGTTGGCATGGATCACACTTCTTCACCAAATCCTTGGCATCTTGCATTATGGAGGGCCAGTAGTACCCAGCTAACAAAACTCTTCTAGTTAGAGCCCTGAATCCACAGTGTGCTGATCCCTCACCATCATGTGATTCAGAGAGAACTATTTGAGACTCATCGATCCCCAAACATCGTAAGAGGGGTTTACTATAGGATTTTTTTATAAAGAACATCTCTTAGGATGACAAAACCACGAGCCTTGTATTTTATTTTTCTTGCTACTATTTTTTCCGGAGGCAAGATGTCATCTGAGAGATATTGAAGGAGAGGAAATCTCCAATCTTGGGGTTGTTTCATTTGTATATTCAAACTTTCTTCTTCCTTATCCGGATTGATTTGAATAGATGGGCACTCTTGCATATGAATCCAAGGGTAGGACTCTGAGTAGGCTATGGTTGCCAAGGAGTCTGCTAGCGTATTTTCCGTTCGAGGTATGTGTTCATATGTGATACTTTTGAAATTGAATGCCACTTCTTTGGGAACAAATAAGTATTTAACCAGCTGCTCCTTTTTGCCTTCGGATTGACCTTGTGCATGATAGATAAGAAGCTGAGAATCGCTCATTAACCTGACTCTTTTGGCTCCACAAATGAGAGCTAACTTTAAACCGGCTATAGCAGCTTCATACTCGGACTCATTATTAGAAGCCCTGAAAGCAAAACAAATAGCCGGGTACATCCGATCACCGTACAGAGAGGTTAAACATATCCCAGCACCACAACCCATGGTACTTGATCCACCATCAGTCCGGATAACCCATACTTTTTTATCTTTTACACCGGTTGCTTGCTTGATATCCCTGTCTGAATCGAATTCAACTAAGAAATCAGCCATAGTTTGGGCTTTGACTGCTGTTCGAGGGGCAAAATCAATATCGTAGTCTCCCAGCTCTACTGACCACTTGGTCATTCTACTTGAAATGTCTGCCTTTTGGAGAAGGTTTTTCAAGGGGAAAGACGTCCGGACAATGATAGAATGAGCCTGAAAGTAGGGTCTCATTTTCCTCACAGCAATCACCAAGGCTAGTGCTAATTTTTCGAGTTTCAAATACCATTTTTCTGCATCTATCAAGCTTTTGCTGATATAGTACACCGGACGAGGATAGTTATCCACCTCCCTTACCAATACTGCACTTATAGCATATAAACTGCTAAGTACACGTAGAGGGTCTCTCCATCAATACGTTTAAACAAGGTTTTAGGGGAAGATAAATGTTTCTTAATTTCATCGAAAGCCTCACCACACTATGGAGACCAGTTGAAGTCTTTTGCACCTTTCAAAGTCTGGATAAACGGGGCACACCTGTCCGAAGACCTTGAGATAAAACGGTTTAATGCAGCCAACCTCCCTGTCAATCGTTGTACTTCTTTAATATTTCGAGTAGGCTCCATCTGTAGTAAAGCATTAAGTTGGTCTAGATCAGGCTGTATTTATTTCTCACTTATCACATACCCCAAGAATTTCCCGGACTGCACTCCAAAGACACATTTTTCTGGATTCAATTTTAAATTCACTTTTACCAAGTTGGCAAAAGTTTCCCAGAGATCTCTCAAGTGTAGTTCTTCGTCCACACTTTTTACCATCATGTCATCGATGTAAACTTCCATGTTTCTTCCATTTTGATCAGCAAAAGCCTTGTTCACCAACCTCTGATAATTAGCCCCAACATTTTTTAACCCAAACGGCATCACCTTAGAACAATGGAGGCCCCTATCAGTAACAAATGTAGTATGTTCTTGATCCTTCGGATCTACTTAAATCTGATTATATCCGGAGAAGGCATCCATAAAAGACAACAGCTTATTTCCAGACGTAGAGTCCACCAGGTGATCAATTTGGGGGACCGGATATAAATCTTTTGGGCAAGCTCTGTTGAGATCTGTGAAATCGATGCACATACGCCACTTACCATTTTTCTTCTTTACCAACACCGGATTGGCTGTCCATAAAGGGTATTGATATTTCTTTATGTGCCCCATTTTAGTTAGTCGGTCAACCTTTTGAACTATGACATCAGTTTTTTCCTTAGAAAAGGCTCTCCTCTTTTGTACAACAGGTGTTATATCCCTTCGGATGGATAATTAGTGTGGTATAATGTCTACTGGTACTCCGGTTACATCAGCGTTGCACCAAGCAAAGACATGTTGATGGTCTTTCAAGAAACCTAACATTTTACCCTTTAATTCTGATATCATCTTGGATCCTATCTTGACACTTTTTCCTTCAGCAATAGAGTAAGTTTCAACTTCTTCAATTGGTATTAGAACACCAGGGGTCTCTCTGGGGTCATCAATTTCACCCTCCCCCATGAGGGCCCCTCAAACTGTTATTCCTCAATGATCCGGACTGCCCCCAACGTCTGAGGGGCCAGTGTTGTTGCATAACACTCTCTTTCTACCTTTTGGCTGCTTCGAACAACTCCCACTTGTCCTTACACAGCATACTTCAAACATTGGTGGAATGTTGAAGCCACAGCATGCATCATGGAGAGCCAAGATCTCCCCAGAATGGCATTATAACAAGTGGGACAATCCACCACTATAAAAAGTATTCTAACCAGCTTTTTAAAAGGGCCTTTGCCCAACAAAACCTCTTCTTCGAACTCCCCGATCACGTCTGCTGAGCTTCCAGTGAAACCCACAATTGACCTGTTCGAACGCTGAATTACTGCTGGATTCTTCATTTTTGTAGGAAGTCAAAAAGAGAATATTGGCTGAACTTCCGGTGTCTGCCAAAATTCGTCTTATGTCATTGCCCTCAATGGATGCTCCTATGACAACAACATCTTCATGAGGACCAGCAATATCCCTCAAGTCGTCCTCATTGAAAATAATGAAGGGAAATGGAATTTGTGATTTATAGGAAGTCATGCCTCCTTCCAGTTGGGTAGCTAAAGTATGAACGTGCCTCTTTCTCGAAGAAGCAGTTGGTGCAGTCATGGTGTCTCCCCCGAATATTGTAAGTGACTGAAAAAAGCTAATAAGTTTGGACACCGTCTTCCAATGCTCTGTGATAACACCCACTTTATTCCGGGTTGGATCAGGATCTAAATATTCTGACTCTACATCAAACCTTTCGATTATTACCATAGCCCCATCCGGAGCCGATGTGCCTGCATTGTTTGGACCAGCCCGATGAGCATTATCAAGCCTATTTCCATTTCTTCTTTTAACATACGTTCCCAACTTTCCTCGTTCAATCAAATTTTTCACTTCTTATTTCAACGCAATACAATCTTCAATGTTATGGCTAATATCATGGTGATACTGGCAGAAACAATTATTACGGCTCTCCTTGGGAGATTGCAATGCAGTCGGCCTTTTGTAATGTACTTCGTCTTTTGTTTTGTCATAAATGGTGGCTACGCTTTCTTTCAACTCAGCAAACCACTTTGGTTGAACCCAAGGCCTCCGCTTATTTCTAGATTGATGGCTCTGGGCTGGTACAGCTGGATGGGATTGAGCCTTGGCTCTGTTATGACCCTGTCCGGCTTCCTTGGCCTTGTTCCCGGACTGGTTCTGGTTTTGATTTGGTGCAGCTGGAGCAGACCTCACCTGTCTGTGCACCCTGGTTTTCTTTTGTTTCATCCACATTAATCTGTTTACCGACCTGATTCAGCAGACCTCCCAACGTCATGGCCTTTTTTCGAGTTACTGAATCAACCAAGTTTCCAGGGTTTAAGCCCTGACTCAGAGAAGCTACTGCTACTTGTTCAAAGCAATCACCCAATCCATTCTTGGTGTTTACAAAACGACTTATGTATTCTTTTAAGGATTCGTTTGGTTCTTGGGCACAATGGATAATTGTGTCTCCATTGCCCTTTACTTCTTTACTTCCAACAAACTGCCTCCGAAAGGCCACCTAAAAAGTATCAAAATTTCTGATGCAGCCTTGTGGCAAACTGTTGTACCACTTCAGAGCACTCCCCGTAAAAGATTGGGAGAATGCTCTACAAAGTAATTTATCATCATCATCAAAATTCATCATAAATTTTTTTAATTGTTCCAAGTGGTTATCCGGATCTTTACTGCCATCATATTTTTCCATTTTTGTACTGTCAAACCTCTTGGGCAGGTTTCCGGACAATATCTTGGAGGATAATGGAGATTGTCTCCAATTCCGGCCACGGCTAAATACAGTATCTTCGTTGGGAGTTGCAAAGATACATGGCTCATCATGGAAGGCAAAAGGATTTATTAACAAGCGGTCTACGTGTCTCCGGCCATGAATATGACTGTGAGACGATCCTTTACTCAGATGCCTCTTCAACCTTCCATGCCTGTCCCTCTTTCTTGAGTACTTTTTAACCAACTTTTGTTTCTTTTTAGAACGACCTTCATCGTTGCTGGATGACAAGGACTCTTCAAGTCCATCTTCATTCGAGGAGCTACTAGAAGACTCTGAGTCTGAATCTGAGCTCTCTACCGGTTTAGACCGTTGAGACTTTTTTTGAGCTAGCATGCGTCTTTTTTTGCACTGACATGGGTCTTCGATGGTTCATGCTCTCTTGGATTGTCAGTATGATGAGCTGCTGACACCTTAGACTTCTCTTTTGTGCCCATCTCTGCCCTTTTGGTAGCCCTCAAAGCTTCTATTTCAACTTTCAGCCTATCTCGCTCCTATATTCATCATTTTCTCCCACCACTTCTGCCAAAGCTAGTGGCGGGTCCTGCTCGTCCGGATTCATCCAAACTGGTTTTTCTTGATGGTTTTGAATGCTAGATTCAGGTACCTTCTCCTCCCACTATGGTCGCCAACTTGGTGAGGATAATTTTGGTCTGAGGGTAATTTAGTCAGTTGTTTCGTAATGTTTCAAGGGTATTTAATTTTTGGGTAGTTTGTAGTGAGAGATTTGAGCTGCCTAGTTGTATTAAATGTTCATTACCCTCATTAATGAAAGTGGTTGGGTATTTATACCCTTCATTATGGGCCACATGGGCTTTCGTGTCATACTTATGAATTTGGGTCGAGTTCAAAAACCCATTAGTTATTAAGCAAGTAGGTAATTAGCTTAGTCATGACGTGATTTAGTTTTTTACATTTGTCCTGTTCGGATGGTTCAGTGGGTGGCTTTTGTCCGAATTGCCCCTGTCCAGTTCCCACAGTGAGTGGTGAGAAAATCCAAACTCATCAGTAGTGACAAACGATTCCTCCATATAATCACATTGGTCTGACTTGGTTAAAATCGAAGGACTCTCTTGCAGCAAGATCCAAGGATAATCTTCCTTATAAGCGATATTTTCTAATGAATCAACCATTGTATTGCTTCCTCGACTTATATATTCCACAACAACATGATCGAATAGTAGCATAAAATTTCAGAGCTCTCGAATATACAAAATTAAGCGATCCTTTTTTTGCTTCAGAGTTTCAAGATACTTGATTTGCTACTAATTGAGAATCTGTCTTTAATCGCACTGAT